>OZ012647.1:4804100-6110350 GCA_963942575.1 Priocnemis perturbator
AAGTTTTGTAAAAATCGACGATGTCAGATGGCGTCAACGTAACGCACACGCCTGCCATCGACTTTTCTCTCAGCGCAAAATCATCGGACGTTACGCAATCGGCGTCGTGCATTGTTTGCTCCATTTAGGAAAAATGGGTAAAAGCGAATGAACGACACCGTTCAAAGCGAAGCGCGATTGCTGACCGGATGCGGGACTACCACATCGACGGCCTATCGCGTCTGACCGCGTAATCGCACACGTTAACGAGCGTCACACACAACGTTACGCGAAATGAACAATGCCGAATCGTCAAGCGCCATTGATTATAAAATCCAAGGCGAACGGCCGCGATTTGTCGTTATTATTCTTTCACCGGGCCGAATGATACCTGCGTTGCGTAAGAACACCACGAAACGGTTGGCTCGGTATAATTTTGCAATCGTCCGCTAAACGACGAACGACATTCGACGGGATCAGCGAAATCAAACGAGCGATCGGACGTTTTTTCGTTCACATGTCTTCTTAATGCAAAACAGTAGAATCTCTCGAAAGGTTCGTATCCACTGGACTGCGCAGCTCTGAAACAGAGTCGGGACTGTTGGGAGTAATTGACACTTGTGTCTCCTTTTCTAATTACATGATCGCGCGTAGCAGTCTCGGTCAGAAACGAGTGTCAATGGTCAATGCACGGTTATCATTTTCCATTGCTCTGTCAAGTTACACTCGACATTGACTCGCACCGTGCCAACGTCGACGCTTAAACCTGCATTCACCTGTCGCACCTGCCTCGCACAGTTGGCAGCGCGCACCCTCTAAACGTGTCATATTTAAGAGCCGCCGACGTCGTCTGTAAACGCGTGACATTGTACCATGCGGCTGAATTCGGCCATTGGGCAGGAATTGAGATCTCTCGGGAATTCGCGTGCTTCGACGGGGGCCCCGCGAAGACAATTAAGCGTCGCGGCATTGGAATGAACAGCTGATCGCGGCGGGTGCAACCTGTCGTCGTCGGCGAGGACCGTAAACAATAACGGGACGGTGGATTGATCGGGCGAGAAGGCGGAGTTGGATATACGCGGACCTGTGAATGTGCCTATGAATATCCGTATGCGCCATCACGTACGCTCACACCCCCGATTTCGTGCGGCTGTATCGTCGGAAAGGCGTTCATCGACGACCGCTAACATATGTGTAAAAGCAATGGAGCACCGGTGGCTGCCGTTTTATTTTGGTCAGTGACTGGCTTTGCGTAACGGGCCGCGCGATTGGTCGAATCTAGAGCCTCGTAGTCGCGCTGAGACGCGTCGCGGCGCTGAGCGCCGCGCAAAGATAGTTGCTCCTAAAATGGCCCACGGTAACGCGATCCCCATCTCGATGCAAAAATAGGATCCCGCGGTTGTCCGACCACGTTACGCTTCTCTCTCTCGCTCTTGTTCTCGCTCGTGTTCTCTATGTCGAGCACTATCTCTCTCTCCACCTCCCCCGTGCCTTCTTCTACCCCTGTTTCACTTTTTCTCCCGTTTTCTCTCACTCGCCCTAACGCTCTCCCCCTCGATACATACTTTTCGTATTACTGCTTTATTTATGCTCGAGAGACGTCAGTAACATCTGATTCCGTCGACAGATGCCAGCGCTCCACTTACAGTTTTGCAAAAGATGCAGGAATTCGTGTGCACGACCTCTAGAAGACGTGGCAATGTTAGAATGAAAACGTATAGCTTCGAAGAAGTCTTGCACTGAATGAAAAACAAAAGAGTATTAAGGGAGTCATATATTGACCGCTCGAAATTGTAATCAACGTCTTGAATTTCCAAACCAACGAATTCGAGCCCGCACTGCTGCGTGCCGTTTGGTAGAACATAACTTCACAGTTGTTTCCGCCAACCTTCCGTGGGTGTAATCGGACGTGACCTTGGGAGAGAAAATAAAATCGAACACTCTCGAAAGTAGAAATTGTTTGCCTTCCGTCGAAGTATGTTTGTCTTTCGGTACACGTATGCGCAATGGCTATGCGGCACAGGTGGTGCCAGACATTTGGGCTCTTAGATCATTACAAAAATACGATGAACCATCCGACCGCTTAACGAGGTCGACTAATTGACACATTCTATCAAAACAGTGTTTTCGATCAATGATTCATCCAAGAACCGTACCAAAATGAATCGTTTCCATATGTCGCAATTCCCTTAACAACGAGTGAAAAATACCTTCATTTACAATTTTCTTATTGATATTGGTAGATACGGAAGTGTAACGGTTATTTGAACAGTCCAGTAGAGTTAATGTCATGGATGAGTGATGACTCACGACGTACATATTTAACGAATTTGACATTTTTGAGCGTTTGGACACACTTTTACCGGGCGCTGAAGTTCGCGGGTCCTGTTTCGTTTAATGACACTCGGTCTCGGACTTAACGAGTAAATTGGCTTAATTACGAAGCGTCCCGGCATGCGCGGCTCCGTACCAAAACGCGTCGTTGCCATCGCGCGTAACGACAACAGGAAAAAACGGCGTCAACGCTTCGTTTCCTCGATTCGTTCTACCCCAGTTCGGAGGAACGAGAGGAGATGCGCCAGGAAGGAAGAATGGCGTGAGCGTTGGGTAAACGAATTGCGAGTAGACTCGACTTCCGAGAGCATTACACACATTGTACTCTCAGATAATTGGCAACTTTCCGAGATTAGTCAATAACAGCGTGAAAATACTATTAAGCGATGTACGTCTTACGTAAATACATTAAATTGCACGTCACAAAACGTTCTTTAGGCGCGACAGATTTTGTGATTTTTCACATAATATCTGCTGGATCCCCACATAGCTATCTGGTACCCATTACTACATCTTAGACGATTTGAATTATTACGAGACTAGGATCCGTCATTGTGTATGATAATTGATGAAAAAAGCGAAAGCGTCGTAAAGACAGCATTCATGTGTTACAAGGCACAGTTCTTAGACATTTGTTGTTGCGTGCGTATTACCTTCTCTCCGATCATCTCGAACGATGCTAACGTCCTGCTTTCTCTTTTTATGCAGTCCAAGGGGAGGTAGTGATGCAAACGACGCCCACAATACCAGCGTAAGTATACCGACACCGGTCGACATGTCGATTCAAAAGCAACAAACGACGCGGACAAGTAGAAACGCGGACTCGATAGATGTTTATTAACGGAACGTCTTCCCGCGACAGATTTACCGGAAGGCCCGGTGATCCATCGCCGCCGGTGTTCGAGCAAATCTTCAAGAACGCCAGATTCGCCCAAGGCGGAAATGCCGTCTTTGAGGGTCGCGTGCGGGGCAATCCGAAGCCCACGGTGTCGTGGACGCACAAGGGCGCCCCATTGCTGGAGTCACGAAAGATACGAATGTCATACGACGACAAGACGGGCACTGTGACACTGCAAATTAATCAAATTGGCCCGGGCGACGAGGGCGAGTACACGTGCAGTGCTAAGAATCAGTACGGTGAGTGTCAGATATTTCGCTTTGATCTCGCCTCTCCTTTCCTTTGCTCGCGGGTGTACAGCGCCGCTGGCTAATCCGTGTCATGCGTCCCGGCGATGTCACGTATGAATGAACCGTTTCCAGGCGAAGCGATTTGCTCGGTTTACATTCAGCCGGAAGGATTTGGTTCTCCGCCGCAGCAGCAGGTCGGCAGTTACAGGAAAGAATACGCTCAGACCTTCCAGTCGAGCGAACAGAAAACCGGAAGTCAATCCTTCCAGCAGCGCAGCTATCAACAGATGGTCGACAAGCGCAGCTATGTTAACGGAAGCAGTGCCAGCATCGAGGACTTCAAGGTTTGTCCGCCCCTTCGTTTCTTCGTCACACGTTCTTTTCGTTCCGCGAGGCTCTGGCGGTTGCAGCGTTCGATGATACATTTGGGATTGCACACCGTGTGTACTTTCACGAACTGTATTTGTAGGTCGACACATTCGAATACAGACTGCTGCGCGAGACAGAATTTCGAGAATCGATTACGCGACGCTTCGTGGGCGAATCGGACGTCCAGATATCCACGGTCGTCGATCGCACCATGGGACCGGTTGCACCGCCGCAGATCACTCAGAAGCCGAGAAACTCGAAGCTGATCGAGGGATCCGATGCCGTTTTTACAGCGAAGATAACCGGAAATCCGAAACCAAGGGTAATTCATTTTAATTTCGCGTAATAAGCTACATGGCAATTAATATGTTTCGATATTACTAGAATGGAAGTCTCGGAATCTATCCATCACAATTTTGTTTTTTCTATTTGCATTCATTGTTCTAGCGTTACATTGTTATATATGCATTACGAGTCTGTTGACTTGGCTCTTTCAGTTGACTTGGTTCAAGAACGGTCAGAGGATACGCGACACTCAGCGCGTCGAAATGAGCCATTCAAATCAGCAGGCTACTATGAGGATCAGAGTGGCGTTGCCCGAAGACAGCGGACACTATACCTTGCTGTCTGAGAATCCTCAGGGATGCACAGTGAGCTCGGCTTATTTGGCGATCGAGTCTAGCGATCAAGTAGATCAGGCCGGATATCAAGCGCAGCAGAAGGAGGTTTTGAAAACTCAGCAAGTGGAGTCAACTACCGAGTCCGCTGACAGTGGCAAAGTCCTGCCGCCCAATTTCGTCCGTACATGCGCCGATCGCGAAGCTACAGAAGGGAAGATGACGAGGTGAGTTAATGCGTTCTTGTTAACATACCATTTTTTTTTCTTGAAAAATTCATTCTGTTCTGAAATGGTAATGTTTCACGTTTACTCCCTTCAGATTCGATTGTCGCGTAACCGGTCGTCCGTATCCAGAAGTGACGTGGTACATCAATGGTCAACAAGTCGCTAACGATCTGACTCACAAAATTCTGGTAAACGAGTCCGGCAATAGTTCTCTCATGATCACGAACGTGAGTCGCGCCGATGCTGGCGTTGTGACCTGCGTCGCTAGAAATAAGGCTGGCGAGACATCGTTCCAATGTAATCTGAACGTAATCGAGAAGGAACAAGTGGTCGCGCCGAAGTTCGTCGAGCGTTTCACCACAACGAATGTGAAGGAAGGCGAGCCGGTCGTTTTCATGGCTCGCGCAGTCGGCACTCCTGTCCCACGAATCACCTGGCAGAAGGTAAATTGAAGGGAAAACTACGAGAATCAGGTCGAAACTTTTTTCCGGTTCTGTTAGATTGCTTTTTTCAGAAGTTTTTCTAAACGTTCTTAAATAACGAAATATATTTAAAAGGTCGTTTTAGCCGGAATACGTATACAAATTATCCAAAAACTACATCTATCCGATACATTAGATTTTACAGCCAATACGTTCACAACAACTTAATTGGGAACATTTAGAACCGCTGCATTATAGAATTAGATGATATTTTGTTCCAATACTTCTGTCATCGAGGTCGAACCGATTAAAGAGATAACTCGTTTAATTAGGATGGTGTGCCAATTGCGCCGGGCCCTGACGTGCGCATATCGACGGATGGCAGTGGAGCATCGACCTTAGACATACCGTGCGCGAAGTTCTCCGATGCAGCCTGGTACCAGTGTACCGCCCAGAACGTCGCCGGCTCCACCGCCACCCGAGCACGATTGTTTGTTGAAACGCCGAAAGGATCGGCCCCCGAACCAAGACGCCTGAATTTACCCCGACCGACGAAAGTCATCGAACCAGAGTGAGTAATGTCTAAGCACATCACAAAATCTGCCTCCATACTCGATGAATAATAACTGTAACGATGCAATTTTGTCCCCTGCGTACGTATGAAACGGAAGAAATGGTAATAGGATTATTTCATTATAGTTTGTTCGTGTTAGATGGTTATAGTTTGATACTTTCTCGATGTTCGAGAAGAAGTTGAGAAACCGTGTATGAACATATGCATTGTTTGTCATACTTAGACCAGCGCCTGGCCCCGAAGTGATTTATCTAAGACACGTGGAACGTGCTAAACCCTATCTTCCACCGCCCGAAGAGGATAAAATTTATCCGCCGCCGCGTTTCATCATCCCGTTGAGGGATGTCCACCAGATCGAGGGTGGACGCATTCACTTCGAGGCCAGAATCGAACCGGTGGGTGACCCCACTATGAGGGTGGAATGGTACGTCAACGGCAGACTTCTCGAAGCAAGTAAGTACCGATTCTTGACCTATCGACAGTTCTCTCGAGATAAGTGCAAAATGCTCTCAATGTGTTTCGTTACTCATTTCCAGGCTCCCGTGCGACTTCCATTTTCCGCTTTGGATTCATCTCGCTCGACCTTATCAGCGTCGTACTTCAAGACAGCGGCGAATACTTTTGCCGTGTTGTCAGCTCAACAGGAGTCGCCGAATCTCGAGCCACCCTCAGTGTCACCCGTAAGTAACCGATGTTTTTTTCTAAATTAACGAAGTTAAGGTCATTAAAATAGTTGGAACGTTGAAATTATCATGCGATTTTTCATTCCCAGCACGGGCCACGATCGAACAGGCTAGCCAACACCCCGACAGCCTCCAGTACATCCAGCAACTCGAGGATTACAGCAAGTATCAAAGGCAGGAGAGTGTGGAGGAGATCTCTTCACAGCGGCCGGCCTTCATCCGCCCACTCCAGGATCTTGGTGAGCTGCAGGAAGGCCGTAACGCTCATTTCGAGGCCCAGTTGACCCCTGTCAGCGATCCCACCATGAAAGTGGAGTGGTACAAGGATGGAAGGCCAATCACAGCTAGTGAGTGTCCAATACGTTGACATATCCGTTTCTAACCGAATTCCAGAATCGTGCATAATCATATATCCTTTCCAGGCTCAAGAATTACAACCATCTTCAACTTCGGATACGTCTCGCTTAATATATTGCACCTACGAGCTGAAGATGCCGGTTCTTATACTGTCAGAGCTGTGAACCGCTTGGGAGAAGCTATCAGCTCCGCGACTCTCCGTGTCTTTGGTAAATAATCTTCATTGAATGACACCGATTCGTAGAGCCGTGTATGATTATCGAATGACTGATCGCACTCATTGCTTCTACAGCACGCACAAGCGTAACGACAGACTTGGGCATCCCCGAGCAACAGAGGTACATCGAGGCTGCCGAGGAATTGGAAGCCTATCAACAGGCAATGCACCAGAAATATGTGCAGCAACAGCCTGAACCGACGACCCCACCGGAATTCAAATCACCCATAAAGGATCAGAATAATATTCGAGAAGGCGGCTTCGCCCACTTTGAGGCCCGCCTCGAGCCAATCGGAGACTCGGATCTTCGTGTCGAGTGGCTCAAGGACGGACGCCCTGTGGAAGCTAGTAAGTACTTTTTTCATAAGCAGACTTGTAGCAGTGAAGATAATTTGGTTAAGAGGACTGGTTACTTATTGATGTTTTATTCCCAGGTTCACGTATCACCACCTTCTTCAATTTTGGCTACGTTGCCCTGACGATCAAATACGTTACCATCCACGACGTCGGCATATATACATGCCGTGCATATAACAGAGTCGGCGAGGCTCACACTACTGCCCAATTGAGCGTGATCAGCAAGAATGATGTCATCTTCGATAGCCAACATCCGACTGGTCTGCAGAAAATTCAGACCCTCGAAGATTCGAGCAGATACTCCCGACAAGTTCAGGAGGAAACACAAGTCACGCAAGCGCCTCGTTTCTTGGGCAATCTGAAAGGAACTAACAAGATCGTGGAGGGTCAACGAGCTCATTTCGAGGCCCGCGTTGAGCCCCAGAGCGATTTGACCATGAAGATCGAATGGTATCATAATGGCAAGCCCATCACTGCCGCCAACAGGATTCAGACTTATCACGATTTCGGATACGTGTCGATCGACATTCTTCAGGTTCGTCCTGAGGATGCTGGCACTTACACCGTCGTTGCCAGAAATGCACTAGGAGAAGCTCAACTATCGGCCACTATGATCGTTGAAAGTAAGTCTTGACCCCGGTTTTTCACAAGTTATAAGAATTCAATTTACATACACGAAAATATTTTATCAAATATCGTCTCTACTAAGAACTAATAAAACATTAATTGTGCGACTACATGAACTTATTTCTTTACAGCACGTTCAAGCGTCGACACCAGCAGTATGCATCGTGGCACGTACGAAAAGACTCAACGCATCGAGGAATCGAAATTCGTCGAGCCTCAGTATCACATAGAAGAGATATCAAAATCGAAGCCGATTTTCGTTCAACCCTTGAGCGATCCCAAACCCGTTAGCGAGGGCAAGAACATTCACTTAGAGTGCCGCTTGGAACCAATGGGCGACCCGACCATGAGGGTCGAATGGTTCCAGAACGGACGTCCTGTTACCGTCGGCTCACGATTCAGAACTTACTACGATTTTGGCTTCGTCGCTTTGGACATCGTACACGCGACTGCCCTCGACTCCGGCGAGTATACCGTCAGAGCTACCAACCATCTTGGTACAGCTCACACTTCCGCTTGCGTCCGAATTATAGGACGATCGGACGTTGTTACTGAAACGCAACATGAACAATCGTTGGAACAGATCCAAATGTTGGAGGATTCCTCAAGGTCAGTAACTGGTCTAGTTGCATCGATAATATATTCAATAATGCTATCATGCGACAAGATTCTAGCATAATTTTAACGTAATTGGAATAAAGTCAGAGTATAAAAAAGTATAATTATGTTTCCATCAACCTTATAACCAGATACCGCAAAACTCAACAAGAAGAGGTGACAGTAATGCAGGCTCCACAGTTCACTCGACCGCTTCACAACATCGAGACCGTCGAATTAACAAACGTTCACCTGGAATGCCGTCTCCAGCCAGTCGGTGACGCCACGATGAAAGTTGAATGGTTCGTCAACGGCAGACCAGTAAAGACCGGGCATCGCTTCAGACCGTCCTACGAGTTCGACTACGTCGCCCTCGACATCTTGGGTGTCTACCCTGAAGATTCTGGCGTTTACACTTGCCAGGCCAGAAATCAGCTCGGCGAAGCCGTGACATCGTGCTCCGTTCGTGTGCACGCCAAGAAAGACTTGCTCTTGGAATCTCAACACCCTGAAGGTTTGGAAAGAATACAATATCTCGAAGACGCGTCGAGGTACAAGAGGCACGAGTTGGTCGACGAAGTTGTTAACGTCAAGCCGAAGTTCGTTACCAAGCCAAAGAATCAAGAGAACCTTAGGGAGGGACAACATGCTCATTTCGAATGCAAGCTTGAGCCTGTCACGGATTCGAACTTGAAAGTTGAGTGGTTCAAGAACGGTCGTCCAGTTACAATAGGTAAGTCTCTCATTCTTTCATTAATGTCTCTTGCATTAATTATAACTTCATATTCTTAATAATAACTTTCATTTCTCTCGTTCAAAGGGCACCGTTTCCGTCCGATTCATGACTTCGGCTATGTGGCGCTGGACGTAATCGATCTGATTGCCGAAGACTCCGGCAATTACACCTGCAGAGCCGTGAATCTTGTCGGCAGCGACGAGGTTACCTGCACTCTGAGCTGTCGGTGTACCGCGCAAATCTTGACCGACACTACGAACGAAACGGGTCTCGAACAGATTCACTACCTCGAAGACCGATCGAAGTATCATCGGCAGGAGGTGATCGAGGAGACTACTACGCAAGCACCGATCTTTACAACGTCTCTGAACAATGTTGAAATCAAAGAAGGTCAGAGAGCGCACTTCGAGTGCAGGCTCATCCCGGTATCGGATGCTACCATGAAAGTTGAGTGGTTCCATAACAACGTGCCCGTCAAGGCCGGATCAAGATTCGTCGAGACCAACAGCTTTGGTTTTGTCGCCTTAGACATCATGTATGCCTACCCTGAAGATTCAGGCACATACACTTGCAGAGCCAGGAACGTCATTGGCGAAGCAATTACTTCGGCAACCGCGGTTGTTCACTGTAAGTTTGCTTTCTTCTACATACGTAGGTATATCGTGGCTTCTTCAACGGTGTTTCTTATCAATTCCTTTGACTTGTTAGCTAAAAAATCAATCTACATGGAGACGCAAAACCAAGAAGCTCTTGAGCGACTCCGATACCTTGAAGATACGTCCCGTTACCAGCGTAAGACCACGCAAGAGGAAACAGTCACACAGGCACCGGTGTTCACCATGCCGATCAAAGATCTACGCGTGGCTGAAAATCAAGCAGCTCATTTCGAGGCTCGCGTCATTCCGGTTGGTGACGCTAAACTCAAGGTTCAGTGGCTTCGCAATGGCGTCCCAATTTCAGCTTGTAAGTTTCTGTAGGGCTTAGACATGGTAAAAGCTCAATTACTTGGCACAGTGAAACGTGATGTTTATCGTAAACTGTTATTATCAGCTAATCGGGTGACGACGATGCACGACTTTGGATACGTCGCATTGAACATGAAATATGTGAACCCTGAAGATTCAGGAACTTACACGTGCCTTGCAGTGAACGACCTTGGTGAGGCTGTAACATCGGCTACACTCTTCGTACAATGTAAGTACATAGTTCGAAGGGGCAAGATGAAACGGCGACGTACCATAGCACATGTACCATATGGCATAGCTTCTATTAGAACTTGCCGCTTTACTAGACGCTTTCGCACAGACTCCAAACTCTGTATTCAGCAGAATTCTCGCTTCTTAACGACGTGTTCACATAGCTTTTTAATATTTTTGCATTTTACGGGACGTTCGATACGTCTCACATTTGTAGTGTTTTTCCACTATTAGTCCAAACTATCAAACAAACATAGTATAATCATCAGACAACCAAAACTCACAAACCATACATCAGTAGTGCAGAGTAGAAGCACATAACCGTAAACATCTTGCATCTTTACGTATTCCGCTGCCATTTTCATACATCAAGCGTCTACTAAACTCCGCATCGGTATGTTATTTGAAAACTGATGATCCCATCGATTCAGATCAAGAAACTAGTTAGCAGTATAGGCACTCATGAGAACAATAATTCGAAGACGTTTCGTGCTATCATCGAACATATCACACACTGACAAAACTCTTCCACGACACAGCCAAAGCCGCCCTGCAATTCGAGTCACAGCACGAGAGCGCCTTGTCGAAGCTTCAAGCTCTCGAGGACACCAGCAAGTATCAGCGTCGGGAGGAGGAGGAGATAGTTGTGAAGGAGAAACCATCCTTCACGGTACAGCTGAACGGGCCGACGAACCTAGTTGAGGGTCAAAGTGCACACTATGAGTGCCGCATAGAGCCCTATCCCGATCCAAATATGAAGGTGGAGTGGTTCCATAATGGCAAACCACTCTCCACCGGTCACAGGTATAGAACCGCCTGCGACTTTGGTTTCGCATCGCTGGATGTGTTGACAGTTTATGCCGAGGACTCTGGCACCTACACCTGCCAAGCCACCAATAAACTGGGGTCGGCGAAGAGCTCGATTAATCTTGACGTTAAATGTGAGTAGCTAATTGACCAGCTTGAGGTTCGCAATTGCGGACGGTTCGTACGGTTGCAGTAGCTTCATGTTCAAGTTCATAGAGTCGCGAGTTTTAGATCGTGGGACAAGGTAACGTAGCAATCGGTACTATAGAAACATCCTACGTATTTTTTCCCCTACAAGCTTTAACGAAACGCAGACTGCTAAGGATGCACCATCAAGTAGAATATTATACCTTGACGTCATTGTTTGACGTGCTTATAGCTGTTTCCGTTTAGGTACAAGGTTTTGCTTGTTGAAAGAGCCTTTACTATTTTCTACTGACTAAGAGTAAGCACTTTGCACATTCGCGAACGTGCTACACTTGTTCTTATAGCTGATCGACCATGTGAATGTTAATAGATTCTTTGATTTTCACAATCATAAACTTTTCAGCTCGTGCCTCCATCATCCGCGAAACTCAGCATGAAAGTGCTTTGAAGAAGATACAGTACCTTGAAGATGACTCTCGATACAAACGGGTTGACCAGGAAGACTTGATCATCGCTGAGAAGCCTAAATTCGGTCGCCCATTAAAGAACGTCGAACATCTGCCAGAAGGCAAGAATGCTCATCTAGAAGCCACCTTGACACCCGTGAACGATCCTACGATGGTCGTTGAATGGTACCGCGACGGCAGACCAATTCCACAAGGACATAAATTCAAGACCACCTATGACTTTGGATATGTCGCCCTCGATATTCTCTATGCCTATCCTGAAGACTCTGGTACTTACATGTGCAAAGCAAGAAACGCTGTCGGCGAAGCTGTTACCACCTGTGTCATCAGTGTCGACTGTAAGTTAATGGTGCACTGTATATATTCTTCGTACGTAGCATTTGAAACAAGTGATTTTTCCGACGATTGACACATGTCAAAATCTATAAGTCGACGAACGTCCGCGTGTAAAATCCAAGCGCTAGTGTACAAGAAATGTACATAGCAAAATGTAAATGATTGATGTTCTCTTCTGTGAACAGCTAAACAAGGACTGTTCTTGGACACACTGGATGCTCAGCGTTTGCAAAAGATTCGTCAGCTGGAAGCAGTTGAGATCAAAGAAGAAGCCGAAAAGGAAGTGATTCACCAGAAGCCCGTGTTCCTGACACCTTTGAACAATCTGGATCATCTGAAAGAAGGCGAACATGCTCACCTGGAATGCCGCGTCGAACCCATTAATGACCCGAACCTGAAGATAGAATGGTAATACATTACGTTTATTTAATGACCAATTCAAGAAGAACTTGAGCTTCATTATGTGTATATTTAAATTAGGTTCGTAAATGGGGTCGCCATCAAAACTGGACATCGTTTCCGTACAACGCACGACTTCGGTTACGTGGCTCTTGACATCCTTTACACGTACTCTGAGGATTCCGGAACTTACATGTGCAAAGCAACCAACTTAGCCGGTGAAGCGGTTAATACCTGCACAATTAAAGTCGGCTGTGAGTACTTGACACCGTTTTAATCGGTTTCCGTTTTACTAATACTGCCTAATTCGATAATTAGCGAGAAACAAGAAATTTCTTCCACCCTCTTTTTATCGTCCCGATGTTCCTGAATATTTGTCTCTTCGCCGTAAAAAGGATACCGTCCCCGAACCTTTATTTCCAAGAAAATGTCTGCTAGGAACGAAGCTGGCGGATTGTCGATATTATGATAAAGATTCACATACAAAGTGTAATTATAAAAATGGCGTCTCGAAGATTCCATACGCTTCGGATAAACGTTGTGAAATTCGGCGTGTCACATTTCAAGAACCGAGTATCACGTGCATTAGAGGATCTCAAAACAAAATGCATTTAAAGTATCAAGATATCTGCGCGTGTCAGGAAAAACCTCCCTCGAATGTGCTACCATTACAGAAACATTGGTTAAAGCCTATTTAAATACTTAATTTTGTTAAACGATGTAGTTACTACATTTTACATTATCTAATATCAATACGAATCCTGTCAATCTACAGCACGTCGCAGTATTCTTCTGGACACTCAACATCCCGATGGCCTTGAAAAGATTCGCGAACTGGAGGCTCAAGGACGCCCCGCACGGTTAGAAGTCGAAGAACCACCTGTGACGCCACCAAGATTTGTCACAGAACTGAGGGTATGCAAAGTGACCAAAAACCACTCATATTTTCTATATATACGGACATATCCGTTATATCGATTAATTTCTTTTAGGGCACCACTGAGGTGTACGAAGGACAAACAGCTCACTTCGAATGCCAAGTAGAGCCACTGCACGATGCCAACTTGCGCATTGAATTCTTCCACAATGGCAAGCCCTTGCCATCAGCTTCCCGTTTCCACGTGACGTTTGACTTTGGTTACGTCGCACTGGACATTGGTCACACTGTACCAGAAGATGCCGGACAGTACTCAGTGCGCGCAATCAACGCCTTGGGCCAGTGCGTGTCATCAATCGAGCTCAGAGTCATTCCACGTGACAACATCATTCTCGACTCTCAACGTCCCGAAGGAATGGACAAGATCAGAGAACTGGAGGCCCAGCAGCCTTGGAAGAGACCTGACATCCCGGAACCGCAAACGAGACAACGGCCGGTCTTTACGCAACCGTTGCAAAATATTGACGCCATTCCGGAAGGACACACGGCTCACTTTGAATGCAGACTCATACCCGTTGGTGATCCAACGCTCAAAGTAGAATGGTTCCGTAATGAAGTGCCACTTGAGACAAGTAAGATTCTCATATTCGTTGTAGTTAGTTTTTTAATTAGTCAAATTGGCAAATGTTTGTAATGCATTTCATGTTACGTTACAGGCTCTCGTATCACGAAGGTTCACGATTTCGGTTATGTATCGTTGGATATTACTCATGTTCGTGACGAAGACGAAGGCGTCTACATGTGCCGCGCTTCCAATCCTTTGGGAGAAGCTGTTACTACAGCTTCTATGAAGATCAAGAGTAAGAATTGTTCATATGCGATTCAATGTTGTTAGCGATAGCAAAGCAGACTGCAATGTTAACGATTAATTATGTATGTTAAGGCAAGGAAAGTATTCAACGTGACACGCAACATCCTGAAGCCCAACGTAAAATCGCACAATTGGAAGCTGACAAGGGACCTAGCCGTCCTGACGAACCGGACAAGGTGTTCGACAAGCCAATTTTCACGCAACTTTTGACTGGACCGACAGAACTTTGGGAAGGTCAGCTGGCTCGATATGAATGCCGAGTCGTACCTGTTGGTGATGCTAGTCTTAGATTCGAGTGGTACATAAACGGAGTAGAACTTAAAATGGGTAAGTTTCGAATAAAATACCTCCTCCAAAAGAATGGTGGTCTCCGTATTGAATGAATTAATTTTTGCGATTATGATAATTTACAGGATCCCGGTTTCACGTTAACCATGATTTCGGCTATGTCACCCTTGACATCTTGAAGGTAATCTCAGAAGACTCTGGTGTATACACCTGCAAAGCGATCAATAAAGCGGGAGAAGCAGTTTCCTCGATTTCTTTGAAAGTCAAAGCACGATCGGCCATCGATGCTGACAGTATCCAACCCGACGCATGGCAGAAGATTCAGCTGAAGGAAGCGGAGATGAACAAAGTGCCGGAGATGTTTGTCGATACAGCACCTCAACAAGCTCCAGTCTTTACCAAGCACCTCGAGAGTTATGACAAACTGGTTGAAGGTCAACATGTCTACTTAGAGGCCCAAGTCGAGCCACGAGCAGACCCAAATCTCCGAGTTGAATGGTTCAAGAACGGCATTGCCTTGCAAACTGGCACAAGATTGCGCAGTACCTTTGATTTCGGATTGGTAACATTGTCGATCAACGGTCTGCGACCTGACGACTCCGCTATATACACATGTAAGGCGACGAATCTTCACGGAGAGGCTGTGTCCACCTGCAGCTTGAAGATCGTTGACCGTCATTGGCTCCTTGGTGACACACTTCATCCTGATGCCCTTCCGAAAATTGACGCGCTCGAACAACCGCATGTAACGTCCGCTGACCAACCAGAGCCGACGTACGAAGAACCAGTGTTCATCACTCATCTCAATAACGTAGAGTGTATCGAAGGTGACAACGTCCACTTTGAATGCAACGTTGAACCGTCGAAAGATCCAACTATGAAGATCGAATGGTTTATGAACGGCAAGCCACTTCCAACTGGCGCACGATTCAAGTCAACCTATGACTTTGGATACGTTGCTCTCGATATTAGTCATTGCTATGAAGAAGATTCTGGTATTCTTACCGTCAAAGCTACCAACTCCAAAGGAACCGCACAGACTTCCGGTACCCTCAAGTGCACTAGTAAACAGAATATTTACTTGCAAACTCAACATCCGCAAGGTGAAGCTGGTCTCGAGAAAGTGAAGGAGATGGAGGATGCGTACTTGTCTAAACTCAGGAGACCAGAGGATGGACCGGAACATGAGTATCCCAAACCAATTTGGACGGTTCCTCTTCAACCCGAGTTCAAATTGGGAGAATCTGAGCCGCTACACTTGGAAGGACAAGTGGAGCCAAAAGCTGATCCAAACTTGAAGATCGAATGGTACTTCAATGGTAAAGCTTTGGAGCATGGATCACGTTTCAAGATGACCAGCGATTTTGGATTCGTCACTTTGGATCTTACCGACGTTTATGAACGTGACTCTGGTATTTACACCTGCAAGGCATACAACAAAGCAGGCGAAGCATTCACATCCACGACCATCTACTGTTCGACCAAAGAAAACGTCATTGAGCGGTCTCAGCATCCTAAAGGCAAGGAAGGTCTTGAGGCAATTCAGGACCTCGAGGAATCTTTGAAGAGACAAGATGGAGCACCGGCCGAGGGCGAAGAAGGTCATCCGCCTGTCTTCACTTCCCAATTCGAAAATCTGACGAACCTCTCCGAGGGTGAGATCGCTCACTTCGAAGCCTCTCTTACACCCACCGGCGACCAGACAATGGTGGTCGAGTGGTTCTACAACGGCAAGTCCTTGGAAGCCAGTCATCGCACAAGAACCGTTTATGCGTTCGGCATGGTGGTCCTTGAAGTCCTTGGAACTAAGATCGAAGACTCCGGCACCTACTCGTGTCGGGCCACTAACAAATGGGGCCAGGCTGAGATCAGTGTGCAGCTCGAATGTGTGGACAAATCGAAGGGACAGAAACCTAAGTTCACCACCCAGATCCAATCGCTGGAAGGTCTCAAGGATGGACAGTCTGCTCACTTCGAGTGCACTCTTATTCCTGTCGGTGATCCTCTTATGAAGGTCGAATGGTTCCATAACGGGAAACCGTTGAGACATTCTTCCCGCTTCAAGATGGTATCCGACTTTGGCTTCGTCGTCATGGACATCGCGGGCGTGATGGCCCACGATAGCGGAGAGTATGTTTGCAAAGCCAGCAACAAATACGGCGAGGACTTCACCAAAGCAACTATTAAATGCTTCGGCAAGAGCGGAGTGTACCTCGACTCTCTTCAGCCTGATTCACTTGCGAGAATTCGAGAACTGGAGAGCTTCGGCGGAGAACAGGCAGCAACGCCGACGACGCCAGTAGCAGAACCACCTAAATTCATCACGCAGATAGTCGACATTACGAAACTGGTCGAGGGACAGTCGGCTCATTTCGAAGCTAGACTCACCCCCGTTACAGATCCCGATCTTAAAGTGGAATGGTATTACAATGGCAAGAAACTTCCTCATGGCCACCGTTACAGAACATTCCATGACTTTGGCATTGTCATTCTCGACATACTCTACTGTTACGAGGAAAATTCTGGCGTATACGAGTGCAGAGCCGTAAACAAGTATGGCGAAGATTCAACGAAGGCAACTCTCAAATGCTTCTCGAAGTCGAGTCTAATTTTGGAATCCCAACTACCGAAGGGCATGGAGGGTGGATTGGAAAAGATCCAGACTCTCGAGGACTCTATGATTCGCACGCGCGATGACAAGGTTGTTGAAGAACGTGGAAAGGCTCCAATGTTCACTGTGCCTCTGAGCAATATCGATGGTCTTCGCGAAGGAGAGAGTTCACACTTTGAAGCACGACTTATACCCACTGACGATCCAAAATTGAAGGTAAGTTCTGAGATTCTTGATTCGATACACTAGACACGTCGCGGTGTGCTCATATACATACTTGTTTTGCTTAGGTCGAGTGGTTCTGGAATGGCAAACCACTACGAACAGGATCTCGCTTCCGCACATTCTGCGACTTTGGTTTCGTCATCCTAGAAATCTCTCCCATCTATCCCGAAGACTCTGGCGAGTACAGCTGCAGAGCCACCAACGATTACGGAGAGGCAGTGACAACGTGCACGATGAAATGTACTGGAAAGCGTAGCATAATTCTGGAGTCTCAACTACCGAAAGGCATGGAGAGCACCATCGACAAGATCGCCGAGTTGGAAGGTCTTGGAAACGAGCCTGGACAACCGAGCCCAGACGACGACACCGGAAAGCCACCCGAATTTATTACCACCCCGTCCGACTTGGCACTGGGCGAAAATTCTTTGGCTCACTTCGAGTGTAGACTTCAGCCCGTTAACGATTCCAGCATGAGGGTTGAATGGTTCCATAATGGTAAACCACTTTTGGCTGGTACCAGAATCAAAACCATTCACGACTTTGGCTTCGTCATCCTTGAAGTAGCAAACTGCTACCAACGAGACTCTGGCCTTTACACTTGCAAGGCCACAAATCGTCACGGAGAGGCCACGGTCTCTTGTAAACTCCAAGTTCGCGGCCGCCAAGGCATCATTCTCGAGCCGCAATTGCCAACCAACTTTAAGACCGGCACGGAGAGCATTCAGAAACTGGAAGAGTCTCTGTACAAGAGAGATGAAATTCTTGCCGAGGAGGAATCACCTAATCCGCCAAGGTTCACTGTGGAGTTGAAGGACATCGAAGTGGAGGAGGCTGCGCCGAGCCACTTTGATTGCAGAGTCGAGCCTGTGGGCGATCCAACTATGCGCGTCGATTGGTTCCACAACGGAAGGCCGTTCGCTACGGGTTCCCGCGTTCACCAGATCAACGATTTTGGATTCATATCGTTGGACATGTCCTACACGTATGCTAGAGACAGCGGGGAATACGTTTGCAGAGCTACTAATAAGTGGGGATCCGCCACGACCAAAGCTACCATCACTTGCAAATGTGCGTAGACAATATAATTAGTCGATGTCCCGAGTACTGACCTATATTAGATTATGTGCCTAAATATTGCGTTTTCATATTGCAGCTAAGAAAACGATCGACTTTGAATCCCAACTGCCATCGGGTATGAGTGGAGAAAAACTGAAGGAATTGGAACGTGGACCAGTGACCGAAGCGCCAGCTGAGGAAGCACCCCGTCAACCTCCGCGCTTCATTACGCAAATTCAATCCGCGACCGTTGACGAGGGCGAACCCGTTAGATTTGAGTGTCGCGTTGAGCCGAAGGATGATCCAAATCTGCGCATCGAGTGGTACAGAAACGGGAAGGTGATCCCCGCTGGACACAGATACAGAACCGTTTACGACATGGGATTCGTATCCATGGACATTCTGTATGTGTATCCCGAGGATTCCGGAGAATACGTGTGCAAAGCCATTAACGATCTTGGCGAGGATACAACCAGAGCATCTGTATCATGCAAAAGTATGTCTTCCGATAAGTTCTTTAATTATTATTAACTTATACATGTAATCAGTCTTTTTTATATCAAAATTCACGCTACACCTATGTATCCTTTCGTTATAGAACTGCCGAGCATTATCCTGCAAAACCAAGTGCCGAAGGGTATGAAGAAATCGGAGGCCTTGATGCAGATGGAGGCGACCATCAAGAAATACACTTCCGAGGTTCATTTGACCGAGGACGATCTTTATGACGCCGACAAGAAGCAACCGCCGCGCTTCGTCACGCAAATCCTGGACCAGACCGAGCTCGTGGAAATGAACAGCACGAAGTTCGAGTGTCAGCTGGCACCTGTCGGGGACCCCAACATGAAGGTCGAATGGTTCTTCAATGGCAAACCACTACCTCAGAAGAACAGATTCACTCCGATTTACGATTTCGGCTATGTCGCGATGAACTTCGGTTGGGTGTATCCCGAGGACAGCGGAGAGTATCTGTGCAGAGCCACGAATCTCTACGGCATGGACGAAACTAGGGCAATCATTAGAACAGCCGGAAAGCCTGGCATCATATATGAGTCTCAGCTTCCGAAGGGCATGAAGAGTATCGAGATGATCCGTGAAATGGAAGCTGCTTGGCAGATGTACGTGAATTCTGACTCGAATTTCGTATCAGACTAATAGTTATGCATTACGTAATCTGGGCTTCTTTATTGTTTGTGCAGTGTTCCGGAAGAAGAGGGCGAAGAAGAGAAAGTGCGAGCACCGCCGGTATTTGTCAGCAAGCCGGAACCAGTTACAGTAGAGGAAGGTGACTGGTCGAGGTTCTGTTGCCGCGTTACTGGACATCCAAGACCACGCGTTATGTGGATTATCAATGGCCACACCGTAGTTAATGTGAGTTATCGAATGACATGACTGCTCAAATGCGTTATCGGAACAGTACATTAACTGTATCATTGTTTTATCTCACAGGGTTCACGTTACAAGCTTACTTATGACGGCATGTATCACCTGGACATCCCGAAGACACGACAATACGATCACGGAAAGATCGAGGTGATCGCAAGAAGCTCTGTCGGTGAATCACGAACGGAAACTACGCTGATCGTTAAGCAGAGAAGCGACGACTATCGGGGAGTCTTGAAAAATTCACCGAGACGTAAGTTCACGTTGCAACACGAAATCTCTTACAATGCGTGGACGCATTCTTCTACTACTTTTTGTACGTTTTTTCCGATTTTTTTTTATCACAGTCATGGAATGCTTTACGTTATACGTAACGTGCTACGTCACGTGACAGTTTGTATCAGTTAATGTAGAATGTTTTGAATCGTCACATCGTTTTCTAAGTTATGGAGCATTATTTATTTGATGCGCGTAAATTTTACGAATGGCCAAGACTGTGAATAGGATTAGTTTTTGCGAAGAATGCCAAGCGCGCGAACAAAATGAAAACTTGAGTGTATCTCTGAAGAACATTGTCACATTTATACCACACGAGAGAATGAAACGACGCCGATTGCACACTTCCAATGACGATCGGCCGTCAGGTCGATCGGAACTGGACGACTGTTCGCAATCGGAAACACAGTACATGATATATCGATACGACACATACATTTCATTCGAGCACAAAAAATACTCGAGACCATTCGAACACCACCGACTCTCCGACTCTCCACCCAACTTGATCCCTATGCCATCGCACCTTAATTATGAAAGTAAGCGCCTTATCCTCGAGCACCCCAAGCAGCTTCTTCTTCTTCTCCGGCAATTCGACGACAATATTCGGGCTTAAATCGGCGCAATCGTCTACTTCGTTTCATGCATACCGCGAAGGAAAATCCGGCACTCAGGTATGGAAAATCAGTTGAAGGAACGTTCGATGTTCATTACTGTTATCATTGTCACCTGTTATATCAATGTGCGTGATGACTGTCAACGCGGGGAAAAATATTCAAGTTGTTCGCATGAAACTTCCAACGGCATGTCGCTTCACGTCGATCCAGGATTCGAGCGCAATCTCATATCGATCTGTGACGCGACATTCCGTTGGAAATATTTTCCTCCGCGCGCCCTATTCTCCGTTGCACTGAAGAAAACGGGTCTGACGGTAACTACTGTAATATCATTTAACGACACATCCAAATGGAATCCTAATGCATTCATCATTTCTGCTAGCTCATCGTATCATCATTTATTTTGATAATGATTTTCTCATTGAAGGAATTATATTTATTGAGTGTCAGCACTCAAATGAGACGCAGAACTCCGTATTTCTCAGTGTGCCGCCCCTATCGTGTTAGTTTAATTTTTATTATTTAGCTCTAATCCTATGCAGCCACGTGTTTAACTTGTTATCATCGTCTCCCATTAGCCCCTCCCCTTCGTGCTTCGAGCAACAGTGAGCGGCTTTAAAATTATCATCATTCGCACATTATTGAAACATTAATTCTGATCAAAGAATGTAAAAACGAAACACGCCAGCTCGCTATGCTCCTATGCACGCCCTTGAGAAAAATAAAGGCTCGAAACCTTCCCCGATAACGAAGGAGACCTTGTCTGCTATGAAAAACGGTGTAGTCAAAAAGTGTCTTCGATGGAACAGAATACGTTAATAGAACGAGATAGAAATGAAATTTCTACAAAATGTGTTTAACCATGTTGCTCTAACTTGAAATTCTCATGGATGTCTTCCTTTGTCTGCGGATGTCCCGTTTTCTGGACGTCCGACTCCTCTCGCTCAGGAGTCATCAATATGTGTTGCATCGCCAAAAGAAGTACTGTGTCGTATATCTTATTGGTTCTCGATAAATTTCTTTGCAAAGCAGAGAGACATAATGTCTCAATCAAAACGATGGTAAACGAAGAATAACGTTAATAATCGAAAATATTTTTAGGAACAGGTAATGATCGATTATTTTCATCCCATTGGCAAAGACATTATTCTCTCTGCGCAGTATCGTTTTGTCGTTTATGAAAATGCAATTGACGTTTATTTGGCATGCGTTGTCGTTATGTCGACAACGTAAGAGCTCGGGTTTAACGTGCGTTTTTCCTAGCGTGGTACGATTACGGGCTGACCCAGTATCAATCGGAGAGACAGAACACAGAGCTCGAGCGCGTCTTCGATGAAAGACATCAAAGCGTTTCGCAAGGTATCGAGATTGCGACGGAACATCTTGGACAGAAGGTCTTCAAGGAACCAGACACCGACTGGCAGAGGTCGGTCAAGAGCAAAAAGAATGAAGATTACTACACTAAGCTGATGTCACTCGAGGAAGAGCAAGTGCTGAAGGAGTCGCGGCTGAGAGAGTCAAGCCACCAGTTCGCTATTCCTGGAGACAAAGTGGTCAGCAATTCGCTAGCCAAGGGAATGGCAGCGCAGTATCAAGAGAGTTTGTAAGTAAAACCGTGACTTTTTCATATTTTTTCATATTTTTTCATATTACATGTTATATATGAAAACGATCATTTGCTCGCAGAGAAACTCAACCACAGGAAGCAGCGCAGCCGCCGCCAGCGAAATTCGTCAAGAAACAACACACCACGGAAGTCGACATCGACACGGAACGCGTCAAGGGAACGGGAAGGTTCCCTGAGCCATCAGAGTCGACCGTGCACGGTCGCGAAGTTCACGTAGCCAAGCAAAAACAGACACAAAAGGAAGTGAAGGGTGACCTGGAAATCACCAGGAAGATCACCGCCACTGAAACGACCGAGGTCGAGCACAAAGCTAAGACTCAGGAGCGTGTGGTTCAGGGTCAAGTGAAGCCTGCGAAGCCACCAGTTTTCACGAAGAAGATTCAGCCATGCAGATCCTTCGAACAGGAACAAGCAAGATTCGAAGTCGAGTTCGATGGCGATCCACTGCCAACGATCAAGTGGTATCGCGAGGACTTCCCCATTCAGAACTCTCCGGATCTGCAAATCTACACATTCAGCACAAAATCCGTGCTGATCGTCAGGCAGGTCTTCATGGAAGACTCCGGAGTTTTCTCCGTCATCGCTGAGAATCGCGGTGGGAAGGCTAAATGCAGTGCCAATCTCGTTGTCGAGGAACGCAGAAGACAAGCTGGAAGAGGCGGTGTCGTGCCACCCAGCTTCCTCACCACAATTCAAAGCACGTCGGTGACGACCGGGCAACTAGCTAGGTTCGACGCTAAAGTTGCTGGTACCAAGCCCCTGGACGTTTATTGGCTCAAGGTAAATTAGATACATACATTGATATTCATTACAAAAAATCGAAGAAATAGTTTCTGAATGCTGTCGTTACATACCAGAATAATTAAAAGTGGCATCTTTGGAATGTGCTGGGAACATGAAATGTACGTGTGCATTTTATCGTTGCAGAACGGCAAGAAAGTTGTGGCAGACATCCGCTACAAGACGCTCGAGGAAGACAACACTTACACCCTGCTGATTTTGGAAACTGTACCAGATGACGCGGGCAAGTACGAGTGCGTCGCTCTTAACAGTGCCGGAGAAGCCCGTTGCGATGCCGAGTGCACCGTACGCGGTCCTCAGTCACCGTCAAAGGCTGCGAAGCCAACGACACCTGGCGTTGAGAAAGCACCCACCGTTCTGGAGCCGCTCAAGGATCAAACTATCAGAGAAGGAGCATCCGCGGCATTCGCTTGCAGGATCAGTGCCAAGCCTGTGCCGACTGTACAATGGAAGAAAGGCGATAAGGTAATATTTGCGTTCGCGACGCGTTCAAAGAAAATCTCCACAAAAATGATGTTGCACATTCTGCAAAGAGAACTACTAGAAGTACTAGACCGGCTAATGAGTCGTTTTTCGACGCGCAGGTAATCAAGCCATCGAAGTACTTCCAAATGCAAAAGGATGGTGATCTATGCACTCTCAGAATCTCAGAAGCCTTCCCCGAAGACGAAGGCGTATACAAGTGTATCGCCAGAAATCCAGCCGGCGATGTCACCACGTCAGCGAACCTCAGAGTGCTTGGTAAGAAGAAGGAATCCGACAGTATACATACGTGCGAGTAAAAGAAAAACGAAACAGATCATTAATTTTCAATTCGATGTCGCATTCACAGCTCCCGACGCAGCCGACGTCCTGCCAAAACTGTCACCTCTCAAAGATCAGATCGTCGTAGAGGGTCAACCGGCTCAATTCAAGACCCAAGTCACCCCGACAAAACCTAAGCCAACGATCCAATGGTATCGCGAGGGTGCCTTGATCCCGCAATCACCAGATTTTCAGGTAAGTCAGTTATTGTCAGAGTACAAAGCTCGTGGGCAGGTAACGTTATACACGTCGAGCACTACTAAGCTTAACATTAATCGCTTCCAGATGATTCATGAAGGCAACAACGCTGTCCTTCTAATCGCCACTACCTACGAAGAGGATACTGGCACCTTCACATGTCGAGCTACGACCTCAGCGGGTACCGTAGAAACGTCCGCCAAACTCATCGTCAAAAGTAAGAACTGAAAAAAACAAAATACAAATTCAATTGCTAACCACGAAGCGCGATTGGATTGACGAGGCGTACCTCCAGAAACTGCCACAGAGATGATATATGATTGAGACAATCCCGCCACGAACGGATAATACCTTCACTCGAATCACGAGCATGGATAATTGTTGGACGACACATTACGATTTGCGATCGGTCAAATATTTCTTCGTAATAACGACGCTCGTGTTACGATGACGCAACGGCCAGTCAATGAGAAAGGATTGTCTCAACCATATAGACTCAGAGATTTCTCGGCGAATCACGTTCCGCCGAGGAGACTCGTGTGTATTTATTTGTCGCTTTTTCGTTGTTTTCCTTCTCTCTTTTTTTTTCTTTTGTTTAACCATAACCCACCGATACACCATTACTTTTTTTCCTCTTTTTTTTTTACCCTTCACTCATCTAATCACAATCTCGAGCGAGCCGGGGAGTTTGTACTAACTCGTCGTGTTTTGAAGTAGACGAGCGAGTGAAACGAGCTAAATGGGAAAGAGACATGTATAAGCGAGCAAAAGCCCCTAGAACACGATGAGGGCCGAATGATATTAGTCGATAAAGAACGTTGTCTAATCAAAATATGAATGATAAATGTTTGCGAAGGTTGGTGCCGCCGAAAGGGAGGGAAAGAGTGACGTGAGTCGCTTTTGAATTGGTACCGATGTGCGTCTTGATTCGGCCAGTAAGACGAGCGTAGCGCGATAAAACAAAAGTCCTTTAATATCAAGAGGTGCAATAATACGAGCGAGACACGCGCGCCTACGTGCGCCCTTACTGTCGACTTGTTCAGAAGCGTTAATCGGAGGTGGTGCTTTGAACTGATAGGACAATAGAATTTCACGTTAGTTCACGACAAAGTCGAGATCATCCTTATCTTCGAGTTGTAAATACGAGATCTGGCACGAGAGTGATTCGTAAGTAACCTTTGACAGTAATTTCTCGTCTTGCCACAGTTCACGAGTCCAAAGAAGGGAGACACAAAACAAGCATACACGAACAATGCGAAACGTAGAATATCACATAACTCGTTTACTCGTTCGATGTAGTATTCTCAATGTCCATTATGAAGAAAAAGAAAAAAAAAATGTTATAAAGTATATAGTATATATTGTGTACATTGTCCTCACGCTACGTTACATTACATCAGCGTAAGTAGTAGTAGTAACACGGACGATGAACAAGAAAGTCGCATTACATTACAAACACGCACCCATTGCTACGTACTACCTAACATTCTACTAATCGATTATTTATTATTGTACAATGGAAAGCCCAATAAAAACAAATGTTTTAATTACGTACAAGCCTAGTTTGTTGTCGCATTCGACGATCTACACGACACGTCGTTCATGTCAGCCGCTTAATTAGGCTCGACTTAATTGGCGGACGTACAGACGTTTTAGAATTGCACGCAAGAGCAATTTTCGAGCGATCGACATTTAGATTACACATTACATGGAAGAGGAACGTATTGTTAGTTCTTAATTGTAAGAAAATGGTGTTTGGGCAAGTATCATTGCCCACAGCTGTAATTCCACGTTCAGAGTAACTAAGTTCAGTGGAACTGTGAAACCAAATGTCAATCAGGTCGTGATACTCGACCTGCTTTTCAAGTGCTTCGTGGAACAGACACAACGTAAGAAAGAGAGAGAGAGGACGTGAGGTGAAGAGAGACAGAGAGAGAAAGAGAGAGAGAGAGAAAGATAAAAAGAGCATGTGTGGCAGACACGCAAGTTACGCGATGCGTAAAGGAGAAAAAAAAATAGAAATAAACCCGTTTTGAAGGCACGCGGGAGAGCCTGGCCGAAGAAATTTCCGTGGCAAAAAATTGTGAAACGAACGGCTCGAGAGTCTTTAACGGAACGCACATTTTTTCGCCACATCATCCCACACACGGTCACGGGGATATTTCTATGCCGCGTCCTATCCTTGGCATTCCCGTGTATTCTGATGTCCCGTGAAAGAATTCGTAGAAAATAGTTTTGTGTCCCACCGAAAATAAATAGCGAAGCGATGGTGACTCGCGTGCCACGCTTTCCAATCATTCCGGCCGGCGAAAATAGACGACTGACTCATTTGGTGGTCCTCAATTAAAGTAACAATCGATCAGAGACTAGAGATGGTGGGACGGGACGCGAACGACGTTGGTCGATGAACAATAACACCGACTTTAACTGTTGGCAAATCCGGCTGCGTCTAAAATCAGCCGAAAATCCGACACTCGCGAGTGCATCAATTTCTTTGCTCACGTCGCGTCGTCGTGAACAATTGCCAGATCATCATCAGTGTCATATGAAACGTACACGTGGAACAGTTGTAACCGTAAATAATTTTCGCATTCGTTCCTCATACATTACGCCGGGACGAGACGGGCATCGAGAATAAAGCGGTATGTTGAACTTTGCCTAGGCAATAGCTCGGATTACGGCTTCTTCCGCGTTGTTTAGAGAACTAGGTGCAAAAGAGCCGCCAGTCGAACTTCGAATCAAACGTCGCCTCTATAATGCTCGCCTTTGTATATCGCCAGATCGCTATTCTCACTCATTGCCCGCAGTGGTATCGCCTTTCGTTCGGTAGCTGATTTAATGAGCGTCGAGAGCCCCACATGCTCCGAGCAAAACATATTTTCCTATGCGGCTTCTGCTCTTCGGGTCGTTTCAAAACGAGAGTCAGACACAGTGCCGTGTGCACACTCGGCTAGGCCCTCTTCTTATGCTATTTCTGAGCACGTGACGTGTATTACATTACCCGGCTATATTTGGCGGCCGACTCGGAACTCCTCGAAGACTTGGTAATTTCACGTGAGGTCTCCCATCGAGTGCTGCCGCTCTCCATTGCGCGTATCTCACCTTACTCTTGAAAATCCTATCGACCACTTACCTAGCACACTCTTCACGGCGCGTCCTCTCTTCGCTCTCATCAGGTGCTTCATTTACGATTAATAGCATCTACGTAGAGAAAATAATGAAGTCGTCGACGTGTCAGCAGGATGTACAGTACGGTTCATTTATTATTTATTCCACGAAGGAGGAATGAGATGGAGATTTGAGCTCGGATACTTAAAGAACTAACGACGTCCTATCGAGCGGTATATTTTCTCGCATTACACGTTTCATCTTAAACTTAGCATTGCAAATGGGAAATGCCTTTTCCGCTCGCAAGGTACACTGCTCTTTTGGGTCACGCCAAAGGGTTCCTTCTCGCGTTTCAAAGTGCATTCCGTGATGCAACGCGCCCCGTTGCGCCGTGAACGGAACGACGATGCTCTCGCGTTCCATCTCCGGGCCCCCGTCGATCCGGAGCGCGGCACGCGTATCCGCGTTTGTTACCTGACCGGTGTGTTCTCGGCACCGTTAGCCTACGACAACCAGATGCAAAATTAGACCGTGAATCCGGTTCGCCGTAAATCTCGGTCATCGACGTGATGAATTGCGATCGAGCGTGCCGCGTTTAGGGCCAAACGGTGGCTGCCTGCAGTCATGTAACTTTTCGCGATCGCTCGGGGCACGGGCGTAGCGAATGTTTACAAGCACAGGAATTCGAGTGGTTTATTCTAAGATTTCGATAGACGCTCTATGTAAGAAGCCGTTCCACGTGCTGGCCCGAGGAGTTGGGGATACAGAGCGGTGAGAGCCGGGAGCCGATTTTTCCGCGTCGTTTCTTATTCGACTCGACCTTGAGTCGTCGACCACCTGAAGCACGAGAAGGGAAAGAAGCGGCCGCGGGAAAAGGAGAAGAAAGAAAAGGAGACGGAGCGAGGGCAGGCAGAAGATTGCCAAGGCGTCATCTCATTTCTCGGGAAATGGGTAGGAGGCTGTATGCTGGGTGGGGGTGAAAAACGTCGCGATGATTCAGCCAGGAGACCTTCTTTTCTGCGCTTCACCTTCGTCTTCGATCTTCGACCGCTACCATCATCACCGCCGCCACCACCAACACCACCACCACCACCACCACCCAGCACCTTTACGGTCGGGGTTATCGTCAACGGCGGCGTGCAGTTCCACCACCGTCGCAACGGCTAGCGGGAACGCATCGGGAGGCCGACGGAGTCGACTATTTCGGCAGCCCCAGCTGCCAGTGATTCAGCCGTGCCAGAAATAATACGGGGGAGCGCGTGTCAGCGCACTCTGGAAGGCGGGAGGGAATTATTTCTGGTAAATCCGTGGCTCGACGAACCAAGCCGCTGAGAGAACTACGAGGGTACTAGAGGAGGGTTCGGAACGTTGGGTCAACAGGGGATCGTCGGAGCTTCGTTCAATCTCATCAATCTTCGGCAACTCCCAGATAATCTCTGCGATTAATTTTGAACATCAAATTGAAAATTGTACGCACTAGACGCTGTTACCAGTTATTTATATTGATGAATAACGCTTCATTGTCGAGGACACGAAGATTGTCGATTGTAACACGAAGTTTCGTAAATCCCGCGAATTTGTCATCGTTTGTTGGCATCCGAGTGGAAAAATGCGCCGGTCGAATTATTGGGACAATGAGAAGAGGGTCAGGGACAACGACGCACTGGCTAAACGTTGACTGCTGACTTTATTTTTATTTCTGTACATGACCACTCCAATCGTTCGTGATTCATCCAATAAACTCTGTGTGTCATCCGCTAGAAAGTAGTAGATCACTGCCCCTACTCACATGCTATTGAGGCGCGAGACACTGGAGACTCGTTGACGCAGTTTTATTTTAAACACGCACTCGTGACTCACATTATGAAAACGAGCATACGGGAAAAAGAAAACTGTTCCAACCGAGTGTCTCGCGTTTCGAAAGTATTCGCCGCAAGCACCCGTATACCTAAGTCACTTGTACCCGCTGCGTTAGATAGTTAATAGAAACACTGACCTGCCCAGTTAAAAAAGGGTCCCGCAAACACTCTGGACCACTGTTGAACTACCGTGCCGGCACTCTTAAACATAGAAACCCGTCATAGAGACGAGTATTGTAAGCGCGCGAAGTTAAGCCATCGAAAAAGAATGAACGCGCACGCACCACCTCCTTATTAAGCGTATCACGGCGAAAAAAATGTATGCACCACCTCCTGCGCACTCGGTACCAGAAAAAAGTCGGGTGTGTCCGGTTCAAATACGGCCGCACTTCGATCGGGCACAATATGACCCGGACGTTGTTACGCGGAAACAACAAAAGGGGGATGCGACCCGATCGAAGGCGGCCAACTGTCAAACGTCACACTGCTCTCTTCATCGGCAAGCACAAAACTGTTCGACACTGAAAACACCGATCACTGCCTCACAAACACAAACACCTTCGTCGGGCACCAAGGAGGAAATCTGAGAGATGAGAGTATGAGATGAAGAACGAGATCGAAAACGCGGGAAGTGCGCGGGCCGGAAATTTTCGAAAAACGTATTGTCCTCAACCCTCTGTCTCCGCTGGCGACTCTCCGTCTTCGGCTTCCAGTGGATGACTATTAAGGCTAGACTAAGGTCTGAGGTAGAGGTGTACGTCGCGACGTCACGCGCGTTGAGCCTCTCCCACCACTCTGTTCTTCAGCGTCGAACGTACGGCGTTCAGGGGCGTCGCGTATGCATCATCGTTGCCCCCCACTCGTTTGCCGTCCCAATGCCAAATTCAATTTTTGACCGAATGATTAAGTGTCGCCGTCGTGCTCACCGTTATACCCTTGTCCCAACCCTGTCCTGCCTGACAACAATGAAATCCGCTTGACAGCCTTCGAGCTTAAACGCGCCCAGCGTTTGCCGCATTTTCGAACTAACGACAGATAAATGGTTCAGCGCTGAATAGGATATCTGAGGAGTCGGAAACGTTTAGCACTGAACAGCGTATGCGTATGCACGCACGCCTGCGGTCGCCTTTCACCGTTTGATTAATGTGCGCGTCGATATTTGTCTTATGCGACAGCCGGAATGTTGTTTCGAAAATTCAATGAGCTACGCTTCCGCGAATTCGAGGGAAGGCAATTTTTCCATCGACTCCTACGGCGCGTATGACGAATCGTCCATTTATCACCGTGTTTAAAAATACAGTCGCTCAAGTGTGAAACGAGTGTTTCATGCTTTCTCCTAAACGCCGACGTACGTTCGCGGGAGGCAAACGAAAAGAAATAAACATGAACATCTGGTACGATACGTTTAAATGTTTGCGAGGGTTCATCGTAAAATCATACATGATGTAGCTTACTAGCTATGTAGTTGGGTTTCTAAATAAGTTTCTACCTGCGGTCGTTAACGGATTCATTACGTTCGTTCGAAAATCTTTTTTTTTTCGCTTTTCACTTCATATACTGACATTACTTAAAGGTTTCAATTGATTTTTAATTACCCAGTACTATTAGGTTGTGATATTATAAAATTTTGTTATTAACTTTCGTAGATTCCAATTTCGTAAAATTTTGATCGAAAAAGCATCAAGTACACCAACCAGTCACATTTGAAGGTCTATCCCTTGGCGACCTGCCTTGATTCTCTGTCTTGCACAGATAATTTGGCAATGATCCACGCTCCTTGTACCCAAAATTACGAAACGTAAATTTTCAAGTGCACGTACTCACACAAGAATGAGAATGCAGAATTTATAACTCTACAAGACTTTATATGCTAGTTGACAGGTGTTAAATGATATAACAAGCATATTGTCAACGTGAAAATCGACCCTCATCAAATCCGTCGCTTTACACTTGTTCTTTTCACCAGTAACGGACAGTAAATAATGATAACACTTAGAAGAGCTATACGATACTGCGAGCACATAATATAACGCTATAGAAGTATACATATTTCACAACTGACGTACAAACTAGATCGAAAATCAATAAATGAGTACGGCGAGTTTTAAGTCGCCGAAACGTTGAAAAGTCGAATATTGGGAAACGTGGAAACGTTTAACAAATGCGAGCATTATTCAGTCTGCCAATTCGCCATATAACCGTGAATATCGTTGCCTAAATCACGTTACGACACGACAAACATCTGTTCTATACGATACGTTTTGCAATATTATTTTCGGTGTTGCGCTATCCCAAATGTAACGCGTCCGTGACGTAACAAAGATCCTCGTATCTCGAATCAGATAGAAACATTGCAAAACACGATCCCCGCGGCGAGGCGTGTCTCTATTTTTACTCATTAATCCTGCCGTTCGTCGTGGATCGACACAAATTGTCGTTGGCTACGCATGCTCTTGACTTACCCAATTTGCCTGTGTGGAGTGACCTGTTGCCGCTTCTAATCGTTCCCGCGTGTTCCGTAAAGTGCTTGAGTGTCACATTCGGTTCTGAGGCTCGAGTACAGGTTGTAATGACATTGCAGAGAGAAAGGGAACTTATTACGAAGTTCCCACGGAGTCAGGGCCAGGGGCGAAGACTGGAGATAAGCCGTTTCAGGGTATAGGCACAGGAAAGGATATCGGTGCGGAACCGTTGCTTTTGGATGAACTTGGTGTACCGTTGGAGATACCACTCCAGCCGGGCGACGAGACCTTACCTTGGCGAAAGGGTCGTGTCTATCATCGACCACGACCCACAAACATAACGCCATGGAGAAAAGCGAAACCTCGATCGAGAGATACGTCTCTGGACAAGTTGCAAGCGACAGAGGGTCAGGTGAAGCCTTGGACCCAGGAAGAGGTGGTGTTGAAGAAAACGCCGCATGTCGTTCGAGACTTGCCGAAGGAGAAGTTGGAGGAGGTTGAATTGAAACCGGCAAAGATTGAGAAGAAGGATATAAGGAGATCCAGTTTGGAAGTTGTCGATTTGAAACATGTTTTGAAAGATGTCGCGACGGCGGAAGAGAAAGTCACTCGTAGAACGCAGGACACTGAAGTCTCCGAGGAAACTTATGTCGAAGAGGAAGACTCTAGGTACATGAAGACGTCGCGCAAAGTCGACGAGACTGTGACCAAGAAGAAAGAGGAAGAGACGAAACCTTGGACCGAGGAGAAGATTACCTTGAAGAGATCCAAGCCGGAAAGAAAGGAGATTCCGAAAGAAACATTGGAGGCTGTTGAGTTGAAACCGTCGAAGATCGTGAAGCAAGAGATTAGGAAAGCGAGTTTGGACAAGGTTGATCTGAAATCGGTACAGAAGGACGAGACGGAAAAGACAACTGTTAAAAAAGTTACTGGAAGGGACGAGTACGTGGAGCAAGAGGACACAACGTTGTTGGATGTACAAACCACGGAAGATATGAAACAAGTGAAAAAGGAAGTTCGAGAAGAACCGAAACCGTGGACAGAAGAAAAGATAACATTAAAGAAATCAAAGCCAGAGAGAAAGGAAGTTCCAAAGGAGAGTTTGGAAACAGTTGAACTAAAACCATCTAGGCCTACTAAGGCTGAAGTTCAAAAGCCAAGTCTGGAAAGGGTCGATCTCAAACCATTTACGAAAGAAAAGGAAGTGAAAACTGTTGAAGATGTAACGCAAAAGACAGAATATCAAGAACAAGAGGATACCAGCTTGCTCGAGGTTTCAAAAGAAACCGAGGAGAGAAAGAAAAAGATACAACAGATCACTACTGAGAAGACCGAACAAACTAAACCGTGGACTGAAGAAAAGGTAACGTTGAGGAAGGCTAAGCACGAGCGAAAAGAAATTCCTAAAGAGACCTTGGAAACAGTTGATCTGAAGCCATCAAAACCAGAAAAATCAGACGTGATCAAACCACAGTTAGATCAAGTTGACCTCAAACCAATTCCGAAAAAGGTTACACCGGAAGAAAAACCTAAACCAGAAGGAAAAGATCGGTATGCCGAAGAGGAAGACACAAATCTATTGAAAGTCACCAAAGACGTTGAAACCACCGTTAAGAAAGACGAAGTTGCCGAGAGGAAGCCTGAAACAGTACCTTGGACCCAGGAAAAGATATCGTTGAAACCATCCAAACCGGTCAAGAAAGAAATACGTAGAGAATCAATCGAAGAAGTCTCACTGAAACCTACAAAGACAGAGAAACGAGACATAAAGAAAACAACGTTAGACACAGTCACGTTGAAGACTGTGACCGATAAGACCGACTACGTCGAGGAAGAGGACACAAATCTTCTCAACCTCAGAAAAGATGTCGACGTCGAAGAGCGAAAAGTCGAAGAAGCTGTTTCCTGGAGGAGAGGTGTGAAAAAACCGGAAGAGAAGCAACCGTATCGTGAAGAAGAAGACAAGACGATTCTCGAAGTCGACAAAGACGTCGAGTCTGCCGAAAAAGTAGTTCCGAAAGAGGTACCAGTTCCTTGGGCAAGAGGCAAGAAGAAGCCAGTCGAAAAAACGCCGTATCACGAAGAAGAAGATGTGGCAATGCTTCAAGTTGATAGAACAGAAAAGACAACGGAGAAAGCGACGAAAGAGGAAGTGCCCGTTCCATGGGTTCGTGGAAAGAAGAAAGAGGAAAAGCCAGTGGATGAGAAGCCCGAAGAAGAGAAACCCGTTGAACAAACGCAAGTGCCATGGCTTCGTGATAAGAAGCCACGGAAGGTGATTGAGAAGAAAGAGGAACCGGTCGAAGACATAAGAGGTGTCGTGCTGAAGTCTGTCAGACGCGAACGTGCTCCAGAGGAGAAAGAGGAAAAAGAGGAAGTGACGTTGAAACCTGTGAGACGTCTCCCACGCGAGGAAGAGACGAAAGAAGAAATCACGTTGAAACCTGTTCGCAAACCTAAGCCCGATGAAGAGGAACGCGAAGAGGTCAAGCTGAAACCATTCCAAAAGCCGAAACCGGAAGAGGAAGAAAAGGAACGGGTGCAGTTGAAACCATTCCAAAAACCGAAACCGAGGAGGAGGAAAAGGAACGGGTGCAGTTGAAACCATTCCAGCGTCCTAAGCCAGAGGAAAAGGAAAAGGAAGAATTCAAGCTGAAACCGGTTAAAAGGGTAAAGCCGGAAGAGAAAGAAAAAGAGGAGATAACTCTTAAGCCGTTCAAGAAAGAAAAACCAGAAGAGAAGGAGAAACCTGTTCCCGTGAGGGTTGAAGAGAAGCCTGAGGAGGAGAAACCTTTGGAAGTAACAGAAACACCTTGGCGGCGAAAACCAAAGCCAAAGGTTACCACAGTACCAAAAGAAGAAAAACCAGAGGAAGAGAAAGCAGTTGAGGAACGAGTAACCGTAGAAGACAAAATGATTAAACAGAAGGAAGAAGAACAGATCGAAGACATCAGATCTATTGCATTGAAACCGGTTAAACGTGGCAAGAGGCCAGAAGAGATCGAGGAGAAAGAAGAAGTTGTACTGAAGCCTGTTAAGAGGCTTCCAAAAGAAGAAGAGCAACCGGAAGAAGTTAAACTGAAACCCGTAAAACGTTTGCCAAAGGAAGAAGAGAAGCCCGAGGAAGTTAAGCTGAAACCAGCGAAACCTCTTCCAAAGGTAGAAGAACAACCCGAAGAAATAAAACTCAAACCATTTAAGCGGCTTCCTAAAGACGAAGAAAAACCGGAGGAAGTCAAACTAAAGCCTGTGAAGCGACTTCCCAAGGAAGAAGAGAAGCCGGAAGAAATAAAACTTAAACCCATTCCAAAACCATCAAAACCGGAAGAGGAAGTACCTGAGGAAGTTAAGCTCAAGCCCGTGAAACAGCTTCCCAAGGAAGAGGAAAAACCAGAGGAGGTTAAGCTTAAACCGGTAAAGCGACTTCCGAAGGAAGAGGAAAAACCGGAGGAAGTGAAGCTAAAGCCAGTAAAACGACTTCCGAAGGAAGAAGAGAAGCCGAAGGAAGAGGTACAACTCAAACCAATTCCAAAACCCACCAAAGTGGAAGAGGAAAAGGTTCCCCTTGAACCCAAAATGGTTCCAGCGGTACCTGAGGAAGAGAAACCCGAGGAAAAGACAGAACTTCCATGGCGACGTGGCAAGAAGACTGTCGAGAAAGTAGTCGCCGAGCAGAAAGTCGAAGACAAAGTCGTCGTTGAGGAGAAAACTGAAGAAAAAGTCGTTGAAGAACAACAAGAAATTTCGCAAGTAAGTTGGCGAAAACCAAAGAAAGACAAGGTAACACAGAAGGTTCAGGAAGAGGTTCAAGTTGAAGACATAACAGCAGTAAGGTTGAAGAAAGTTACACGTGACCAGAGAGAGGAGGTACGTGAGGACAAAGAAGAGGTCACACTTAAACCTGTGAAACGTGTATCAGTAACCGAACAGACTAAGGAAGAAATTGTACTGAAACCTGTTAAACGAGAGAAGAAACCTGAAGAACAGGTTGAAAGGCAAGAGATATCGTTGAAACCAGCTAAACGAATACCGAAAGAGGAAAAGACAAGTGAAGAGGTAACTCTGAAGCCAGTCGAAAAAGAGAAGCCACAAGAAGAGCTCAAACCAGAGCGTGTTGAAGAGGTTACGAACGGTGAAGTACCCGATGAGAAAAGTGAAATGCCTTGGAGACGGCAGAAAAAGCCAGCGAAGAAAGTAACGCCTGAAGAGGCTAAGCCAGAAGAAGTACAGTTGAAACCAGTTAAACGTCTGCCTAAAGAGGAAGAAACTAAGGAAGAAGTTACTTTAAAACCGATTGACAGAAAGAAGCCGGAAGAAAAGCCGGAGGAAATAAAGTTGAAGCCTTTCAAGAGACCAGAAGAGCCAGAGGAGCCCAAACCTGAGGCAGTTTCATTGAAGCCGGTAAAACGATTACCCAAGGAAGATGAAACGAAAGAAGAGGTTACCCTAAAACCTATAGATCGGAAGAAACCCGAGGAAGAAAAACCCGAAGAAGTGAAACTGAAACCATTTAAGAGGCCAGAAAAACCAGTGGAAGAGAAACCGGAAGAAGTACAACTGAAACCTGCGAAACGCTTGCCGAAAGAAGATGAAAAGCCAGAGGAAGTGAAACTGAAACCATTTAAGAGGCCAGAGAAACCAGTGGAAGAAAAACCGGAAGAAGTCCAACTGAAACCTGCGAAACGCTTGCCAAAAGAAGAAGAAAAGCCAGAAGAAGTAAAACTGAAGCCATTTAAGAGGCCAGAGAAACCAGTGGAAGAGAAACCGGAAGAAGTCCAACTGAAACCTGCGAAACGCTTGCCGAAAGAAGAAGAAAAGCCAGAAGAAGTAAAACTGAAACCATTTAAGAGGCCAGAGAAACCAGTGGAAGAGAAACCGGAAGAAGTCCAACTGAAACCTGCGAAACGCTTGCTGAAAGAAGAAGAAAAGCCAGAAGAAGTAAAACTGAAACCATTTAAGAGGCCAGAGAAACCAGTGGAAGAGAAACCGGAAGAAGTCCAACTGAAACCTGCGAAACGCTTGCCGAAAGAAGAAGAAAAGCCAGAAGAAGTAAAACTGAAGCCATTTAAGAGGCCAGAGAAACCAGTGGAAGAGAAACCGGAAGAAGTCCAACTGAAACCTGCGAAACGTTTGCCGAAAGAAGAAGAAAAGCCAGAAGAAGTAAAACTGAAACCATTTAAGAGGCCAGAGAAACCAGTAGAAGAGAAACCGGAAGAAGTCCAACTGAAACCTGCGAAACGCTTGCCGAAAGAAGAAGAAAAGCCAGAGGAATTGAAACTAAAACCATTTAAGAGGCCAGAAAAACCAGTGGAAGAGAAACCGGAAGAGATTAAACTAAAACCAGTAAAGAGACAGGAAAAGCCAGAAGAAGCAAAGCCGGAGGAAGTTGTACTGAAGCCAGTTAAACCGAAGGAGGAAGTTCCGAAGGAGGAAAAAGTAGAGCCGATTCCAGAACTGGTACCTCAGAAAGTAGAAGAGAAACCAGAAGAAGAAAAACCAACTGAAACTGCTCAACTACCGTGGCGTCGCGGGCCGAAGAAGACGAAGAAAGTTGTCGACTTTAAGGAGGAAGTAACGGTGGTACCGATCGATCAAGATCAAATGGTCAAAGAAGTTCGCGAGGAGAAAGAGACAGTAGTAATAACGAAGGAGAAGACAGAGCTCGTGATGAAACCTACCAAGGTCGAAAAAGAGATAGTCGTTGAAGAGAGGGAAGAGGTGGTCATTGAAACTATCCCAGAAAAAGTTACCGAAAAGAAAGTCGAAGAAGAAACGTCTGTCGAAAAGACCGAGATGTCGTGGCGTAGACCAAAGAAACCGGTCAAAGAAAAGGTGGTGGAGGAACTTCGGCCAGAACAGGTAACTGAAGAAGAAAAGGTAGAAGAAGAAGTCACTGAAACGTCAGGAGTATCATGGAGACGAGGCAAGCCGAAACCAAAGAAGCCGGAAGAAGAAAAGGAAGTGATTCAATTGAAACCAGTTAAGAAAGCCGAAGAAGTAGTGGAGGTGACCGAGGAAAAGATCACACTGCAAAAGGTAAAGCGGCCAGTACCTGAAGAGAAGAAACCCGAGGAGATTACTCTTAAACCAGTGAAGAGAGAAAAGGTTCCGGAGGAAGTGAAACCAGACGCAGTACCATTGAAGCCAGTTCCGCAAAAACCCAAAGAGGAGGAAATTCCAGAGAAAATCACTCTGAAACCGGTGAAGAAAGAGAAGCCGCAGGAGGACGTTCCAGAATTGAAACCGTTAAGAGTAAAAGCAAAGCCGGATGAAGAAATAGATGAAACGGAAGTAACAACCATTGAGCTGATTAAAAAGAAGCCGACTCCAAAGAAAAAGATCCCCGAGGAGGTGCCGGAAGAGAAACCGAAAGAACTCGTCCCACTCCCGGTCGAGGAGAAAGAAGAAGTTACGGAAGAAACTCTGACTTCGGTCCAGGATGTGCAAATGGTCAGGAAACAGAAAACTGTTAAGATTGACACCAAAGCTGTGGAAATGGAACAACGCGTTCAGGAAGTATCGAAGATCGAGGAAGAGGTTAAGGAAGAGACGGTACAAGTCGATGAACGCAAGAGAAAGCGTAGACAACGTACCCAAGTGGACATATCTATCGTCGATAAAGACAAGAAAGTCGCACCAAGGTTCATCCAAAAGCTTCAGCCCGTTATCGCTGAGCCAGAAAAGCCTGCGAAATTCACGTGCACGGTCGTCGGAAATCCATTCCCGGAAATATCATGGTACAGGAATGAGCAGGAACTACATGCCAGCGAAAAGTATATCATGACGGTCGTCGAAACGACGGCTACATTGGAGATTACTAAAGTGAAAGAAGAAGATGCCGCCATGTATTCTTGTAGAGCGTCTAATCCAGCAGGCGTCGCAACGTCCACCGTCAATCTCGTCATATTCGGTAGTAAAAATGTCGAGAGTTATCTGTGTGTGATCGTCGTTTTGTGTGGCTTTTAATCATCAGACTTTCAGCGGACAGCACTATTATTTCATTGTGTTATTCTCTCTTGATACTATAATTTAGTTAAACTTCTACGTTATGATGCATGCATTTGAATTAAATATGTAATAGATTTAAATATAAATTCAACGAAAGCTAAAATATTTGTAGACAAATAATTTTACAATATGCGTTGATGTTGCCTTGTCTTTCGTGTGGTTTGCGTTAAATTATCGTAGGAGAGATTTACATGTGACATTTGCGTTTGCAGAAAAAGAGGAAGAAGGCGTAGCCCCGCATTTCGCTACACCAATCAAACCGCTTATGGTCGAAGAGCATAAGCCGGCTGTATTAGAATGTATCGTCACCGGCACTCCAATGCCAGAAGTGAAATGGTACCGTGGCGAGAAGGAGATAAAACCAAAGAAGGGCACAGAGCTGATCTTCAACCCTGAGACCGGAGAGGCCAAACTGACGATCCTCGAACCAACCCCAGAGGATGAGACGATTTATCGCGTGCGGGCGGTAAACAAGTTCGGACGTGCAGAGTGCAGGGCGAATCTTGTAATCAGCAACATCGTGAAAGTAAGCAAGCCGGAGATTCTTAGAGCACCAAAGATCACGCGACCATTGCCGGCTCTGGTGGCGGAATTAGGCAAACCGCTCCGATTGTCCGCCGATTATGAGAGCAAGCCGAAGCCGGAGGTAAAGTGGTATCGCAATGGAGTAGAAATCACGCCGGCTGATAAGCGGGAGATCAACATATACGAGAACACGGCTGAATTGGTAATTTCGGATGTAACGAAGAAGGACGGCGGAAAGTACGAAGTGAGGGTTCAGAATCCAGCTGGCGAGGCACGTAGCTCTGGCTCGGTGGTTGTCAAAGAACGAAAGGACACGACGGACGAAGTAAAGGCACCGCGGTTCGTTGAGCCGCTGCAACCACAAATCGTTGCCGAAGGCGAAGTTGTGATCATGGAAGCGCAAGTAGAGTCATATCCGACAGCCTCGTTCCAATGGTTCCACGAAAGCCTTCCGCTGGAGGTAGGATTTTGTTTCTTTCACTTTATCATTTTTAAGATTCATTTACGAGCAGACATTTAACAAAACAGATTAATCAAAAAATGTAATTAACTCTTACACTATTGAACCATGTTACAGTCGACGCCTCAAGTGAGAATCGTCACGAAGGAGAACCGCTCAGTTTTGATGGTGAAAGAAGTCAAACCCGAGTACGCCGGCACGTACACATGCCGCGCTGAAAATGTCGGTGGTTCCGTCACTTGCACGGCCACGGTTAACATATTGGAAACAACGTGGGAGGAAACGGTCGAGTTGGTGTCGCCCACATTTGTCAAAAGACTGTCCCCCGTCCGGGTTATGGACGGCGAGAGCGTAAACTTGACATGCGTCGTTCATGGAAAACCAACGCCTAGGGTAGACTGGTACCACGACGACAAGCCAATTAAAGAGGGCAAGGAAATTACGATTCTTCAGGACACGGAAGGTGTCTGTAGCTTGGCAATTGCCGAAGTATTTCCCGAAGACGCGGGGCAATATACTTGTCGAGCTGTGAATCCTGTTGGCGAAGCTGTTTGCTCAACCTCGTTGGTGGTCGAAGGTAATTTACATATTTTAATTACATTTTTCGAATGATTCTTAAGAGAAATGTTATTGTTGTCTCTCGATGTTTTATTAGTGTTACCACTAACTTTCTTAGAAATTACATCATTTCTTTATTCGTTCCGATAGTAATATATGCCAATACATTGATCTTACAGCTTACGAGTACGTACCAGACTCTGAAATAGCATCTTCGATAATCGCGACATCCCTTACTACAGGTGGATCAGAAGAAGATCTGTTATCTCCTAAGGTAAGCTTGTCATAAAATACATTAACTTGATCTCAGAGCTTAAGTATGACTATGCTCGCAGCGAGTTACGGAATTTCATGTTTTAGGAAACTCCTTTGTTCGACACCGATACAGAGGAATTTGCCCCGGAGATAATTAAAAAGCTTCCGCAGTTAATTCCTTCCAAAGATGGAGAATTAACCAGGTACGATAGAGGAATTTTAAAAGAATATTATTACTAAACAGAGACATTGTCCGTCCTTTAATTCTATCGCACAACACGAATTTCAAGCAACTATTTGATTCATAGATTGGAAGTGAAGGTCAAAGGCAAACCAAAACCGGAAGGGAAGTGGTACAAGCAGGGCGTCGAAATCGTACCATCGCAAGAATTCCAGATCGAGGAATTCGAGGACGGTACGTCGGTGCTAACGATTGCCGAGACATATCCCGACGACACGGGTGAGATTGTGTTCGAAGCGCACAATGCACTCGGTGTATCGACGACGACAACCTACTTGTCAGTAGAAGGTAAACGAAGAACCAGTAATCCCGTTTGCGAGGGTAGAAAATTGATATCTGCTATAAGTGCTTCGCTAATAAACGCAAACCGAGTTCTTTTCAGCTGCATTCTTCCAGCGGATTCATCGTCGAAACCCAATCTCCTAAAATTATCCCATTATCCACCACTGACACTGAACACTTGCCACGTCCCTCACTCACACGTTTCTTTCTATGATAAACATTTTGCCGCTGCACTCGGACCCTTTGAGTCCCGAGTAGATTCGTGCGTACTAGTCACCCTAACTTGCGAGCAAATAAAAGAGCATCGTAGCCTTAGGCAATTGGGACTGAAAGGGTCAATCGTCGTGAACTGTCGCTGATCATTCCGTTTGGCTGCTAGGTATCCTCGGAACGAAAGAGTACCGAAAGCCGGAATGGGTGACGCATATGGAAGAGATGCAAGAAGCTCTCAGAGGTAAGAAATGCACGCGCGAAACTGACGAGCCGGAGTGCATGCTGAGTGAAGTGGAGTGCAGTTACTCGAGCGACAGCCTGGACGAACGTGCTATGAGGGACGAAAGTTCCCAGAGGGATAGTTCGACGATGATCAGTGAGTTTTCGTCGACAAAGACGCTGATGAACGTCGACGATATCTACAAATACTGTCTGGAGAAAGACGAAAGTGCGCCGAAGGCCTTCTACCTGTCGAGAAGATATTCGGACTCCGCGGAGGTTGACGAGACTGAAGATGACGCGGTTCATAAGGAGTATTCGTGGGAAGTAAATATTACCTGCAAAAGGACCAATGTCGACTGGGAGGAACAATCGCAGGAACCGGAAATTTTGCAATTTTACGATGAGCAGGATACAAGTGAACGGATTAAAGCAGGCGATATAAAGCGGAATGCGAGAATGAAAATGGCGAAAACAACGAAGATGGTGAGACGTGCGTCTTCTGAGAAGAAATTAGACGGTAGTAAGAGTATGAAGAAACAAACGGAAGCTAAGATTACCTCGTCCACTGGTTCAACAAAGGCGAAACGCGACGCACTTGGAAATATTGCGAACAAACCTTTAGATAGCCGAAGACAAAAACCATCTGCGTTAAAACACGATGTAAGTGAAAAGACAGTTTTTCGAAGTTTGTCGGCAACAAAGAATATCAGTACATCAGATTCCACCCCCGTAACGCGGTCTCCATCCCCAACTAGAGCTAAACGACCGAAAATGGCGGATATATCGGAGAAGCATCAAGCAGGCGTGAGTCGTTTTCAAAAATTAAAAACGACTCAGTCTGAATTAACATCGAGAACAAAGCAACAAGATGTCAAAGGAAAATCGGCTGTTCGCAGCAAGCAAATCGGCAGGTCGAAAATCGATGACGACTCACCCGAATCGATTAAAAGTTTACGAAGTCAACAAACTGACACGATAGAAATGAGCACAGTAGAAGAAAGTGCAACTTTGGACGAGGAGGAGTCTTCGGAAAATTGGAGAAAGTACAGGAAGAAGATCGTTTTGGATTTCGACGAATTTCCACCACCGAAATCTGAGAGATGGATTCACGATCAAAGTCAGCCTCATTCCCATCGTCCGTCCGAATCGGACGTACAAGAATCTGCCTACTATTTATCTCCCATTGAAGAAAACAGTGAAGCATCGACAGGTAGCGGTCAAAGTAAATTGGATACCAGATTCTACAAGATTGTCCCTGAAGAAGCGACTGTTAGTAAGAAAGTAACCGACAAATTTGAGTACGACTCCGCAAGGAAGTACCACACCTACCCAAAGTCGAGAATTCCAGTTCCAAGATGGTCGAAGGAACGACGTTTCGGAAACTTCATGATGGATCCAAGGATGTATCCGCTCGAGCCGCGGGAGATCGAACTGGAAGGCTTTCAACAACTGCACACGGCGGACAGTCAAGAGGAATTGCAGGAATTCTTACTACTTGAAAGCCAATGCAGCGGTAACCTCGGATTGGCAGGCAATATGTCGACGTCCGAGGTATCGTACAATGAGAATCACAGTGAAGACGAAAGGGGCACCATGTCAGGTATACCGTGTTCTTAACTAACGATTTAAAGCTACGTTTACGAGTTCTGCATGAATCTGTTGCGTTTCTTTTATCTAATCAGATTACTGACATTGGGCACACGTAAGTCACGCAGTTGCCGGACATAATATCAGGTAATGTGTTAATTACATTGATAGGCGTCTTCCTCAATAGCTCGCTAATCCCGACGCTTTTCGTTGCAGCCACGCAATCTGTACCACGATTTATCCAAGAAATAACAGACGTTTATGCGATGCAAGGACAACGTGTTGTGTTCGATTGTGTTTATTCGGGCAACCCCGTACCAGGTAAAATTTTAACGAATGCAAACCATGTTGTTTATTGCGGGACGAAAAGAGGGGACGCTATAGAAATGTTCAATATTGTAGATGTTGTTTGGTACAAGAATGACAAATTGGTAATGAACACGGCAAATATGAAAGTGCGCATGATGGACGAAGAAAGAAGGACCTCCCTGACGGTTTTACGTGCTACGAGAGAAGACGATGCTACGTATGTCTGCAAAGCAACTAGTGAAATTGGTTTAGCAACGACCAAGGCCAAGTTACGCGTAACTGGTAAGTACTGAAAACATCTTTTCCACTAACAAAAACATGCGTTATGTGATACATGACGGGTCAATTGAATATACGTTCAATAGATTCTACGGACGATTATCAACCGCAACCTGAAGAAGTGTATGAAGAAGTAACTGAGGAAAAGATAGAAATAAAGCACAAAAAGAAGCCGGAAGAAGAGAAACCGCACAAGAAGAAGAAGCCAGAGATAAAGAAAGCGAAGGAAACCAAAGAAAAGCTAAAGACCGAACGCGTGAAGGTCGAGAAGAAGGAAGTTCATGAGGAGATCGCGGCCTTTGAAGAACAGCCTGAAGAAAAGTAAAAATACTCTCAATTCATTTAAACATGTCATTTGGATGATTATGCTAATTCATCATTACTACGAACCCTATGCCTTCAACGTATCTCTTCTGATTTTTTCTAGGAAAATTGTCGATGTCGAAGAAACACAGATCCTGGAAACGACAGACATCATTGAAGAACGACCTCAAAAGGTAAGTTACGCCTTCGCATCCAATCGAAAGCAAATAATTCCAACTGCACGAATGAAATAAACGAATCACTGATTCCGTCATTCAGGTTTCCCGAGCAAAGAAAGTGGTGCCGATCCAAGAGCCGGTCATAACCGAGGCAACGGCTTCCCTGAAGAAGATCGACGATCAAAAGCCCCGAGAGATTGTACCGCAGCCGGAAGAACGGGCTAAGCCGATCGTCGAGGAACGCGAGAGCGTCGTGGTAGTGTCCCAAATAACAACCGAGGACACCACGCCGTTCACCGTTGAGTCGAGAGTCGATCGCGCGGAAGTGACCTCGGAGACTTTGCAGACGATCTCGGTCTCCGAAGTGCATACCGAGAGCAGCGTGCAAGAGATCCGTCGAATGGACGCAAAGCAGAAGAAAGCGAAGAAAACGGTGGTCACTCAGGAGCAAGGTGAGACGATTCAGACGAGAGTCGAGGAAGTCCAGTTCGAGGAGGTTCCCGAGGAGAAGCCGAAGAGGAAGAAGAAGACGGAGAAAGTGCGAGTTCGCGAGGAGGTGAGCGTCGAGGAGATTATCGAGCAGCAACGCGAGAACATCGCGAGGGAGGTCGACGAGATCATGGAAATGCTCCACGCGAAGGAGTTCGGCCCGGGAGAATCTCCTCTTCGGGAACTGGCGACCATCGGATATCTCGTGCGTCAAGGCGTGCCCGTCAGCGAGATCAACGAGAGTCTTTATAGGACTGACAACTTCCCCGCTCTCAGAACGCCTGACGCTCAGAACGCTCTGGTCCAGCTTGTCGAGAGACAGGGTCATGGGGCTCTGATTACTCAGGTACTCACCGAGGAGACCACCACTGACGAGAGCATCGTAGCAGCGACTGTCGGCTTCCGCGCCTTCATGAGAATGGTTGAACTGCAGCATGCTACCGTTGAGGAAGTCATCACGCACTTCGCGCCCGAAGATTTTAGGCCACGCGCATGGGAGGTCACGGAAGCTGCTGAGGTAGGAGAGCGCGATTGAGAGTGTCAGATTATTTCAAATAGTACTTAGCGCGAGTGAAATGGTCTCGTGACAGTCGGAACTGTCATATGGAAATGATCTCCATTGTTACGGTGTAGCTGCTCCGTGCTGATGTGTACAGCGTAATTTGATAACATTTGAGATTAATCGTTTTCAGGTTCATACCGAGGAACATGTGATCGAAAGAGTAGATGTCGTTCGTCAAACGGAGGTCCATATCATGGGTAAGTCGAGCCTGCGTTGTGTGGAGTGTTCAATAAGAATAAATATCAGTTTGTCAGAAACGTTTATGTTAGTGATCGATGATCTAATCGAATATTATTAAGATATTATGGGTTGAACGATTTTTGGTGTGTGCTTGCGTGGCTGAACATGCGAATTAATTTTTGTATATTTTGTTGTACATACGCGACTATTTCGCAAGTTATAGATTTAATTAAGCATGCATTCCTGTATATAACCCCTCGAACTTGTGTGCTCCGCTTTTTCCTGCGAAAAGCTCAATGGTGTTCTTGTACATTTTATATTTTGTCGAATAAACGAACGTTTTCGCCATTGTGCCATAACATGCCTGTGCAGTTTTCTTTGTGTCCTTTTTCCTATTACCTGAATTTCCTGCGAAAAAGAGATTTTTCTGATTGCAGAGAGAAGAGACGAGCGGAAAGCCATTCATAAGCAGGATATTCGACAAATTAAAGGTTTGAAGCAACGAGTTACGAATGCATGGGACATAAATTCTTATCATGTTCCACTCGATTGGCGAATGGACAGCAATATAACAAATATTTGTCTCATAATTTCAAATTTCATTATTGCGTCCATGCAGTTACCATCATGGGCATTATTGTCGTGAACTGCTTTCATTATGAATGAAATAAGATGAGAATTAAGATAATTCGTACATTCCTGAAAACTATGCCTGTTTAACCGGAGACCACTTATAAAACATATTCTGTGATATTACTGCACGGACATCTTTCAATAATCATTCCATAAAGAAGTAAGCTTAATTATCACGTGAAACTTTGATAAATAATTTTCGATCTAACAAAATCATCACATAATAATGAAATATTTATTAATAAATTAGTTAAACGCAGATAAACATGCAATATTGCGCATCATTATCGTACAGTACGCGCTCCACGTAATGATATTTTTTATTATTCTTTCAGATGCATGAAGCTTTACTTGATCGAATAATAGCAGTGCAATTTTTCTGCTTATGCCGCTATGCTTTCCACGCGCAATATCCACCATAAAGTACTCTCCCTTATCCTAAATTCTAATTAGCCCATAGTTATCACTTATTTCACCTGACTTCGAAAATCGACGCTTCGCGACTCAAGCTTCGCACTTTTCGATGTAAGTAGCATTTTTCCAATATTGTAATTGGAAGGTTTATAACGTGATTATTCACATGGCAAATACAAACCACTGCTGATGTGACCGTCAGAATTGTTACACCAACTTCAATGTTTACCTCACATGCTTCACCACGCGTGATTGCAAACATTCCCTCAATGTGCATTTATGTCAGTTATAATGACGTTATACGGAATAGTTTGTCAATGTGTGTAAATCGTCATTTGCCCAGCATAATTGGCGTGATTCAATATTTGTGCTTGCCTACATGTGTATTTGGCTGACCCCTCGAAACTTCTATACATTCAATATCACACAACCACAGCAACCTCTGTCACTTTAGTAACAATGTCGATTAATGAACTATAGCTAGCGAATAGCTGCGATTACTTATGATAGTCTCATAAAGTATGTGACTGATATCCGTCTATTGTATTGTTCTTTTCGTTTGTGTTCATGTTGGTTTGACTTCTTGCAAGCCTGTTACTTATTCTCGCACTACACTACTTCACACTGGCACAACACTTATCATGCATCGCATGCCATATGCCTGCGACCTGAACACTGCATTACACTACACCATGAAATGCACACGGATTCAAGGATGACGTCTCTACCATAGACATTAACAACCATGCTACATGTATACATTACAAAATATTTATAGATGCGATCCATGGTTATCATTGCCACAACTCTATCACAATTAGCGTTCATATTACTATCTACAAAATGACACTCTGTTATACAAAGCGATGCGTCACTCTTGAGAAATGCAAAAGTACTGTACCACAAAAGCTAGTCGTCCACTGTCCGCTGTTTTGAATCCTTTCTTTTTGACTTGAGCTCGTCCACCGTGCACTATTCGTAGGTTTAATTCTGTTTCGTTGTCAGCACGATCTTGTCTTTTAGCAACCGCACTCGCACCCGCACTATGATTCGTCGCATGAAGTCTGCAAGAAAAAAAAAAAAACATTACATGTAACATCGAATATAGAGACGAGAGTCGGGCATCACGCATACACTCGCGTCTGACACAAATATTCTCACATACTTTCCACAGAATACGAGGACACACGGCAGGCACACACGACACTGCGCATTCAAAAAGACAGAAAACCGAAGGATCAGATCGAAGATACGCCGCACATTAGGGAAGAGGGGGTTCAAGTTGTAGAAATCGAGGAGATCGAAGAGACCGAGACCGGAAAGAAGAAGGATATTAAGGATGTAGAAGAGGTCGAGGAGGAAGTTGTTATCATTGAGAGGGATTTGAAGGGTAGGCTGACTCAAAAGGAAAAAGTTCGCGACGAGATTGAGAAGCAGCAAGATGTTGAGGAGGAAGAGATTATCGAAACAGTTAGAAAGACTCTGAAGGCCAAGAGGCCAGACGTTGGACGGGATGAGATTGTGTTGGAGGAGATAGAGGAGTTGGACATCCTGAAGGATCAATCTGTGCCCGCCATTATGCTGAACGTGTCCAGTCAACGACACGAAGTGGTGCCACTGGATCGTACTGCCGAGCAGGCGCCTGGAAGACCGGAAAGTGATAGAGCAAAGTTCATATTGGACACCGTGAATGCCCTGACTGAACACGTGGTACCTGTTCAAGAGAAAGAAATCGATGATGTGACAGCATTAAAACCAGTAGAACGAAAAGCGTCGGTGTCCATTTCATCAATGGAGCCGTATTCCACTACAGAAACGACTATTCAAGCGTCGACCGGCGAATTCACGGGAACGTTCAAAGCAACCAGCTACGAAGCTACACCTGGCATAGTTCCGTCCGAAAGTTTGGTAGTCAGCGAAACTTTGACTAATGACGCTGATCTAACCAGTCTGACAATATCGAAGGCAGAAGTTACCAGAACGGCTGATGTCAGCGTTACGTTACAAGAAGCTAAAACTGTTTCCGAGACAATTATCAGTCAGAACGAGGTCCCCACGGAAGATTTTGTGACACCGCTGGCTGTTAAAGCGGACGACACGATATTGCCCCAAGTGGGGCTGTCCGTATACGAAGTACACGAAGGTTTGATGGAGGAAAAGTTGGAGCCAACGAAGATGGTGGCGACTAAGCCGAGAGTAAATGTGACAGCTGCTGAACCACTGGTTATAGAAGAGGTGCGGGCGGAAGATAAGCCAGGAAAGTATTATCCTGAGCTGATTGTCCCCACTGAAGTCGCTACAGAATCTGTCATTGCTCAAAGACAACGAGTAACAGAAGAGATGCATGCACCCGAAAAAGAGGGTGAATATATTCCAGGAAGATTGCCACCCAGTCAACAAGCACAAATAGGTATATCTTATGGAAACGAAACAGCTGTTGTCCGACAAGATGTAGTTCAAGAAAGCGAAGGCATCTTTCTACCATCCAAAAAGGCGGACACCTTCGAAGCTGTTAGAAACGTCACTTTGCTCGAAGGCGTAACAATTTCAACGGTTGACACCCAACATCGAGAAACAGAATTGACTGTGGAGGAGAACAAGAAGGCCACGGCCGATTTCAATGTAGTTGAGATCACGTCTGCTATGACAACGGAGACGATCGTGTCCGAAAAGGAGAGGGATTACCATCCAGAGGAGAAACCAATTGGTAAATTGGCTGACAGATCGATTTCTCCTTTAGAAATTGGTTCTATCTCAAGTACCATGATTCAGGAATCCGAAGGCGTTTATACAGAAGATCATAAACCGACAGAAGCACTCGCTGAGACATCGGTAAGGCCCGAAGAATATGTTACTGTGTCAGAGATACACACTGCCGATTATCCGTCAGACTTCAAGGAAGAATTGAAGTATGTCTCGGAGACTGGAACTATATCCGTTCAGTTGACAGAGGCTAAAGTTGTGCACGAAACGCTTGCTCATGATCGTGAAGCGAAAATGGAAGAAGCTGTTAAGCCTGAAGAACGTACAGTCGATACCAGCTTCGATGCGATCAGAAGTGTCGAAGTATTCCAGACCACATCGATCGAAAAGGAGGCTGACCTCAAGCTCTTCGAAATGCCTGAACAACATCGCGGTAAGACTGTTCCGTCGCAGCCGGTAGTATCTCTTCAGATTCAAGAGACGCACCCAGAAGGTAACTTGGGTGAAGTGACAGAGGACATTCCGTCGTCAGCTACCGCTAAGATCGAGGCGGTTAGTCTGCAAGAGACAGTAGTGCGCGAAACAGTTGCTGATGAAGATTTAGCACCGGCCAAGAAGGATTTGGCACCCGAAACCAGAACAGCTGAGGTGGCTGTAAACGAAATAGAAAGTTTGCATACGTCCGTTGTGATTACCAGCGAGCGAGAAGCGGAATACACTAGAATATCTGACGTAAAGGAAGTCTTTGCGACCACAGAATTCACGACTCAAGTTGCGCCAGTTTCGGAGGAGGTCAGAACAGAGTCGCCCACTGGAGAATATGTACCGGGAAGCAAACCCGCTTCTGGCGTGGCTCAACCTTCCCACGTTTCTGTCGAAGGCATTACGGTGGCGCTCCAGCAAGTGGCTGAGAAGGAAGACATTTATCAGGCAGATGTGAAGCCCGATCAAAAGACCGCAAGTGTTGAGTTCACGGAAGCACGATCTGGCGCCAGCGTATTGGAAGTGATCCCGCACGATCTGGAGAACATATACCATCCCGACATGAAGCCTCAAGATTTCACTGCTGAAACATCGGTCACAGGTCGCAGCATAGCGTCAAAGTCAGAGACATTAGTAGAGCAAACTACTGGTCCGATGGACATCGAGAAGCCAAAATCAGGAAAAGCAATTCAACAGCAGGAAGCGTTAGAGGAATTGATCGTGACGGAGACGAATGTCGCGGAAATGGAAAAAGTCAGAGAAGAGGACGTTGGTCCACTCAAACAGAGCGCCGAGGTTGAGGTTTGTTCGAAGCTGGAGCAGCTTACTGTTAGCGAAGTAGTTACAGCATTGAACGAAGAGAAGTTGTCTATCGAGGAATTACCGAAAGAACGCAAGGTAACGATGGATGTCACTGCTGGGCATGAAGTGGCGGAGATGCAAGAAACTATCGTGGCTAGTAATACAAATGTTCTCACGCATGAGAAGCCAATCGAAGGGAGCGCGACGCTGCAACAGACGGGGTTGGATATCGTACAGCAATCGGAAGTGTCTGTATCCGAGAAGGAATCACCACTACAAATCGACGCAAAACCGGACACCAAAAAGGTCGAAGTAATCTTCCAGGAAGGGGAAGGAATTCAAATTGCAATGACACATCCGGAAGATAAAGAAGCCGAATTCAAAGAAGTGCCAAAACCGAAGGGAGTCGAAGCAACTGTTGACATTGCAGCGCAAGGAGTTGCGTCCAAATTTGAGGTCTTGAGTGACACTGGATTAGAAGAATTACCTGCTGACACTTCCACCGCGGCCAAGCCGATAGCAACTTTGCTGCCGTACGAGACCATCATCGCTGAAGAAGTTCAGACAAGGGAAACAGAGGCCCCGCTTGTCGAAGTTCAACCTTCCAACAGACAAGCAAACTTGGAGTTCGTGATGGGCGAGAGTTTGATGGTCTCTTCAGTGACATTAGAAGACAAGGAGAGCATTCTGCCAGAAGCAGAAAAACCAGAAACCAAATCAGCTACGTTCGACATTTCTGGCCACATTGTCGCCCAGGCGAGTGAAACGACGACATCTGACAATACTGAGGAATTCAAACGGGAAGAAGTTGTATCTGCAACAGCCACATCAGACCACATAACATTCCGCAGTCTGATGACAACAGAGACTGCAGCCGCTGACTTGGAGCAGCCGCTGACCGATTTCGTGAAACCTGATCAGAAAGTGGTGGACATATCTTTCGAAGAGGGTATTGGCGTCACAGTCACCGAGACCATCGCGTCGGACAAGGAGAAAGAGTATACAAAGAAATTAGACATTCAAGGTGAAACCGCCACTACTAGCTTCGATGCTCACAAAGTTGCTCAACTGACAGAAATTAATGTGGCCGCGCAATCTGGAGACCTCGTCGTTGAAACTCCAGCCACTGTCGCTGCCACGGAAGAACGTTTACCGTTCGAAAGCATAGTACAAACCGAGACAATAGTGTCAGAGACAGAGAGGGAGTTCGCAGACAAACCGGTGTTAACTACAAAAGCAGAAATAACAGTAAACGAAAACATTAGTGCTACTACGGCAACTGAAATTCCAGCCGACAAAGAGGCCGCTCTAGAAATACCTGAGAGGCCAGCCGAAAAGAAAGCTGATGTGCAATTTGCCGGGCACGTGATTGCCGAGAAGACCGAAGTGACGGTAGATTCTAGCACTGGCAAATTGGATGAACTGAAACCAGTCTCAGCATCGGCTTTGCCATCAAACGTTCCGCTGGAATCGATTATTACATCTGAAACACAGGCCACTGAAACGGAAGCGCCATTCCTAGGCGACAAAGCACCCACCAAAGCAACAGCTGATTTGTCTTTGACCGAGGAACAGAGTATACAAGTGTCGTCCGTCGTCTTGGACGATAAAGAGGGCGAGTATAAATCGAAGGAACTGCCCGAGACACGAACTGCTGGCAAGACTTTGGTAGGTGGGCACGTAGTCGCTGAAACAACTATGCAGGTCCTCGATTTCAGTACCGGAGAATTTGTTGAAGAGAAGCCATCCGTATCGACTGCAATGCCGGAACATGTGACATTTACTCCGCTGCTCGAAACACAACCTATCGTCCAGGAAAGCGAAGATCAATTCATACCGGATAAAATGCCGGAAAATAAACTGGCTGTCGTCGATCTTGAAGAAGGAAGAACCATAGTAAGCGTATCCCAAGTAACGGTTGCCGACAAAGAGTCTTTGTTCGTTTCTGAAGAAAAGCCGTCGAAACATGCCGCATCATTCGGAATCGATTCAACGCACGGAATTGCAGAAACCACTTCGGTAACTATTCAAGATACATTCGAAGAAATCAGTACGAAGGCACCGGATACAAAAACCGCATCAACTACTCAAGAAGTGTATCAAAGCGTATTAGTAAGCCAGAGCATGGTTCAAGACCAAGAAAAACCGTTTGAAGGTACCTTTAAACCGGAGGTACGTGAAGTGGAATTGTCCATAGAAGAAGGTAAGCGTGTCACGACTGTCACGGAAATCAATATTTCTGACAAAGAAGGTGAATTGGAGACTATTATGAAGGACCAGACTCGCTCCGCTAAACCAGCTATCATTTCCGGCCATGAAGTGGCCGAGAAATCTGAAATCATTCCTGGACTAAGCACCGGTGAAGTGGACATCGTGAAACCAATAACAGCGACGGCACAAGTTGGACAAAAACCATTTGAAACGATACAATTGACGGAAGAAGTTTTGGGAGAGAAAGAAATTGATATCGTCAAGGAGGCGCCTTTGGCCACGACTAGCGCACGAGTAACCGTCGACGAGAACCGATTCATTGCCATAACAGAGATGTCGACTGCGCAAGACGTAGAATCAGAACTTGCTGCCATGAAGAAACCACGCGGAGAGACGGCACATCCTACTTTCGATGGAAAGGAAGTCGCTGAACATACAGAAGTGAATTTACGCGAAGGACTGGGAGAGGTACCGGAAGCACCAAAGGTACTCACATTCGAAGCTCACCGAACGCAGTCTACTCTGGAAAGCGTTGACATCAGTGAAACCATTCCTGAGGAGCTTAGTGCGACGTTCGCTGACAAGTTCAAACCGGATCAGCGCACCGCGGACGTTACGTTCGTAGAAGGAAAGAGCATTTCCGTCGGTCACGTGATAACACAGGATAAGGAAGAAACGATGGTCGTATCAAAGACCGAAGAAAGTACCGCACAGATGACCCTTACCAAGGTCGGAATGGACGTCGCTCAGAGGACGGACATATTTGTCGGCCAGAGCACGGGAATGGTGAAGCCCTTCGAGCAGATAGAACAACAGGCACATCCCAGGCAGGATGCTTTGGAGCCAGTGATCGTTGAAGAAGTTCCTAGTGCAGAGAGCGAAGCACCGTTCGACAAATATCCGAAGACCGTTTCTAGTAGAGCAACGACAGCATTCGAAGAGGGTCACGGAATATCAATAACTGAAGTCACTTCCGGAGAGGTGGAGTCAACGTTGCAGGAAACGAAACCCGAAGCGTCACAAACTGCTGTTAGCACGATCATTACTGAGCGCAACACGATCGAGACGACGATGGTGGAGACGGAAGTGAACGTGCCCGATAAGATCAAAGAAGTAGAATTCTTGCCGCAGGTTGCCACTCCGGCTCAAGATACATTTGAGAGTATTGTGGTGAATGAGAATTTAGCGGAGGAAAGCGAGAAGACATTCGAGGGTGTCTTCAAGCCGGCAACGCAAAAGGCAGATATTGATATTCAAGAGGTGAAGTCGCTTCAGGTGTCGGAGACGATCACCGAAGACAAGGAAGACGTCTTCGATGTTGTTCCAAAACGGCCGGAAGCTAAAGCTACGCAAGAGATCGGGTTGTTCGAAACTGTCGAGAAGTCGGTAACAGAAACAATGCACAGCATTCAAGACATTCACGAAGAGAAAAGAATTTCATCCCAGGCTACGATGACACAGACGACTATCGAAACAGCGGTAAAGACAGAAACGATGTTCGGCGAACGCGAAGACGTTTTCGAAGGAAAGGACTTCAAGCCAGAACAGCACAAAGGCAAACCTCAACTGGAAGGTTTGAGTACGGTCACGATCACAGAAGTCATTTCGAACGAGATTGAGGAAGATCTACCAGCAGCCGTAGCTCCGAAGGAACGACAGGCTCAACCGAATCTTATGAGCAGGGAAGTCCCGGAAATACTACAAATTGTCACAGCAGGCATAGCGGAGGATCTAGCCAAGACACTGAAACTTGAAGAACAGCAAGGCACAGTCGGTGTGGAAGCGTTGTCATCTGTGACGATATCGGAAGTTACAATCTCCGAGACAGAAAACGTGTTGGCAAGCGCAGTGACACCTAAAGATCGCAAAGCGGAATTACAGATTTCCGGCAGGGAAGCGGCAGAAACCACCCAAGTGACGGCAATCGTCGAAGCCGAGGAATTGCTTACGAAAGGACCTGAAGAACAGAAAGGAACGCAGAAATTAGACGAATTGACGCCGTTGACAGTTTCACAAATTCTTTCCGCCGAAGCGGAAGAAGCATTGCCCACAGCCGAAGTACCGATAGAAAAGACTGCCCAACCTAGCTTACTTGGCAGAGACGCCGCTGAGACAATTCAAGTGCTGACAATGGCAAGTACCGAAGAACTAATCTACAAGAGTCCTGAAGAGCAACGAGGCAAACCGAAATTAGACGAGCTGACATCTGTCTCGGTATCCGATGTGGTTTCACATGAGAGCGAACAGGTACTCCCTAGCCCAGAAGTGCCCACAGAGAGACTAGCGCAGCCAAATCTGTTCGGCAGAGACGTGGCGGAAACGACGCAAGTATTAACAGTGTCGAGCGTGGAAGAATTCTTAGAATTGAAGAAACCCGAGACGCAGAAGGGCACAGTGGAACTCCAAGAACATGTATCTGTGACGGTGTCTCAAGTCATATCGAGCGAAGTCGAGGATGTGTTACCAACTGCGGAGGCACCAACGGAGAAAACGGCTCAACCCAGTTTCCTTGGCAGAGATGTCGCCGAGACGTCTCAAATTCTTACCATGCTCAGTGCCGAGGAATTGCTGAAATCGAAGGCTCCGGAAGAGCAGAAGGGTAAACCGCGTCTAGACGAAATGACATCGATAACCGTCTCACAAGTGGTCTCCAGCGAACTGGAAGAAGTACTGCCAAGCCCAGAGAAACCAGACCAGAAGATGGCACAATCGAATCTGCTTGGCAGGGAAGTCGCCGAGAAGTCAGAAGTCTTGACTATGTCGAACGTCGAAGATTTATTAAGTCCAATGGCACCTGAGGAGCAAAAGGGAAAACCACTCTTGGACGAACTGTCGTCAATAACTGTGTCTCAAATCATGTCCAACGAGTTGGAGGATGTACTGCCAAGTCCAGAGAAGCCTGGTGAAAAGACAGCGCATCCAAGTTTATTCGGTAGAGAAGTAGCAGAGAAGACAGAAATCTTAACTGTCACGAATGTTGAAGAATTCTTGAAGCCTCAGAAACCGGAGGGCCAGAGAGGTAAGCCTGACGTGGAAGAGTTAAGCTTCATTACGGTATCGGAAGTAGTGTCGACGGAGATGGAAAAAGATTTCCAAACTCCGGAAGCACCTAAAGGACAACAAGCACTGCCGAAACTAACCGGAATTGGAGTCGCAGAAACATCAGAGGTTCTTACTGTTATCAATGCAGAGGAACTTCCAAAGCCCAAGGCCCCGGAGGAACAAAGAGGAAAGCCAAATCTCGAAGAACTACTTTCGCTGTCAATATCAGAAGTTGCATTTGGCGAGGTTGAAAAGGGTCTACCGACGCCCGAAGAACCGAGTAAACAGATTGCTGAGCCGAGCTTGTCGGGCATTCACGTAGCTCAGAAATCTCAAGTAATTCCGTCTTCAACTACCGACGAATTCCAAGCAGCCGCGAAGCCAGAAATGAGGAAAATAGCGCCTGAGCAGATACCTTTCGAAGGCCTAGAACAGTCTCAAGCAGTGGCGCAAGAAACGGAAAAGACTCTCGTTATAGAAAAGACAGCAGCTTCAGCGACTGCTGAGGTTACATTCCGCGTATCAGAATGTCTCGAAGTGACACAGGTGACAGCGACGGAAAAAGAGTCAAAAGAGGTCGTTAAAGGCACAGCCAAAGAAGTGAGCGCGCAGCCCGACGTTGTGAAGCGAGAGGTTGCGTTAAAGACAGAAGTTCTTACCGAAGATATGGCTGCCGAATTTGAGATCACGAAGCCAGAGAGCAAGACCGCTCGAGGCGTAGAGGAACCAAACCAAGGTATCATCGTGACAGAACTTCAAAGCGTCGGCGAACTTGAGTCAGACCTACCCGAATCCGTATTACCTTTCGCGAAGTTAGCGAGTGTGTCTATCGAGATGGACCATCTGGAACACGTCGTGGGTGAGTATCATTGTCATAAAGGTATGTGAATGTGGACGAACAGACGCGACGGTTAGAAAGGACTCGTTGACATATGGACGAGATGGTGACGTCTTACGGCTGGTTAGAGAGTACGAATGTAATAGAGTAGTATCATTGCAAATGTCTAAGGTCACGGAATCGAGTAGGTAGTGAACGGTGGTATTAAATGGGCAGGGTTGTAGTTTAAAATAGAATGGCGGAAACTTTGGTGGAATGAATCGAGGTAAGTATACTTAAAATCACACCAAACAAAACATGCCTAAACGGCAAACAGTACTATACATAATACACACACGAACACAACGCGTATATGTACCAAGAACAAATCATTACATTGCACTGTTGGGTACAAGGCAGTAGTAAACTGTACACTAATACCGTAGGAGCTTAAAACACTAACATGCCATACATTAAATTGCCTTGTACCGGCCAGCAGCAGACAAAAACCCTGATAGAAGTCAAACCAAGTAAAGCAAGCAGCAAACTGGCAGGACACACGACACGTTAATCACGCCACACGTGTTCTGTATACATTTCAGAAACAACAGAAGTACCAGCGCAACAACATCACATCACAATCACACAACACAAAACAAAACACGATATAACACAGCAACCGTCCATCGAATCCGACACTGAAGTAACTGAAGAATACACAACCAAATTTAGGCGTGGAAGTAAGGACGAAGAAACAGCTGCGGTAAAAACAAAAACAACAATTATTAGGAAAAAGAAACCAACATCCGCAACGAAAGAGGAAAATGTCGTCGTAATTGAAGAAGAATTAGAAGACATAAAGTCAGCATTGCCAACGATTCCGAAAAAACAATTCATGCCGATTGAAGAAGTCACAGACACCAAAGATATAGAAGAGATCATTCCGTCAAAAATTGACGAATATGAAGAAGCTCCGCGAGAAGAAGTCACAACAGCACAAGAAGAAGAGACCGTTATTGAAGAAGGACGAACATCAAAGCAAACAGTGCACAAAGTGCGAAGGAAAATGCCAGAAGAGGAAAACGTGCAAGAAGAAGTAACGGTTATGGAAGAAATTTCACGTGATGGTAAACCACAGAAAATTACAAGAAAGAAGATAACTAAACAAAAGGGTACAAAGCAGCAAGTTACCGAAGAGGTAACTGTTGAGGAAAAGGGAAAAGCACCCGTTACGACAATAACCGAAGGCTCCGAGGAGGACGTCACATATGATGAACCTAAAAAGCTACAAAAGCCAGAATTTGTAAAACCCACGGAAACAAAGAAAGTTCATGAACAAGTCACAGTAACCCAAGAATTAACTAAGGATGGGAAACCGAAGAAGATCACGAGAAAGAAAATAATAAGACGAAGGGGTTCAAAACAACAAATTACGGAAGAAGTAACTGTCGAAGAGAAAGGTGAAGCTCCAGTCACAACCGTCACTGAAGGACCGGAAGAAGAAATAGTTTATGAGGAAGAGCCCAAACCCCTTCCAACTCTGAAGCTGGTAACGCCAACGGAAGTGGAAGAAGTCAGCGAACAAGTAACGGTCACGCAAGTACCCACGCGTGAAGGCAAGCCGAAAAAGGTAACAAGGAAGAAGATTATCAAACGAGTCGGTAAAAATCAACAGGTAACTGAAGAAGTTACCGTCGAAGAGAAAGGCAAAGCACCCGTTACAACAGTGACAGAAGGCCCAGTAGAACAAGTCTTGTTTGAAGAAGAACCAAAACAACTTCAAACTCTAGAATATGGCAAACCAACAGAAACGGTTGAGGTGCGGGAGCAAGTGACGGTAACTCAAGAAGTAACTCGTGAAGGTAAACCAAAGAAGACCACAAAGAAAAAGGTTATTAGACGTAGGGGTTCTAAACAACAAGTCACTGAGGAAGTCACGGTTGAAGAGAAAGGAAAAGCTCCCGTTACGACTGTCACAGAGGGACCTGAAGAAGAAGTTATGTATGAAGAAGCTCCTAAACCACTTCTGAAACCGAAGAAAGTGAAACCATCTGAAGTAGAGGAAGTTAGCGAACAAGTAACCGTAACTCAGGAAGTCACTCTCGCAGGTAAACCAAAGAGAACAATTAAGAAAAAGATTATTACACGCAGAGGTTCTAAACAACAAGTTACTGAAGAAGTTACTGTGGAAGAGAAGGACAAAGCACCTGTCACCACAGTGACAGAAGGCCCGGTTGAAGAAGTATTGTATGAAGAAGAACCCAAACAACTTCCTGCCCTAGAATACGGCAAACCAACCGAGACCGTTGAGGTGCGTGAGCAAGTGACGGTAACTCAAGAAGTAACTCGTGAAGGTAAACCAAAGAAGACCACAAAGAAAAAGGTTATTAGACGTAGGGGTTCTAAACAACAAGTCACTGAGGAAGTCACGGTAGAAGAAAAAGGAAAAGCTCCCGTTACGACTGTCACAGAGGGACCTGAAGAAGAAGTCATATATGAAGAAGCTCCTAAACCACTTCTGAAACCGAAGAAGGTGAAGCCAACTGACGTAGAGGAAGTCAGTGAACAAGTAACTGTAACTGAGGAAGTCACTCGCGAAGGTAAACCCAAGAAAACCATTAAGAAAAAGATTATCACACGTAGAGGCTCTAAACAACAAGTTACTGAACAAGTTACTGTGGAAGAGAAGGACAAAGCACCCGTCACGACAGTGACAGAAGGCCCGGTTGAAGAAATATTGTACGAAGAAGAACCTAAACAACTTCCTGTCCAAGAATACGGCAAACCAACAGAAACAGTCGAGGTGCGTGAGCAAGTGACAGTAACTCAAGAAGTAACGCGTGAAGGCAAACCAAAGAAGACCACGAAGAAAAAGGTTATTAGACGCAGAGGTTCTAAACAACAGGTTACTGAGGAAGTTACCGTTGAAGAGAAGGGTAAGGCACCCGTCACTACTGTCACAGAGGGACCTGAAGAAGAAATCATATATGAAGAAGCTCCTAAACCACTTCCGAAACCGAAGAAGGTGAAGCCATCTGACGTAGAGGAAGTCAGCGAACAAGTGACCGTAACTCAGGAAGTCACTCGCGACGGCAAACCAAAGAGAACAATTAAGAAAAAGATTATTACACGCAGAGGTTCTAAACAACAAGTTACTGAAGAAGTTACTGTGGAAGAGAAGGACAAAGCACCTGTCACCACAGTGACAGAAGGCCCGGTTGAAGAAGTATTGTATGAAGAAGAACCCAAACAACTTCCTGCCCTAGAATACGGCAAACCAACCGAGACCGTTGAGGTGCGTGAGCAAGTGACGGTAACTCAAGAAGTAACTCGTGAAGGTAAACCAAAGAAGACCACAAAGAAAAAGGTTATTAGACGTAGGGGTTCTAAACAACAAGTCACTGAGGAAGTCACGGTAGAAGAGAAAGGAAAAGCTCCCGTTACGACTGTCACAGAGGGACCTGAAGAAGAAGTCATATATGAAGAAGCTCCTAAATCACTTCCAAAACTGAAGAAGGTAAAACCAACTGAAGTTGAGGAAGTTAGTGAACAAGTAACAGTAACTGAGGAAGTCACTCGCGAAGGTAAACCCAAGAAAACCATTAAGAAAAAGATTATCACACGTAGAGGCTCTAAACAACAAGTTACTGAACAAGTTACTGTGGAAGAGAAGGACAAAGCACCCGTCACGACAGTGACAGAAGGCCCGGTTGAAGAAATATTGTACGAAGAAGAACCTAAACAACTTCCTGTCCAAGAATACGGCAAACCAACAGAAACAGTCGAGGTGCGTGAGCAAGTGACAGTAACTCAAGAAGTAACGCGTGAAGGCAAGCCAAAGAAGACCACGAAGAAAAAGGTTATTAGACGCAGAGGTTCTAAACAACAGATTACTGAGGAAATCACGGTTGAAGAGGATGGTAAAGCTCCCGTGACGACTGTAAAAGAGGGCCCTGAAGAAGAAGTCATATACGAAGAAGCTCCTAAATCACTTCCAAAACTGAAGAAGGTAAAACCAACTGAAGTTGAGGAAGTTAGTGAACAAGTAACAGTAACTGAGGAAGTCACTCGCGAAGGTAAACCCAAGAAAACCACTAAGAAAAAGATTATCACGCGCAGAGGTTCTAAACAACAAGTTACTGAAAAAGTTACTGTCGAAGAGAAGGATAAAGCACCTGTCACCACAGTGACAGAAGGCCCAGTAGAAGAAGTGTTATATGAAGAGGAGCCCAAACAACTCCCTGTTTTAGAATATGGCAAACCAACAGAAACGGTGGAGGTGCGTGAACAAGTGACGGTGACTGAAGAAGTAACTCGTGAAGGTAAACCAAAAAAGACTACGAAGAAAAGGGTTATTAGACGCAGAGGTTCTAAACAACAGGTTACTGAGGAAGTTACCGTTGAAGAGAAGGGTAAGGCACCCGTCACTGCTGTCACAGAGGGACCTGAAGAAGAAATCATATATGAAGAAGCTCCTAAACCACTTCCGAAACCGAAGAAGGTGAAGCCATCTGACGTAGAGGAAGTCAGCGAACAAGTGACCGTAACTCAGGAAGTCACTCGCGATGGCAAACCAAGGAAAACTATTAAGAAAAAGATTATCACCCGTAGAGGTTCTAAACAACAAGTTACTGAAAAAGTTACTGTTGAAGAGAAGGACAAAGCACCTGTCACCACAGTGACAGAAGGCCCGGTTGAAGAAATAATGTATGAAGAAGAACCTAAACAACTTCCTGTCCAAGAATACGGCAAACCAACAGAAACAGTCGAGGTGCGTGAGCAACTGACGGTAACTGAGGAAGTAACTCGTGAAGGTAAACCAAAGAAGACCACAAAGAAAAAGGTTATTAGACGTAGGGGTTCTAAACAACAAGTCACTGAGGAAGTCACGGTTGAAGAGAAAGGAAAAGCTCCCGTTACGACTGTCACAGAGGGACCTGAAGAAGAAGTCATATATGAAGAAGCTCCTAAACCACTTCTGAAACCGAAGAAGGTGAAGCCAACTGACGTAGAGGAAGTCAGTGAACAAGTAACTGTAACTGAGGAAGTCACTGGCGAAGGTAAACCCAAGAAAACCATTAAGAAAAAGATTATCACACGTAGAGGCTCTAAACAACAAGTTACTGAACAAGTTACTGTGGAAGAGAAGGACAAAGCACCAGTCACGACAGTGACAGAAGGCCCGGTTGAAGAAATATTGTACGAAGAAGAACCTAAACAACTTCCTGTCCAAGAATACGGCAAACCAACAGAAACAGTCGAGGTGCGTGAGCAAGTGACGGTAACTGAAGAAGTAACTCGTGAAGGTAAACCAAAAAAGACTACGAAGAAAAGGGTTATTAGACGCAGAGGTTCAAAACAACAGGTTACAGAGGAAGTCACTGTTGAAGAGAAAGGTAAGGCACCCGTCACTACTGTCACAGAGGGACCTGAAGAAGAAGTTATATATGAAGAAGCTTCTAAACCACTTCCGAAACCGAAGAAGGTGAAGCCAACTGACGTAGAGGAAGTCAGTGAACAAGTAACAGTAACTGAGGAAGTCACTCGCGAAGGTAAACCCAAGAAAACCATTAAGAAAAAGATTATCACACGTAGAGGCTCTAAACAACAAGTTACTGAAAAAGTTACCGTCGAAGAGAAGGATAAAGCACCTGTTACGACAGTGACAGAAGGCCCAGTAGAAGAAGTGTTGTATGAAGAGGAGCCCAAACAACTCCCTGTTTTAGAATACGGCAAACCAACAGAAACGGTGGAAGTACGTGAACAAGTGACGGTAACTGAAGAAGTAACTCGTGAAGGTAAACCAAAAAAGACTACGAAGAAGAAGGTCATTAGACGCAGAGGTTCTAAACAACAGGTTACTGAGGAAGTCACGGTTGAAGAGAAGGGTAAGGCACCCGTGACTACTGTCACAGAGGGACCTGAAGAAGAAGTCATATATGAAGAAGCTCCTAAACCACTTCCGAAACCGAAGAAGGTGAAGCCAACTGACGTAGAGGAAGTCAGTGAACAAGTAACAGTAACTGAGGAAGTCACTCGCGAAGGTAAACCCAAGAAAACCATTAAGAAAAAGATTATCACACGTAGAGGCTCTAAACAACAAGTTACTGAAAAAGTTACCGTCGAAGAGAAGGATAAAGCACCTGTTACGACAGTGACAGAAGGCCCAGTAGAAGAAGTGTTGTATGAAGAGGAGCCCAAACAACTCTCTGTTTTAGAATACGGCAAACCAACAGAAACGGTGGAAGTACGTGAACAAGTGACGGTAACTGAAGAAGTAACTCGTGAAGGTAAACCAAAAAAGACTACGAAGAAGAAGGTCATTAGACGCAGAGGTTCTAAACAACAGGTTACTGAGGAAGTCACGGTTGAAGAGAAGGGTAAGGCACCCGTGACTACTGTCACAGAGGGACCTGAAGAAGAAGTCATATATGAAGAAGCTCCTAAACCACTTCCGAAACCGAAGAAGGTGAAGCCAACTGACGTAGAGGAAGTCAGTGAACAAGTAACAGTAACTGAGGAAGTCACTCGCGAAGGTAAACCCAAGAAAACCATTAAGAAAAAGATTATCACACGTAGAGGCTCTAAACAACAAGTTACTGAAAAAGTTACCGTCGAAGAGAAGGATAAAGCACCTGTTACGACAGTGACAGAAGGCCCAGTAGAAGAAGTGTTGTATGAAGAGGAGCCCAAACAACTCCCTGTTTTAGAATACGGCAAACCAACAGAAACGGTGGAAGTACGTGAACAAGTGACGGTAACTGAAGAAGTAACTCGTGAAGGTAAACCAAAAAAGACTACGAAGAAGAAGGTCATTAGACGCAGAGGTTCTAAACAACAGGTTACTGAGGAAGTCACGGTTGAAGAGAAGGGTAAGGCACCCGTGACTACTGTCACAGAGGGACCTGAAGAAGAAGTCATATATGAAGAAGCTCCTAAACCACTTCCGAAACCGAAGAAGGTGAAGCCAACTGACGTAGAGGAAGTCAGTGAACAAGTAACAGTAACTGAGGAAGTCACTCGCGAAGGTAAACCCAAGAAAACCATTAAGAAAAAGATTATCACACGTAGAGGCTCTAAACAACAAGTTACTGAAAAAGTTACCGTCGAAGAGAAGGATAAAGCACCTGTTACGACAGTGACAGAAGGCCCAGTAGAAGAAGTGTTGTATGAAGAGGAGCCCAAACAACTCCCTGTTTTAGAATACGGCAAACCAACAGAAACGGTGGAAGTACGTGAACAAGTGACGGTAACTGAAGAAGTAACTGGTGAAGGTAAACCAAAGAAGACTACGAAGAAAAAAGTTATTAGACGCAGAGGTTCAAAACAACAGGTTACTGAGGAAGTCACGGTTGAAGAGAAGGGTAAGGCACCTGTGACTACTGTCACAGAGGGACCTGAAGAAGAAGTCATATATGAAGAAGCTCCTAAACCACTTCCGAAACCGAAGAAGGTGAAGCCAACTGACGTAGAGGAAGTCAGTGAACAAGTAACTGTAACTGAGGAAGTCACTCGCGAAGGTAAACCCAAGAAAACCATTAAGAAAAAGATTATCACACGTAGAGGCTCTAAACAACAAGTTACGGAAAAAGTTACTGTCGAAGAGAAAGATAAAGCACCTGTTACGACAGTGACAGAAGGCCCAGTAGAAGAAGTGTTGTATGAAGAGGAGCCTAAACAACTCCCTGTTTTAGAATACGGCAAACCAACAGAAACGGTGGAAGTACGTGAACAAGTGACGGTAACTGAAGAAGTAACTCGTGAAGGTAAACCAAAGAAGACTACGAAGAAAAAGGTTATTAGACGCAGAGGTTCAAAACAACAGGTTACTGAGGAAGTCACGGTTGAAGAGAAGGGTAAGGCACCCGTGACTACTGTCACAGAGGGACCTGAAGAAGAAGTTATATATGAAGAAGCTCCTAAACCACTTCCGAAACCGAAGAAGGTGAAGCCAACTGACATAGAGGAAGTCAGTGAACAAGTAACTGTAACTGAGGAAGTCACTCGCGAAGGTAAACCCAAGAAAACCATTAAGAAAAAGATTATCACACGTAGAGGCTCTAAACAACAAGTTACGGAAAAAGTTACCGTCGAAGAGAAGGATAAAGCACCTGTTACGACAGTGACAGAAGGCCCAGTAGAAGAAGTGTTGTATGAAGAGGAGCCCAAACAACTCCCTGTTTTAGAATACGGCAAACCAACAGAAACGGTGGAAGTACGTGAACAAGTGACGGTGACTGAAGAAGTAACTCGTGAAGGTAAACCAAAAAAGACTACGAAGAAAAGGGTTATTAGACGCAGAGGTTCAAAACAACAGGTTACAGAGGAAGTCACTGTTGAAGAGAAAGGTAAGGCACCCGTCACTACTGTCACAGAGGGACCTGAAGAAGAAGTTATATATGAAGAAGCTCCTAAACCACTTCCGAAACCGAAGAAGGTGAAGCCAACTGACGTAGAAGAAGTCAGTGAACAAGTAACAGTAACTGAGGAAGTCACTCGCGAAGGTAAACCCAAGAAAACCATTAAGAAAAAGATTATCACACGTAGAGGGTCTAAACAACAAGTTACTGAAAAAGTTACCGTCGAAGAGAAGGATAAAGCACCTGTTACGACAGTGACAGAAGGCCCAGTAGAAGAAGTGTTGTATGAAGAGGAGCCCAAACAACTCCCTGTCCAAGAATACGGCAAACCAACAGAAACAGTCGAGGTGCGTGAACAAGTGACGGTAACTGAAGAAGTAACTCGTGAAGGTAAACCAAAGAAGACTACGAAGAAAAAGGTTATTAGACGCAGAGGTTCAAAACAACAGGTTACTGAGGAAGTCACGGTTGAAGAGAAGGGTAAGGCACCCGTGACTACTGTCACAGAGGGACCTGAAGAAGAAGTTATATATGAAGAAGCTCCTAAACCACTTCCGAAACCGAAGAAGGTGAAGCCAACTGACGTAGAAGAAGTCAGTGAACAAGTAACAGTAACTGAGGAAGTCACTCGCGAAGGTAAACCCAAGAAAACCATTAAGAAAAAGATTATCACACGTAGAGGCTCTAAACAACAAGTTACTGAAAAAGTTACCGTCGAAGAGAAGGATAAAGCACCTGTTACGACAGTGACAGAAGGCCCAGTAGAAGAAGTGTTGTATGAAGAGGAGCCCAAACAACTCCCTGTTTTAGAATACGGCAAACCAACAGAAACGGTGGAAGTACGTGAACAAATGACGGTAACTGAAGAAGTAACTCGTGAAGGTAAACCAAAAAAGACTACGAAGAAAAGGGTTATTAGACGCAGAGGTTCAAAACAACAGGTTACTGAGGAAGTCACGGTTGAAGAGAAGGGTAAGGCACCCGTCACTACTGTCACAGAGGGACCTGAAGAAGAAGTCATATATGAAGAAGCTCCTAAGCCACTTCCAAAACCGAAGAAGGTGAAGCCATTTGACGTAGAGGAAGTCAGCGAACAAGTAACCGTAACTCACGATGTCACGGATGAGGGAAAACCAAGGAAGGTGACAAGGAAGAAGCTCATGAAACGATTTGGCACTAAGCAGCAGGTTACTGAAGAAGTTACTATTGAGGAGAAAGACAAACTCCCCGTAACTACTGTGACAGATGGGCCTGTGGAAGAAGTTTTGTATGAAGAGACACCCAAACAACTTCCAGCGTTAGAGTTTGGTGAGCCCACGGATACTGTCGAGGTGAGTGAACAAGTAACAGTATCCGAAGAAGTCACACGTGAAGGTAAGCCCAGGAGAATAACAAAGAAGAAAGTCATAAGAAGACGGGGTTCAAAGCAGCAAGTTACTGAAAAGGTCACTGTTGAGGAGAAGGGTAAACCAGACGTTACGACGATAACTGAGGCACCTGAAGAGGAAGTTGTTTATGAAGAGGCGCCTAAGCCTCTTCCATCTCCGACGTTGATTTCGCCCACCGACGTGGAAGAGATCAGTAAGCAGGTTACTGTAACGGAAGAACTGACACGGTATGGAAAGCCAAAGAAAGTTACGAAGAAGAAACTTGTCAAGCGAATTGGAACGAAGCAACAAGTCACTGAAGAAGTCACTGTCGAAGAGAAAGGTAAAGCACCGGTTACCACTGTAACTGAAGGACCGATGGAGGAAGTGTTGTATGAAGAGATACCCAAATTGCTCCCGTCAGCTGAATTTGGCGAACCGTCCGAAGTAACTGAAGTTCGTGAACAAGTTACAGTGACTGAGGTAGAGACTCGCGAGGGAAAACCAAAGAAGGTTACCAAGAAGAAGACCATTAAACGAAAAGGATCCAAACAGCAAGTCACTGAAGAAGTAACTGTCGAGGAGAAAGGTAAGGCGCCAGTGACAACCGTAACTGAAGGTCCTGAAGAGATAGTCATTTACGAGGAAGCTTCTAAGCCTCTCCCATTGCCCACATTATCGAAGCCAGATGAAAAAGATAAAACTGCTGAAGATAAAGTGATACCTAAAGATGTGCCAGAGGAGAGCAAACCAAGGAAAGCACCGAAAAAGAAAGTTATTAGAAAGATAGGTACTGACGATCGCACTAGTGAAGATGTTTCCATGCCAGGCGAGGGTGAACAACCAATTACCGTAGCAGAAATCACTCCTGAATCTTTACCTGATAAGGCAAAAGATGACACTAGACCGAAACTGAAACGTATGAAGTCTCAACGTATTGAAGTCGATGTTACTGAAATGAAACCAACAAAATTAGAAATTATGGAACCTAGCCCCGGGAAGCCTCTATTTGCACAGATAAAATTAAAGAAAGCTCCTATTTTAAAGAAACCTGGCGGTAAGAAGGACAAATTCCCAAAAGTTTTGCTACAGAGTCGTATTAAGTTCTTTTATTGGCCCCCTGCCATGAGATACCCTAAAATGTCAACTGTGAAGCCTTGCGTTGTACAAAATGGCATATTGTCCCGCAACGTTGAAGATGCGTTAAAAGAGAAAAAGAAGCGGGTGAAGAAATTCAAGCCAACGGACAAGGAGATTACTGATCTTGAGAAATTAGACTTGGAATTTGAAGAACTTAAGAAAGTGCCATTAGAAGAAGTTGACGATTCTGTCTACGAGCGTCCTTCGAAGCCATCAGTCCCAGAGGATGACAAACCGAAGAAAATCCCAATGGGTAAAGGAAAGCTTCCACGTGATGACAAGTCTAGTGAGGAAGTGGTATTAAAGAAAATTCCACGTAAACCGAAGCCTGGAAAAGCGGAAAAATCAGTAGACGATGGAGTTAAATTCGTTCCATCCGACGTGATACGCGTACCAGACATAATAGAAGTCGAAACAACGCTGCAAACTGAGGAAACGCCAGACGGAAAGCAGCGAACAATCACAAAGAAAAGAGTGATCAGAAAGAAAGATAAAGGCCAACAAGTTACTGAATTTGTTACAGTCGAGGAAGAAGACAAACCACCGTCATTATCGGTCAATGAATATCCTGTGGAAGAGGTCATCGCTGATGAAACTGTTGAATCATTTCCGGATGGTGCCGCTGAACCTGTCACTGAACGACAGATTGTCACAATTACCGAGGTCACAACCGAAACTGGCGAAATAGCAAAAGTTACGAAAAGGCGAGTTATCCACAGGAAAGGTAAGAAACAACAAGTGCTCGAAGAAGAAACCGAAGAAAAACCTGGATCTACTCCATTTACACTTATCACTGAGACCCCTGCTGAGGAAATTATTCAAGAAGAAACGTACCATCCTCTTCCCGAACCTACGGAGGACAAAGCTGTCGTACTCGAAGAAACAACCGATCGCGTTACTGTCACTGAAGTCACTACCAAAGAAGGAGTTCCTCAGAAAATAACCAAAAAGGTTACCGTGAAAAAGAATGGCCGAAAACGAAAGGAAATAGAAGAGGTGGTTGTTGAGGAACAGAACAAGGCTCCTGTAAAATATACTACAGAGAGAGAATTTGAGGAACGTCCTGTCGAAGGATATCCAGAAGAAAATGTTCTTACTACCACGGAGGTGACAGAAGTCAAAGTAAAAGAAGAACGTACGCCCGACGATAAAGCGAGGAAAGTAACTAAGAAGAAAACGGTTAGAGTTCCAGATAAACGAATTACGGAAGTAATAAACGTGGAAGAAGAAGGTGCTTCTCCAGTTACTGTTATCGTGGAACAACCAATCGAAGAGCAAACATTTGAACGGCCTCTCACTTCAGAGGACGAAGTACTTGAGCAGTTTACCGTGACGGAAGAAATTCCGGCGAAAGGTAAGCCGCGTAAAGTTATTAGGAAACGTATCATCAGAACGAGGGGCGATCAGCAGCAGATTACAGAAAAGATAATAGTCGAAGAAGAGGGTAAACCTCGTAAGGTGAAGATAATAGAGAAGCCATTGGAAGAAATTCTTCAAGATGAAATTATTAAACCGTTACCTGCTATCGAATACAAAGGCGTTACACCGACTGAAGAAATCCGTGAACAAGTTACGGTGACAACTGAAGTTTCTCGTACAGGAAAGCCCAAGAAAGTAACCAAGAAACGAACAATTAAGAGGAAGGGTGCTAAACAGCAAATTACGGAAGAAGTTACAGTTCAAGAAGCCGGTAAGCCAGCCCAGGTCACAGTAATAGAAGAACCTGAGGAAGAGATCCTGTTTGAAGAAACGACTAAACCGCTTCCAGCGATAGACTTCGAAATTGCTGACGTAACGGAAGATACACTCGAGACAGTGGTCACGGAAGAAATTACGTCAGAAGGCAAGCCCAAGAAAGTCACCAGGAAACGTAATGTGATAAAGAAGGATGGGAGACAATCACGCGGCGTTGAAGAAACTATTATCGAGGAAGAAGGAATGAGTCCAGTAGTTACAGTTGAAGAAATTCCCCTGGAAGAGTTGAAACAGAAGGTGCCAAAGAAACCGAAGAAGTTGAAGAAGAAAACACCGGAAGAAGAAAAACGAGCTGAGCAAATAAAAAAGAAGCTCAAGCCACAGCTGGAGAAACTCGAAGTAACTGAAGTTAAACCAACGAAACTTAAAGTAGATGAAGCTTTGCCTGGCAAGCCTCAGTTTGCGCAAATTAAATTGAAGAAAGCGCCCATACTTAAACCGAAGGATGGTAAAAAGGACAAATTTCCAAGAATCTTACTTCGCAGTCGAATCGTTGCTCATTTGTGGCCACCTGGTACACGACAACTTAAGCTGAGTCTCATCGAGCCAAACCCAGTTCAAAATGGAATTCTGTCGCGCAATATGGCGGAGGCAATGACCGTGAAGAAACCGAAGCGAAAGAAGTCCAAGATTACCGAAACCGAGGTTGTGGACCTTGAAAAACTCGACAAAGAGTTCGAAGAATTGAAGAAAGTACCTTTGGAGGAAATCGAGGATAAATCAATTTATGAGAGAGCACCCAAACAACCGAAAGAAGAAGAGAAAGAACCCGAAAAGATGAAACTTGGCAAAGGTAAGGTTAAGAAACCTAAGGAAGAGGAACCTGAAAACATTAAGCTTAAAGGAATACCAAAGAAACCAGAAGATGAAGTGGACAAAGCATTGAAACCACGAAAGAAAGAAAAACCTGATAAGGACAAGCCCCGCAAACCTGCCGACGAAGAGGCGTCTACACCTCTCACCTTCGAACCCGAAGACATACCTTATGAGAAACCTGATATGGAAATATTAGAATTACCGGAAGACGAGGATGACGAAAAAACAGTGCCTATTGACGAGCAAACAAAGAAACCGAAACGTAAGCCAAAGAAGCCAAAGCAGGAAGTGGACAGTGTCCAAATAGTGCCAGGAAAGCCTAAGCCAAAAGAAGGTGAAGAGGAACCTGAAAGAAAATTCAAAGGTAAAGTTGGTGAGAAGCCAGATGAGGAATCGGAAGGAATTTCGCTGAAACCTTGGAAGAAACCGAAAGACGAAAAAGAGGAAGATAAAGTGATAGATGATAAGATAAAGTTTACTCCGGTTGACAATGACGTGACAGAAGTTGTAGACACAATAATCACTGAGCAAATTGAAGAGGCTCCGGATAAACCAAGAAAGAAGATTACGAGAAAGAAGGTTGTCCGGAAAAAGATCGATGAAGAAGCTAAGGTGACAGAAGAAATTACTGTTGAAGAAGATGGAAAATCGCCAGTAACAACTGTGGTCGAAAAGCCTGTCGACGAATTAGACGAGGAGCATGTTGTGCCAGAAGAAATCAAACCCACAGTAATTGAACGAATCATTGAAGAGGTTAAAGTCATCGAAGACGTAACCAAGAAAGGAAAGCCTAAGACGGTAGTTAAGAAGACTAAAACTACCAAGAAACGTGGTGAAGAAAAGAAAGTCACGGAAGAAGTTACTGTAACAGAAGAGGGCAAAGAACCGGTTACTTCGTTAATTGAACGAGTTATTGAAGAAGCAGCGGAGGATTTACCTGAGCAAGAAGATTACAAAATTGTAATACCCGAACCTAAGCCGAAAGCAAAGAAACCTGCGAAAAAGAAGCTAAGGAAACCTGTGGAAAAGACTCCGGAAGAAATTGAGAATATTGCAGCGATCAGAGAGCGACTAAAGCCTCAGTTGATGACGATTGAAGTAACAGAACAAACCCCGACAAAATTAAAGATACGTGAGGCCGAGATTCCACAGTTTGCCCAAATTAAATTGAAGAAGGCGCCTGGTAAACGGAAGCCGAAGGATCAGAAGGATGATAAGTTCCCGAAGGTCTTACTACGCAGCCGAATCACAGCGCATGACTGGCCACCAGGCATGAAATATCCTGGAATCACAGAAATTGAGCCCAACTACGTGCAAACCGGCATATTATCTCGTAACATGGAGGATGCCTTGAAGATTAAGAAACCGAAGCATAAGAAACCGAAGCAACCTGAGCATATTATCACTGATCTGGAGAAGCTAGATCAGGAGTTCGATGACCTGAAGAAAGTTCCTCTGGAAAAGGTGGAAGATAAATCGGTCTATGAACGTCAACCTAAACCAAAAGAACCGAAGCCGGAGGAACCGGAGAAATTAAAGATCAAAAAGGGTAAACCTATTCCCGAAGAGAAGGATGAAAAAGAAGAAGTTAAATTGAAAAAGATCCCTGAGAAGAAAGCTGAAGCACCCGAGGAACCGGAGCCGAAGCCGAAGAAGAAAGCCGGGAAACCGGAAAAGAAGATCGACAAAGAGAAACGTGAGCAGCCCGAACTTACTCCGTTTGAACCGTACGATATAGAAGTTGACGAAACTGAACTTGAAGAAAGAGAACCATTAGAGTTTCCGGATAAAGACAAACCAAGTCCAGATAAGGTGCCCGGTAAAAAACGGAAGCCTGCGCGAAAAACACCGACTCAAGAAGATGAAAGCATACCGATTATACCTGGCAAGCCAAAACCAGAAGAACCAACACAGGAGCCTGACAGAAAGACGAGAATTCGTCAACGTGACCTACCCGACGAGAAACCAGAAGAAATCAAACTGAAACCGTGGACGAAGAAAGATGAACCCGAAGAAGACAAGAAAGTACCCACGGATCTAATAAAGTTCGTCCCGAAAGACGAAGATGTGACCGAAGTTGTTGACACTACCATCACGCAAGAAATCGAAGAAACGGTCGATAAAAAGAAAAGAAAAGTGACAAGGAAACGAACAACTAAGAAACGCGGCGAAGAAAAGCCCGAAATTACGGAAGAGACGACAGTCGAAGAAGAAGGTGTCGAACCAATCACGACTATTGAGGAAATAGACGATGAAAAAGTGGAGGCAATGCCACATGTGACTTCTGAAAAGATCGAGCCTGGATTAGTGGAAGAAATTCGAGAGGTAGTAACGGTAAGTCAAGTCCTTACGGAAGAAGGAACACCGAAGACGGTGAAGAAAAAGCGCGTCACTAGAAAACATGGCGGTAAGGAACGTGTCACCGAGGAGGTGACTGTTGAAGAGGAAGGTAAAGAACCCTTAACAACGACAATCGAAGTCCACGAAGACACTACACCAGAAATACACGAAAAACCCAAACACAAAAGACTGACAAAACCCAAAGCTGATGAAAAGTTAACCGAAGGTAAGCCCACTTATAACGTATTACTACTACCAAAGCTTAGATTTACAAGATACAATTGTCAAACTACATATTTATATTTGATATGCAGTACGTTCCAACATATACGAGACATATACGGGTGTCGTAACAGAACAGAAAACAAAGACATGACATCGACATACAGATGTTCTACCTCGTTGTATACTATTATTAATACGCATTTGCCTCCTAATATCTGCTTTATTATCAATATTCTTCCGTAGTCTCTCAAATAACTAAATGAGCGCAGTCATAAATCACTTTCACATCAATCGACGAATTGATTATAACTGACTATGTTTTTCAGGTATAACGGAGCAAAGAGTGGAAAAGGTAAGATACGAAGTAAATGTCGTCCGGTTCTTTTATAATGCAAATCGCTGCTTAAATTCCAGGAAGTTATCGAGGAAGTAATTGAAGAGGTACCGAAGAAAACCGTTAAAAAGAAGCCCGTGACTAGGAAGGATGAGGTTACAGAAGAGATTGTGGAGGAAATAATAACCGAGAAGCCGAAGAAGCAGAAGGCCAAGCCCGTTGTCGAGGAGAAGGAAACGGTAAAAATTTCAGAGGTCACAGTCAAGAAAGCACCAGAGGAGAAGGTTGTAGTGGAGGAGGAGGAGATCATAGAAACGATAGAGACACCTACGCACAAAGTCATCAGGAAGGTGAAACGTCCGTCAAAGCCGGAGGAATCTGAAGAAATAATTGAGGAAGTTATAGAGAAAACGATCAAGGAAGCGGAGAAGATGAAAGAAGAGCAAGTTGTTGAAATAATTGAAACGCCCACGACGAAAATTATCAAGAAAAAGACAGCAGTGACAAGAGACGACGGCGTTCCTGAGGAAGTTGTAGAGGAAATAGTAATAAAGAAGCCGCAGAAGGAAAAGGCAAAACCAATAGTCGAAGAAGAAGAGACGGTCAAGATTACGGAGGTTGTAGTCAAGGAACTCCCCGAAGAAAAACCAGAGAAAAAGGTTGTCATCGAGGAAGAGGAAATAATAGAAGTCATCGAAACCCCGACAACGAAGAAAATCAAGAGGAAAATTAAGCCGGAAAAGAAAGGTGAACCCGCGAAGATTGTTGAAGAAGTTGTTGAAAAGACGGTACAGGAATCTAAAGTCATGAAGGAGGAACAGATCGTTGAAATTGTTGAAACGCCGACGAAGAAGATTATTAGAAAGACGAAAGCTGTAGTTTCAGAGGAAGGAATTCCAACAGAGGTTATAGAAGAAATTGTCATCGAGAAACCGAAGAAGGAGAAGGCAAAGCCAATCGTAGAGGAACAGGAGACCGTACAAATTACGAAAGTCGACGTGAAGAAGGCTCCCAAACCGAAGCCAGAGGAAAAAGTTGTCGTGGAAGAGGAAGAAATCATCGAAACGATTGAAACACCCACGACGAAGATCGTTAAGAGAATAAAGCCTAAACAGACCGGCAAGGCTGAAGTAATTACACAGGAAGTGATCGAAAAGACAGCTGAAGAAATTAAGGTTATGCGGGACGAGAAAATCATTGAAATAGTTGAAACACCAACGGAGAAAATTATTAAGAAAACAAAAGCTGTCACCAGAGAAGATGGTGTCCCAGAAGAGGTTGTCGAGGAAATTGTCATTAAGAAACCGAAGCAAGAGAAGGCCAAGGTTGTTACCAAAGAAGAAGAGCCCGTGACCATTACCGAAGTCGACGTGAAAACAGCGCCGAAGCCAGAGCCCGAAGAAGAGAGGATAATCGAGACCATAGAAACGCCAACTAAAAAAGTTGTTAGAAAAATGAAGAAAACGGCGCAAAAGACCGAAGAGGTAGTGGAAGAAGTAATCATGAAACCTGTCGAGGAAACAACGGTCATGGAGGAACAGCAAATCGTTGAAATTGTAGAGACACCAAAGGAGACAAGAATCAAGAGAAAGAAGGCCGTTGTGAAAGACCACGGTGTTCCTGAAGAAGAGTACGAAGAAATCGTCATTGAGAAACCGGTAAAGGAAGAAGCAGAGAGAACGATCATTCTGAAGGAAGAAGTAGAAGTAACTCAAGTGGTGCCAGACTCACGAGTAGAAACATTGCCACAGGAGAAGGTAAAGCCGGAAGAAATCACGGAACGAGTTACTGATGTAGTCGATGAGAAAGTTACGGTCACCAAAGTAACTAGTAAGAAAGCACCGCAGGAAAAGAAGAAAGCTGTTCCTGCGAAGGATGAAGTTCCGGAAGAAGTCGTCGAAGAGGTAAAGCTTGAGAAACCTAAGAAAGAGAAGGTGAAACCAACAATACCGGAGAAGGAAGGAATTGAAATAACTGAAGTTATTTCTGAAACGACAACAGAGAAACTTCCGGAGAAAGTGAAGCCCGAAGAAAAGGCAGCTAAGCCGGTCGAGGAGAAACAAGAGAAGGTAGTAGTTAAGAAAGTGAGAATACAGGAAGCGCCGAAAGAGGCTCGTCCTCAGGAAGAGGAACAGTCAGAGGAAGAGGTGAAGGAGATTGTCCCAGAGAAGCCTAAGAAAACTAAGGCTACGAAGGAAGTCATCACGAAAGAGAGTGTAATGACGACAGAAGTCGTTTCCGATAGTACGGTCCAAGAATTGCCGGAGGTTCAAAAAAAGACAGATGAAGCTGTAGTAATTGAAGAAAAGGAAGAAGTAGCTAAGGTGACAGAGGTATCAGTGAAGAAGGCTCCTAAGAAGGTGAAAGCCAAGCCTGCGGAAGTAGTACAGCCGGAAGAAGAGGTAGAAGATATAGTCCCGAAGAAACCAGAGAAGACAAAAGCAAAGAAAGATGTCATTCCGAAGGACAGTGTCGAAATTACTGAAGTTACGACCGAGATACTTCCTGAGGAACTGAAACCTGAGAAGCCGGTTAAGAAAGAAGCGAAAAAGAAGATAATTCCCAAAGAAGGCCTCGAAGTAACAGAAGTCACTGCTGGAGTAACTGTAACTGACGTTACAGTTGATGAAACTAAGGAAGAAGTGGCTGTTCCGGTCGAAGAGAAGCCTAAAGAAAAGGTTAAGGTAACTAAAGTTTCTAGTAAGGTTGAGCCGATAAAACCAGTAGAAGTTGAGGAACGACAGGAAGAAGAAGTGGTGGAAGAAATAGTGCCGAAGAAACCAACAAAGACGAAAGCAAAGAAGGAAATCATACCGAAAGATAGCGTTCAAACTACTGAGGTTGTTCCAGAGACCAAACCCGAGGAATTGCCGAAAGAGATGGCTCCTAAGGAGGAAGAAGCGATACCGATTCAGGAAGCGGAGGAGGAAAAAGTAACGATTACCGAAGTACCAACTGAAACAGCTCCGAAGAAGAAGAAAAAGAAGTCTATTCCCAAGGAAGATGTTGCAGAAGAGAAAGTGGAGGAAGTTAAGATAGAAGAAGCTAAAGTTGAAATCGTAGAAACAACAGAAGAAAAACCAGAGGAGGAAGAGGTTAAAGAACAGAAGACGGTGAAGAGGAAAAAGAAGAAGCCTGTTCCGAAAAAAGTTGAAATTGAGGAGTGGGTGGAACCAGAGTATGAAAGACCAGTACTTGAGCCGATGCCGGAGAAGATACAATGGGAACCTTCGAAAAAGAAGAAGGAGAAGAAACCAATGCCGGAATCTCTGCAAAAGTTGGTTCCACAGACAATCGAGAGAACCGAAATAAAACCCACGAAATTGAAATATTCAGAACCAGCAGAATCGGTTCAGTTCGGTACGATCAAGCTGAAAAAGGTCACGCCCACCAAGAAGAAGGAGGTTGAAGGTGTCAAAGTACCTAAGTTCCTTCTGAAGAGCCGCATCACGTTTATCGGTGATTATCCACCTGAGTTACAATTGCCAAAGATCACGTACATGGAAGAGAATCCAATCCAATGCGGCATTCTTTCCCGAAATGCAGAGGAAGCTTTGAAGGTATTGAAAATGAAACACAAGAAGATTAAGCTGCCCGAGAAAGAAATCACCGAACTGGAAAAACTAGATAAGGAGTTTGAGGACCTGAAGAAGGTACCGCTGGAACAAATTGAAGATAAATCTGTGTATGAACGCCAACCAAAGAAACCAGAAAAGAAACCGGAAGAGCCGCAAAAATTGGTTATTAAAAAGGGTAAAGTTCCGAAAGCACAGAAGGTCGAACCAGAGGAAATAAAGCTCAAGAAAGTGCCGGAGAAGAAACCTGAACAGGAACCGGAGAAAGTGAAGAAGCCAAAGAAAGAAGAACCGGTCGAAGAAGTTCCGGAGAAAAAGAAGCCAACCCCGAAGGTAAAACTTGAACATGACGAATTGAAGCCACTGGACTTCGACAGACCAGAGCTCGAGAAGTATGTACCTGAGGAGCCAGAAGAAAAGCCTAAGCCAGAACCTGAACCGGTGCCACCAAAGTATAAGAAGCCAGAAAAGAAGAAGCCTGATCAAGAACTTGAGCAAATCCCGCTGATACCAGGTAAACCAAAACCACCAGAGCCTGAAGAGGAGCCGGAAGTCAAATTCAGAATACCAACTAAGGAGAAGCCTGAGGAAGAACCCGAGACAATCAAACTAAAGCCATGGAAAAAGGATAAACCTGAAGAGGAGGCTGAAGTACAGAAACCGAAGAAAGAAGAAGAACCAGCTCCAAAGCCACCGAAGGAGGAAACGGATGACGTCACTATCAAACGTAAACCTAAACCGAAGAAACCAAAGGAAAAACCAGCTGAAGAAGAGGTGACTCTAAAGAAGCCGACTCCAGAAGAGCCAGAGCCGGTGAAGAAAGTTGAGGAAGTAGCTGAAGAGGTTGTGTTAAAAAAGAAGCCGAAGAAAGAACCAGTACTGGAAGAGGAGGCTGCTGCTGTAACGATCAAGAAACCAGTGCCGGTTGAAAAAGAAGAAGTTGAAGAAGTCGCGGAGGTGTCTGTGAAGAAGAAACCCAAGAAAGAACCGGTTAAAGAGGAAGTTGCTGAAGAGATTGTACTTAAGAAGCCGGTTGTAGAAGAGAAGGAAGTAGAAGAGATCAAAGAAGAAATTACATTAAAGAAAAAACCGAAGAAGAAACCTGTGCCAGAGGAAGTGGCCGAAGAAATTACGTTAAAGAAACCAGAGAAGAAAGAAGAGAAACCAGAAGAAGTGGCTGAGGAGATCATACTCAAGCCAAAGCCTAAGAAACCTGTTGTGGAAGAAGCAGCGGAAGAAATAACGATCAAAAAGGTAGTTGTAGAAGAAAAGAAAGTAGAAGAGGCTCATGAAGAAGTTACGCTGCAGAAAAAGCCGAAGAAGGAACCTGTACCGGAAGAAGTTGCTGAAGAGATCACATTAAAGAAACCAGCACCAAAGGAAGAGGTACCTGAAGAGGTTACAGAAGAAGTTGAGATAAAGCCGAAACCAAAGAAGAAGCCCGTAAAGGAAGAAACAGCTGACGAAATTACGATAAAGAAACCGGTTCCGGTCGAAGAGGAAGTTGAAGAAATTAAGGAAGAGGTGACCATAAAGAAAAAACCGAAAAAGAAGCCTGTCCCAGAAGAAGTAGCTGAAGAAATTACATTAAAGAAACCAGAAAAGAAAGAAGAGGAACCGGAAGACGTAGCTGAGCAGATCACGCTGAAGCCAAAACCTAAGAAGCCTGTTGTGGAAGAAGCAGCAGAGGAAGTGACGATCAAGAAGGTGGTTGTTGAAGAGAAGAAGGTAGAAGAAGTTCAAGAGGAAGTTACGCTGAAGAAAAGGCCGAAGAAGAAACCTGTACCGGAAGAAGTTAGTGAGGAAATTACATTGAAGAAGCCTGAGAAGAAAGAAAAGTCACCGGAAGAGGTTACGGAGGAAGTAGCTCTTAAACGGAAACCAAAGAAGCCGGTGACCGAAGAAGCAGCTGATGAGGTGACTATTAAGAAACCCGTTGTACAGGAAAAAGAGGAAGAAGAAATTAAGGAAGAGGTTACAATTAAGAAAAAGCCAAAGAAGAAGCCTGTGCCTGAAGAAGTTGCCGAAGAAATTACACTGAAGAAGCCTGAGCAAAAGGAAAAATCGCCGGAGGAAGTGACGGAGGAAGTTGCTCTGAAACGAAAGCCTAAAAAGAAACCAATCGTTGAAGAAGCAGCTGACGAAGTTACTATCAAGAAACCAGTCATTGAAGAGAAGAAAGAAGAGGAAATTCAAGAGGAAGTTACGCTGAAGAAGAGACCAAAGAAGAAGCCTGAGCCTGAAGAAGTTTCCGAAGAAGTTACGTTCAAGACGCCCGTGCCAAAGGAGAAAGAAAAATCACCGGAAGAGGTTACCGAGGAAGTAGCTCTAAAGCGAAAGCCGAAGAAGAAGCCAGTTGTCGAGGAAGCAGCAGACGAAGTTACAATCAAGAAACCAGTTATACAAGAGAAGGAACAAGAAGAAATTAAAGAGGAGGTTACATTAAAGAGAAAGCCTAAGAAGGTGCCTGAACCTGAAGAAGTTGCCGAAGAAATTACATTGAAGAAGCCAGAGAAGAAAGAGGAAGAACCAGAAGATGTATCACAAGAGGTTACGCTGAAAAAGAAGCCTAAGAAGAAGCCAGTCGTTGAAGAAGAAGCTGCTGAGATAACTGTCAAAAAGCCTGTAATTACAGAACAGGAGGAACCTGTGACCGAAGATGTTACAATAAAGAGAGCTCCGCGTAAGAAACCATCGATTACAGAAGAAGTGGAGGAAGCCGAAGTAACGATAAAGAAGGCTCAACGCATTCCGGAACGTCCAACGGAAGAGGAAGAAGTATCAACAGACGTTAAGCTCAAGAAGAAAGAACGGAAACCGATAGTCCAAGAAGAAGCCGCGGAAGAGTTGACAATTAAGAGAGTAGAAGAGATCGAAGAAGAAGAAGAAGTTGGGGAGTTTACGTTCAAGCGAAAGCCACCGAAGCAAGCCCCGAAACCGATCGAGGAGATCTATGAAGACGTGACGTTACGGAAATTGCGACCCAAGAAAAAGAGACCTGACCTCAAGGAGGTTACGGAGGCAGAAAATGTTACCTTCAGACCACGCTCTACAAAGACAAAGGAAGATGTTGAACAAGAATTCAAGATCTCGTTGAATACCTATGAAGAGGAGGACATCACGATGTCGGGTAAAGTTCGATTGAAGCCGAAGAGACGACCGATGACATACTCCGAAGAAGCCGGAGAAGAAACAATCAGGATAACGCAGGAAGTCGACGATGGGTCGGGACCAATCATAGAAGAAATTATCGACGAATCCGACGATGAAGGTAAAGACGAATACAGCATCGAAGAACTCGATGTCGACGAGATGAATTTGCCGCTTAGAAGAAGAAGGAAGAAGGTACCCAGACGCTACGCCGTGGAAGACAGCGAGGAAGGCGACGTCAACCTAAAACTGAAACGCGAGAGGAAATATTCGTACGAAGAAATGGACGAGTCTTTGGCTCTTAAGTTGAAGAGCAAAAGGCGTGTTTCGACTTACGAAGAAGGTTCGCTAAATGTCGGAATTCTTTATTTTCACAGATAACTTTAGTACGTTACATAACCTGCTTTCAGCGATAACAGAAATTAACGCTCTAGGGAGTGTACGCTTACGGCTGCGGCAAATAGTGAGTACATCCTACCTTTCCGTCCCTCTGTTCCTACCCAAGAAACTGCCCTTTCCCGTTACTAACTTCAGGCGAATGTAAAGCATAACGGTCGTCAGTATTACGCTATCACTAACTTTAATTCAATGAAAAGAAAGTGCAATTGAGTACAGTTGAATTCAAATTGGTTCTATAATACAATACGGAAATGCAATAAATGTAATCCACGCTGCTGAGTAATGTGACACTTTTCTCTGACGTATCAAGTCTGTTCACGTTTAACACAACTTCTTACAGAAGAAGCATCGCTCAGCATTACCAGGGAAGAAGATATTTCTGAAGAAGGTAAGTTGCAATATTCTACCGAAGAATTCAAATAGCATTTCCTTGTTATTTCATGTGATTTGTCTCTTACAGCCGAAGTCGAGTACGTTATTCGCGATGGTGATACGATGTTCTCGATTTGCTCGTACGTCGCTGAAACCGATGAAGCTATTAATCTCGTTGAAGGAGAAAGAGTCTACGTCATTGGTGAGCATCGTCAACTTTATACAGTTGTCCATTCTATACAGGAAATTTCATAAAATCTCACCAAGAAATAAATATGCTTTCTGTAGATCATACTAATCAAGATTGGTGGTTCGTGAAGAAACATTTGACGGAAGAGAAAGGATGGGTACCAGCACAATATCTGTTAGATGAAGTACATTACACGATCTATTTACAACGCAAATTACATGAGAAAATTGATAAATTACCTGTCTTTGAAAGTAAGTCACTATATATTTCCATTCGTATGCAAAAAGTCATCATGAGCATTTACATGTTGTGTAAGTATCGTTAATTAATTTCTATAATTTGAATGTATTGCACCTGCGTTTGTATAGAACCGGGGCCAGGAGACAAAGCATCAGCTCCCAGATTTATTGAAAAGTTACAACCAATTCACACGCCAGATGGTTACACAGTGCAATTCGAATGTCAAGTTGAGGGTGCACCAAGACCGCAAATAACTTGGTTCCGACAGACTGCCATTATCAAACCGTCACCCGATTTCCAAATGTATTACGACGACGATAACGTAGCGACGCTCATTATTCGAGAGGTATTCCCTGAAGACGCCGGAACATTCACCTGCGTGGCCAAAAATGCAGCTGGTTTCGCGTCCAGTACAACGGAATTAAGTGTCGATGCTCCATTATCCGATCATGGATCAGATGTTACGGGTCCATCAAGAAAGAGTCTTTCCAGGTAAGACGGTTGTACTGAATACTTAACAAATTGTTTGTCATGCTTTACAATAATAATGCAAACTATATACATTCATAATATACAATAGCCTAAATACCCGATGATGAATTATTCTATGATGATAATGTTCCACAGGGAATCATCTCTGGCGGATATTTTGGAAGGGATACCACCTACCTTCTCGCGTAAACCTAAAGCCAAATATGTCAACGAAGGCGATGATGTTATATTGGAAGTTCGATTGGTCGCTGTGCCAGAACCTGAGATAACGTGGTACTATAAGGACACTCAAATCACCAGCAAGGAAAATATCGTCGTCGCTACCGAAAGCGATATGCACATGTACTGCAGTGTTATCAAAATCACGAAGGTCCAGAAGAAGCAGGAAGGAAAGTATAAGATTGTTGCCAAGAATAGGGAAGGCGAAGCTGCCCTCGAAATACCAATGAAGGTTCGATATTTGTTCTTATTTATTGACACACATTAAATATCTTGCTCAGGTTTTGAGTGGCAAAAGTTGATATGTAATGAGTTAATACATTTCTCGTGGATTCAGGTGAAGACCGGCAATCGTGAGCCACCAGAAATATTGGAACCACTGCAGTCGTACGTCGTCAGGGAAGGTGAAACAGTCGTATTGTCGACTCAAATTGTTGGAAACCCAGCGCCCAAAGTTACATGGACCAAGAACGGCAAACCGCTAAAGGGCTTGACACCGAAACAAGATGGTCACGTGAACACATTGACATTGATACAACCGCAACTAGGCGACACCGGCGAATACTCCGTCGTCGCTAAGAATGATCTAGGAACAGCAGAGACTCGAGCTACATTGACCGTCGAGAGTAAGAATGAAGAGAGATATTATTTCTTACTGTAAAATTTTTAAAAGACGCAAGCATAATTTTATGCATTTCAAATTTCTGAAAAAGAAAAAACAGCCGCTTTAACGCTTGCATTCCACGCATGAAATATATTTTCATACATTACATTGCCATGATAGTGCCAGCATTAATATAAGTTTTTAAATTAAAGAAGTAGTATAATGCTTGCGACTAATCCGACGAAACGCTTCATTAATATGCATTTCCGTAGCAATTATGAAGTCTTCGATCACCATTAATATCGAACATCATTGTGAGGAGCACTACTTCATATCTAAGGGTATGAAACACATCCGCTTTTTTCAAGGCTTCCATATATCATCGTATCGTAATTTACAAGACACGTAATTTACAAGAACCGTATTAATGGTCTTCAAAATTTGCAGAAATACCAAGTGGCCATCCGGAACCACCATTATTCACACAACGATTCCAAGAACTAACTGTTCCGCAGAAAGGTACCTTTAAATTGGTAGCAAAGGTCACCGGAAATCCAGTACCTGAAGTCACTTGGTTAAGGTACGTTCTTATCCGATTTGCACTCTATATTCGAATCTTTCGTTAAAGAGGTAGAACTCAAGAAACTATTAATTTTCTTGCATGCATGCATACAGAAATAACAAGCCTTTGGAGAAGTCCCCCAACATCACAGAGAGTTACGACGGCGAGAACATTGCTCTTGAGATCAGAAATGCAGATTCGGAGATCGACGCTGGTGACTACAAGTGCATCGCAAGCAATCCAGTAGGCAAGGCGTCTCACGGTGCCAAGGTCACGGTGGACGTTGAGAAAGTGACGTTCACGAAGAATTTGGAGAAAGAAGTGACTGTCGATGAGTACAAATTGCTCGAACTGAGCTGCGAGACATCACATACTGTCTCCACTACATGGTGGCATAACGACAAAGAAATCAGCGGAATGGATCATCGGGAGATCATCCAGGAAGGAAGAACGCACAAGTTGGTCATTAAGAGGACCAATATGACTGATGAAGGCACCTACAAATGCACGGTGAAGAATCAGTCAACGACCAGCAGCGTGACCGTGAAAGGTATAGAAACTAAATTCAATACCAAATTAGTAATGTTGATTAGAAAATAAATTATTTCCCCAACGTGGAGTGTATAATTGCATAATTGTATTGTATTGTGTTGTATTGACGCATGTGTAATTGCAGCGAGCAAACCGGAGTTCGTGAAGAAACTGCAGGACTTCGAAGTAAAGGAGCGAGACACCGCGATTCTGGAAGTTGAGATTACATCTGCGACCGTCGACGTCACGTGGCACAAAGACGGTGAAGCGTTGACACCGAGCAAGGAGAAACTGAACTTTGTAAAAGAAGGCACCGTGAGGAAGCTGCTCATCAGAAGTACATCCGTTCACGATGAGGGAGAGTATACATGCTCGTTGCTGGATCAAGAGTGCTCTGCCGAAGTCATCGTCGTCGGTAAGAAAAGTTTCCAGAGAATCCAGAGCAAAAGCAGTATTGCAACGTACGTGGAATATCGTCTAATTCTGCCGTATGTTTTCAGAATTACCACCGGAAATCATTACAAAGATGCAAGATGTTACGATAGCGAGAGGAGAGAGAGCCACATTCGAGATTGAATTGACAAAGGGCGACGCTTTGGTGCGCTGGTTCAAAGACGGACAAGAATTACAGTTCTCTGAACATGTGCAACTCTCAATCGACGGCAAAAAGCAGAAGTTAAAGATCTATGACACCGAACCCGAGGACGCTGGCGTTTACTCTTGCCAGGTCGGCGAACAAACGTCGACAGCAAGACTGACTGTAGAGGAACCTGGAGTCGATTTCATCACAAGATTGCCAGACGTCACACTGGTACCATTGGATAATGACGCTGTCTTTACTATTGAGTTGTCACAACCAGATATGCCAGTTACATGGTTCAAGTAAGTGATCGAGATTTGCACTAAGCTTTGTCCATTTGTAACAAACATTTTTATTAACCGACACATGGCATAACTGGATATGTAAGAAATAAGAAATTACGCGAAATACATGATAATATGTAAATCAATAAAAATTGTAGGAAAGGAGAAATTATCAAGCAGTCGCCGAAGTATGCTATTATCGATGAAGGTCCAGTGAAGAAACTTATTGTTAAGAATTGCACACCAGAGGATGCGGCAGAATACAGCGCTGTAGTTACCAACGTTAAGACATCGTCCAAGTTAAGAGTCGAAGGTAAATCTTCTTTTCAAATGCAATGAGCAGATTGCCTTACTATCGATGACTGGTACTAATGAATCTGCGAATACTTCTTTCAGTGGTCGAAAATCCGCCTAAGATCCATCCAGACACACCGAGAAAGTACAAAGTACAAAAGGGTGAAGACATTGAAATGGTCGTGAAATTCACTGCGACTCCGAAGCCGACTGACCAATGGACCGTCAACGAACGCGTTGTTACGAAATCTAAGAGGGTTGTCCCAACCATCGACGAAGAATCTGCAACGCTGACCATCAGGAAAGTTCAAGAGGAAGACGTTGGCGATTATATATTAAAATTGGTCAATCCGCACGGAGATGCCACTATCGAAATCAGTCTCATCCTTACAGGTTAATATTACCATTTAATTTGAGAAACATTGTGCACTATGTATTATTAATTGAGTAATCTGATCATACGATATTTATGACTTTACAGAACCACCCAGCGCACCCGGTAGTCCAGAACCATTGGAGATTACGAATGACAGTGTCACGCTTCACTGGAAGAAACCCGATTCCGATGGCAACTCGCCTATCACCGAATACATACTGGAGTACCACGAGAAGACTGTATCATCGTAAGTACCTTAATCCACAATTGGCTTGATTGTCGGAAAATAGAATAATTTCCGACTATTCATTTTAAAACGATATTTTCCTATTCTAAGATGGACCAAAGTAACAGAAACTGTTATTGAAACAACTCACAAAGTGACGAAACTAACAACAAATACGGAATACACCTTCCGCGTAACGGCAGTGAATGAAGTGGGACCAAGCGAGCCCTCACCAGAGTCACCATATCTGAAGATTTCAAAACCATCTGCGGCCGAACCACCGATGATTCTCGAACCACTCAAGAGCGTTATCGTCGGATTAAAGGAGACAGTTACACTCTCGTGTGTCATTGGTGGAACGCCAACACCCGAGATTACATGGTGAGCATATTTTGGAAATTCCCTAATCGTTTCCATAGAATTTAGATGATTATCTAGTAATTTTTACCGCTTTGCGCACTTGTATATCGTTTCTGCATGAAACTTGAAGCTAATATGATATCTTTGAGGCCACTTTAATAAAGTGACTAAAAAACAGCGTCTTAATCTAAAAATAAAATTGTTTAGGCTGAAAAACAATGCACCCTTCGAAGACAGTAGCGTAACGTATGAAAACCGCATGGCAAAGTACACCATCACGGAAACAACCGAAACATCGTCTGCGACATTTACGGTGAAGGCTAAGAACAATGTAGGCACGGCTGAAACAACATGTCAACTGAAGGTTCAAGAATCACCAAAGATCACATTCGATGAAAATACGGCAAGCCAGAGATTGCCCGTGGGCAGTCAATGGAAGATCGAAATTCAAACGAGAGGTTTCCCGACACCGAGTGTAACATGGACAAAGAATACTGAAAAGATCGTCGAAAAGCAGGTGTCCATTCAGACTGTCGAAACATCTTCTTCGATTTCAATCTCTTCCATCGTCAGAAAAGATACTGCCACTTACACGGCAAAGGCAGTTAACGAAGCAGGTAGTGCGTCGGTAGATCTTCAACTGAAGGTCATAGGTAAGTTCATCATTGTTGCATCTAATTTCTACAACAATATATTTTTATCCCCCAAAATGTTTTATAACTGAAATTACAACGTCAATTAATTTAAATACAGATAAACCGGGCAAGCCACAAGGACCGGTAGTATTCAAGGAGATCAGGCAAGATAGAGTTACTATTCAATGGCAAGCTCCAGCGGACGATGGTGGCCTCGGAATTGACAGATATACCGTCGAAAAGTGCGAACCTGATAAGATGGTTTGGATGAAGGTGGCAGACGTCGACAAGGAGGTCGAGAGCTTCTGCGTCCAAAAATTACAACAGGACGCGGAATACATGTTCAGAATTGTTGCAAAGAATGCAGTTGGCGTATCGGATCCTTTGGAATCCGACACAGTTAAAATGAGAACTTCATTCGGTAAGGGAAACACCATTCAATGTAGAACGTCGTCGTCATTGGCCAGTTATAATTTCCTAATATTCTTACGCTACCCTGACTATGCAGAACCACCTGGACCACCAAGAGGACCACTTGACGTGTCCGGAATGACAAAGACATCGTTCACAATAAAATGGCAACCTCCGGAGAATGATGGCGGAACACCAATCACTGATTACATCGTCGAGATGAAAGAATCGTCGAAGAAGGCGTGGCAAAAGGTATAACATAAATCGGTGACGTTATTGGGTATCAAGCGGAATTCTTGATAAATGTCTACTTTTTTCTTTGTGCAGGTTGGCAACACAAAGGGCGAAGTGACAAACATCATCGTATCGGAACTCAAGACTGATGTGTCATACAACTTCAGAATAACGGCGAAAAACAACGTAGGCACAGGACCACCGTATGTGGCAGAAGAACCGATCACAGCTGGCAAACGTATAAGTAAGTGCATGCTCTTCCCGCATACCACATATATTGCTACATATATAAAAAAAACTAACAAACAGCTTGGCAACAATTGTTTAGGAATTTTCCAGCAACTGATGCCATTTTAAACTAAAATTTCATGAATATGGTATTCAAATCTGCAATATAATACCCATAGGATACTTCAGTAGTGTCAGAATTAAACAGAATTAACAGTTTGAACTATTTACTATCCTGATCTAAACGTACACAATTGTGTATATGATAAGAAGATATATACATCTACTCAATGCAGTTGCAAAATAATTTGTACTAAAAGCTCCGCTTATTTAACGCTTTTGCTTTTGCTTAGAAATAACAAAGCTCACTGACAGCAACATGTATGCGTTACTTGGCATATTTCCGCCAACCAAAATCGTCATCACTAAGAGTAAGTGACCCTGCTTCTAATACGTTTTTTAGACCATGCTTAGATTCCCTGTGCATTTACGATTGCTCAAACATATAATTAGTTTCACGAAGCAACAGTCACTCAACATTTGTAATGTTTTTAGCCCCACCATCTTGTCCATTGAACGTAATTGTTACGAATGTTACGAGCAAGAGCGTGACGCTCTGTTGGTCACCACCGACAAGCACAGGAGGAACAGAACTGACAGGTATGACAATAAAACGAAAAAAACAAACATAAGGAGACAACTAAACAAAATTATATAAATTTACAAATAGGTACATGTGTAAGTTAGTAGATTTTTTCTAGACCTAAGACGGAATATCTTTTCCAGCAACGATTTATCATATTTTAATCATTCGTAACTAAAAGCACACAGCAGTGGTTTTGGTTCAACATCCAACTTATTTTGCGCTTTCCAGGATATGTTATTGAGAAGAGGCCACTAATCGGCAAAGGGGCAAGATGGACGAAGATCGTTACTTTAGACGCGACAACGCTCCAGTACTGTGTTGAAAACTTGAAAGAGAGTGAATTCCTCTTCAGGATCTTCGCAGAAAATTGTATGGGACTGAGCACACCAACGAACTCTGAACCGGTTACCCTGAAGACTCATGCAAGTGAGTGTTTGCAACAATAATAATCAGACCGAAATAATAGAGTTCTGAAGCACAATCGATGGAGCAAGCAAACATTTCAACATAATATTAGGATTACCGATTAACCTGGTCTTCTATTTTTATCCTTATATCGCCAATGTTTTAGCTGTACCATCACCGCCAACGGCACCATTAGAGATCAGGCAAATCGCTGCGAACACCGTAGTGATAGAATGGGGTAGGCCGGAATCTGATGGCGGTGCGCCATTGGAAGGATATAAGATCGCTATCAGAGACACCAAGAGGACAATGTGGATGGAGGTAGCGCGAGTGACAGCTGACGTGCAGAAACTCAACATCAGGGACCTCCAAGAGAACCACGAATACCTTATTAGGATCTATGCGAGAAACGAGATCGGCGTCAGCGAACCTCTAGAGTCGGACGAACCCATCAAGATCGTTCCGCCGTCAGGTACGCTATGTCCTCATTTCACGTAAGAGCACTCCCAGCACCCGTATAATAGCCAATGGAACCTAAAACGTGTACGTTTTGTCTGCAGAATTATCGGTAATAGAACCAGTGGCAGAAGTCACGGAGAAGGGAGAGACGGCATCGGTGAGCTTCAGCACGGAAAACACAAGCTCTTGGCTACGGGAGCATAACATGGACGCCGACATCCATTCGTATGCGAGAGCGAGACTTCTGAGAAAGGACGAATACTTCTTCCGCATTTGGCATTACGCTAAGAAAATCTTCGAAGAATAAGCATTTTATTTACGATTTTCCGCAAATCACGAAGACACGAACGCCAAACGTTTCTCTATTTTTTTTTTCCATAAGTACCATTTGCAAAAGCATTATGCAGTAGTCGTCGAAAAAGGAACATGAAAAGTAATTGATCGAATCACTTCTTTTGTATGCGCATAATTGCGAAACTTTCGGCACATCATCGGGCTCAACACTGTATCTGGGACACTGATACGCGCGTTTCAATGATTTTTCTCTGATTTTCTAAACGATAACCGGGATAGCGGAAGGATGTACGCGAAACAATATGTTTGTTAAGAATCTACATTTCTTCGTACGGGCTAGATGAATATTTACATGACGATATTTGTAACTATAGTGATAGTGACGCAAAATAATGGCTCGATGACAATTTCAAGTGACCGTTCCTCTATAGAACCAAGCGCGTATGGGTTAGATTTGTAACCTTTAAGAATGGAGACTGGATGGGTGTAGAATCTAGTCAGTTTAGAGTAAATATTCTCTATTCTCTTCGACAACGGACCAAATATTTCGACCGATTATTTGAAACTCTATGCGAGAAATTAAAGGGCATCCTGGCTCTTTTTTGTCCTCAACAACTTCACTTCACGTCTTGTCGAAAAGTGCGTTGTGAACAATTCTGAACAGATTAACGAAACTGTAAGCAATTTTTTTGTTTCTGTCGAATACCTTTTAGTCCGTGAAAATGATCGCGGTTATTTAACATTTTTGTTTCAAATAGATTTTCAAGACCGAAATTTATAAAATAGAGTAGGGCGAATGTTTCGTTAATCTGGTCAGGAGTGATTTAACTCGGAGTCACATGTTAAAGCAAGAAAAGCTTCCCTTATTACTTCCTCGAGAATTTTTTTTTTGTTCAAGATTTGCTTCAGATAAATGACCGAGTTCTTATCAATCTTCGAGACATTTGAGTATAGAAATATGTGATAGCCAACGGCTCGTATTCGGGCGCGATACTTAGGGAAAACCTAAAAGCATAAACTTGAATCCCTCAGCCTCAATCCTCTCGAATAATGTATTTATATATTGCGAACGTAACACAATTGTCCGTTCACTCATCCGAGTTTTGCGAGGATTACGTTTAGTATTTATTCTTACTATGTATAATGTACATTTGACTATTACTTGTTACCATTACCGTTATAATTAATTAATTATTAATATCGTTAAGATTAACGTTATCGGCGCCGAATTGAAAATGGCGCCCAATTAACTGGTCGACAAAGAGGCTAAGAAACGCGAACGTATGCCACGGGTAGTCAGTACCCCGAGACGTCAAAATATAGGTGCAAAAAACAACATCGAAACCAAACTGACTACCTATAGCATACCTCGTATTAAGCTGTACGACACGTTACGAATTAAATTATGGCAAATAATAATACCTTCGTCTTATTCGACACAACCCGCCAACGCGCAATGCATTTTAATTCAGTGAAGAAAACGCTTACCGTGTCTGCCAAATGTCAATTCAAACTTTCGAGGTAAGATCGTCCGCGAACTGTGTGTTCCTCTTCTGTGACATCTATCACCACGCTAACTTCACACAAAATGTCTTACTCTAACCGCACAGATAAGACGATTTGCACAAAATTAACGAATTAATTGCACACCGAGGAGTAGCACTACGAATATTGATACGACGGGATGTACACTATTGTACACTACTGTGTATGCAAGTCGAAAGCAGATAAACCGGAAGTAACTGTTTCGCATCGATAAGTCACGATCCAATCGAGATTACTCGAAGCAGTGTGGTCGAGCTGGGTCGAGCTGACAAGATGGCGGCCCATTAAAGAGTTCACGTATGCGTGTAGTTTTTGTGTGCAGTGATTCTGTGGTTTTTCCTTATTGATAATTTGCTAAACTTTATCATGGGGTTAGTATCCGCTGCAATGAATTGTTATTTGTTAGATCGATCCGAGCCCGAAATGCGGAATTGTAATGGAAGGATGTGCGTTAGCTATCCTGTTTACGTCCTACACTTGTATAAGATTCTGTTTCATTACGGGATTTATTCTGTGCGTCTCTGAAGAATCATTCGCATTTTTTGCATTACGTAAACAACAGCGAACTGCTTCGTAGAATTATTAAGTTCGCGCACCCAATATTCATGAACATACGTTCGACGATAACCTAACTTCGTTCATCGCGAATTTATTGACAGTCTGTGCTTGTTAACGAAACTGTTCAATTTTTACTCAAAAGCAGTTCATGCGGCGTTGCGTTCAACGTTCTTGCCGGTATATTTTCATATATATTATGTCTCTGCACTCATTACATTCTAATTGTTTACCTGCCCTATGTTACATCACCTCTGTGTAACAATCAACATTACCGCCTGCAGCTTCGTTTTCTTTCATTCCAGTACATCCGATTTGGAAGGTTTAGAATCTAAACGAGATCTAGTTGCTTTAGATTCTGAATCTGAAATGTTAGCTGACCAAAGAAAAAAGAAGAAAAGGAAACATAAACATCATAAACATAAAAAGGACAAAATTATTGAACGCGATGATGGCCGCTTGGACCGTCAAGAAAGGTATAACTGGTAGAGCTAATGTATTTATTTAATTGTTTTGGTGACTCAGTTTAGAATTAATTATGATTAACTCGTAGAAAAAAGCACAAAAAGCATAAACGGCCCAAAAAAGAAAGGGCTGTAGAAAATGGTTCATTAGATGAGAAAGTACCACCACGCACAATTCATAAAGAGGCAGGGGTGAACGGTAAAGTCAAAAACTCATTGCTGGATGTTGTTTCAACGGAAGAAAGTGAAGATGAGAAATTAGTTGACCTAGATTCAGATGAGGTAGATTGTACCATTATTGAAGATGACATTGATCTCGAAGAATTAATGAAACAAAAAGTATGTACTCTATGTATATATCTCATATAAAAACTATATTTCAGTATAGATAAGAAGAGTATTTAACTTATCGTTTCAACATTTTAGGAGGAATTGCAAGCACGTTTAGTGCAGTATCTTTCTGACGAGTCTGATAAAGATGATAAGGAACCAGAACCAGAGAAAGCAAAAGCATCAGAAACACCAGATGTAATACTCGTAGAAGATGATAGTGAGAATGATAGTGTACTGCATAAGAAACGACCTAGAAGTAAGTCAGGAAGCAGAGAGCGTAAAAAGATTTTGAAGCCTGAAAGACGTGTTGTAGTTGACACAAGCAGAGATCGGAAAACTCGTGAAGATCACAGAGACAAAAGAAGAGACTCGGACAGAAGAAGAGAAGAAAAACCGCGCCCAAGGGAAGAAGCAAAGCGGGAGGATATTAGGAGAGACGATAGGCAGTCACGAAAAACTGCGGACAGGCACAAAGAAGATACTCGCAAAGAAGAAAGTAGGAGGCGGATGGAGGAGGATAAACGTAAAGACATTAATAAACGAGACGACCTACGTAAACGGGAACAGGAAAGGCGGTACGTTATGCTTCACATTCAATTAGGCCAATAATACGGGCATTCACATATTTGTTTTCTTTCTGATTACAGAGAGGACGAACGCAAACGGGAATCAGACCGCCACAATTCTAGCTCGCATAATGATTCAAAATCTGGAGAGAATAAATCCCAAGCAAAGCACATTGGTGGAAGACGAGACAGTCGGGATAGATTAGAGTGTCGGGATAGACAAGGCAGTCGGGACAGACACCCGAGCAGAGATCGGCATGCTAGCCGCGATCGACATTTAAGTCACGACCGTCGAAGTCGAGACAGACCACCTAGCAAGGATCGCCAATCGAGTCGTGACAAAAGAGACAGTAGAGAGCGCCATGGAAGTCGCGATCGTCACGGAAATGGGCAATGTAGTCGTGATCGAATAGATATGCGTGATCGACGTGACAGTCGGAATCGTGATAGGCTTCGCGATCGATCCAGAAGTGCGAGAAGATCGCGAAGCCCTGTTAGAAGTAGAATGGATAGAGAACGCAATGATCGGTACAAAAGATCTAGATCTATGTCCCGCGGTCGAAGAGATCGTGACAAATATATGAGAGACCACGATAGGGATCGAGATAAAAACTCGAAGAGAGAAAGAAACGATAAGTACAAAGACTCCTTGTCGGAAGGTTTGAAAGTAGAAAGGTCCGAAAGCTCCAGTGAAGAGGATATCAGGGACATTGATATTGAGGAGGAAGAAGATGAAGAGGCTATTATTGACCGCAGAAGAAAACAACGGGAAGAACTGCTCAAGGTATGCATTTTATGAGGCTTCCTTAGATTTTATATTCCTTACATTTCTCATATTATAGTAGTAAGTTTGTATATCGTGTGTTGTGTCATATCGTTTGTTCTATTCATCGTTTTTCTTCGTCACAGAGGTTAGGTGGACCAAACGAGGATTCAAATATGTCAGGAGATGCAAACGCTGGCTCTGGCACACCTCCCTCAGAGAGTCACTCAAATGTATCTCAAAAATCAATCGAGATTCCATCTAACAATAATGAATCAAATTCAGAAAGTCATACACCGCCATTGCCTGAAAAACCAAAATCGCCACAACCAATGAAGAAACGGAAGTCTAGGTTTGAAGATGCACCACCTGAAGAATCCGAGAAGTGTGATGAATTAAAAATAACAGAGAAAGTTAAGTTAGAAGAGAAGCAAAATGCGAAGAAACCGAATGAATGGGACATGTTTGCAGAAGCTGATAACATTGGAGATTTTAATGTAAGTTCAATCATTGTTAATTTTTCGTTTTCGATTATATTCTCTTGTTCGCTATGCTTTTGTAGAGCCCTACGGTGGAAGGAAAACGTCAAGGTGGTCCAGATAACCCGAGTTTAACGGATAACTGGGATGACGCAGAAGGATACTACAGGTAGATTTTTTTCACTTTTTCCATCCACATTTGTAATATTTAGTTTCTGAACATTCCATAATTGTGTTTCAGAGTGAGGGTCGGTGAAACACTAGATTCCCGATACGTAGTGTATGGATATACAGGCCAAGGTGTTTTTAGTAATGTAGTGAGAGCCAGGGATAGTGCAAGGGGCAATTTAGATGTTGCCGTAAAAATTATAAGAAATAATGAAATAATGTAAGTGCATTCTTTATGTATTTTGGCTTCATTCGCTAATTTGTATCATGTCTACATATGTACATTTGTTTTTTCGTACCCTTCTAGGCACCGAACTGGTCTGAAAGAATTAGAAATTCTGAGAAAACTAAACGATGCAGATCCGGAAGACAGATTTCATTGTTTACGATTATTTAGACATTTCTTTCACAAAAACCATTTGTGTATGGTTTTTGAACCTTTAGCTATGAATTTGAGAGAGGTAAGTGTTTTTTTATGATTTTGTACGTTCTATACAATTCTTAAATCAATGCATAACTTGATACTAAATATTAATATTTATTAGGTACTAAAAAAGTATGGCAAAGATGTCGGCTTGCACGTCAAAGCGGTAAGGTCATATACACAGCAACTTTTCCTTGCGCTCAAGCTGTTAAAACGGGCAAATATTCTACATGCTGATATCAAACCAGATAATATTCTAGTCAGTGAAAGCAAACTAGTACTAAAACTTTGCGACTTTGGTTCAGCGTCCCATGCCCATGAAAATGAAATTACGCCCTACTTAGTTTCAAGATTTTATCGGGCTCCGGAAATTAGTAAGTATCTAATTCTTATCATTCCATAGTGTTGTTTATGTGCGTACATGCCAGTTTTATTCCAAAATACGAAAATATTTGTAGAATCGATACAGCTCTTATGACTTCTTTAATCCTCTGTGCAAATTAATTTGTGAAGGGTACACCTGCCATTGTATAAGGGTGTGAACTTACAATGAAGTAGGAGAATCGATTCAATTTATTACATTGACTTGTGCATAGAAATTACTTGAATGATCTTGGAAAGTCGGTGAAAAGATAAATCAATTTTTTAATATATTCTGCGATAAGTTACGATATGTTCCATCTAAACTTGGATTTAAATTGGATTTTTGGTTACTAACTCTGAGAAGTTGATCAGACCCACGTTGGGAAGATCTCCACTGTCAGAGAGACTTTATTTTTAATGCCATGTTCCGCAAGTAACATTGCCATTTTCTAGTTCTTGGTATACCATATGATTTTGGCATTGACATGTGGTCAGTGGGATGCACCATATATGAGTTGTACACGGGAAAAATAATGTTCTCGGGCAAAACAAACAATCAAATGTTGAAGTTCTTCATGGACCTAAAAGGCAAAATGCCTAATAAGCTGATTAGAAAAGGAACATTCAAGGACCAACATTTTGACACTAACTGCAATTTCCTCTATCACGAAGTCGATAAAGTTACGGAACGGGTAAGTCACCAATTCACAGTTTTTTTCCAATGATCGTCTTCCACTTTTGTGGTAAGTGATATTACCTCTTTAACGCAATGTTCACTGAAAATAGAGTCTTTTAATATAATGAATGATTACGTGTAGAATCAGAGTGAATTTTCGAAGATAGCGTGCAGTTGTATGCAGATCAAACAAATAATATAGATTGAATGTTAATACTCGCGCTTTTAGGAAAAAGTTGTTGTCATGTCAACGCTTCCTGCAACCCGTGACCTTAATGCAGAGCTAGGTGGAAATTCTTTACCTCCGGAGCAAAATCGAAAGGTTGGACAGTTAAAGGACCTACTAGAACGAACATTAATGTTGGACGCGGGGAAAAGGATCACCGTAAACCATGCCTTGGCTCATCCGTTTATTCAAGAAAAGATTTAGGTAACCCTGTCCCAGGGTCCTTCTACATCGGAGATTTCATTGACGTAACTTTGTGAAATGTTTGAACCGACACCGCTAACGACACTGCATATACTGTGAAATGTCGCAGTTTACTAACACATGAGCGGTGCCTCATTTTTAAGAAAATATCTGTGTCCGTTTCGGCAGAAAGAGGCGACACGTTAATCATATAGCACTCGTTCCGTCTTGTCATCGAAGGCTGCTCGGTGATGAATATTAAAACCCAGAGAACGTTGTACTCTATCAATCTGAAATATTGTATTATTTAACTAGCAGTGACTATTGCAGGTCAATAGAGTGCAATATTTTTATATGACATATGATCGATGTGGATAATGATAAATGCCAAATTACGTCAACTCATAATATATTATTGCAGGTTAAAATGACGTAGTATCTTACAGCTTAGAGTTTTCCCAATGTAAATTCCTTGATCGAAGCAGCGAATGGGCAGAGGTAGCTTAAACCAAAGCGATAGTCCGGTGTAACGGGGCTGGACAAATGGAGGATTGCTGACTTTTTTTCCGTAATGTTTTTGCATCGTGGACGAAACGAATTGGTAAAAGAGCAACCGCCTCTTTCAGCACGAACCGGCCATTGATACTTAGCATAATGGTGGTACATAGTATTTTTCATTTCTCACATTTTCGATTTAAAAAACACTACTTCCTTGCAGATTATGTCTTTGATAAATTATTATGCTATAGATCATTATTACTTATGCGTTACATATTCTGAGGCAAGAACTTCGTATTTACGAGATTGTAAGACTCTTATGAATCTATTTGCACGATTCACGAACGGTCCTTTTTATTAATTTGTGTCGGCGGCACACACGCACGACATTGGCTTTAGAAGCCCGGCGGCGAGGAGACTTGGTGTACTAATTGAGCAAAAAATTGTATAGTAAGTAGGCCAGCTAATGAAATAAAACGACACATGCTTGACAGAAATAGAAGAGAGCCCTACATTTTATATTCTCAGATGTGCGGGTGAATTCTACCTGGAGCATTTACAGCACATATCTCTATATGTACACATTACCAGAATTTTTTCATGGTTATTACTCATGTAAAATTTGACAACAACAGGCATAGATTTAAATACATGTGTCATACGATACAACAAAACATGTTTCTATATCATATGTTAACATATACAATCATTATTTACAATCACATTACGAGGGTAGTGACACACTTTTACATACGATGATAATTATATAGCCATTGGTGTAAAAATTATAATAAGAAAATGAAAGTGTATATATTTGCATTGACAAAAAAGTAATTGAAGTCCGCAATTTGATCTTTCACGCAAGTAATCAATAAAACAATACGGCTGTTTAAAAACACATCGTCGCAAAACATTCTACATCATGTATTTCTAAATGACGCTATACTTTGGTTGTGAAGGTTATACGATATCATCTAATGCAATGCGTTGTTATAGACTTTTCAGTATCGACTACAATAAGGATTTTAATTTTAGCCCAATTTAATATCTTACTTTTTCGATTACTCATAACTGTTATATAGAACAAAGCATCAGTGCTGTTTGAATGGTTCATGGTATGTTACACTCGTCGTGACAAAATTGTACGAGACTGCTTATGTTTCAGATCAATCTTCGATTCAATTCATCGTTAAGTGCGAGCGGACCTTTCAAGGGCCTTAAGCGCTGATCACGTTGCAAGGTATTCATGGGGGACTGCCTTATGGGATATTTAGCATATCCACTTTCGATACATGTCATGTACATAGCAAACAAATTTCTGCTAATAGTATTTTGCATCATAGTTATCTCTTATAACGAACTTGTTTCAATACGTTTTTTTTTCCATTACTTTTTTTGTCTAACAGTACAAAGTTTTCAACTTAATAGTACGCATTTATATAATTTAATATGCATCAAATGGATTATCGTTGAAAATTAGACATAGGACTTTAAACAATTACACAAATATTTCGGCGTTGCGGGGCCTGATTGCATAACACTGAAACGATCTAATAGAATAGTCAGTCGTAATGTTAAATAAAAAAGGGGAAATTGAAGTTTTGGGAACATAACAAAGCAGAAGTAAAAAAGAACATCCCCAATATGAAATTTGTCTGTGCTTTTCTAATTGGCAATTTGGTAATGTTTCACTTGTAGCCCTCCCTGTGAGGAGGGGAGGCAGTGGAAGAGAGATGATGAAAACAATTGGTGAAATGGAATGATGATGATGAAGGAAATTGGTGAGATCTATGCCCTTACAACTTATCGCCTCAATGAACAAGAAGCAGAATCACTGCCGGATCAGCGAAATTTGTAACTGTAATCATCGCAACGGAAAGGTTTGTCTTATCGAATTGAAAATATGAGGAGAACCGTAAGTATGTAAGCAGGTAAGGTACACACCGACTGTAACTCAGAACAAAGTAAACGTATAATGTTTGTCCAAATTTAAATCACGTAATGTAAATCTTGGAAAATGTTTGCCTTCTTTGCTTGTAGGTAACTTAAAAAAAGTTTTGCCTACAAACCTCTACTAGGTGTAGGTATTAGTACAAATTTTTAGTCACCCTCTAATTTTTCTGAATGTAAGTTTTCAGATAATTGTGGATGCTGATTTGAATGCGAACGGAAACTATATGACGTTACTGAATGCCGAAGAATCATTAAACAGTGTAATTTATTATCGCGACGATACTGTGTGACAGCAGCTTCTTCAATAAATCTACTAGGACACAGCAGTATCAAATTAATTAACAATCCTACTTATTTTACAAATTTACAAATTATTTGATTATACATTTATTTTTACTTGCATGCTTATTACTGGGGATTTGATCATTGTAAATGAAAACAACATCTTGTGTCACAGATCATTGTATTTAAGGAAATAATCGACAAATATTAAATGCTAAATATTAAATGTAAAGATTATGCAGTAAAACAACCGTAATTCACGCATTAGAAACTATATCACAGGAATCTGTTGCGAAGTTTGCATGGGTCATAAAGTCTGCACGTGTAATATAAATTCGCTGTTAAAGCGCAGATTGTACGGTTGAAATAAGTACTGGTTACAAATCATTTGGATAAAACGATGCGTTCTTGCCACTTTCATAACGATCTAGTCTCGCTCCGGGTAATACTGAATCAATGTCTTTGACAATTCCTGAGCTAGTTCCATTGAGGAGGCGCATAGGACTCGTCTGCTCATTACATCAAAGGGTCCACCTATTGGATGCATACAAAAACAAAATTGATGTTTACGCCCATTATACGGTTTTAGGCGTTTTATGATAATTCGCAAGACAAATGTTTACTTACCAGCGGGATCAATGCAAACCCCGCCCGATTCTCGAACAATAAGATCGCCCGCAGCAATGTCCCATGCATGAATTCCAAACTCAAAACAGGCGTCAGCTCCGCCGAGTGCAACCATACTCATGTTCAATGCCGCTGATCCCAAAGTTCGAATTCTGTACAAGTTGTATTCATAGCAATTGTCGATTCAAACTAGTTAACCAAATAGGAATCACCAAACAATGGCTTACCCGTGAGCCTTTGGCGCTAAATTGCAAATGTTCTCCAGGATGATTTTCATTTTCTCGGGATCTCTGCTCGTGCCGAACTCTATCATTAAGAGAGCCTTGCGTATCTCTGCCGCGATTAAATCACAATTTTGATAAAAATTATATTTGGCCATTTATGGTCGGAATTAAACAAAAAATAAGTACCTTTTGTGTCTGACACTGTAATTGGAGCCCCGTTAAGAAATGCACCTTGGCCTCTACGAGCCGTAAACAATTGTCCAATAATCGGATTGTATACGACACCAATTTCAGCCACCTTCCCAATGAGTAAAGCCACCGATATGCACGTGTGAGGCAAACCGTGAACGAAATTCATCGTCCCATCAATTGGATCTATAATCCATGTGGGAGCGTCTGTTAACTCGATCTTTGTCCCGGTACTGCTCGCTTCTTCCCCGATAAACCTGTTATAACACATGGGTATATTAGTCCATTTAACAAAGGATGTGGACAAATAATGTACCATTTGTATTAGCGAATTATGGTCAGAGCAAATATTAATAGGATGGTGCTGGAAATGTGATTGTTTATCGTGAAAGAGAAAATTTAATGAGAAAGTGTTCAAATGATACTTCAATATTACTGGTAAAATTGCAAGCATTCGCTACGAATGATCTTAGCACAATTGTGAAAAAAATACTATGTATGTATCTACCAAAAAAAAAACGAAAAAGTACCATTATATGTATTGTCATTCGTGTAAATGAGGGAGAAAATAACGATTCAATAATAACTTGAATTGAATCTAAATCGGCGTGGGCCCACAGGATGTACGGGGAACAAATATTACGATTCATTATTCCGAATGGAAAGTTTCATCGTTTGTTCTCCATTCTTATATTGAAACCTATTCACCACTAGCCGGCGGGAGTAAATTCGTTAATCAAGTTGATAAGTCATGCTTGAGGAATTAACAGATTGTTCATCAATTGTAAATGCGGTTGCATACGGGCTCAATATATCGTCGTAACAAACGTACTTATGATCAGGAAACTTTGAAGATATTCCGTTTATCAGGAGATTCTCCACTTTTTGATCCCATACTGTAACGAGATCGACCTCGCAAGATTTCGTCTTCGTTTCCTTGTCGTGCTGATCTATTTTCTCTCGAACTATCTACAAAATAACTTTTTAATTGCCGACTGTGTCATTAACAATACAAGTGACGATCTAGCAAAATTTGTTTTCATTTGTTATGATTCTATCAAAATTAAAGGTGTCCTTTATTGACTGCAATGATCTTATTTGATAACCACCATCGACGAATTATATTACGGTGTCATTAAATTTTACTGCACTACTTCTGCTGATACGAACGGATCTTGTACATGAGACAGCAAGATTTGATCACGATAATCTTTCATACAATAGTTGGCACGCTTCACGCAATGAGATTTCTGATAATTAAATCGACGTCGCAATCATTGATAAATGTTCACATTCATCGTAGATAATGACAGACAAACCTTACAGCCAGTAAAATAACGTATTGATCTCCGTTTTAGAAGCCGCAAAAATGCAAGCGCAATTGACGCAACTAAACGACACGATTTCGTATTATAGATCACCGCAACATCTCCAGAAGCGTGCACATTTCGTGTCCACGATACTGTTAATAAAAAACTAAATAAACGACCCCTCGTACGCTTTAGAAAACAAATTAGCCGGACCTATACAAGGCAACACGTGAGATCGATACGCGCGCTGCGTAGGTTTCGTCGGATCCAATATTAGCTTTCACTACGTGCGAGCGTTGTCCGTGCATGCCGCGCTTCATCTCCTACAGTAGTAAACTCACCGAGCCAGCCTGCTTGACCAGCCGAAGTATCTCCAAATAATACTCGTCCGTGTTCGACATCGTTCCAGTTGCGTGGGATCGTGTGTCGCGGGAGAAACGAAAACGTGCGTGGAGCGGAACTCTCAAAATCTCGTCATTATCGGCGTGAAACAAGCAAACGGCCGCCAATGGCTTCGCTGACTGACTGACTGACTGACTGACTGACGTAACGAATCGTCAGCTGATCGTAAGCGATGCCTCCTCCAGCTCCTCCTACTTCCACCTCCTTCCGGCGCCGCTACGGCACGCAAGAAACGCACGCGCGCGTTTGTTGGAGCGATTCCGGCGGCAAGTACACGCTGGCATGACGCGACTTTTAGTCCCTTTTTCACCGTCACCTTTTCGCGCTGACGTTTGCCGGTGTGATTTGGCGTCGCAGTGCGGTAGGCTGACCAGAACGTTGGACTCAATGTTTGACAACTTAAGATACAACTCGTGCGTATAGTGTGTATTATAGAACGTTGAGTGAATACCAGGAATTTCATGAATGGTGTTGACTGTCCGAGAAGAAAGACGTAATATTTGATACAGATGACAATATTGGAAGACCGCGAACGTGTGGAACAGTGTATTGTGTAAAAGTTGGGTCGGAAGAACGATTGCGAAAGTGGGTGGCATTGAGTAAAATGTTTAATAAGTCATCACGCAGGTATAGGTATCGTTGTGGCTGCGTGATGTGTCTTTAGTTGTTATCTACATATGAAAGATATATGCATACTTAAAGTTTTAGTACATTCAATAAAATAAATTAGATAAATATGAAAAAACACGAAGAGTTCGTATTTCCATCGTAATTATATGTGCAGTAATGTGCTAATAAATGCATAAATGTGAAATAGTATATTTAAATGATTAAAATGTTTAAAATGACAGCAAGAAACTGAATAAGGGGACGGGAGGTAAGGGGTAAAAATATCAGCAACACGTTAATCGTTTAACAGAACGATAGTAATGGCTTCAACATATATATATGTACATATACATGGCTCTGTTTCTCTTAATATGTATATATATATAGCATAATATATTTATATATTCGTATTATTACACCTAAAGTTAATTTGTTCCGCGAGGAATGATATGTATCAGACGTGCCCCGAAGGAGCACGAGGCAACGTTTGTTTTGGCTCACTTTCATCGTTTTCCCTTTAATTCTTCACTTTCTCGTAAAGTACACAAAATACATAGCAGTTTTTTTTCTTAAACCCGTGCATTATGCGATAGTGCGTGGACATGGCTCATTTATTTGCTTCGCCGTTAGGACTGTTCAAGAAAAAGAAATGAAACTGAATGGGAATGGAAAGAATAAATAAGCGTTCCGTCGTTGTATGTTGCTGTTACTAACCTTCAGTAGTCGTTTCAAGCGTCTACGATTCACAGCGCGTACGTCTAACGACTTATCGTTAACCGACTACCAGATATATTACGGGTTCGAAGGCCATTTTGCGGATAGGTTTACATAAGTAACTTGCGTTCTAAATACATACATATATAAGTTGCATTTTCTCTACCAGCGGAATGTAGTTCTTTCAAAAACACTTTCAGCTTGCTGAATGGCAATAGTTGTGACGTACTATTTCTGATTTGACGATCAACTTAATTAGCTAAGTACTCCAACGTGTTTGTGAGGTAGCTAATGCCCGATCACGAAGCGATGCTTTACGGACACGTTACACTGTGCATCCGACATGTAGATAGTGGATATTCCCTTTTCTTTTTGTTTTATTGTAAAGCACAAACGGTCCGAAAATACGGAACATCTTTAAACACGCATCGAAGATCACGACAACATTGATAGAATTCTTAACTCGTAACGTAAACGCCCACGCCGAGGAAACAGTTCTTAGACCGCAATTTGTTAATAGCTTTGCGTTGTGAATTGCTTTTGCATTCTTCAGTTTAAACGGGTACGTTCGTTCACTTGGAATACTACTACAAAACTATTGTTCACTTGACCCACCACGATCCATTTACCCACTGTATTAGGTTTAGCAATTACAACGTATTAAATATTTATCGAGATTCGATATCTCGCCATTCGACATGTCCAAAAATTGGTTTAGACAATCGAACTGGAGCAACAATTCAAAGGTAAAACACTCTCTCACTTTTACTCTGTGTTCTGCTTTCACTCTCTCCGTTCTCTCTCTCTCTCTCTCTCTCTCACACACACTTACTCTCTCTCTCTCCCTCTTTGTCTCACAGTCCGTATTTCTCGATAAACGGCAGTAATTTTCGGAACGACGGGTATGCGATCGTGGGTAACGCACGATTAGCAATAAATAACGATTAAAAGACCAACGGAGTCACGAAACGGTTGTGATTGGTTCTAACAAAGGAACAGTGTACACCCACCACCAAGCGGAATTAAGTTAAACGTATGACCGGACGCATTATGATTATGCAATTCGACCGACGGATGTATAGTTGTAACATAGTTAATAAATAACAGTAGCGTGAAATGGATAAAAAAAATCAGTTTCAACGAAAGTGACAGTGGTCGAGAATGCTCGGTCTCAAGCTAATGGTCTTGGAATAGTGCTTTGCTAGCAAATCTTCTTGACGCCGCGGAGAGCCACTTCCGGTTTCACTTAATCGCACAGAAACCGGCAGTGCTTCCCTTAGAGTACGTCGTCTCAAGCGTTTTCATTTCGTTTTCTCTACGATAAACGTTCTCTGCTTAGATTCGAAGTCGACATCGTCGCGGCGTGCATTTTCTTAAACTTGTGGCCTCAGCTGAAAGAGAGCGTCGACGATACTCTCGTCGGCCAATGTCGAGATATCACCGACGTTCCTATCACCAGCTGCAATTTTCCTCAATATACGCCTCATTATCTTGCCGGATCTAGTCTTGGGCAGGCCAGGGGCGTGTTGTATTACGTCCGGCTGAGCGAAGGGTCCAATCCTCTCCCGCACTGTAATCATCAAGTTTCGAGCATAACTCGGGGTGTGTAACTGCGTTCGATAACTACGCGGAAAAATCAACGCGTGGTATATATACTTTAGTATTGCCGGTAGGTCTCAATAGAGTGTCAGGAAAATTCTGTAAAAGTTCATAATCTATATACGAAAGCACTGAAGAATATTTCCAATCACGTTGATCGTAAGAGCATAAAAACAATTGAAAGTTTGTTTTGCTTTCAAAGAATGTGTGCAAATACGTACATGCTCTATTTGATCAATGCTCGATAGAACTTACCCTTCTTCTTGAGTTCATCCTGCAAACTCTTATCGAACGTCCTGCCTTCGTTTGGTGTAACGAAACAGTACAGACATTGTCCTTTGACAGCATGTGGCTTGCTTACTACAGCCGCTTCGGCAACTCCAGAGTGTCCGGTTAAGACGCTTTCCACTTCTGCCGTTGACATGAGATGACCGGATACGTTCAACATGTCATCGATTCGACCGGTAACCCAGAGATAACCATCAGCATCACGTCTTGCACCTGTCAAACGGTATTACACTTATCTGAATTAAGTAGTCGATGAAAATCCAAATTTGTGCACGTATATATTGCATTGCTAGTCAATTGTCCACATTCGTGTCGTGGCCAATGGACACCAAACAAAATTAACCCATCATAGACCAAAAGTCTTATTTCGAGTCAAAATTATTAAGAAATATGTAACAAAATTAATAACATAAACCATTTTTATATCCTAATTATCTACTCCATTCTTCACGAACACAAAATTTCTTTGAATAAAACGCTCGTGTTAACAAAATCAAAACCAATATTTCATTGAGGCCGTAAGTTGCGAAGGAATTCGTGTAGCATGTTGTTACGAAAATTGTATACAATGTATCAATCCGACAGTGTACAAGATGCCGATCCAAAAAATCAAAGCTCGACAAATCTTCGACTCCAGAGGCGATCCAACCCTGGAAGTGGACATGATCACCGATGTCGGATTGTTAAGATCGTCGGTACCGTGTACATTACCACCCAATCCTAATCAAGCGCTGGAAGTGAGAGATGGAAACGAAGCGGCGTACCACGGTCGTTCGGTATTCAAGGCTGTGGACATAATCAACAATGTGATCGCGCCTCAGCTGATGAAATCTAGGCTGGAGGTGTGCCAGCAAATGGAGATAGATCAGCTTTTGAACAGACTCGATGGCACGGAGAACAAGTCAAGACTCGGTGCAAATGCCATTCTGGGTGTCTCGATGGTGTGCTGCAAAGCTGGTGCAGCTAAGAAAGGCTTGCCGGTCTACAGGTATTGTATCATTGCGGAATACAATATGGATGAGTAAAAAGTGTAATCTATCATCAATAGAAAGAAGACTGGTTCGTTTTGAAAATCACGATTTGAGTAATGGAAGGCGTTGTACACTTTTGTAGATACGTCGCAGAGTTAGCAGAAAACACAGATCTCTTTATTCCCGTGCCAGCGTTCACGATGATCAGTGGGGGAAGGATGGCTGGAAACGTGCTGCCTTGTCAAGAATTTATATGCCTACCGATTGGTACGACGATGACGTTTTTGTTGCGACGTAGCGTCGGATTAAATTATTCCAAAAATATCGATAGGCGCCGAGAGTTTCGCTGACGCGATGAAGATGGGCAACGAGGTATATCGGATGGTCGAAAGGAAAATTGCCGAGGCTCAGGAGGTGAACAGGCCACTCGCGGTGAGCGACGACGGCGGTTTTGCTCCGGAATTCGAAGAGGACAAAGACGCGCTCACGGTACTGGATGAAGCTATAAAAGAGGCCGGTTACGACGGAAAATGCAAGATCGGTCTCGACATGGCGGCCAGCGCATTTTACAAAGAAGGTTCGAGAAATTTGTTACAGCAACACTGACACATCCACGTTAGCGTTCAACTCTCACACACATGGTCGTCTGAAGTTTTAGCGTTTAATCCGCCATCGATCATGAGTCACAGATATCGACGCTATGCGTCGCGTTATCGACACTTCGCTATCGCGAAACGATCGCAAAAATATGTCGATTACAGGAGGATACGATCTGGCCTTCAAAACCGAGGATTCCGATCCTGACGATTATCTGGAGGCTGACGCTCTTAAAGAACAGTACATCGAATTCTTGACGGAGTTTCCCGCCATCGTCTCGCTTGAGGATCCGTTCGATCAAGAGGATTGGGAAGGTTGGCTGACGATAGCGGATCAAGAGATACAAATTGTGTCGGACGATTTGACAGCGATGAACATCGAGAGGATCGAAGAGGCGATCGAGAGGCAAATGGCGAACTCGCTTGTAATAAGACTCTCGCAAATCGGAACGATCACGGAGGGTATTAATGTCGCGAAAATGGCAAGGATTAACGACTGGGGATACATCGTGTCGGCCGGCCGAGGAGAAACTGAAGACAATTTCATTGCTGACTTCGCTGTCGGATTGTCATCCGGACAATTCAAAGCGGGAGCGCCGTGCAGGAGCGAGAGAACCGCTAAATATAATCAAATCTTGAGAATCGAGGAGGAACTAGGCAAAGACGCCAAGTTTGCCGGGGTCAACTTCAGAAATCCACTCTCCAGGGTGTAACTGCATTGAAATGGTTCTGCGAAAATTGGGACCTTCTCACATTCAGGCACGCGGCTGATGTGCGACGACACTTACCATCCCCAGTGCAGTAATATCCATGGAATCTGTCGAAGTACGTAGTTTGGAAGCGTTGGTGATTTCCGTACAGAGTCCTCATCATGCCGGGCCAAGGTCGTCTGAAAACGAGATATCCCTCTCCTTCTCCCTCGACCAAGTGGCCGTCTTCGTCCAGAAGTTCAGGTTCCACACCGAAGAACGGGAATGTCTATGAATACGGATAAACAGAGATGACAAATCCTCGAAAATAGCCAGGTTTTTCTGTAAGAGAAGCACGTGAAACTGATGACTCACGGCAGATCCAGGTTTCATTGGCGTAGCACCTGGAAGAGGCGTGATCACATGGCCCCCGGTTTCCGTTTGCCAGAATGTGTCAGCTATACTGCACGTTCCATGCCCGACGAGATCGTAAAACCAAAGCCAAGCTTCGGAGTTAATCGGTTCACCGACGGAGCCGAGGACCTGTATGGATGGTCAATTCATTAGACTATTCCAAGTGTATTTCCCGCGCAGCTTGCACTAGACGTCAAGAAAAATTGTTTATCATCTGTCGATATCACTTTTTGTAAAATAAAATTGCCATCGATCAAACGACATTTGTTTATCTGTCATCGCATGTCAAACTAAAAACGCGGCGCCGTCTTACGTCATCCTGGACGAGAGATACCAGCGTGGTTCAATGCATTGTTTGAACGCGCAATCGGTCGCATGGTATGATGTATCGTACGACGGTTGAAGCTCTTATCGGCCGTTGTAGCGAAATAAAAGTTTCGTTACACACATCGCGCTCGAGCATTTCAGTCAGCAATGTTTTGCAACCATTTTTATTCCCTCGTCTTGCACCTACTGAGCTATCTAGTACTTTGCTCGAAGCTGGCTACTTTTTCATTGACCTTTACGCAGCCGACGCCGACGGGACGTTATCGATTGTCCGGGGTCGACACGGTTCCAAAGTTTGTCGGACTTCAATATTGCAATGTTTTATGCAGTTTTATAGGAAGCTGGTAATTGGCTCCTCTCACTTTTATCCACCAGTACATTATCGTTAATCTTTTCGGTTGTTTGTGACAGCGTAATCAAAGTGCAAAATGATATATCGTGTGCCATGTGTTTCGTCTCACAACGCAGGCGAATAACAGGGCTTTTTTTGTGACAGACTTGTCGTACCTTCAGCGTTGATAGATTGTGCTTCTTCACGTTTTCGTCGCCGAACTTCATGAGCGATCTGATGGCGGTGGGAGCGGTGTAAAACTGAGAGACTTTGTACTTGTCAACGATGCTCCAGTAGCGGTCGTTGCTCGGATAGAAAGGCGTACCCTCGAACTGCGGTAGCAGAATTAAAGATCAGAATGATAGAACTCTAATGAATAACTGACATCGACTGAACGCTTTCTGCTCACCAAAACGGATGTTGCACCGTTCGCCAGCGGGCCGTAAACGACGTAAGTGTGCCCGGTAATCCAGCCAATATCAGCGGTACACCAGTATACATCGCCTGGATGGTAATCGAATACATACTTGAACGTCGTAGCGCCGTATATCAGATAACCAGCCGTTGTATGAAGAACTCCTTTTGGTTTTCCGGTAGAGCCACTGCACAGGAAATGACAGGAGTAACGAAACGGTCTCAGGTGAATGTCAGCACATCGTGTCGCAACGTGTACCCATATTCACCTGGTGTAAAGGATAAAAAGCGGATCCTCGGCAGACATCCACACGGGGTAGCAACTGTCATCAGCGTCATCCATCTCATCGTGCCACCATGCGTCGCGATCGTCATCCCAGGGTATGGTCAGAGGTTCGTCACTCTTTCCATTGCTAGTCCCATTCACGCCGTTCGCCTTCCCTTCGGATCACAAGCGAATTATGTACCTGACGTCGCGTCACTTTCTACGCGCGACTCGTTAGCTAAGTTGAGCTCTAAAAAAAGCGTCGCAGCCGAAACAAAGACGGTGACTTTTTGTTTGGGACGGCAGACGATGAGCGCAACGTGATAATGATCTATTTCGACTCACCTTCCGCGTGCGTTTTGCCCTGGGGACTACTCAGTCGCCTCAAGTGCGCCACAACGATGCAACTCTCGACCGTGTGCCCGTGGCTCTTGACTTTCTCCAAAGCTTCGTCGCAAATCGCTTTCAGCAGAAGAAGCTTATCGCCTCTAAAAACGCCGTCGGCCGTGATCAATACTTTCGCCTTTGAATCCAGGATTCGTTCCGCCAACGCGTCGGCCGAGTATCCCCCGAACTAGTCGGTAAGAATGATTTCGACTGTTAAGCAATCTGTTATGCTTCACGATGTGATGCGGGCTGCACACGTTACGTGTGCCTATGAATCGACTCGTAATCGACCGATGCTCAGTTAGCGTAAATTGACGAATCGAACCACCAGTAACTTAATTCTACATTTTTTTGTCGCTTTCCTTTATAGACTGTAAGTCCAACTGAATATTGAATGAGACGGAATGTAAGTCTTTCACTGTTCCGTTGGTGGTAGATGTTACTGTAGAATCGGCACGCGCGATAACTTAGAAGCAAGCTTATGCAACATAGAATGTTCGCAACAGTTTAAGGTCGTTAAAGTTCGGAACTGCTTGATTGTGAGTAGTGCGATTATGTGTGCATTTTCGGGACACACCTTCTTTTACTACCCCCACCCACATTGTCTTACCTCAAGATTATACCAAATAGATCCGTATACTCACAGATAACGAACGTTCGATAATGACGTGATACAGTCGATAAACACATAATCATTCGGAGTTAAAACAATAGTCGGGAAATGAATGCAAAAATTCAATCACACTGTTTCCACTGACAAATACAATGTTACTCACCACCACACTGTGAACAGCGCCGATTCTAGTACACGCCAGCATGGCAATTGGAAGCTCTAGAATCATTGGCATGTAAATCGCCACCCTATCGCCTTTCGTAACACCTTTCGACTTGAGCACATTGGCGAATTTACACACTCCCTCCAGAAGCTTTCTGTATGTCAGCCGAGAATAATCTTCGGGATCATTTCCTTCCCTGCGAGACAAAGGAAGGCACGTATGAATCCATGCATCAGAAGAATTCCCACAAATATATGTATATTCCTCATGTTTCTTGTATAAGCCAATAAATCGTGGCTTTGTCGTAAGATCGTATTGTCATAGCGGGAAAAGGTGGACTGCGTTTGACACATTAATCGGAGGTACGATGACTCGCATGACGTTTACTTTCCTCGGTGCGAGCATATCCGCACGCCTTCTAGGTGGCGTTTGACGTCAGTGGCTCGAAAAGTAGTCGGCCGGCAGTAAATTTAGAAACACGCCAAGCATCTTTTCGCCCTATTCTCCGCGCCTGCGACTCCAGGTTCAAAGGTTCCATTCCTTTCATATTGTCAATGACGGCCGGTGATGATTGAATTTTTGGGTGTCAATAATTACGATTCTAGTCGGCTCAGTGGACGAGTCGGAAACGAGTCAAAAGTCAAGTTCGACGTTCAAGTATACCTAAGCGAATGCTTTGACTCGATACATTTTAATAATGTTTGCCCTCTTCGTGTTATTTCTGTAAGCCACTGACACGTGCTTTCAGGCCAAACTACGTGCTTCATCACTAATTGTAAATCAAAATTTCGTATTCTGTAAATCAAAATTTCGTATTCACTTGACGTAACATTATAACATCGTGTACAATATTCACCGGAATTTCCTCCGTTTTCGCGTCACGTCGAACTATGATCGTCATGTAATACCTATAGTGGAATCAACAGTCCGTTTTTCGAACAATTAGCTTTTTACGCGACATGTCAATGTCTACCTATATTATTTACGTGACGTTACAATTTCACATATCTGAAGCTGAAGCAGCTATCTCCCTTAATTAGTAAAAACGATAGCGTCTTTACAGAGCTAGGTCGCAAGTCATTAGCTGCCTGACAAATCAAATTCGTAATGCGTAACTTCATTACTCGTTCGCTTCCCTCGCAGTTAATCAAAGCCTTGCGACATGAATGAAATATCACGCGATGAGTCTGAAGGATATGTGTACAACTATTCGCTGACCGTTCGCCGTATCTTCGATGTCAGCATCAGAGTGAGCACTGTCGAACAAGGTCAAGATCAGTCTCGTCTGATGACAAATTACAGTCGTGATCGTGGACATACGGGTACCGATTACACGCTATGCGGCCGTGCACTTTCCGCAGAATGGAAAAAAAGACAGTGTAGATGCATGGCGTCTTTCAATTTCCTGTCGGCGAATTATAAATTCCTGACCGGAATTTAAATTGACCCTCGAAGGAATCCGATACTGAGAATCTTGTCTGTTCAGGCCGATATTGATGTCATTACCATCGAAGTTATCAATTCATTAGACGCTACTCTCCGCTACAGCTCAATGAACGTTTAATATTAACTATGGCTCGTTTCTTTATGGGATACAAATGAATGATGCATTACCGGCATCATAATATTAATCATGACGATAATATTTTTTGCTTGCTCGAAGAATGCGGTGTAGTGAGGTCGACGGTTTCTTTCAGTATGAAAGAAATCTGTTACAATGGGTACGCATTGGAATATTCAATCGATGCCCACCTTGCATACACTATTTAAAAGCATATTTTTATTTAACCCCAATTGCTTCGATAAGATCGGGGTCGTTTCGCAAAAATATGTACTGATGCTCGTCGCCCAACTATTTTGCGACTTATGACATCTCATTTTTCTTTATCGAGCAAGGACATAGATTATATGTACTTGGAAGCCGGTAGTTCAAAGTTAAACACTGCATTGTTAAATGAAGCATACAATTATTCCCGTTTATAAAATATGGGATATGGGAAGTATGCAGCACACAAGGACACGTACAAAGCGAATTTTGAGTAAAAGCGTCCGTCAGCGAACAGAATTTGTAATGCTAATATAATCAGTGCGCTTGGAGCGTTACACCAATGTCTTACCAAGTAGACTATAGAGAATGCGCAATAAAAATACTGTATGGGTTTGGAAAATGTTTTCTCGCAATTCAACCAATTCAAAATACTTTCGTACGATTTCCTCGAGAGGCAGTAATGAATCTGTTTCTTGTGGCGGAGAGAACCACGTGACCTGACGTGATCATACCACGTGTCGGGGACCAATGAGTGCGCAGGGAAGGCAACATGCCAAATTTTTCACGAATCAGCAGACATCGTACCACCGTGCGTTCGGAACGTGCAACCGAACAGAGTACACCGTACACTCCGTGACCTAAGAGATGGCAAATAAAAAGACATCGTTCTTCCTAGAACCGTCGTTCCTCTGACCATTACTAAAGGTACCACCGTACTTCCTAGACCAGCGACGACTCTCACTCTTGGTGAAGAGCGCGACGAAGCAGGATACACGATGAACGGTAAAAATGCACGAAATTGAGAGTTGCCGCTAGCGCAACATTTTTAGACGTCCGACGAGCAATGAGTTGTAAAACGTAAAGAACGGAAACGCAGATCACGATGGCAGGAGGCTGCGTTCGGCGGATTTGGCGCGGGATGCGGGCGATGACGTTCGAAAAATAACCGCGCATCATCGGCGCGGCGCGGTCAATGGGCGACAATGTGATACAACGTCGAAAAAGGAAGAAATTTTACGGTTGCACGACACTCGAATGACTTGCGTCTACGAGCTGACGATATACTTTGCATGGCAATGAGCCCTGCTTCGCGCAGCGACGCTTAATGCTCGCCAAGCACGGCAAATCGATGAACGTGCCGCGCAATGATGACACTTCCGCGGATTGCCTGGCTGAGAACCACTGACGTTGCAAAAGCTCGCTTGCCGGAACATAGTGTTTTCCGATCGTACGAACGCAAAAGTGTACGCGCTGCCGCGGCGATTTGCTAGCGGGCTCGCCTTATGCTACTGGCATAGACGAGAATTCTGCGCACCGTACATCGTTCGGTCGTTGTTGGTACGATGGCGAAGAAGAAGAGGCGTCGACGAGACTATGCTCCGGTCTATGGTTGGCGAAAAAATCGACGTAACGATATCCCGGAGTTTCCGCGTCAGCGCCGGTAGGTCGCGAAATTCCGCCATTTCAAGGCAAACATTGAAACGGCTTATTCTAGCAAACTGCTGCATCAACCGCTGACGTCTATTTCTTCGATTTGCGCCTAGACGTCGGTTATGAAAGAGCGTTTCGTATAAGAATGCATGACCTGCGTCTGTTTTTTGTCGCTTGATGTCATTCGAAGTTATAACCGACTCCGAGGCGGAGTGTATCGAAATAGAAATGTAATATTTCGTATTGACCGTTAGCCCGGTCTGCTCTCACCAATAGTATGCGATCTTATCGCCGTTTCCACTCTTGACATTCTTGTCAAGCAGGTTGAAACTTATGTTCGTCGATGCACCTTCCATCCACTTTATGAAAACGTCCCCTTTGTTTAGGTCGAAGTTGTACGAAAAAAACTTGTCATCTGGCGACGACGTTTCCCAGTAGAACTGCTTCGCAATGTCGCCCCAAAACTGAACCGGATTCTTAATGGATCTGAAACAACATGAAACGCTTTTTGTATGATTTTTGGCGTCACTTCGAAATTATTGTGATATTTTGTTCAGTCGCTCAGCCCACGATGTCAATTCCTCGCATAAATACGTTTTATTCAACAATTGTTTGACTTCTTAGCAAACATTCTACAAATGGCGCTTCTATTTACGAGGTAATAAATGGTATTATGCTGCAATTTCTAGAGTAAATATTACTTCGAGGGTAAATATTAAGGCGATAAGAATGGTATCGGTTACGTCTGAAGCCTCAAACGCGACAACGCGGTTGTAATGACGAAATTTTGACAATTGGGCTCATTTATTTCGAATTTTTAATAGCACCGTCGCCCAGAAGGTTATGCAGGAGGTGAAGATCAATGTAGACGTTGAACCACATTTTCATGTTATTTCCATACGTTACAAAAGTACAATTCTAAGTCAACAGGGTCTATTTCTCGTGGCGGGCCACCTGCTGGATCGATATGAAGGTTCTATTTCTTCGGAGTACATCGCGTAGGTATATCGTTGGCAGCATTGCCATGCATCAAACCCGAAGCGGCTCACCCCGACAAATCAGTCCGCGATCTGTTAGATCTATATGTGACCCCGTCGCGAAAAAGTTGGTCTGCGCCAAATCGTGCATATGAAATATACATAAAAGGACACGTTCCATCAGTAGTACAATACATCGATTTAACTTTATGAACGACTCGAAAAATATACCCTTCGTCGTAAGAAATTTCTTACAGTCTCACGAAGTTCAAGGTAACGCTACATCGCTAGAATATTGAAAAGCGCAACGTTCTTACGAACGCAAGATGAAGCTCGTCGATGGGTAACTTTCGGAATAAGCATGAAAATAGGCAGCAGGTGATGGGTTGAACCGGCACTGACGCATCCCATCCCTTTTCTGTCACCACCCCCAAACAGCCCTGGAAAGTGGCTGACAATCATCAGTCGGGAGTCCCGAGCGCCACCCTCTCGATCCATCGCCACGCCATTGTCGATTCCGCTAACGAGCAACCTCCTTCTCGCGGGCGCGCAGCTAATGAAGCTCCCGAAAAACGCACTACTCACTTCTCATGCATTTCCTTATACTGTTCCATGCTGCCGCAGTGAGCACCCTTCGCGAGCTCCGCATTGGGGTGGTATATCCTGTCCGCCATCTTTCCGTGCTTTTCTTGGATCCGCAAGGGTTGTTCTCACCCGACCAGTTCCTCCTCTCGATCGATCCTCTCAAACGATCGATCGCCCCGTACGGCTCCCGTACTTATAATGAAATTTTGTCGGCGCTCGAGAGACGGATTCCTTGAGTGGCGCCTCTTATCAGAGGGACCGAATAGGGACGAGACCGAAGCGAGCGGGGCAGGAACCTCTATACTTTTTTCGTCTATCCAGGTCGCACCTGCACCTTCGCTCTCCCGTTGTACCGGCTCGACTGATAAAGCGCGACTGATTCGCCGCTATCCGCCAGGAGTAACGACGTGCGCTGTTCTCGCTCGACTCGGTGAGAGGCGAACGGGGAGAAAACTGTGGCCAGGGCCGTGCCAACACACGCGCACTCACCCCCGGTCTATGCCAGAACATTGCTCACCGTTCCAAATAATCTTCCCTCTCTCTGTCTGTCTCTTTCTCTCGATGCTGACAATATCAATACCTCGGAGCTCTACGTAATTTCTCTTCGGCGAAATGTTTGCTTATACGAGAATAGCGTGAAATGTTCTATTTGAATTTTTCGCGTGAATCGAGGATAGACGCTCAAGGTCGCCTATGAGGGGTCTACGCTGGCTGGGCTATTTGGTCCAGACATGTGTAATGAAACAGAGGGAACCACTGGTGAGGGGAGTTCTGATCGGGCCTGACCATTGTCAGGCGTAACTTTTAATTTGGTATATTTGTTCGTAGGACGTTAATACGATTGTGCGCGCGCGTGTGTGTGTGTGTGTTTAGACAGTCTAATTATTCTAAAGTGTCTGTGGAGAGTTTTTTGCAAGCTCCTTTTCTTCCAGAATTTGACTGCGATGAAAAACTGTTTCTCTTAATAGATAGATATTCTGAAAAATGGAGTATACGTAAGAACTTACACTAGTATGATTATTTATACAGAGATTCGTGCGCAATCTATGCAAGTTTGACATTATTTTTAATGTACCGTACCTTGCTCATTAAGTGATGCGCCCTAATTAATATAGGTCATACGTCATACAGCAAAAAAAGTGGGGAAAAAGAAAAATACGTCTCCAAAAGCGTCGCGGGTTCATAAGGATTTCCACGTAGTGTAAGAATACTGAACAGAAAGTGTGCAACCACTTGTGACATTTATAGGTTCAAGTAGTTCCTGCGTTTCACAGTTGTTCCTTACTTACGAAAGAGCGGTCAATATGAAAAATCATCGTCGCTAATGGTGCCTGTGGCGCTCCGTCACTTCGATTCACCCTTGAACGACACCACGATCGATAAAGGCTCTCTCTCTCTCTCTCTCTCCCTCTCTCTCTCTCTCCCACCTTTTCTCCCTCGCACTCATCCTCCTCTCATTTAATCCAATCTTTCCTACCTTTGCTTTTCGCGTCACATTACAATTTCGTCTATAACCATTCATCTGCCGACCTCGATCGAAGGTCACTCGACATCTGAATTACGATTCTATTTTCAATTGACGTCATTGTTCCTATCCTTTCCTCTCTACTTCCGTCCTTCTCCTCCTATCTTCCTCCCTTACTCCTTCCTCGCCGATACTATGTTTATTAGCGTTATACGTCATTTAAATTTGTAAAAGCTCGCGAAGGCGTGTGTCATGGTAAAGAGCCTATCCTTGCTTTAATTATGTAAATATAATATCGAACAAGCGCGCATTTGTATGAAAGCAGGTGCCACTGGAGCAAAGTCGAACGAATTAATGAAATGCCAAACCGGAAGCAAATGTGGGACAGATCTTTTGTAATTCTCCGTCGTCTAACGAGCGCAGCGAGTAATCCAATCGGTACATTATGCGTACGTTCGATTTACCGATTCCGACTTGATATGGATCTGCAAATGGCATTTGTGTCTGGTCGACCAAGGACTTCTATCACTTGGTGAGTGGTCAGAGCCGATGCCAAGCGACGAGGATTTACTGCCTGTTTGAAATTGTTCAAGGATCGATTTAGCGATAACACCAGGATATAACTTTATTCATCACTGAAGATTGCAAAAAAAGAATATGAAGGCGAATGGGGAGTTTTCAAATACGGAAGCAATTTGCAATCGAGGGTGGGGCTGGCTAATCACGCCACGAATGTCTAATACTAACGACAGTCAATGAGAGAAGAGCAGATCAAGGTGTTAAGTACAAAGTGTGTACACTAACGATGACTTTCACTTACGTATGTATGGTACGCAGTAGCCATACTTTTAAGCGAAATTACGCGGTCGCAAGATAAAGTTGTGCAATTAATGCGGAACAGTGGACGAAAGATATTCTTCGTTACGCAATCGACTAGGCGTGCAACAGAATTTCGCTTTGCATTAGAACATTCGAAATCTGATATCTTCTCTTTGAATTCTGTGACACGTGGTTTGAGTACGAAAATCGTTTTAATACTTCGAAAATACACATTTCTTTGAAGCGTTTCCTACCGCTGATATTTTTTATCTCCAAATGGTTGCAATAATAGCACTTCGAAATAGAACCACTTACAATGAGTAATCAGTCGATTTCCGATAGTTACAACAATGGTCGTTACTCTTCTAATAGAAGTGAACCCATAAATAACAAATGTTGTTTACTGGGTAAACAGTCTGCTGTTATTTTAAAGGTAAATATCCTAAATATACATTGTTTTGACATTTAGGATATTTTGTTCTTAAAGTCCGTCAAAATACAAACAAAACCCAAGGGACAACTTAAGGATTGAATCATCGGTGAAAGTAAACATGGTAATTGCGTACCTCGAAAACATCGTCCGTAAAATGTTTAAGCCGAATATGTTTTGAGCATGTGCTATTGCTGCAGAGAACTGTATTATCAATAGAAATCATGATATTATCAGAGGTTAATTCTCGTCGGTTAATAGACATATCGCTGTATTGACATCTTATAGGAGCACCGACGAGATATAGCATACACAGACTCACAGACCAGTAGCATAGACCGCTCATCCAATGCAATTTTTTGTGTTATGATCGATGGGGGGAGGCTCTAAAGCCCCCTTACCATGTGCATCCAACGCTGCCGGCCGTGTGTGGAACGACAGGTGTTCAGAAGTGTTGATTGGACAGTAATAAACATAATTTGCTTATATGGAGTTTTTCTGCTCATAGATTTTCTTAAACATAATCATTGCTGCATAACGCGACTAATTAAATGCGGCTTGGACGATTGGATGAAATTAATTTGTTCTGATACAGAGTGCGCTCGAATCAGCCTGGTGTGGCGTGCATGTCGGTAAAGGAGTGGAGAAGCCGCAGCTGCAAGCTCCGTATAGTTAGCACCCCCAACTCATCCGATTTGAGTTTAAATAGTTGCAATCGTTTGAAGGTCGTTTGATAGTGTTTGATAGTCCAAAATAAACGTTTGATAGTCAACCGTTTATTTATAATTAAAGAAACAAATTTCTAGGGGAATTTTTCGTATAGTTAGCACCCCCATGGTCGCAAATTTGATTTTAAACTATACCAGTCGATGTAAAATCGTTTGATAGCGTTTGATAGTCCAAAACAAACGTTTGATAGTTAGCCGTTTGCTTGTAATCAAAGAAATAAGTGTCTAGGGGAAATTGTTGTCGAAATTTTTGTGAAAAATTTAATGTTTATCTGCGCCAATAGATGTAAAATCGTTTGATAGTGAATGATATTCAATACCAACGTTTGATAGTTAGTCGTTTATTTATAATTAAAGAAACAAGTTTCTGGGGGAATTTTTGTCGAAATTTTTGTGAAAAATGTAATGTTTATCTGCGCCAATAGATGTAAAGTCGTTTGATAGTGAGTGATATTCAATACAAACGTTTGATAGTTAGTCGTTTATTTATAATTAATGAAACAAGTTTCGTTTGCTTGCAATCGGAGAAATAAGTGTCTAGGGGAAATTTTGTCGTAGGCATACGCTCGCATTTCATTATTAATCTGCGTAAATAGACGTAAAATCGGTTGATTGTGATTGATAGTCGGGTATTAACGTTTGATAGTCCGGTGCAGACGTTTGATAGTTATCCGTTTGCTTGCGATCAAAGTAATTATTGTCTAGGGGAAATTTTGTCAAGGATAATACCCCTATAGTCGTGTATTATAATTATTATTTATATAAATACAGGTAGCAGCGCTTGATAGAATTTGATGATTATCTATTTTCATAGACCGGCCTTAAGCAAATGCTTAATTTCGTCTTGACTAAGATCTTCCCATTCCAATAAGATCCTCATAAGACCTTGTGTATTTACACTCGGAGAATAGGAAAGTCTTAAGTAAGAAGTTGATGCCTGCTATTGCTTAGGATATCCTTACGGAAGCAAATGCTTAAGAGTTTCCTATTTCACGTTGGGCAATCTTCGGAATTCTTCCGATGTATCAACAAATGATTGTACATAGAATCGTTGGGCAAATTTTATGAGGTATACATCGTATATGATCGTATACATCATTCATGTTAAGTTTGGAAATATTATGTTTTGTGACGTGCGTGATAATCTCCGTTTGTTTGATCTTTTATTTATAATATGTGTATTGTTATATTTTGTTGCTCGGCGCATTGCCCAGAGTTGTGTTTTCATCAAGACCGGCGTTTGGACATATTGTTTTATGATGTATATCGAGGATCTTACGCGGTAAGATATCCGGCTTTATGCAGGTTTGGTTATATTTGACGCTTGTCATTGTGTTTCAATGTATGTAATCAGTTGCAGGACGACGCTGGGTGAACCCATAATCCAACGGTGTCTTTCTTAGACCTAGGTAAAATGATACATTGTAAGAAGGAATTGCTATCATTGTATGGAGGAATTGCTAACATTGTATGGAGGAATTGATAACATTATAAGAATTCCTGACGTTCTTTTCCATAAGCGAAGATTTCTGAATGGTAAGGCTTTGTAATTTTTCTGTCATAGTAGTCATTTCTGTGCCAGCCTCTACAGAGGACACATTTTACAAAATAACTTGCCAAAATAGCACTTGTGTGAATTATTTTATTTTCTGTGGCTATAGTTTTCTTTAGTGTGTGTGTGTGTGTGTGTGCGCACATATTTAGTTAAATCTTTCCTTTTTAATATTTTGATTATATAAACACTAAACATGTCCAAAAACCATTACATCAAGAGTGAAAAGAATTAAGCTATTGTTGCAACTATTAAAGACATTTGCTCACATTATAGAGAAAAAAAAAGTGACGCAGCTGCACTATGGGACAAAGAAGAGGCTTGGCAGGAAATTGAAGAAACATACAATACCTCATCAGTTATTATGACAATGGTGAGAAATCTGCACATATTTCCTAATTAGTTATGTTAACTGTGCAAAATAAAATGTTGATCATGTAAGGTGAAGTGGGGTAAATACTTAAGGCTCTCGGTATCAAACGCTTTGCACAGTTATTACCGGTGAATTAATATTACGTAGGATTCTAATTTTCCTTGAAAATTTTCATTTCGATATGTTATTGTACAAAATATCAACTACTCTGCACTTCCCCTGAAAATGGAGCAAGAGCGTAACTTAGAGCTAAAAATCTTTCAAACCTTCTTTCATGTGCGACCAGGGCAAGAGCAGAATTATTAACATTTGTCCTGTGTACTCACTTACCCGACTCCATCTTATAAGAAAAATCTAGCATAATATATGTGGTTCAGATCATTTTATATATGCCGTACTATATTTTTGTTTTGTAATATTCTGGTTAATTGTTATAGCTGTCTGTTGTCCAATTAAAAAAATTGTGGAGCAACATAAAAACTGCTCAAAGGAATGTCCCTAGAGAGGCAGGCTAGGCTGGCAACAGGTGGTGCAGCGGAAACAGGCAAAGCCACCATTGACCCAGACGTTTCCATGATAGTTCCGCACCTTATGGCCACAACACGGTCTCTACATCCAATGTAGTGCCAAAAATATTGCAGGGTAGTTACATCTTCATTTCATTTATATAATTACATAAAAGATAGATGTATAAAAGTAGAAAGTAACATATGTTTTTTTAGAACGACAACAGAAAGTGGCTGGTGGGACCCATGATGTGCAGCAATTGCTCGAAAATGAAACTTTAATATTGGACTCGCCCAGAATAGAAGATCCATATTTAGAATTGGACGAGATGGCAATACAATATGAAGTTGTAGGAACGGCGGCAAACGAAATTGATAATGCTGTAGCCAGCACATCGGAAGGTACCTAAGGAGTCAAAATTTATGCATTTACATTTATCATTACTTTAACCATCAGTATTGATACACCTATATAAATACTTTCTGTTTTTATTATACAGCATTTATATCAAGAACGGACAGAATTGAAGCTGAAAAACACATGAGACATCATATAAACGATATTCGTAAGCAAAAACATCAAAATTTGATCGTTATATCTGCCTATCCATTACATTAATGTAATAAAAAACATGTATGTTTTTCTAATGCAGTTGCATCAAGCCAGAAATTTCAAAAACGCCGCAGAATTGATCAGATTCTAAGCGGGAAAGAGTTGAAAATTGACCGGCTGAAACGAATTACAGAGCGCGAGGAAGAATTGGCAGATTTAAAATTGGAAAATTCCCCTAGACACTTATTTCTTTGATTGCAACCAAACGACCAACTTCAAACGGTTGTATTGAACATCGTTCACTATCAAACGATTTTACATCTATTGGTATAGATAATAATTAAATGTTTACAAAAATTTCGACAAAAATTCCCCTGGAGATTTGTTTCTTTAATTATAAATAAACGAAGAACCATCAAACGTCTGCACCGGACTATCAAACCTTTGTACCCGACTATCAATCACTATCCAACGATTTTACATCTATTTACGCAGATTACTAATGTAATGAGAGAGTATGCCTACGACAAAATTTCCCCTAGACACTTATTTCTTCGATTGCAAGCAAACGAAGAACTATCAAACGTCTGCACCGGACTATCAAACATTTATACCCAACTATCAATCACTATCAAACGACTTTACATCTATTTACGCAGATTAATAATGAAATGCGAGAGTATACCTACGACAAAATTTCCCCTAGACACTTATTTCTTTGATTACAAGCAAACGACTAACTATCAAACGTTTGTATTGAATATCATTCACTATCAAACGATTTTACATCTATTGGTGTAGATAATAATTAAATTTTTCACAAAAATTTCGACAAAATTTCCCCTAGACACTTATTTCTTTGATTACAAACAAACGGCTAACTATCAACCGTTTGTATTGGACTATCAATCACTATCAAACGATTTTACATCAAATGGTATAGTTAAAAATCAAATTTGCGACCATGGGGGTGCTAACTACACAAAAAATTCCCCTAGAAATTTGATTCCTTAATTATAAATAACCGGTTAACTGTCAAACGTTTATTTGGATCTATCAAACACTATCAAACGACCTTCAAGCGATTGCAAGTATTAAAATTCAAATCGGTTGAGGATGGGGTGCTAACTATACGGAGCTCAGAGGCAAACATATTCCCCACACTGGTTTTGGGCACAGCTGATAAGTTTTACGTCAGACACGAAGTTCCATAAGATGAGCGGTCCATGCTATATCTCGCCTCTGATAGGAGTTTGCATCGACGATTACCACTTTGCCAGCCTCGGTGGTTTAACCACTTTATTTACCAACTGCTGTGAAAGTACCATAATTTTACTGAATAACGGTACAAATTCCCACTCACAAACTGCACAATTTGTCGGTAATATCAACTGAATAATTTAAAATACCTTCTATGATAGTGTTGTTTTCCTCAAATATATGTACAGTATATATGTATAGTTTATGTCAATATCATATATAAATATACATACTAGCAACTGTTTGCATACTTCAATTAGTAACATGACATTTAAGCGCCTTTAACCATTTACCCGCCCTTTCGGAGACTCTGGCTTAATCAAAATTAATAAGATCATGGATTTTCACATTAAATGACAACACTATCATAATTTGTAACCGCACAAAATGCCGCAACAAAAGAAAAAATTAAAAAAGCGGAAGAGAATTGTATTTGATCAAGATAAACTCGATCGAACCACCCAGAAGATCGCAGCTATCGCAGCAAAGCGACAGGAGGTTATACAACTCGTACACGCATCGTTGGATAGGAGACGGCATGAAAGAGTGACTGTTCAAAATGAGCAGTTGGAGAAGGAAGCGAAACTTCGACAGAAGGCGATGAGGGACGCTGAAAAATCGAGACCGGAAAAGGAAATGATACAGGTTCTTATGCTCAATTGGCTCATTGTTTCCCACTAACATCAGTAAGATCGGTTGTCATCGCAATAAGCCTTTATTATAACTGAATTCCAGATACGTTCGGATTTAGCCACGATCGTCGAAAGCGGCGTGAGATGCGTGTACACATCCGTGATCATACCGGAGAAGGTAAAGTATGATGGTCGTCAGACTCTGACCATCAAGGGGGTGAAGTATAAGTTGAAGAACAACTTGCACATGGTCGGCTGGGGCAAGGAAGCGGTGACGATGAGCTCGGCCCTCGAGCGCGTTGTCGGCAAACAATTGCAGAGAGGCTTTGTGGTCGTACCCCGCGGATCGATCTTCCTGATGTGGTGCTTCCCGGAGGCTTTCCCTAAGTTGGATAGTCGCATCACTTACACAGAGGCCGGCAGTCCGGAGGGTCTGCCGGACGAAAAGTCGGTTGAGGCCACCATGAAAATCACGGAGTACGTGAAGAAGCTGAAGAAGAAGGACATACTGATCGTCATGCTCTCCCACGGGATCGACGATCTCCTCTGCTGTCCGAGGGATACAATTACGCTCAAGGATAAATTGAGGGTGCTCAACAGGTTGCAGGCAGCGAACGCAACTCCTGATGAAATCGATATCGTGAGAAACAAGCTATCCGCGATAAGAGGTGAGACGGCGGATTAATGACGTCGAAATAACGTTGAATGCGAATACGATCATCGGACTACGAGGAAATCGATTGGCTTCTCCGAGGAATCAATGCTGACGGAAGCTTTGTGTATTCTCAAATTTCGAGACATATTTTTCGGGATATTGATGTCAATGTCTTCGTTTCCAGTTATTGTTGAGAGATTGAATTGAGATAATTTCGGAGCGAAGGTGTAAAGGGGACCGGGCAAAACTTGGTAGACCAAACGTATTAATACTCTCATAATACAATACTACTTAACTAATTCATTACAAACAAGCTGTTTGTTCGGAACTTTATAAAAAATATGAAGCAGTTGTACACATGGGTCTTATAATTTGTTGACATCAACAGGCGGCGATCTTGCCAGACTCGCGTACCCAGCCAAAGTCATTGTCTTAGTCACATCTGACGTATCATCGGAACCTTTGGAGACACTCTCGGGCGGTCCATGCCTATTCGATCCGAAAGACGACTTAGCGCTTCAGATCGTAGCGAAGTACCATCTAATGGACAAGGTATCCCACAGCATCAGGGAACTCCTCGAAGAGATCATACCATGGGAGATGGCAGCTGACTTGCAAGTGGACGATTTTGGACAATACAGATTCGTCACTCAATACGTAGTTGCGTGCAATGCCGACGCACAGGACTGCATAGGCGTCGAAGCATTCCGACATGGTTTGATACCGATGAAATTGTACACTACCTGCAGCGGCAGGGTGCAAGAATTCGCAGTAGAGTACGCGAAACTTGCGTCCTTGATGATATTGGGGGTTGAAGGAAAGATCAACAAGTGTGACATGTTCGAGGCAATGAAGGAGAGTCCGATTTGTCCGATGGACGAGGATGTAGTTGACGATGTGTTCCCGGTGAAGGAGAAGTGGGGTTTGGGTTTGTGTCTTATCTTGGGAGGTCGTTCTACGGTGGACCTTGTACCTGAACCCGGCCAAGGCGGCCCTAATCAAGAACTTGCGCTGTACTTTGCTCTCGAATGGTTCATGCGCATGCAACAATATCCGATACTTAAAGGGTACACTGTTTGGTTTCTCGGTGGTAACTCAAACGGACGAGATGGAAATACAAAAGTAGCCGGCGCTTACGGATATAAAAGTTTAATCACCGATGTTAAACCGCAGCACGACATAGCAAAAAGTAAATATAACGCTGCTAACTTGAAGTGGTGGAAACTGAAGCAGGAGAACCGGGACCGTGGCGAAACTGTGGTACGTGTTAGATTTCCTGTCATTTGTGACATTATTGTGATATTTTGTGAATTTATACGTAACGCATTGCACGTTACCGAATCCGTGTCGTGCGAGCAGCAAAATGCTAGATCGTACTAGATACAAATTAGAAAGCTGCTCGCGGATTAGTAGTGTACTGTCGGATGATGTATCGGACGTAATAATCAAAATGATGGTCTTTCACAGAAAGCCGAAGTAGAAGCTAAGGAACTCCGGAACATTAGTAAGATGCATGCCGACATTCTACCTGAACATGTTCTTACCGCCAACAACACCAATCTGCTGTTCCGAAGCATCAACGACGAGGATGAATTATTCGAGGTGTACAGCGGCAATTACTTCACCTTTACGAACGTTGGCGATCTTCACGTCATACGAATAGTTCGATTTCAGTGCAATTGTATTGGCGAATGTCATGATCACAATGAAACATGTGGGGATAAGGAATGCCCTGTCCATCGATCGATGTTCAGTGATATACACCGCAACGACCAGCTCTGTTGTCTATTTGGAGCAGCCAAAGATTATTTTAACAGCAAAATGTCGGCCCCCACCTGATCAAAGTATAACGTTTATAATAAGTACGTACGAGTTACGATTAAATTAATAGTAAAACCGATTCAAACATCTAACACACAACGATGAGTTTGTATTCTTGTATCGACGAACGCAGTGAGGTGTCAGATGCGGCATTTGATCATATATTGTTGTGGTTAAACCGGATCATTTTTGTATGCTGGGCTAGCAACGAAAATGCATTGTATCGAAGTGGTGTTGACTGGAGCGTTACAGCTGTTAACGGATATTCATCATGGTTCCAGACACGTGGAGGTCCACGATTTGTTAGTCCGCGCGCAAACGCATGCGTGTGGCGAATGCAATCGGATCAGTCGCTATGCCCGACAAATTTCCACGCAAGCCCCATTAACACTTCGCTCGTAACAATGGCAAGACCACGCTCGCTGACAAATAGTCGGATAATCGGGACTTTTATTCAATTAAGTGTGAATGAAAGTTAAACACAGTGTTTACCAGTGGCCTTCTGTATGACGTTGTCTTGATCTCATCCTTCCACGCCTACCCTAATAAGAACGTATCTTATCTTCCAGCTGACCGCGCTGACTGATATCTCGCCATTTTTTACGGCCTTTGCCACGGCTTAGTGTGACACCAATCACGCGCTATTATGTCGCTGCAGCAGAGCAGAACTATTTATAAATTACTAAAATATCATCTCATTTGACAGGCAATTATCGCATCCGTCGAATCCGTTCAGCGGCGTCGGTCACTCATATGCGCAGTATACCCCAGAAGAAATTGGCTTCGTATAGAATGTGCCTTAAAGTGACCCCGAGGGCGCCGAGACGTAAGGAGGAGTTGACGAGGAGGGAAAGAAAGCACTTAGGCTTCGAAAATCTAAATTTGTCGGGGGAGGATAGCCGAAGTCGAAATGATTCCTATTGAGCGATCGGTTTCTCGAGCGGGGATGAATGGAACGAAAGTCCCAGGAAGCTCATTTCGCCCTTCTTTGACATAATAGAGATCTTCTAGCCCGGCCTGTCCCCTGGGCTCGGTACCAATCCCGTTCAACAAAGCTCCGGGAATGGAGTCAGCCAGCTCGGCGACACCTCCGTCCCGGTATAGCGCGAGTCCTGGGGTACCTTCCTCCCCTTCTCCACCGCCCTCCTCAGCTGCCGCTCTCTGTCGTTCTTCCCCTCTCGCCGTTTCTTCGCGACTAAGGTCAAATATGTCCCCGGAGAGTGCGCCCACTTTCCGAATACCCACGCAAACTTTGTACGGCCCAGCATCGCGCGCTCTTAATCCAATCGGACGGTCACCTCTCTTCGCGATTAACGCGTTTAAGCGCTCGCAATCGTTTCCCGCGGATATTCCACGGGACGAGGGGCATAAAGTAGAGAGCCGTCGGGAGACCGTTGCCGGCGAATGAGCTCGACGATATGTCCCGAAGGCCGTTTGCGGGCCGAACGGCACGTCGAGCGATCAATCGGCAGATTTCCAAAATTTTCCCCTCCAAACTGTTTCGTTTTTAGTACTGCCGCCGCCCGTCGACCAGGGCCAACGGTGTTTATTGTCGCGCGGCTTTATCGGCGCGCCCGTGAGCGTCGATGCCGATTAACGATCGTCGCACGCGCTTTTTCGGTCCAGCGCAAAATGCGTCCGCGAGTGCGCGCGCGTACGCCGTTGCGAGGAAAAAAATGGCTCGTGACGTCGTCGCGAGAGAACGGCTATCATTAAGCAATTTTCTCCCCCTCCTGCAACTTCGCCGGTGGCCTCAATAGCGGAAGATTATGCAGCCTCCTCTATAAATTTAGTGCGATCGCGGAAATTTGTCGTGACAGTTCGCGCTTGATTCTTTCGTACGTGAAAAGCCGGAACGATGAAGCGTCTCGTACTGCTCTGCGCCCTTTGCCTTCTGCTCGTGGATCTTTCCACGCAGATACCGAAGTACGGTGAGTGAATCGTTTCAACACTTTGCCTGCCGGGGCGGAACCTTTCCCGGTCAGCTTTTCATCTTCAAATACATTTTAGATATTCTTCTTTGTTATCTTGTACCAGTATTTATTCACTGAACGATGAAATCATTCGGAAATCAGTCGAGCGTAACGTAAATCGGTAGCATTGATAATAAAACAAAGAAGAACTGCATTTTATTTATGTAATCCGCTTTGATGTCGAGCATGCTGTCTTGTTCTGCATTTCAGAGAATTGTAACAGACAAGTATTGAAGGGCGAGTCAGTGAAGGATTGTGTGAAAGTGAAGTGTTTGAACGACAATGATTATCGTATACAGACGTAAGTAGCAAGACTCAATTTGATCATAAGCTGTAAACAGGCTATGAGAAGTATTCATCGAATAATATACGTTAAAACTGTGTTATTTTGCAGATGCGACACGATCGTATGTCCACATGGCAAACAAAAGGGATATCACAACGGAGATCCGAACCTGGAATTCCCGGACTGCTGCAGTCATCCGATCTGCCAAAAATAAGATTACATATCGCGCTTTGATATCTCCGTGGAAGATGGCAGACGTGCCATGATTATACGCATATCGCTTATTGTAATTAGAATATTTTTATCAAAGGAGACATAACGCGCAAACTAATGTACCGCTATCGTTAAAAGCTTATTCCGAACAATACTTTTGTAACTTACAACTAGTCCAGCTCGCTTGCCCGTAAACGTTGATGTTGAAAAAAAATCACAGTCAGTCTTCTCGCAGTCTTACCTCCGATCCCTTGAGCGCACCTCTTGCAGGCGTAATTCCCTTCATATCCCACCCGACCCTCAACCGAACGTCTCTACTACGCGGTTATTCAATTCTCCAGCGCGGTATCCAGCGTTAGATCGCGAAGGAAGTGCCATCATCCGGGAGGATTAGAAACGCGCGAAGAATGAGAACGAGACGTATAATGGCTCGCAAAATCTTGATTAAGTGTAAAGCAGAGTATATTTCACGGCGGTGTGGAGGAAACCAAGCGAGAGGAGCCATCGCCGTACATTTGCATGCCTCTGCAGAGAAGCCACGGCTAAATATGCAACGCTCGTTACTCAACTAACCACCAAGCAGTGTGGGTGAACCTCTGCATCTGCAACTACCGACGCCCTCCCCTTTGCCGACCACCCATCCAAACCCCTTGCACCTTCTCTCATACACACACACACACACACACACACACCCCTCGCGCAGGTTGCTCCGCTCTACCGTGCTTACACGCACTACGCTCCCTCTACGCGATCTCGTGTTGAGCCGCCTTAATTCCGCGCCGCTTTTATTACCTACAGCCGGACGTATATCCTGCGAAATTATATGAGATTTCGACCGTATTGTTTTTTCACGACCTTCCGCCGCCTTCTCTTCCCCTCGTTTTATTCCCGCTTCCCTTACTTTCGCTTTCTTCTCCTACCCCCTCCGCTGCATTCCCGTATCTCGTTTCCTTTGTTACTATTTGCTTTCCACTTTCTCCTCATCCCTTTGTCCCTCCTTTTTTCACCTTCTCCTCCTCCCCCTCTCTATTCTCGCTCTAGTATTTTCAGTGTTCCTCCCTTAAGAGGCACTTGTCGCTTATTCCACTGCCGTTCTACTTGCAAAAAAGTCGTGCGAGAAATGCTGCGGCGAGGTGGAAAGTGGGATGAGAAGCGGCGCGGCGCCGGCCGAGAGATTACATGTATTTATTTCGAGTGGCCGATTTCGGTCTTGAGCATAACGCTGGGAAATACAAGCCACATAATCCGTCACTCGGACGTGACAGAATGTTGGCCTACGTTCTCATTAGACCGATGTGCACGCACAGCACGAATGAGCAACGCCACGACACGATCGATAGATCGTTTCACGTGCGAGCAGATGGTGCGGTGAATTTTCGCTCCGCGCGCACGGCGTGGCCCTCTCATAATGAGGGCCCGTAAAATTCGGAGTGACGAAGGAGACACGACATTTCGGGTAATTCGAGTAAATGAGAATGCCGCGATCAAAGGCGTTACGCGCATCTTGCGACCCCGGTCTCCGGTGATCGTCGAGCGAGCCGCGCGGTGAGTCTGATTTTACATTACGACGTTAAAGTCTCCTCTAAAAACTAACCGGAAAGCTTTCCGCAGTTAAATCTACAATGCAAATCGAGTGGCGAATAAAAAAGCTCGCGAGCCAGGCTCCAATGGGCGACATATGCTGTAGCGGCCCGTTCTCTCTCTCTCTCTCTCTCTCACGCTTTTTTTACTCACCCCCGCCTGGCTCCGCAAGAGATCTCCAACTAAAATGCATGAAGTACAAGAGAGCGAGCAAGTTTCCATATAAATTTCAGCTTTGTTATATATGGGAGCCGAAAGTGCTGACAAGCCGCGGAACAAATACCGGCGATAAAATATTAGCGCCACCCTCGCGCCCCTTTTAGGTCAGATTAAACTAGTTCGCTGACACCGGGAATTAGCGATATAATCTGGCCGACGAGGAGTACGCGACGCAAAATGTTTGACTAATGAATTTTACATTTAGATTAGCCGCCGGCAATATCGGAGGCCGGAAATAATGTTTGCGCAATTAAGAAATTGCGCGTGCTCCTTTTTGTCGCGATCGCGCGCCGCTCTCCGCTGTGTTGCGCAGCAGTCGGCCATACGGCCATGGATTTCGGAGCGCGTGCACGAGATAATGAAGGGTTTAACAAGAATCTCGTAATTGTGTTTGAGCGGGCCTCGAGGTTCGATACGTGACGTTCATTAAGATACAGCAGATTTTCAATTCGAACGCACGAACTTCCTTGAATTCGTAACGACGCGCTAAGGGGCACTATAACGTTATGCGACCGTTTCAATTATCTTTATGATTTCCAATGAGTGCGGGGAGAGCGTAGAGAGCGGACATACCCGCGCTGCGCGCGCGCGCGCGTGTATGGGTTGACTGATTATGGAATAATTGGGATGGCGGGGCAGCGGCAATTGTAGTCGATGCCGCAGAACGTCATTGGAACTGGGCCGTTTCGGGAATACGCGCACCACGTTTGTCGGGCGAAAAAAGAATTACCCACTCTCTCCCTCTCTCTTTCGCTCTCTCGTTTTGGCGGCAAAATCTAATTTTTCGCAAGGTCGCCGCCGCACGAGAGCTACGATCAACTGTGAGCACATTTTTTATTTCGATACAGGATATATATTTGCGGGTAACGCGAAGCGCTAAGGGTAGGTATGCCGGAAGCGCGAGTGTCCCTCTGGCCGTGGCACTGCTTCAGCGATGCACGAGCAACACGGTTTTTACGAAGGCGTCACGATCGATACTGAAGATTGACCGTGCGGGACATGGGCGCGCCAAGGCTCCGCGAATTAGAGTCTATGAGGCCGTCGCTAATAAATCATGTACAGCCGTGCATTGAATAACGTCACGACGTGGTATCGTTTCGGGGCAATAAAACGCTCGCCCCGTCATGAATTATTCAGCATCAGGCACGGTCTTATCGTTACGCAGTAATTGTATTTTTACGTTTCGCCTTCCATTACCCGCATAAAGAAACGTCGGAAGAAATGCTTTATCCGAAGAATAAACATGATCCAATAAAAAACGGCGCGCCATCGTACGCTAACATCGTTTCGGATTGGGACATTAGTTACAGCGGGGTAGTATTTAGTGCACGCTTCCCGGCCCCTGCCCTTCTACTCACGGCAGAATCTCGACGTTGCAGTTTCGTTATATTACGTTACGAGTGTCCGGATTCGTACGAAATTACGTTCCTTTCCGGTAGGTAGAAAATGCACGCTCATTGGTCGCTGACATTATCACGTATTCCTATGTCATTGACCCAACTACGTACAACGTAGTGATACGTGAACGTCGGTATATGACTTAAATAAAAGCCGTCTCAAGAGAGAAGCTGAACTACAGGGGAAGAGTACCTCCGGGATTTCCTTGAATGCCGCGCTAGTCGGATCTAATTGCAAGTTGCACTTCATCCCTAGTTAGAAGAATCTCTCCCGAGACTCGCGACAAAGGTAGGTACTTCTGGAATGTGACGATTCACGGAGACGTTTCACATCCAACTTGACGTAACGATGTAGAAAAATGTGGGCCAGTGAGTTAACGTCTTCCGGACAATCGAGTTCACAGTGTTGAGGAGAGAATTCGTTGACGCTTTGGAACAACGCGTATTGTCGGAATTTAGTACTTTTGTTTATGATTTTGAAGAGCGATACTTCACGGAAAAGTATAATTTTGTGTGCCAGGCACACTGTGCCTCTTTATTCGTTTCAAGACTTTTGCGATTTCAATAGCGCCGGCAGGTCAGTAAATTTTAATTGGCGGTCGCATTTTATCAGTTAACACGCGGAAGCGGAAATGATCGGAATGGAAATTATTTAAATCGGCCGTGTCCGACTAATGTAATGATGCTGGCGTACGACGTGCGTGACGTATGCCACATGTTTAAATGGCATCGATTTTATTTACCGCGATTATGGAATTTGTATGGGCGGATCAGCGTGGGGTAATCGTCGTGATAGCGACTAAAAGTCCGGCGGTTTTCCCGTGTAATCGATGAATTTACATTAATCCGATAACTCATATCTGGCTACCGATACGTATGAATTAATAATCTAGATATTGACAATCCAATATTATTTAAACTGGTTACCAATGATTTATTTACACATTTCTAAGTACTTATTTAGTTACTGCATATGGACGTATGCCGATGCATTTGTATCAATAAATGCGTCCATGTCGATCCCATTTTTCTTTGAGATATCAACATTGAATTAGCATGTGTCAATATTCTAAATTTGACAATTATGAGTATATGAAATAATTGAACTGAAATAAAATGTAACAATATCGAAAAAGTGAAACGATTGCTTAAGTACTTTTCTAGTTTTTATTTATTTATTGCTGGTTGTGCTATAGATTAGGCGGCATCCTGCGAATGCGTGGAAACCATTCTTCCATCAAAGCCACACATTGCCGACCTGATTTCTCCGTCCGATCCAATTATTGACTCGCGCCTCTGGACTTCTATTGACATCAGTTCGGTCGGTCGCACAAGTTAAGGCAGAGCTCAATTGTTTGATCCTGGGTCAGCGATTCTGAACGTCCCAGATTGCTTAAATTCTTGAGAAAACAAAGCCAGCGACCCATTCCTACCGGTTACGTTCTCACATGATGATGGGGAAGCCAAGAAGAAATAACTCATATATTTTACATCACGTTAAGGAATTTAGATGAAAAAGAGAAAAAGGTACATAGTCTGAATGTTATCGAATATTCAAAATCTTTGGGTAAGACGAACGTATTTTACCAAGGGAAAGTGAATCATCGGTTTATACGTTTTATCATTAGTACTGTGCGTTAGAGTTATTTTTAGATTTAGATTTTTGAGAAAAAGTGTAATCGATATCGTTCCAACACGTACGAAAGTCAGGATGTACCGGCGTAGAATTGCTCCGTGAGCAAGTCGAGGCTTTATCAAGTTCTCGATAGATGGCTGGCTCATGCAGAGAACAAACGTTTGTGTACGGTACGGAGTACATATAAAAATAGACACTTCTGCAAATATGTTTTTGAAAACCGTAAATGTCCGCAATGCTTGAATGAAAAGAAACAAATTTTAATTTTGTATAATGATTATACTTGTACCCTTTGTGCATCGTTTAATATCAAAGGAAGTATCTCTAAGACGCCTGCAGTTATATAAAGATAGATTCTCACCATTGTCAGCACTTAATTTGTTATACAAGGAAGAATGAGGACGATTTGTGCAACCATTTCAACAAACCGTTTATCGTACAGCTCATGAAAAAATTCTGTAAGTACAGTTTGCCAATGGCTGATTTACCATGGAACAACGAAAAAGGATGATGCATGAAACGATTCATCGCCTGACACACTAACTCAGTAGCTTCGCAATGCAAACTGTTCGTAGTGCGGTTTATGATTAAACATGGCACAAGAAATTAAGCAAGGCTGACACGGAAAGGTAAGAGCCTCCGGCTCACTCCCAGAGGGATTCGTCCATCTATATTTCACTTCGTTTCACGCGCATGAATTTAACATCGCTCTGTATTGAATTATGCACCGAATTCAGACCATCGTTGACGTACCTCCCAAGAAGCCTTTGGAACGGTCCTTTGTGTCTCCCGACGACGCTTGATTTCCTCGGGGTCGGAACATTTAAGGATTCTGTGAGGAATCCGCTACACTTTCCTTACTCGCATCGCAGTCGTGAATACAGTCATGATAATTATCATTCGACAAAAGCGCCTCTCTCCTAATCGACTGAGAATACATCATTTCCTCTTTAATTAACGACGGCATAAATGTTTATTCTGCGATACCGTGGACGTAGAAGCGAAATGGAGGGAGACGCGCAGAGGTAGACAACTGCTTCGTCGTAATTAATGAGTCGTTAATTATGCAGGTAACGCAGGGAGAGATGCTGGGAGCGATGCCGTCGTCGAAATAAAATCCTGCTGATCTCCTCTCATCGATAATCGGTTGCATTAAAAAAGTAGGAAAAAAGTCCTTTTCAAGCTAACGGCGAACATTGAATTCCGCGGTGGACAAAGTTTCGAGGTACACGTGTGGACTACCGTAGCAAACAGTCCACTCCGCCTCTGGCCAATATTGACACGCCGACGTAAAACAATGGAAATATGTTGCGCGGCCCCGCAAAGTCGAGGAGAAGCGCAAATATCGAGTAAATTAGCATTAATCTGTTGGCCTACGAATTGCCGATTGTTTCGTCGACGGCTCGTTATGAGCGGGTTGAAAATCATTACTATCCACGGTCACGGTCATTTCGCATTGCACGTATATTCCGTAATCCCTTTATTATCTCCTACTTTCCTTCAATTTTCGCTTCTGGTTCCTCTCCTCTTGTCTATGATTAATTACCACCCTTTCTATGTTGGCCGTCTGAATAGAAAAAAAACATAATGTGCATGAAAAATAGAATTAATTGACAACTTTTATGATTTTAAACCGGACATCAATGAACACGGATTAGTCAGTAAGCTTATGAAAGAGGAAGCTGTACTTGTATTAATGTCGACGTCCACTGTTAAGGACCTGATTGATGAATTGAACATGTCAATACCGAGAAAACTTTCTCCCGTGCCCTTTGACACGAGTCCACACAAATATGTGCGAACACCTCGAATGAGCACTCCTATTACTAGGGTGTCACTTTGGCCACGTGTATCGATCACACGTATTACCGGCCGACATTTTGGGGGCTTTAAAGCGTAATCACGAACTTTACCTCTCGCCGTCGCCGTCGTAACCTCAGCGCGCATGCACACACGCATGTACATATAAATCGCGCGAGTAACATCGCCGAGCCACGGGCGAGCGCAATTCCGGCAGACTGAGCGATAAAGCCAGTGGGATATTTTGAATCCGGCAACGAATCCCCGAGGATGCCCCCGCCATGATTGACATTTCCGTCGAAGTCGGAGGGGAAGGATCGCGCATAGACACATAACGCGGGAGACATAAACCGTCAAACGTGACGGCGGAGAGAGAGCAGATTGGCCCCGGCGCGGTACGTGATCAGCGTGGGTAGCCCTCTGATTTCTCTCCCGCTCTGTTTGCGCGCGCGCGCGCGCAAGCGAGTGAGTGAGAGAGAGAGAAGAGAGAGGCTCCAGGGATGAAGGGACGGCTGGAACGCGCTTAGGGTGCCTTCGTGGTAGGGGGTAGGGGGAGTTATAGTAAAGTCGAAGAAAGAGAAGGGGGTAAGGCTACGTCTATCGCAACGAAAAGAGAGAGAGAGAGAGAGGAAAAGAGTGCGATCGGGAGAGAAAGATAGAGAGACGGCGAGAGAGATCGGATGTGACGTCATTTCCATTCCCGAAAATTTATGGGCCAAGTTTTATTCGCACGTGGCTTTCGCTAATTACGCGAGAACCACGGGAAGTTCGTCGAGTAACGATCGGGAGACTGGAACGCATGGTTCAAGTGGGCGGTAGGTGGGTCGGGGGAGCGGGAGTTGGGTGGGCGTAATGAATATACTTTTGCAAAAGGAAATTAACATTTGCCCTGGCTGGCGTGAACTGCCTGGCCTAATGTTAAGCACCCGCCGTTTCCCCTGATGCATTTTGGAAAACGTGTCGCGCAAATGTTTCCACGTATCTGAGTGCGCTCGGCATTGAGCGAATGGCGAGTTATTATCACGTCGTTACGTTCGGTTCAACATGCTGTGGCGAAGAAATTATTTTCGTTTAATTGGTGGCCGCGGTGTTCACGGAGTAAGAATCGAATGAGAGTGAACGTGGCTCAATGGAGAAATTTAGTTTGCCTTAAGCCGTGTACAGACCTGAACACGAACGCGAACGGCGAACCCGAACGTTCGGACCTCTGAAATCCCGTATAAATTTTGTTCGGAGCCGAATCGCACCGCGCGCGGCAACAAAAGTATACATGTGTGACGTTGGTCAGAGCATGGTGACATATAAGCGTGGATGTGTGGAAGTTGGCTGAGGTGTGAAAAATGACAGTGACATATTGCCGAACGAACGTCAGCGATCGCTCCGGGTAGCGATCCAGATCAAATTCGGCGAAGAACAAAAGACAGTTAACTAAACTGTGAGGCCAATCCATTGGTGTATGGGTGGGGTAAGCGTGTGTATGCATATGTGTGTGACTGAGCAAACGGGGATGAGTGTCGCAGGTATGCGTAGGCATAGATGGAAATAAGTGAGATACGGCCGGCATCGATGCAGCTATAGATGTAGGTGTAGGCCAAACAACTACTACCACAGGTTGCCAGTATAGTATGCCAGACTGTTCGGGGCTGTTCGCGAGCAGTCAAGAGGTTCGCCGAGCGATATGACGTTCGCTTCGACACTCACACATTTCGAAAACCTCTCATGCATAGGCTGTTCGTTCGGGGTTCGGTTCAGGTCTGTACACGGCTTTATAACAAGCATGCCTCTTTAAGTGACATTTTGTCCCTCTCCTTGAACAATCAGGTACGTACATTTGTTCCAACGCCGATACTTTGACTAAAATAATTAGCCGCCTGTATAGACTAATAAGGCCAAATACATTGAGGTAGGACCGTCGGAAGAACCTTCAAGTTCCGGGGCTCCTCGCGCGAATTGGTAACAAAATTTTCCGTGAGTTACGCTTTCTCTAAAGTAGTTCTCTCTTTCTCTCTCTCCTACTATGTGCTTCTCTTACCTACCGACACTCTCACACATATTTACTCGCTGCACGTCCCCTCCTAAGGCGGCTCGCTCACCCTCACACCTATAATTCACGTAGCCCACGTAAAATTTTCCGAGAGTTAATCATACGAAATTTCATTAAGGTATCCGCTGAATGCCTTGCAATTAACGCCCGCTTCGGCAAGCCGAGTCTCGTTGCCGCCGTCGCGGCTAATTATTCTCGCCGACGAAAATTTTCTCACCTGCTCGCTGCCACCCACTGTACACTGGTGAATTTACGAAAACGCATCATTGCGCCCGGATGCGTCGGGACACTATTCATGCATGTTTTCTTTATATGGAACACGAAAATGGCGCAATATTCTTACGAGTTTAACAATAAGTGCACGTTCGCAGTATATGACAGAATCGTGTAAAACGACATCAGTACATGATAAAAAATATCATAAATTCAATCTGGCATCCGTGGATGTCTTTCATACCTCCCACTAATCGTGAGTACCTAGCTAGAGACCGTGCAACATACCGGAGCACGGCTGAACGTGGCAGAAAGAGTCATTTGCGGCTATGCTCCGATCATAAAATCCGGCGGGCACGGGAACACGAAGCAAAACGGTAAACGATTGCTTTCAATTCGGACGTGTTCGATGAGGTTCGCGCGTCGGTGCAGATTCCCTCACGTGCCAGGGCAGCTGAAACGCCGCCGCGAGCTCGTCGATCTCTTTCCCTCGTTTCGGCGCGCACCTTTAGCCACCGCCGCGCCGCGCCGCGCCGCGGCACTTGAATGAAAAGAAAGAAGCGTAGGCGGTGGGACGGTGAGCGATCGCTTTCGATTCAGCGTGGCCATGACGGACCATGCACCATGCACGTGCCGGCGCCGTACGTGCGACGCAAATAACGCGCCGTCGTCGAAATACGAATACAAACCGTCTGTCGGATAAAGATGTAAGGCCGCCGTTGAGTCTTTTAGAATTCGCTGAAAGCCTCCCGCGACTGCGTCGCGATTTGTCACGGCGCGAATAGAAACGCGCGGAGCTTGCCGATGCAATTTCCCATTCGCGAGCGAGGCGGTCCTTATTCTCACGCTTTTCCGCTCGATCGACCGCCGGCGTCGATCGACGTCGCGCCTGCAACGAGCTAGCCTCAAGCCGAGATGGCGGATGTTTAAATTTCAGGAAAGAAACATCGACCTGCTATGGAAGTAAGGCTAGAATGGGCTTTTCGGAATCATACTTGACGGTATCATTCGAACAGTGAATTGATAGGCTGAGTGCGAGTACAGCGGTGCGAAACGTGTCGGTGCTACTTGTCTGAACATGTGATTACGAGCACTTGGAGTTTGGAGTATCGCGTCGGCCGTCAGCAAAGGACCACGAAATCGTTCTCACCGCCACGTCTCGTTTGTACAGTAGAGTCATTCACTGAGACCGTTACCGTTATAACATCCGCAGGCAGTGGCGAAACTTTATCATAGAGGTTAAGCGATGCCGGAACATATGACGCCATGTCCAGAGTCGCCTTATCAATGGCGACTAATGCAACGTCCGTGTACTAATGTCCGTTAACGGAATTATCGCTGTGCGGCTAGCTAACGGGGCGCGATCATCGAGTTTCTAGCACAGGGAAGAACTGCTTTGAAACAGCCTCGAGTGATAACCGTTAGATTTGCTAGCTGGTCTTTTAGCTACGTGCATTAGATTATTAATTTCACGTTATAGCAGGTGCACGATTCAACCGCCGTACGCGGAGTAAGTAGCTACAGTGCGCGTGGATGAGAAATACGCAAACGTACCGGGCGGCGTTGCGTTTTTATTGTTTGACCTAAAACGAACTTTCGACGAGCGACTATTGAGTGGGGTGATGTTGCAGGAAGGCGAGATAATGAAGTAATAAAGTGAGCTTTACCGCAACGCTATTTGTACGTAGAATGATAACGAATTGGTACAGAAGAGAAATGAGCTCATTGACGAACTGGAGAAAGTAATATGGACACAAAGTGTGCTTAATCAGCAATTACATGTAAAGTTTGTTAATGTAAACAAAGGTTTATCATAAAATTGTATCATCACAATTACCCTCAATCGGTTCCATCAGATTTCAATAAAAATTGATATATGTGTCCCGTTGGCGTGGAAACATTTCGCTCGCTTCAGACACTCTATCTTTCAAACTTTATCCAATTTTGGACAGACACAGTTCTCTTTCTATTTTGACAATATACAACGTAGGGTTTCCCTTGTAACTTTTACTGCAACATGAAAATTGTATCGCTCTTTCCTGTTTCATCGTCTGAATGTCTCGCAGTAGTACAACCACGTTTTTAGGCAGCCATCAGTAGTATTAAATGATGTTAGACAGACCGAATCGAATGAAATATCCAAAACAATTTTTTCCAATTATAACGCAGCAGTCGGCGAAAATCCCCCATCACACATCAACTGCGATGAAAAAAACACACCTATTTCAAAATATCAGATTCGAAGGAAAGCACAGAATATCTTGAAAGTCAAGCTCGATCTGTTCCAGGGCCAATTGAGTGGAGGCGAATGAAGAGGGAAGAAGGAGATGGTCCGCGGCGTGAGGGTGCTGGGAGCGGAGGAACAGCAAATAACAAGCGTAGCTATCGATCAAGTCGAATTGACATTCGTTCCCGCGTCAAACGGTACATGAGGATTTTCGATTATCGCGCCGCGATACGCCGAGGCCCCGAAATTTTCTACTGCCTCGACTGACTTATCCGCGCGACCATCCGCCATCCACCGCTCGCGTACGCGTATTCGGCCGGAAAAAACTCGCTCGGCTGGCATCTCGTAATGGAATCTTGCGAACAGGCGGAACGCTCGGAAAAATCCGCCGGTACTTCTCCAGCAATACTCGCCCCACGTCCTTCCCCACCTTCTCGCGCGCACCCACTCTCATCTCTCGCTCGCTTCGTCCCTCGCACTTGGGCGCGTCCGATTCGGTTCCCCTTTGGGATCTCGTTTGCGGCCTGATATTGAAACGGGTAAACGGTGTTTCGCACGACAAAGGAGAAGGTACGCGAGCGTGAGACGACGTGACGGAGGAAGGAAGGAAGCAGGGGACGGGGCGCGCTGCCGGGATTACTGCCGTTTTGTTTATCCGCAAACACGTTATAAAAGTTTTCTTAGCACGAGAGGGAGGCTCGCGGCCGGTGAAAGGAAGGCGAGAGGATGGCACTGTGCGAGTAGGGTGAAAGAGGACCAGCCCCGCCGGGGCGAGAGGAAGCTGCGACCCCGAAGGACTTCTCCTTCATCCCACTCGCCGTCTCTCAATTTGTGTAAGTATGTCAGTCATGCGAGCGGCAGGAGCTATATAACAGGCGATACATGAGCGATACTCTCGAGTGTGAGACGAGAGCGTGTGCGTGCACACTCGTGCCTAGGCGACGGCGCTTCGCGGAGATACACACGTGGTTCGAATGCTGGCAACGGGAGGATACTGTATGAATTGTATCTGCGCGTTGTAGGACTGTACGGTAATAAGTTTCCTTGGGAATACCGCGGCAGAAACGGGGAGAGAGAGAGAGAGAGAGAGAGAGAGGGAGAAAACGACGGAGACTTTATTCCGTTTCACGTCAAGCGCCGACTCCGCACCGCTGCATTTTGCCACCGTGTGTGGATAGAAGAGAGGCAATTCCCCAGGAGGTCATGCCGTGTGTGCGCGCACGCGTGGATACGGATGGTGGTAGGTGTGCGCCCGCGTCGGAAGAGGGTGGAAGTCGAAGCGAGGGGGACGTAGAAAGGACGTAGAAAGCAACCGATTGTCCTCGGGGCAAGGCGAGTAACTGACAGCCGGATGTCAAGGTGGTGAATATTTGATGTCGCGCTGCGTTTACATATATAGAGGGCGCGGAAAGAAGCGGAGACGGTGAGCTCGGTAGGAAAATGTGTGTGCGTGGTAAGCACTGCTGCTCTCGCCTGGGATTACGATTGTTGCCCTAAGATCGTTCTGCGCAGAATAATATACCTTTGTTTGGCAATAACGATGCAAAGATCGTCGTTCTTAATCCCACGCGAAAGAGCGTCGGAAAGTCTTAAAAAAAGTCTAATACGACTTACAGTCTGACATCAATAGCGTTCCCTTGAGAAGTTCGTGAAAAAATTGAAAATTTTCATACGGCGCCCCGGTGTGTCCGACTTCGTTAGATCCGCAAACTTCGATCAGCAACGACGGAAAGTATAACATGGTTGAAAAAGATTCACGAGTAGACGCGGCTGAAAAATACGGCTGAAACTTCCGTTCGCATTCTTGTGATCAAAATTTTTTAAGCTCGCAGTGCCATGCGAGGCACAGGGAGGAATGAGGCATAGAGGAGAGAGGGAGAGAGAGAGAGAGAGAATTGGAAAGCGAGTGAGAGAGTTTGCCGGGTCATTGCCGCGTTTATGGAGGAACATTCTTGGGCTTTCGAGCGGACCAAGCGGAGCATCGAGACCGCGGCCATCCTCAGGCAGCGTGCACCGCGCTAACAGCTTGCAGCTCCGAATGGGAAACTTTTATCGTACGAAATCCATGCGATCGACTATCGACGGCTAGTCATTCTTCTTGTTGCTCCTTTTTACTCTCCACCCTCGTGGAACGCGACGTACCGATCGGAGTGAGTAGATGGAATTGGTACGCTTCATAAACTTTTTATGACCGGCTCGGGGGTGGACGGAAGACGCGAGGGAAGAGTAGGAAAGGCAATAAGGGCCGACTTTCCTAATGTCGCTCGAGCTCGTGCCTTTCCACAAAGATTATTTGCCTACAGTTTTAACCCCCGCCGCGCAGCGCCGTGAGCGCGTGACTCAGACATGCAAAGTGGATTGAACGGAGTCAGTGCGGCATGAAGCACGTGGCCACTGCTCACGAATATCGCTGCTACCGTCGCTGACCGTTGGACGATCAATCACACGAATAACTTTATAATTGTCACGGCGTGGTCTCTTCAGTTTCTTGACTGCGCCGACTGTCCGGCGTTGTTTAGCGAGCGCGGACGATTAATATCGGCTCGCTTAAATTCCACTTGCCGCGTAATAAACGATCTCATTAATCGCTTATGCCAGGCGCGTACGAACTTTCGGACAGCCATGCTACGTCGGTACGTAAGTTGGAGTCATTAGCGGTTAACCGCCGTATGTTACCTCTCCCGCGTTAACCCTTTGAAACTAAACGCCGTAACAATGCACACGGGTAAACGTGATAGTGCACGTCTCGTAGTCGCACGACTAATCGCATTTAATACGGGCGATTACGATTACAGCGACGGAATCTCGGTGCTCCTTCATTCAAGCGACAAACCCGCTTCCGTCCAATGAATAATGCCGTTTAAGCGCAGCTAGCGTCAAAACCAGGGAAAAGGTAAGGTTTTGCTGGGCAGTGTTAACTATTGACGCGTTATCAACGACATTTCGCTCGCGTTTTATTTTTTTAGAAACGTTATCCTTTACGCTGATCTTACTTTTTAGATCAGATAAAATAGAACATTAAACACACGAACTGATTTGCAAGATCAATACCGAAACGATGCATCCGATCAAAGTTCAATGGGGTCGACTTAATCAATCTGCAAATATGAAAGATCAGAAAGTATTAATAAACCGCGAACCTACGAATCTCGACTATATACTATTGTCCCACGACAAAAACGTCCCAGCAGGCTTCTCGTTCGAAGAGCCGGCGGCGGATGAGATAAAATGGCGCTTGACAAGCTGCTCCCCGTGACTCATTCAGCAAAGAGACGCACGCCTCTAATTGCATTTAACGCGAACGATTACGATTACGCGAGAAGCCACGGCGGAATCGCGCGGTTCATGGTCGAGCAAAGGCCTTCTATTCGGGCTCACTCCAGCGGAAAATAACACGCCGACGTGCCGTGGGGGGTGCACCGGAGGGATATTTTTGCTGAATATAAATTGCGGAGACGCTGGTTCGAGACGTTTCGACTCGTCGGGCCTGACTCGTCTCTCTTTGCCCGAACCGGCCACCGTAGCCGGGGGTCATCCCGTATAAAAGGAACCGCTGGTCCGTAACAGAAGTAAGCGACATCTAAAAGCACTGATTGTACCCCCTACGAAAAGTTCCCGGCTCTTACACGTTCCCCACCTTCTATCTCTCGTTCTATACGCGGCATCTGCGGAAGATGCTTCTCCTGCGTTCTTTCGGAATTTCTAGCAGCGCGACTTCGCGTAAAACGTATTCTAGGGGGGTGTAAGCAAGCTAACGCATACAGCTTTCGCAATTTTTGGCAAGCTTTCAATATCGTCATATACAGTTAGATTGTGTTAGGTGCATGGGACTAAGATCGATAAGGTATCTAAAAAAAGAAACTGTTTTTTCGACTCGGAAAAATCGTCAGTGGTCTACTTTGAGCGCAAATTATCCTCTGTTAAATGGTATACGTCTGGGGAAAAGAAAATGTTGAACCTTGTAATCACTTTTCCACCGAATCCCGATCACGGGTTTTTATATCTTGAATGATTCTAAATCAGTCTTGAGGTGATACGTTCGATGCTTCAGTCTGTCACTTCTTAGCACTCGATGTGATGATACTAAAACACTGGTTGAATGGGAAATCATTTATGCAGCTTCCTCAATTAATAAACATATTTCTATGGACACATATGATGTAAGAAGAAACTTTTATTGTGTGAGACAGTTCATTGTACTGCAACAGGGTAACGCTTTAGATTTGTTACGAGCGTTAATTCATCTACAGAGCACTTAGCCAAGAAATTCTCTTGGCGTTTCGTGCTTGCAACAAGAAACATGGAAGTCTCTGTCACTCTTAATAATAAGACTGTGCCCACTGTACTGCAGTCGACGTTTTTCTAACAGAATCACACATGCTACACTCTCGTTATATATCATAAACGAGAAGTTGCGCGTGGGATAAAAAATTAATAATGTCGCATGCTACATTAGTGTAGAAACCTGTATTGCGGAGGAGGTAAATATTAAGAACGAAGAGAGAAAGAGAGAGAGAGAGAGACGTAGAAAGAGGTAATGAAAGACTACCTATGAAGGAAAAAGAGGAAAGAAAGGAGAAGAACAGATGCTAAAGCAGGCAGATACATGCCATGATTTTTATTTAATTGAATATCTTTGAAACATTTTAGCCTTTTAAGGAAACCGTTGAAAGAAACTATTTTTCATTCGAGAATCGATTTTTGTCCAACCTGAATTACGATTCTTACATCGTTCGAAGTTAATGGCATTGCATGCAATCGTCTCTTGTCAACAACATTACGCAGTAATCTTGAAATCGACAGGCCTCGCTCAAAAGGCTTTTCATCCGGCAGCGCGGAACCATGTGAAGCATTTTCACATTACTTACAAATCAAACCAAAACGACGTTTTCAACTTTGTTCAGTGGAATAAAAGAAGCAGCGCATTGTCGAGAAGTTTCGCATACAAATCCGGCGCGCGAATAGAACAATTTTTCGCGCGAGAAACAATGACGTGACCTTTCCATGCAACTCTGGTCACGCGTTTCTTTCAAACGACACCAGAGAGGCCATGAATTGCCAACATCTCCACTATATACCGCGGAAAAACAATGCGCAATTTTCAGCCCGACATGAATGGCCGCATAATTACGAATCGGGCCGCAACAAACATTAATTTCATCGGGAAGAAATCCCGCTGTTTAATGCCAAGCCAAATTTCCCGCAATCACGCCGCATTACAGAGTCAACTTAATGGCATATTGGTGGCGGGCTCGGGCGCGGGCACGGACAAACGTTGCGAGATATCCCGACGATATTTGAAATTTCTATGACAGGCCGCTTGGTATTTTATTAACGCAAACACGCAACGCAAATGCGCCCGCGGAATTTCGAAACGGCGAAAATGCAGCGTAATGTATCAAAATCAAAGCGTAATGGCGCGTAAAACGCGTGCCGGCCAAATGTCGAGAGCGATGCCATCAAAGCGTAATGCGTCGAGCTGTTGCTGAAAATCGCTTGTACGCCGACTAAACGATCGATAATCCACACCAATATATAATTCTCGGCAAATATTTTCTTCTCTCATTCGCACGATACAAAATCGTCACTCAACACTCCTATATGTGTGCAATACGCTACTTGTAGGGAGACAGTGGCATTACGGGAGTTACGTCCCATTTCATACAAGCGCTGCAAATACATACTTACATCTGACACGAAGCTTGTTGTACAAAATTTCACGGACCGTCGAGCGAGCGCTCGCAACGTACCTCGGGGGGAAAAAAATCTTTCAGCAAGCCCTCCGAGTCGGTAGAAGTGGCGAGATAAGGAACACTTTCTCGTGCGTGCTTACATCGCCCTCGTGCACACACAGCGGCCACACAAACACGATACACCAATCCTCGAATTTCTGTATAAACCGTGCATAAGCTTCTTTGGAATGAGCGCGTTCGGTAGACGAAGGGGTGGCAGAGGCAGGGCACGGAGGGTGGAAGATGAGGCAATAGGGTTGCCTCAGAGTCGCCTTATCAGCGGGTTATGCGGTACGACGTGGCGTGGCCTGGCTCCAGGCGATTTCTGTATGAACGACCCTCGTATGGGCCCATACGTGGTATCCGGTCTGGCGTATGGATGCGTATCTAACCCTTATCCACTTACTCATCCGCGTATAAAGTGTCGCCCGCTGCTGTATAAACCGGCGCCAACGGTACTCCGACCGCCGATATCCACCGAGTATCCGCAAGAACCGAATTCAAGTTCTTCTCCCTCCCCCACTCCCCACTCCCCACCGATGTACAGGCCAGTCTACAAAAGGCTAAACGTCAATGAGCCCCATGTGTTTGCCAAAAGTTCGCCGACGTCCATAAAGGACCGGATGCCAATGAATGCCTTCTTGTCGTATGGTAAAAGCAACTCTTCCTTTATGACGTGACGTCGATGCTAGTCGTCGGCCGATGCCAAGAGACACACTCCGATCGAGTTGCGCCAGAAGTTTCGGTAGCGCAAGAAATCTGGCCTCTCGCGGCGGTACGAATATCTGCTACTGGACGCTCCAAAGTTCACGTGGCCGCGATAAGGCTCGGCAGTGATATCTCTTACGACGTTCGTAGCTGGGCTCTCATGAATAAGACGAAATCATTTTACCACCCGTCATTTTCATTCCATCACCATAATTCCCATTAGCGGCACGATCGCTCAGTCTTAATAACGCAGCGACGTAACAGCGTTCCCGAATGATAATTCGCGTCGTTAATGCGCCGTGCGGTCATTCTCGAAGCGAGACAAGCATTAGCATAAACGTCGCCACGTGTGCCGGGCCATTTCATTATGCCGACACATCGAACTGGCGCAAGCCATTTTGGCACTTTCACTCGAGCCGACTCGACGATCGGTCATCGGCGGCGTCGGTAACGAGTGGCCCGCGCCGGTGCCAAGCCACACTGCTTCGATTGGAGGTACATACGTACCCTCGATCGCGAGACATGCCGAAAGGCTGAACGTCAATGAATACGTGTTATTCCAGGTCGCGCGCTATAAGTAGAGTTCGATCGGCGTCGATATGGACATGGACGGAAAGTGAGGGGTGGGGGGTGAAAGCATCGAATGGGCAGTATATTATTAACGGCCAAGAATGGTTCCTGCGGATGCCCCGGGGGAGATCGACGCTCGGATGAGAAAGCAATCGAAGAAGGAGAACGTCGGGACCGGCGTCACGGCGGCCTCTTCTCGTCTCCGCTTCCTCTACTTTTTCTCTCCCCTCCTCGAGCGTCTCGGCGTAGGAGGGAAGTAGGCCGTAAATTTGGCGACCTTATTCAGGGCGACGCCGACGGCGTCGTGGCGCAGCGCGAACTTCGGAAGCACGAGGACTCGCAAGGACGGCACGGGGCTGGTCGCTTCTCATGACAGACTGTGCTTTCCAACTGTACCACGAGTGTCCGTCGAGGATTGCTGAACGGGGACGGAGAGGAGTGGATGGAAGAAGCGAGAGTATAGAGTGCGCGGGCCAATCGCTGGGTAGAGTCCCGATTTATTCCTGTATTCCATCGTCTTCGAATCCGACAATCTCGTTTGCAAGCACCAGTTAGATGCTTAATATGCAGATGTACCTAAGGTGTGCAGCTAGAGACGCACGGCTTGAATTCTGATTATCTACGATGGCAAGAAGCGTAACTCGAATGAAGGAGCGACTGTGTGCTACATTAAATTTGCATTCATGATTATGAGATGATAGAGGTCTACCGTTGAAAAAGTTGCATGGCCATGTAATAGAATTTTACCATATTACATTTGTTTTTACTGCGCGCTTACCTTTGCCTATTGAATTGGCTTATTGAAATTTGAAATTCATCTCTCCCACATACGAACTCGATTCCATATTCTCCCTCAGTTTCTCTTCACAACTGTTTCCTCAAAGTCGTTGAAACACCGTATCCTGTACCTTGTACGCAACAGAAATTGTTATTTGCAGATGGAGTTTTATCAAGATTCGTGGAGCAGGAAGTGAGAAGTCGTAGAGCCCGTGGAGGGTAAGAAACTATTCAGGCGACGCCTTCGCATCGCACATCGATTAATTACGAGCGTCAGCAGATGCATTCGCGAGCAATAATTACAGTGATTATCGTGTGTCGTCGGCTTCTTTCGTTCTCCACGCGTCTCGCTTCCGTGTGCACGAGCAAGCCTGCACACGCGACGGCCTATAGGTACGGAAGAAATATATATTATATATTATATATATGCACACATAGACAGGTACCTATATACACCCGTAGGTAGGATTTAATCGCGTAAGTATCTTAATCGGTGCAGTCGGCAAGCAGACAAATAGTGGCCACAGGCTATTGGCGAGCGGGCTTGCGGCAAAGCTCCAATATAACTCAGGCCACCTGATAGTTTCATTACTCCAGTAAATTCGCCGCCCGTGGCGAGCCCCTTATACGTCCCGGTTCTGTTGAGGGGTAGAACGGCGGGGGCCACGTGTGCACGAGCCTCGAGAACGAAAGGGAGAACGTACGAAGCGAGAAAGAGGGACGGATACGTTGTGAGAGGTGGGAACAAGATGGAAGACGGAATGAGAGCAGGGGCATTCTACCTAGCACAGGGGATACTTTGCGCCGTTGGAGTGTCCAACCTGACCCGATGCCGATGGTTCACGATGCATCAGGATCGAGACTGCGAGCCGAGCAAGCTCCGACCTGGAGAACTGTACCATTCGTTACGATATAGACGACACCGGTAGATGCCGCGAGTGTTCCGGCAAACGACCCATACTGTTCATCGTCGCTAATCTTCCGATGCTCTGGTACCTGAGTGGAAATTCGTGTCAGTTAGAAGCACCCACGGGATAAAGAAGTCGCCCTTCGGGTACTTCCGTCTGAGATATTGCGTAATGGTGGATTGTCTTTTTCTAGAAGTGTGTCTATAAATGTCTTTCAAAGAAGAAACAGAATTTATATGACACACGCATTATGTTGAACGAGTAGAATTTACTGTACGCGTGACTGTTAAAGGAAATGTCTCTTTTAAGAGTTCTTCAAGTTTATTTGAACTTGAAAGTATCCTGCCAGACAACAATATCCTTGCGCGACGTCGCGCTTCAAGAAAGTCTCGCATCCATTCTCGTCGAACGCCCCAGACGCGCGAAGGGGTGCGTGCCGGCGTTCCCCTTTCATACTTTTTGGATACTCGATGCACGCACGACGCACCTCTCACGTGCGCGTAAAGAGGGTAATCCTGGGATAATGTCGGCGAGGCATTTCGTTTGATGTGGCTCCCTGCGAACCTGACTTCCACCTCCGCTACCCTTCACCCAGTCTCCCCCACCATCCTCCTCCCATCTTCTCCACTGACGTCGCTGAAAATTGCTGAATACTTCGCGCCAAGGCATCTCGCAACTCGTGGTATATTTCACTTGCGCGCTTTTAATGCATCCGCTCGTTCACACGGGCGTGTGGGGGCATGTTGAGACGCACAGAGTCGCGTGGGGCCGCGTGCGGCCCACGTACCGACGTGTACAGGCACCCCTCAACGGCCGTCCGTGTACGCGAGGGCACGTTCTATACGGCACGTGAGCCGTCGTGGCGGGTCGCTCGGCCTGTCGGCTCGTAGGAAAAGTTTATGGAAATATGAATGCCCGGGGTTTATTTTTATTAGAAGGCCTCCTTTATGCGGTACACGCATGACCCCCTCTCAGAGCCCCCGCCGACGGTAGGTCGAGCTTTTCCATCAGGAAATATTTCGCCTTTTGATGTTCGAAGCCACTTCGCCCCGGGAATGACATTACCATGGAATACGATGGAGGGACAGGTGGGGGTGACTAGGGGAAGGAGGCAACCAGGAGGGGGAATAGGGGATACGCGCCGGAATACATGGCGTTCCGACCCGCATTTCAACAGCGTCGTTTACCACCTTCGACCCCATATGCCGGAGTGGTATGTATACGGGAGAGTTTTTCGTACGGTCGCGACGAAAGAGCGAACTGCGGAGGCTCCCCGATCCTCTTCAGCTCCCCCTTTCACGTTTTTCTCTCGCTTTCACCTTTGGCCCGCCGTTCCTCCGTCCCCGTCTTCGCTGCTCCGCGACGACGCTTTCAATTTTCCGAATTTTCATCCTTTTACCCCGCTCTTCGCGTACAGGTGCGCCCGCGGTGTGCCGATGTCTGTCGGCAGAACGGCCTAGGTGGATCATGTTTCACGGAGACGCGAGTGTTCATTACTCGCCGCATCCATCTTGTCCGCTGGTTGGCTTTAACTTAATTACATTGTCAACAGGAAGGATGAAAAGTTCAATAGCTTCTTTGGTATATCGCATTGTTTCACGCACTTTTCCCCGTGCATTCTTGATTCTTGACGTTCAGTCGAGCATGCCTGTGCAGTCCGCGCCTGCCGTCTAGTGAAGCCGCGCCGCAGTATTTCATAAAGATTTTAATGAAAGCACGTAATAAACGTCTATGAAATGCTTGGGCCGGGACCAGCCGCCGGCGAGATTTATTTTATGGCCCTACTTTTCGACAACGACGCTAAATTCATTACCGCGAACACTCGAAGCCGGCGACATCGGCCGCGGCCATTTGCCGGGATTATTAGCGAAATTTCGTGTAGAGCACAGGAAGAATCCGTGCGGAGGGTCAAGAAGGGTCTGCGTCGTCGCGCGAAGTCACTGAGAATCCGGTGATGCAAATAGTTGCGGGAAGACAAGCGAGTAATGCTAATTCCGTCGCTGCGCCGGCCTTTTTGCAGATGCGAGGAAGCTCGCATTATTCACGAAATTTCGAACAAGACCAGTCACAGCGCGGCGCTGTGCAGTGTCGTTCGTATAACCGAAGGCGTAATGCTAATCAAAACTAAGTTCATGATGTAATCAAAGTTCGACCGAGCCCGGCTGGCAGCCGGGTGACGTCGTGTGTAACTCTTCTCGCGAAACAGAGGGGGGAACAACGTCTACATCCTCGAGGCAGCCGCCCGAAATCGAGGTTCCAAATTATTATTCCGCCCGTACCTGACGCTCCGCTAATGTCTGACATTCTCGCGTCTGACGCTGGCAGTCCGCGCAGGCAGTCTCTATCAATCATCGTCATGTAAACGGCGCCGTTTTCACCGTACCACCGTAATGCCGGCGTATGGCACCGTTATCAACCCCGCGCACGCACTTTTTGAGCGCGCACTCGACCGGTGGATTTTTGAGTCGGCCGGCGTCACCAACAAACCAGACCTCGAACGAATATATTATCGTCGGTAAGTTCCGAAAATTGCGGAGATTTATTCTTTTCATAATTCACCGGTTCGCCCGGGCGACATAACGAGCGCTAACTTGCGCCAGATATATCGCAATTCCGTGGAGATCTGCCGTTTTATTTTAACGTACAAATTAACTGGCGCCCGGTTTTCCTTGTTTAATTTATATTTGCTCGTTGCCGCTCTCTCTGTCTCTGATGCTATTTATATTGTTTCCCTTCCGTACATGATAATTTTATTTTTAATTGAATACTAAAAGTGCATGGTATAAATGCAGGGATATTCGACACTGATTAATCGCAATCACATCATTGACTCCGATCGATCCTACGCTGTGCCCGTGATGCACGCTGTCTTCCGTAAAATCGATTAGAGTTCTCCACTTTTCCCGTTCGCCGCGCTTGAAGAGTGCCAGAGCGAAGGTAGAATTTCCGATGGAAATTCTAATATCGCCGCTCACCCCGTATATCGCCTATTTTCAAACTTCTCACTTAGCCTGCCGCGGAAGAGACACGAAAGTGCGTCTTAAAAAGTTGGAAGGATCAGATCGATATGACGTAAAGTCGCGTCTCGTTCTTATTCCGAAAAGTGTGCTCGGCTTGGCAACGGACTAAAATTCGTAGGAAAACATTTCCGAGGGAGGATATGGGAAAAGGAATGTGTGTGTCATCTCTACGGAACTCTACCATTCACGATCACCGGCGAGCCTCAGTATCGAACCGCAGCAACACGTGACGCTTGTAATTAACACCTTTAACGAATTCCAGCTTCCTGCGGCTCTCTAACGCAAAACATCGATTGAAAATCTCTCGCCGGTCGAAATACAATTCTCCGCCATCAAAGTAGAACTTGGTGGTGCGAAACGGTGGCGAGAGCGGGCGGGGCGGCCTGTGCTTCGTCGAAACATCGACCTGTAGTCACGGCGAACGTGGCGATGAGAAATCTCACGTGAAATAAAACTGCGGTGACGTTTCTCCTTCCCAGCCTGTTTCGCTCTGCTCGCGTCGTTTTGTAACTTTCAGAATGTCGGAAAATTTTCTGAGCGCTCGCCGCGAATACCGCCGCGCCGGCGATGCAGTGTTCAATTTAAATGAGACCGTCCTTAATGGAAGAACTTACGAGCTTTCTTCCGCAAAATGTTGCTACGTAAATTCTGCGCACTGCAAACTTAATACACTGCCGTTTATCATGGTACAGGACGAAATTAACGTTAGGTTTTTTATCGCATACAATTTTTAATAATTATTACAATTTGTGTGGTGCTGATAGTTTTCATAAGTGTCGTCATAATTTTGTACGTGCAGACGTGAATAAATAATAAACTTACAAGTACATCGCCATGAGATAATATATTTAAGCAGTAAACTGGTCAAATAAGTGTCAATGATTATCTTATAACAAGGCTTTATCTCACTGGGAATGAAAAAGGAGTTATAATCTATCGATATCTACGGCATTGACGTATACGATAAAACAGGTCGAGAAGAAAAGGTAACCGGAACGGAAAAGCCCCGAACGTTTGCTAGAAAAGCTTGCCCGCGAAAAGCTTTGTATCATGAAATGTGCACAGTGCACACGTGGCAGCGTCACGGCTCGAGACATCACTATGCCGTCGTCGGAACAACCCTGGACTTCCAGAGCTTTAAAATTCGCAGCCATATTCATCGTGCGAGCAAGAAAAAAAAGAAGAAGAATGCAACGGTGAACGACATTTCTGCGAACAAAAGGAGGATTTCCGCTGTTGAGCTGTTCATGAAAGAGGGTAGGTACATTCTGTACGATAAATTTGACATAAGCGAAGGCTAAGGATTATCGAGAGTCCACGAAACACGAATTGCATTCTAACAATTCTCGTTACACGAACGACTTCAGCAGGACGTCGCAGCGAAAACAGCCGAAAGATGTTGCCTCGACGAAAAAATGCTTGTACCGCAAGCAGACATCGCGTTTCGGCCGTCGGCGCGACGGATCCGAGACTTGGAGGACCCGTCTACGTAGCCCCGAACGTCGACTTCATTCTGTCGCCGTTCGCGACGGCGGATGCGTCGAAAGAGAGCACTCCGGGCGTTTCGCGCCCGCCCCCCTTAATTGGATTTCGACGCCCGCAAAGACGCACGTGTCTAATTAACATTTGCGAAGGCGCAAAGTAGGCGCCTCTCGTAGGGCAGCATAATGACGCGGCGGTCCGGCGCGGCGGTGTGGGCAATTCAATTTGGAAGCGACGTCAATGTTCTCCCGCCCGTGAAGCGATGTTTAAGAGCTAAAGACCCGGGGCTTTTTTCGAAGCGAGAAAAAAAAATCTGTTACTCAGCCGCGTCGCTACCGCCGAGAGTGCTCCGTCCCGACTCCCGACTCCCGACGTTCTTGCTGGCGGCGGACGATAGCGGTAGACGATAACGGCAGACGTCGCCGTCGGTAGTAGGCTCGATGTGGCCGAGCTTTCTTCTTTACCACGTCCGTCCAACTCACTCTTCCGTTCGCTCCCGTCTGCCTGCCCTGTCCCTTTCCTCGGTCACCCTGTCTTCTTCTCTCCGTCCGTCTCTTGACGCGCAACCCATTCCTTGGCCATTGAAAGAGAGTAGCCGAAATGAAAGGAATCCTCGTCTGCGAGAAGACATTCAGCCTCCTCTTAATGGCGTCCCTGGCAAAGGGTGCTCTCAGTCGAGCAGCGCGCTGCCTCGTGAAACGTCGAGAAAAGGAGAGGAGAAAAAACATATCACACCGGGCGCGACGCGTCTTCCGAGAATGCGCGGAGAAATCGACGCTGTCCCCTTTGCGCGGCGTCGTATTTATTTCCATCCCCCCCGGACTCGCCGTTCAACGACGAAATCCGCCATTAGCGTCCGCCCGCGCCCTGCAGTTAGAAACCGTAACTTGAGAGGTCGATGATACGAGTGCTTTGGAAAAATGTCTTTTGTCGATGGCACGTACATTGTGGTTTCTCAGGACCAGACTCGATTCAGGGCAAATAATTGCGGTTCTTAATTACGGCGCGTTTTTATATCATTCCCAGCGAACTAACGAAAACGATCATTATACCGCTAGCACGGCATCAGTATTTGCAAAGGTATCTGCATTACGATTAATAAAACTGCAATCTATGAAGAATGCAAATCTCTAGGCGAAAGCGTTCATATTTTGAAGAGTGCGGCGAGGAAACTGACGACGCTGACCGTATCCATCGTTGAGGCACCAATCGTCCGTGCTCCTCGTGTCTCTACATAAAGATTTCGCCGTCTCGCGGCAGTGCTCCTTTTCCCATCCACCCGGCCGTCTTTTTACCCGCGTGACCTTGCGCGCACACGACCCTCCCGCACGGTCGCACTCCGGCACTCTTCGTACCGCTCCATATCCTTCACCCTTTCAGGCCGGCGTACTCCCCCTCACCCACATACGAGTTTACTCACGTACTTCGGTAGTCCTATTACCCCGATTTCTTTGCTCTCCGACGCGATACATCATCGAAGTGGCTTTTCACCTTCCTCAGCCGCCTCAGCGTCTCCGCTCGTGTACGTGCCCCCCTCCTCTCGCACTCCTCTCCCGCCGTACCCGTCCCTCGCCCATTACGAGCCTTTCCACCTTCGTTCGCTTTCTTCTCTCGCGCCTTGCCACTTTTACGCGCCCTCTATACCTGCACCACTCGCACAGTCGGAACCGTACGTGCTGACACACGCGTGTCTGGCGCGTGGGCAGCCACCCTCACACGGCTTGATTCTCTCACGTTTCCTCACATACGTCACGCGCCGTCGGCGTCGGGTCCGTCCCCCTTTCTTATTTTCCGCCGTCTCTCATCCGAAACAAGGACGAATTCTGCTTTGCGGACGCTGCGTCGCGGGTAGGCTAACGGACGGGCGCGGGACTCGTGGAAGAGAATGGAACTCGGAATTCGGAATAGGTGTGGAACGGAGCGTGGCTGACTGCTGAGCGATGTCCTTCTTTTCCCCCCTCCCCACTGCAGCACCGGCATCGAAATGCTGGCCGACTCGTTACGACGACGCCGACGCCGACGCCGACGCTCGCGTCATTTCGCCTCGCGTCGAGCCTTGTTTCGGCGATGCTCGCGAAAATTATTTATTTCCCGTGCCAAGAGCCGCGCGTCGCACTGCGACGATTTACGTTAACGCGCTCGCCGGGGGGGGGGAAGGAGGAAATGGCGAGCGCTCGCGGGAATTTCTATGGCTCGCCGTCTCCGCGGAACGAAGATAATCGTTAACGCCTCCCCAATACGTGGCCGGGAAGTTTTGCGGAGCCGCCCCGCGTGCACGCTGCATCTCGATCATTCGCGTCCCGGCGAATGCAGCTCGGGTCATAAGGATTTCAGTAGTCACGTATTTTTGCCGGACGAAAATAATCGTTAACGCGCGGAGAGCTCTGGATTGAAAGCCGCGGAAATGCTCGTTTTGCGAGACGCGCGTTGATTTTAAATCTTCTTCTCAACGCTACGGCGAGAGAGCGGTGCGCCGTCGAACGGCTGCCATTGGCACTCTTAAATCGGTCCCGGAAAGCTTTGCGGGACTTGGAAACATTCCCCACTGACACGCTTTTCGTATTCAACTATATAATTTTCGAGACGCCGTAACTCGATTGTCGGCAATTCGAAATAGCTGCTTTGCAAAGCGTTTTCGTGTAGTTTGCTTTTCCGCATCAAGTATACTGCGTATGTAGGCAAATTATACGGCATATGTTCCAAGCCGTGAAAGTAGTTAAGGCTAAATATAGCAATGAATTTGTGAGTGGTGTATAAATGCATGAAGTCCCCCCCACTGAATCGAATCGTTATGTTCCGAAAACATTGAAATCACAACACTCGCCTCGTTTCCCTTTCCTTCTGCTTTTATGCAGAATAAACGTGCACCGGCATGAAGACAAGAGTATGAAACGTGCTACGTATACGCCCAACACTTCTTTCGATATTCATATTTCGATGGTTCACGTATGTGACGTAAGATCCGTTTGCGAAAAGGTTCCGAAGAGAAGATGACCGAGTGCGCGTGGCAACGATTATTCATACTGCCACTGACATCATACAGACTGGACATTGTACACGGATCTTGTCGTTTAGCCGGAGCGACGTGCCATTTAAGCGTCCGGACACGAAGCGCGTTGAAATATCCCGCGCGCCGGCTTACCATCGCAACATTTCTTCCCTCACTCTGAGTCTGAGCCACTGGCAATTAGTTCCGATGTAAGCACGCATTATGCGGAATTGCACGTTCCGCTTCTGACCGAGGCGATATTTTCATGCAGATTGTCTAATAAATTTGAAATATCGCGCCCGGTGCCCAGAAAGTTTTTGACTTTAATGGCGACCGTTTCTCAAATTTGCACGACCGATAGGCGATAATGTCACGAGTCATCCGACATTAATAACTCGCCGACTTTCTGCCGTCCGGCCCGTTCTGCGCATCACGCCGCGCTGTTGTTAATTAGACGCGGCCGTTAATTAAGCGCGTTGTTTGCGCCGATTCCCGAGCCGCTCCTTTTTTCCCCACGGACTTACGCGAAATTCTTGCGCGCGCTCTCTGGCATGACAGACCGGTTTGGCAGGCGCGTCCGTATGTCAGCGACCAATGTGTAAATCGTCCAAGTGACACGGATTGAATCATTCCGCGCTACGGTCTAGCGGAAGCTACGACGATACTTTGCCTGTAACGTGAACGAAGATGCCGAACAAGGTTCACCGAGCACGCACAGCTCGCGAGGGATCCCGACTGGCTCGGCGAGTATATTTCAGGTCCACTGTTAAACGTCATACTTCGAATTCATGCACGGCGTGCGGGTAGGAGTAGCAGTACCTTGCGGTAGATTCCCCGGAGATTGTGGTTCGGTTCACAGATGGAGTCGGGAGTTGCGGCCCTCCCTCTGGGACTACCATTAACGGAGCAACGGTAGTCCGACGTTATTAGTATGCACATTGACTTTTTCCAAAGGTCCACCGTCTCATGACTCTTTGATGCCACGCATTCGCTCGTCGATCTAACCGCCGGCCGCCGGGATTATATCGATTAATTCAATCATGCCCGATACCTTTAAAGTTTTCGAGGCAAGAGCTAATCCGCCCCGTGTCCGTGTCGGAAGTAATCGGTCAGTAGGAACCCTAGGCGAATGTCACTGAATGTGTCTTCGTCACAGGATCGTCCGGACATTTCCGTGAGTGGCTGTCATACGTGTATTATCGGACGGACGGAACCGAAAGTTATTCCCAGCGCTTGTCATTAAAATTTCTGCGAGCGCGAACAATCAGTATAAATATCGCGAATGAGCCGCGGTAAATTTAAAATTATCAAAGCCTCCCGCGTTCTAAGCGAATGCAACGGTTGCCGTCGACGCAGCGCAGGCGGCCATGATTTACGCTTTTATACAATACAAACGAATACATTTGACGCGTGACTATGTTTCACCACCGCCACGCGAGATGTACCCGTACGCGAGCGATGCGGGGTTCGAAAAATCCGTTCTCCCGGCGCGGCGTGCCGATCGGCGAAAAGTGTTTACTCTGAAAATATCGGGTTCGCCGCGAAGGCCTGCAAACCGGCCAAACACCAACCGCGGTCGGGATAATGCATATAACATTACAGATCGCGGTGTGTACGCTTTATAGGGAAAATCCGGCTGATCGAATATCAATTGTATTGTTAGCATCTCCTATGCGGACGAACGCTAACGACGACGCTGATGGCCGGGGAAATTGGCTCGCTCGACGAAGAGTTACCCCCGGCTACATGAAAGGCAGGGGAATGTTCGGCAGAAACCTTTGATCCATGAACTATGCGGCTATGTCATGCCGCTCCAGCGGTTACGCGGAAAGTAATTTAGTTAAACCATCCCATATGCGCAATAAAGCGACTGCACCGTGCGCGCACAGTATGCGTATCACACACAGGGGGCGTAAGGTCCTAAAATTCTATAAGCGTACCATCAGCCGCGCGCGTACAACGGTGTCTATGGGCGGAGAAGCGCGAAGCGGTTGACGGGGTATAAATGCCGGCAAAATGCCGAAAAAATAGCACGCCCTGGGCTCCGCTGGCAGCGCTGGCAACGTTTGACAACGCGCCTAACCGGTGTAATAGTCTGTCGCGGTTTTCATCATTTATAGGCGGGATGGTTTAAGCGAGGCTTCGTATCGACGCGATCGATGCGTTTCGACAAAGCGTTATTTTTCCGCGCTCCTGTCCTTTTGACAGTAAAAACGTTGCCAATGCATGGTTAGCGTCACGTAACGAAAATACACCACGTCGCTAAGTTTCACACAATGATTCTCTCATGTTAACGAAATGCTTCTGGACAGATTGTGAACCTGAGATGACAATTTGACCGCTTCATGACACTTTTATATGAGCAAAATTGTCGTAGTATTTTTATTGATGGAATTACTCTATGGGTACTACTATTATAGCGGAGAATGTTTGGCGTCGATGCAATAACAGAATTCTATGCTTCTATGTTTGAATATCAAGATGCGAGATACAATATGACTGGCTTGGTATCCTGGAAACTAGTCAATGCTTGTTAACGAACACAAACCGTATTACCGAGTAATATCGGAAATATCGTCGCGTGTCACTCGAATCGTTGATTGGCATTAGCTTGACTCGATCAATTTTTTACTCGCTCGAATTTGTGACGGATGATTAAGATGCAAATCAGGAGGATTGAGGTTGCCCGTTTGCGATATTTTAACTTGGATAATTAAATGCACGCGATTATCTCCGAAACAGTCACTGTTACTAAACCGGATCGCTATATCAAGCTCGTAATCAGGCAAGAAAAGAAACATGTCTCTTGACGCATACAAAACTTGACAATGATAATGACTTCTTCGAAAATGAAGCCGGACGCGTAGAAATGAAAACCTTAGCAATTATGAACTTTTTGCTTTTGATTCACAAACGAACGCCTCAGTGGAACAAGGGGGAAAGCATGGCAGCAGTGGGCATGGCAATTTCGACCCGCCGCCGGCAGACGTAAAGAAGTGTTAGCCCCGCAACCAATGTTGTTCACGGTCCAATACATCTTATCGACTTTACTTCGTATCCCATCTACGCGGGGAAAACTCTCGTCCCTGCGCTCTCTCCCACTTCCCATTCCTCCGTGTCCCTTTCGTCCTCCTTCGCCTTTTCTCTTTCCTACCTCCCATTCCTCTCGCCTTCCCTCATCCCCGTCGTTTTCTCGCCATTTTCCCTCTCCCCTCTGCCCGAGATTATTTTTGTCTACGGCTTTAAATCTTCTCTCGGTACTTTCAAATAAAGTTTACGGTAGCGCCGGAGTTGATTTATATCGAGAAAAGGGAAGAGAGAAGGAATGACTGTGAGCGGAATAGAGGAGAGAGACGGAGAGGGGGGAGTGGGTGTAACAGTTGTATGCGTTCGACTGTCGTGTGTATACGAGGCAGTGGGAGAGAGAGAGAGAGAGGCGAGAGTGTTGAGATAGTGTTGAGAGAACGAAGGTGGAGCGGGAGCAATGGCTGCGGCATTTCTGTCTTCGAATTGCAGTAACGTGCCTCCAGTCTGACCTACCGAGCAGGCAGGGTGGCGTTCCACAGATTCTGCCGGGCGATATTAGCGGCGCGACGAAGTTGCCGACATTTTCGCGGTAGGCGGAAAGTTTCGAACGAGCGACTCTCCACATCCGCGAGACGTTGCGCGCAACTCGCATCGCCGTGAAACGAAGATCGACATCGTTTTGCCCGTCGTCACCGCGAGACGTGAAATCGAAAGAAGAAGAGAGCGCGCGTCGATTGGGTCGGAGGTCGGAGCCGAGAAAGTGGCGACGAAGATTGAATGTAGAGTACTCGAGGAAAGAGGGTCAAGAGTTCAATCTATGGATGAGCAGAACAAGAAACTAGGGGCGCGAACGGCGGCGGGACGATCGGAGACAATGAAATTCATATCCTCAGAACTTCCGGCGTGCTTCCGTATACATGACTCCATTATCGTCCGAAAACTTTCGAATCCGTCGCGAAGCCGTGAGAGGATAAAAATTCCCAGCGACTCGTGCTCCCGGCGAAACACGACAAACAGTCAGCTAAGAGGGAAGAGGCACCGTCGTCGTCGTCGCGTCGGCAGAATAAAACTCGACGTCGCCTGCGAGTGGAAAGCGCAGAGACAATGAAAGAACTCGTATAACGAACAGGAAAAAAGTCATAAATATTACATAGGGGGGCGCAAAGAGGTGACGGGCGACGGCGAGGAACAAGTGGAGGCCGATTCATAAGGACAAACACAGGGATCAAAGACGGCGGAGGGAAGATTGAGAAACGAGGGTCGAGGGGGGGAGGGAAGCGAGTGAACGTTTTGCGTCTGCACAGATATCGAGGCAAGAACGGCCGTGGCGTGAGGAGCGACGAGAGGAGATCGAGGAACAGAGCGACGAACGCTACTTCCTCGCCGTACGATTCATCGTGACGCTCGAAGCTCCCGAGACTGCGCTCGTCAGCTAAATTGGCTTGCATTTAGGCTCACGTCTCCCCTCTCACCCTCGCCGTACCGTGTCTGGGCTACACTCTTAGCCCCCGTTGCCACCCCCTCGGGCAAACCGTGAATCTTGCTCTTTGCCCGAGAGCGACTTAGCTGTAAACCCTTATCATAAGGTATACACCTCATGAAACAAGAGGGAGATACCCCGCTCGACTGGTGTACCGTGAACTATTACACGGCGACTACGCGACTCGTTACCGCTCTCGCGGGCACAGATTCGCGGAATAGATTCCTGTGATTTGTCTGAAAAGTTTCTGTCGTCGGCAGCGACGGCGCGCGGCGCGCGGCGGGCAAATGGGAGGACGCGCTTCCCCACGCTCGCCGGGGACAAAAGAGTCGTTGGGAACTTAATGCATGCCCTGCGAAATTTCAGGTAACTCCCTTTAAAGGCGACGTGCCTGATAGCGCGCCGCGGCGCGGATGCCTTGAGGGCTCTTTAAGTTACGCTAACCTAATACGAGGTGGAGTATTAATTTAGTCAAACTTAAGATTCGCCGCGATCGAATGAGGGCGTAAAGACAGCGAGTTGCCATTGTGTACGGAGCGCGCGGGTACGTGTTATACGGTCGGCGTCTACGTCTACCTCGAGTCCAGCAATCTTGACATTATCGTAAATAGGGGTTAGCTCGGTATTCCGGTGTAAAATTGCACACGCGGGTTCTACCTGGATAGCAGCTAACTCGAATACATTACAATTGGCGAACTTGACGAAAATCTTGGAACGTGCGGGTGGGTTGCGTAGAACGGAAATTGAAAATGAGGATGGAGCGGTAGGAAGCAGGAAGGCTCGGCGAGAAATTAGGGAAAATCGAAAGAGAAAGGAAACACATCTGGCATCGAAGCACGTGTTCAGCTGCACACGCTTAATGCTCGAATGGCGTGTCTGCGAGAATGGAAGAAAACGTTGGCAGTGGCCGAGTGTGAACTTATACGCTAGTTACATCGTGCTAGCCGCGAGCTTTATCACGGCGAACATCAAACGATTCTGTAATTACTACGCGAGGCAGTGCCTTTTTACCGTTCGCGCTCGCGCGGCCTCGTGCACACACGAATCTAGAGTAATCTTTTCGCGCGCCCAGCCATTCGACTGCGAAAGGAGTTTGACGATTCTTGGGAAAGTCTCGATGCTCCACTACGCGCGTCGCTGGTACGATTACGTTATCCTTACGACGTTCCGCAATGATTATGTTCCGCGTTACGGTAGACGTCATCTGGACGCTTCTCACGCTCACCGAATATGCGGCAAGACATCTTGACCTGGAACAGGTCGTTCGATAAATGATCCATCCGAGACCGATTCGAAGCGCCGAGAATCCCTGCATTACGGGCGGCGGAGCGTAGTGCGCATGGAATTTTGAAATTTTCTACACTTCGATGTGCGATGTAATGCAAGAGGAAGCTTGCGATATTGCAGATCGACAGTTCTGCGAAAAATGTCAAAATAGCGTCGATGCCGGAATTTCTTTCTGCATTTTGCCTTACGTTTTGCGACAATCGATGATAAGATGGTGCGGACTAAATTGTCTCCCGTATTACCGTGTTTGCCGGTATCTTGACGCCGTTAATGAACTTTTTAAGTGAGAGACCAAATCGGTCATCGCGGGGGTATACGCTGAAGCGTGTAAACACGCTTACGACGATAAGCCCATCGGTTTGTACGGCGAACGTGCAGGGTGCTGTAACGCATTGCAAGATTTCAATCTGATAATCTCCTTAGGACGTCCATCAAACGTCTCTCACGGCGTGGGACATACCACGAACGACGTGAACACGCATGCAGATGTCCGCACGAACGGCACATTAACATTCTTCGTAAGCAAGACATAGCGATGAGCGTATTCGCAAACCGACTCATTAAACGTCTTTGCCACTTCCACCTTCATTTTTCTTCACGAATCACCTTCATTCCCCGACAATACCCCGCACATGTCTCCCTTATCATACGCGTCCATCATATCGGCCCACGACAAGTCTGTCGGAAAAGATGCAGTAGCTGCTGATACAAGTGTAGAAGTCTATTTTACGCAGTCACATATAGATGCATTCTTTCCATCTCGAGCCATCTCATCTTGTCCCTCAGTGGGGTAGGAAAAAAATCAACGAGCGTCACGTTCGACTAACACGATCGCAAGCAACCCCTTTATACGTACGAGCGTTTAGTATTCCGCATGCGCGAAAATGCAAATTCTCACCCCGGTCTCGGCCCTGTATACCGAAAAGGTTGAAAGACGGCCGCCACCTTCGATACACACCCTCTCTTCTCGCGCCCTTTCCTTCTCTTTCTCTCCCTCCGCGCCTCCCATCACCCATCTCGCTCGCTTCTCTGTTCAATAAGTTTTGCCGGTATTTCCGCTACACTCTACTCTCTCGCTCCTCTTCCCTACCCTCTTCCCCGCACCGCTCGGTCTCTTCCGTGTTTTCAATACGTAGGGGTTACTGCAGTATTTTCCTAGGTTAGGAGCAAACTTTCCACTTAAGTTGCTTCATTTAGTTGGCCGCGCCAGTATATTGGCTCGGTAAGTTATTCGAGTCGAACTTCCCCGTTTTACTGCCTCCCTTCGGACCTACCCTCCCACTACCGGCATATCCACCCCCTCTCGCCCAACACCAGCCTCCCACGTGACCGCACTAAGGAGTTTGTGTTTACTTATAGCCCGAACCGGCTGGGGATGCTCCGACCCTACAGCGAGCGAATACTTTTGCAGAATTTATTGTTTCTTACGAGTCGGCTGCGTTGCGAGCGATAGACCGCGAATGACGCCCAAGTATTTATCCTGCCACGTTCGCGAAACGATCATTTATTCATTCATGTTTTATCTATACCCCCAAAATCATCATGACACGAAAACGACACCCACGAACCCTCAAATTGAATCGCGTAAAAGAGTTATGCCGACAATCTTCCATGGGATTGCATGCACACCGAAAACGAGGCCGACGTCGCGGCCGAGGATGCGGCATCCATCGAACGAGATACTTCTGCCTTCTCTCCAGCTTCCGATAGGAAAAATATCCACGCCGCAATGTGCCGCGCTAATATCCCTCTCGACCTACCACAGACTACACCTATCTCGCGAGAGAGCCCATTAACTCACGACTACATCGCGTCCCGCAATGCATAGTATTTGATGGAGTGTCCGACACAGGAGTAACGGTCACACAACGTACACACTCCGGTTCCGTCGGTTTTTGCGATTCCTGGCGCACCTTATCTACTTCCAACTTCCACGTTAACCTCTGACCTACTCTCCCGCTCCTTCCGCGGGAACGGTGTTATAGCGCATCGTCGTTCTCCCATTGCTTCGCGTAGGAACGTGCGAAATACTCCGGAAGGCCATCGGCGTTCCCTGAACGCCTCGGAATCTCCGTGAACGGAGGGAGATAGAGAAGGAGATGGGGCGAGAGTCGGATAGATAAATGAGGAGTAGGAGGGAGGCGTACAATCGTGTATACGCGCGCGGCGAATCTGTAGGGGTGTGTGGCCGTGCAGAGATAGTGTATGACTGTGTCGGGCTGTGTCGAGAGTGGAACAGAGACATTCTCGAACATCGAGCCGAATACAAACTGAGGGAAGATGAGAGAGGGACGGAGAGTGTGCCGGAGTGAAATGCAGGGAAGGAGAGGAAGGAAGATGGCGAAGGGATCGCTCGTTCCTCGCACGATTCACGAAAGCGATGCGGCTGCATGCTCCCTCTCGCAGCCCTTAGTGGGAAGAGGCGCAGCGGGCACGGGTGAGGCATAGGTCTACGTTGTTCGTACAAGTATGCGCCCATAAATGCCACAAGTTTCCTTATTTATGGATAGGCGAGCGACGTAAGTTACCTACAACTACTTTTCGCCGTTGTATTTATTTGTTATGCCCCCGGAGGGCGGGGGTGTAACTGGGACGAACGCGCGGATAGCGGGCCGGCGTGCGCGCCGACGACGTTTGCGTGCACTGTGAAGTCTCGAAAAACGGTTATTTACAGCGGACCCCGCGGCCGCGGCCGCGGCCTCTTTCGCCGGCCGACGTAATAAATATGCGTAATGATATGAAGCGGCAACGGCCCCCTTCTGGTCATGCGAGCCGACGCATTCGGGGAACTTGCTGCTTTTTTTCTCCTCTCTTATTACCCGCTCCGCTCCTCCCTCGATCCAGCTCGCTCTCGCACGGAATCTATCTCTCCTCCTGCCTTCCCTCTTGCTCCTTTGACCCCGTCGCGCCGTCTGTCCTTTCTTCGATTCGACGCCAAAACGAAAAACCACAGGCCGGCCTGCTGCGGGATCGCTTTAATTGCGGAGCGGAAACTTTGGCCCTTTCGTGTCTCAACCTCGGCTGCCGGGTCAGAGCCTGCTCTCTTCCTGATTATTTGACGCCGGAATTTCTGGCCGGCAGCCGGTGAACGATGTTAGACACGCAGAAATGCGGATGCTCCCCTCGCGTAACTTCGTAACCGACCCATCGCCGTTCGAGTTCCTTTGAACGTGATCTTTTAGAAGGATTTCCCATTAATTGCCGATGTTTAATGTTTTCAACCTAACTTCTACGGCATTTCGTGATCCGCTCAGGTATGAACGAGTACCGCAACGTCTCTCTGCAAAACGCTTCTTGCTGCAACGAAAACAGTTATTCGGCGAGCCACAACATTATCGTACACGAGCGGCATTTTAGCAGATGATATCATTACTCGCGACTCCATTAAGGATCCGCGCGTTGATGCACTTATGCATCCATTAATTCCTTCGCGCCATCTATCTCAATAATATACCCAACTAATTGGACCTACTTCGTGCCTCCCCCTCTCTTTCTCTCTCTCTCTCAGTCACCAGCGATCGATCAGACATCGAACAATGCCTCTCGCGGTCGGGCACGCCAATAAAATTCCCGCGCGACGAATTCACTTTAAAAGTACATCCATTATTCTCTCACTCTCGTCCGCCGTTCTTCAATCGAACCAGTCGATTATGCGTCATTCGGGAAACTCCATTTCCACTCGGCGAGCGTACCGTCGCGACGCCCGTGAATAATTCCGCCGGTGCAACTCATCCTTCGAGCTGCGATGAGCGTCAATCCGCATGTACGCGGCCACGTTGTTGCACACCACGGTTTGGCGGGGAACGTTTTGAGGGAAGTTCTCGAACCAGTTCGATATTGACTTCATGTGACAGGTGACGTGCTGTATCGTAAATTATACAATCTTATATTATCATCTCCAGGTGTACTAAACGTACAGTCTATTCCTATCATAGGACTTAACTCATTCCAACGAGGAACAATGCCTTTATGCTGGCGCAATGCAAATCTTCTTGTCCGGCCTGACGCAAGCTTCGGAAAAACTTCCTTTCCTCAACACACTGGTTCCCTCCAATCCATACACCTCCACTGCGCCGTAGACCCTCATCCAGCCGGTACCACACAGCAATAGACCCACCAGCTTTCGCTCGATCCAGTGAAATTGATCTGTTTCAGGTCCTATTCTCCGTTCGACGAGTTCGCGGCAGTGCTCAAGTGATTCTCGATAACTGACGCACACTCGCGCCGCAGCACGGTCTGTGTACTTTGTTGATCAGAGTTTGTGATAACAGTCGCAGTTTTTGAAGAGGCCCGAAACAGCGGAGGTAAGGAAATCGATCGTCGCCGTCGGGAAGAGAGAAGGAGCGTGTGAGGAAAGTGAGCTACATGTTCGTAAGCGGCGGCCCTTATCGCCATTAAACTTGGGGACAAGTGGCGCGATATTCTCGAGTGCGAGAAAGGCGAGAAGTTAAGGGTGTAATCGCTGTTTAGTCAGCTCACCGCGGGAGATTATCCGCTCGTTATCGCGTTATCCGCGCCGTCGAGACGTCGTCACGTTTCCACAGTCATTTCCGGGGAAACGAGATGAGCCGAAAGGAAAACCGCGACGTGAAAGCGAGGGGAAGGCTCACTTCGGAGGAACGTTGGTCGGGCCGATTACGCTGTGCGCGGGACGTGCCAATACTCGGACTGAGGAGAATGAATATACGTGTGCGATTCAGCCATTGCGCTGACAGACCGGTTATGAATGGAAGTTACGTGATTATCTGCTTGTGAAATCTTTCTGCTTCTACTGGCCCTTTTTGTTGTTAGGATTTGTCACAACGTTCTTTTGCGTTTGCTTGCTTTTGTCAATTTCGCGTGTCGCCCGCTGGGATTCGATTCCACGCGCTTCTCGTGCATTTGTGCAAATTTGAACTGACATTACGTCACTTCTGTGTGTGAATATTTCTTGCGACCTGCGACGATAATTGGCGATGACCGGCGCTAATTAATGTGCGTTCGCGACGGGAGTATTTGGTCTAAAGTCCTCAGTCGGTTATTTAATAATTCGGTTTTAAAAACCTCGTAAAATGACGGCAATCACTAGCGGATACTATATTCCATAAATTATACATTTTCTTCATAACAGTTTGGAATTGTTAATGGGATTGGAAGCCTCACGATCAATAATTACATCCATGATAGTAGTGTAATGAATAATATGCAGTAAAAACGAGGACGTATAAAACAACGAATGCAATGAAATAACAACTGCGCAGCACCATCAGTAGCGCAGAGTTTATCTGCAGCAACTGCATATTTCATACGTCAAAGGACGGCAATATCAGGGATAATGGTAGACCGATAACGCGTACAGTAGGCACAGTAAACCATGGTCGGACAAACTTCAACTAAGCTGCCCGTCCGCTTTCAGAATGTCCAGTGCTCCCTGCTTTATTCTCTCATAAATATCTCCCGGCTGCATGCGTTAACTCTTCTAAATAAACATTTTTGTCATTACTGTATATTATATTTTGAACAAATTGTCGGGCCGGGGACCGCCGACGCAGAATGATGCAATGAATAGTACATTATCGTGGGATTGGAAGCGACGAATGAACGTCGATGAACGAGGCAAAGTAGAGTATGCAGAAAACAGGCAGTGGCAATTGGCCGGTAATGAAACGTATCACCCCCGCATATAACATACCTGTGGTCGAAGTATCGTGACGCGGGCATTAGCATAGGGTTGTCCAGGGTGACGGTGCTCGAGTGCGCCAAAGCGTCACTTTGACGCGTCATCGTCGATACTATGCATGTAATTAATTAATGAGAGCTCATTATTAACTCCGACGCTGCTAAAGCTCGTGCGAGACATTTACGATTCCAATCCAACTGTTAACCGTTATCGTCCGATCAACGTTCGAATCAAGCAAGTACGAGTTGATAGATTTTTGCGGTCACCTCGTCCGCAAAAATGTTCAACCGATCCCGGACAGCACGAAGCGAACCAGCCAACTTCGAAACGACTCGCTCGACTACGAAAGACAGAAGCGGAAGTATCGGCATGCCAGAGGAGTAGCGAAATCCGATGCTAATTGTAAGGAGGAGAGAGATGTGCATAATTGGACCATAGCGAGGCGCATTACGCAGGCAGGCTACGGTCACGGTCAAAGTACTGCCATCAGAGCGTCAGCGTACGGTAGCTTTCAATAGTGACGATGGGCGATAGTGACGGCTGAAGTGCCGGTGCCAGTTTCCGCGGTGATGGCGGCGGTCGAAGGCACTAAAACGTCGTTCGCCGACGCCACGTCGTCAATTTGTGCGCGAATATAACGTGCACTTCTCCGTTCGTACCGTACGTCCGCTCGTCCAATAATAACATGTTTATCGGACGATGATGCGACTATTAAGCCGAGCGCAGGGTTCGGGTAATTATGCGGCAGCCTATCAGGAGGGAAGCACGGCTCGGTTAACATCATAGATATCGATGAACCGTACCCATGCCCCTCACCTCTCTTCCGACGACCTCCACCCTCGCCTTCCAACCCCGTTCTACCGTTCTGCCACCCCCCCGTCTCCTTCGTTCGCCATAGCGGATCTGGGCCACCCAATTACACGCTCATCTACGATCAGGGATCTAGGAGACGTACAAATTGATCTGTCTAGGAAGTACCGCGGGCCCCGGCGGCTTATAGATATAGCGCGTCGTGAGTATCGGAACGGATTGTGGCATCCTGATCGGCGTAATCCGCCGCTCTAAATGGTAAAATTACTTAATATCGCCCCGGCATCCTGAGCTGTTCCCTCGTCGCTGCGCGTGCGGCTTCGATTTATCGTCTCTTCTTATTGAGACGGAGCTTTATCGAGGTGGGTTAATGGGTTGACGCTCGCGATTCCGTGCCGCGAACGTCCACAGGCGAAATTCCTCACGGTCGACTGTACACAGTGGGGATCGCGAGACCCAAGACGTAATTACGCACGTGGTACACGAATTCCTCGACACTATTCCAGTGCGACCCGTTTCGCGAAGTTTTCCAACCGCGATAATAAGCACTTGATAACGTACAGGTGTTGCTCATTTTCTCTTTCCCTCGTGCGCCACTTTTACCGTTATTTTCCGCATATTCCACGGCGGAACGCACAATCAAACAAATCGCAAATTCTGTTCGTTATTTATGCCGAGAGCGGCGGTGGGCACGACGACGACGACGACGACGGCCGGTAGCCAGCGCGGTAGCAATGCAAATTGCTGTTTATCAGCAGCCGGCACTCGAGGCCGAGCAAATTGTGCCTACGACAGAATGGCTAGTGGCCGTGGCCATAGGTACATACCACCTTGCCAGGTCGGGGAACCTACGTGGCTGGTTAATTTATATCGTCTGATGCTCCGTTTGTAATCCGGGACCCTCGTCAGTGTGCGGCCCAGCCTCTCTGACCTCTCTCTCTCTCTCTCTCTCCCCTTCTCTTCTTCCTGTCTCTCCCTCGCTCTCCTCTTCCTCCCTCTATCGTCTTTCTCCTCTCAGTAGCTCTCTTCCCCTGCGTAGATCCAGGGACAGGGCTGTTAGTCAGCCGTGTGATTCAGAAACAGTTTATTTGCCGAGCGTCGCCGGGGGGAAAGCTTCGGGGATTAATTCGAGGTATTTACCATAAATAATTGCACAAAGAGCGGATTTCGTGGCGCGGAGGCGAGAATCAGCATCCGCTTTCCCACGCCATCGCCGTGGTTTATAACTGTGAAATGGACACCGAATTATGCAATGGAACAACATCGCGCGTGCGCGCGTACGCGTGTGCAGGGTCCGCAGTGGCTTTTTGTACGATTCTACCTCATCGCGGTTAGATCCGGATATTTTCTAATGACAGTGTCTGGAGGAGAGACGGGACTCTATGTACGTAGGACAAAGAAACTGGAATGACGATCTAACAATTTCGTTTACTGCGTGTGTGCGAGTATCAGATCAATTTCAAGGTGTGCAGGTATGTGGGAAGTATCGCGAAACAGAAGCGAGCCATACCGGAAGCGTTTACCATCGCTGCGTGTGTGTCCGTGGGCATTAGCGACACGCATGGTATAATTTTTGAGCTGGGAAAATGGCACGGCGTTCGCGTGACAACCGAAGGCACCGTGAAAAAGAGCACAGAGCGCGCACACTGCTTCCCCGCTTTATTACTATTGCATCGTAGCGGAGGGAAAAATATAAACTTAAGTGCAGACATTACCCCCGGTTACGCTAATATTGCTATAAAGAATTCCGTCTTGGCACGTGAGCGACCGGGCCGTCGGATGAAAACGACTATTAGCAGACCTTTACGGGCAGTATGACGTTAAGGCAATTTAAGGAAAAAAAAATAAAGATAGAAAGAGACGAAACATAGTGGAAGCTGTGTGTAGAAAAATCAGCCTCCACGCGCGTACACACAGATTCATCGTTCCGTCAGCGCCGTATCACTTATCCGTTCATCCTGGCCGTCGGTCGTTCAATTGCGCCACGATTGTAATATCACGGAGGTAACAAGCGTCCGCTCATTCCTCCCGGTTTGAAATTGATGATCGATTGTAGTCGCGGCGCTCCGGCGAGTGCACTGCCACGTCCGCTCGGCTCGAAACTGGTCCGCGGCCGACAGCGAGCGAAGTGGCAAAACGTCGAACTCTCGGAAGATCCCGCGGAAAAGCAAGGCCGACAATTTGCATATCAGGCAGCGGTGATAATGAGATTATTTTTAAGTGCTTAATGGAAGTTTGAAATGCGACATTATCGGGCCCCGAAGAGCGGGAGGGGTGGGGGAGGGGAGCTCGTTGATATTTTGCATATCAAAGGATCACTTCGCTCGTAAAAGCGCCCGCCTCGTCCGCCACCGCCGTTGCCGTATCTACTTCGAAATTTTATTATCGCCTTCTCTCTCCCGCTCCTGCCCTCGCTCTTTCGCTCGCTTTTTCTCCGCCACTTTCTCACATTCCGCGCCCGCCCGACCCGGTGCGTTCCGCGGCGCGTTATTTACGCAGAGAAACCCGGTGATCCATCCGAATCCGTAACGACGTTACATCGATTGCTTATTCAATCGCGGGACCCCAATGGCAAACAGTGCGCAGAATTTCACCCGCGAAAATAACGAAGCAATTTGACACGCTCGCCGGGCGAATGTTTCTTTTGAAATAGTTTCGATTGTGAGCGACTGCGGGAACGCGCGCGCGGGCCCGCTGCGAAACCGCGAATGCTTTGAACGCCTTTTGTGCCCGTAACGAGAAAGCTTTTGCGAACGAACAACGCTCCCCGACGCCGCTGAAATGTGTCGCTCTCTGTGTTCCAGACATTCTCCAATTGTATGCGGTATTCGACGCATTCTCATTCTCGCGCCCGCGCGGGAGGAAACGAACATACGGCGTGTGTATTTCCTGTTTTTTTCTGCCATTTTTATTCATAAGTCAGCTCGGCGCGCTACTCAAACCAGAAGTAATGCATTCTGCGTGAAACGCCGATGTAACGAGTTTACATGTCGAAACGCATGAAATATTCAACATGCCGGCTGTATTTGTTTTCGCTCAAGTAACGTCTTTCGCGCCTTGCTGCCTGCGAAAGTAGACGAGGACGTTCGCGAGACGTGGCACGAAGGAAATTAGCAAGTAGGTACCAGGTGAGGACGGCTGACCGACTGATGAGTGGGCTCGATTTTTTTCGCACTGTGCGCACGCTGACGAAACAGAATTGAGCAAAGTTGGGACACTGAAAAGAAAGGCGCGCTTGCATTCGCACTACGCGCTCGATGTAAGCGAGGAGCAAGAAGCTAATGAATTAATAAGGTCAGAAGTTTGTCGGTTCGGTGAGTCGTGTCGTGCCTCCTGACGTCTTCGCTCTCTATCTCCGCCACTCACAATCAGTAGTCTCTGTCGCGACACCTACGGTGCAACATACACACGTAAGACGGATGCACGACTACGCCCTAGCATATATACCTTGCGAAACACGACCGCACTATGACATGCAGCTTGTGCTTGCATGAGTCTGCTAGGTGGAAAGCATCTACTGCGTGCGAAACGGGGAGACTTGGCTGCTGCCGTAGCAGAGGTCTCGGAAGTTTCCCATTATAGTCTCCCTTAACTGGTACCTGCTCCCCTGCTCGTCTCCTCCACCCTATCGACCCCTTCTTCCTCTCTCTCTCTCTCTCACTCTCTCTCTATTCATCCATTCGCTTTCTTCCCCTCGCCAGTTCAGTCCCTCCTTTAGCGAACGTCGCCGTCTCGGTCCCTCTTATTCCCTCGCTCATTCACGTGTTCCCTGACTATCACAGGCAAGCACATCGAGTCAGACAAACACACGCATGTACGCACGTGTGCTCACATTCTCCATCTCTCCACCTCCACTTCTCGTCCCACCACACTCGCACGGAGTGCGGCACACCTTTGGCAGTAAACTATGAGCTTGAACTATTCCATCGTTACCCCCTATAGTTTAGTTAAAAGCGCCCTCTTACCTACCGTCCCATCGTCCCTTTCTCCCCGCTTCCTCTTCCAACGTAGTTCTCCGGCCGCGCTCCAGCAGCTAGCCCTGCTACCCCTTGCCTCTTGCCGCGACCCGTTTTCTCGTTCTCCATCGACGTCTCGGACCTAAGTCCACAGCATGCAAATTCGGCCGTCTCCCTCTCTGTCTCTCCCCATCGTCGAATTTCCTCGATCCAGCCAATCTTCGTTGTTCGTGCACAAACTGCAGCTGATGCGCTGCAGAGCTGTAACTGCAGCAGGCGGAAAGACGGAACGCGGAGAAGGCAGGCTGCGAGGGCAGCGGGCCTCATCGGGTTCGACTTGGAATTTCTGAGGACGCGTCGGCGAATTAGACGAATTCGATTAAGTCGGATTCGTGTAAACAAGAGAGGGGCGAAGCACGCGCGCGCGCGCTCGTCTGAATCCGGTGCGGAGAGTTTGACGCGTCGGGCTGCGGTTACAACGACACCGAAATGCCACTGGATCGAGCCGAAGGTGGGGTCAGGTGGTGGTGGACGTACGAGGATGGAAATTTAAGGTAGGCGCGACAGAAACTGCGGCCAAACTCGCTGTTTCCAGCTCGCTGCAGCTTAGCAAACATTTATTGTTCAACTTGGACTTGGTATTTGTTTTACTATATTTTGCACGTATTGGTTGTGGCATTAAGTTACGGCTGTTATGTAAGGGGTTGAGGATGACGATGTCATGTGCAGGATATTTGACGTCTTTTTGGTCAAAATTGCAAGCGTGTTCTAGAAAAGATGTATGCCGAGTAAGGATCGTCTGGTGATGCTAGCAAGTAAGACAAGTATTGCACGGAGCGTGACACCGAGTTTATCACTCTAATTGCAACAATTTCGTGCCCATTTTGTAAATTCTTAATGAAGGCAGTATTAGTCCTATAATAAGACAGACACTTTAGTTCATGTAGTCCTAGTGACACAACAAAATATTACAAGGTCCTCCGTACACCGGTGCATTGATGGTACAATCACGTCATTCCCGCGATCTTCCTAACATGAGACAACGTAACAAAGTTTCCCGGGGACCGAACTACTTCCATCCGACGAGTTCTCCCTCCGCCTCACGCTGACGCATTCGTCCGCAGCAATATCTCAATTCCCGCGAATAATAATCGTCCGGTCCAATTAGAGCCGACGCGCGACTCGCTCTGTGCGTAATATTTAAAACGACGCCAATTCTTTTTTTCATTCCCGCGCGCACTCTTCGCAAGGAGATTTAACGAGGACGTTAATGAATGCCGGGTCGTTTCGAGCGGAGATTCTTGCGATTCGGTGAAACGATACGTAACAGCGCGAGATGATATCTCGACGTTATCTGCTTAATTAGTTTCATTTGGTAACCGCCCGGTGGAACGCCTCCAAGATTTGACAAACGACGTAAGGGGCTCACTTGCTAGGGGGACGTCTTACGTCTTGACTAGGCGATCAGCCGGGATAACGTTTTTAATTAAGCCGTGCTCCGTGACGACGAGCTCCGTTTCGCTTCGGGCTAATGTTCTTGATACTAATGATATCGAGCGAAGGACCGAAAGACCGATGCGATAAGATTCGACGCGGATAAGCTTTATCCGCGCCAGGCACATTACGCTCCTACCCTTCGGCGATAATAAAGACGTCAGATTCTGAAAGCGTTCGAATGTGTTCTCGCGGCGGCACGCGCTTGCGCGATACCACAAGACGGTGGTATAGGACAGACCGGACAATGAATGTATAATTTTGCCACCCGATCGTGGCCACAAGTGCCCCATTGCCACTTTCGTGTCACATCGAACGTCGTCGGCCGGGTCACGAGATCTAAACGCTATCTTATGGTGAGAATTGATACCGAGTTTATTAGTACCGATTTGTGCTTTTATTTCATGGATGACTATATCGAGCGTGCGCGCGCGGGGTGCAGCGTGCAACAGGCAGGGAGGACGCCGCACTTTTTCGGCCATTATTCTCAATTTTTACAAACAAATTACCACCAGTGAGATTAGTACCAATTCCCATCATTAGCTGCATTGTCACATAGTGACGCGCCGGGTAGAGAACGCCGGATGTGATACGAAAGTGGTAACACGGCACTCCAGTGGCCTGGAAAACATGTGACAACACCAAATACATCGTATTTATCATTCAGCATTATCGACAGCGGAAATAAGTGTTTGTTCGCACGTGTGCATATGCCGAGTGAAATCAGTGGCAGTGGCGCTCGGGAAGCGTTTAACGCGAAACTATTCGAAAACGACTCTTTACACTGCGAATATCCGTGCGGAGCCGGATAGGCCAGGCTTTCCTCTGTCTGGCTTTACGTGCGACGAGCACGAGGCGGGGCACCCCCGGCCCGATCTTCAAATATACATGGATAGACTTCGTATCGAATTTCCCTAGCGGGCAGCGCGAGCGACTCCGTCGACGGCATTTCCCTTCGCGCGAATAAGAAGAAGCTCCTTTGCCGACGTGTCGTGTAGGTACACCCACGTTTGTCCGTCTCAAATGCGAGCTTCGCACGGTCTAAGGTTGGCAAAGAGAAGGAGATGGAAGTCGAGAAGGGCGCCTGGCTGACAGGTAGGAGAGTGTTGGAGAAAGGAGCGAACGGATGGGAGGGAGGGAGGGAGAAAAGTAGAGAAACGGAGAGAGACAGGCGTTACGTGATACGGGTCTCAGGTGACCCGTCGAATTCTCACGGATATAGAAATCTCCTGAATTTCAAATTATCTTGACACCGTGGCGAGAAACAGCCGTCCCCGAGCGTGCACGTTGCATTTGTGAATTCGGAAAAGTGCTGGTACGCGGAAACGGATAAATGGCGTAATAATTCAGGACGAGCGGCGCTCTTTGATTGTCCTAAGCACTTTAGTGGCACGTGGAAATGAAAGGCGATGCCGGCGCGCGCGCGCGCGCGCCTGTTGAAACTAACATGAAGCCCGGGGTCGGATCGTCAGCCGTCCGTTGCGCGTAAAACGCTCGAAATCAAGGAGCATGCATTGGCCATGAGGAACAATGCGCGCCTCGGACGCTCGTCGCACCGGCATAGCCATTGGCAGCGTTCGCATTTCGTATCAAAGGTCCGTTCTGAATTGCGTAATCCTGCAGCGCGGAACAAACGGCGTGCGCCGCGATTACCGCGTTTCTGGCAATCACAACATATATGTACGTACGCAGTCAAAATTCGTCCGTTTGCACGGTTGACCCAGTCAGCAAGCTGACTTTCGCCGAGATTGCCGGGACAGAATGGTCCCGCTACAGGGGGACCCTGATAATGGCCGGCTCGTTTTTATGTCTTCGAGCCAGTCGTTTTAGCGGAGCTGGAAAAAGGTGTTCTCAAATCATTAACTTTACACGAATACCGGGATAAAAGGGAGGCCGTTTAGCGGTCGTCGATAATGCCTGCGCCGAGTTTTCGTGTATCCCTTAGCTTGTAGAAAGCGTTCGGCGTCCCTTTCCACCGGCTCCTTCCCGCCCTGCCCCCGCGTCCTCCGCCACCTTCACCTTTCTGCCCCTTCTCGTCCTACTCCACCGCCACGTCGCCGTTCTTCCTTTCTTTCGCTCCTTTCTCCCTTTCCGTCTAGCATCCGACTACCCATGGGAGGCCCACGAACCTTCCCGTTCGCAAATCCCTTTCCTTGCCCCGGCGGAGCAAGAAATGCAACTCTCCTTGGGGAATTAATTGCGCCGTAAAACGTAGATTCAAATCCGTGCCTCAAAGCAGAAAGAGGGGGAGCGGGGCGAGATCGAGCGGGTGGCGAGGTCGCCAAGCAAGAAAAGAGAGACGGACGTACCCTTTTCTTCTCCCGACGTCCGAAAGGTTTTCCCAAGATGGTTCTCATCTCGGGCTGCAATCAGTGTCGTAAATTGCTTGCAATCGCTCCTGCAATTAATTCCGGCTCATCCCCGGGGATTTATTATTCTCAATAATACCGTAATATTCTTGGATGGAAGGACAACCTATCTCCGGGCGCAGGAGTTTTCTCACTTGGCTCCCCCACCCGCTCCCGTCGGCGTCGCTCTAGCCACCCACCGCGGTCGGTCCGTCGAAATGTATTATTTCTATGCGATTTCCATCCTTGGCACATTCCCCGGACTCTCGTCGCGGCCGAGATTGAACGTGAGGTCAGGCGAGCGCGCATGCCTCTCCTCCCGATTCTCTTGACTTAGCATAATCACGTATTCCGGAATAATACGGGGCAAGTATGTTCCGGCGAATGAGCGGAGGCAGGCCATTTCTGCGTTCGCGACGAAGGAAATGATCGCCGGCGACGGCGTGCCCTCCTTCAAACGATTCCTCGCTCTCTTAATTAGTACGGTCGACGAATCCTACGAGATTCGCGACAGAATCGATTCGTCTTCTGCGAACGTCCGCAGCCCTTCTCGTTCGCACGGTTCCGCGCCGCTTCACATCTTTCACGCGCTTCGCCAGAGTCTACTTTCGCCCCGGCTATAATTTCTTTGTACTTTCGGGTGGTAAGTGCGCGCCAGCAGCGGCCGGAAGACGGAGCGAGCGAGAGAGTCTAAGTGAATCCGCGGCTTTTGCGCCGTATCTCACATTTTCCAGCTCCTTTCAGAACACTTTAATCTCGCCTTACATTTCCTCCTACGTCTTGAGGAGCAAGTAAGCCGCGGTAACGGTATATTATAATACAATACCGTGGAAGGTGCAATATACCTCGTCCGGTAAGACGGAACGGGGGTTGCGAGGGTGCGGTGCGAAGCCGGGGTCCTTCTTTGTGAGAAAATGTGCAATCCGTTTGTAACAACGTATTGCTTAACGACGCGGGAAATATAAAATTCCAACGGCGAACGTGGCGAGGCGAGTTAAAGCACGTGCTCTCTCTTCCTCCCCTTTTCCACCATTTTCTCCCTCCGTTCACCCCGTTCTCGCAGCTTCTTTCTCTGTCCGACTCAGCCTTTCCAGTCCCAAGTTAGCCCGGTATAACCGTAACTCGAGGGTCATAAAGATGCTGCTGTAACTCGGTCTTAGGGTGCTATAAACAAGCGTGAAACGTATCGAAAAGACGCGAGATTCCTAATCGATGGCCGATCTTCGAGCGCGGGAGGAGAAAGATCGCGTGCGGCGGTCGGCGTATCCATTTAATTTGTCGAAAAAGCACAGGCATTACGTCGCTCGTAAATAATAAATAGTGCGATTAAGAGATTTCCTTCCCCGGAACCGGGCCGACCGAGTGCGGCCGCAACCAGTTTCTTGCGCGGGAGCATTGCTGAAATATACCGGTGTGTCTCGAAGTTGCATACCTTACGGAAACTTAGTTCAGCGTGTTCGTAACAATAATCAGTTATTTGTGCTCGTGGATTTGCCATCGATGTGTAATAATTCAGGGATCATGACAAGAATGTGCAAAGTTCCTACTACGCTGTGTTCCAAATTATTCCGCGGATAGCTTGGTAACTGCGTTACGTAAAGTGGGTCACGAATAAACTGTTATATAAGTAAAACTGCGAAATGTGAGCAGTTTTCGCGGTTTCACGCGAAACATACATTCAGATCCTCATTAATTCTACACCGGCACAAATCTGTTATGTGTACAAAATTGTACGATGCCCAATTTCAAGCGTCTCTCGCTCCACGCCAGCAAATGGCTGAGAACATCTATTGAGGCGCCCGAGTATTTGTTCCTTTGAATCCTCCAAAGAGAGGACATCGCGTCTACTCTCCTCGAGCCACGTCCACACGCTCGCGCGACTTCCTCTCCGCTCTCGTAAGAATTAATTGGTCGCAAACAGCAGTCGCGCGGGCCACACTTCGCGCGGAACTTCGCTCGTTCAATTTACGCTCGCTACGCCTCGAAACGCGCTCACGGACGTATCCGTCGAGTAATTTTCAACTGCGACAAGAGATCAAGATCCACGCAAACGGCTCTCTTTCGGACTCTCGGGGCCGTGGAAATCCCGACTTTCCCGTTTCGCGGTGGCCGTGAGAGAGAGAGAGAGAGAGAGAAAGAGACAAAGTCGGGAAGGTGAGCGGAAGACGAGAAACTGAACGTGAAAAAGGAGAGAAAGAGAGACAGAGAGAAGAAAGGAAGAGAGGGATCTGTATATTAAAGAGAATGGGACCAGGCTAACGTCGAGTGTGAGACTGAGAACAGGAGGGTGATGCGGAAAGAGAGGCGCGCCGAAGTACCAGAAGGTCGTCGGCAGAGTGCGAACTAAGTGCGAGAGGAAGCGAGAGAATGCGAGGAAGATAGAGGCGCGCTGGTGGGAGGGGTGGCGCTCAAACTTTTGCATCAGAGCGAATTCTTTCCCGCGCGGCGCCGAGGAATATCTGTGATAAAGTTATGAACTTTTAGGAACGGCCGTGGCACCTCCGCGCCAAGTAAATAACTGCTTACTCTCACTTCCTCGCGGGTACCTAACGACCTAACGAAATTTCTTACCGCCGCCGCCGCGTCGTCTAGCGCACGTGACCGCGTAGGCGGTTAATTCCTCTGTTACCGGCTCGATAGAGTCGGTTCAGGCATGAAAGAGGGTGCCAAAGGGACGCGAAACGAATTACGTCGCATTCGATCGAGCGTCGGAATGAGGGGAAAAAGAATTACAACAAATACGGAGTCCGCGCGAGTCGAGTCTCGTGGCAGGGGGAAACGCTCAAAGGATACGTGCATGTTCGGACGGACGGATCATGTAATGTTTGATTGGATATTATTGCTGTAACGGATGGACAGGCGAAATATTGGGGCTGATCACTGAAGTTTTAACAAAATCCGTTACAGGGCAATTCTGTACCGGATATAAAAGCAAACGTGACCATTGAATAAACGAACGTGCGTTGATAACAAAACGTGTTGCGCGGGATGGCTAAAAAAATTGTATCTCCCGCTGCAAACATTCGACATCCATTGATATTACGCAAACTCACTGACGGTGCGCGACTCGAATACTCGAAATCAGTTTTGGTTTATCTTGACGTTACTGGTTCTGTTCGTAATCGATTTTATCTCCGCATGAATACAAGTGTGCAAATTGTTTTGCATGAAATTGATACTAATTCTTTGCGCGAACCTGTCCGTAGCCTGTCAAACGAAAAAGCATCGAATTGTTGCAGTACCTACGCCCGGTTGTAACTAGAATGCAGGAATAGCGAGTAAAATATCTGGGAGAGCTCATACAGTCGACTTCAAAGGAACATTGATCGGCAACCTGTAACGTATCGATTTTCGATAGGTCACCGATGACATTTCAACGTGTCCTTCCGGGAAACTAATGAAATTCGTACTACCGATACGTGAGCATACATATTTACGCGACGATGGCCGTTAACTTCGTCTCAAGTATCATAATTAAGAGTTCCACGCCTGTGAAGACGTTCCATGGACCGCAGGTTAGGAAAGTGTCCAAATAGCGTGCGGCTCGTCATGGTTTCCTACCGTGACAGGTTTACCGAGCGTGTAATTATTTAACTTCACGGCGATTATCGATTCGTTCTACTACGTCGGACGTGATTCAATTATCCATGGAAGATTGAGTCCCATTAAGTTTCCTTACGGGCAAGTGCCTTGCGAGTGATTCTTTTTTGTAAGTGCTTGCAGGAACAAGTACGGTTCACATGACTTGTATGATTGAGAAAATGATTCCCATCATTACTTGAGACACGTAAGTGTCGGCTAATACGTTAAGGAATCTTGTGACACAGTTAATTTTACATTTCTTTTCTGGAACTTACAATGTCAAAGCTGTGGCGCGGTCACGAAGTTCAAATTTGTATTATGTACCACATCAGTTGCATTACCGTTATGTGGCAACATTCATGAAGAAAGAATACCTTGATCGTTTGTGACTTCAAACCACACACAGCTATATCCATGAGTCTGTAGAAAGAACGTAAATGAAAACTGTCGAGTCAGTTCTCGATAGGAAATCGATTGTCTTCCCGTTCACCTGTTGAAGGCACGCGATAATTGGGTAGAAGTTTTTATCGTGGCCCATTCCGGTACGATGACCAACTGGAGGACCTTTAGGTTCCCCGGAAAGAGATTTACATCGCATTTTTAACAAAATCCACGTCTACCACCCTCGACACATTGAGAAATATGGGCACAAACCCAGCATAGAGTAGACATGTTACCATTTTCGTAACACAGCCAACGTTATCGTCCCGGTGCGATATTAAATCACAATGCTGTTTATGGTGAGACTTTGTACTAAACTCGATGATAGTAATTTGCTGTTAAAAGTGGAGAATAATGTGATATCGGATCCGACGATTCTTCCGAACGCAATGGATCATGCTACAAGTGTGTCCGGTTGTGCTTAACTCGCGGGAAAAATCCAACAATGTCACACCTTCCAGTCGATGAAGCAGAGATGAAAATGTTCATTCTACTCCCGTTATCGGTACTGTGACCCAATATCTCCACAACGTCCTCGTTCATGGAATACAACGTATCTAGACCGTTACATATGGATCGCCGGAGAACATCCTCATAACTAAACAAATTCTTTCGCATCAACATTCCTATCCATATGTACATCTCTAAACGTGCATATTTTTGCATAAAAGAAGTATTAACCACCTCGGCGTATATTAAGATATGTTAACTGTTTGAGCGAAACGTAAATTGATCACATGGAGTAACATTTTGGCTGTTGAATTAACCCGATTTAACGAGAACGTAAGCCCTTTTCGCAGCGACACGGAACCCCTTTACGCGTGACAGAGGGTTTGTGAAGTGGCCCAAATTGCATCTCTTGCGCCATTTTTTCGTTAGACCCGGTGAGGCAGTTAAAGAGCCGCAACCTGGAAATGGAATGCCAGTGGTCTGCCGGTCTGCTTGTCGAGGTAACGGTAAGGGCGGAGGTGGGGAGACGTCACGAAAGCTTCGCCAGCACGGCATGGCTAATTAATCAAGCTTTTATGGTCGTCGTCCAGTTCAACCCCCAAACACTGTCGTCCCTCTCTCGGTGTTCGAAAAAAAATGAATGAAAAAGAGGACAAGGGGAACACCGCTTGTCGCCGCAAAGCGTCATACTCCAATGACGCTGGCTCTTCTTCGAACCGCTACTTGGACTCACTGAAAACCTTGTCCTTTCAAGAGTAGTTTCGGCAAGATGCTCTCTTCTTTAGAAACCCCATTCGACGAATTCCTGCTTGCTAATAGATAAATGTACCGCAAATACACGTTTCCTCTCGCGCGGTACCTGGACACCGGACGTGGCCAATATGAAACGAGAAGCCGCTTATGAACTACGCGCTAAAGAAAAAAAAAAGCCGCGAAAATATCGGCCGCGTGGGTGATAAGAGTTAAGTAAAAGCCTGACCCGCGGGGCAACGTCCAAGCGAGACGCCGCGTACCGGTTCGTTCGAAGTCATTCGAAAGGCACGATAGCGGGCATAAATTATTCATGGCGCGATTAGTGTGATTAAATATTTCGGTGCTCCGTTATTCTTTCACTTTTAGCGAGAGCCTCGTCGCCTCGCCCGACGCGAGGATTACGTCGCGCCGGTACTCCGGTGCAAACAAATTTTCACGGAGACGCCTCCAGTGCCGTGCGGCCCACCGTCGCTTTCGTAACGTCGGCGTCGACGCCGGCGCTCTTAATTGGTCCTAATTAGGCGGATGTACCTTGAGCCCGCAGGCTTCGTCGCGCGTGCTTTTTCGTCGCGTGTGAAGGGTTATGACGTTGGATTCTACTTCTCTTTTTCCACCTCCCGCCCTCTGCGAGTCTGCCTCACACTACTTCTCACCTCTCTGTCACCCGTCCGGATAGTCACTCGCTCGCGCTTCTCGATTTTCTTTCCATCGCTCTGACGTTCACCGATTCACGCGCGCCCACCTTTCCGCACCTCTCCTTACACTCGCCAGGCCGCACAGGACCCGGTCGCGTCGCGCGATCCGCGGATCTGCGCGCGAACGGCGTATTTCGTCGTCTCTTTTCCCTTCCGCGCGAGTTACCGACTCATAACCGCTAATTAGATTCGTTCCGACATCGGCGTCGCCGTTCGCCGCCTTTTTCTCCCATTCCGAGCGCCCTGTAATGAACTTACGTCGGCTACTAATTAAGCGCGTTTCGATTGCACCGGCGGCTAGCTAATGCCAATCCGCGGTTGTGCGGGAAGAATTAAAAGCTGTAACGCGGCGGCGTCGGTCGGCGGATTGCTTTATCGGCGTGGCGCGCGTGAGTAATGGAAAATTATTTAGATAAAGCTAGAGGGGAGAGAGGAAGGGAGGCAGGCGGCTTCATAACGGGAATGATACACCGTTCCCGGGATGCGTGGATAATATTGCGTTTATATCGGAAAATATGGCGTGTCGTTAATGCGCGGACGCCATTAGTAACAAACGGGGGGTGACGGATCGCGCGTATTACAGGGGGGCACGTCGTGACGCGCCGAGCCGGGCCTGTGTATTTTTCAGGTCAACGCTCATGTGACAGTATGTATTTATTATATTTACGAAAGGCGCTCGAATCGTTCGGCCAATTGTTTGATAGCGCTCCGTGCTCGGGAGGGGGCGAAAAAAGCGGGTGTGATTTACGTTCTGAGCCGCGGACGATACTATTTGCTCCGATCGATGAATACCTACTACCAGAGTCCTGTCTATACGTCTCTTCTCTGTGTCGCACGACATTTCCGCGCTGCTTTCCGTCTGGCCTCGTGACACGAGCGAAAATGTAATGAACCGCACCTATAACGAATCACGTACGAGTCCTCCGTCCGCGACCGATCCTCCGACCAGTAACTGCCGAGTGTCACGCGTGACAAACCAAAAAACGATCCGCGCCCGTGTCCGTGTGACCATCTACCCTCCATTCCACGCTTTCGGCCATATGCGGCGTACGTACATGGGCGTACATAGAGGGAGACGCGCGGGTATATGTAGGCGCGTGTATATGCACGCGAAATAAATGGAGCGCACGTAGTAACAGGGATATTCTCGGAAAATTCGCCATTTTTAAGCTTATCCATGGCACTTATTTTCCGACGAGATACGGGTAGGACGAAGGAGGTGCGCGCGGGCCGGCAACGGCAAGCGGAAGGATACAAAACGAGAAGCGAGTTAACACACGGGTGTAAAGGATGGACGTGTTTTCCAGCCGCTGGAGCGAAATACATTCTTCGAAAATCCGCCAGCCGCTTCCGTGGGAGGAACCGTGAATGATTGCCGGCCCGTTAGATTGTGCTCGCTCGACGTTGCGAAGGCGTTGGCGCCCGTCAGTGAATTAGTCAACGGCGAACAGCGAGAGCCCAGAAGACTAACCGTTACAGCATATAAATATAATCTCAAAGGCAGAACATATCTGAAAGTGCGTATCCGATATAACTAATTGTTCAAATTATCGCCACCAATATCTATCGTCGACGGCGCTCATTGTCAGTGAGACGTGGAAAAGAAAAAGTCTATCCGCCGTAAGGAATTTATGAAAGCGTAAAAGAGTGAAGTGTCGAGAGCGAAATAGTAAAATCGAGCGTCGCCTCCGATTGATTCGGGACAGATCGGTCGTCGGTGTTAATTGGATCCCGATATCCCTCTCCCTTTGTCCTTTCATGTCTCTTTCCGTTCCCTACCCTTTCCACCCTTCTTTCGACGAGTTCGAGCCTCGCTTTTCTCCGATTTCAATCAACCGTTTCCCGACGTGCGCGCGTCTCGAACCACCGCCGAAGCTTTAACGAGAGCACCGTTAAGGACGATGCCTGCGCGGCGCGCTCGTACACGGTAGTGCCGTTCCGCGAGGCCTGATCAAAAAGGCAGGAGAACGGACCCTTTGTTTCTTGCGGCGATCCATCGAGGAATTAGTCGAGCGTGAAGCAGTGCCACTTAACCGACGACAATAAACCCCCGGCCGTGTCCACGAGCGAGTTGATTCGATCGGCGAGGGACGCGTGTGTCAGAGATTGCGAGCTCAGGAGATCCCGTGACACGGCTCATTTCGTATCGCCCGCGCGCAACTTCAAGTATCACCGCTTCTGGCGAGGTCACGGGATTCAAATTCGCGGAGACACGTTTGCCGGTGGCGAGGAGTGGGAGAATGTGGAGCAGCGATTGTTCGCCGCGAAACAAGATCAAATGACGCTTTGATCGCTCGCGACTTCGACGTCACACATGTCCGCGGTCGCGTAATAATGAGCGCGACGACGGGGCTATGAGTTCTGAAGAGGCGTGTGACCCAGTGAACTCGCACCTTATTTCGCGCCGCGGCCGTTAAAGAAATTCTCTGAATAGCGCCCCTTCGGACGCGGAGGGTCGAGAGAGAGAGAGAAAGCGGAAGCGTAGGACTTGGTAACTGGGCGCCGTTACGTGGCGTCGCGTCGTCACGGATTTGCCCGGAGGAATCTAAACAGTCGTTAGAAGGGGAGAGCGTCCGGCAGACCGAGTGTGTCCCCGAGACCGAGTTCTGCCGCATCGGTATGAATGTGCCGGCTTTTTCCAGGCTGCGCCTCTAGTTGGCCGTATCGGCCGGCCATTTATCCCGGCACCCTTCGAGAAACCTGAAACTGGAACGACGATACTTTCCGCTCCCTCCTGCCGGTCGTCCATCTCTATCGCGCCCTCTCCCCTCCCTACTGCCCTCGCTCCCTTCTCGTAGCTCTTCATAGATAGTTCGGCTCCTTTTCCCTCGCTCCCGTCGCCGAGCGACCGTCTTCCGTTTCGCGATGACCATTACGCTAGCTTTCTGATTTATACCGCCCACGGACGGCCAAGGCCGACCGACTGCATATCGGGTAAACCCGGCCATTCTTACGTGCTAGAGCCCGCCATTGTGCCGCTCCTGCATACACGTCCCACCTCGCGAGCGGAGGAAGAATGCTGCCAGCCAGGTTAGTCTATTGAGACGTCGTTGAGACCGGAGGGTAAGTTCGATGCTCGGGGGGGTCGAAGCGGACGGGTGTGTATGCCGTGTATCCGAGAATAACTTAGCCTCCAGTTGCAAGCCACCTCCTTGTGTGTGGCGGCGATATAACGAGGAGATGCCGAGTAATGGAGCCATTTAGCATGAATCCCGAGGGAACGGGCGAGTGGAGATTTTGCTCTAGCTCGAATGCGCAGTCGCTTAGAATAATGAGATGTTTCGCAGGAATAAGCTTGCGAGCGCGACTGTCTTGTCGGCTTCTATAAAATGCGTGCCGGGAATCGTTGCCTGCGAACCGATATCACGTGTCCCGGATAAAACGTAGGGGTCGGACTGGCATTATCCGAATCGATGGCTATGCGCTCGGACCAGAGGCCATTCCGTCTTCCCACCTGACGGATAGAATATTCCAGGCGCACCGGCGAAATCCATCGATTAAAGGGTCAAAACGGTTTCCGGAGCAGGCGTTTCCGGGTATAAAGGCGAAAGTAAATTCAGCATTCGTCTTGCCTCGGGATAAACGGTTTTCCGGTTTTTCAAAAGTTCTTCAACGCCCATAATCTGCATATTAATATAGAAATATATACAGGGTGTCCCATTTGAGTTGAAACTGTAAAAAATCTCGTAAACACATGATTTTAAAGAATCACCATTGAACACCATTGAAATTGTTCGTACGGGGGTGGAAACTGCGGTCGTGAGAGACCCACCGGTCGTAAAAATCTGACGTTGTAAAAATTAGGATTGCCCAAGGGCGCACTGTAAACCCGGGCTGCCGGTAAGTTTATGTGAGTTTCGGGCGGAACCCCTCGCTTGAAACTGACTCACGGTTCGAGAAAGTCGATGTTGATTCTCCGCGGTGCGCTCCCCAATGGCTTGTAATAAGACGACAAGCCGGCGAGCAAAGATTGTATCAGGAAACAAGTGATACCGAGAAGGGCTCGAGGAATAAGCGCGCGAAATCGCACCGCGATCCCTGCGAACGTCCATCCTCGTTCGGCTGATCCGACAATTTCCGCATAAACGGAAAGTCGTGCCATTTTCCGTGCGCAACACCGCCGGAGAACAAATAAACCAAACGAAATGTTTAATTGATAACAGGCCGAAAACACGGCCGTAGCTGGGCGAGCGTGATATTAAATGTAGGTCGAGAAACGCCGCGCGTCCTATCTGCGAAAAACATTACCGAAATAAATCAGCGGCAGCGTCAGATCGGGAATCGCGCGTTACATCAACGAAATATAAACGGGGCTCGGCGAAAAATTTGATTTATTTCACTCCCAGCGTCATTCCGATATTCTCGTTGTTTTTCCTTTCCTCATTCAATTCACCTGCACGTTAATCTATGCGAAAAATGATCAGACATCGCTGTCGTTTCAATGGAGCCGACAGCGTCGCTTCTGTCTGCGCGAGAGTGGCCCGCCCCGTGCAACTTTACGCGTTCCCCAGCGAAATGCGGTCGGGGGACGGCTTTGCCAAGGACAGTGCAACGCTAAATCATAGAAACGGCGTGACTGATGAAATGCATTTCGAAATGTGACCCACGGGAGGCAGGCGGGATCGTAACATGCGAACACGCGCGCGTAACGTTTAGATCGATACTTGGAATGTATAGCGTACGGACAACGAATTGCCCCCCCCCCCCCCCCCACGAGCGCGTGTATGAATTTTCATCCCTTCCCCGCAGCGAGTCCGCAAACAACTTTTTCCGCTCACCGAAATGTATCGCGGGGGTAATAGTAATTTACCGCGCTCCGCCCGATACATCTCGCGGCTATGCGGCTCTCCGTTGGTCAGCGGCCGCGCGATCGTTTCCACCTCCCTTGTTACGATAAAACTTAAACGTTCCTCTGCGTCTTACAACGGTCGAATCAATAAAAAACACACAAACAAGAAACACACACACACACACCCGCACGGCTGTTCTTTACGGCACCGTAAAGCAAGTTTATTTTTCGATAGGGGAAACAATCTGGCGGCGTGGCCGTTCGATTGAAATCGCGGCGATACGGGGGCTGTTCTTGAGTCTCCGAGCGAATTTGTACTGTGCGGGATATCTTGATGAGTCGACCGGAAGAGTTTGGCGCAGCCGAGTGCCGTGTGGCGTTAAGGGCACACAGGTGTCACGCGACGCACTCGATGCAAATACGAAATTTCAGTGCTGCAGCGCATCTAGTACGCGGCGAAGGGATGATAAGCGAAGCAGATTACTTTCGTCGCGGCGACGGGCCGTATGAAAACAAACGTCTCTCGAGGGAGGCGGAGGTGACCTCTTGAGAATTACCCTCTCGGCAATTAACGCCAGTAACGCCGGCCGCTAATCGAGTGAGAGTCGCTAATCTCATCTGGCTTGGCAGGAGCGGGCGGGTGACGGGTTTGATCTTGGGTGGCGGTCGTCAGACGGTCAACGTTCGAGGCGAGACAACGTGCTCGGAATAGAGGACAGGGCAGACGACGCGGTGCAGAGGGGGCGGACGGCTTTAAACGTCGTGCATCGGCAGGACGGCGTATACTTGGCGCCCTCCGCTTTTACGTTCCTATCGATTTCCTCGGGACGAACGCATTAACGGCGAACCGCGAACGCCTAGTCTCAAAGGAGCAATGTGGCTACCGCATTCTACTAATGCAAAGCCCCGCTGTCTTCTTCCTCACTCTCACTCTCACTCTGACTCTCACTCTCACTCTCCCTATCCCCGAACAGCTCTATCATTTTCTCGCTCTAGCCTTCTATAGGTATCTCACCCGCGGCGCCTCCATCTTCGTTTCTCCGACTGCCCATCGCACTCTCTCTCTCTCATCCCCCTGGACCATCTCCCCCCACAGACGACCCTTTCTCTGTCCCTCCCTCTCGCTCGGTCTCTTGCACTTCATCGAGGGCTCGTGGCTCCTAAATTTCCTACCCTTTAGTAATAATATATCTGTCCCACGGGTGTCGCTGAAGAGTCCGCCTCGCCCTCCTAAGACCCCACGTGCGACCATTATCTTATATATAACCGAGCCCGAGCGAATTTCCTCCGCCTAGCCGTGCTCCAGCGCAAACCGGCGTATCTTCGGACACTCTGTCGGCGTATCTTTAAGATTGCACACCCGGAAACGAGCTCGTTCTGGCACGCCTTTATACCTTCCCGGTGCAGCCACGACGACGATCCCCTTTGAGGGATTTATTGAGCGGTACACCGAAAGAGTGGGCACGGGAAAGTGGGAAAGAGAGGGCGGCTGCTTGAAAACGACGGGGAGCGGGCAAAGGAAGGGTCTAAATTGATTGAGCGCCTTTCGACAGAACGTTAAGGGTGACGCTCCGCTTGTAACCCGCCGTCAGGATATCCTGGCTTTATTGTACTCGCTATCGTGCCTTATCTTCTAATAGCTAGACAGGGTATAATACTTTTTCGACTAACGATCCTCGCGAATCCTGCGTTCCATTGTACCGGTCGCTGGCTTTTTCGACATTGCCGGTCGAATCGCTTTCTTATTGAGTAATTGGTCTGAAGTAGCGCTCCATAAACTGGGTTCCTTTCTTATACCATGGAAGCTTAGATGATGATGAGGCAATCACTTTATAGGGGATTTGTAGGACTATCGAGTATTCGTGCTGTCTGTACATTTAATTTTGTTCTTAAGGGAACAAGGTAACAGGTTAGTGATTTGTCATAATTATTGACTTGCCGAATCTGGAATACGGGTTATGTAATTGAGTGTACTGTTAGATTGCTCGTAAACTGAATTAAGAAGTTTAAGAAAATGGAGGGATTGAACTGAGCACCAGTGTCTGCTTCGAGAAGGAACGGTACCTAATTGCAGCTCTAATTTGGTCCACGCGCTCCAAACTTCGACCAACAAGGTTTCGTAAGACATGAACGCCTAACCGCCGATCGCTGAATAGGGGGTAGTAAGCACGGCGGAAAAGGGAAAGTTTTCGAGATACGTCGTACGTACTCGACTAATTCGCACTGAAGAACATTCTTCGATGCTCTTCCGACAATTAAAGCTAAGTTCATTGTTCGAGTCTTGTGCACATTAATAGGTCCAGTGCTGCACGAAACCCACATCTATCACTGAAAATGCTCCACGTTCGGCAGGAATATCGTGGTGAATCAGTAAGTACTATCGTACCATGTTTCGAGCGCCATAGATCGTTTTTAGACTGTGAATCCTTGATGACAAACTTGTTCGCCGATGCTTGCAATAATTCAGTGGTCTTTCATTAACCGCAGGATGTCCGGTCTAGTCGGTGCTAATCTCATTAATTTTAAACAGCCGCACTGTTCGACCGTTTCTTTCCTCTACATTTGCGTCGTTCATTTTTTCAGCTTCAATGTATGTGTGCAGCTTGCAAAAAACGACGCGTCGATGGAAATAATTGAATACAGTATTCCCATGCACAAGTGTTTATCCTACGACAATGACTGCAGAAATAAGTGATACGTACTGTTAAAATTGCTACCGCACCGATACAAGTACGGACCATACAGCCGTATTAAGAAGCACAATTACATGAAGTTCACATGATCACATTTACGTAATACTCTGTCAGACAAAGTTGAGGCGGCGATGGGCTGTCCCCAGCAGGGCTGCCTTTTGACTTTTTCATCGGGAATGTACTCGGAAGTAACTTCGTCGCACGTAGCAGGGCAGATGGAGGTCCTGTGGGAAAAGCAGGGCAAAAGAGGTCCCCTCGAATTCATCCTCGACACGTCAGGTCGCAGGACGCGAAGGGTTGGCTACGTGATGGAGGTAGAGGATCTTGCTGGGCAAAACGTGGCGCTCGACGATCGGCCCAGTGATGATTCCCCAGTGTCGAAAGAAAAGGAAGAAACGCTGGCGAACATTGTGCCACGACTCTCCTCTCCCGCGTTAACTACTTTTTATCTTCGCCTTCTTCCACCCGCGGGAGCGTGATAGTTTCTCTGAAAAATTCGGACGTGTGGAGCAAGATGTTCGACGTTTTACCGAAGTATCATACGTCGCGATGCACAGCGACTCATAGGTTTGCTCGCGTCTATGCGATGTATGCAATGTTTTAACGTGACAACGAGCCAAAATTTGCAAAAGTTTGTACTCAATTATAATTCTCAACGGTACGAGCAATATTTTATCTTATAATTTAACATGAACATCTGATTATCATGCAGTGAATCAATGCGAACGAATCTGTCAGTTGACTGTATGAATAAAGTTGTAAGCGTACGTTGCGTGGCCTCGCTGAATTCAGTCTTACTTTATGAAGACAGCAGCTGTTTGAAACTTTCTAATTGGTGTATCCATCGTTTCGTTGCATATTAATTCGTAGACATTGAAAGTAGAGAGTAGAATTACATTAGAACAGAAAAGAATTAGTTAAAGTAGATGATGGCGTACATATTACTGTATATAGCGTAATTTGTGTGATGCACAAAAATGATTGCATGTATTTACTAACATGCCTGCATTTTCGCTAAAGACCGAAACCATGAAAAATATACAACGGAGACAAAACCTTACAAAAATGCAATTGTTCCAAAAATGTACATGCTCCACCTGAGCATACAAAACTGATTACAGTTTTTATATCTTGTTACCCGTGTCCTTCCCTGGATTTTACTCGCTCTCTTTGCTTTTGTCATTCTCTACAATTACATTTTCAGCATGATCGAGCGTTTTGTTCATTCCGCCAGCGATTTTATCTCTCGCACATTAAATTAAATGTTCCCGCTACTTTCTCTTTTTTTTTTTGCATTTTCCTCTCTCTTTTTGCCTACGCCACTTTTTCTCTCCTACCGTGTAAATTCTCGCTTGTTATCGGGGAATTAAATAACTCTGCACACGCCCGCGTGCCTCGATAAAACTTGTTCCCTGTCAACGTATTAATAAATTGCCGCGTAATGCGGGGTCATTATTGGCTTTTTATCATAGCGCATCTCTCTGCTCCTGCATCGTCCAACGATCGGCTCGTTCCGATCATTTCAATATTCGCTCGCGATAAGCGAATATATGTTCACACGGAAAATTAATAATGCGTCGCTGCTAATGCGACGACAATATTGCTCTTCTTCTCATGATTTTTCCAAACATCTCACGCTTTTTTCGTTTTTCCGTCGATACCTTCGACTGGTTGACATCGAGCAATGTTACAAGACACGATTACCAAGCGTACACTCCGTACAGACTCGTCGTTAAAGTAAACAATCGGTGCAAAAAATAAAACCGCTAATGATGAAGCGGATTCAATAATTTTCTTTTCTTCCGAAAGGAGACATAGAGAACCGATGAGTACGATAAAGAGAGAACGTGGCCACGTTGTGCTATAATTCAAAGTGAACATCAGAACGGACCCGACAAAGGAAAGGTACTCTACAAGTGCACGGTACGCGGGAGGGTCTCTGGACACGTGAAAATAGTGTGAAGAATGAACCGTGCAAATGACAGTTAGGCGACGACAATGCGCGGAAGTTGGACACCTCTATCGGTCGGCCGAAACAATTCTCCGATTGAAAACCGCACGTACCTGAAAATTGCTTACCTATATCCACCGGTAATTATATTCCGTGGGCCGGCGAGGCTGCGAGGCGCGGGAGAGGCCGCGCTACTATGTGGACAAATATGCAGAATAATGCGGTTGCCTGCGTTGCGGAGCGCGCGTGTGAAACTATGCGGCCGTCTCCGGATACTGGAAATTGTGCGGATTACTTTCGCAAATTATGCGGAATTCGCGCACTTCCGCGATTTGCTAGCCCCGATCGCATTGCGCGTGCGCGCCACGTTATTCTCCGGCGACCCCGCGCACGGCACGACAGTTTCGAACGGCCGCCGCGCCGCTTCGAGCTGCCGGAGCTTTCATTCCGAGCGGCGCACTTTCCCGATTCCTCGCATCCTTCATCGACTGGGTCAGCGCGGGGAAGACGAATGATCCTGCCATCGCTTTTGCACGACCTTATGCGCTCCAAGATGTTCAATTCTGTTAGTATATTAAATATATATTATGTTAGTGTAGAATTGGGGAGTGGGAATAATGCCCTTTCATAGACTGTGTCCGTGACAAACAGTTTAAAGGACACTGTGGCTACCACGAACGTCGTTCTCAACCTCACACGTTTATATGGAAGATTAAATAATGACTGATAACATTACACCGTGGTCAGTCGAAAAAAGCGTTATTTTTCATCAACACACGTAATCAGCGAACACCAGTCACGGATCATGTTCAAGAACGTACTGTTATTAATTATGTTGTATATGAAATTGGTCTCGTCGTTTCAGATCTCTCAGCAGCATGCGTCGACTAATTTAAACGCGTCTCTTCGGTTCGACGAAACGTTCGCTCTCCGCGAAAGTGCGCAGTGCCGCCTTCGCATACCGTAAATTCTGCTTTCTCAAAACGACATCCGATTAGCCGCGCACACATGCTTCCGCCTGCTCGCCGGCCTGACGAAGATTCGCGTTTCGCAAGACCGACTATTCGCGGTCGAGGTCCTCGCACGCTCCTTACTCGTTTCCCATCGTATCTATCTCCTTCCCGCTCTTGCCAACTTAGATATCGCTGGCCGCCTAATTAAAATTTAACCAACCCATGCTGATGTGTGCCGCACACGCGCCGGCCGCGAAGCCCGTGCGAGAGAGCGAGCGCGCGTCCGGAGTAAAAGTCGACTTGATTTATCAAGGACCATTACCGTGGATCGTTTAGCATCCCAAACGGAAATTTATCGGTTTCTTCTTTCGTGCGGCCGACCCGCGAAGATTCCGGTAAGTAATAAATTTGTTTATACGCTCTCGACGCAGATACTGTTCAGGTTCTATACCGTTCTCGCTGCAACGTAAGGATACGAACGGAAAGGCGCAAGATACGAAACGAACACATCACGTTGCGTACTCTTTTCTTGCTGCTGATAGAGACGTTACGGGTTTTTGTCGTCCCGCAAGCTTATAAGTACGTGTATCTTGTTTGCTGCCTATGCAAGAGTACGCTCCGTTGTCCTCTCTGCATCCGTATCAATTAGCGAGTGCTCGTACGGATTACGTAATACATCGGCGGAGGATGGGGGAACGGACAGACTGTTAGGTGGAGTGTTAAATGGGATTCGGGCGAGCATTATCCGGCAACATGCGAGGAAGGGTCTGACGATAGTTCAAACGGCCGCCTGTAATGCACAGATGCCGAATTGACAAATAATCGATTCCGTCAAAGGAGCATCCGACGTGAAACGTTGTAATTAGATGCGCGCCGCCGCTTTTCGAAAGTCCGCCGAATCGTTCGCCAAATTCCATACTTTACGATAATTCCTGCCTGGTCGAAGCGGGCGCTTGAAAGTTAACCCACTTCGAGTGCTACCTCTGCGCGGTGAAATTTCGAGTCCGGCGGAAGCAAAGAATGTAGCCGACTCCGATCGGGCCGTTCGGCGGATATACAAGACGACGGGACAAAAGGCTTCCCGAAGTAATTCCACGGATTTCCGCGTACCGCTATCCCCCGCATCAAACTCGAGCGGCGAAAATCGAGACGCGAATTTTAAGATCGTCGTAAATGCGAGGCAATAAATCCGCAAATCCGTCGCTGTCCTCGAGTGGAAGGCCGTCGGGTCTCGAGCGAAATCGTAAAGTCCCGCGAGCGAATTAGTCGCTTCGCAGGAAAGCCAGATACGAAATCGTCGTTCATTAAGGAAAAGTAAGCCTTGGCGCCGGACGAGAGGCCGAGCTCGACATTACGCGAGAATCGTCAGATTCGCGGCATAATTTTCGTTCGCCATAACCGTGCCGCGAGAATAACGATTACCACTAACAGTGCCGAGTACCACTACATCGGCACTGCAGGGCCGATAACTGACTCGGTACTTGCGGGCGCCACTCACAATCAGACCCGCGAACACCTTCAGACGTCGTCGGACGAGGAGCAGGGGCAAAAAGGTGAAGCGAGTAGGACGAAAAGAGAAGGAAACGTAGAATCGGGGGGAGAGAAGACGGAAGGGGGAGTGCTCGAGGAAAGTTCGGGCTCCCCAATGTTTTTTTTTTTTTCGGCCTCGTCGCGGTATGGCGTTCCTCGGAGGAGTCGCGGTAATTAGCGGGAAACGTAATTACGGGCATTTAATTAAAGCAAGTCGCCCGGCGCCCGTCGTCGACGTCGTAGTCCTCGTCCTCTTCGTCCTAGACGACGTTAGCCTCGCCTGGTGGCCTCGTACTCTCGCCGAGCACCGCCGAAATTTCAGCGGCATTTTTGTCGGTAAACGATATCTCGAGACGCCGAGCCCGGGTACAGGCTCTTTAATTAAGCGTTTACTCCCTCACTTTCGGCCAGCCTCGTGCGTTGTTTCTTTCGTTTTAAGGTCGGAGGTGGCTGAGAGCGTCGGAAGGAGGCAGACGAAAAGAAGGAACCACGACACCCGGCGCTGAGGACTGAACCGCGCCGAATAATGGCGGCTTCGGTGATACGTTCGTCCTGGCGCGGGCGGTAATTATCGCGGCAATTGCTCGACGGTACGTCGGTGCGCGAAAATGCCCTTATTGCCGGATCCTTCCTAGCGAACAATACCTCGGGGCACCGAGCGTGTGTACGCTTTTTTAATTATGCGCCACCCAGGTTTACTCCTTTTTCTCGCAACATGTTTTTTGCGCCGCCGGCGGGGGTCCGTTGAGAGAGTAGAAATAAAGAAAGAGCCAGTAACACCTGGAACGGTTCCGACTGAATGCCCGTGCGATAGCGCAACCTCCGGCGAGACGCGCGTCCTTCTTCATCTCCGGGCGAAGTGTTAATATTAATTTTTTAATTCTTACGCCGCCCACTTAACGTCGATCCGCGAACGTCGGGGGGCGTAGCACTCATTTCTCTTCAATCTGCTTGCCATTTTCAAGCACTCTGCCGCCGAGCCGGCTGCCGAAATTTCGACGTTTTTTCGGCAAACAATGTCTTGAGACTGCCGAGCGGCCGTGTCGAGTCCTTAATTATGCGTCTGCGAGCTCTTTCTCCTTTTATACTCCGGTTGCGCCTCGGCAGAGAGCGCTCCTAGAGTCCAGACACAAAGAAGGACCTGGCCGACACCCTCTCAGAGGGTCGATTTTGACCTGAAAAATCGTCACGTCCGCGCCGGCACCATTAATTAGTACCAGTGAAACTGTATCAGTTGCGCAGCGAAACGAAACGAGAACTCTTCGCTCACCCGTTCGCGAGCACTTCAGCACGCCGCGCCCCCGAAAATTTTAACATCTTCGCGACAAACAATGTCTCGAGACATCAAGCCCTCTTCGAACCTTCAATTACGAGTCTGCGAACCTTTCCACTCCCGACTCTTTTCATTCTCTATTGGTCCGAATTCATCGACGAAGAGCTCGTCGACGAATCAGACAATGGAGGAAAAACTTGAAGACGTTAAGTTCACTTCCCAAAAAAAACTCTCCTTCGCGTCGGATTCAATGTACCATTAATATCGAGTGCATAATCCTTCACAGAAGTCGTCCTCGCTGAGAACACTCAGGAGATAAAGAAAAACACGTGGTGTCGTAAAAACGGATCTTTTTAAAAACCACGAGATATTAATACGTAATCTTGCAATGGTATACTGCGTTTCTGCAGAATCCAACGGAACAGGACATCTTACCTACCTGAGGGGTGTAGCAATACGCTGGCTGCCGGCGTCCATTACCCAAAGTTCGATCCGGAGGCGAGACGTTCTTATTGTCAACCGACCCGGCGGTACATTGCATGCACGCTCGGGAGAAATTATCTCGGCGTTGTTTGTCGTTTTCGAGCGTCCTCGTATGAATCGTTCGAAGAACATAGGAGGGTGGGTCGACAAGGGGGCGGGACAGAAATTGCACGAGCTCTTTAGCGGCATTAATGCACAAAGTCGCGATAAATCGTCGTTTAGCGGGCGCGAGATTATGAATGCCGCCGGTGGATGCTCTCGGGTGGTGTTGCGCGCTGTAACAGAGTATTACGATAATTGTGGATGTTACTCATTGCATTAAGAGTCGGGCTCACTCTCGTTTCCTCCCCTCTCTCGCCGCGGCGCCGCTGCTTTCCCCTCTCTTGCGCCGAGTCTCGTACGAGCACATTTCGTTCGCAAACTAAGAACGGTGCCTCCTCATCAGTAAAGTCAGAAACTCGAATCCCGTAGATTAAACGGCAAGCCAAAACTCCGAAAATTAATTAACCGGTGCTTCGGTTCGCATGCATGGATGTGCGCATACAAATATTGTAACTATAAATATTACCGCTTGACTATATGTATATATATATATGGATGCGTGCGCTTATATTCGGTGCGAATTAATTCTCGATATGACTTGTAAATTCTGCAGCCACTACCAATGTGGGTGCTCGTGAATGCGATATTAACAGCAACGCGGTTCATTACGTCTCGCGGCAGTAAATTACGTCTTTATCAGACTGACGTTGTCTAGCAATATTCGCTGAGGCAACGTTACCGAGAGCAAGACGGATTTCAGCGCAAGGAGGAAACTGGAACATTTATACGGGTTCGGTGGATATAATAACACATCGTCACATTCGTGACAATTTCAGAGAGACGGCAACCGTGCCGGCTCATGCTCGAAACGGCGTGTGCGAGCAAGACGAGCCCACGGAGCGAGCGAGAAGGAGACAATCGGTCGGAGTGTACGAGTGCAAGGGCGAAAATCAGGAAGAACGAGACAGGGAGACAAGGCGAGCGAGGGAGACACACTGAGAAGGGAGAGAGGGATGGCTGAGGGAAAACGGAGTATGTAACACTCCAATTAAGCTGAGGCATCAGTCTACAGTGTCTAGAGCGCCGAGTCTGACAATGAACCCCTCGTGACGGCAGACGCCGTAACGAGTTGTAACGTTGTAATGCCGAATACCATATGCGGGCTCTCGTTCTGTTTTCCTGATTTTCCCACGAGCTGTCCTTTGATCTCGAACGCTCGCGGACGAGAAATTGGTCCACGTCGCTTGTCTTCGCGCGCACACCGAATTTCGCGACACGGCCTCGGCCGTATTAATGGAAGGCAAGCGTCATAGGCGTGCCATTTGGCGTTGCGACTCGATTTACGAGCGGCGATAAAATGTCGCCTTGCCCGGCGCATTTAAGTGGACCGCCATATTCGCGGGAAAATGCAAGAAATCAATTACCGTCGACGCGCCGGCAGCGACCCGTACGGCGCGCTCGCGTTAATGGCGACATTAACTACGGCGCGTTGCCAGCGATCGGCGAAATGATCGTAGAAAGTTCCTCTGACGCGCCGAATACCGAGGGCTGATCAAAGCTCGAAAGCGTAGAAGGTGAAATAGGAGGAGGAGGAGGAGGAGGCGGCAGCGGGTGGGACCGGGGCAATGGCGCGGAACGTTGCCACCAGCGGATAATCCTTCTATCCATCTGCTTGATTGTCTCGTTCCATTTGCAAATACGTTTCGACGCGCGCCAGTCATATCGACGCGCTGAATTTACAGGTGTATTACAGTCGTTAGCGCCTAAATGCGACGTGCAAGCACGACGGGACTCATTCAACGTTGCACTTTCAACAAAACGTGCCCGTGGCGGGTGTGCGTTTACGTGCGCACTAATTCCCGATTGTCGCTGGGCGCGCAGGTCGAGAGGCAGTTAAACAGCCGGGACCCTTGGCAGGCAAAAAGTAGTGCGAGCGAGGACGCGCGCCGCTAAGCTCCGGGACTCGTTGATCCCGGATCTCGTCACCGTCCCTTGTAATCCAATTGCATCGTGGACAAATTACGCGCGACTTCTTTGTTTCAGCGGCCGACTCCTTCTTCCATCCCGCCCCCGTCCCTCGTTATTGTCATTTCTCCGCCGCACTCAAAGGGCGATCCGCCCGGACTCGTCAAAGCGGCGAGACGTTCGCCAGGGATCGGTCCGACGTTCATCAGCGCTCCTTACCTGGCAGAAGACGAAAATTTTCGAGGCGACCCGCGGCGCCGAGACAAAGGGCTTTTTAGCGACCCGTTTCAAGGATTAACGCTCCGTCAGCCACGGCGGATAAAACGGCGGATAAAACGGCGGCTGGCTTCGCAGCGACGAAATTCCTTCAAGAACTCTCGAGGAGAGCTCGAGGTGCGCTCTCCCTCCCCCATCCCCCCTTCCCCCGTTTCTCACCCCGTGTTTCTTTACCCTTCTATCTGTACTTCTTTCCCTTTCGTTCACTGTTTTCGATCCGCCGCACCGTCCTCCTCCCTCGGCCCCCGTCTTCTTCTTCTTCTTCTTCTTCTCCGTCGGCTCCAACATTTCTTCTCCCCGCGCCTCTCACCCCTCATCCATCTTCTTGCCCCTTCTTACCCCCCTCCCCATCCCTTCGCCTCATTCGCGAAAGTCTCGATCTTGAGAGATTCACCCCTTTTAATACGATTACCAAGCGATGCGAGTTTGCGTCGCGCTTTACGTCGTGTTTCCAGAGGGTCCTTCCGCCTTTCTATCCCTCTTCATCCTCCTCCCTTCCGTCTATCTGTCTCCCTTGCCTCCCTCCCTCCCTCCCTCCCAACCCGCCGTCGCGTCGCAGGAATTCATTTCGGTTATGGAGCAGTTCCGCGAATCGTTGGCAATTTACGGAAACTTACCGTGCCGACGCTGCAGCCGATCGCGGCGGAATGAAAGTGAAGGGAGGAGGCGAGGAAGAGAGGGAGGGTAGCAGACGGATAGATGAAGAGGAGCGAGGAGACAAAGGCTGGGGGGTGAGGCGGGGAGAATAGATAACGACTGACATAGACAACGAAACTCGAAGGAGCGATGGAAGGAGCGCTGATAAAAAGCAGGTTGAAAACATTCGCGCCCGGCGTTCCCCCGTCCAATTGCCGGCCTCGCCGCCTCTCATTTACATACGTACGAACCGTGCACGCGCGCGCGCCAGACACGCACGTAGAAATAGACGGACCGAATTCGCTTTCGTGCATGAGTCACTCCACTGCCTGCGGCTCCTTTAACGATAGCACCTCGCCGCGGATAAGTTTGATTGTCGGAAGTCACAGTGTCAAGGAACTGCCACCGACGCGAGGAGTGTGTCAGAATATATACTCGATTTGTAAAGAGTGGCGTAGGACGAAGACCATCGAAGTGGATCGGAGGAGAGGAATGGAGTGCTTTGGTGCACGAACCCTTTACTGCGAACGTCACGGAGACTTGGATTACTTGAGCGCGAACGAATCGACCACCCACGCCCTTTTTTACCGTTCAAACGAGCCTCTTCTTAAGAACGTCGTTCGTTATCGGCGAGATGCATCGTCAACCGATGTGCGTGGAAACGCGAGGAGAATAAGCGTGGCTGAGAATTGTGTAAATGCACCAAAAATGCGCTTCCTTCGACATGCCTATGTGATCATGAAAGAAAGCGTGTCAAGGCGGCCTCGCCGGCAGATCGCAATGTTTGACAGAGAGTTCGCGGACAGTTTATGGATGGTAACGACGGCGGGAGCGTTTCGCAAACACATCGACATCGTCCGCCGCTGCCTCAATTTCAATCTGAACGATATCGTTTCCATAATTCGATTATTTTCCGTCGCTATCGATATACCACGCGAGCGAGGACAGTTTGCTAGAATTTTTATAAGCGAAATCGCTCATGCCGGCGAATCGCTCATATCGAGCACATAATAAATATATATATATATGTATGACGAAGATTGTCCGTGGCTCATTAATTATTCATCCCGCCGAGCATCCGCTGCATATTTTCACGTTAACTGGCTCGGTGAAAGTATATGTACACTGTATATATAATATTGGGCGACAAGGATGAAGAGGACGAGGAAGTTTCAAGAATATCTTTCTGAGCTTCAGTGCGTCCGGCAGAGTGTTTCTTTTTAACAGCAGGACGTCGAGGGTTTCCATTTCGTTGCGCGCCGTCCAATCATGACGAACGTATCGGGACATGTCCGGGTGACTTTACATAACTCCTAGTAATAATTCCACGACGCTTATTGCTCGTCGTGCAGGCGCACGCTGCTCGCTCGAAGCTGTTCCGGCCGAGAGAATGTCTGTAAATAATACCGTCTCCCGTCGGTACACAGCATTAATTAAGATTGGCCCGCGTGCACGTAAATGTAGCCGTCTCGCCCCCTCCCTTTCACCCCTTACCTTCAACCCTTTCACTCCAGAGACGCTTCGCGACGATGTATCCCGAGCCAAAGTTTCTAAGACCCTGAAGGCGTCTTTTGGCACGAAGTATAAATACGCGTATGCGGAACAAAACGGATGTTCTGCCAAATAGGATATTGTCGGTACGTACGGAGAACGTATGTGTGTCGAGGTACGAGAAGGGAGGATTGTCGAAGGACGAGCACGGGCAGCACTTTTGTTCCTGCCGTGTTCCAACGTTTCGATTTCGGAAGGAAATTCTGAAAGTTCCACTCGGACAGTTGGTCGTTTTATTGTCTGACCGGCTCCTTTCTCTATCTACTTACAGATAAGAAAGCGTTCACTGTTCCGTCATTGTGTTATACGTAGCGATTGCTTTCAGATTACTTATCCCTCATGTCCCTTTCACTCAATACATAACTGATTGTAACGTAACTAAGGTAGAATCGACCAACTCTGGTGAAACAATACAATATGAAAGTTGCGTGCGACTTTTATTCGGTCAGAAAAGCCACTCCAAGAGAACTCGACTCGCAAAAGGGGAAGTAAAAATGTTCGGCTCCATCGGAGCACTTGTATAATGTTTCGTCAAATACACTTTCCTCTTTCTTGTCTTATCACAAACCACAAAAAATGGACAAACGAAACACGTAGAGAGTGCCATCAAGGAACGTTCTCTTGCCTGCGAACTTCATTCATCCGCTTGACCCAAAGTCGTCTTTATTAATTAAGAGTAAAAATACGAAGAATTTCGATCGCAGCGGTCAAAGTCACGAAGATTCTCTGCGCGAACACTCTCGCCGTTGAGGTGCCAGCGGTGAATCATACGTTGCGTCTCGTTCGCGCGACTGGGTGCAAAACGGTCGGAGGGCAAAGAAAGTAACAATAAAGGAACGCAAACGAGCGCAGGGAAATCTCGTCTCTCGGCTCTTCTAGCGGCGAGGAAGAGGGCGAACTGTCTCGCTACCGGGTTGTCCGCGCGCTTTCTTTCAGTTTTTCTCAAAGCTCGCCCCGAGGGCGCGGCGTACCGAAGAAAGGCAGGGAGGGAAGGAAGAAAAAAAGAAGCGACACAAAAGTGCAGTATTTATAAAGAATCTTAACGACTGTGTAATTAGTGTAATTGCCGCCGGTACCGGGTACTTAAGAGCTTGCGTAGCCTTAATGCTCGCGTCACTTGAAGCGCTCTCCATAATTCCTTCTAATATATCCTCTCGGGAAAAAAAAGAGGGAGGAGGGGTTGGGCGGGACAGGTGGACGAGGGACAAGAGGGAGAGACTTCCTTCTGCCAATGGTACGAGGGCGCTACGACAGTGCCGGCAGTATCTAGATCGAAGGCTTCCTCGCCGCGCAACCCGTGGATCCTTCCCGACGATTGCTTAGCGAAAACGGATTACCTCTAATCTCTGACATTAGCTCCCGCCGCGGTGGCCGTCGACGGTGCTTTGCGCGCTTCCACCAGGAGTACGGCCCAGTCGATCTTGCTCCCGGCTGGCTTCTTCCGGCCAACTTTTTCCCCCCGAACGTCCGAATATAACCGATGACAGGGTTAATCAAGACGTGTCTCAGCTCGGTCGACGAACGGACAAGGGGGGCCAGAGTGATCGGAGAAATTGGTTTCGAGTTAGGGTTCTTGTAACGATAATGTACGGGATGACGCGGGCCACGCTTACTCCCTAGAGGTGTATTTACGAGCACCCAAACGATCTCAGCTTGTACGCAGTAATTGCTATTAGTACCGAACGGTTACGTCCAGCCGCGCCGGTTCGATCGCCTCGTGATAAACGCCACGCTCCTCGGCCAGCATCCTCTGTCAACAGATTTTACGATATTTTTTCCGACCCGCCGAAGCACCAAGTCCGCTTTCGAAAGTAACGCCGATCGCCGGACGCAAATTACGCCCGCGAGACGTGTCCAATGTCACGTTTGCCAATCGATCACACGCGCACGATTAATTCAATTAACGCGGTCACCGGCGATGGACTTTGCCGTCGACACGCTTTGCATAATTCCTTGACGCTAATGAACAAGACATCTCGCCGGGCGTAATTAGCGTCGAGATGTTGCACAGATCGTTTTGTCGAAACCGGTCGACAGTTTCGTCAACGTTAATGTCCCAAAATATCAACTGACATTATTAAACGAGTTTATCGAATCTCACGACGTAATCTTTTATTAGGGCGTGAACGGATGGCGGGAGGAGGCAAATTGTCCGGCGAAAAATGCGGACGGAGGGAAGAATCGCGCCGGCAAAAAGGAACTCATTCGCAACGCCTATGAGAAACTCCGCGTGCTTCACAATGATTCTCATGCGAGACTCGCGCGGTTTTACCGCCTCGCCGTTGTCGGTGCATTTTATTTCATCTTTCACGCACTATTTCGCCTCTCTCGTCGAGCTTTAAAGTTTCTCCGGAGCGCTGTGCGCGACGCCAAAAACGGGCTCCCTCCGTCGAATCTTTCAAGCGCAAGATTTTCGCAAAAACCAAATAACAGTAATAAGAGGCACGGGCGCTTTGGAAATTTTAATATTCGCACGCGGCTGACGATCCTCGTTTTTTTTCCACCGAGCGCGCTAATATGGGATTGGCCTAAAAACGTCCGACGACGAGGATTACGATTCCAGTTCGTTGCGATGCGCGGTGCTATTATGAATCCTATTAGCTCACGACGTAATTACGGGCAGAGCTGGTTGAATTAGCGAATCTAGCGTGGTCGAGCGGCCGTCGACGTGACGGTTCTAATCGTCCGGGAACTGTTACCGATTTAACGCACCGTACGGCGGGAACCTGTTGTCCAGAAGTAAAAGGGCAATTACCGACCGACGGGAAGGCACAAATAAAGCAGCTACGCGGACGCATTGACACAGGTGCTACAGTGCTCTTTTGATGTTAGGTAACGCCCCTTCTGTACCTCTCACTATAGATCGGCGCGTGTGCGCGAAAAAGTTCGTGACGCGGGAGAAAGAAGCAAGATTAGTACGAGTGGCGAGGAGGGAAGGGAAGGATGAAAGCGGGAGATAGAGAGAGCGAGATGAGCGTAGGAACGGGCAACGCAAGCGACGACGGCGAACGGAGACAGAGATATTCGCAACCTGTCCGCATTGTCGCATTGATTTCAACGAGAATCCATCAAAAGAGATAATGATCGACGACCGCCCGCTTTATTGACTTTAACATTGGGGCCGGCAAAAAAAAGGATCGCGTCAGCGCTTACAAAATTGTCCGGCCGTCCTTATTGTTGGCCCCGCGCTCTTCGTCGTGTCATTTCGGATGGACGGCTGAATGGATAGGCGAATCCGGAACGCACGAAAGCAGATTTCTTCCCTTTCGTCGCGGTTACATGCGCAACTGCGTTTTGAAAGATGTAAATTCGATTGTTGCGGGTGCGATCGAGTGCGAGCGTAGACGCGTGTGCACGCCTCGTCCACGTCGTGCAACCGGTCGACAACAGGGTTACGATCGTAAAGTGTTTCTGCCCGGCGCGCTTTTATGAATCAGCGAAATGAATCGGTTTGAGCGATTGAAGCAATCGTGACACGTGGAAATGACATTTCCGGACATTCGGAAGGACGATCCATCCGCGGCATCGATTGCCTTGCACGCATGTCGTTCAACGCGTCAGGGTGCTCAACTTCAATTTGATATTGTAACGAAGAGATTACTTTTTACTGCGCGTCAATAGAAACAGATATTCGTTCAAAGCGTCCAATTTTGGACAGACGACGGTCGAGTGTTCCGTTGAAACGGAACATTTTCAATATCGCCCGATACGATACTGGGATTCGGTGCAATAGTAAATGTATGACAGTCTAGAAATAGTGAACGGAAGAGACGTCTTGCGAGGACGATTTTAACGAAGTCAGGGTGACGATTTCAATCAATACTGCACCTGCTAGTTCACTTTTTTTTTCATGATCGATGCCAGCGACTGACTCAGACCACCTTTCGAACGCTCGAACTGGCGCGTGCTGTTACGTCAGCGGAGAAGTTTGGGGGATTTAGAATGGGATGGGTCTGGTCCAGATCACAGGGCGTGTTAGTATCGGGCTACCTAGTGAAAGTAGTCATCGTCTCGGCGTTACCGTATAAAAACCGTCGAATCCTTGGTGTAAAGCACATTCAGGCACCACTCCTCATACGACGTGCACCATGAGAGCATTCATAGTGAGTAGTCTCTCCCGTCTCAGATCTTCATTGTCCATTCAGCACAAACTTCAAACTTCCGGCAAAAACGTTTGATATAAAAAGGCTGATTAATTATAGTGCCTAATATTTTACCTTCAGCCGACACTAATATTTCTCACATTTGACCACTCCACTCCATTGATTATTCATTAAACTAAAGAAAAGATTAATTTTGCAGGTATCCTTACTGATCGTCTCCGCTGTTGCGGGCGACGTGAAGAAGCAAGAGAAACGTGGCTTGCTTTCCGGTGAATCCTCTGGATACTCTGGATACGCCGGTGGACACGGTGGATATAGTGGCGGCGGATTGTCCGGCATATCCTCAGGTGGATACGCTGGTGGACACTCTGGTCTGTCAGGCGGATACTCGGGTGTGTCAGGTGGATACTCTGGTGTATCAGACGGATACTCCGGCGGATACTCTGGCGGCCACTCCGGCTTGTCAGGTGGATACTCTGGCGGCCACTCCGGCTTGTCAGGTGGATACTCTGGCGGCCACTCCGGCTTGTCAGGCGGATACTCCGGCTTGTCAGGTGGATACTCCGGTGCTCACTCTGGCTTGTCGGGCGGATACTCTGGTGGATACTCTGACGGATACTCCGGCGGATACACCGGTGGATACTCTGGCGGATACCCTGGTGGACACAACGGCGGATACTCAGGAGGATACGCATCAGGCGGACTCATTGGCGGAGGCTATGGTGGCGGTGTCAGCACGCAAAGAGTAATTGGAACCGTGGTCAGCCGTGTCGTGCCCGTCAAAGTTCCCGTACCTCAACCCATCCCGATCACGCGTAACATCCCAGTGCACGTTCCCGTGCCAACACCTGTCCACGTGTCCCGTCCAGTGCCAGTCCCGGTGCCTCACCCAGTTCCAGTACTCGTCACCAAGCGCTACCCAGTCATCGTGAATCGTCCCGTTGCCGTACCAGTGCCCCACCCCGTCCAGGTTCCTGAACTCTATCCAGTGCCCGTGCCTCAATCTACTTACGGCGCCGGACCAGGCATATCCGCGTACTCTGGAATTTCGGCGGGTGCCGGCGGTTACGAGCAAGGAATCACCCTCGGTGGATCTGGCGGTCTTGAGCACGGAATCTCCCTTGGATCCGGCAGCGTGGGCGGACATGGGATCAGCGTCGCAACAGGAAGCATCCCCGGCGGTTCCTACGGCGAACCGAGCATCTCTCTCGGGAGCGGTCATTCAGGAATTTCACTCGGTTCCGTGAGCCTGCCGGCTACATCCTACGGTGTACCGAGCGTCGGTGTGCACGGAGGAGACCTGTCCGGCGGAAGCGAGGGATACTCCTACCCGATTCCATCGAAGAAGTTCGCGTAAATGCAGCCTCCTATACCCATACGAAGCGCGCAGTTTCTCGCTATCTGTCAACTATGTAATTGTCGCCTTTCATTCAATATTTTTCCGTCTTCATTCATCGAGCAAGGCAGACGCGGTGAAGCAACGTAATTCGTGTCGTCTTCGTGCGCCGTGTAAACGCGAAACGTGTTGAGCGGACGGAATTGGGACGAGTTCGTATTCACTTTCGGCGGGAGGGAAATAGTGGGACGAGATTCCGTGGCCGCGAAAGTGTCGAAATGTCAGTGGATTCCGAGAGAGGTGCGATCTTGCGAAACATCATGTCTACCTTCCTTCGTCTAAAAGCGCGATAGAATCTTTCCGCGAATATGTTTAAGTTATGCACATGATTTCCGTCGAAACCTCTCCTGCGGCACACGGCAACTACACGCAAGCATCAGACACATCCGTACAATCCTATCTCAGACGAGCCAGTCCACAAAATAGCCTCTAGTGTAGTCTGGATACTTTTGTATATATTTATAATATACCTATATCGTGCTTCACGATTTTATATATTTGTAAAAAATAAATAAATGTAGTACAATTTGTAGTTCCAACATTCTTCGTTATTCCACTCCGCCATACCGCCCGCGCCGGACCCCGACCAACATGGAGATCGAATGACTAATCGTCTCCATAAATGCTCGCAATTATGCAACCAGAAGATTCATTCTGGCATTAAAAGTCGATTAAAGATCCGCCGCGAGTTCTAAATTTTCCGTGACCTTCTGCCTAACGGACTCGACAGGCTCATAACCATTTTATACCACCCAGGGCGACGATCCAGACCACCTTCGCGTATCCCAAACCCTCTTTAGCTACTCTCGTAGAAACGGCCGCTTTATATACCTCTCAGTGGAGATACGTTCCAAAAAATTGTACGCAAAAGTTATATAACCGGCATGAAATATTGTTTCGCAAGTCCCCTTAACGTTTCCCTTTATCCGAGGGCGAGCTTTTTTTGGCCGCACGATCTGCGAAGGGATGGGAGAAGGCGGAAAGGGAGACCGGGTTGCGTGGTACGAGTTAAAAGTTTTAATTTAGTTTATCTTAAGCAGCTTATGCGTATGTACTGTATATACCAGCACCTGCCAACACTACCCTCCAATCCCTTTCTTCTACTCCCGTGACCCCCGAACCCTCGGGAAACCTTGCGGTTGTGTGTACTCTTTCAGTTGCCTACCGCCATCTTCGTAATGCTATCTGCCGGTCGTAGAAGACGTACGTGCCTCGCTCATACCTGAAAGCCATCCCGCTTTAGGTACAACCGCTAAACTAGCAGAGATCGCCCATGCCTGCAGATATGGTCACAGACGAGGCAGAAAATCGTAAGTGAAGGATTCACGTACGCGTGTACGGCTAACAGAGCGACGCGCGTGTATGAGATAAAATGTCTACTTGTTTTTGGACTCACCCGGATGTACAGCACTCGCATTGAATGCTGTCGACCAGCATTGTACAGATCCTGAAAATATGTACGTCGGCACAGTAAAACTAAATTATAATAACATAATGCAAAGACGGCGAAGACCACGTGTAAGTTCAAGGACGATCGAGAAGAAACAAGTGCAAAGTAATGATCAGTGCCCAGGATGCACACCATCTAAACTGAAGATTGTATGTACGGTACGTATTACTCTCTCTGTTTTCTCCCGGAAAACCAGAAGTCACGCACTATTTTACGACTTTCGCCGGGCCTCTGAATTAACCCAAGCTTTTCCGGCTACCAGGACGGTCCTTTATGCACCCTTCCTTTCCCATCCCTCCTACTCCCTGCCCCGGCACCCGTCAAGAAATGAAGTGCATTCCTTGTACCCGCTCCCCACCCCGACAGGGGTTAGGGTGTCGTTAAACCGCCAGGGCCTGATATCACTCCGTACTTCCTCGTATGCCCCGGGAAAAGAAGCTTTGCACTGAGGCGGAATGAAGAAACTGCTGGCGGGGTGGCACGGGGGGAGGGGATGGCTGAACTTTCTTTGCAAGATTCTCGCGAACGCGCAAAGTGGGAACTAAAGAGTGATCTCTCCCTCGTATACTTGTGTAACTGAAGTAAATGCGCAGAAGGCTTACCGGTACGTACGTATCGTCGAGCGGTAAAGTGGGAGTGTAAGAAGGATGATAATCAAACGAAGTAAAGGCAAATGGGGCGGTAATGGAAGAGTGAGAAAGAGCGAGAGAGAGAGAGAGAGAGAGAGAGAGAGATATTGACGATAATTCACTGTATGAAGTTGTTCGTCAGCAAAGTGCATTGTAACTAATTCAAGAACTTTCCGATCTCCTTTGTCTTACGTACGTCGGCGTGTATTGTCGATGTGACGGTAATTATTAACGGGTAGGGTAAAATGAGATTCTCGATAAAGAGCCGTCTTTTTATCGTACAATTAAGGGAAATTACAGTAATACTTAAATTCGAGAACGAGAGGCCCCTCCGCATGACTCAAGTACGCACAACACGAACTGCCGTGCCGCGGCTAATTGTGAGCATTTATCTAATGCGAAGGATTTACGAACGATGTAAATTTATTCAGGAGACCCTCCCTTAATTACGTAGCTTCCAAGGCCGCCTAAGCTCCCTTCGCGCCCGACGCACACCGGAAGAAAAACGGAAATTAGTCTTACGTAACGAATATCGAGACCAGTGTAAAACTCTGCTGAACGATCATGACTCTTAACCATTCTCATTCATGTTAGCGTTACCAACGGTGGAAGAACAAAGATCCTTGCATTACGTTCACGAGAAGAAGAGAACCCATTTGCAACTTGATATTGCTTTGCCCAAACGACAGAGAAGAATTTTCTGATAATAAATTCAAAGACTTCTCCCCGAACTCGTTTTATGTACTACTGTACATTGAGTATTTGCTTAAAATCAAATATTTGTCAAAACAGTTTCTCGATTCATCCGTCGATCGTGAAAGAAGACATAACGTAATACGTCATAAAGCTGACAGAGCATGAAATCCTCGTTCCCACGAAACGCAAGTTGCTGCAATTGGCTGGAAAGAGAGAAATCAGTGGCTTTGTAATATTTCTGTGAGAGTAACAGACGCAGGTACGTTTCTGGGCAGCATCCGCGACACATGTCGCGCGATCACCGACGCAAAAGCAGTAGAGAACCGCGCTGCGGTTTTCCGGCCAGTGCTCCAACGTCGCTTTTTTCTTGAATGAAACATCTACAGGACGATAAATTTTCCGTCAGCGACGCCGGGATTCGGAGTCGAGGCGTAATGTAGCAGAACGCGGCTGAAAAATTGTCACGACAACGGCAGCGTGGAGCAGGCCCGGCACGTCCGTCCCTAGACCCGTACACATCGTAAAGCGTTAATGACACGAGATGAAAGGCACGGCTCGTCTAACGGCGGTGAATCATCATGAAATACGGCAGCACGTCGTGTATCTAATTACAATATCGCGCACGCCGGAAGGTGGGTGGTTTCTTGGCGGGCAGTCGGTCGGTCGACTGGTTCGGTCGGACGAACTCGGCGAACGCCGCTGGTGAACCCCGAATGCAGTTTGCGGAATAGGGGAGAGGCCGAAATATGCGCTTTCCTTGACACTTTATATCGGTAGTTAACGCTCCTGAAATATGCGCATAACGCTTATCCGACGATGTACAGCGGCTTTTTGTGTGACCAGCACTGTCCGCACTTTCGGCTGTCCGTCTCTCTTCCATGCCCCTTTTACTCGTCCTTTTTCATCCCCCGTCCACCTCTGTCCCTCCGTATCTTCCTTCTCTCTGTTTTATACTCACACCCTCGCGGTCATTCGTGTTTTATGTCTCGCCCGCGAAACGCCCGAGCGCCATTTACGATCAGCCATTTCGTGCCCCCTGTATCTCGGTCAGTGCGTTCCCATTCCTTACTCGCAGCCCGACAAATCGCCAGTTAACGTCGACTCTTTTGACGTTTCAGTTAACTCGCCGACTTGATTCCGAAAGGCGAGCGTTAACATCGAAAGTGCGCAGGTTGATTCCCCTGTCGCCGTGTATACGGTTCGCCGGGAAGCCGTCGGCACCGGGACGATGCACCGCTGACGCTCCGGTTGCAGTCTGAGAGGCGTTACTTTTCAGACGATGCCTTCCTCTGTCTCTCGCCTTCCCACTCCCACCCAAGCCCTCCACGTCTTCCCGTCTCTGTCCGTGGCGCGCGCGCGCGCGCGAGCCGACGCAGTCCACCGACTCCGCGGGAATACAGGACGCGTCGTTTTATTGGTTGTTTTGAAACAGTAAAACACGCCGTAAACACGACGTCACGGTACTCGTAAACGCTAAAATAGCATTCGTACGGGGGAGTCGCAAGATTAAACGGCTGGCGGGCCATCGATTAGAATTTTACTTCGTCGCGTTACACGTGGCGCGCCGCGACGTGTGAGTTGGCGTCGTGGACAATGTGACCTGGAACCGAGCGGACGGTTTCTGAAAGGTGCGACATGAAGAACTGGACCTTATGCAGGGCTCGAGTGCCGCGACGCAACGTGTCACTCTGAGCGGACAAATCGCCGATGATATCCGTTGTTCTGCTTCCGGCTGACGTTTTCATGTTCCACGATAAAACGCGATGGTGCGTCGAGAGCTAGTCCGGCGAACAGTTTCAACGCTGATTTATGTTCAGGCTGTTGTCGGGGTATTGTTTCATGGGGTTAAACAGTTTTGCAAATACCTTTTCTCTTTCCCAATGTGTTCAATGCATGTATATGCGCAATTGTCTACCACGTTGTTTTCGTACTCATTAGAGATAAGTTAGCTATTTAAAGTGCATTCAACCGAAAATTTCATCCGGCTCGCTATGAACTGTTCATTTCTTCTCAGCGATTGTGGCTTATCACATTCAGGGGACAATCTTGGTTGAGCCAGACAAACATGAATTATTCTAAAACGAATTCATTGCTGAATCACAATGAAGCGAGTGACCACGCTGATAATCCCCCGCATGGCAAACAATAAATATCTGCAATGCTTGCGAAAGAAATATCAAGGAAACAAAGTCGAGACTCGTTCCTTTACGCCGCGAAATAATCAATTTCGACAACTCATCTACTGAATTTACACCGGCAGCGTGATCCAACAAATTCTTTTAACCAACTTTTCGCGCCTTTCGCGATATGAATTTATTTGTAGACTAACAACGAACCGTCGCCTGTCTCATAATAACGACGAATCGATAATCAGCGGCGCCGTCAATAGTTCGCCGTCACTGATTGACAAATGATTTCCCCTTATTATTAATGTCTCTAAATTGAGATACGCGGGTCACGAGCGGATTGCGAACTCGTGTTTATCATTCGCGCTCGACGAACGGGCGGCGGTGTGCGCGCGTGCATCCGCGCCAATCACGCCCGCGGTAGTGTATAATTTTGATTAAAAACATTTGCCGACGGCAGCAGTGTACACACGCGGAACCTGTGTATCCCGTGGGCACACGATGACGTGAAATTTCGCCGATGAGCTCGCGGAACACGTTGACGGACCGCATCTCGTAATTTAGCGCGGACAGCAAAAAGGGCGTAAATATCGTCGAGTTAATTGACGATCCCCGATGGAACGGCGGCCGAAAGTTGGAAGAAAGCACGCTGACGCAAGCGTTCACCGCCGACCAACTGTATCGCGTGTAAACGTGCCTGCGGCGGCGCGTGTGTCAAAGCTTAAAGATGTTGAAAAATATCAATGGACCGGTTTTAATAATCTGTCGTTGGCTCGTCTGAAACGAGTTAGCATATTGACAGGTGACTTGAACCTTCGCCTCTCATCTGTCTCTCGCCCTTCTACCCTTCTACTGCGCCCGCTCGCCCACCCCCACTCCGTATCAAAAGCAAATTACTCGACCAAAGCGAGGAAATAGCGAGGGTGGCGTTGAAGGGGGTCCTTCGTGTCCACGACACGCGATGTCATATCACGTTATTGAGAGCTACTTGTCACTCTGCTTCGGCGTCACTGCCGGACACGAGGACACCGGTACGTCCGCGCGAATCATTCGATTAATTTCGTGCTCTAGCACGTGTCCGCGCAATTATATAATATATTATACGTCTGTTCAAGTAACAGCGTAGCCGTGCGAATAACATTATCGCGTAAAGCGGTGGAAATTTTAACGGACCTCGGACGTGCTTCGTCGTGTCCACCGACTCGTTCGTGTAAAGTGAAAACTACGTTTCTATAGAAGGAAGGCACGTTAATGTTATTAAAGCCCTTATCGCGATCGCTCGCTGCGATTCGCGTTCTCTCCGTATCAGACCGACCCGGGGGTCTTATCCTTGAATCTTTATACGCACGCACGAGCAATGCTCGACTTTCGGCACACGGGAAAGTGACTCTCTCGGTCACACGGCCGGCAGATTGACCGCTCCCAACGCACTCGCTGCACCGAAACGCTTCCATTTCGTCGAGCGTAATATAATAGCGCGTGGGCAGTGGCGTGCCGGCCGTTTGAGTGGCAGAATGTTACAGATTATTGCCCCCGTGGGTCGCGGTGAGGATCGCGCGATTGCCGTTAGCCGTTCATTTATAAACGCCGCGATCCCGACAAAGGCGCTGATTGCGCTTCGCACGCATGGCAATCGATATCAGCGAGCGTTCCTCCGCGTTCCGTGATCTAGCGCTGCGATACGATTTGCTAGCTTAACGCACAGCCAGTAAGAGCGAAATGCATACATCAATCGTTTAGAAGAAACAAAAAATGAACATTAAACCCTGGTAATAAATACACGTTAATTTCGCTGACTAGCGAAGACACTTGGTCGTTAAGTACGTATGGACATACATAGGCACGTGGAATAAGTGACGGGAGAAGCTTGCGATGACGTCTTGCACAGATTTGTGCTTGAAGTAAACATCAGATTCACGATGATTCAGGGACGAACGTTGTTCCGCCGAATGTTCTGCAGAGGGCGCAAGCGTCCCTCGTAAAGTTCTCCCTTTACCGCAGGAAACTTTTTATACACTTGAAAACGTACTAGCGCGAGATCGCACGAGCGCACTCGATTCGTTCTTATCCAGCGCGAGGGCTCTTAAGGATCATGCGTCTTGCTGAGGCTCCTCCGCTATTGGGGAAGTTAAAGATGAGAGAACATGTGCGGAGTACTTCTCGAGTCTGCCTAAAGCGCAGCCAAAGCCGCTGCGTTTTCATTGTTCCGACGGAATTGCACGGTTTCGCGGCTGCCGTAATCTAGGCATGCCGAATACGCAGCGGGGAATGGTAGTCAGGCAGAAAACGCATTGCCGTACAATCGTGCCAGTATAGAACACGTTTTTGACGTATCAACTGCATTAGGGCAACAAGGTCTGACAGTTTCTCGGATTTATCAATTCTCTTCATTATTATTCGTACAACAGTGTTAATACTGCGATTGTGGGTAAGTTGAAGACCTCTGAAAAAGCATCTGGAAACTTATGACCATTTATCCCCTTCCCACAATCGTAAGCAGAAAAAAGCGTAAGTCAAGTCCAATGCAAGTCAACGACAACCAGTACGGTCTTCCGACTCCGTAATACGCCAGCACGTTCTGCAGTAATTTTCCGAGTTCGTCGCGTTCGCATATCGATGAAATTCTGACATCGTCTTTTCCGGGACGGATCAGTGCAAGGAGCTATTCGCGAGAAGAAGGTGAATAGCCTAACTCGTCGGAGCCAGCTTTACATTCACATTCCCAGCAGTAGTAGCGACAGCAGCAGCGACAGCATCGACGACGATCCCTGAACGCAATGTCTCGTCTGTGCCGTTGGTCCTACAGACCAGCAGAGAGGTGGAAGCGTGAGGGCAGAGCGGTGGGGAACGAAGCGCGCGCGATGTGGTGGGGGTACAGGCTGGCCACCAAGCGGGAGTGGGGGTAGGTAACGAAGAGGAGACGAGTGGGGCTCCCTCTGGCGGTTGTCTCACGTCAGTCGAGCCGTGTGCCGCGTCGCGGTAGTGTCGTGTCGTAGTGCCGCGTCTCGCGTGTCTCTCCGGTACGAGCGACCCGAACGACGCCTCTTGCAGTCGTGATTATGAACGACGCACGTTCCGCCGCGAAGCCACCTGCCGCTGTACGAGCTCGCCGGCTTCTTTGTTTTCGCCGATACACGCGCGACGCGCCGCAAGAGGAAGCAGCTTCCCTACGGTGAAAGCGGGTGCGGATCGTTCGAAACAGATCCCGACGTCCCGTTCGCCGCTTCTCTTTTCTTCGACGAAACGGCGTGTGCACGAGTGGCGCGTTCGAAAGTTTCGCCGGCGCGCTCCCGGTCAGAGGAGAACTTCGGAGCAGCGAGTCTGACGTGCGCATTGCTCGGGGAGGAGTCGTTAGATTATCACGGGTGACAATCTTCTGGGCAAGGTGGGATTTTACCGAGGAATTTCGCTCCGCAGCCGTCTCTCTCTCCTCGAAGATATTCAAGGGAGACCGCGCGCGGCTGCTCCGTTTCTTTCGCCAGAGGTCTCACGGTCGCGGGGCCTCTCGATATATTCGAAATCTTTGCCCGTTCGTTCGTTCGTTCGTTCGTTTGTACGGTCAATCAGTGAGAGTTCTTTCGAAGACGTGGAGATACATCGAACGCCGTCGACGCGCGCGCGCCCGCGCGAATGACAAATTTCGGTACGGCAGGAGTGAGGTTATAACCAGGTGGTTGCTCCGAGTGGGCTGGTTAGTTCGGCGTGTTTACAAAATAGAGGGTAAGAGTGTCGCACGGTCGGGGCGAGATTCCGGCGTCGGTGGCGGCGTGTGCGACAGAAGAATTCACAAGGTCGACGAGAAATAAACAGACGAGACGATCGCACACCGACCGTGGCTGAATCGTGCTGGATGCTGCGCGGGCGGCGTTGCCAAGTTTACGGAGGGTTACTGAAGGATCCATTCAAGTTCATCGAAGCCGGGCAGGATCGTCCCGTGCAGCTCGTTTCTTCGGCACAGTGACAAGGCAAAAAACGGAGTTCTATACGGGTCCGCATTCACCTGTTTGCGGTATCGGAATTTCGCTCGAACGAGCGCGATCGGGCAGCAAGGTACATATACTCGGTGGATTCGCTGGACACGTTGGAAGACGTGGGGCTGATTACTTGTCCTACGGAGTCGTCTTCCTGTCCACGCCGCTGAGACCTTCTTCCGTACGTTCAAATGCGCGTCGTGCGCGCAACTTTGGTGCGTCGATAGAAGGAATCGAGGAACGCTCTTTTCGCGTGTGTGTTCCAATCACCTTCATTCCTTTTCCTCGCCCGTGCTCCGATTCTTATTAATTTAGTTCGCGCGTGCAACGTTTATTGTCCACGGTTTTTTTTCCCCTCTCCGAAGTGCACGCGGCACTTGGTGTTCCCTCTCACCACGTGCAGCATCGAGCGTAACACGATATCCGAGTTACTCGGGCGCGAGAGACACTTAAAAGTGCATACCATCGCGGCGCGCATACCTTCTCTCACTTTCTCATTCTCGACGGTGTGACGGGAACTAAAAAAGTTCATTGCTCGCGCAACGTGTCAAGTGCACCGCGTACTATTACAACTTACAAGAGTGCACCCTTCGAGAGAAAGAGAGAGCGCGCTCTACAGTGAACGCAGTCCGGCGAGATTACGAGAGGGAGCGGAACTCGAAGACTCGGCGAGCTACGATTCGTTCGATTAGCTTCCCCCGGCGTCGGTGCGTCGATCCTCGTCTCTCGAACGCGCGCAAAAAAGTAACACCGTAATAACCGACACGGACAAGTGCAGTCTGCCAGTTTCCAGCCTTCCTCCCGTACCTTCCTCGCCCGCGTCCACTACTACGGAATCATCGACCCGGCGCCCGTGAGTGTGTCGCGTCCAGGTTAACAGTCGCGGCCGATCTACAGGCTGGAAAGGGGTGCAAGGGAGGGAGAGTGTATAGTTGGCGAAAGGAAGCGAAAAAGTATCGGCGCCAGCGGTTGAGTCGATCGTATCGGACGTCCGTGGGCTCGTTCGCCAATCGTCGTCGTTCGCCACCTCGTAATGAGCCGGAGTGCTGCATGAGGACAACGACTGCCGAGGGACGAGGAGATATCGAACGTGACCGGTGTAAGTCGAGGAGCGCTCGGTGTGCCGATCAAGGCCCGCTCGCGAACGGAGCGTTAATCAAGGTGGCGCTCGTTAAGAGGGGGCCGGCAACGATCGGCGCGAGAGATGTCTCGCTGCTAAGAGGAAACCTGATCCCGAGCGCGAAACTTCCAGCGGATTAGCGCGACCAGCGTGCCCGGCACTCTCTCACATCACCGGCACAGCTCCGAAGGAAGAAGCGGTCGTCGGACTCGATAGTGTGCCGCGAATCGGCGTGATTTCATAGCCCGACGGAAGACGCCGCAGGGGGAGAGTGTGCGAAGGTCAAAGGGAGTCCACGGGCCGAGTGATCCCGTGGCGCCGCACGGCCAAGGGTCAAGTTCCTTCGCGAGCCTCGAGATTGTCACGCACGAGGTGTCTCTCTGAACTCCGCGCTAACAAGGTGAGGGTGTCGCTGCAATACGAGCCGGTAAAGGAACCACTTGATCGCACACCCGCGAAATGCCGCGGCGACGCATGGATGATCGAGGCGTCTGAAGCACAGGTTTGATAGGTGCGCGACGGAGTATAACGGATCCGGAGACAGTGAGAGAGGACAGAGAGAGAGAGAGAGAGAGAGACAGACAGAGGGAAGAATTTCGCTGCAAGCTAATCGTGCAGTGCCAAAGTCTGTTCCTCGGTCCCAGTGAAGATGACGATCGCGAGCAACATTGTGGTCGAGTGGCTGCGCTCCCTCCACCTAGGCCAGTATTCGGAGTCGTTCATCGACAATGGCTACGACGACCTTGAGATCTGCAAGCAGATCGGCGAACCCGATCTCGACGCGATTGGCGTCTTCAATCAGACTCATCGCGCCAGACTCCTGCAATCCGTGAAGACACTCCGCGAGGAGGGCGCGGCGAGCGTTTATTTTACGCTCGAGGAGACAAACGACTGTCTGTGCGACAATGTGAGCTCGAAGTCGTCGCGAACGTCCTCGGAGAGGCCACCCAGCGACAAGGAGGCCCAGCGAGCATCGCCCACGGCGAGCTCCTCCAGCGGTGGTCAGGAATTAACCAAGTTCGCCGATGAGTACGAGGAGGGTAAAGCGGAACTCGTTAGGATCCCGAGAATGCAGCTTAGGATGCTCTTACAGGAGAAGCTCAGGCACGATGGCATAAGGCTCGCTGGTCAACCGTACACGACACCGGTGAGTCCTCGTCACTTACTATTTATTCCTGAGCTGTTCCATTTTTACGCGTTCAACGCGATCGACAGTTCGAAATATTTTCCTTCGCTGGCCTTTTTTTCGAAAAGACGGTGGAGGGTGATGCTTGCCATTTTCCTTTTCGCCTCAGTTGGCTTCGGGGCACAATGGTCACTGCGGGTAATGAAGGGTTTCCTGGCCTCGTGCAGCAGTTAGCGTTACTGCAGCGCTTTACAAGTGGTCCGCATAAAGCCAATTGACTCGGTTAAACAATGATCGGCGGCATATCGACGATGCTCGCTTTGAAGGCGAGCTTCGTGGCAACGTGTCGCTGGCTACATGTACATACCTCCAGCCGAACGGCCGCTCTCCGACCGTTTATATACGTACACAGGCATCGCGCGGAGGGAAGCATTTTGCGCCGCTGAACATCGGGCCGATGTAATTAAAAAGTTGCGCCGCGCGCTATAATTACTTTTAACGCGCATAATCTTGCCCGAAACCTCCGCCTCGGCCTGTTTAACCCGCGGATCGTGGGCGGGGTGGGCCACTCTCGTCGGGTTCCGCGAAAAGGGTACTATCACCGGCGCGGCGACGAGATTCGAATTATCAGTCCTGAGGGCAAGCGGCGGGCACTATATTTTCACTCAGGTGCGCGCAACTCACCGGGGGCCCGGTGAATTAAGTTAATGCAGAAAACTCGTAGCCCGGCCGAAGCACCACGCCCCACGTGAGCGAGTAGATAATCCTCTGATTCATTATTTCGTTACATTACGCCGCCGTTCAAGATAAGACGCATGCCACGCTCGCACACGCACGCGTGCCGTCTACGTCTACGCCGCTACACACAGCTATGTAGATACCTATTCCACCGTAATCGGGGGGTGGAGAAAGTATTTTCCGTATAACGCCGGCTCTAGCGGGCGCGTCGTAATTGAGACGTGGATATACGTCGTGATACAGTTATTACGGTACGTTACGTGATAAGCCGCCTCGAAAACTTTCGACGTGCGTTATCGGACAGCGTGGGGAAAGAGATGGTGGGCGCGGGGCATAAGCTCGAGTCGACGGAGCCGACAGGTAACTTCGCTGCGCGCCGCGCGGTTCAATCACTGTGCGGACTCGGCGAGAGTTCCGAGTTCCGACTTCGCCTCAAATTCAATGATCGGACGTTGAATGTCGTTTCATTCAACGCGCGTATCATTCGCGTAGCGATCGCGGATTCATAGCCGGTATCAATCTTGATACTGCTTTTCTCCTCGACGATGAAAAGTAAACTCCATTTCGCGAATACGCGATGCGGTTCACGTTGATTACCACGATATGTACGTATACGTCAGAAAGTCGAACGTGCGGTATCGCGTAATAAGAGAAAGGAGATATGAATCGGACGTGAACATGGGTGATAGTAATCGGTAGACAAGTTCATCGTATGGCTTAGTTATCGCGGGTACTTCCTCCGGCGAGAAAGATGCTAGTGGGCACTCGTTCGAATGCAAATCGTCCTTACGATCTACGTGGAAATTGCGCTTCTTTTCTTCAACCTACGTACAGTATTCCGCACTCGGGAGCATGTATTGCGGTCTGATACGGCTACTTTGTTATGCACGAATACGCCGAGAACTGCAACGTATGGTGTCGTGGCGTGAGGGGAACGAAGGTAGCATAGCTTGCGCACCCCCGACTTACCGTACTTAATGTCTACCGTGTAACCTCCCCGCTTAGTTAAGTCACTGTACCGAGTCTCGAGTATCCTAGAAACTTCGTTGACAGGGTTAAACGTACCGAATTTACTATGTAATTTACCGTACAATAACGTGGTCACCTCGTATGCCAGGTTGCGAGAAGTACTTTCCCGCTCTAAAAGCCGTGGAAAATTGACGAGTCAATGGAAGTCGCGACGCACGGTACATGCTGTCATTCTGCGTCGGTACTGTCGGGAGTCGATGAGAAGTAGGGGAGTGCGGCTCAAATAGTATACTTACGACTCGTTCTCTGTTACTCCTACACTCTGCGCATATACGCTTCTTCTTCACTTGTTAGCAAACTAGCATGCAGCCGAGTTTCGTGGCGCGCGGCAGAACTTCGCTGACGACTTCAATGAATTCGTCGAATCGATAGACCCTGCCACGCATGGCTCGAGACCATAACTCCGACCGAGTTTGAATTATGTGAGCGCACGGCGCGGGCCCGGGCGAAACGTGACAGGAGAAACGTTGAAACGAACTCTCTCGCCGGACTCGAACGCGGTGGGTCTGATAGATGTAAAACTAGAGGGAGGGGGAGGGCGGGGGTGCGTGGCGATGGCGGTGGCGCTGGTGGATCTAATCGAGGCCGCATTAACTTTCGAGGAGGCTTCAGGCTAATTTGAATTCGGGGGCCCCGCGAGCACATCTGCGCGAGTTAACACGCAATCCTCCTTCGCTTTGGCGTTTATCCATTTATAGGGTAAAAAGTGGGAGGAGGAGAAGAGGCTAACGGTTTAATTTTGATTTTGTTTTGGAGCGCGGGAATAACAAAGGCGAGGTGAGGTGCGTCGTTAATCGTTCTTCGCTGCAGACTTATTCGGATAGCGTAATTGCGACGTTTAGTAATTCGCTTGTATCTTTGATGTATCGTCTAACCGGCGAAAGTCTGCAGGTTAATCGCGGCCCTTGAACGGAGAGAAACGAAACATCGGAAAGCGTACATCTCGCCTAAACATTCCGCATAAGGCGTATTTAAAACGTCATCAATCATCGTTGTATCGCGGGATAAAAGGGCGACGTGCTAGTGGGAGAGCGATGATCTCGGCAGTGATTAGTCATACGTCGTTATCAGAGTTGTAAAGCATTGGCGTCGGTTTATCGCTATCGTGGCAAGTTCAAAGCTAAGCTTGCGTCGCTGGGGACTCACGCGGAGATCGACAATGATGCCTTTCTTGATTTGATTTTGAAGAAAAGTCCTACCGAGCATACTGCGTTGTCTCTTTATGTTCATTGAACGACATGAGAGAAGCGTCCGTTTTCTTCTACTCACCGCGAAATTAATTCAATCGCAGCGCCGTTGTTTCCTTTATCATCAACAAGGTGGTAATCGTTTTCTCTGTACACAGCATCGATCTCCGTAACTCATGGGCTGCGTAATATTTCATGGTATACACCCTCTGATTCCATCAACATTTTTCTCGCAACACTTGCCTCGAACACGACGGTATTAAGGTGGCATAAATATTTATAAGCGCGCCGTACCTTCAAGCCGCAACATAAGTATGATTTAATCTCGGACCGTTTAATTAAAGCAACAGTACAATCGCAATTTCTCGCGTCGCTTAGGGCGGTCTCGATGGCTCGTAGCCGGTCCTGCTTACTTACACATCCGTTTGCTGCGGCGCGACGCTACGAGGCCGCGTTTAAAGTCGTTCGTGCCTCCCCCGTTGAGTCGTCGCTCTTATTTCTCGAGTTTATCGCTCCTACGATGCGCCCGGCTTATTGCGCGTGCTGGCGCGTATAAACAAATCGCGACGGCGCGGCGGCACGTCGAATTTGAATGATAAAGGGGGGAGGGCAGGCGCGCACACCGCCACGAGGGGACGGAGAGACAGAGACGACGCATGCGCGCCTACCTGGAACGCCGTAAATTACGACGCGGAAACCGCGACCGCGGCGCATACCGCGATCGGAATGTGCCTCCCCGAATTTACGAGTCCGTATCGCGTATTTTATACTTCGCCGCCGATATTTCGACTAAATTAGGTTTTGAATTTTTAATTTTCCCACCGCCCGCGCCGGCGAGATTTAGAGCCGCGGCCCCGGCCTTATGAAGGCGGCGCGCGCAACTTTGCGCCCAATTTACGAGGCTCGCCGGCGAAGGCCGAGCGCTTTACGGCGGGTCACGCTTTATAATGCGACCCTATGAAAAAACAACGTTTAATGACAGAACCGTGTAAATGAAATCGCCACCTCGCTTGATTTATCGGCTCGGACGTCAGCGTCGCGGACAATAAACGAGGACCTACGTGCGCGTCGGTGTGGGGAGGGCAGATTGTGAGTGTGCGCGGGTGTGCAGCGCGGATCACCTGATAAAAGGGGGCGAATTGAAACGAGGGGAAAGTTTTCCGCGCGCATTACAGAAAGCGCCTGCGGCCGGGAGGGGGCGGATGGTTTGTCGGTCGGTCGGCTGCCGGAGCCGACGCGGGATGCGGGATGCGGGACGGGGGATTCGGCAGGTGGGAGAAGGCCGATTATGCATGCACGCCAATTAATTTATGAACTGTCGCCCGGACTGGCCCGATGCTCGCTTTCATTTACGTGCCAGCAGCGTGCCAATAAACGTGAGTGCACTTCTCGTTTTGTGCGCGGTGAATTTTTAATGCGATTGATTTCGCCGCACCGGTATCCTCCGCGGCGAATTCCCATTTGCCCGCTCTTAGAACGTTGCGGAAATGTCACGGACACGCGAACGTCGTGCGCTCTGAAATATTTCGTTAAAGTCGACTCTATTTCCACGTACAGAATCCGCTCGATGTAATATTAAAGTGGCGTCGTATCCAATGTTCCTGAACTTGCGTTCATTTTCGCAACCCTGACTATTCGTAGATTCGATTGGCGATTTTTTGTTTTCTTTATTGACAGAACTCGACCACTCGTCGGCACGCACCCACGCACGCACGCACGTAAATGACCATACGTAGGAAATAAAAATCCTGTTTCTCCCAGAGCCCGGTGGTCCGGTCGTCACCTGCTCTTTTTCCCCCTCGTTTGCTCGGAGTGCGACGGCGCACGAGTACAATGAAACAAGTGCACCCACACGCGCCCCTATGCATATTACAAAGAGACCAAGGGGCATGCACGCGCGCGTATCCACACGTGCACTCGTAAACTCGGACATGCGCGCCGACTGTCATCAATGCGATAGTCTCTCCACTTTCCTCCGTTTTCCCTTCAGTTTCATTACTCGCCATCCACCCTCTCCCACCGTTCTTCCATTCGCGGACACGTACTGTCGTATTTATTGGTTCAATCGAGACCCAGGCGCGGGATGGGCCGATTTGTTCGGCGTCTCCGCCGAGTCTGCGTATCTCGCCAATCAACATTCCAAGCATAGGGACTACCTTGCCAATTACGGTATACCCGCGATACGATCAGCGCCACTATGCGCCTATTTATTTGTTCGCCCCGTTGTTTGCTCATGGCGCACCTCAAGCTTCGGCACGTCGTCGTCGCGAATATTGCACCGCGAGAGTGCATTTTGGTTCGACATTCTTAGCGATCGGTGAAGCTGGGAGAAGTATCGTCGAAATGTTCAGAGGATTGTCGCGAATAAAAGCTTGTAAGCGAGTGCAATGCCCTTCGGATGTCGCATCGTATGTATATACTCTCACACAAATCCGTAGAGAAGCTTGCGACGCTTACGTCCAAACATTCCGCGTATGATACCTCGCGTGACGATTACAAGCACCGAAATTGGCCGTTTTTAGCTGAACGCGGGAGGTTTGGGAATTTTGCTTTGCCAGGCCATTTTACGGTCAATACGGCCATCCAACGTTAACGTTAATCCAAAGTTGTGTTCGACTAAAGTGCAGGCAAACCGTGAACTCGAATGGACCCGCGCGAAACAAAACTGCACGAAAGGTGCTCGATGGCGACAGCCGACTGACGAACGCACAGCGAGATCCTTTTCACTCTCGCGTTAGTCTCCGGCGCTTTGAGACGAACACGCAGAGAGGCAGTCGGCGGTCGAGCACCCCACGACGTATAACTACACGCGGGACGGTGGTAATAGCGTTTAAATATTTGAGCGAATGTTCAATCGATATACCTATCCCTGGCCAACCCTGTCACAGCTCTTTCTCCAGTCTTCCATTCTCTCTCTCTCTTTCTCTCTTCTGTTCCTTTCTAACTCGTCCCATCCCGCCATTTGCTTCCTGAGCACGATTCCATGAAATATCAAACGCACGAAATGAGATTCTCGTATTCGGAGAAGAGGAGTGAATCCGGACGGTGGCGAGGGACGAGGAATACGCATCGCTCAACTCAGTGATGGCTAATAATTGATCGGGAGAGCGATCGCTGTTTATGCTATTCTTGACAATGGGCTCTCGGCGCACGGCTAGGAATCGCGGGAGCCTCCAAGTCGGCGGGTCTGACAATGAGTCGGTTAATTGCCCACTCAAAGCGTACGATTTCGATGCAGTATTCGCACAATTCGGAGTGTACGTCGCTCGCCGAGCGGCCGCGCTGTTTGCGTAGTCTACTTTAAGTCCCGTTAGATCTCTCGCGAGCTTGACGTAATATCTGGTTTAAGGAGGTAATCAGGAAGAGGCTGGCAACGTCACAGTATGCATCGAGTGTACGCGGTTGAAATTTATGGTTCTCGCTGCGGGAACCATTAATAATCTCACCTTCTCTTTCTGCCTGTCTCTTTCTGTCTTCGCTGCCCCGGCACTCCTTGTCAAGCGCTTTCCTCCTCGCTCGCCCTCGCCTTGCCCTCAGTCTTTCTCAGTCACCTCCTCTCCCCTCCTCCCTTTCCCACTTTCCGTCCTCGGACTCTTCTTCTGTTTCTTTCCTCGTCCTCCCTCGCTCGCGCCGTCTCCTTTCTTCTTCCTCAGCTCCAATGCCTTTGTCCTTTTCAGCGTGTCGCCTGCGATAAGATTTCTTCTCTCAACGCCGATGTATATGTAGCACGGTACCGTCTCCTCTTCCGTTCCCACAAGTCCTCGACGCGGGGAAGGATACAATCTACGCCAGCACCACTACTTTATAAAGCCAAGTTCGGCGAAACGTTAATGAAGTACCATCACCCGGCATTACGATAAAGCGATGAATTACTTAATTAAAACCGACGTTAGAGTCAGTTTTAATTAACCCACCTGCTTGGCCATTTTAATTGGACAGGGGGGAGGGGAACTTATAGCGCTTATGGGGGCGATCTGCTATTGCAAAGGGCCGTGTCTCCGGTAAGTTGCATATGTAACATGAGCGGATGACGAAACGCATCCGTTTTCTTCGCTTTTCGAGCGGTGCGCCTTTCTGTTCCGAGAATTCTGTCCCCTTATTTCGCTCCGCTGGATATGCTTGCCCATTTTCCGTCAATCGACGCATAGGTACACGCTCAGACCGATGTTTTCACACGTTCCGCCTCTCTTGTCGCTTCCTATTGCTCACCCTCCTCTCATTTCCATTCTCTTACTGTCGTTCGCGCCCTCCTACGCGTGCTCGCCGTTGCTCTGAAAAATATTCGATGTCCCGACCTGCCGTTACCGGGCGTTCCCAAGATACTTCAGTTTGCGGAGTAGTGCGTGTATAGTACGCTCGAGCCGCGAAAATGTTAGAGAAAGGAAACGGGAGGGATAGAGGGCGTGGGAGATGAAACGATATAGAGACATAAGGGGCCGATGGAAGGGGATAGGAGTGTGAAAGATGGATAGCGAATTCAAGTAAAAACGTCATGTCTGGAGGAGAGTATAGAGTTACAAATTGCCGGGCGTGTGTGTGTGTAGCCACGTGGAACGTTTGATTTGGGTTGTCAGTTCCACAAGGAGTAACCGTCCTCATTTCACCATCTCGGTAGAAACCTCCGCTAGCATGTTTGCTTTCTGGTTCATGCTGCATCAGACTGTATAAACATTACTGCATATTACAGTGTCTCTATTTTAATACGTGCATTCGCGTTGTTATCCATGCTGAAGATATGCTTTGCAATTTAACGAATCTCTCAGTGAATTAGCATTCTTCCGGTCTGGCATTGTAGGCCAATGCTGTGTTTTTTTTTGTTTGAAAGCAGATAGGACAAAATGGTTTTACTGGAGGGCCAAATGTCAGATACAAGAACGAGGAAGTGGCCTGTTGAATGTTCGTGGCTGCTTCCATCTTCTTCCTGTCTCTTGCGTGCTGTTCTGTCCGTCAAGTACATGTTCACGCAACGTGCATTTATATCCAGCCGTTCATTTACCGCCTAACCGCGCGCAGGATATATTCTGATTCACTTCAATTTAAGATTACACCGTTTCCTCGTCTGTAAGAACCATCATGCGAACGGATTTTCCAATCGCGAAGATTTGAACGAGCGTACTGAGATGAAATCTGTTCATTCTGGCAATCCAGTCGAAGGATCGTATCCATAATTTATAGCGTACACAGTTTGTCCGGTCAAATGTGCTATTTTATCATTGAATGTATATTACTAATGGATTTCACCTGGCGATAACGATTATTCATAATGTTTTGAACAATTTTTCTGATGTTTCAATAGCGTTTTGTCCGCTCGATCGTAGGCATACTTACGATTTAATTGCTAAAGTAATAGACATTCGATGAATTAAGTATAGTCATTAACACGATTGTCAGTTGAAGCTCCTATTTGGTTGCTATATAAAACCGGTTCGTTAGCGTTGAGCGAGTGTCCTGAAAATCGAATGAACAGAAAGAATGTACTGTCGATTACGCCATGAATTATCTTAATCGTCTAGCTACGCCGAGCGTGACGATAACTGTCGCTATTAATTAACGTACCGGTTACATTAAGCGGCATAATTTGTAGCAATCGAGTTACAACACTTTGCGCGACGATGCATGCGGGCTGAGGTGTGACATTAATAACAGTGCAGTTCATTCGAGAAGGCCATTAGTTGTTGTCTTGAACGAACTAAGCCACCGTGTTCCCTGGACTCGGGTTAGGTCGGCGTCCTCGGGATCTGTCCCAAAGTCGTGAGACCCTACTTCGTTACGTGCGCCAATGCACGGGGAGGGATTTTCCTTTTCTGAGGATTTCTTGAGACCTGCTTCTCTCTTCAGCAGACTTTGTCTCTTTCTCTCTCTCTCCGTCTCTGGGCCTTTGGCTGCTTCTGTCTACCTTTCTCTTCGTATCTCCTTATACTTGTTCTTTTCTCTTATCTCTTGCCTTTCGATTGTCTTTCTTCTTCTTCTTCTTCTCTCTCTCTCTCTCTCTCTCTTTTCGGGGTGTCCTTGTCGCTGTATCTGTCTCTCTTTTTACGCTGCTCGCACCGCACGAATCTCGTCGAAGAACTAGAGTTCGAACGGACGGACTGCTGGCCTCGAACTTTCCGAAGACGAGGGTTCGTGCCTCGATTAAGGGTAGCTATAGGTATAGACGTTAGGCTTGATGTCCGTGAGCAGTAAGTAATCCCCTTCCTTGCCCTCTGCGAAGGATTTTACTGGATATAGGATGCTCCGTGACGTTGGATTGACCTTCCACGCTCGCCGAAGGAATGCCTCGTCGAATCAAGGGATAATCGCGGCACGCTTGACATTTCGGGGAAACCGGCTACGTGGAATAACGTGCGAATCGTCACCGATCGCCATGGAAGTTAACTTCGAAATCCGTGACGTCCTTCCCGTACTTAGGCAAGATTCAAGAGCGGAAGTGGCGGGAGCATGCAACCATACCCACATACCAGGAATCACCGCGTCTCGTTGTTCAGGCCGCAAATCACGATATGATGTCAGAGAGCAAGTACATTCGTGCCGTAAATTAAGTTAAAACAACCCTCAGGCTCGCAGCGACGTTCGAACTTAAATCCCACTTGAAACCGCGGATCGACATGAACTTCCGAGAGCCTCGGGACGTGCGCGCGTAAGTATCTCCGTCGAAATTGATAAAGTTCGTCTCGCAACCGTTTCCTTGCGCCGCACTCCGTCGGCCTAATCGATAAATCGACGGGGCTCGATACCGCGAAAATTAGACACCCGCCCCCACGTCGCCCTTCCCCACTCACTCCAAGATCGCCTAACACGCGCGAGCGATTTGCACGCTCGGCAAATTGGGTGGAGTGCCTGTTTACGGAGTTTCAGTTTATTGCGGCCGGCTGCCGCGCTCTCGAGTGTGGGAGGAAAGGGAGGACGCGTTCAGGCAGCCCTCAATGCAGGGTCGCGATGCGCCCAGGCGATGGAGCGTTTATTTACCGGCCGGCATATCTCGCCGGTACTTAAGGCGCATTACCCAACTTACGTTATGCGTTTTCCATTCCCGGGCGAGAGCGAGAACGAGAGCGAGAACGTGCGAGCACGGAAAGGGAGCAAATGACTAATGAGGTGAAGCTCGTTGGTTCTCGTGCACGCGTTATTTTGCCCCTGCTGCCGTTTCTCTCACCCCCTCTCACTCTTCTCATTTCTTCCGACGCGTCCTTTGCCTCCTTCTCCGCAATTCGAAGCAGCGCGTTACACGTGCGCGCGAGATTCCCCGCTCATAAATACGCACGTGCGTGTTACGGGCGTGCGTACGTACTAGCATACGATAGCGAGTAGATTCTCTTGAGTGTCTGCGAGGACGTACACACAGATGCGCGCGCGCCTTCCAGCAGTTAAGTAGACGCATTACGGGGCGCGTAGTATTCCCTTGCCTGGCTGCTCCCGCGGCTGGCACGCAACGCATGCGGCACTATCTAGGCAACATTAAGGACTCGCCGAGCTGTATTACGGCTGCCGAGTAATAAACATGTTTAATTGCAGCGCTAATGGTCCGGGCGGGGGTGCGCACTCTCGAGAGTCCTTGGGCCTGGCCGGCGACGATGGCGATGGCGATGGCGATCACTACTACCATCATCGACATCTTCGTTGTCGTCGTCGTCGTCGTCGCTGCTGTTGTCTCATGGTAGTTTGCCGTCGTTGTTATCCTTGTATGGGACGCGATGTTATCCCTTGGTCCCTGTCTCCCAGCGAGTGAACGCCGGATCAGAGCCGACCATCACCGATATCGATCGTCGGACGCGTCGATCGATTCGCAGAACACACGTTCGCTTCCCGTTACGCTTGTTGCGCCGTGCTTCGGTCCACCTGGATATTCTATTGCAGCGCTTTTATCGAGGTTTATTGCTGGTACGACCCGTCCTGCCGGCGACGCTGCAGGCTCGGTATATCGTTACAGACGGCACCACCGGCCCCGCGTAACCGCGATAATAATTGTTTCGCCCAAGTGCCCGTGAAAGTCACGATTCCTACGGCCAGCCGTAATGGCGCTGGCTCGCTGGCTGCTCGCTTATCCTTCTCTCCCGCGAAACTTCGTGGGAATCGTCGCCGGGGAAAGTTCGCAGTTTGTGCTTCTTTAAGAAACGAGCGACGGGCACTTTTTGAAGCGACGTTCAAGAAGTTCGTTGGCCGCCGCTCGAGATTGAGAAACCGGCGGCGTCGGCGACGGCGACCGGATTATCGTAATATGGAACACTCCAGACCGCGGAAGCCGGAGTAATTTCTTTAACTCTCGTCAATTACGCGGCTAAGTAACATAGTTTTCATAGTCCGGAATTAAGATAACTCAAGGCGCCGGGTTATGAAAACGTATAACGCTTGCTTCGTAATAGGAACGTTCAGCGTAACGCCACCCTACGCCATTGTCGCGCAACCCCACCCCGACACACATACACACACACACCCACTGAGCAATGACAATTTACCGTGGGACACTTTGACTTGACAATTAACGTGACCGTTAAACACAGACCCGCGGGCCGTTCATTATCGGAATGGAGAATGAAAGCGTGGCAAGAGGAGCACTTATCACTCAGTCCACCGTCTTCGTCTGAAATCCTTAAAGTAGCTTCCTGGAGGCGCGGGCGCGCGATAGGGAGGCACACTCATTGTCAGACCGATTGCGCATCGAGGTGGCAGCGTTTTATCGTTTGGCGTATCGTCCGCCGCCACGCGGCAAGAACCGATAAAATCGTCGGCGAGTCTGCCGCCCTTATCAGCCCCGGCCGATCGATCGTCTGAGGGGGTGGCGCAAGGGCCGCTTCGAAGCTCGGACTCTCGCCGTGAAACAAAAGCGTAGTCTCGTTACTGGGGATTAAGCGAGACCGGAGGCAAAAAGCTTCGTGGACTAATGCGGAGAAACGGGACGCGGAGAGTGCTAGTTCACGTGGCTGTGTGGGATGGGAGGGGAAGAAGGAAGCGGGGGGGTAGATAGTGGAGAGAATTCGCAGGCGAGGGTGGAATTCTTTAGAACAACAAGGAATCACGAGTTGGGGTGCGATCGGTCGTTGAGGAACTTTCAGGGGTGGAAAAGGGGCTTGGGGAAGAGGTCCGGGAACGTACTCTCAACTCTCGCCGTTGTGCCCCTCTTTTTTAATCACGCGCGACGCCCTGGCTCTTTGTCCATCGGTTCAATCCGTTGCGAAAATGAATCTCGTCCAGGATGTTGAAGGTAATTCGAGGAAACTATTTTGCATCTTGATCGCTGTGGAAGCACATGCCCGCAGCGTCTGTTTTATGGTGTATGTGTACTACGATGCGTACATGATCTTACTGCAATGACATATGAGAATCATTGAAATGCTAATTTATTGTTAGATGCGCTTGCAGTATAATTGTTTTACGTCAGTGAATAGTACGTCGCATGCGTATGCAACATAGATTCATGAGAATTGTGTACGAATCGTTGTAAGGTTTTCATTTCTTTGGCTCGTAGCACAAGGAGTACGGTGGCTGGCGTTGCAGGGAGGGATAAGGATAAGGGGTACGGGGGTTGACAGGTGGCGGTTGTAAGGATCCGCTGCAAGTCAGGAATCTTTAATGCTGTCCCGTTAGCTGCACGACCGGCATAAGTTATTACCGTTTCCGGGTAGTCGGGTGCGAGGTCTGCGATATATCAGGCGTCTTTTAAAATCTCTCTTTTCCGTACTCTCGTCCACTCTCTCTCTCTCTCTTTCTCTGCTTCCCGTTCGCCGGCTTTCTCCCCGTATTTTTCCGTTCCTTTTCAACCTTACTTATCTCCACTTCGGCGTACATTCATTAACGCTCGCGAATTGCATTCAATCATCTCCCCCGATCAGTCCACTTTGCACGGGTCCGCGTATAACTTTAAGTGACGAAACGCGAGCCGATTATCTCCATTGTACAAGTCGGCCGGATTTACCTTCCGCGCGATGAGCGCAGAAACGATGCGGTTTTGCCGCTGAAATCTCACTACCACGACGAGCGCGGCAAGAGGCGGAGACGCCTGTGCCATTGGTGCCTTTATCGCCGCGTCGACAAGAGAAAAGACGAAGCGAGGCTATTACTCGACTTCCGGTTCGCGGGGTCTTCGAAGTGTCTGATTACTTCCGAGAGTTTCTCGCTCTCCGCGAATCTTACGATCGCTCCCCGAACGACGTTCATTGCCATTTTATTGCGCTAAGCGCGAAAGAGGTATAATATACATACGTATATATGTACGGAGCTCGTACGTAGATGTGTATATGAGGCACATACGTGTGTGCTGTATTCTCGGTGGAGATATCTGGCACCGTGGATGTGTACCGATCGAACGGATGTAACAATGGGCGTAAGAGCGCTCGTAAGATCTCGTTCCACGTTCAATCGCGTAATCTACGAGCGCAGCGGCCGCGCCGTTTCACGATCGGCGCGCGATTATGTCGGCCATACGGTGTCATACCGTTTCTCCCCGGGCGGACATTTTTATCTTCGCGAGGCGATAAGCGCGGACAATCTGTCACACGGGGGAGCGCTCGCAATGGCAACATGCGAGGGGCGCGACGACATTAATTCCGTATTATTCGCCGAAGAATACGGGCCCGTCGCTTTATGCAATCGTACCGCGAGCGAACGGCGCGGGCACCGCGAAAATCAGGCTACTCGCGAATCGTATTTCGTCGGGGAAAGGTCTCGTTTCCAAGCGAAGAACAAGAACCGCATTCCGGATATGGCGTCACGAAAGCGCAATCACGGTAACTCGTGCGTTGCGCTCGGCCGCGCACCGACGTTCCATTCTTTGGCAAAAGTGGCGGCTTGCATAGCCGGAGGCGCAATTAATATTTCCCACGAGCGGCGGTGCGCTCTCACATTTTCCACCTCGAAAGTGGCTACCTCGGCGCGAGCTTTCCTCTATCTTTCTCCGTTCCGCTCTCTGCCGCGCTCCGCTCGGAGCAATAGCTGTGACGTAACGGGAATAACCAATTAACGGAGGGGTAGGCCGATAGGTCATTCGGAGACGGGCTTTTTTCGCGTTGCTTCCTCCTCGACGGAGCGTCATGCGACAATACGCGTGTATATCAATCGCAATATCGTGCGCGCGCACACGTACACGTACACACACGATGCTACTACGGCAGGTGTTGATTGCGCTCACGGCAGAAGGGAGAGAAACCCGGAGGCCGGTTTCGCGCCGTATTGTGCCCGCGAGGAGACGGTAATGGCCCTTTAACCTGTAACCCCAAGTAATTACGGAGTTAACCGATGCAAATTACAATAATTTGCGCCGAGGAAGTGGCGGCTCCTCTCCGCGCATCCCCTCCTGTCTCCTACACCCCTCGGACCCCCTGCCATCCTACTCTCGCACCGCAGCCCGCACCCCGACGTCGACCATTTGTTTGGGCGCTAGTCGTTAGCCGGTCCGCTTCCGACGTGCCTGAAACGCTATCTGCATTTTTTATGCCCGCTTTAGAGCGGCCAACTGTCCGTCGAACGGGGTAACGCGAGGCCCGCGGAAACGGGCGCGTCGTTTACGAGCTCCTGACACTCTGAGCATCCTCCGCGAGCGAAGATAATGCATGGGTACTCCGCGGCGATGCTCACTCGTAAGAGGCCTCGTGCAACGACGTGTCTCGGAGGAAGATTTATCGTCGCGATAATAGAACGCCGTCGGTTCGGACGACGAATACTCGCGTACCTTATTGATTTCGGCAGGACGCACGGGGTGGTTTAACGGTACAATAGGATAGGCTTCCACGAATGCTCATTAGTCGTCGGCTAACGATTCTTGTGCTACACGAAATGATTCGGCTCCTATGGCTCTGTTGCGAAGCATGACGACGATGGCAATGTGTCCGCGCGTTGCGCTGCTGCACAGTCTGAACGCATCGAAAGCGAGCCGCGCAGACGATATTCTACGTAATATTCAATGGTCTATCGACTCTATCGGATATGATGTACGTGCCGCGATTGCCTACGTATCGATTCACTCTCACAATGCGAGCGCGCTCGGCCGGCGGCAACTATGAAATACGCTACGCATTCAGAATTTCGCGGTAGTAAGTACCATCCATTTTTACGAGGCCGCCGGATGAAGATATGTACTCGGTTTATCGCCGCGACGTGCGTCGCAAATCTATTATCCGGTCGCGTGAGTTACGTAACGCGTCGTGCGCGAATACCGAGGAGATGTTATCGTGATAACGCGCCACGTAGGCGATATCCCGCGAGTCGTGTAGCGGCGAATTCTCGCGCCGACGCCGACGCCGACAGGCGCCTTAGGAACAATGGCCTAATACATCTGGCCTCTCTTTGCACACACACACTCGTAGTGCACACGTCGCGACGCCACGCCGTGCGCGAACGTCGATAAATCTCTCTTTATAGCCGTCATCCGCGCACGCACGGATGCCGATCGCAGAGGCTGGCTAGGCGACGTCGCGATGCGACAAAAGTATCCGCTAAATAGTTTGTTACGCCGATACTAATGGCTCGTGATGCCGGTGCCGCAGCGGCCGCGCAGATTACCTGCCACGTTGAAGCGTGCGCGCTGCGATGGGTGCTAATGTTTCTATTTGCCTTGCCTTCGTTCATAAGTCACGGCCTGCACGTGCGCGTCTACGCGGACCCGATGATTTAGAGGCGTTTTATTCGTCGCACACCCCGTCGCATTTCGTATTACGGCCCGCGTCGTTGACAAAGGATGATGACAGCTGATTAAAGACGTTCGCGTGCACTTGGACGCGCGCCAAGCGAAAATTTCACTTTCACCGTTCGAGCGCGCAGCTAGGTTATCTCCTCGGCGAGTGCCAGGGTCATTATGATAATATTGGCGAACAAGTGAACTCGATGCAGCCGAAGTGTCGAACTCGACAGGCGGTACAGCGCGTCTCGGGAGGGTATCGTTGACGCCTCGCTGCAATATCAGCTGCTTCCTACCGGCACACGGCACACGTCTTCGACCTCGAGTAGGTCGGCGCGAGAAAATGACATCACGTTTGATATGCGGCACGACAGAGCTCGGCGACGACGACTACGGCAATCTCTCTCTTTCTCTCTTGTGCAAAGCAAAGTTTACCGATGGCATGTGTCGAGAGGCAAGTCCCGATGGTTATGCAAAAGGGGTCGACGAGGGTGAAGAAGGTGGTGCGGCGGCAGCGGCAGCGGCCCGACATGTTCTCCTTGCTGCCCGATGACAAATAACAAGCTCGACGAAAAGAGGGTGCGCGAGGAGGACGGAAGGAGGGGAGACTCGGGTGATACCTCGAGGGTCGAAGGACGGAGGATGAGAGAGAAAGTGAGGGAGACGGAGCGAGCGAGCCGGAGACAAGCTGCGTCCGCACCTGATATTGTTTAAACTCCGCGGTTTACATGGCCACGGTGAACTTTACACCCCGAGCGCAACGGCCGGGCCGGGGGATGCGTCTGGCCGCAACGGCCCAAAGAACGTCGGAGGGGGAGGACGGGCGGTGAGACTGACAGAGGAGAGAGCGTTGGGTGGGGGATAATTAGCGTACGTCGTGGATATAAATCATGCCGGAAGAAGGCGCGCAACGAGGTCTCGCAAACCGTTTATTAATTTGTAATTGCGTTGCCCGGGTACGTATAGCTTTCCGAAAATTACAGGTCTGTCGAGCCTCATTGCTACCATGGAGATTTAGTACTAACTAGGTACTTTCTTCCGGCCGGGTCCGGCCACGGGGTTGTGCATACCCGTACCTCCCGCTGCGCTGCCTCTCCATCTTCTCTGCACTCCTCCCGCGGGGTTTATACCTTGTAACTTACTAACGATCGGGTTAATATCAATACGAGAGCGAGGTGGGCCGTTCGCGAGCCGAGCCGAGCCGATCCTTTCGCACGGTGCTGCGCGCACGGCGAGACCTTCGCCGTGTGTTACCTGTCCAATCCCGTTCGCAGGTCGTGATCGTGGCCCAATCGGTACATCATCGGCGACGATTAACCGAACCGTTCGAACGTGACGACTTTTATGTAGCTTCGCCGCGCCGCGCCAGTACGTCTGCCTTTCGCGCTGCGCGGGAGGAGGGAGAGGGTGAAGGAACTTTGTAGAGTGCGACGAACGTGAGGGAGACGAGACTGCGATGATGATCGGACGATCGGACGACCGATCCAGCTGGACGAGTCCTTAATTGATTGCTGGCGATGCGAAGGCTTGCTCGAGGAGAGAATAAGAGGTTGTTTTCTATCCACCTCGACTTTCTACTTTGCCTAACGAATAATCCGTCGCTGGTTATGCTCGGGCCCGAGACGCTTTCGCGGCGGCGTGCTCGAAGAAACGACGATCCAATTAGTCGGGTGAAGGGAAATGATTACGCTTATTTCGGTTGGTCACGAAGCTAGTGAGTTTGTGAGTCGGTTCTCTGGATAGCTCTCATCGTGGCGTATACATTCATTTTTGCATAAACATGGAATGAGAAAAATCATCATTTCCGCGCGTGCCAGCGATAGAACCTGGAACTGACGAGTCCGACAGAGACGAAGATCCGAGGCGTCCTTATCGTCCCTTTATCGCGACGAGTCATTCGGCGAAATGAGGGGTCCTGAACGAGTTTTGGAAACGAGGTCGTACTCGGTGAACGCCATTAGCCCATCTGTCTTCCTCGCTAATGATTGTGCGACCACGTGACGCCCCTTACAGTCTCAAATCTCTCGCATGGAAAGTGCGGCAGAAAGCACATATACATACACCTTCGTATGCCGGCACGTACGGATCTCTCCCCGTTCCTCGAAAGGCTTCGAACGATTCAACTCGATTCCCAGCCGAGTCGCCGCTTGACGCGCGGTCAAGCGAAGCAGCGAGATCGAGAAACTTTTCAGCTCCGACGCTCTCTATCCCCGACCACCTATCGGCGCGCAGATTTCTTTGAACGAGGTTCCATCTATCAGTCGAGCAGAAAACAGTCGACGCGCTCGCCGGCATCGAGTGGCGATATCAAAAAGCGCTCCCGAAGCTTTCGCCGGCCAGGACCGCTTTAATTTATCAGACCGCGGCCGATGTTCCGTGTACACGGCACTCGATCCGCCGAGGAAAGGGATCCATCTGTTACCTCGTAACGAAGCCCTCTCCGATTCCCGCAGCTCTACGATCCTCGTGCCCTGACCTCTCTGTCAAGGCGCGCGGAAATCATTCTCGCAACAGCGTCGGCAGCGGGTCTCTCCGGTCATCTTATTTTCCTTCTTACTGCGCTCACCGTTGTCCTCTTTCTTCCGCAGCGAACGTCCCGCGCGAGAAAGTTTCCGCAATCAATCTCGGCGGCGAGCGCGGCTTTATTCCGCGCTTAAGTTATTTCAACCCGGCCCGCCGCGATCGTTCCACCGAAACAATTAGTGGCACGTGTAGTACGGCTACTGAGCTTTCTCCGTCCTGCTACGGCAGCCTCCTCTGCCCTCTTCCGCGGCCAGACACTCCATCACGCGGTCGCCGGGCGCAATAATGGCCAATACGGAAATAATGTTTCTTATCCGCTGTAATTACGAAGGAAATTTTCATTTGTTTCTTTGTCGAGAAACTCTTCTGCCGTCCGGGAATTATGCGCAGTGGGATGTATTTGTCTCGGACGATTGCATAGCGTAGCCGCCCTCGTTCCGTATTTTCTGCGTGTTTCAGCTTCCGTCACTATCGATTAGCGTATTCTTTTATTGGATTCGTCGGAATATACGGATTCTTGTATGCAGACTCTCCGGCGTAATGCTCATTAGCTTTTGCCACACCGTGCGCTCTGTGTTAATTATAACATTGTCTGTATTCCTACTTCGGCGCATTACACGTTGCCTTTGCGTCGCAAATTGTACGCTCTTTGCCTTCGTAGCGGACGAGAGCGAAGCTCGCAAATAATTCCGTTGAAAAGAATCGAGAAAAAGTTCTGGAGGAAGAAACTTTCATTATAGAACGTTTACCGTGTATTGCACGAAGATAACCTATGTCATGCGATAAAGGGGGGGAATCAATGAAATTGCAGAGATTGTTAACACTTCATCACCGAGTGCTCGCTCCGATGCGCGGATTAATCGTCCGGCAGAGCACCTTTCGGCCTTCAATACGCCGCAATTATCGAGTGTGTTCCGCAGAGACGGTGATAAGTGACGGTGATTGCTCCGAGCTATGCCCTGATCGACGTTTATGGCGATAACGACAGTTTGAACGTCGTTCCGCGGCGCCGGATGATAGTGCAATGGAATCGAGAAATTTAATTAAGGACCCGCATAATTTCTTGTCGCCTCGTTCCGTTAATGACCGCCCGGTAGAGCGGCCGCCCTTTTATTATTTGTCGTATCGCCGTGAATGCCTCGGCAAAAGTGTCGCTGACCCTCCTCCCTTCTAACACCCCCACATCTCCCTTTCCTTACAACTTCTTTCCGCCGCTCCAACCCGCCCTCACCCCCAGGCCAGGCCTCCTCGCCTATTAAGCAATATATAGTCTCTCTCTCGCCAACGTTTAACGCGAACTTTTACAACGGCGCGCCCTTAATTTCGCAGCGAGAACCGACGTGACGTTATGTCGCGATAACCGCAGGTCACCCCGATTAACGGTCGAGCATGAACAGAAGTAGAGTATCGTTAAAGTTGCCCCACGACATGCCGCTATAGCGCGCTCCATTTCCTCCTGCTCCCTCCTTCTCTCTTTGATTTGCGCCTCTCGTGTCTTCGATATATCCGCTTCTCCCTCGCGCACAACGCTTCTCCGAAGGGAGAGAGAGGTCAAACACACGGGCGCGATATTATATCTGCCGGCCGCTGCTTTTCAGCAGCGATGCTCGCACATGCACGCATTCGAAACACGCTCACCGTTCTCGCGGTTGGATACAGTCATGCGGGAACGGTGCTTGCGGTAGGTCGATGCAGATATGCCGTTTATAGAACATGAATTATATGTTCGTCGAGTAATATCGCGCTGCCGAATCGATGGTCAAATATGTATCCTCGAATTTCCAAATGTTTGCGAAACAATTACAACTACAGCGCCTCTCGCGCGGTACACGGTCATTTTTCGTTTTGGCCAAATCCGATTATGTTAATTTCTCGAGTCCGTGACAATGGCAGAGTCATTTGTGTGGGACGCGAACTTCTTCTTTATGCCTCTACCTTTGTGCGCGCACAGTGTCTCGGGCTTATGTTACGACTGCCTACGACGCGCCAACACACGGACAGGGTCGTCTGGTTTCTCGGTAATTCGAACGTGTTAATCTCAGACGACGCGATATTTCTCGCTATCTCGTGGCTCATGAAGATTGTTGGCGTCTTTAACCCCTATCAAAGTGTTTCGTCGGATCGTGTTATGTGAGCTGCAAATTGGTTTACTCAGTTTGAAGAGTGCCAGCGTTAGCACCGTGTGTAACCATTCGTTCCGTTCTTAATGGGATTGCACCGTTTTTGAGTTATAGGCGCGGCGTATCGATAAAATAAACGCGGGACGCTAATAGTTACGATGTTTTTGCACAGATATAGCGGTGGTTGATGTACGGCTGAACCGAACTGCCCACGCTAATACGCATTGTGCGCGCAAATCTAATCAATGTTTGTTGTTTAAACTGTCTGTTAGCTGTTTCGTACGTGCTTATATTTCACTGCAAATAACGGCAGTTATTTATTTATCCACAGCAAACGTTAATATGACAAATTTAACTGTTGGACGAAACAGCTAGAGAGGAAATCGTATTTACCTTTTTCGTCGATTATCAAGGCCGTTTCTGTCCTTACCCCCAACTTTTCCTCTGAATCAACACTTTGCCGTCGAACAAAACTACGGTCTGCGTCGCGTGAAGCTAAACAGCACTCGCCTGACTACAGTAAATTGATGTAACAATTGTCTAACGTATAATCGGCCGCGTGTATTATAACCTTTCGTACGTAATCTCTAGCCTTCCGTAATTGATGCCGCCATATCGATTACATTTTATACCTAGAATTAAGAACGCGGTCCTCGTCCGACATGAGATTGTGCCAATAATAACACGGTACGCCGGCGATCAATGCTCAGCTGTGCCATCACTGGCGCAGCACACACTTCCGATAATGACGCTCGAAGTCGTCTGCTTACCGTCTGTCGCGAGACAACTTCTCCCGACTGGGACAGTACGAGCACAATCGACGACGCACGCCGTTGCGCGTTTTGCGTACTCTCCCCAATCCTCGCTCCTCGACTCGCCCTATAAGTCATCGATGCACCGCGCGCCGCCTTTCCATTACGCCTCCCGCGATTGCACTCTCGGTTTCAATTTGCTCGTGACGTAAGCGAGAGGATGCTGAGCGGCGGGAAAGGTTAGCCTGCGACTGAGCGCGGTTAAAGCTCAGTTAGCTCGGAAGACAGGGCCCAGAAGAGGGATGCTCAGGCGAGCGTTGATTTACGATCACGCATGCGACCTTTAAGGCGTGACTCCTCTCCCTTCCCCCCTCCCGCGCTCGGAAGAAAGTTGTTTCGTTCTATGATCGAGTGGCCAGGGGTCGTGGCGTGTAAGAGTATGTGCGTACGGTACGGCAATGCAGGTGCAGCGGCGGGATAACAGCCTGCTCGCTCCTTAGGTGCAACGGACAGATGCTACGGGCATGCAGCCGGCTGCCTCATCAAAGCCATTCACTTGCGCCGACGCATACAAGGTGGCGGTATCGTAATGACGAGCTGCGAGCGGGACAAAGGGGCGAGAGAAAGCGGCTGGGGGCGATTTTTTTTTGTTGTCTATCGCTCTCGCCTCAATTTCGCGATCTTCGGAGGTGCGGGTCCGCTCGGAGCTTGCGAGATCGACGCTAGGTAGTAGGGCTCGGATGTAGGGTAATACGCTCAGTTGGAGAATGAGTCCGGTGAAAGGCGATTTGGGTCTTTCACATTTACATCCGGTTCACGCGTCTGGTTTTTTTTTTTTTTATTTTTGCCCCATAGGCGGTTTGAATGTTTCGTGGAGGAAATGTGTCGGGTAATATCGGAAAATCGTAATTCTGTTGCGCTCCTGTCAGATATTGTGTGCAGAGCGTCAGGAGAGTCCTTGTAAGTGAAGGAATCGTGTGGTCGGACAGGAATGAGCGAGTGTGTCGGGACTTGGGAGTGAAACTTGCGAAGCTGAAAACCTTTGAAATTCCGTAGACTTCGCCGGAACATCGCGTTCCGTATGTATCTATCGAGTAGTACACGCTATCCGTCTGCATAAAATTACATGCAGTCGCTCAGACTGGTTGTCTCTTACATGCGCCGGTAAACGGATTTCCCCTATGATTGAACACGTGACTGGTGTGTGGAAGTGCGCATCAGCATACGCTGAAAATCTCTCAAGGAGCTTTCGAGGTCTGAATCTTGCGCAGAATCAGGACGACAACGAATTCATTGTCTCGAATATTCATTGTCCAATCGACTCGCTGCTTGAATATTCATACACAAGAGTTATCGACTTTGAAATGTGGCGCAAAAATATATCCGATCGTCCGGAGTGTCTTTATTATTAATATACAAGAGGCAAAATTCAAGAGCAACGTATAATCACCGTTATTCATTAACTTTGAAGGAGTTCTACACGCTTTTCGAGCCAATTCCGCGAATACCTGGACGACAGTCGAGTCGGATCCGCGGGATCCTAATTAATATGCTCTTATATTCTCGCCGAGACAAGTGATCAGTCCAATCAGAGCCAGGTGAGATGACGCCGCTCGCGGCACTTCCGTCCCACGAATTTCGCCGAGGCGGATCCGCGCGAGTCCGGATCCAATAACGACGACGAGCGTGAATTGGATTTTAGCGGGCCACTGCTTGGCGCGTGGATACGTAACAGCATTGACGACATCGTGCGTGGCCTAATTCTCGAGGATCCCACGGGCGAAAATTGAGCCTAATTAACGGGTCGGTTGACACGTTCGTGCGAACGTGACAAGGTTCGGCGCAGCCGAGGGTTCCTTCAATCGCAAGATGCATATCGCTCGCACCTCAGAATTATATGGCGCACTGACACGGCACGATTTTTCCCACGAAATCGTGCAGTGCAATGGAAAGGGTCAGTTACTTTAGAAACAAATTCTTTCACTGGGTTGTCAAGAACTGTTCATCCCTTTCAGTGTACTAGGTAGGAGTTGTAGAGATTTTTAAGCATTTTGCGCCTACCTTCTTCATATAGCATTTATATGGGAGGTCTGGGACAAAGAGAAGGCAGAGACAAAGAGAACCTGTACAATATGTGGCAAAGGAACGATCCCCGTAAAAGGGCATGCTGTGTACCTTCCGTGGGAAGCATAATACGCCGAGGTTATCGAAAATAAATTCGCAGCCAGTCGAACTCCGCGAATGGAAATGCACGTGTTCGGGATCATTGCGCGGCACCATTAAGGGTACGTCAGAGGGACGGTCCGCGGACGGTGCGTATAAGGATTGATTCCGTTGTACGGGCAACTCGTCATCGCGCAAATAACACGTCATTTTCCCGTCACGCTGGTCTGGATAATCGAAATGAGCGGTCGTCTATTCGCGTATCCCAAGTGCCGCGGCCTTGGACGCCAGTGACTCTGACTGGCTGCGAGAGGCTATTTTCACGCGACCTTGAACGACTCCAGCGAAGGTCGACGCGCTTTGAAAACGAGGTCCCGACACGCACACGCTACAAAGGCAAGGCTATCGGGCGACTCTTCTCTGCTCGCAGTGTACCAGCGGACGAAACGTCGCCCTAGTCGCTCCTTCGGCAAGAAGCGAAGAATCATTCCGTCCATCTAAGTCCGCCCGTTCGACGAGTCGAGTCAGACGATATGCCTTACGTTTCTTGCCCCGTGCAACAGATACCTGCGTGATCCTCGTGAGACCGACTCAATTGCCGGACAAAGATGAGATTTATAGTTACGAAACATCGCGCGACGATTTGCGAGCCTCCGTCGAACCATTTAACCGGACGGCGTGCGGTCACGTAATAAACGTTGTCAAACAACGAAATTAATTTATCGGCGAACGATCCATCGACAACATTATTCCGGCGAAAGTCCGGAGTTTTTGCTTCGCGATTGAGCGACGCACTTTCCGAACGGCCGCCCCGACAACGGCGTTGCCGATTAATGGTCTCGCACGATCGCGATCGTGCCGCTCATACCAGCTGGCGAACGACGAAAATGGCGTACGCGCTGGAATTACGCCAGGCAGGTGGATACAAAACGCCGGAAGACCGTTTCGGGGCCGCACGTGCGTAAATGGCCTGGACGAGCCGCATCTCATCGCAACACTCGAAAACACCTGAGCCGTGTTCTTAGTGTCAGAGAGAGAGAGAGAGAGAAAGAGTAGGGAGACGAGAGAAAGTGCTCGCACGAGGAAGACAGCGAGTTTGTGCGGGTGAATTGTGTGTGAGGGAGGCCGCAGGAGCCTGAAGGCGCATTAGTCACGCTTAAAAGGAATGTCTGGAGAAGCAGTACGCGACGACGGCGAGCAATCTCAGCAGCCACCTTTATCGCCTCTCCCGCTTCTTTGTTCAAAGTAAACCGGATGACGTGTAACTCGGTAACGACAAAATTGATCCTACGTCTGACGGATTGATCCGTGACCGTTACGATGAAAGGCATCGACGCGATGAGCGGGCATAGTTGTGTGCACGGAGATGCCTCTCGTCGCGGCGCCTTGATGGCGAAAGTATTTTAAACTCATGCATCAGACATGCGCAGGTTCTCATGCTCCGTGATCGATATGCGAGCGGGAAACAATTTCAGGAGTTGTGCAGCGTGAGTTTGTGTACCGTGACACTTATGTGTTGCACTGGATGCAGTTGCGTGCCGCAAGGAAAAATATTGTATAATTTGGAGCGTTTTATTCATATGCAGTTTTATCCACTCTGCCATTTCTTCAATGTAGAATATTAATCTTCCGACTGTTAATGCCAGCGGTGCTTATGTACGCCTTTGTCCAACTTCATATACTTTTTTCGTCTCATCAACGATAACTGCAGGATTTTCATTGTTCAGTGACGCCAACGTATATCGGGTTTGCCGAACTAGAATAAGAAATTCCAAAGGGTCTTCATCTTCTTTTTTCTCGAGAGAGCAGCGAACTTCCTCTTCTGAACTTCTTGAAACTTCCCGACCCTTTGAGCGCACAAGTGACCTCGCTCTTTTTTTTTTTCGAGAGGAACGTCAGCGAAGTTCATTCTCATACTAAGATCGTCCTATTCCGAGATCTGCGTAAGGTGAATGGAATTCGGGCTTAAATAATATTCCAGCCGACCGTGATCGGCAGCGCGCAGCCAGACGTAATCTCGTACAACCGTGCCAGTTATCCTGCTTTTCGATTCAATCAGTCGCAGAGGGGCATCCCTCAAGCACAAAAGTGTCATTCGTCTCACTTCCTCGAATGAGAAATTGGTTTCGCGACGGCCGCCGTCCCGGTTATTGTTTCACGCACGAATCACGCGCGCTCGGGTTAATGAAATGCCTCCGATAAATTATACAACACGTTTATCTGGTATATTACTTCGCGTTACTTCATGTATACAGCACCGTATAATTTTTCCGCTCCGTTCTTTCTTGCTGGCGATCCCCGGCTGATGCAAAGGAGGATTGCGTGCTGCCACGAGGATAGTTGGAGGGCGAAGAAAAAGGGTGAAGAGGCGGAGAAGGAGGAGGAGGAGGAGGACGAAGGGGATTCACTTGGGAGAAAGAGAATGAGGACACGAGAGAAGGGCGAAGATACGTGTATAAGGAGTATGCAGAAGTGTAGGGGACCTCTCGTGTGGGAGCCTCGGGGACCTGAGCCGGATCATACTAATTAAATCATACTCAGTGCCATCGTGTCTCTACGTTCCCACGTAGCATACGCTTTCTCCCTCTCTCTATCTCTCTCTCTCTCTTTCCCTACCACGCTTTCAGTCTGCCTCACTGTCTCCTCTCGTTTCTTTGATCTGTGCACTTTTTCCCTTTCCTTTCTCGCTTCGTTCATTTATACGCGAGAAACTACCCGCCCCACGCATTATTATCTAATGAACGCGGCACCGTGTCCTACTTACGTAGATACCCGAGTGGCAACGGAATATGCAGCCGAGATTGTTTCGGTTTGCAGCAGGTATCGGCTCGAATCAAGTCGAGGATTCGGGCGAATTGTACGTGCGACAGTGGAGGTTACTATTATCGGCGATAGCGCATATGCGAAAAGAGGGGTGGGGGAGGGATGGGGGTAGCTATAGTGTGTCTAACTACACCGACGCGCACTCGTGGTGCCGACTTTTTTAATTAAAACGTTGCTGCAGGTAGCGGTTCAACGACCCGTGCGCCTCGCTCATCGCACATCTCTTCTGTCCCATCTTCTTCTCTCTCCTCTGTACCACACGCCGCCTCTCTCTCTCTCTCTCTCTCTCTCTCGAGTAAAATCGAGTCACCCAAATTAATTAGTTTTAATAATTCATGAATCACGTTTGAATCGTGCCCGCGCCCCTCCTTCCCTTTCATGCCGCCTCTTTATCTCTGTCTCGGTCGCGCGAGTAAATAGTGCGCAACTGACGAACTAGTCCATTTTTATCTTGATTAACCATTCATTTTGCGAAGCGGCTCGTATATTCCCCCCCATCCCCCGCACTCCCACGCTCTCGCGACAAGCCACGACCTACTCCACCCTTACCCCGCCTCACTCCACACCACCCCCTCGACCACCGAGTCCTGTTTTTCTAGCCGCGTCCTCCTTCGTATCCGAGAGTGGCCGTGCAACAGGACTTCTCCTCCGACACGGAGTTTTAAACGGGACGTGGGAGTCGCGGCCGAGACTGGAGAGGACTTCGCTGGACCACGGTCGGTCAGGGGACGGACGAAAAAAAAACAAAAGGGCCAACTACTAATCCCTTGGAAATCCTGGCGCGGGCGGGCTGCCGGCGGGCGCGCGAAAATTACGCGGCCAACGGAGCGTGCCGAACGCACTCCACTCGTATTTCCATTCAACACTGTGAGCGCCGGCTCCAATTACGGGCGCAATTGCACGCGCCAATTCGTACCGTTTCTCTCCCGCGTTCGACTTTTCTCTCCCCCACCCCGTCTCTTTCTCTCTCATTATTTTTCTTCCTTTTTGTTTGTTTGTTCTCTCGTTTTCCTCCTCTTTGTCTCCCCGGCCGACGATGCTCATATTGTGCGACTATTTTGTCTCAAGGTTCGCAGCCTCATTAACTTTGTTTTCCATCGATTTTACGACGCGATCTCGCGCGTCTTGCGGTCTTCATTCTCCGACGCGCGCGAGTGTTCGCACGCGGACGAGACAGTGTGAGTGAAAACCACATCTCGGCGACAGGGGACAGAGAAATCCTGCTTTTCCGCGGCAGGCGGACGCGAGTTTTGAAATTGCGTTAATGAGGAAGTTGCCCCGAAACGTCCGGATAAACCGGCAGCGTAGAAAATGCAATCAGTGTCAATGTAACAGAGATATACTCCGGCTGATCCCGTAATGCGAAAATAAAGCGAAACGCGCGAGCGGGAGAGTCACGTTTGCGAGTGTTCGAGGGCGTACCTACCCGTGAACCGTAAAATGTGTCCCGATCGTAAAGGCAGCGCGCGACCGCACTCGGCACAACCAAAAATATCGCTCGCCGCGCGAACTTCGGACGAGCGTTCGTTCGTAGTGAAGAGTGAAGCGCGCAGCTCCCTTTGGCGGGGCTCGCGACGTCTCGCGACGACGGCGGACTGACGTGTACGTGACACATGGACGTACTAACACGCGCGGATCGAACGAGAGAATGTCACAGGGAGGAACGGTATGTGCAGTCTGCACCGGAGGATTCGGCGGTCTGGCGAAATGTCTCCCGTCAGCGACGTGCGCCCGGAATGCGCTACAAAACAGGAAACGGGAGAGAGAGAGAAAGCAAACGCCAGCGCAAACGAGTAAAACAGGGAAAGAGGAAAGGACGAGGGCGAGCAGGGGAGGGGCGAAGGAGAAATAAAGAAAAGGCCGCAAGGGGAGAAGAAATGACGAACTAACAATAAGAAGAGAAAGAGGATGGAAGTCGCGGAATGACGCCCGGACGATCCAGTTCATCGGCCGTTTTATCTTTTCGCCGGGGCGCATCAATTCCTCCCGGGCCCAAAATCGCTCGCGCTGCTTGCTTCTCTCCCTTCTGTCTTCTCTCGTTCCTCATCTTTCCGCGCGCCCCTCCTCTGCCGCGCGGTACTTAAAGCGCGTTGTCGATTCATTCGGACGCTTTAATTGGACTTTGAGTAAGCGTTTAGTGTCGAGCCGGGCACGATGCGATACAATGTCGTCTGTGAATCGCGATCTATGGGCAGCGAGATTGCGGCCGTTCCTTGACGCACCAACTTTCGTTTAATTGGTCGTCCGACTCTCATTGTGCGCTGTCGGGCTTCCACGAGAATCTTGGACTCCTTTCAGACCCCGCTCGTTACTCCTGCTTCTTTTCCCGTCCTGACTCACCGCGCGCGCACTCGCCTCTTCTCTTTATTCGTCTTCTTGCCGGCCAGCGGTTTTTCACCGTGGATGCGTGGATCCCGGCCCTCCACTCCCGTTTCCAACTCGACGATGGTATGTACTGTGGAGCTGCGTGAGAACGAGCAGGCAGGTTCAGCGGCGACGAAAAGTTTCGCCGAGTCGTATTGTTACTGTACGGCTCATCGATCCGCTTTACATTTTCCGACACATCCGCTCGTCGGATAAAATTCAGTCGGATTCAACGTTTTACGTAGTACTTTGTCTTTCAAGTAACTATCCGTAAAAACGGGAATGCATCTTTTTGACGTTTGCGTTTTTCTTAATGTTAAATGCTACGCGTACGTGAATTTTATGATGTAGTGGAAGAACTGTAAGAAATGGCGATTGTTATTAAGAAAAATTCGAGACAATACTTGATAGAAGCAGTCATTCTCTGTGGCCTACGATTGAGCCTTCCCTTGTTCTCCCGATTACCCTACCTCATAATACCTTGTCGTGATATCATCACTGCCATGTATTGTCATGTTATTTCCAAGCCGTGTGAAAATGTGCCTTGCACAATGTTAAGCGTGGGCGACGCCAGCCTCGCTATAAATGACCGTAACCATTGTGCACTCAGTCGTATACCACGCTACTATTTCATTCATTTATATGACAATGCGTATACACGCTTTGCGAGCATGGTCTCTGCCTTTTAAGCTCTAAAACGATAGTCCTGTACTTTGCATTGCCATACGCCATGTGCAATGAGTGCTCCTCTATTTACGCGTATTAAAGTGTTAATTAGCATCAGCCCGCCATCACGATCCACGATGAATCGTGCATAGAACAGATATCGCATATCGTATCAATTTTATCATACCACAATTATCCAGATTTCATAGCACACGAAGCCCGTGTAACGTAAACTATTCCGCGAGCAAACTCGCTAAATTGCTGCGTTCATAATAGATATAATACGCACTGGCAATTACACAATATGGCTTTGGAATAAACGTGCAAAGAGAATTCGGTGGAAAAAGTTGAGAGAGCGAGAAAAAGAGCGCTGACACCGTCGAAACTGAAGGTTGATACGCTCGCGAATCGCGGTGTACGCTCGATTCAAGGAAGGAATAGTCACGCGTCGTGGTGAGCTGTCACGCCACGTTTCATGCGGCCCCGAGAGTCCGAGGTTCCTCTCCACGGATGACTCGTCGCCGGCGATTCCCTCTCGCTCAATGATAGGGCTCGCAACTGTGTGCACGCCGAACGACCGACTCGGCCGGCGGTTCCCGTCGTTGCACGCGGCGCGACTCGCCTTCGTTTCGAATAAATCACGCGGCCTAAGGAATCTCGCTTACGATCTCGCTTTAATGCAAAGCACCTCTTTTCCTCTCCCTCTCGCACCGCCTGCTACCCTCTTTTTGCTCTCGCGTCCTCTCTCCGTCCCACCGGACGTCTTTCTGCCTTTCCTTTTCTCTTCCTCTCTGTCCTTCCTCCTGAACTTTTCTATTCCGCCCCTCCTCTATCTGTTCACCACTCGCTCCTGTCTCTTCGCTCCGCAGCTACCTTTCCCTCCCTTTTCCCCGCTTTCTTCTCCGTCCTGCCGCCTATATTTCACAAGTCGGCTGGCAAAGAAAGATAAGGTGCTAATGTCAGATACTATTTCAATATAACTGCGAGTCCGACGTGCGGTAAGGAGGCGAGGCAGAGAGTGCGCGAGAGGGAGAGAAGGATCGGGAATCATAAGAGGGAACACTACCCTCTAATAGAAAGCTCTATATCCACCTAAGTTAGCCTCGTAAACGACGCGTTTCTTTCGCTCCCGTAAATGGGGAAGCGAGGAGAGAGGCGGGCGACTCTCGGATATCTGGTTTTGCGGCGCGTATATATACGCGCGCCGCTCCTCGTACTCTCCTCGTCCTTCCTCCTTCCTCCTGCCTCCCGGTTCCATGTTCCTCTTCCTTCCTCGGTTGTACCTTCGAGAGTCTTCTCTCCTCTCGACTCGTTTCTCACGCTCGCCGTGGGTAGGCCCGATCGAAACATCGGCCGATTCGACCCTTCTTCGTACCTACTCGTATTCCCGATCTACTTTGCTGGCGGTGGAGAGGGGCGACGGGGTGGAACGGCTGGAAGGAAAGGGAGATCGGGGGTGGGGTGGTCGGACTTAAGCCCGTTAAATGGAATTAATAAGCTTTACTATGCATGCACCGGCCCGTGAAATACGATACCGGCTGGTGGGCTCGTTAGGACGACGGGGGAAGGCTTTGTGCCTTCAAGGCTAACCCTCTCGCTCGCTCCCCGTGTCCCATTCGCACGCACCAACCACTCTCTCTCTCTCACTCCCTCCTACTCCCCTTCTATTTTGTCTCATTCCCGCAGTCGATCTTTCGATGTGCTCTGTATGCGCGAGCACAACATACGCGCGACTTTACTGACGCGCCCAGATTTCAGCCCCGATTATTATTGACTTGACTTCATTAATCGAGCGGACCACTTAGGGCGCGCCGGGGGTTACAGTGTAAAGAGGCTCCGCTGGAGGAGAAAAGTTATTTCGAACAAACAAGGTTGAGATGTCGGTTATCGACACGTGCTACGGCTCTGCTCGGGAAGGCAGCTGAATGGGCAACGTCGGTTGTGAAATATTCAGGAGTGCGGAGACGTCACGACGCGCCGTGTCGTCTATAACTCGATCTTTACCTTCGTCTAATAATACACAATCACGCTGCTGTCGCGGGAGGTCGTCGGGCTTGTTGCTCGCCCTGTCCAAGTGAGCTCGCGAACAATGCGCTGAAATTGAATTAACGAGTCCGATTGTAACGTCAAGCTGGAGTTTAGACTGCCGCCGTGTCAATTTAGCGGCAATTTACACGGGAAGACGATGGACAGCTGAACAGAAATGAATTATCGGATCGTTGGGTCGTATTAAACGATCTAATTGCTGTTCCTTGAACGGGCTCTCTCGGATCTATGCTGGCCCGGATATTCGCGCGTTAGAGCACTGTCGAGAGATTAGAGTGCGGACAAATGACTTTTTCGGAAACTTTTCTCATTCCACGTCCGTCTTACAGGGCCGATGGCTTAGTGGCATTAGACCCGAGCGAATTCCATTCGCTATGCAGTCAACGTATTTCAGTTATCCCCCGCCGAGCCCTTCGCTCGTTCCGCCACCCACTCTACCTCCCCCAATTGGTACGCGAATTTTCATCGCTGTGAAACTCATGCGTACCGGCCAACACGGCGAGCGGCTGAAAAATTCGTTCCTATACCCGAGAGTCACGTCTCACGTCCCGATCCTATCCCAAAAGGCGCCCTCCAGACTTCTTTTTGCGGCCCGCCTTCGTCCCGTCTTCCTTCCGAATCCCGGATCTTCCCGCACATTTTTTTCCTTACCCCTCCCGCCTGTGTTTCACTTCCAATCCGCACTCTGCTCTCCGCCGAGCGCGTTCCGCCGAACTCGCCGGATTCAGAAAAGTTTTTCCACGATTCGCCGGCACTCGCGCGTTCGCGCGTGCTGCGATTGTGGCGCGATTCGGCGGCCGGGGAGGTGGGGGAGGGGTGAGGAAGATAGAGAGAGCGCGCGCGCGCGCGCGCAAAAAGAGGAGTCGAAAAATAGAAAGCGAAACGTATGAAAATATACGACGGGGAAATAAGGCGATTTCTCTCGCTGGATGCAGGCCGAGCCCCGAGCCGGTGCAGTGGGAAAAAAGCGGCGGGAGGGAGGCAGAAAATGAGACGGAGGACGGTGCACGCACGAGGGAAAAGGAAGGCGTCCGCACGCCGGGTGCTGCTGCCTGCCGGCTTTGTGTGCGGAGACATGCAGTCCCGTTTCCGTGCCCGCGCGTCTCTGCAACCCCCGACGAGCGTGGCGTGTATATACGCGCGCGTCCCGGCGTATATAAATCTCCCCGTGGCATGAAAAACGTTTAATCTGATAGATTAAAAGTTTTTTTGACTGGAAAATACGTAGTCACGCGAAAGACGGATGTAACGGCGCTGAAGGGTGGTCGAGAGGGCGGGGGGAGGGTAAGAAGACGGCTCTAGAACGGAGAAGGAGAGAAATGAAGAAGAAGAAGAAGAAGAGGAGGAGGAGGAAGAAAAAGAAAGTGGCGGATTCCGGGAGCGGGGAGAGGGGGAGGGTTGCCAACGTTGCAAAAATATCCCCGGCTATTCCTCCTGGCCTTGCCGCCTTGTTCGATAGTATCGATTCCACTGCGCCTCCTCTTTCTCCTTTCTTTCGCTCGTCTTTGCCGCCCCCTGCCACCTTCCAGCCGACCACCTTCACCGTTATATATTTTACATTTTCACCGAGCGCGCCGAGTCTTTCTCGGCTCCCACGAGAGAATTATTCTCTCGACCTGGTTCGTATCGCGCGCCTCACCTCTCTCGGAAATCATCGGAATCACTTGCAAAAAGGTTGCCTCGAGTTATCGGGAGAGCCAGGAATCCCCTTCTCGTGCCGCCACGCCGATTTATTTGTTTTTCCGTCCTTCCTGTTTTATCGCACCGTCCCTTACAGTACACCGCCACGTCCGACAATACGTACTCTTGCATCGCTATTTACGTCATTCGTTGGGCGACGGAATAAGCGCTCGTGATCGACGAGACTTTCTTCGATGAGTCGCGTTCCATGGAAATATCTCGGAACTCATTGACCGTCGTACTGTCGGGATTCATTGACTCTCCGTTTGCTAGTTGACTTCGGTGTTCAGGTCTGATGGTGAGTGAGGGTTATATTTCGTCGATTCCAATGAAGACGTTAGCTGGCACCTCGTACCGTCGAATCGAATTCCGCTTGTCGTGCGGCGTGATCGTAAATGAGGATATCATCGGGGGCGTTTTAATCGGCTATTTGAACAGGTGTCGCGGTACGATAGAAGCCGTTCTGGTATCAGTCCAGTCGGCGTACGGCTTTCGATTCTCACTGCTATCTCTCCCCGGGAAGTATTGTTTCCCGACAATATCGGCGTGACACAGTGCGCGGTCCTGCACGTTTCGAAACGCCTTTTCGTGCGTGCGCGCTTGCTGCCGAAGAGCAATGCGCCTGCTATCTGCCAATAACAATAACTCGACCTCCACATCTGGTTATTTTGCATACTCGAATAATCGGGATACCGGTTTCCCGGTCGTATCTCGGTGCGCCTTGACTCTCTGGTTCCTGGCCACCCCCTTCCATATACCGTTCGACGTGGTGCCTCCTTCTACCTCGTTGCCCCGGGGCCAACGCACCGCTTGGCAACTTACCAGAAATTTATCTGCTTGCCAACGAACTCGTCTAAGTCCATTGATTCCGATCGCCTTCGACTCCGCTGCATCCCACCGCGTCCTTTTCGTGGAACCTTGAGAAACTCCAAGATTTACGTACGAGATTCTTGTACGCGCCGTGCCTACGGCTTTTGATCTCTCGTGAACCTATTGATCAAGATATACGACCGGTGACAGTGGCGACCTTCTTTTTGTTTTTCTCCTTTCCTTTTATGCAAATTCCGGATGATCGTTTCTGTCGTTGGCACGGAGACAGTAGAAGGAACGCCAAGATTTGTTGCTAATGAAAGTGTCGGGACGAACGTTTAGTCTAGTCTCTAGTTGTACGTAATTACTGGCGTTTTCGTTAGCTTCGGTCCACGCGATAAACCGGCTCTGCTTCGCTTATTGGCACGTGCGGTTCATTTTAAAGTGGAAGGAAATCTTACACGTGATTGTCCTACGAATTTGATGAAGTATAGAAAATGAAGTATATACGTTGTTGAAGTTCTTTATGAGTAATGGCGTTAATCAGGTCGTAATCGAGTAGAGGTGCGCTGACGGTAACTCCTGAAGTTATCACTCGTTATAACCGAAGATCGTGTAGAAGGGTTGAAGAAAGGCCGGCGCAGGGGAAGGGAAAGAGGGAAACGACGAGAAAGGGATCTTTGCCAGAAGAACTTTGAAATTAAATAATTCCAACTTCGTCGTGAGCTCGTCACTGTACCCTAGAGGCATCGTGCAAATTATAAAAGCACCATGGACTTCGAACTCTGCGTTCATTTCCGGACGCCGCTTTTCCGTTTTTAGTGGCGAATTCATTATCTTCCTCGAGCCCCGAGGTGTCGAAAAAAAAGGTCTGCCCGGAGAGGGTAGACGAAATTGAAGTCCCGGAACACTATCTTATTTTTGACACGGCCGAAGGACGTATAACTCATTTTTGTTGATTTCCCAAAAATAACGACCGCCGACTTAATCCTAGTGCGGCCGTATTACGACGCCTAATATACCGCTATCAGACCGCGGTGCAAACAACTCTGTTTACTCTGGCCCCCGGCTCCCGACCAATTCCGTAAGAGCTTAGGAATTCTATTGATTTACGCTTTACAATTTCGCGCAACATCGTCGCTCGCAAAAGGACACATATCCCATCGGTTCATTTCGCGGCCAAATTGCCTCGTTAAAGGCAGATTGGCCGCGCAGGGGCGGACCTTTAAGTTATTTATTAATCGTCGCATTCAGCGTCATCGCCGCAAATTGGGAGCTGTGTTTGAGGGGGACATTACGGCTCTTTTTATTTCTCCGCTACGCCTCGAGTCGGTCCGCATGGTCGCCGGCTCTGCGCTTAGCATTTCCCAGCCACCCACGTATGCACAGTCGCGTTTACGTGATGCCGTGGTTCCGTCGTGCATGCGCACGTGTGTGTGCACGCGTGTCCGCAGAAGCACGTGCATCAGCACGCCGACGACGCCGACGACGTCGATGTCAACGACGCCGAGTGCGTACGCGACGCGCTAATTACCCCTGACAACACACACGCGCAAAATTTATATGCGTATTCTAATTAAAATTTCGTTTTGCCGAAGCGAGGGTCGTAGGCGGCGTTTTCGGCGTATCGGCATTCGTAAACGGCCTTTTTCATGCCGACGGCGAGCGTCGATGAGCGTCGGTTGTTTCCCCGCTGCTTTCCTCGCCGCTCGTCCGCGTCTGTCCTTCACTGGCGCGCGGCTCGTCGGCGCGCAGATCGCGTCCGCGGCAGCTGCCGGCGAAAACTAATTAAGCTCTCGTTTAGCCGCAAACATGGGCCGCACATTAAACGATTACCGGGGCATTCTGATATTTCACCCGCTAATTTCTCATATTATCGCGGCCGATGTGTTCGGCTTAGGGTTTCCCTTTCCGACGACTCACGCCGTTCACTCGCCCGTGGATTTATTCCCGGCGGCGCCGGCGTTTGTTTGCACGAAGAAAGGGTAATTGAGGCGTTTCGTTTTTCTAGTGTCATTGGCGGATTTCGCGACGGACGTAGATACGTTATGAGGAGCACGCAGCTGGTGTGCCATTGGAATTGCAAATATGAATTTACATTAGCTTTTTGCATTTATTGGTTTTATAAAGTAAAGCACATGTTAGCGGAGCGATGCCGTAGAATTTGTGCAGTCGCTTGAAACTAGTGTACTGTAAAAGTAGCAATTAAATCGCACACGGCGGCCGGCAACAAGCAGTCCACCATCTGTAATTCCTGAGTTATCCTCCCGCTTACATTTTCGTGGCAAAATATCTGGACGTTACTGCCGGGCAATTGGTCATTGTCTTCAATTTATCCTGCGCTTCCAACGCGTCTGACGAATAAATATCTCACATATTTCACGAATTAAATGCGCGCCCGCTGCGTACGAACGTGCCGTGGTGCGTTCACTTCTCGTAACAGAAATACTTTAATATCTACATTGCGCTGTGATGAACGTTACAAATTATTCTATCATACAAAATGCAAAAGCAGATAGAATGAAAAAAAGAACGATTACGGACGTTTTTCTGAATCACGCATTTTATATTTGCCATATCGACGTTGCATTTAAACGAATTTCGCGTAGATCGTTGATCACGTAGTCGGGAACGGACGCGCGCAGTGGGAATGGGCAGCACTATCCGCGGCCGAATATTACACACGCTCCTCTCTCGGCTCGTGTGTATGTACATGTATCGGCCGTACGCATCATTCAAACGGAGAACATTAAACCGCCGCGCCACGCTCGAGACACGGTTAAATGGAAACGCGACGCGCTCGTTAACGACCTATTACAATAAACCGCTTATTACGGCTCCCCGGCTGGGAATCGATGCGTGTCTCTCTGTCTGGCCAGCCGTCTGCGCTGTCGTCTCTCCCGTTCCACGTCGCGCGGCCGCAAATTTTCGCTCTTAAACGCGACGTGTCACGGCCGCGTTCGACTCTTTCCCCATGATGATACTGCAGTTCGACGCTAAAGAACAGCCCCGAGGTGAGAACATTCAATTTTCCGCCGTGCAACGCGACCGGAACCAGTCTGGCGTGAATATGTGCGCGTACACGTGTGTTCCTGCCTCCTTTGCCCACAGGCTGAAGGACTGTAAATGACTAACATTTCCGACGCATCCAGTCGCAGGAGACATTCGCACGGACGTTCGTCTCACCGGTGCGCGGCGGCGGCGGCGGCGGCGGCGGCGGCGGCGGTGTGAATAATTTCACCCCGATCCGCTGCATTGTCGTTCATTATATACGCCAGTTTTTGCGCCCTCGCGCGCATGCGGGAACAACGTTGACACCGTGTTAAAGGGACGTTGCGTCACATTGCCACCCGGACAGACCTATTCAATTTGCCTTCGGAATATTCATTCCGTTCCGCGCAACTAAACAGTGTCCGCTGGCTGCCTGACATTGTAGCTTTACATCGGCGTCATTCACGCCGCGCGATTTCAACTTTTCGATTGCCATTGAAAATTATCGAATGTTTCAGTCGATCGCGCCGTGTAATTGAATTCAAAAGCCTGTCGGCATAGCGGACACGGCAGCTCTTGGGTAATATCAACGCGAACTATATTTTTTTGCTGTCCAAGTCGATTGAGAAAATCGGTGGAGTCAACCTATTAACATATCGAATGCTGTGTCGGCCGTAAAAATGTAGACATTATCTGTAGCTATGATACAAACGCCGATTACAATTTCTTTAAAATTAATATATACAGAATAGTAGAATAGAAATCGTGTAAATGTTGAAACTTGTAAAGGAGAGAATATCGGCTCAAGATCAAACTTTGGGTACTGGATGAAAGTGTTTCATTTCCCACGATTATAAATCACTCCCGAGGTACTACTTTTGACCTTTCAGTCAGGCACTTCTTAACATTTGGCGTTCCGATGATACCGACCAAATTATTTATGCAATTTTCTCAATAAATAACACGCAGGGTAAAAACATGATCGGGTCCAGAAGTGAGACGTTCTGCCAGTGGGCCATAACTAAGAAGTACTATTTCGCTGTGGTCTATAACGAAGTATTACCGAACTTGGCACGGCAGTCAATATGTCAGGGGGGGGGGGCAGATTATATCGGCCGGGGGTTATTATATCGTCGGCTCTTTCTTAAAGTGTCAAAACACGAAGCAGCCGCGCATTCTGCTCCGACCAGCACGGCCGCCGCTCCCGCTGTATCTGCTAATAAGATTAACGTTTCCGCACATGCAGGGTGGATTCCCTTTATGAGACTGAAAAAGAGAGAGGCAGAGCGGAAAAGGGAGCGGGCAGGCGAGAGGGAGAGAGAAGAAGCTAGGTCACGGGGTTCCCCGGGGCTTTTTGACAACGATAAATAATCGGATCAAGTGCGATCGGGGAGTTGGTGAGTCATTCCGGCCGCTCTCTTGGCAGCGGGCACAATCAGAATCCGTGCCATTGTGCGCCGGAGTCGTTGGAACGTCGTCCTGGTCCCACCTCCGAATCGACGCGCTCCACTCTATTTGATCTCGTCCGTTGCCCGTGCCTCGCTGCCAGCGAAATAATGAGTCCCTCTGCATTTACCGCACACGTGTTGCGATTAGGGTCGTTCGATTCCGATGCGATGCTTCGAAAAATCGATTCTTCTGTTCGGAATTCTCAAGAGAATTTGCGGCACTTGATTATTCTTGAACTTGAACTCGATTTTTTTCAGAGAATCCACTGAAAAATCATGTTCATTTTCGCTCGCCCGTTAATTGCGGAAAATTGAATTTTTTGGCCGAAGCGCGATGACGTGCCTGGCACACACGCACGCATGCACGTCAGATAATTGCTCCTCAATATCAATCTACTGCTTCTCTGCGCCAATGATGTATGCGGCGGTTAATTTGAAACGAAATATTTTTTTCCCCGCTCCGACGCGCGACCGTGCGCTGTTTCACGGTTCCGTGTGACGTTTCGAATAATTTACGTCGGCGGCCTTTGCTAATTTAATGAAATAATAACGCACTCAAAGGGAAAATGGAGTCAACGCGCGCAGCGCATAATTCATGTTGCATGCGGGAAATTAATAACTCTTTTGATATATTCCATCTCATTGAATCGCGTGGCCGGCGCGGTGGGGGTTCTCTCTCTCTCTCTTGGAAGAAGTCATGTTTACGTTAGAATGTTTAGCATTTGTATGCTAGCGGAATTAAGGAAGGGGCAGCGTGAGCAAATGGAAGCAGTGCCGCCTTAGCGAGGGATATGCTAATATGCGTATGATATGTGGCAGTTGGATACGAACGTGTAGGATTATTTTTCAGCTTGATATACGATTCGACGCTCGTCGTAGCTTCTGCTTCTGCCGCGCAGAAATGCATTATTCGCGCGCTTATCGAAATAATTACGATGCGATCGGATGAGTTCACATCGGCCAATCCTTTCCCATGTTCGCATTTAAACCGGTCGGTGACAATTTGGCAAACGTAATTGGGTGGACCTAATTATTTAATTAGCGCGAATAAATTAAACGAATATCATGACCAAATATGTGTTGATTATCGGTCGGCACTATGCGAATCATTAAATCCTATAAATTCGTCTGCACCGCTGTACGCATGGTCTCCGCGAACTACAACCTATAACGTACGATCTGTCAGACAAAAAGTGCATGGAATCATCGTCGATCGTGCCAACGGAAATAACGAGTACATGCGCGATAGATGTTAGAAAGAAACGTCAGCGGAATAGAGTGAATTAAGTGGCGCGTACGCGCGCTATTAATTGCCATCATCTGATTGCGTTTAATTAATTGCCGTGATTCGGTCGCGAGATGCGATCTACTGGGGTAAGCGTATGCGTTCATACATGCACATGTGGTCAATGGAAAGGACAGAGAGGGAGAGAGAAGTTGCGACACGGGAGCATATACATGCGATCGAGTGCAAGAGAATTAGAAGGCAGAGCGGGATAGAGAGAAAACGATCGCGATAGAGTGCGAAAGGGAGATAAAGCAGGCTTATCTCGCTGCTAATTTAGGTATTAAAAGTAAATGAACGCTTTCATTATGTGGGGCCGTGAACGTTTTGCATGCCGGGCGTATTCGAACGACCGCAGCGGAGATCCGCGTATCGATTAATCGCTTGCGATCACACATCCGTAGTTTTATTGCGATAGCGTCTCCGGATGCACGTGCAACCAACTGCACGCTCCCGTTTCACGTAAGGGATTGTCGGGATTTAGCAGACAATGGAAACTCGGCACGGGCGAATTAACTATTCACATCTTTATCGAGGGTCTGGAAGCTGAAACTCTATTCCTAGACGCACCATTGCCGGCTCGGAGAACGACGAACTTCTCGAGACTCCAGCGAATCGCTGATTCCATTAACATGACAGTGCGTATTTTCAGCACGTATCCGAGATCAATCCAGTCTGGACCTTTTTTTACCATAAACGTTTTCTATGCATCTCGCTGATATTCACGCTCATCCCGAAAATATCGAAACTGTGATCCGAACGAATGATGAACCACTTCGTGTCTTGTGTGTCCGTTTCTGCGAGCGGTTTAATACCATGATCACTGCCAAACTCACTGGCAAATTGAGCTTGTACACGTTGCTATAATCATCCCCGGCGCACGGCGTCGAAGTACGCGATTAATATTAGGAAGTGATTATTGAGAGGCAGACAATAGGAGTGTATCAGTGCGGAATTAGCTGTTGATACATGTACTCTCGTAGCAGAGCGGGGCGTGGTAAAGTCTCTCAGGTATTAATCGGCCGCTTGTACGCGGACGAGAATATACAGCCGAAATTATAACTTGTCGGGCTCGCAGACGCGCGCGCGCTCGTTTGCACGTGTGCGCAAGCCTGCACGTCGAAACTTCATTATCACAATACACGTTGAATGGCGAAAACCGCCAGCCGCGGAAACACTCGACTTCCCTCCATCTTTCCTGCCTCCCGCGTCGCTCGTTCCCTCGGCTCTAAATCATTGCCGAGGCGCGAGCGTCAAAAAATCGTCCGTCAAAAAGCGTCCTTTGCTGCGAGCGCCGGCCGCGGCGCACGTGTCAAATGTAATCCCGCCACAATGCAACGAGCAATACGCGTCCGTCAACGAACGGCCCGACTCGCGCACTCCCCCCTGCCTCAAGAAGCGCCGTGCAACATTCCTCCCCTTCGGTCATTAATCACGACGCGCGCTCAAGTCCGCTTGCGTCGCCGGAATTTTTTACTTCTTTCACAGTGACGTTCTTTCTGAAAAAAAAAGCCCCCCGAAAAAAACACAGAGAGAGACAGACTTTTGCGCGCTTTGTACCACGCTGCGGGGTAAAATCGTATATGTGTATATGTTTTACTACGGGCGACAACGACGATACGAGATAAACGGATCTGACTGCGCGCACGGCGGCGTCGCGTCGGGCAGGAGTGAGAGAGAGAGAGAGGGGGTGAGAAAGATTTGGCGCCGAGGCGGGGGAGCATTTTGGCGGAGGAGCAGTTTCAAGAGGAGGGAGAAGATATTCGGGATTCAGCGAGTGACAATGGCGCCCGGAGAATCGCGGAAAAGAGAGAATCGGCTGCGGACAACGTTGGCGGTGAGAGTCAAATGATAGCGCGCCGGTGGGTCAAGAGGAGGGCTGAAGAAGGGGTAGGACAGCGAGGACAGAGGGATTCTATGGGGTGTCGTCGAATCGTCGCGCCGGTGCTGCGTGTTTTAATTTGACGTCACTCAGCATGTCAGTTCCATCTGGTGTTGCGAGGTCTCTCTCTCTTTCTCTTTCTCTTTCTCCTTTCCTATCCCTCCTCTATGTATCCCCTCCTTCTTCTATCTCCCCCCTTCCCTCCCCCATTTTCCCCCGTCTCGTCCTGGGTACGCCAGTCACCAGGATTTAATATCAAACCATCCGCCCCGCTTCGTTCTCGTTCGCACGAGCCCCTTTCTCAACCCACCGCTTTGCTTCTCTGCAATCCACTCCCCCCTCCCCCTCACCCCAAGACCATCAACATCCCTTTACGATCAGATCGTCTGTCCTCCGCCGGATTTTCTACTTGCATGAATCCGTGCGGCTGCTAATTCTGGATACGCATAATCAAGTCACCGAATGAGAACCGAGGGGAATGAGTCGTTGTTCTTTGCAGATGGTTGGTCTGAATAGTCTAATTCCCGAACCCCGAACGCCACAGTTTCGGTTGATACTTAATTACAAGTGCGAGTGTGGGCACAGATTTTATGATGCGGATGCACAGTACGTCACGCGCAATAAAATCTGATTGACATACATGAAACGTATTGAGACGTGGAATATCTGGTGGTTATTCGTGATACTTTCAATTATCGAACACATGTTCCTGCTGCATCGACGCTCCTTCATCTATTCCCAGGGAGTACCACATACGCGTCTATTCGGAATATCCTGACCTGGTCTTCTTGTGAGGCACGTCGAAATTAGCCTGCACCTGTCAGTCAATTGTTGCATCGCGGAAGAGTTGCGCGGCACGACGGACGGGCGGACGGATTATTATTTATATCCATGGTTAACATAAGCCTAAGCTTTCGCCTGCCCCTATTCTCCGCGAACCTTTCTCTCTCTTTTCACCCTCCCGCACCTCCCCTCCGGCGAGACGTGTAATACGAACCTTCCGGTAAAGTCGACCCCGAGTAGGTTTATCGTCCTCCTTTTTTGGGTATAAGATGCATCGTGGGATCCTTGAGTGGTTACGAAGTCTCAAATATCCGCGTCGGTGTGTCCGTTTTCCGATATACGCGTGCAAGACTCGCCTCCTATCCCGGCGCGGCAACTTTACGCCTTCGACGTACGTACGTGTCGTCGTGCACGTGGGTGTGCGTACGCGCTCGCTCGCTTTGGTGAATATTTCACGTTCGCGTGGACGAGCTTTTCTTAGAATCGGACTAGGTATCCATTTGCAAAAGTGGGCCGAGCGGTAAAGCTGCCCCAAGCTGTTTCGAGCGGCCCGCTCGAATGACAAACGATTTCAGGCGAAGCCGGGTAATACGAGTCTTTCGTAACGTGCGCGATCCTCCGTATAAGATAATTTCTTAGTATCCGCGCTATGGCTGACGTTATGGCCAATTAATCAAAGGTTCAGTACCCCACAACTGTATATAATGTAATAGGGGTAACGCGTATGGATTCCTTTATGCTTTTGATGTATGCTTTCACGCACGATGGATGCGAAATTCTAGGGAAAATTTGGAAAAGTGTTGGGGCGTCAGCGTTTGGAGGGAACGGAACGTGTAAGATGTGTGCATGGTTGTTGCGCAGGATGAAGAATGCAAGTTACTAGCTGTCAACCGCAGAGTAATACGTTCTGTCTGTACGTGGTTTCTTGCCATCGCTGACAATTATACGCGTCGGTACGACGGTCGTTGGCAATGCTCATAAATTCATCCGTAAGCACGTAATAAAATACCGGCCGTCGTTGCCGACATCGGACACGGTTTTTCATCGTCAAAGAATCCAATTCGTGACTTATCGACGGGCAGGCTTCGTACGGAATGTGTCACTTGGACCGAACGCGGTGTAGCCGGCTTCGTCACGTACTGATACTGTCCCTTTATGCGCGATTATGCACGATTTGCATTGTAAACTCCAATTTCTTTAGAGTCATTACGAGATTTAATTGCATGAAATGAAGTTGACACGTCTCAATGCGGTCTGAATTTACAATTCGAAACGTTGTTTGTTACACAAACACTCTATATACTTTCCTTCAAGAAAGTGTGACCATGATGACAGAAGAACGCGAGAAAATGCAAACATGCTCACCTGAGGACATAGACATCGAGCAACAATGCGCCGCGCCTACCGTGTAATTCATCATAAATGAACATCATCGCGCAATTGATATCCTTTTTCTCCTTTCCTCTTTGTCGCCCTTGATGAATGGTTCAAGGGTACGCTCACTCAACGCTGTCGTCCGCGTGTCAAAGCGGACAGAGACGGAGGAAGAGAAGAAGCGAGAGAAGGTGCTACGGATGCACTCTTATGCAACTACGGTATGACCATAAAACGTGGGTGGCAAACGGGCCGACCGTAACGAATGAACTGCGCCGCTGTAAAAATGCGGTTTTATAGAAGCAACTTCACATAATGTCCAAGTAAACCGAGACGATGGACCGTTCGCGCGAGGAACGCCGGCAGAGGCTCGCCGAGTGGGACGGAGAGGAGGCGAGTGCGTGCGGGAAAGACGGGAACAGAGTTGAGGGCAGAGAGAGAGAGGCAGAGAGAGAGAGAGAGAGAGAGAGAGAGAGAGAGGAGTGCCCGGACAGGGAGAGCACCCGCGTGGGTGCGCCCGTAAAAAGGAACATCATGCACGCGCCTGCACGTCGTAATATCTGCCTTTCGAGCGTCCTGCACTCGCACGCCTGTCGTTTCTTTTTCCTTTCATTGCTCCTCTTCTTCTTTACTGTCTTCTTCATCTCCCCTTTTTGTCCTCTTCCGTCTCTGTTCATTTTTCTTCCCTCCCGCCAGCGTTTCTCGATCGCGTTTTCTCTCTCTCTCTCCCTCTTTCCATCGCTGGTTCCCTCATACACCGGCCATCTTCACCGTTTTTTGCCACATCTTGACTGTGTAAACCCGCCATAAACCTTCGACGACAGGATGGCATTCCAGGCTTCGGTCACGATTTCGTCGTACGATATTGATCACGATCGCCTCGGGAGCGCGTCGGCGACATAGGGCGATGGCATGTTGGCGATACGCTACTGGGAACGCTTCTAGGTACGACCGCCTCGATAAATGTACCCGCCCCCGCTTTTGATACTCCGACGACGTGGATGTGTCGCTGGTCGGGATTTCGTGCTCTGCCGATATTCTTGGTCGATTGCATCGGCGCAAACACGTACGTACATTTTACGCGCACCCCGTGACGTACGCGATACGGTTTACACGCAGCCTCGACAAACTACGCTCCCTCCGCACTATCGACCGCACTCTTCTGATAACGTGATGCTCATCGGAAAACAGCTTCATTTTTTCTACGTCCCTTTATTCGCGTGTCTTAAACGCCAGCACGCTTTTCCAGCGCTACAACCTGTTCGGTGCTTATTGTCAGAGGAAGAAACGTTGCTGAGCGCACGCGCAAACAGTTTCTACTCTTCCGCGTTCTGTGTTTACCGTGGACTTCGTTATCTACGACTAATTAGAAGCTGCGCTTCGGTTAAGCCGCTTAAGCGAAGGCGGCAACGAATGTTTTCTCAAACCGCAGACTCCGCGTCATGACGTATACACGTTTATATTTAAGCCAGTTTCGCACGGTCGCTGGTCGGCGCGTGTCTCCTTTTCGCTCAGAAGTCTGCGACCCTTTCTCAACGTACTCGCGCCGTCACGCGGGAGCCGGAAAAAGTGTACACAAAAATTCTGCCACCGACCGAAATCCGCGCGGGAGTCGGGAGGGAAAGCCGAAAGAAAAGTAAAGGAAACGCATCGGTGATACAACGTTTTCGTTATTTTCGCCCCGACAGTAGCGAGAAAGAGATGCGGTATGAACGACAGGGAGCAGGATCTCGCTCTCGCCAGATGTGCGAATCAGAAAATAATCGAGAGCGTCGGCGAAGGGAAATCGATTTCATTCCAGACGTCGCGGGGTAAATCGAAAGAGCTGCAAAGAGAGCAGTTGCCGCGAGTTCGAGAACGTACCAGGGCAAGAATAATGCGGGATGCAACGGGATGAGGCGGGCTATCGCAGGGAACGTAGATCGTGGGGGGTGGTTTTACGTACGAACTCGTGCCCGCCCGTCTCTTTCTTCCTTCCGCCTCTTTTATGCCGCGCTTCAGCGTCGAGCTTCCATCCGCGTTTGTCGGGGCACACGTCGGTTCGCACCGCCGATTCACGACGTCGCGATGCCTTTATGTCGCACACACGGCCACACACAGTCCATCCTCCCCGACTCCTCTCCCCTACATTCATCCGCGAGCGAGCTCCTTCTCGCCGACTTGCCATCGCTCTCCGTCGATATCGTTCGCGCGGCAGCAGACAAACCGACTGAATAATACATGCAGATACCGCGGGAGGATTTTCTGCCGGCGCTGGCTCTGGATTTCGCCCCGCCAGCTGATCCCTTGAATCCGGATTCTGAAGCGGGCCGCTCGTGCGGGCTGCTGCACACGGCTCTCGTTGTTTGCGGCCACATGCGGCGCCGACGCCCGCCGGCCTCCGCATTGTGCGAATAATTACGCGTTCGACAGGAATGCGAGTGCCGGCGCGCGACTGCTCGACCGCAGGATTCTCTCCTGCTGGCTCGTTGCGGCAAGGTTACGTACATGTCCAGTGGTCACGCCGATTCTGGCTGCCTGGAAAGTCGACGGCTCCGCTCCTCTCGTTCGGGCCAGAAATATGCGACCATATGAGCGACGCTCACTTTTCATGCTCTGTCAAAACGCTCGTGTCGCGCGGTTTTCTCTTCATTGAGGTCGCGCGCAGTATGTAGTCTGACGTTTGATGGACTTTTAATCAGAACCTTCGCTGGGCTGTTCGTTAAGATCGTTCGATAGTACGCTTTGATTTTGTCTGCTATTTACCCTATTATTTCTCTCTTTCATTAATGGTACATTATGGAATTGTTGCACATGTTAAAAGATGATCGATCATACCTGTTCATGAGACGTATAGACGGTTTCAGAGTACGCCTGCCATTTCTCACCTCCAGCGTACGATTGTACGATGCACACGTCGTAGACCTGCAAAAAACGATAAAAACTTTTATTCGAGCGAAATCTAATGAACGGCGCCGCAGCGAATGACGACTGTCCAATTCCGGCATCTCTTAACTCTCACTCGGTCGCTCCCGGTCGCTCCCGGCCGCTCCGGCTCATCGCGCTCGGAGCAAAGCGACAGCGTCAGATAAGCTTTGGAGAGCTGTCGCGCGTGCCGTGGGATCGATACAATTCGTGGTATTTATCGCGGCTCTTTGTGCCGGGCCCAATATGCCCGTCACCCGTGTCGCCGCTATCGACATTCAATATTTACACGCGCAAGGAATCGTCGATATCCGAGAATTATCGCGACGATTCGGTGAACGTCGTCAATACCGAGCGAAGGGTGCGGCCGGCACCGGATAGAAATACGACTTCACGTGTCGCGTGGCGCCCGTGCACGTAACTACTGCACGCGTTATTTACAGGTCATAGGCGCGCGAGCGTGCCTCGCCGGCCGCTCTAACGGTTCGTGCAGCGATCGTGCGTGTAATTACGCGCTCGAGAGGAATGCGAGTAACCTGTGACTGTTCGACCGAGCTCCGCTGTCGCAACGCGACGGCCGTGAATCTGCTCGTATTACCGTGCAAACACGCAAATCCATGGACCGGCCAAATAAACGCTCCTAATTTTCGCCCCGGCTCGGCAGCGGTGTGGCAAATGCGGCCGTACGTTCGGCCCTCGTCGTCGCTGGGTTAGGCTAACAGCGTATCGTTGTGTTCTATTCCTTGTCCTGGTCGTTCGGTTAGCTATCTTAACGCTTGTCGAAATGCATATTGATGCAGCTGGATAGATATGTTACATGATAATTCCGGGACATATTGTGGTACTTGGTGAAGTTCGTTGTGAGTAATTGTCGGGTTGTGTTATCAAATATTGTCGTGTTGAATGGATATAAAAAGGCATATTTCGTGCGCAGAGCTGATTTGATTGGGTACGGCAGGGTGTGATGATTCTCCAATATGTATTGAAAATTGGCTCCGGTAATTCATTCGATAGAAGGGAACGCGTTCGACAGTGGGATTGTATTTTTAGCTGTAGTAAAAATCAAAGAATTTATTCAAAGTTAATTTCTACGATGGTATTACTGGAATATTTAATTTTGTACGTACTCACGTTAAACATTTAGTGATTAGAAACAAAGCAATCAGCTTGCAAAGATAATTAATTTCAATTGCCCAATACATCGTTCCCCATCATTACATCGTCACCCACTTGTAATCGATAAAACGATTTACCCAAAGTCCACAATTTTTACACATCATATTTACCTACGGTTTTCATACGTGCACCAGAATCTGTTCAACTACCTACGTCACCACGCCTATATCGTTGTCAGCCAGCAAATACAGTGGAAACGGTCAGCTATAATCGGACTGACATGATCCAAATTGAACGTTATATCCGGGCTCGTTTTGAAATCGGCAAAAATGTAAAGCGCCGTGAAACAAACTGTTGCCGTACAACGGCAACGATCGGAGCCCAATAATTGCATTCGAGGTGTGTGCCTGACGACGACGATTTCTTTTAACGCCTACCTCGTGTGCCAGCATTGCGTTTCAGCTATCGCGGAGGGATCGCGCCGGGGAAACGTTCCCTGTCAGGCAATAGATCGAAGGATTTCGAGGATCCTCCGTAAATAATGGCGTCCGAATGATAACTGCGGGTTATTGCCTTCGACTGCCTAATACGGGACGAGCGGGAATAAATAATAGTCATCACTGAACGGATCATCGGCTGCGGAAAATTTTTATTACCATGTACCACCGACGCGTGCGTAGTGTACCGTCGAGGGCTGTCGGTCGGCAGATATTTTAATTTAGTTGGCACTCCGATCGTTGGACGAATCAATTAATGGTAATAAAACCCACTGCCGTCCTTCTCGTCGCAACCTTTTTCTTCGACCTTCTCGTCGCCTTCTGTTCTTGTTCCGTCATTATACCACTCAATCGCTCCTGTCCCATCTGAATGCGCAAGAATGTTCGCGCGGCATTTCATCGAATTTTGAATAGATCACTATGACAGCCATTCTCTTTCGCAAACGTATAATGGAAGTTTCATCTTCTAACATTTTAATACAATTTTGCCCGCGATCAGATACGAGGGTCGACGTCTCGCGAGCACGTGGACAATTATGCATACGGGCTCGCTCGTTTAGGCGGCTGCTCAAAAATGGAAGTTACCCGTCCAGACGTGCAGCAGCACGAGCGTCCTTTACGAGCAGCGCGGGTTCACGACCAGTCTCATGGTTCAGGCACTGCACATAATTCATGATTTTTCACTTTGGGCGAAGCGGGAGGATATGTCACAGTGGGTTTTTTACGCCTGCAGACCAATTGACCGTGCTATGCAGGGACATTTACCTGCTACCGTAAGACTCTAACATCCATTACCTAGACATTCCACGTTTCAGACTAATGACCGCATCCCCCGTTCGCATTTACGTGGAATGCGCCGTTATTAAAGACAAAGAGCGGAATCTCTTTCGCGTTCAATCGCTCCTTTTATCGCCCGCTTTAATGATTGCTCCACTTTACATTATGAATGTTCGCGATTTGTATGAGCTCATGAAGGTTCTCGTTTGTTTCAGGTGAGTATCGATCTTCCCAGGCCATTTCGCATAACGCCTCGCGCGAACTCCGATCGCAGTGAGCGGAATTAATCTATCCGCCGAATTGGGTAAGCTTCTCTCTAACCGAGATTAACGATATTATGAATCATGCCGATCGATTCAGTTCGAGGCTGACGTTAATTTTACCTAAATTATCGTTGACGCCATTTCACTTATTTCACTTTCCTACTATTCATGCTTCCGCGTTTGCGGCTTCGCACTGCTATGACCGATCGTTGCGCTGCATTTGGTGCGATCAGAGTGTGGTACAAAAATCACTTGCCCACACCGTACGACATTTCAATTTGCGCAATTTTGTCTTCCTCGCGAAATAGCGCGCGCTCGGCGAAATGGCTCGTGAAATTCGCTATTTGCAGCGTCGTTTCCTAACGTTACCTTAACCACCCGCATGCAGACTGTTAAGTTTCACGTTTCCAGCTCTCGGCCGCGTGTCTCCTGCACACTCGCGGCCTCCTCGTACGATACTTTACAGTTGCAGCGTTGCGCGCCGAATAGCCATGAACGTGAAATTGAAGTTGAGCCCGATAGAAGGCTTCATAATTTACGGTCGGTCGTTTAACGCGCGCGTGGACCTGTCGTCGTTCTGCTTCCCTAACGACCGAAACCTTATCAGCGGCGGATCGTTCTTGCGACGCCTAATTAATATTCATGACTCACTCGCGAAGGACAGTGCACTTAATGTACGTTTGATCGGAGCAAAGCTTGTAAAACCTACCCAGTCAAGGCTCTGCCAGAAGGACACGAACCGTTTTCTCGCCTTCCTTCGTGGATTATTAGCAGTGTCTCGGGATTATTGATCTCGATTACAGATTTACGGAAGTACTTCGTTTCATTCTGTCGACTGTCGTATCGACACTGGCATGTTTGATCGTAAAACGCGGGGACATCGAGGTACGATTCGAGGAACGAGTTAAATTAGAACTCGTAGATATGCCAGTTATACGAGGGTGCGACACAATTTTGAACAAGTTACATTTGGAACATTTTCACGCGAACACGTCTCCGTCCGAATTTTGCCATTCTACGAAAGTACGTTCTCGGCACACCGACATTAATACAAGCTTTCGACGCTGTAATACATTTCGAAGCACGGTCCGACGCAAGTGAGACGCTCGTGGATGTAGCGTGCAAATTTAACAATCTGATTCCTTTCGCAAGCAACCGTCTCAGTGCGCATGGTCCGTTATACGGACGTATGAATTTCGCAAGTTACAAATACAATGTTCGCGGCACACGTAGCCAACGTGTATTGTACGAGTGTTCTGCAAGACGGAGAACGAATTTGCACAGTACGGGCGTAGATTCGCGATGAAGCTAACATCGTCTGACGCAGACATTCCGTCTCTGTTACCTTCTCCGTCGTGCTCATCGTGGAGAGTTGCCGCTGCACGTCGGGCATACGTAGAAGGGTCCGCGGAGTGGATCAATTTAGAGTTCACGATCAGCCGACAGGTCAGTCGCCTTTTTCGAGCTCCACGCGCGGCGGATTATCGCCGTTAATTCGATTTGCGGCCGCAGGGCGAAATGCGATACCGTTCTGCGCGTCCACACTCGATGGTCCGCGGAATCCTTTAGAGACGGAAGCCCGGGCTTGGATCAGAGCCCTGCCTTGTTGTCTACCACCCACTCGCGTCCCTTAAACGTGCGTGCTGGGAAAATTACGTTGTTCCTGGCCGTCGGCGCGCCTGCCGGGTTACGTATTGCATTGTGCCGCACGTTATCCGACGCGGATCAAAGCGTAATCGAGAGAAGTACGCTTGACTGCCGAAACAGCTTTATACAGAGAGCGCCTGCGAACGATCGTGCCGCGGTAGGCAAGCCTTGACGAGGCGCGATACGTGCGAGTATATGTATGTACTCTGAATACGAACAAAGACGCGACCGCGATCCGACGTTTGTCCAATCGGAGCCTGCCTAGTCGACGACGACGGTAGTGTGCTCTTCGACAATGGCTCGATTCTATGCTCGCAATGAAATTCTTCGAAGCGGGAGGAAGTAATTTCACGATTGTACTGGCATTCGTGTTTCCAGACCTGCGATACGTTCTTACATCTCATGGTTAGTATAAAAGAAAATTAATGTATTCATCATATTCTTGAACCGTCTAGCAATGACGATAATCGTTTTGGAAAAAGATTTATGTGCGATGTACAGAGAAGTGACGGTAGACACGAAAATCTATATAGTGCTCGTATGCAATCGGAATAAAGACACAGCGATCGTGGTTGGTTCTCTCGAGCATCAATCGCTCGAAATCGATTACAGCGTCATTTCACGCTGTTCCGAAAGAAACAGTGGAATTCGCCCTAAAGCACAGCGTTCACACGCGGCTATCAAGGGATCCGTCCCTCCTTATGGGGGTCACGCACTCGAAGTTATTGCCGACAACGGCGCGTCTACATCGCGCTGGTAGGACGCGACGGGCCACCTTCATTGTGTTCCCTTAATTCGCGGGGGCGTTTACGAGCCGCAACCGCTCGTCGAGAAGCCATAGGAAGCGGTCGAGCGAAATCTCTTAAGGAACGTCATTCGATACGCTCGATTTCGAATGGCTCGCGAGAAGAAGGAGCCGGGCATGTACCGTGTCCGACCATACCGGCTATGACGATTATTTCCCATGGACGGGAGTCTCCGATCGTCAAGGGTAAAGTCGTAGACCCCAGCCCGAAGGGGACGTCCCGTTATATGGCGCGGAAGACACGAAATTTCGCGTACTCTGTACAATTCCGAACTTTGACGGCACTCGCTCCATTATGAACGCTATTCCCTTCGTATGGATTCTGGCAGAATATTGCGTCGAACTCGTCTTGCAGTGTGTATGGACGGATGTAGAACGTGCCTGGATAGAATTCGGATGTAATGTAAGTTTATTTATTTAGGAGCACTTTTTTCAGACTGCAGGTTTCACAGAATTTTGGCTAGGACGTATGAAAGTATAATAGATTCAGGTTTCTATGTTCATGGCAAGCGTACACTTTCTCTTACTTCGCCCTACGTCAAGTTCATACAGTCAGCACGTCAAGAATTAGCTTGAACATCTACATATATTTTACGCCGTTCGAAGGATAGCAGACGGAGAAACGTCGACGAGTACCGAGCGAATCCTGTTAGACTCAGTTGACCTCCTAATAAAGGCCGGCTGAGCTGTTGGAAAAGCGTGACTAGCTCGTTACTATTCGAAACGGGTCACTGACAATGGAGCGATGATTATTGCCCGTAGATAAGAACTTCAATCCTCGCGAACGGGATAGTCTCGCTCGATAAACGTGAGCTCCACTGTACGCGATCACTTACGAGGACCCTTCCAGCGTCCCTATCACGGCATCTCGAAGTTATCATTTCCATAAACATCGGACGTCTTCGTAAACTCGAAAAAGATCAGCTCGCCTCGCGCCCATATCGGCTGATTGATGCTTGGCCCGTACACCGGCACGCTGTTCGGTGACCCAGAGACAGAGAAAAAAGAGAGAACTCCGAATTCATTCATATTTCACGCGGATCCCCGCGTGGACAGTGTCGGGACGTGGGCAATGTAGACCGAGCGAGAGAGAGAGAGAGAGAGAGAGAGAGAAAGAGAGAGGGACGATCGAGTCCTGTTACAGGCAGCCAATTCTCGGGGAAAAGGGATGAGCTGTCGAAAAAGCGTGACCGGTTCGTTACGAGGATTATTGCGCGGATGTATCTTCGCGATGCATCGTCCCGGCCAGTTTATTGTCGGCAGCACTTGCGCGCCGGTTCCTCTTGTCGTACGGAGACGGTCCGGTGCGCCTTCGTCGTATTCTTTTAATTTGTACGTCATGCATCAACGTCAGCCTCTCGGCTATCCGCTCCAGCTGCTGTTGCCGCCGTGCTGCTCGCCTTCGCACCGTTCCTGCTCGATCGACGCCAGTGTTGGTGAATGCTCGCTCTTCGCGTACCAGCGGCTGCCCGCTTGCTGGATGGCCCAGGCCGGTCGGCCTGCATGTCATCCTAATAACGGGACCCAGCGGGGCTAACGACACGTTTCTGGATCCATCAGCGGCGTGTCAGCCTCTGATCCGAGACGCTCGGCCTCGGGATCCGATGTCGTCGGTCCAGCAGGCGGCAGGGCACGCGGGAGGCTCGATCACCATTCAATCGTGAGAAATAGACGCGCGGGGGCGGCGGCGGCGAGAGAAAATGTCTAGACTGGGAAAGTCCATTATCGAGACTTTGTTCCGTTTGTTTGTCGGATTTCATTTTTCCTCCCTACCCGTTCGAGCGGACCATGTTGCCTGGCTGGTACTACGGATTTCAGGGGTTTGCGGTCGTTGTCGACCGTTCGATAGGTTTTGGCTTGCGGATTATCTGGCTCGGTTTTTTTTTCCTTTTTCGACGTTGTTCTGTATGCAAGTGATTGACGAATATCGGGCTGTTAAATACGGTCAATTCTCGACGAATCGAAGATTCTAGCGCTGCTTAGAACGTGTTACCCTCCAATTCCGAATTTATTATATTTGATCGATGAATAATTCGTTGATACGTCAATTCTTTGGAGAGACACCTTCATCTTTACGGGCGACACAATTATTGTCGCGGAAATCTTGTGACTCAAATATTCTTCTCACAGTACCATCCCAGACAAATTTCGAAAAAAGAAAAAAATGTCTCCGTATTCTCAAGTACCGGAAGTTGATTTCCGAACGAAGCCCCTCAACGTCTGAAGTTCCTATTGACCCGTGACGCAGATTTGGCTGGTTCGTTCGTCGTCGGCGCGGCCTGTGCGTTATAATCCATCGTTCTGGCACGATCCATACGCGGCGGTCGATAATTCGAGTCAGCGGAGCAGCAACTACCCACAGAAAGGGGCACGTCACGCTCGTCACCGCACGGACCATAGGTCAAACGTGACCGATATACAGAAGCTACTCGCTTACATTGAGGGACGTCGACGCACACGAACTCGCGCGCACGGCTATTCCGACATCCAGTACACGTAGACACAATGTGAGAGAGTGGGCGGCGGGGGAGGTAACGGGGGAGTGAAAGAGAGAGGGAGAGGAAAGCCATCAGAGCACGGTCGAGACAGCGAGAGGTTGGCGGGTGTCGAGAGGCCTGTGTAGGAATCGTTTAATCGATGGTACAGGCCGCCCTAATGCCCTGCCCATAATTACCAGCGTGTCTAATCGCGACCGCACGTCGAGTCGCGTTATTACGCGACACCGTGCCGCGCGAAGAGAGGAACAGAGGAAGGGGGAGAGAGAGAGAGAGTGTGTGTGTGTGTGTGTGTGTGCCGACTGCGGGGGTGCCAGCGGCGAGAAGAGAGAGGGACGGCTGTAACGATCGGGTAATTAGTCAATTAGCACTATGTGCGATCGGTCAACCGGGTCGGCAGTTACAGACGAGGGAATTCGCCCGAGTTCGCTCCCGGCTGGAGAAGCAGTTGATGAAAGCGCGTACGCGCACAGCGGACGCGACGACATTGAACGCGAAATACGGCGAGACCGTTATTGGCGATGATGCCGGGCGGACGGGAGGACGAAGAGAGAAGGAGGTAAAGCTTAGATAATGTTCTCGCTGGGAAGATGTAATCGCGTTATTGGTCGCGGCGAGGGCCAACTAGCCGCGATGACGACAACGGCGGCGGGTAAGAAAAAGACGGGGCAGAGGAGTACGATGACGGGAACGACGAAGATGACGAGGACCGAGGGCCGGAGAAACTCATCAGACGCATCATGCTTCACGGATGCTGGGAATAATGCCGTGGCATCGAGGCTGGTTTTTGTTAACTCGCCTTGGCACTTAAATAATGGGAAATAAAACGACAATGTGGTCTGAGAGAGACGGAAGGGCAGAGCCCATAAAATGCGCGTCGTCCAGCGACTTGGCCCGAACAGGCTGCTGGCCGGCATTTCTGTCTCGAGCTCCGTCTCCGTCCGTTCCTCACCAGCTCTCTCCCTCTTCGTCTTTAGGCCTCCCTTCGCTCGCCTCTCCGTCTCCGTCTCCGTCTCCGTCTCATCGGTGTCCCGCTCCTTCTCCCGCTTCGTCTCGTTCGAGCTCTCAAGAAGGCGGCTCTGTTTGCTGACCGACCACGCGGGTGGCATTGCGGTTTTCGTGATTGCTCCGCGCTGCAGACCAACACTGCCAAAAGCCTCGTCCACTTTTCCTCTCGCGCTGTTCAGCCTCGAAAATTTCAGCGAGACGTCGAACAGACGGAGTGAAGATGCTCGTCCGGAGTATGTACTCGGTCTTCTCGTCGTCGGTACAATGTAAAACGCGGACAAACCTGTTGCCGGCAACAGATCTTATTTGTAGCCAAGTGATGGATATATCTCGCATCATTTTCTCGTCACTCTTCACTTGCATTCGACTATCCGTGAGAACTAATTTGTTCGTTTAATTCGTCGATCGTTTCGATGCACCTTCATTGCCGTCACTGACTTGACTGTAGTATTCTGCGCTATGTCGTTCTGACAATGAGTTTCATTTCAACGGAGCCACCAAAGCTGTCTACGCGTTCTTGTGTCTTCTAGCTTTGTACGATATGAAGCATCCACTTCCAGCGTGACGGTCCATCTTCGAATCCGATGTCACATAAAACGCAAACGTAAACGGCTCACAAGCTCGACCCATAAAAGCTTTCAAGAGACGATTGACCGTTCTGGTGCTCGATCTACTTGTTGAAATCACTCTTGAACATAGCCGATCAGCTTTACAAGTCACATGGGCGTGTTTACCAACCTTTTTCAGCCTATTTCCTTGGTATACTTTTCGTTCAAAATATGTGTCGTCACTTTCGTTTTGTCACTAACTCGTAATACGCTATCCACATAATGATAATATATTCAAGTAGCAGTGCCTTTTGTTAAACATACCACATGCTTTTGAAGTACCCATCGATTGTCTAGATCCACTGACATCATCGTCCCACCATTCGAGTTACCTTACTCTCCGTTATCCTCTATCGGTCTTTCCGGGTCTTTAAAGCCCGCACTTGCATCTGCTTTCTCGAACTGGGTCAATTTGCGGTGTAGCTGTAGTTACAGTTTGTTGTCACTGGTCCCAGCTTCAGTAGTTTTGGATCAATGTTGGCTTGAGTTCAGCGCACCGCTCTCCATTCAATTCAACCTTGTGCCGCGTACACCTGCTTCAAAGCACTGAATTTCCCTTCCACCGCCATCGAATCGCTACGAAGTTTTTCTCTTTCGCGACTGAAAGAATTAATTCATACGCCAGAGGGTTAAGTACTGCGCGCTGTCTACTTCGTAGCCCTGCTTTCACAGGTTCGTGAACTCCTCGGCAGATGAATGCTAATAGATCCGTCTCTCTTGCATTCAGTTTCTCTCCCGTCCCTTTTCCCTCCGGCTTTTCTCTGTCCTCCTCTCTCTCTCTCTCTCTCTCTCTCTCTCTCTCTCTCTTATCCTCCCCCGCTTTCCCTCTTTCTTTCACTTTTCTTTTCAACTCCCGCAACTTGCTCGTCCGTGTCAAATGACGGCTGTTTATTCTCCTCGCGCGGTAATTTACCGTCGAGGCAGGGAAAATACAAGTGCCCGAGTCCGGCTCAACTGGCCGGCGCGTTTTCAGCGTAATGAGACGTTTTGTGCGGAGGCGGAGAATCTTGGGACCGCCAAGACCACCGTGGCTGCTTTGGCCGATGAAAAATTCGACCGCCGGAGCACGGCCGCGGACGTGTCCCGAGTGAGGAAGTCCTCCTCCCGCGCGGAATTTCCTACGGACAAAGTTGCGTCGGCGGATCCGTGTCGGGGCGGGGTACTACGTGAATGCCTAATCGCGCGATTTATTTACTCATCCTGTATCCATATTTACGTAGTCCCGCGGCTCTGTCCGACGATACCGCCGCGCCAGGTGCCGAACCGATCCCGCTGGATGCAGATTCTCGCGGAACTCCTAGTCAATAGGGCGAGCCAAACACCGTTAATCCTGTGCAAGCTGCGATGAAATTAGTTGCGCTCCGCAATCCGAAGTTCCGACCGCTCCGAAACGAGTGGCGCAAGTTGCCGGCGTAATTATCATGCAAGCCGTTATGATCTATCCGATACAGTGTGCTTGCCGTAGATGGGCACGTGTAATTATCATCGGCCGTAATTACAGCGCGGCGAGCCGTGCTTCGCGTACGCTCGGGTCGGATCTCTTTACCTTCGACCCTCTCGCTTTTCCATTTTTCATTGTCTCTGGTTCACCTTCTTTCGTCCCTCTCTCCCTCTCTCCCTCTTTGTCCCCTTTCCCTAGATCCTGCTTCCCTAAGTCCTCCCCTCACTCTGCACGAAACTCTCATCCCGTTTCTTCTCTCTCTCTCTCTCCCCCCTTTCTTCGCGTTCCCGCTATCTCTGAACAGTTTCTCCCTCCGTCTCTTCTTTTCTTTTCGTCCTTTTTTTATTTTTTTCATTGTATGCGTAATAGCCTTTACGCTCCTATAATTGCACCGGCAAGCCGATAGAGGCGAGGTACCCATAATCACAATGGTGCTGTCGCAAAGAGCCGGGCGACCAGACGAAGACCCTTTCATTAAGGAACAAGCGGGTCTTCTCTTTGACCTGCCATTCCGTCCACGCGAGGAGGAGAGTTCCGTTGCCGTAGTCGTCGCTCCGCCCGCGCCCGCCTGCCTCCTTTTCGACGAAAGAAATTAAGGAGTTTACCCTGGCGACGAGAAAAGAACGGAAGTCAGCGTCGGCAAGACGTCGCGGAAGACTGGAGGAGAATGTCCGCGACGGAGTGAGCGGCGTGTATAGGGGATGAAGAATGGGATCGGCGATAAGCGGCGAAATGCACAGTTTTGGGATTACTTAAGGACCGTCTCTGCGACGGGTTACTTAAATGCGTCTCTACATTTTATTCCGAGATCCGTCTGTTCTCTGAGGAATAGTCTTACGAGCGTTGCGTGCTCTTCGTTTGTATCGTCGAATCGAATCCTGACTCCTAGCAGAAGATCGTGGTATGTCGAATCGAGTTTTTACACGTTTTTAAGTGTCGTCAGTAGTGGTACAGCGGACGTAAATTTCGGGAAAACTTGATAGGTACATGATGAATGAAATAGCGATGAGTAGCATCAGAGACTTTGGACAATCGACGGCACTAGGAAGACTTCATTCGGTAAGCACGGGCCGATCGAGGAGACACTTGCTCGGAAGACGTCCGCACGAATTGGCGCTGGAAGTTGGAAAAATCTCTCGTCTAGACTTCGAATCGAGGGCGGTCGGGCTAAACCCGGATATATCCGAATGGCTTTCGGGCGAGTCTCGGGATATCTCGAAGGATTGAAGTGTCCTACCGAAGTGGGTCCTTCGAGTGGCGATGTCCTCGGTCGTCCGAGGGTTCCATCGACAGACTGACCGTTCGCACGGAACATGTTTATTTTAAAGACAGCTTTACGAGCGACGTGCAGGGTCGATCGACGTTCTTTGTCCCTCCCTCCTTCCTTTTTTTCATCCTCGCCCGGGACTTCCTTCCACTTTTTACCTTCCTCCTTTACAACCCTCCCGCGACGGACGTCTCGTGGGCGCAGTACAGGAATAACCCACTCGAATGACCGGCACACACTTTCGTGGGGTTGGTTGCGGAGCTCGAGCCGAGACTGATGCGCCCGTAGGTGGAAAGGATTCGAGGCAAGTTCAGCTATTGCCTCGGAGGCACGAGGTCTTCTTCTCCGCAAATGGCTCCGGCAACCGCCGAGGGAGTATATTTGAGTGTGCGTTGTCCCGGTGATTGCGCGCGCGTGCTTATAGGCAGAGCCCTATACGGTAGAGGACTTCTTCGGACCCCACGCTTCTCCTTCATCTCTGCCTCGTCTTCGCCGCTACTACTCTTCCCTTTCACCGACAATTCCTCCTACCTACTTGCCTCCGACGATCGTACGATTGTTTCGTCATCTCCCTTTTTAAATTACCATATTACTTTGCCCCGTGGCGCTCTCGTTTCACGAATAACGCGGAGTACATAGTCCGCCATGCGCGCTCCGTCGAGCCTCGCTGCTTTTAGGAAATTATGCTCGAGTATGATATCTATACATAACTAGCTACCTCCGCGTAAGTCCTTACCCGCATTGTTTGTCCGTCGCTCTATTACGTTTAATGGGGATACCGCCTGCTCTCCCTTCACTGACGCTGTTTGCCATCGTACCTGTCTGCCGTTTCGACCTACGGAATGCCCGCCGTTTACGTCCGTATACATACATCTCGCCGCACATTCGGCACTCGGTACGATTCGTGCGAACCGGCCGAGAGCTGCGCGAATGTGCGTCAGTTGAGCGTTTTGTCGGGACTCCGAACACCGTTCGCTTTAATGTTCAACCCCTCGGGAAGCTGTGCGCCGAGGCCAGAGTCGACTGAACGCGTCACCTACTGAGATGCGATCCTCCGTGTTTCTTTCGCTCTGAGGACTTCCGCGGTCTTGCTTCTCCTCGTCGTCGGTGAAAAAAGACACGCCACTTGTCGCTTCACGCCCCTTCGCCTTTCAACGGATTCGGTTAGCATCGCGAGGGCGCGACGAGTTCTACAGCATCGCGCCGCAATTTCGTCAGATTCTCGTCGGGTTCGCGGGTTCAAAAGACAGTTCTCGCGCTCTCTTCGAATCGATGAAAATACCGGATCACGCGGCCAAACGAAATATCGACTCGAACACGCTTCCACCGAGGCAAGCGCATTGCGCTAACTGAAGCACGTGGGCGAACGGTGTTAGAGTAATCGGTGCTGGCTATTTTTCTCCGTCAGCGTACGGCCGTGTCAGTCCGGCGCGCGAGCGAAAGAATTTTACGGTAAATTACATTTTCCCCGTCATTCGACACCCGCTCGTCGGCCTCGTAAAATCTCGCGCCACTGATGTGCGACGTGTGTATCGCAGTCGGCGTAGCACGCTTATCAAGCCGATTAGAGCCGTGACGCCGCGGCGGGCTGTTCTTTTGTCCGAAACAGCTGATTCGCTCGGCTCGATTTCCCCTCCGAATTCCGTCTCCGACGTCGACTTACGCTCGCGATACGCCTGTTTCTCTTGCCGTCGCCAACCCCTACGACCCGGTCAACCCCTCGCAACGGAACAGAATGATTCGCGCTGCCGCCGGAGAAAAGCCCGACCGACCTCCACGCGGAAATCAATAGTTACACGAAGGACGAACTTCGGGGCACGGGACCTTTCCCTATCGTGGCCTCGTAAGGACGCTCGCAAACGTCGAAACGAACAATTGCGGCGCGCGAGACGTCCCGAGATCTCGGGGTATTTCCACGAAAACTGCCGCGGCCCACAATTTCGGTATACGAAAATTCCCATGGAATTTTCGCTCAGCGTTATTTCGCGGCGCGTATCGACCAGTATGCACTGAATTGTAGATACTTGGGCTGTTTTGCTTCATTTTTCTTTTTTCTTTTTTGTAGTATGAATTCGTTCGGATTCCACCATTTCCACCTCACTGCAAATCAGCGCGCGATATTCTGTTTTACGTTTGTCCGGCATTAGATGGGAATTGTTGGGAGCAGCGCGCTCGCGGTTTGTTTCAGCGAGGCGAAGGAATAAAACGGAGCGCACGGCAGAGAGAGAGAGAGAGTGAGTCGGATGCATGTAATGATGAGATTAAGCGTTGTACGGAGTGGCTGTGTCAGTGGCGGGCGCACTTCTTCCCCGAGAGATCAGTAGAACCTTTCATTCTCGCTTTCGATTTCTCCGGCGGTAAGATGCAGTTAATGATGTTTAAACTTTTCTAACTGCCGCCGGAAGTTTGCCGGCGAGGAAAAACTGGGAGGCGCCTTTAATTAAAGTTCCTCGGTGGGACGAGAGACCATGAATTAAAATGTGATAGCGGATTGCGAAAAAAAAAAAAGAGAAAGCAGACAACCCGGTTGGTTAATTAAACGTCGAGAAAAATTTGCGCCCGAGCATCGCCGCCCACGGCGTGGCCAGGCTGCGAGCAACACGACGAGACGTCGTGCAAAGAAGTCGCCAACGGTTGGCCGGCGAATCGTCGTGATTAAGAGTTATTTTTCTCCTTGTAAGGAAATCAGCGTAAAGGCTAGAAAAAAGGCGCGTATAGCTGGTACAAAATTTCGTTGCACCTTGCGCACCGTCGACTGGACGCCGGTTAAAGGGTCAAGGGGCATCGCGGCAGAACGCCGGGCGAGTCGGTTTACTTCGCTTAACGATCAAACTTTTTCACCCCCCTCGCTTCGTTCCTCGAACTTCCGACCTCTCTCACTCTCTCTCTCTCTCTCTCTCTCCTTCGTGTCCGTTTTCACTGCCGTCCGAGCGGCGAGTCGTCGAACGCGAACTCTGAACTCTCCGTCGCGAAACGGGACGTGTCGTTGACACGAAAGTCTATCGCGAGCAGCGCACGACTCGTGGATACCATCGTGGGTATCGTCGTCGTCGTCGTCCTCGTCCTCGTTCACGGGCATTATGATGATTTAGATCCATACGTTGCACCCGGATGTCCGACGGTAGTGCCTACCTCGCGTCAGCCACTCAGCAAGCGACATCACAATGGCGGAGGCGTAGGCAGGGACGTATCCGCGCCCTTGCCCGTAGCTGGAGGGACCACACTGCCTGAACTTTCTTCTTTTTCAGCCGGTCAGAAGGAACGGACGATGCGGAACATGTGTTTCTCTCGGGTCCTCAGACATCTGAATACAATGTCGACGGTCCATAAATTTTTCAGCATAAATTAAAAGGCAGGTAGGCAGGCACGGAGTGCGCCCACCTCTTATCCACCCTTCTTTTCCCTTTCTCTTCCTCCGTCCCTTTCCTTTTATCTCTCTCTCTCTCTCTCTCTCTCTCTCTCTCTCTATTCTTCTTTCACTTCCTCCCTTCCTTCCTGCCTTCCTGCGGTCTTTTTCTTCAGTGCAGTCTTTTCCTTTCTTTGCTTGTCTTCACTGTTCTCTTCGTACTCTGATGCGTACTCAGAAAATAATTGTCATCCGAGAAGATCTCTGCCTTTCTCTGTGTCTCCTCGCGTTCTCCCCTCTACATCTTGTCCATTTGACCCTTTCTTCTACGTATTTTGCCGACGTTGTGTTTAGTCATAGTCGTCGGTGTCTCTCTTTCTTCCACACCCTGTCCTCCAGTTTCCCTTTCTTCTTGCATCGCGTTCTTTCACACCCCTTCTCTTTCGCTCTTTCTGCCGTATGCACTGTTCCAACACTAACAATTCAAAAGCACTCCGCTTACTGCGCATTATAGATTACGTGAGTATTAGAAAGGGTTTCCCAAATCGAGTACACTTTGAGTCTTATATCATATCGTATTTATTTAATACTATCATCTTTTCGAAGATTTAAATACTGGCATAACTTGTGGCTAGGTCCAAGTAGTTCCTATACATTTTGTAGAAATTTCATCTAATTGCTTATATCGTTATGAAAAATTTGTTCTAAACATGCTTACAAAAAACGTAAACTATACTAAGACGTCAACCTTAACCAGTAATATTTAAATATTTAAAATGCTTCAATGAAAGAAATTACTCAATAGTGAAAGCCGCCGGAGAGCAAATAATACCCAGCATACTGTGAATACATTTATTTGAACACAAAGGTGTACAGTGTGACCCATCGGCAGGTAACTATATTGTCTCCTACACTCTTCAGAACTTTCATGCCCAAGGTGTGACTTTGCTTTAATTTATTCTCCGCCTACTTACGTCGCGACTAATTAATGTCACTGCTGAAGTATCTCTCTTCCTCATTCGAGGGTTCACGCGCTTCGATGCTCGAGGTAGTTGTGCTCTTTCACGACGGTCTCTTGGGAAGATATTGGCATAACACGTTGTACGGCACACTCTCTGTCACTTATTTATATATTTCAGCGACCTTTCATGTTGGCCAATCTATCTTTTATATGTGCCACTTTTTCGAACGGCATGGGCTATCGATGTGTTATACTATGACATAAAACTCACGCATGCTCGCATATTCTATCTTACAGAATATTTAACACATAACAAGAAATACTTAAATGAGAAGAAACAAAAGAAGCTAGAATACTTGACGCAAGAATTGAACCGTCCTGACTGTACTGCGTGCTGAATATAAATATTCCCATTGAAATAGATTATGACATTATATCGAGCGTAAGGGTATCACCGATCAGATTCAAAGAACGATTTTCTAAACGAGAGAAGCAGCTGTACGGCGAACGTAGCCGTTTTATGCGAATCTGATATCGAATTTTAAGCCCGACGCCGAGCATTCGTTTCCAAATACAGACGTTCGTATCGCCCAATCCAGTTATCCGCCACACGTGTAGGAATTTTATAATGAACACTTTCCATATTCACTCGATTTGTCAGCGTGTGTCCCGAGGTTACGAGACGTCCAGCTTTCGAGTGACACACTTGATCACAGTGGTTCCTAAGAAAGGAGATTGGTTACGGCTTGCTGCATTTTCTAGTGTAGCAGCGTGCAGTGGGTAGGTTGAAATGCATCGTCTGGTATGGGCTGCATTCTAAATCCTTCCTCGCGTTGCGGTTTTCGAGGGGTTGCGACACGAGGCACGAGAGAAAAGAGTACAGGGCAAAGAGCGCCGTCAGGGCGTGGAAGATAGTGTCGACGGTTCTTGTCCCTTTTTCAGGGACGCCGTTGAAATTCTCACGGAGTGCTCGGAAGATCCTTGCTTTCTTCGTCCGCGTCGTTTTTCGATTCTATTATTCGACTCACGTCAATTTCCGCCGCACCGCATACCGTCTTCTTTTCCTTCTTATGCCGGTCCGTTCCTGTGTGTCTGAAAAGGAAAGACTTACCTAGCTTACTTAGCGGTATGATGTTCTGTTAAAAGAGAACAGAGACAATGATCGACGCGAGGGTTATTTATATTCAAATTAATGGTTCTTCTCCGAAACTGTTTTGTCCGTTCTCCGAGTGTGCGCTTGCTTGTGCGAAAGAAGTAGAGGGACATTTTTCTTTATGGGATCGACATGCGGAATTTGTCGTACGATGCAAAGGGATCTCCGTGATTCTGAGAAAAGGGCGACGCAACTCAACCCGCGCGTGCGATTGGAAATATTGTCACGTATGTGACATTTACAAACATTATGTTCTCGTTATGCTAACATCTCAAAATCGCCGTCGCAGCCATATTTGAACGCTTTATAACATTCACGATGGCAGAATGCTCATCGATTGAACTTACGCCATTCACATCTGGTGAACTTCTTCTTTGTCATCATTCTCGATTGCGTCACATTCTGTTTACGCATGTTCATTTGACCAATTGTCTTAACAATAGAACTAACTGAAGTAGTAATGATTCTTCTACGGTACAACTGATCACATGATTGCTTCGATTGTTTAAACATGCGAGTATACCGAGCAGTGTTAAAAATGAAAAGTCCCGCCCGGGAATGCCATTGTGTATTTGACATTTCACGCTTGGAGTGGTATTATTAGACGAGTTCCTGAAGTAACTTTCACGGTTGCTGAATATTTCGTAGCACATATATCGTGCTCATGAATCATTGTCTCGAGCATATCGTGCTGGAATCATTTTTTTGTCGCGAATCGAATATTTAATAAGCGATATCAATCTATACGATAATTACTTTGCGCACTGTCGCTGTCGGTGAACTCTGTCGTCTGAAATGGAAATATCAGCAACTCAAAGAGAGCCGAACATACAATACGGCTCTTTCGATTATGCGATCATGTTGTTTCGGGATTGGAGCGAGCATGGAATCAGATCGGAGCAAACAGGACGAGAGAGCAGATCTGTTTTGACGACCGACAATATACCTCAACGGGGCCTCGTGTTATTTCCTTTAAAAAAACAGCACCCCGGGGAGCGCAGACTTTACGTCCCAAGGGAATGGTTTAGCGTCGTGACCAAGGGGTGGGTTGGGGGGGGGGTGAAAAGAGGGGAGTAGCGAATATAGAAGAAAAACGCGGGCCGCAGAGAACTCGGCCGAGGTAAGTCGCGTGTAAAAACATGTTTTGCGAATGTGGGCCCGTCCGTGAGATTTCAATAACCATTCCATAAATAGCTCGCGGGATCTCGTGGTCCCCGCAAAACTACCCCTCGACTTCCTCCGCCTCTGCTACTCCTTCGGCATGTCTATCTCTCATTCTCTGTCCCCCCGCACAATCGTATCCTCCGCCCTCCTCTCGACCCACCCCACTTACCTTCATTTTGGCAGTGCGCCCATGTAAATGAAAACAAATACTTTGCCCCCGTCGCGCGAGCGCGCGCCTCTTTATTGCCTTCTTGATGCATGCTTTTATAAGCGGAACGAATGGTTATTACTCGACCAACCGTGTCTATATGCGTGCGTACACGTTGACAGGCAAGTGTACGTAGGCACGCGTTATATTTACGTGAAATGCGTGTATTTATAACGGTCCCCCGGCCATGCGCCCAGTGTACCTACATCCTACACGATGTCGGCACGGTCGACGACTTCATTCCGTCTCCCGCGAGCAGGATTTTCGTGAGGCGCTCGTTAAAGCGGATGTTCGGTTCGTTTGTACGCGGAGCGCGCGCTGTCTCCCACACTCATCTCTCTCTCTCTCTCTCTCTCTCTCTCTATCTCTCTTTCACTCTCTCTGTCTATAGTACGCGCACGATAACTGACAAAAAGACTGCACCCTCCAGTACGATGTAGCAAAACTAGCGCGTTCGCTGAAAAATTTGATTGGCGCAATAATTTCGCCGCGTGACGCGGGTGGAATTTTTGTCTCGACTGTAATTTGTCGGCGCCGCGGACCGTGTAAAATTCCATTCGGTCGACCATAGCTTACGGGTCGGGCCCGCGACTGTGTTGCGCGAAGTGCAAAGCGTCGGCGAATTTTTCAGGTCAATCGTGATTCATTACTGCTTTCAACGTAATTACAACGCGGCCGGCGCCGAATGATAGTTATTTCATTTATAATGTAATCGGTTGCAATCTTCCAGTTACGGCTCGTTTTTTAACTCCCCCGGCATTCCAGCGCAGGACGCGACCAATGTAATTTCGAGGATAAATATCTCCGGACGTCGATGGCAATCGGTGTCGGGTGTCCATCCTGTGTTTTCCGCGACCCTACTAATTTCGTCGGCGCGCACTTTTCGCTACGTTACACTTAATGGCTCGCCTGGCTCGGCGTCTTGATGAATGCGCGGACTTTTTCTTAGACGTCAAATAGCGAGTCGGCAAATGTCTTCATTTCTGCCAGTCTCGCAATCCACATTTGCATACCACTCGGCACTTTACTTTTCGCCTTCATTCGGCCCCGTCGATCGACCGCGATAAACCGGTTATTGTCCGGCGATCGTTAGCCTGGAACTTGTGAATCTGCAAATAGTTCCGTCGACTTGACGAATGCCTCGAACTTTTCTCCAACTTCGCTTAATGGCGCTCGCCCTCTCGCTTTCGTACTATTACCTCCCTCCACTAGCACAGCCAGCGACGCGAAACCGGTTATTGTTTGGCTTGCCGTAATAAGTATCGTAGGAGGCTCCTGTTGTTCCAGAACAGAGGTCAGGTCTCGTGAAATTCCAAACAGTCGCCGTCGAGTTATTAAATACGAGCAACTTTGATATTCTGCTTCTTGTATTCTTCTCCAATTTAGCTGATCTTTGGTGCTTACTTATTCTGTTGATCGTGAACGATAAACCGTTTATTATCGGGCTTATCGTGGATATCGCGGGGGGACTCCTATTGTTGGTCTATCGCAGTAAGCCCAGACCTCATAAACCTCTAAATAGTTCTCTTAGTTTCCGTAATGTTTCACCCCTTACAGCTGAGCACTTCGATCTATGCCGCAAGCACCGGAATTCTGGATTTCGGTAATGGTAGAATATCAACTCCAAATCGCCGGTTGGATCTCGAGGTGTATCGGTTTGCTTTACAGGTCAGGTTTGATAGTTTACTACGTACGAGATTATATGGATATTATACACGTGTACGTCTTATATGTCGGTACGTTTTAATGGATGCCTAGTAAACACTGGCGGGGCAGCTATTACTAACGAGTACCTCTCGCTGGGGTGTGTGCATTTTAATCCTCTCGTATATACCATCATGTTTGCTCACTGTGCAATTATTACAGCAATGACGAGACTTGAATCTCTGCAGCTGTTCGATAATCAACAGCCCTCTCTGACACTCTACGAACTATACTCCGCTCATACCTCCCATTTTTTATCCATCCAAGATCGTTAAGACTTCTACTTTCGATGTTTCCCTCGTACAATTGGCAGACAATCAGAGGACGCGACGAGCGCAATATGAAAGTGGCATTCTTTCATCCCTTCCCGCCATCCCCAACTACGATTATCCCCATCTTCCGCACCAGCCCATTCTCATCCGGGTCCAAACCTTCGACCGACATAACTACATTTACATACGTACTTGCGGCTCGCGAGGAGAACAAAAACGGCGGAAGAAACACGGCTCGGCCCACATTTGTATTTCACTAAGGCACCCATCCCTCCTCGCCGCCCTCTTACTCAGAGGTCGAGCATATTTAGTGCATTGTCCCATTTCACAAAGCCCCCTTCGTCGTAATATAATGTTATACGGGCGGTTACCGTGCGCGGGGGGGCGAGGTAACCGTCGAAGGAAGGTTTTTGGGTGGAGAGCCGAGAGAGAGAGAGAGAGAGAGAGAGAGAGGGAGATAGAGAGAGAAAATAAGGTTGGGGGTGGCCGGAGGGAGGCAGGAAGGTTATGTTGGTATAAGTGGAGCGGTGGTCGGGGACCGAGTAAGTTACAGCCACGTACATTATATCTCCGGTGGTTTCCCGTGGCGGAGGGCGGTGGGTGGAAGAAGGAGGACGACGGTGAACGAGGGTGGCGCGGGGGTGGAAGAAGAGTGAGAGACGCCGAGGCCGGCTGAGACTATCAGAGTTGCCGTTGCACTGTTGCTGCCATTGCTCGAGGAGGTCGCGGTTAAGGAATTGCGCGATGGCGGTCGCAGGTCCGCGGGGTGTTCACCCTCCACCCTTCACCCTTTCGCCCGGCCGTTCTCGTCGTCCGACCATACAGACTGAAACGAGCGGGACGAAGACGAAGCGAGGCAGAGCGCGTCCGTTACGACCGGCTCGAACTACCGGGCGGCAGGATGCAAATTAACGTTTATTTTCGGCCAGGCTGGTCCAGCATGCGTAATCTGACGGTTCGGGGGCTATGAGGTCGCCGGATAAATCTATATTTTTTTTCCTCTCTCTCTATGCCGTGTCGCCGGCAAGTGCCGCACTTTGTATTTTTGCGGCAAGCTCTTTGGCAACGATTTCGAATATTTTATCGCGCCTCCCTTCTCGATCGGCAATTACTTTTCACTTTAATCGGACGGTATGAAATGTTAGTTAATTCGAGACCGTGCCGCGGAGCGTTCTTCGAGCGATTTGTTACGAATTTGTTTCGGGACTCGATTATTATTGTCGAGCGTAGTGGACTTTCCTAGCTGTTTTGCATTACTCCGTGCATAAGGACACAGTGACCGCTATCTCGGGCCAAAGTCGTGCCATTATCGCTGGTATGCAATTTCAGTTGGAGATTGCGGTTAAGGAATTGTGTCGCGTTTCGAGCTCGCGTACTCTGCGTAAGGTAACTGCAGCCAATCAGTGTGCGCGCAACCGGTACAAACGACCGGCTGCCGGGCAATGGGCCTATCGTTATAGTGCCGAATGCACGGCAGGATGCAAATTAACGTTTATTTACGAGCCTCCGTGTCCAGCGTACCTAATTCGATGGACTAAGCGTGCAGGAATAGAATTGCATGACAATATATTTTTGTTACAATCGAAGCCAAAATCGAGGATCTTATAAAGAAGGTCGTCATGTTACTTGAAGCGTGACTCAAGCATGTACACGATAAAATGAAAAGAATCGTGCAGTCGCACAAAAAATGATCTTATACGTATCGTAAAGCATCGTAAAGCACGGAGAAATCTTGCAAACTGCACACGCGCGTTTTGTTGTGAAATAAAATTGATTTACTTGCCGCCGAGCGGAGAGTCAAAACTCGAGCAAGACAATATCCGCAAAGTATAGTGTTTACAGTCGTATATAGATGTCTCCGCGAAACAAACGTCGCGCCGTAAGGAACGCCAGAGCCTTCCTTTTATTCGGGCTTGCAACTCAGGCCGTAAGTAGTGCGACTCGAAATTACGACACGACGCTTGCGCTCGGGAAACGGCGGGAGGAGAAAATAGATTTACCTAGGAGTCGCTATTTCGTCTGAATGGAGGCAAGAGATCCGTTTACAGATACAGCGACATTGACTCGTTTTCACGCCCACCACGGGCCGCGCTTTATCGAAGCCATCCTCTCCCAGCTTTCTCTGAAGTCTCTCCGAGGTATTCGTCGAAGAGGCCGGCCTCCGATAATCGGCACGATCGAAATCGAGGCTGAAACTCGCGTCGCCGAAGCACTCAATCTCGTCGGCTCATTACATTCGCGCTTATAAATCACCGTGAGCGCGCGGCCCTTGCTTAATGACCCGAGCGTGGCGCATCTTTCTTCTTGGCGCGACTCTTCTAGACCGGATTCAATGTCCCGGGCTCAATGGCGCTACCAATGACCAATTCCAATGTGAATGCCAGAATCGTCCGACCGACTAACCGAACTCGTGTTCCTAATTCCACGCAACGAATTAATAGGTGAACGGCAAGTGTCCCGACGTAGAGACAGTGGGCTCGATTAAAGAGTCAAGAAGCACTACTTCACGTCCCTTGTGACTCTTCCGTTCGCCTGGGATCAATTCATTAATATTAATATACGCAAGTGTCGCGGCTAAACAGTTTCATCCCGAGACGTTCGCGAATTCAATTCGACGTTCGACCGGCACGTGGCCAGATATTGCCCAACTTCGACCCTCTCCCTTGCCCTTCGCCTCCCTTCGCTTCCCGGCGTCTGTCTCCTCTCCCTCCCCCACTCCTTTTTTATTATTTTCCTCGAACTCGTTTTTAATATTGCCTCTCTCTAGGTCCGTTTATACATATGTATGAAGAGATTTTAATGTTCCTCCCGGGCGCACGGGGGTCGCACGGGGGCGCACGGGACGGTACGCCGACATTATTGCACCTAACGCGCCTCGGTCTGATGCACGTGGCGCACCTCTTGAGATCCCTGCTTCCGAAGATCCCTCAAAGTGCGCCCGCTATATCTATATATCGGTTCGCTTCCTATCTCGGCTACCCAGCGTCGTCGACTTATTACACCCGCACTGTCGTAGAGTTGAAAAATGATTTTTTAAGGTACACGCCCCCGGCAGGTCGTCGAGGCTAAATTTGCCTCGGGCAATGGAGTGGCTCAAAGAGCGTAACCGTGCGAAGGTCGTGCGAGGGCAAAAATCGCGTATCGACGTGCGCGAGCGGGGACGGGCGAGCGACAAGCGGAAATTAATGTTCCGAGCACTCCTCGTCCTCGCCCGCACGCGGAATATCCCTGACGCTCCAAATGATCGCGTGCGCAAAGACAATTTGCGTCGCGAAAGCGTACGAAGTTTGCCGACTTCAAGTGCACAGCCCCTCCCCGCGTCGCAGAAAATCATAATCGCGAGTTCACTGTTTTTCCCCCCACCCCTCGCCGTCTCTCCCGCTATTTTCCGTCCCGTTAAGAGCGCCCGCGGAAAAGGCGGGTTACGGTACGAATTTATTACACTGTTAAGCGCTGTCACGTCTGACATGATTTATGCCGGGGCGTAAGTCGCCGGGAGTATTATGTAATTAGCGGTAAATCTGGTAATGCGACGTCGCGCGGCCCTCCTTCGCTCTTTCGCTTCTTCAGCCCCCGCCTTCCGTCCTGTCCTCTTCCGAACGGTCGCTGCCGCAGCAGTTGCTCTAATTCCCGAGCCGCGAACCAATCGCATTAGTGCCGCGCTATATGCGTTCACATGTCGCCCACCGTACGGCATCCTTTACGTTTTACGGCGTATTTGTACTTGCTTATACAGTGCCTGCGCACGCGCCTATATACATACGTATGTACATGCGGACGTAAAATATATTTCAGCGGTTAATCGGAATACCCCTTGCCTAGTTTCGCGTTTCTCGCGTAACCACTGCTCTCTTCTCTTTCCGCTTCTCTTTTCCCTCCATTATCCTGTCCCGACGTTCTAGGCTGTTCCCTGGCCGAGCGCGACCGCCAACTCAACTCACTGAATTCGTTAATGTTTCATTCCGTTTCTGGTCAGCGATAAAGGGGTTACGGATTCGTTTCTGCGCCTCGCTCCTCCTCATTTTCTATACTCTGTTTCTCCATTACGTTGCCCACTCTTCGCAATGTTTCTAGGTTTCATTTATTTTTTTTGTTCGGCCGCTATGCATATTTCTCCGTCGCGTTTTGTACGAGCGTTCGCGTCGTTCTGATATCTGATATTTCCGATCGTGCTTTTCTATACACTCTCTTCGTGGAACTCTTGAACTCGTTCGTTCTCGCTCGCGATCTCCTCCATTCCTCTCTTTTCGCGCGCAGACAATTTATTGGATTCTCATTGGCTGAACGTGCCTCTGCGCGGAACGCCGTCTTCTAATTCGAGTGGGCCCTGACGATGCGAACGAGGGGCACGATTTATCGTTTTCCCGAACAGGTGGATTAGAGATGGTCGTCGAACCTGCCTCAAATTCAACCACACTTACCCAATTTCGATAGTTATCAGTCTTCTTAACTCGCTCCCGTCTCATTCACTTTCTCATTCCCTGCGTGCGCGCCTCGGCTCACAATGGAAACGTTTTTTTAGGGATCATGAAATGTCTGAAAAGCACCGAAACCATTATTCCGAATGGCCGACTGCCTTTATTCGCAGCGTGCGTACGTATGTCGCGCGCCGCGACGTACCGCAATGGATTTCGAAATAAAGTACATACAGCGGAGTTCCGCAACGCTTCCCAAGATTCCATACGGCGGCGAGCCGAGGGGCATAAGTTAGCGAGGCTGAATATGCGTTTCCGTCTTTTCGCGACGTGGGACAACAGTCGCGCCCTTCCCGATATAATAGAAATAGTAACACATCGGTGCATGTCACCTTGAACCCCCTCCCTCCCCGCACCCTCGTCTTTTCCTAATGATATAGGACTTAATTGGTGCAGCACTCAACGCCCTTGAATTAACGGAGACCCCTGTTGGCGGTATCGTCATTAATATGATGCATTACCCAGTCTGCTCTGGCTCAGACTTCTCCACTCCACTCGACTCGACTCAACTCGACTCGACTCGACTCGACTCGGCTCGAATCCACTTCGTTCCACTCCACGCCACACTGTATACCCGCATCCGCGAGGCTTGTCCCTTCTCGACCCTCGTCTCTACACCGTTGTACATGATCTTCCGGAAGGTGTCTCTCGGTCCTTGCTCTCGCCGGCTCCGATCCACCGGTTCGTGTCGTTTTCCCTTCAAAGAGGCCGTCGGCTCTTCCTCGTGCGGCCATGTTGAGACGCTTCGCGCGCTCCTTCGCTCGCACCATTTTCGCCCACGTTCGGCGCTTTCCGTTTCCTCACTGTTTCCGCATCGAGTGCTGACGCCTTCTGCTTCCACCTATCGTGCGGCTGCTCCTATGCTATTAATGTGCGTTCGACGAATTCGGTCTATTCTTGGATTCCTTGAGTACTCTTGGGCCAGCCGCGCACTTGCGATTCTGTGTCGAGACAAGGGAATAATGGTAAGGGTTTCCCTGGATTGGAAAGAATTTCTGCATTTTATGAGTATATTTATATATCAATTATGAATATATTAAAATTTGCGCTTTCACATCATTCTCCACTTTCATAGCTTCCAGTTCCTTCTGCTCGACGGATATTTATATCCCGATCATAAATTGTGAGCGGAGGAAAGAGTGACGTCGAAGTATTAATTAAATTCCAGCGGAAGCAGCGATCTTCGGCTTACCCGTTTTGGCGAATTCATCGAAAGTTCCGACTTCCTTGGCAGATGCAGGTTCGGATGTCTATGGTTGAACGCGGAGGGCGTCGATACGAAACTTGACTTAATTACGGTTTGATGTTAGTTGTACGAGTTACTAACTCCAAAGTGTGTGCGCGCGCGCTCTCTCTCTCCTTATTTCACCGCGGTGATTTGGCGCGCGGCATTGGTGGCTCCCGACACTCGCATTCGTCGACATTAATACTCGCGTTTCGGGTGCGACTTGCGCTTCGCGCCCCGCGAGCGCATACATACATCAACGATGATGCCGGGCTGCTCTTTATCGATTCGGCAAAAGCCGTCGAGGTGCGTACCCCCGTTCGCCAGATTTGCGGTTTACCGCGCTTACCGCATTTCCATCACGATTTTTCCACCGACCGTCGCCACACCCCGGCTGGTTTAATTGTTCCCTTAAAGCGAACCGTCATGACGTTCCGATAAATGGCATGTCGGGATGCATGAAAAAATCGCAGTTGCGCTCGTGCGACGTCCGACGAGGTAACGAGCACGTGAACTTCAAGTTTGTCGGATAACTCCGTTTTCGTCGAGGCAGCCATGACTGCTTGTTAGCGCGGATTACCTTTCGACGGTGGGCGGCAACTGGCACATTTCGGGTACACGATACGAGGGAATTTATTAAAAGATCAGATGACGAAAATGTTAATTGCCATGGATCAGTGTGAGAGCGCGCAAAGCTCTAATCCGGCGTTAGATTCGGTGCACGACATTCCTCGGGCAGCGACGGAGAACGATTTCGGCGGAATTTAATTTGGATAAGTTACGAGTACGGATTACACCTTTGATAATCTCATTGCTGAGCGCTGGCCCCGCGAATCAGATTAAATTAAAGCGATTCTACAGCAGCATGTACCTATGTATATCGTGACACATAGCTGGCTATATTTTGTAAAGCCCGTACTTGTGCTCTTTCTCTCTCTCTCTCTCTCTCCCCCCTCCCTGTCTCTTTCTCTGCCGCTACAATTCTATCCCTCTATTTATTTATCTTTCCACGTTCGAACGTTCCAATCCAATTGACGCGATTTTTGCCGAATGGTTTATCGAGAGTGCTTATTAAATATCACAACGTATCAAATCCCCCGTGTCAAGTGGCTTTTCGCACAAAAATTTCCGAATGCTCCAACCGAGCGACGCGGCTGCGCTGAAGGGTCGCTGCTCCTGGATTCGAAACACACGCTGAAAAAGTTTGCGAGTTTCAATGGAATCGGAGCACAAGGATTGACCGAATTATGAGGATTGTAAATCTCTACGGGCACGTATAAAATTCAGTGCAAATCCAGTTCATCCTCACGGCGTTACTAAATATAAAAAGTGGGAGGCTGAAGATATAACAATGGTCTCGATAATTCCATACTTCGTTGAGGTTTCCACGCGTATAAAGGTATTATCTCAACAGGTTTAGTTGACAAATCAGTTTTACGTCGCGTAAATTTGCTTGGACTTTTTACAAAATCACCATCTCATTTACGCTACGATTCTCGTCTTCGACACGATAGTGTTCGCAGTCATTAACCTGCTCCGAAGTTCTGGCAGCGACATTCGTTTTCAGCTCGGACAATCCCTGTGACGTGAACGAAGGCTACCCTTGTCAGGGCAAAGTCGACCCTCGATACGTACGATGAATTTATAGGACGCGTGCTCCCTAGAATCCTCCCTCTTTGCCGTGCTCTTCTTTCGTTCGCTCTCTCACTCTTTTGTCCGCTCTAAAGGATCGTCCGCGCCTTCCGGAATTCCTCTCTCGTTTCTCGGTGCCAACGCTTGTTTGTGCGCTTGTTGAGAGGGGCGCCGGACAGAGCGCTTTTGGCTATGAAATTCCTACCATTCAGGCAAGCCCACGCGGACAGTCAATTTTCGATATTAAACAAGTGTGTGCCTTTGCAGTGTCGACCGTTTGGTATTTTGCGCACGTTCACGGAAAGTTGGGATTCTACCAAAGCAGTTGACCAAGTGCTTTGTAATTGCTTCCGCGGCACCGGCACCATCGGCAAACTCGGTCAATTGCTTCTACCTAAATTTCATCCCAACACTCGAACGCGCTCGGTAATGACGAAGAATTTCAATCAAGTATAGATATTACGCAATATTACGTATCTCGCAGAAACGTTATATTATCATAAATCGCCATTCCACTCTTATCATCTTTAACGTGCCTAAAACCCAGAGAGCGTTATTATTTTCAAAGACCCCCGTCTCCTCTCTGTGCGTCGCGACACGATCGAAGAACCGTTTGCCCCGTGGCAACTGCTATTGCACTGCCGTCGAGGCGATTTGGCGCAAAGTTTTTCATGGATCACCTCCAAAAACTCGCGTTTCGTGACGCGGCACTCGCGGGCCAGAAAGGGATGAACGGCGCGCAGATAGGGAGAGGGGCACTTTCCGTTGTGCGAAAACCGCGGATAACTTTGCACCAATACGCCGGGGCCCGTCGCCATCAGCCGGCACCACTACCAGCGTCATCGACGTCGTCCCCACGGACGGGAAAGGCCTCGACGGCGAAAGTTTTCGACATGTTTAAACGAAACTCGATCCGCTGGAAGTGCCCTTTCCCCGTCGGCGAGAGTTACGCGTGCCGTGGAGCCACTCTGTGCACGCTCGGTTGGATATCAGATCGAAAGTTCGTGTCTCTCCTATTTTCCGCGAGAATTTTCGGCTGTGGGCCCTCTCTCTTTCCCTACTCGATCCCTTTCCGCGGTTCCCTCCCCCCGCCGGCTGCGAAATCCTCCGAGATTTCTGCGGAGGTTACGGAGTGCCGGCCCTCCCGGCCGGAAAATTCGACACGGTTGCTCGATCAAGCGCTGCCATCGGTAAACGATTAGGGAAAGCTCCGACGGACAAATTCCGGCTGGCAATTAAGCCCTTAGGGAGGACGATATTTGAATATAATGACTCCCGCCCTTCTAGGGACGAGGATGCGGGGTGGGGGTGATTTTTCACGAGGGGCAAGATGTTTCGGATCGTTCGACAGCCCTCGGATCACTTGTATCGCATTCAGGATCGCTGACTGACGAGCGAGTGCGGATGCAAAGAGACGTCTCTGGAAGTTGAATGACGCGCCAGGACCGAAACTCGGTCAGGGATTAGCCCGACTTTCGCATTCCTCGTCCGGAACGGCAGACGGTAGTTGACCTCGAGCCCACGATTACCTTCCTCTTCGATGAAGCTTTAAGGAGAGAGGCTCATCGCGGCGGCGGTAGCGGCGGCGGTAACAGCGGTGGTAGTCGTCGAAAGGTATCTAGTCAGGGGGATTTCACGGGAATACGAAGAGCGAGAATCAGCGAAGTAGGAAATGACCGTGCCCAAGGCACTCGGCTTGACGTTGTGGCCGAGAATTAGGCGAGTTTATTACCAGGAAGGGAAGTTGCCCGGAGATAGCGGTAGTACCAGTGGCGGTAGTAGCGGCTTTCGTTATCGCGGATTTGTGCAACGAGGCGACACACGCCTCCCCCCACCCCTCTCCTTTGTCGTTCTCTTCTTTTCTCCAACCCCGTCCACTACCTCCGATCCTCCTTCTCCCTTTCGCCTTCCTTAAGCGCCGCGTCTCTTCCCGGCGCTTTCAACTCCTCGTTCCTCTTGCGAAGAACTTCCCTCGTTGTTCCTTCTTCCAGTTACCACTCGCCTCGCCTTACGTGGGGCGGCTCGTTCTCGATTCATTTACACGTCGCTTTCTCCCGCTCCATTCGTACCTGTACTCCTTTGTGCATTTTTCGAAATCTTCCGTCGTTACCTTTCTTCCCCGACTGCTCCTCTCGACTCGTGTCTCCGTCGATGAGACAGTTCTTGTCAGTGCTTTTATGACGAATTTTGTCGTTTCACTCTCGTCGCTCCGTAGCTCCTGCGTCCACTCGGCTAGTTGTTGAATCTTGTTTTCGTCTCCGGTGCGACGTTGATAGATTTACTTAATACACTATTTCTGAGGATTAATTTGAATTATTCCTCTTTCGCCCATTTCATTAGTTTCTTTTCCTCAAAGTAATGTCTTCTCGACCGCCCTTCTTACGTTTTCCGTTAATTTCAGTTTCGATAAAGCGGGCCCAATTTACTCATAGTCTTTCTCTCTACATTACTTCGACCATGTTAATTGATTACTTCCTGTTGACACGTAAAGTACTTCTCTTTAATTCCGGGGTTTTGCCTCTTCCTCGTTACGCACTTTCGTCCTGGATTCTCCTTACGCCTCTCTGCAATCGTGGCGTCCTCGTCTGTCGAGGGTGTGCAGAATTATGGCGCGTAGGGTGAGTCTGGCGGAGGAGAGGAAAGGACGAAGGGAGGACGCAGTGAGAACGAGGGCGGAGAGGAATGAGCCGAGGATAGCATTACGAGCAGCACAAGCCATAAAACTATTCAAGACTCATTGCTCGTAGCCGTCGGTGTCTCCGAACTATCCAACTACCCTCCCTCAACGCCACACGATGGAAACACTTACGCACCCAGTTCATGGCCACTTCGTGCCACTGACAATCATACGAGAACCCTAAGGAATGTATACAGCTGACTATTTTTTTTTTCTCGTCTCTTACATTAAGGGGGTAATACACTCTGGAAATTTTTGAAAATCTTTTTTTTTTTTATTGCACAATTTTAAAGATTGACTCTGTGCGCGTGTTTTAAATCCAATATGGTTGGAAAGAAAGAAAAATTGACAAAGTTATTGTCATTTAAGCAACACCGTTCTGGCCGCGAAGCAGGCCTCTCTGAGAGCAATTGAAATGTTCCGTGATGCATTTCTATGAACAGCTTGATATTGCATGAATATTTGTTTTTTCAGGTGCACAATTTTGAATAGGTATTTATTTTATTATACACTAAATTTATTAAATATATAAAAACATAATGCAGTCTGGCTACTGTGTTATAATGTTTTACATTGGCCGTCGTGAATTTGACATTTACCGTCACCGGAATCTTCGACAAAAATGCAATCCATTCCTTCGGCAGGGCATTCATGCCATGGATTCGCGATAAGTCTGAGAAGCTATAACAACGTGAATTTAAAAATACGTTGGCACCCGACAGGATTATCTTAAGACTTTATCTCTTACAATGTAAGGTATCCTTTCAGCGTTCACTCATATGGTCACATTTATCATTCTTTTTCGACGCAACAATTATCTCGTTCTACGTCTACTTCGTATTGTACAATGTATGTGTACGGTTTGCCTGAGAAGGGATTGGATCAGTTTTGACTAGTACGTTCAGCAGTTCACATCGCGATTTTAAGAAAAAGAAAATGCCTAACCAACGTGCAAGTGCGTCTAAAAAGGGTTCGAGAATTTCTCTTGGTAGAGCTAGTGTCACTAAAAGGAGGAAGCGTCCGCTAAATGCAGCTGAGAAAGGTCGAGAGACTGCTAGTACCAGCACATCCGCTAAAAAATTAAAAAATCGCAAGGAGGCTGTCGAAGTCGACGGGAAATTTGGCTACAGAATTTTAAATTTTGTAACAGTCTTTTCGGCAATAAGTGACCATGTGAAGTGTTCTACTTGTGGAGGCAAAATCGAATTTAGTGAAACAAATACCCGTGGACTTGGATTTAAAATTATATTGAAGTGCGATGTGTGCGAACCGAGAGGAGTATTTTCCAGCCCACTTATCGGTGGTCATGCTTATGATATCAACAAGCGCATTATCTTTGCAATGAGATTGCTTGGACACGGATTAACCGGGATCGAAAAGTTTTGTGGTATAATGGATTTGCCGAGACCAGTGTTTCGTAATGCCTACGTCACAGTACAAGATAATATTTCCTGTGCGGCGAAAGCTGTATGGGAGAAACTGCGAAAGAAAGCGGGAGCGGAAGAGAAATATTTGACGGCGCGCGCTGACAATTGTGACGGACCTGGTCTAATAGTATCTGGAGACGGAACATGGAAAAAAAGAGGATTTTCATCATTGTATGGCGTTAGTACCATAATTGGACATCATTCGAAGAAAGTAATAGATTTTGGCGTAAAGTCTTCGTATTGTAAGTCCTGCGTTCACTGGGGACAAAAACAGGACACCGCAGAATATGCACAGTGGAAGGAAACGCATGATAATGAATGCTCTATCAATCACACAGGATCAGCGGGAAAGATGGAAGTAGACGCAATTTTGGAGCTTTTCCAACGCTCTGTCGACGTCCATGGAGCAAAATATTCATCATACATTGGAGATGGCGATAGTAAGACATTTTTGGGAATTTCAAAGTCAAAACCATATGGTGATGACATTATTGTAAAAAAAAAAGAATGTGTTGGCCACGTCCAGAAGCGAATGGGGACTCGACTTCGAAACATTAAAAAAGCGAGTAAAGGCCTTGGAGGACAAGGAAAATTAACAGGGAAGCTGATCGACGAATTAACCGTTTATTACGGTCTTGCAATACGAAGACATTGTAACTCTCTTCAAAATATGAAGAAAGCAATTTGGGCAACATTTTATCATAAAATATCGACAGATGAGGACCCACAACATTATTATTGTCCTACAGGCGCCAATTCTTGGTGCGATTTTCAAACAGCATGCGCAACAAAAAAACTTGCAGAACATCGGCACAAGCCAGCCCTTTCTGCTGAAATACAAAACGCTATTTTACCTGTGTATGAGGCACTCAGCACAGATGACTTGCTGGAGCGATGCCTAGGAGGCTTCAATCAAAATAATAATGAGAGTTTTAACTCAACCATTTGGAAAATAGCGCCAAAAGTGAACTGCGATGGTGCTCAGGTGGTTGAAATAGCAGCAAATATTGCTGCCTGCATGTTCAACGAGGGTGCAGAGACATTGTTGCACATCATGCACGTTTTGCAATTAAAAATTGGCAACAAAGCGCATAACTGGTGCACGTACGCGGATCAGCACCGTGTCGATGCTGGGGATCATCGAGCGCAGACCAGCACCCGAGATGCGAGATTAGCTCTCAGACTGGAGAGAATGGGCGCACAGGATATTTTAACCGATGCAGAAGGGTTACAATATGCTGCAGGAACCGCCGAATAATGGTAAAATAAGAGAATTGTCATTTTATAGAGTCGATAATAGTTACCCAAACTTTAAACACGTTTATCTCCGAACACCTTTTTCTGAAACGGTGTCGACGATTCCAAGAGTAATTTAATTCAGACTGTCTTCTAAATGTTCAGCGATCAATATAACATCAGTATCCACAGGTTGACGTAGAGTTTTTTTTTGTTTAGTTCACCAATCGTTAATAACAATTCAGAAACCGTGGATATTTTCGCTGAAATTTACAATTGTTTCTTCAAGTTGCTATAACTTCCGCAATTTTTTATTTTTTTCGTATTTTCGCACGTCAACTTGTGGGGAATGAATTGAAGTTCAATACCCATTTTGTGTTTTTTATTTCAGACACCCCAAACAGTAACAATCGTGTACACCGTTTTGAAGTTCGAATCCGGTGCATTTATCCAGATGGCTTATATCTTTTTTATTTATTAATATTTATCAATAAAAAAAATTCTGTAAATACGCCTAAATATAAACTAAACACTACATATAAAGCCAACCTGATTCGCCCATTACATTGGTCATAATTAAATCCTGAAATAGCGCTTTATTTTCGGCCTCCAGAGTGTATTACCCCCTTAAGTGTTTGGGCGAGTCGATACATTCGTTGTTGAAATTGCTAATTATATTATTCTGTGGATATAAACACGATGTTTATGACGCCGACGCAGAATTGACTACAAATTATAATTTTATTAATAATATATATAGATATATGCACGCTCGTATACAGCACCTGCGATGTATATTTTGTGAAGACCCAAAACTCGAGATATATGCATCAGAGAACTTTCGAAAGTTTACGTAAAGACCACAGATACATCTGATGTACAGCGCGTCGTAAGACAAACTCGCGGAGACTGTTAGTTCAGAGAAGAATACTCGAGCGTATAACAGCGCGGATCGCGAGGCTGACATTACCTACGCTCGCACACCTACCCACCTAGCGCACCGCTTTTCATTGACAATTCGCGTCTCACCTGACATTCGGTGCTTCATCGGTACGTCATCCGGACGCAAGGGCGACGCGGGGCGAGAGACGAGAAATCGTTACCAGACCGAATGCCTCGTTCCATTCCATTATGCAAAGTAATCGTCGTGCGGCTCAATGGTCAAATTATAAAGATTTGCATTCTCTTTGTTTCAGGTAAGTAGAACGAGCTGTCGGCAGCGGCGCCCCGACGCCAGGCGTCGCCCGTTCCTCCATATTCTCAGTCACGGAGTTTCCGACGGCTGGATTGAGGTGCACTCGGTAAACGGCTGGCGCGAGAAATTATCGGATTTTAATTTCCACTCATGAATACGTGAATAGGGCCTCATGAAGCGGCTCGCTTCGCTTCCCTCGAAACTCACCGTTCCTCCCCGTGCCGAACGCTCGCCTCCCTCCTACCAGCACCCCTTCTCTGCTCTGCCTGCCGTGCCTACGGCCTCTCGCCGTGCAGAATGGGCTGCGGAAGCGTCAGAAGGGGGAGACGATTTTCAATGTGTGTAAATAATGAGGAAACGATCGTTCATTAAAAGCCGCCAATGAAAATAGTACAAACCCCCACCCCCACGTCGCACGCCGGCACCGCACAATCGGCGGTCGCCTTTCTGTAACGAGCGACAGCTTCGATGTAGAAAGTATCGAAAACCGCGAGCAATTAATTTTGGATTGATTCGCAAAACGTATTCGGGCGAAAGTCAACGCTTTCTGTATGCGGTCGCATGATGGTCGCGTTTGAGCGTGTGTGTGTGTGTTAGGAATGGGGGGGTCGGTAAAGGTGAATTCAACCGTGCGTTAATTTATCACATTAGCTCGTAAATTGCGTCATTTCGCGGGGGGGAGAAAAATACGAGGTGGCGAGGGAGTCGATAAACCTCTCAACTTTTTCTTTATTTACTGCCTCGTTCGAGTCTCGCGCGACGCCGAATAGTTTAAGTTTCTAACCGTGCGGCTGCTCGCCCTCTGACCAACTTCGCTTGATTCCATCGTAAACACGTTCAACATTTTTCCGTGCTCTTCAACTTCGAAACATTTGCTCGTAACGGGTATTCGAAAAGTAAGCGAGATGTTAACATTATTGCAATTGATTGCAGTTAAGTAATTACTTCTGTTTCCACTTTACGTATATGTGCGTGCGTAACGTCTGCCTCACTACAGCATTCTTTTAACGCGAATAAGTGACGGCTACACATTTCAATAATTTCCTCAGCATTATATTTCGTGAAAGGAAACCTTATGGCGTTTACAAGGAATCAATTTAAAAATTTTAATTAGTTGCCCTTAGGCCTTGCGTATTTCATTTATTCGTGTTACGTAATATGATCACGCGGTCTGTTGCACAATGTTTCTGCATTTCCCTACGCTTTATAAAGCCTGAATTTATTTTTGACGCGGCTGGTTCTCGGCAACGGAATCCTGCGGGGGTAAAAATGCATCCTACTTCTTCCATCCATTCTTCATCCCGACGTAATCCCTTTCCGGTCGCACAGCGAATCAGAGAGCAACCATTACATGCTACGTTTCAACAAATTCTGCGGATCCGTTACCCGGGGTTACATTTCGCCGGTGCAACAATATGCTGCGGCATCGTCAAACGATCGCGCCAGCCAGCGACTCTGATTCGGCATTCGTTCCGAAAGTCAGTGCGCGAGCGCGGCGGCTAACTTTCGGCTCGAGTAAATAATGAGAGGATAATGTGAAAACGAGCGTTGATTAAAACCGCGAGCGAAAATAGCCGAAATTTACTGCTTTGCCGCGTGAGCGAACGCGCGGTCCTTGCACGCGCGGCAGCTCGATACCGGCGCGGCGCGGCGTCCGAGGGCTGCAATTAATTTTCGATTGATTCGCAAAACCTGCCGAGGCGAAAATCAACGTTCGGGCGGCGGCGTTAATTTATCGCATTAACCCGAAACCGCCGTCGTGTCGCCTCCGCGACCGATAAAAAGTGGAATGGCGCGATGAAGGGAGACGAGGGGCGATCGCTGTTTCGCGCTCAATCTTGTCCTTTATTTAACGCTCATCCAATATTCACGTCCGAAGCGGTCGCATGAGCGTCGTTGTGCGCGGCCCCGGCTTTCCATCTGTATAAGTAATGACGGAACGGTTCGTCCGCGACTCGTCGAACGAAAAATCCTACAATAGGCACGATTAATCTTGCACCGTGCCTTTGCGAATTCATCGGGCCGCGAATTTTCCACGCCGATCCTTCGTGCACCGACGTATTTCAGCATCGGCCGCCGGCAGAGTTTCGCGAGCCGTCGACAAATAAGAATGCAAGGCTTCGGCTGCGGAACGAAATGGATGATAATACAGTTAACTTTTTGCAAGAGCCGGACACGTGAATAACTAAATAAATCTTTTTAACTAATACAGTTACGGTAAAACATGAAACATTGAATATACCAGAACTGGACATTCAATCAACGTCGCGAACGGATTCTAGTGCGTCGTGCAAAAAATCGGTCCGCTCCAGAATTTCCTATCGTATGGAAATTCAGTATCAATTAGTCTCCGCTTTTCCTCTCTACCTCCCGCCCTCCCTCTTGCCGCGCACAGTGAAACATTTCCCAAGCGATTCTTCGAACGTGCCCGCGTACTCCTCGTCGGAGCTCATATCGATCACGTTCGATCTCGCTATCATAAAGTGTCCGCTTAGACGAAAGTGTCCATTTATCACGACGTATCATAAAGCCGTCAGTAAACGTCATTACACAGCGCCCCTGTCTCTCATCCAGTTTGGCCTCGCCCCGACACTAAGCCGCGCATCCAATTACGAGGACGTCGGTCGTCGGCGGCGAGCTCCGTTGCAGCCAAGTTCCGTCATTAACGAAATTGTGCCAAGTGTAAATATCATCTTTCAATTCTCGTGCGCAGAACGACTCTCGCGCTAATTAGCAACGTTCGGCATAACGTTCGGCAGGGTGAGGGGGTGGCTGAATGTGAGCGGAAGTGAGCGCGCACGCGATGATGCCCACGACCCTAGCCGACCTCTCGCCGAGGAGTTAGGTGGATAATGATCGAGAGGTGGACAAACTGCCGCGGATCTGGGTGTGGGTGCGTTCATGATGGACCGGCGCGCGCATTTCCCTTGTGGCTCGCGAGCCCACCCCGTTGTGGGATACAACGTCCAATTTGGATTGTATCGGTCCCAGTGCGAGTGACCGTTCCCTCCTATGATCTCAAGTGTCCGCTTTCGGTTCTCCCGAATGAGACGCGGGGACGTAATAGTAATGGTATCATTATTACGCATTGTACCGTGGTTTGGCGTATGTTGGAACGTCGGCGAATGTTGCGTCGAATGCGTGAGATCATCGTGGGTACGATGCAAGCTTGCTTTTGATGAAATTTGCACTTTGGTATATGCGATCTAACAAAAGTTTAGTTTCGTCATCGTTATTGTAGACTTTTGTACTATCAGGGAAACGGTCACACTTTCTAATTCGTTCTGCTACACCCGTTCGCTACGATCCCTGATTGTCGAGCGATGCGAATATTTCGTCGACAGGCTTTGCGCCGCGTGTTTTACAACCGTGCCAGAAATCGCAGTTGACGATTTGTCGAAAACGAGGCTTCCCCAGCCTCTCTATTTTCTCACATAATAACACACGCGGCGCGACACCTCCTTACATCGCCGCAAAGATTACACGTTTCCCTGAGCGAGCGGCGATAGCAGTGTTGATTTTCCACTTAGCGGCGAAATTCTTTCTCCCTTCTTATCTACCCCTCTTACCAGCGAGAGCAGCGACGCTCGCCCGCTCGCTCATTTTCATGAAACTACGAAGACTGCGCGCACTCACGATAATTATGGCCGTGATTAGATCTCACGCTAATGAATATTCCGGCAGATTGGCAACGCGAGAATGACGGTGGCGGAGAGACGGAGTGTGAAGGATAGGGTGTCAACAGAATAAGCGAGACTGGGAAAGAGACTGTAGCGGGAGGATGAGGCGGCAAGATGGAGAGAGCAATGTGAGAAGAGAGCGACGAAGGGTCGGGGGTGGGGGCAGGTAATGTGTGCGAGATCGTCTAGCTCCCGCAGGCAGCGTAATTCCTGATCGATAATAATCACTCCTGCGTCCTCGGTGTAGTGTACGTCGGCGTCTCCCGTAACGTGCGTTATTTTGAAAGCGGGTGTACGTATAACGACGGACGGAGGGCGGTGCGCCGGCGAGGAGGGCGAATTTCCATCCCCTTTCGATGAGGCCAAACTGGGTTAACTTTGACCGTACTCGAACCTCCGGCATCGGGGCTGCGCGAGGAAAAGTAATTGGAGCATCGAAAGCGTGGCGACGCGCTTCGGTTTTTACGGTCTCTCTGTTTTTCTCTCGCTACCCTGTCCGCCCCATTTTGTGCCCCTTTTTCCCCGACGTGCACGCGGCCCTTACGGCATGCGCAAATTTGGCTGCCTTTTACGTCGGATCCCTCTGTAGCTTCAATTTCGTCATTCACGTCTTTCGAGGTTTTCGAAAAGTGCTCTGCTGCAAATGCGAGCGGCGTTTCGCGGAGAATAGGTTTAAGATATGAATTTGATACTAGACCAATTTCTTTCGGTATTGGGAATTATGGAGGGGGGTTCGAACGTGGCAGTGGAATATTGTCCCTTCGTAGGTTCGTACGCAGATTGGCATTTGGGGTGCACGGTGACGTTCGTATTTAAAGGTAGTTGTACAGAAACGCCAACTATTTCATGCCGCAAAAATATTTAGCCGTTCACATGCCAGACGCGCGCGCGCACGCTTTCTCTATTAGCGATCGATGTATTGAAAAGAAGCAGCCGTGAGTGTGTACAGTCGGGAGCAATCGACATCATACCGTGGTCGAGCAGTGTACGAGTGTTTCGGTCCCTGGGCGTGAGAAGAGCGGTGAAAAAAAAAGGTGAGGTGCGAGGTGGGATCAATTACCGGGCCAGCTCTCTCGCCCGTCGATGGCGCGAAACGTTTCGATGCCGGCCGTAAACGCTACTCGGAAATGTCGCTTTCTGGTGCCGGGCCCCGAAAAAGCGTACAACCGTCCCTTTGCTTCCCGAAACCCGGGCACCGTTTGTTTTTAGTCGTTTGCCGGTTGCGCACACATCGGTGCACCTGACCGGCGCGTATTGCGGATTTTTATCGACCCTCGTCAGGCCGATGTCCACCTATGCGAGCTGGAAAATAAACCAGCGCGCCGCGCCGTTTGGATTTCCAAAGTTAGAATCGATTACCGACTCCCCTTTCATCTTTCCTCTTTTTTTCCCCAGTGCGACGAAAAATGTTCCGCTCCCTCTTTCGGGCGTCGACGGTCGCGCGTACGTTTCCTTTTGCGCCAATGTACGCGCGGTGCTTGCTTTTTTTAATTCCTGTCCTCTGCTTCCCCGAAGCATCGCGCGCTGCTGTGATAACCGGTAAGGAGTCGCGTGGCGCGAAACATGTAAGCCGCTTCGTACGTGCAAACAGTATCGGCGCGGTCAATTGGACGATAGATGGAGGAAATGCTGAAAAACTGGACACGCCCGCCTCGAGGCAAACAGACAATAAAGGCGCATTAGCCGGCTAAAATGTGGGGGAGATTCGAAGTTACATAGCGTGGCGCGCGGGAATTTGCGAGAGAGAAAGAGAGAGAGGGAGGGCTTTAGACAGGTGGGTGGTCCGGGCGGCGTGAACTGACCGTGTCTTCCATGCGACCGCACCTGCTCCTCGAAATATTTAATGTCCCGATTTCCGACCGGAGGAATAACGCGTGCGAGGATTTCTTTCGCGGTAGCCGCGTGTCCGGTGATTAGACGGATCGAAATAGTTTTTAATGCTCCTGCAGAATATGTTTCTATACTTTCCAGGGATTGGGAAAACCATAATGGTTTAGCCGGAATGTGAAGGGAAAATTATGTAAACTTTTGGCGGATCTCTTTCAAATGCATATGCTAATTGCAAGTATGTTTAGATATTCAATGTAACTCCGATATCGTATAGCGAAATTTAGACCGTGCTGTGTGTTATAACAGATGATAATTGCGTGCAGAGTACCTAACAATGCACAACTAACGAGTCACAGTTTATTGTGCTGATGCTTCAACGATAATTCGGAACAGTTACTTAATCGCAGCCTCGTCGAACGTTTTCCGAAATTCGTTAGTACTCGCACATATTATTCGCTCCAATTACAACTACATAATCTTTTTGGAAATCGCATCACGATTATAACTTAGCACGATAAAAATATTTCCCGTCCGCGTTCGTTTTAACATTTCAGACCTCCGGGAAAATTGGTTTCCTGTCGATCCTGCAACGTTCAATAATGCAAGCCATTTTTGCGTGATATTTGTCGAAAATTTATCAGGGAACGTAAATGGGCTAAACTCAATTTCGAAAAATTGCGCTGCAGTCAACGTGTTAATCACGTTCACGCAGGTTCGATTTGACGTCTCTTTCCACACGCCGGGCAGCGAATAATTTCACTCGCTGATTTAACGTGATAATTTAGTTCCGAACACTAGAACACTCTGCTGCATGACCGCTGGATTTCGGCACTCTGGAAAAAAAGGAAAAAAAAACGGAACATCCATTTTCCATCGTGCGATGGTTCGACGAGTATCGACGCTCAAACCCGAACGTTTTTCGCGTGTGACATTCTATGCTTTCCCTGGTCCCGCGCTGCAGCATCTTCGAAACTAAACAATTGTCAACAATGCCGACGATACTGGCGCACTTATCATCCATTCGGCGCACAAAATATTATACCATCGTAACATAGGCTGGCATGCGGATTAAGCGGGGGCGTGCGCTGGCATGGCTCGCACGTTAAGAGTTTAATAATTCAACGTGGTCTGATTCATTGATTAATTAAGCAGCTGTCGCGGATTTGCGCCATAAATGCCAATTCGCATCGACCTCATGGAATGTATATAATCGGGAATTTACGGGATTTGCATTTACGGGAGTGTAGAGAGTCAACATCATCGTGGGTCGGATGGTGTAAGCAAAGAACACAGGCGGATATGAGGATATAATCTCGTTGCCCAATTCCCATCCGGAGCGACGCTGACAAATGACTCCCCGGCCTGATTACTGTTGGGATTTTAACGCGAGCTTAATTAGACGCTGTAGCTCCCATGACTGATTGAGCGAGGCACAGAATGCTCTGTCTCCGTTTCTCATCCCTCTGCCTACCATTCTTTCACCTTTTCTCTCTCTTTCTCTCTCTCTCTCTCTTTCTCGTTTTGCACCCTCTTCGCTCTCTGCAGTCTGCTCTTTCATCCACTCGTCGACGTCGATGTATCTGCATTAGCCCGTAACGTTTCGGAAGAATTGGATAGCGCTTCCCTTCCGAAAGATCACCCAAGGAGCTGGTCTGCTCGCTAATTCAAATTACCAGCTATTGCGAGGGCACTGTTAATCAGAGATACCCTGTATTACACGAGCCACTTCAATGCCGCCCTTCTTCATCAGTCAATCCGACGTTTAAAGTGTTTAATTTTATGCCTGCGAATGCACGGTTATCGTCAATCTTCTGCCGGATCAAATTCGATTTAACGTTTCGCTTTCGAAAAGAATCGCTCTGACTGCCTTCTCATCGAATGATTGATGTGAACAACTGTAGGGGTGGAAAAAGCGTTCACACAAATTATGTTTATAATGGAATTATGGACCCCAAGTAATTTAAACGTGAGACAGAATCTAAAAAAAAAAAACATTTTTATTTATAATAACACTACGTTCAGAATAAAAATGTATCGCGTGTAAACATTTCATTTACAATATACCAGATTTATTTGACTGACAATGAGCGTTTCGGTACAAGTGGTGTTATTGCAGCGAAATCTAGCAGTACACGAATATTGTATGCCCAGTGCATACGTATTGCTCATAATACTTTTAGCGCCATTATTCATATCGCTCTATCTTTTTGAGAACGAGGTTGTAATTAGCCGGTCGCGCGAGCACGCATGTTGCCGGTGACTCTTCACATAAACGGTTAAGCAGTAATAGACCGCAGTCTACAAACGTCCACGCAACGTAACTTCCCGTTCATCGGCACGGCGATTATCCGGGACGATGATCACACGAAGCAAAGGTTAATTTATGCATGAATTAAACAAAGCGTTAACCCACGGAGTCGTGCGCACGACGTGTTCTCTGTAAATAAATGAAACATTTTCGCGTGGCCTTCGTTTCGCTCCTAATACGTATTCGGAACGATTTAAATGTCCGGCTTAACCCTTTAGGCACGCCCCTGCCTCCCTATCGTTAATTAACTATTAACAGTGCGCAGGCTCTAATAACCTTAAGTCACTTTGAAAGTAAATGCCTATTAATTAGTCCGAAGTAATTTAAAGTTTTATTGGACATTTAAAGAAGTTTTAAAATTATTATCGCAACGTTCCGCGGGAAGCCCGAAACGGTTCTTCTTCTTCCTCTCTCTCTCTCTCTCTCTCTCTCTCTCTCGAAGTTTAACCTCAAGGAAACTAACCGTTAATATTATCGACTTTCGTGCCTGACTCCGCAGGCAGACATAGGCCGCCCTTTGCTCACTCGCAAATTCTACAACGTTTATAAATCACCGAGACAGTCCGTCTCCACTTTCTCTCTCCCCTCTACTGTCCTCCAGCCGCTCAGCCAAGCTCCTTTTTTCGTCGTGAAACGGTGGGGAGACGTGGCCCCAGCTTCGGCGTCGAGATTTTCCGATGGCCCGTTCGGTCGTTCTTCTATGTCGTCGCGCGAGTTAATTAAAATCCTTGAAATTAATCAAGGGAGGCGCGTTATAACGAGCAGATTCTTCGCCCCTCGATTGTAATACAACCCCTCGCCCCACCCCCATCCCGTTGCTCGCGCTCATTTACGCGAAAAAGCCGACGAAAGAGCGAGAATGGGAGTGGGTTGAGTCGGTTGAGAGATCGCGGCCGGTGGGGATAATATATTTTAGCACTGATAGATCGATCCGTTAAACCAGCCATGAGCACCGCGGCTACATAAATACATAAGCGAATAAGCCAGCTCCGGTAACGTTCTATGCGCACCGGCTAAATACGTGCCGCTCATATATGTACCGGGCTTTATTTACATCGTTGGCTAAATGTTCCGTCGTCGGCGGACAACTAGGCAGCGAGATGGTCAGCGAGAACGGCAGTGGGAACGGTCAGCGGAGGAGAGAGAGAGGATTTTAATGAGCCGATCGAGCCAATGAGGCGAGAGAAAAGATCGGAGTGTCTTCTAATGGACTCGAATGAAACGCGGTTCGATGAGACTGAAATGCCGACGATGGCGGGCGAACTTTTCGAGCGAGTTTTCCGTAGTTATAAGAAAGTTAATTTGTGTTGCTGCCGCGGCACGAGTGATTTAATTACTTAATAAACCGAGGAGGTTTACGGCACGGTGCTTCGCGGTGCCACCGTTCGTGATGAAGGGACCAAAGTGAAGAAGGAAGGAGAGGGCGTCCGAGGGTGGGACGGGGGCGGTTGGGAACGGGAGTGCCGTTGGAACGCTGCTGCCCGTCCAAAGACTTTTTCATTTTGGTAACGTAAAGGAGGCTCGATTAAATCACCACCGCCGGTGGCTTCCACTTTACCCAGACATCGTTGACAGGGTCGAACGACGCGGTTTCTTCAACGATTATGAAAAGTTCTCGGCCCTCCTGCGGGGCAAAAAGGGAATTTATTAGTCTCGCTGCTTCGTAGTCCGAGGCGCACGTTAGCTCCAGCCTCCAACCGTGAATCAGTTACAGTTATCGTTCCTTTTTTACGCCGAAATTCAATACAATTTCTTCGTTCGACAAGATTTCTCTGAAAGTACGGTGGCGTATGCGGGGATAGCTTGAATGGCTGTTGAGGGTTTATCGAGTAATCGACGAATTTATTTTAGTCATATTGAGAGATGTCTACAATTCGACATTACAGGATCATGCACTCGCGGAGACCTGAGAGTCTGCGAGGTCGAGGTCGAGAAGAGTGAACGGCGTTGGGAGAAGGACGTAGGCCATTAATTTCGTCATTTGCCGCTTCTCCCGCGACTCCGACTTCGCCCTGCGTCCCGCCATTCCGTTCCTCGTTGTTCCGTAAGGTTTACAGGCCCTAACTTTTCGTCCTTAACTCGTTAATTAAGGACGAAAAGCGCGGCGAAGTGCGCGCGGAACGGCAAGAAGAACGGCGAGGTCGTAGGAGGGGGAGGATCAAAAGGGAGGGGAGGAGGAAAGAGAGGAAGAGAGAAGGAGCGAAGTTTTAATAACATTACCGTAATAATACCGTCGCCCCATTCCTTCTCGCAACGTGCCCTAAATTATCAAAGGATCTTCCGCCTCTCGTTTCCTCCCTTTCCTTTCCTTTCTCCGAGCCTCGACCCGATCCGCCCCCTCCTAACATCTCTATTTATCTATCCCTCCCCCATCCGCGAGCTCTGTCAGTCAGCTTTCCGTGCCCGCTTCGAACTTTAACGTTCCTTCGATCTCACGTAATACCGGGCCGGACGACGGAATATAATGTCAGAGTTTACGGGCGGATGAATGGCGGGGTAAAATGAAACAGAAATGGCGATTGGTTGGGAGTCAAAGGATAGACAGATGTTGATTTTCGCGAAACTGTGAGTGAAAGGACGAGAATGAATAAACGGGAACTGCGTCAAGAGTGGAAGACGGAGGAGAACAGAAGAAAGTGATGGAGAGAGACAGATAGGATTTAACATTGATCGAGAGAATGGGAGAAACGTCGAGTCAGACGTTTTGCACTATTTCCGAGCGGACAATAGTTACTCTGCGGATAGGAAAGCGGAAAGAGCCCCATATTGTTCCTTGATCGCGCAAACTTCATTGGACATGAAATTCTCACCAAACGGGCGAGCTTTAGAAGCTATCTCCGTCGTTGCTTTCCTCTCTCTCTCTCTCTCTCTCTCTCCCTCTAAAATTCGTAGGTCTCATGGAAAAGCCCCAGTGGATTCGTCGTCCGTTTAAAGGGAGAATAAAGAGGAATATCGTAGCTAACTGTCGTTGGGAGCGAAAACCGAAATGGGCGAAGGGGTTAGAGCAGGCTTCACGGAAGAGAGGAGTGAGCGAAGTAAGAGAAGCAGGAAGAGTACGATGCGGAGGGACGGAGCGAGGCAACGCGCGCAACAGAACGATTCTTACGCCGAGAAGATGGCCTCGGCATCAGGGATGACGCCGGTGCAATAATCGTAAACGCCATTCAGTGATTGCCAGTTTGCCCGTTAACGGGCGTATCCCTTTAGACTCTCACGGCGCTCGCGAGCTTTCAGGGATCGCACACCTCTCGGCCATCGCGATTTCAGCCTTATTGTCCCACTTTTGTAATTAGCCAGCGGCCCAACGACGACGACGCCGGTGCTATGACGTCACTGGCTATCAACAGGTTACGTGCGTCGGGTCGACGCGCCGTCGCTCTTCGTCTCCTTAATAAAAACCAGACCTTGCTCCATCCCTCTCTCTCTCTCTCTCTTTCTCTCTTTCTCCTTCTTTGCCCTACCCTCTTTCGAATTGAGCTTCCTCTCGATCCGCCCACGTAATCCGCTCCCGAGCGGTGAACGGTTTATTCCTGGGGCTCGTCTGATGTGATTGAGAATGAGTAATGACGGTGGCGCTGTTAAATTCGAGATTACGGCTATCGCCGAACGCTCTAATCATTTTTATGAATAGTCGTTTACGCTCGATGGCCGTATTAATATTTCCGTCCGTCCGACCTCCGTTGCTGCCTTGACATTCGTTTCGCATGAGGTTCACATCGGGCCGCTGGTATTAATAGTCGCGTGTCCGCTGATTTTCGCCTGATTTAACCCGATCGCGATATACTCGTACACTTGCCAGACGTTCGTCCATCGGCGCTGAAAAAACGTTGACGTTGCGTCGACGCAATGCGCAAAGAGTGTGGCGAATGTGTCGCGCTAAATAATTTCAATTCTCCAATCGATACCGCACGTTACGCCGGGCATAGGGGCGCGCAGGCAAGGCAAAACTAATTTCGCCAGGCACATTAGCCGGACGCGATTCCGCGCTGCGCATTGGCGACGCGGGATAAGGTAGAAAATGAAATTTGCGTAATTCCGACGCGGTGGAGTCCGCCTGTTTTCGTACGCCCGCATCGGTTTTGGAGGGGGGCGTGGGGAGTTTCGTTTAACGCCGGGGATGGGACAGAAATGGCGATGCCGCCGCGCAATTGTGATGCCGGGGCGAACTTTGTGTCGCGGAATTCATTTATGACTCCCGACCCTCGGACAACGTCGAATGCACCGTCGAACGATATTAATTACTGCCGGACGAACCTTTCGTCCTCCCTTCCCGAGTTAGCCGGTTCCCCGCGACCCCACAGCCCCATCTGGCCTCACCACTTGTTTGTTCTCGCTTTGGCAACGATACCGTTTGCATTCGATATTTTATGCGCCATTTCACCAGGTGCGTGCCGCGCTTGTTAGGCCAACTTGTGCCATTTATATCTGACGAGAATACGGCATGCGGCTTTTTCGGGGGGGTGTGCGGAATGGTACATGAGACGCACGCGAAATTCCGAACAACTCTTCGTTCAAGAGACTCTCAATGATTTTCAGGAGAGACTTTGTTACGACTGAGCACTAGTCGCGCTTCGAAAGCAATATTCATGGCACTTGTTCAAAGCCTTCCATATGCAGAAGCAATGTAAAATAATATCAATAGCTCACGATCGCGATGAAATAATTGCTTCCTTCCTAGCAACGTTATGCTGCGTATTACTTTTATTTCCCCGGAAACATAGTGACGCGTGTCTCCTGTAAAATGAATGACAAACGTGTAATTTTGTTTGTGCCAACAAGGAAGTTCGTTTTTTATTATCTGATCGGAGCCGTGTCAGGTGCATCAAATGTACGCTTACCTCGAGGTCAGCGGCTTCAAACTGATCCAAGCCGCCCTCGGTCGCTGCCATACCTCCTCCCTCCCCATCCCCTCCTCAACCCCCTGCGGCTCGATAAAACGGTGATCGTGAATACACCCGTCAGCTACAGACTCTTCCCTCATAGCCCTTACGTTTCGGCGTCGATCGTTTGTGCTAGAGCGCGGAGATCGCGTTCTGCACTCCCTTTCCGCTCCTTCAACGATGAAATCATCCCGGACAGGGCTAATTCGTTTGTTCGTTTGAACTCCGAGGATAATTGCGTATCGATGCCGAGTCACAGCACGGTACTGTTCTCCGATGGAACAGACGCTACGATTCGAGTACTAGGCGCGTTCTTGTTTTCACGTAGTACAATATCGTTCGACTCAATGTAGCTTCACTCGCGCGTCTTGTATCTCCCAGACAAATTAAAGAGCTTTCGAGCGTTTCCTTAATACGAAGCTTAATTGTCCGGGACATTCGCGTTGCTTTGAAACTGGCGCCAGTGTATCTGTTCAGTGTTTCGCGGGAAGAAAGGGGTCGCGCGCGGGCGGTGCATTATTTTTTACCATTCCACGAGCGTACGCGTCCTTCGTTTCATAGAAACAGCTCGGGCGAGCGTGCTGAAGGTAGGAGGAAACGTTTCCATGGAAAATGTCGTCGACAGAGATTCGAGTGAAAAGAGAGAGCATGCGAGGCGCGTCGGCGAGAGGGAGGCCGGACTTTACCTTCTTTGCCTCTGAAATTATTTTACCTTACGTAATAACGAATTCCCCTCTCGAAAGACTCATCCGAGCAGGTATATTCTTTCCCTTTGTCAACGGTAATGAAGGCTCCCCGATATTCTACGTGACAAGACGTCTGCGCGGGGACCCTCGGACTCCTCGAGTGCGGTGTGTTGTAGCGGGGGTGAGAATGGGGGGGGGGGGGGGGCAAGCTTAAAACGTGTGAGAGCGCTTCTACAAACGCGACGAACCTGCTACACCTTAGGCACCCGTTTCTCCCACGACGCTGGAGGCTGGAATTGGATTCAAATTCTCGAGTGGGTCGTGTTTGCACTGTAAACACTGTTCCAGGATGTAACGGACGCCGCTGCGCAATCGTACGTATCTCGGAAACTGTCTGCGTGCGCGCGTGTTTATGTGGCTGTACGTGAAGCGGAGAGCAAGAGTGAGAGAGAGAGAGAGGGAGGGGGGGGGGCAGAGACATGAGGGAAGAAAGAGAGTCAAATAGACAGGCACAGAGGGCTCATAGAGAAGCGGCATGATAGTAATTCTACCGAAACCGTACCGACGCTGCTTTTCACCTTTCGCCGAAGACGTGACTGACGGCGATCAACGTAATAAAGATAAACAGTACCGTGCGGATGAAGTGAGGGTGCGGGGTGCGGAGCGGCGAGGGGTTCGAGAAAGGGAAAGCCAGACGGATAAAGAGGCACCGAAACGGGCAAAAAGGCACGGGCACTACTCCGCGTTACGAGTTCTACAAAGAAGTCCGGACGACAAGGAGATCTTTGTAACGAGGCTGGCGACGTAAAAGTGAATGAGGCGGAGAGAGGCAAGATCCCTTGTTGGCGGGCCGCAGAACGAAGTTGAGGAGGACGGAGTGAGTGAGATGGATAGATGGGCGCGGAGAGTGAAAGAGAGAAGAGCGGTGTCCCGTGAAGCGTCACGAGCAGTTTATCGCTCCGCTTTAATCGAGAAGTAGGTATCGACTGACTGGCTCGCGATACATACTCTGTTCGATAATATTCGACGCTTTACGGACCGCTCCCGTCGTCGCGCCCTTTCGATCGTGCGACCCACCTCGTCTCAACGAGCACTCGGGGGCGTCGAGCGAACTTGTTATCCGCTCGGCCGACGTCTAATCGTCGAATTATTAGCCGGGATTTGTCTTGCCAGCGACCCGGAAACTGGCCCTGATTCTTGTACGCGCACGGTCTGATCCAGAGGCGAGAGAGCTGACTCGTCTCCTGAAGGTAGCTGGATAACGTTGAATAGGCTCGGTGAGATTTACTTTCTCATTATTTTCTAGCGACGCGCTGGGAATAAGGTGCTTTGACGAGGTTCATGCTCGTTGTCGGGGACAAGTTGAAAAATCGTTCAATGTTTATTGTTGTATAAGAATGTGCTGGGGTCCGTTTCTCGAAGTAAGACGTACTGCTTGTTAGTGTACGATCAAAGGGCCATGAAATTGTAACGGTCGAATAAGTTCGCATGGCGTTTTGATAAGCGCTAATGACCTTGCGGCACGTTTGATTTGTCGCGCGACCGAAAATCGGATTCTCACCATTCTTGGCGTTGGCCTGCGACACGGTCCAGGAACATGCCGGTGATTTATTACGAAACGCGATGGGTTCAGCGTGCCGTGCGAACGGAAGGAAGCGTCAGTTCCGTTTATCTTCCCTGATAAAATTGATTAACGTCGGCACAACATTAAATTTAACTCGATACACGTTTGCCATTATTAGTGATAAATTGCCCTGCGGACCCCGTTTACGAGAAGCGCATTGGCTGCATAAGTGGTGTCGTGGAGTGCGATGGTGTTCGTGCATCGATGTAAAGGATCCCGGCCTCTCTCTCACTCCTTCGCACAGCCGCGCCGGCACTCGTGCATCCGCGCATCCGATATCTGCCTTTTCCGTTGCATCCAGTACACGCACATTGCAGCTTACACGAGGTCTACCCGTACTTCTGGCCTTCTCCTTCTCCTGCCACGGCCGTGCCCCTCCTTTTCTTCCCCCCCATCGTTTCCCGAAGAGGGAATAAATGAGGTGAAGCTGGCGACAAGACAAGGCACATACCTCTTTGAGATTATGAAACACTTTGTTGTGTGTTAACACCTAACCCCCGCCCCATTAATCGTGACCCGCCGGCATGCTCCCACGTAGAGGCAGCCACCCCGTGCCTTCCTTTCGGAATATAATAGGAGCCACGTTGTCCGGAGGCCTCCTCGTACCGTTAGAACAACCCCCCACACGCCAGCAGACGCGAATTCTCGCTCGGCTTGCCATCGTCAGTCGTAAAAGTGCGAGAGTTCGAACGCCGCCCGCGCCGCTCCGGAGAGCGAAGCGTACAGGAGGTATCAATAACTGTCACAGACAATTTTCGTGAGTGCGATAAGTGTATGTAATTTGCAGGCAATAACCGTCGCTCCGGGAATCTTTACGGTACTCCTTCGCCGTCCTCGCTTCTTTTCATCTCGCCGTCCTCGCCCGCTCGCCCGCTCGGTCCCTCTCGTTCGACCGCTGCTCCGCGTAAGCGCTTCTCGATATACGTACACGCTTATTCATAAATCTTCCGATAGATTCCTCTTCGTACGTCGTAGGAGGCTGTAGGCTGAAGGCGAAGCTTTTATGTTCGTCGCTCGAGAGTACTTTGGCGCGAAAGCGGTGAGCGGGCGCGCGCGCGCACGCGCTCTCGCCAAAGGTCGATCGAAACAAATCTGAGCCGTTGCATCCGAAACGAGCGATAAACGATTTCTATGGCGTGATGCATTTGCCGGCACTGCTCGATTGAAAATTTACGACGGCACTCCGGCTAGCGGTGCCGGTAGTAGCCGGCTCTCGAAAGGGTTCTCCAGCGTCACGCACGGCACGCTGCGCGCAGGTGAGAGAACCAGCCGGGATGGACGTACGGGACCGAACGGGAGAGCGTGCTTTTTATGGGAATTATAATATTCTAATTTTACGAGGCCTTTTTCCTTTACGACGAATTCGCCTCCCGCACGTTTATGCCAAAAGTAAGCTTTTAGTTTCCATAAACCTTAGCGCGGCCCCTGCGCGAAGTAGACGCGAGATCGTAAAAGCGGGCGCAGATATACCCGAGCGTTAAACTTCTTCCACCTTCTCCACGTCTTCCTCGTCCCCGTGCATGCGCCGATAAGCCCTTATACGGAGTTCGAAGTAAATTTCTTCGCAAAGTGTTTTTTCCGCATCCAGGGCCACTTTACGCCGGCAACTAAACGAAGCACTTTGTACTGCACGCAGCGAGCATTTAAGATGTGCCGACGGATAAAGCCGTTTTACTAAACACTCGCAATGCGTAATCTCGGACAAGCTTACGCGTGCGATCTGGCACGTTGGACGATTAAGCGTCGGCGGGTCAAACTTTTCTTCGTTCGTTTGCTCATGAGAGATGCATTTTATCGTCAGATTGAAGCGTAAAGGCTCTGGTTCGCTACTGCCTATCACTTCGTCAAGTGGACGATATTTAAACGTAGAGTCTGTATATACAATGACGATGTTGCATCAATAGCATTGTATGATTTACGCTGCATGGAGTACAATGTGTCTGTTGGTCTGTATCATTATGTTCATTACGAGCCCGTATTATGCTCACATTACATTATAAGACACATGGTGAGATCAGCACTATTCAACGTAAATGCAGTGCGCGCTTGTCAAAATCTTGACACAAGGATTCTGTTCCGCTGGCTGGCATCGCATGTTCACGAAAACAACATGTGTCACAGGGTTACACGGTGCGAATCGACGGGATGTTGAAATAATTTAGAACAACTTTCGAACGACAGCTGAATTGTGGCCAATTTTCCGTTCGTAGCAAGGCAAACTGCTGGATACTTATCGCGCCTGGCATGGAAGTGTGTTATGTAAATGGGAAAACAGAACGGGGGAATTAGAACTTCCCGATATTATGATAATTCCATTCAAAGAGCATTGAAAAATTACTGTCGACGCTGTTTCGCTCGGACTGCGGCCGTCGCGAATGGTAATACGAGTTTCCCACAATGAGAGGCAAAAAGAGAGGAGGAAGGTGCGTACAAAATTCCGAAGTATACATCCGCCGCGAGTCCGATGAATACATGGAAGCGTACGGCTCGAAATCCAATCGAACATATTTCATGCTTTCAAGTTTCCGTCCATCCCTCCATTTTTTCCTCCCGCACCTGTGTGCACGCGTGCGCGCGCGCGGCCGATCTCGCCCACGTTTTATGCGTTGCGTGGGCTGCAACGGAAAAAAAAAACGGCAAAAAGAAAAAGAAAAAAAAGCGGGAGCATGAGACGTACCCGCTCGCGCATGCAGATTCAACTGCAGTTTCGACTGCGGGCCAGGATAGTAAGAGTAACATTCCGCCTACCCTTCTCCTTTCCACCGCATTTCGTCTCTATCTCACGTCCCACCTACCGTCCTCATCCTTCTCGCCCCTCCTTCCGCCCCCTCCGTATCTTCCTTCATCTTTTCCCCTCTCTTTTCTTTCGCTCACCCTCTCGGCCGTCGGTGCACTTGATTATGCGCATAAATTAACGACCGCTCTTACGAGAGCAGGAAGGGTGGTGGGCCGAGGGACGAGCAGCGAGGAGGTGGAGTTATCGGGCGGGGACATGCGGTGTAATCCGGCATCAGAAACGCATTAACAAATGTCAAGTCGATGGGGTGAGGGCGGGCTGCCCCGAGTGTTAATCCTCGGAGGAGGTGTGCGCTTTCGATGCCACAAATCAAGTTTCAGCCTCGTATCTGCAGTGCGCGATTCTTCTTCTTGGGCGCGACCCTCGTTTTTGGCCGCTTTCTTCTTGCTTCTCTCTTACACCCGCTCACCCTGTCGCCGGCGAACACGTACGCCCGTTCCCTTCGCTTCGCTTGAAACAGTGCAGGCGTTACGTTCTATAAGGCCGATCGTGTCTTCACTGCTGAAAGGAGCGCAACGACTTTTTGCCGCAGCAAATCCTTCGTGACGGCTCACATTGCTCTCGTTCGCTGCAATCTGTCCTGGTCCGATGCAACGTCGACGTGCGCGTCACTATAACGGAATTTCCAGGAGGTACGACGACCGTTCGAAGGTCAGCCCCGAAAGAACACGACCGATTTAATGCTAAACTTCGTTTCTTATTGTGAGCAGGGCCCTCGTGCACATACTCGACGATCTTTTTTCCTCTTTCCGGTCACCCGCATCTGCGGCCGGCGAACTTTGGCTCATTCAACTTCTCTGCGTACTTCGATGTATTTCGCGCCCGTCACGCTCTCTCCAGGAATCGAAGTACGCTGTGGCGGGCGGAACGTGGTATACGGCTGCTCAGCCGACTGCGGGTGTCCCTGAAAAGTTGCCCGCTTCCGGGATGCATTATTCGGATTAAGGTACGCCAGGGCCCGTAGTGCATTGAATTTTACGAGTTCGTGAAAGCCGCCGGCACTCGCTCTCGAGCACAGCGACGCTCCGTGTAACCTTCGACCTCGGCGCTTCCGCATTGTGTCGAGCTTAACTTAAAAGCAGAAGGACGCCACGGCGATTGGAAATTTTTCCATCGAGATGCCAGCGCCGAGGAAGTGAATCAAGTCGTGGCACGGTAAATACGTTGCACCTGAATTTGCCAGTACGGCAGACTCCATTAGACGCGGCATCACGAGTATTCGCTTATTCCGTACGCTTTCACATACTCTCAGATACGTCGATGGATGATACGTTCTGACGGATTTGCAATGTCAATGTACAGGCAGCCGTTTTCGGGGAAATAATGTTCGCAGGAATGCTCGTGTGCGTTGCCAGGATTTGACACATTGCGCGGGGACTGGTTAAATGTTATCCAAAAATGATTTGATCGCGCTGTCAAATACATTATCGGTTTAAATTTCACCGAAAAGGCTCATCGTACGTAAATTTAATCCTATTAAAACTTGCATATTATGTTTTTTATCGGACGGAATCGCAAGCTCCCCTGACAGATAGTTGGAATGCGACTTTCGGCAGGTTTTATTGAGCGCGGTGACCGGGGAATTTAATCATGCTAATCGCTTATTTCGTCACCGGAAAATCGGTGAAATTCAGCGGCGAAAAAGTCGTTCGATCGTCGACGGCGCGATATAAATAATTTCGCTCGCCCGAAATAGGTATGCATTTTCCGCGCCTCTGATCGCGCGTTTATTAAATTCAACGAAACCTCCCTCCGCGCGGCGAGGGTCCGAGGCGCGGATATGAACATCAACGCGCGACGGAATGCGTAATTTGCGCCGAACGGTAATGCACAAATATTTCCGTGTCCCGGCGTATCGATGAATCGCGAACGATTGGCGCACGGTGATAAAACTCCTGACATTTAATTACGATTCGCCGAATGACACGTTTAAAAGGGGTCGCGTTAACATTTTTCCGGCCAATGAACCCTCCTCCTCCCCCCTCAAATCGACGACAGTAAAAGGCGCGCGCGGCTGTGTACGCAGACGGGGATTCATTGTCGAACTTTGACCAAATGATCGACGACCTCCCTTCCTCTCAACCCCTTCGACCATATTGACGTTTAATCGAGTGTCGCGGATATATGGAGAAAAATTAATTACACCGATTCCGTACTTTTCAAACGCGACCACTCGACCGATTACTCGTCCCGCACATATTTCTCGGTCGACGCTGTATCAGCTTTATATGCAGATATCGATCGTGACCGCGACAGCAATTTCATAGATTTAGTGGTCTGAGCTTAACTCGCACCCTGTAACAGGCTGTAATGATGCGACGGTTCTAAAATATTCATGAACGTATGCACGAGTAAGCGAGGGGGTGCGGTGGGGCGCGGTGGGGCCTCAATGAAGGCACACGAACGAATGTTTATGCGCCTCTGTACCTGATTCCCCTTCGAAATCCCATCGATAATGCATCGATTAATTATCCCCTTACATGAGCGTAGGCGCACGATATTTACGTAACGCAACATTATCATGGACCGGATGAGGGACGATAAAACATTCGCACGAGCTATCAAAATAATTGTAGGTCGGCTCGCATTCCGTCTTGCATCATGAGCAATTAGCGTCGAGATTCAGTGGACTTCTGATACAACAATTTTACAGCGATAAACTGGGATTTCGTTATTTTCAAAATCAACTCCTCTCGACGTTTGTTTCAAGGACAGGATCGAAGCACACGATCGAGGTGTAACCAGTCAGTTTGTACAATATCAGTCTGCCGCCCCAATCCAACACTACGCGCACGTGTCACGTCAAACCAAAACATTAGCTTGCAATCGTTTTCCTTCTCGTCGCGCCGCAAGCCCGAGAACGGTTGCAGGTAGCTGGGAGCTGGGAGCTGGGAGCTGGGAGGTACATTGTATTGTATTTCAGAGGTGCGCGGTGCATACGCGTGACGCTGTTATCGTGACATATCGATTGCCAGCGAAAAAGGAATAGGAGAGAAAATCGGCCGATATTTGACCACCATTAGCGAGACTTGCCAATATCGCTGTGCCACCTCGATATACGATCAACAGCCAATATTTCTGCGTCATCGGAAACGCGACAGAGAGCGACGAGTACGAAACCAAGCGAAGACTCTTATCGTACCGTTCGCTTCGTATTACGTGTGTTTACGTGTTACCTTGCACGTCCGATAATATAAGCGTCGCATGCCTGCGCGCAAATAGGTTCGCATACATTTAGGAATGATTGGCAGACGTAAGCTTACTGCGGGGTAAAAGTAAATGCGGAATGAAGCGTAAATATGCATGCGCTTAAAATTTCGACTCGCTTTGACGTTGCCTTTTGAGCGTGTCATGACGACAGCTAGGATTCCAGTGTGTGGGTGTTGTGCGCGCTAGACACGCAGGAAGAACGATCCCGACCGCTGGCTTTCCGGTAACAGTGATTACGGCACTCGAGGTTTAAACCGAACGTATCGGGCCAAACCACATTCATCCGACAATTCGGAAGGGTTCGATTGGCGTACATTGCGCGGCCTTAATGACGTCACGGTGAACGCTAATGTCTCATTGAACACGTTGTATTAATAACGTTGAATAATTTTCCGATGAGCACGCTAACTCGTCATGTTTGAATATGATATGAAAAATGAATTCCCTTTTTCTCCATCCAAACCATTTATATATTCGACGTAAATCTGATTAACGTACAGATACATTTGCGTTCCTGAAATCACGCGCACTAAAAATAAATGTTAGGAATGAATGGGCAAGTAGCGGTGAAAATCGATTGAACCAATCACACCATTCAATTCGGACGATGTACCCGAGCCGTACGCAGACGCACTTGCGTGCCTGGTCAAAAGGCGTAGGACGTTCTATAAACCACGTGTACTGAACGGAATCACGAAGTATCCTCGCCCCGAGAGATTACCATAATAACCAAATTGGTAATTACCGCGGAACCTCGAGTTCTCCCCCGTCCTTCTTCATCTTCTTCGTCTCCTCGATTCTTACCGCCCTCCTCGCCTCGCTTGTTCCCTTTCTATCGTCGGTTATATTTCTCCACCTTCCCCGGCGTATTCCCTTCGTGCATCCTTTGCCTCCGCTTGGGATGCCTCCGAAGATTACAGCGTTTCACGCTGAACGCTATGTCTACGATGAGCAAGCCCTACCAGATCGTCTTTCTTCCCTTTCATACACTCTGTCTCTCTTCCTCTGTTTTCGCCAGTCGTCCATTTCTCTTTTTCCCTTCTCCCGCTTCTCTCTCTCTCACTCTCATTCTCTCCTACTTTCATTCGCTCTCCCTTCTCGTGGCTAAGTGCCGGTAGTTATCTACCGTTGCTTGCTTAGGTATTCACTTAAATCAATCATGTTAAACTACACGCTAGCACTGTGTCGCTATTTAGTGCTTTCCATGCGTATGTACTTTGCGTGCGCGGTGCTTTCTCTGCGCAAGAACGGCCCTGGCCTCGTGGTTATAGTGTTCCCGGAATCCTTTACACGCGGTAATAGTTCATTGCGTAATTGTTACACGGAATCGCTTGAGCGCGATTTGCACCGTCTCCAGTCTCTCTCTCTCCTCGCTTCCATCACAGGAATGCACGCTTACCGGAGCATCTATTATCGATCGTTCGTCGTGCTTAAAGAGCAATAAATAAGAGTCTTTGACGAAAGGTCGTTTGACGTGAAACAATTTAAGTTGGGGTATCGTTCGACGTACAGTTTCGTGCCGTTATCCACACGATATTTTTCACGAAGATTCTCGCTCGATGTCTCATACATATATAAACGGTCGAGATCCATGCCTGGCCATCCCTCTTCCCTGTTCTTCCTCACTCACCGCCCCGAGTCTCAATCTGTCCGACGAGATCAAGGTCGCCCTCTTCTGACGCGCGCCGCACGACGATCAATTCGAAAGTTTCATGCGCGTTCGCCTCGAAATAAGCGAGATGCTCAGGGCGAAAGGGAGATGGAGTAGGAGCGGGTCTTTATTTTCGTCCCCAACAGGACCCGATGCTCCCTTGCGTAAAGGGCGTAATGGAAACAAATCGTTCTTGCGAGCACTCTCTCTACTCTCTCTCTCTCTCTCTCTTTCCATCACGTCCTTCTCTTTTTTAACCTCTCTGTCTCCTTTTTTTTGTTCCCTGGACACACGTATACGACTCCGTCAAACTCCACTTTCTCTCTCTCTCTCTCTCTGCCGGCATTATTTCTCTCTTTGTCACTCTTTATACTCCAACGTCGTATTTGATCTCGAGCTGAATTGACGAAACAAGGGATGCGGGCGACGGCGGGTACCACCAGCAGCAGGCACGGCTCTAAACGTGGCTCCTAACGAGAAAGGAAGATACGAGCGAACGATCTTCCAGCGGGAGTGGTGGAAAGGAGATGAATCCCGTCGAAAGCCCCGAAGGGTTCCGTCGTCGTCGTCGTCGTCGTCGTCGTCTTCGCCCACGAGGCACCACGACCAAGTTCGCGACGCCGCAGGGAAAGAGAGGTGGGGGAGGGGGAAAGATATGACGGCGGCTTCATCGACGAGGGTTGAAATTCGTTGACGGCGACGATTCTACACCATTCCGTCATGGAGACTCCATTCTACCCTTGCTCGTGTATTAAGCACAATTGGAAGTGACTTTGCGTGCGGTACGCCGAAGTGGATCTTTCTGAGAGCACTCAAACCATCGAAGGAAGTCTCGCCGAGAGGCACAAAGAGCGTAATGTTATTATGCGAACGATGCGGAAGACAATTAAGGACGACTGGCGTAACGATTCCAAAGTGTCGGCTGATGTAATGAAACAAGACAAAAATAGGACGAGAGCTCAGGACGCCCGGTGGGTGGGGGGGTGGCTGTGTGGTCGTGTATGTGTCTGTGGCTTGAATTCCGTCTTGGCTGAAGAATCGCGAGACGGTGGATGGAAGGGGTGGAGAGAGTCGGATAGTTCCTTAGCGTGAACGATACGGCAAAGGTCGTACTTATTATTCGGCGCCGCTTCGGGGAAAATGTTTCGTTAATTGCACCATCGCCGCTGCGGCGCGGGCGCCGCCCTCGACGAAGTAACGAAGTCAATTTGCAGCGCACCTGCAGTAAGACGGCGGATCGAATTATCCGGCGCGGCTCTGCCGCCTCCTTACCTCCGACTAAGCGGGAAAAGGAGCCCAAGGAGTGAGTATCCCGTTCGAATCCCTTCGGGTTCGCGCTTCGCGTTTCGAGCGGCGGACGAGGAAGCGCTGATAAGATGCGGCTCAACTTCAATCATCAAGTCTTTCACGATAACAGCTGTTCTCGCCGTCCCTAAATAATTCGCCAGATCATTTTACTCTGGAGGCTTGCTGTGTGCTGGGGGCGCACTTCTGTGCTAAGCTTTGTTAACAATGCGGTGGCTTCAATACGGAACACGCATGTTACTTTGAATGTGATCATTCGATATGCTGGAAGCGGAAGAAATTGATACGTAGTACGGAAGAGTACGTTTGTATATTACATATGATCGTACCGTCTAATCGGCGACGATTACGACGTTGGAATACAAGGACTGAAAAATAGAAGTGGAAGAAAATCCGGAACTGCGACGATGTGTTAATCGTCCGTGGTGCGAGCCGATAATGTGAATTCGCGGCAGTCAACACGCAGGCAGGCGGCCGTGGGATACGTACCAACCTCTCGCGTTGGTACGTGCCTGACGAAGAGAAATGACCAGCCGGGCCGAACCATAAATCCACGCGCGGCGGATTAATCGTGGCGGCGGTGACGGCGTCGGCGTCGGCGTCGGCGTCGGCGTCGGCGCCACTGCCAGTGCGAAACTCGTTGCGAACTAAACTAAACTAATCTAAACTCGTCGAGAACTGCCGCCAAGAGCGCCGGGAAAACTAAGATGGCGCGCGCGCGTTTTGGCGTGTCTCCGTGCGACCTTCAAAATGCAAGAACAAGGAGCGGAAACGCCGTGTTTCGCCGGTTCCGCGACGCCCATGCCGTCTTTCGGCGTGCTACGTCGGCCGCGAGTTATGTCGCCAGACACTTCGGCAGAATGGCGGCGGGAGTCGTAAATGTCAGGCTCGTAAACGTCAATGGAGTGATATTTCGTTTTTTTTTTAGGGAGTCTCCGCAAGACTCGAGGGAGACACGGGATTTCTGGATCATTCTAATTCGCTGTGTAGTCCAGAAGTCGACGTAAGTACGGTGCTTCGCGGTGTAGTCGATAAATTTGACTGTTATGCTAGCGTGGTCTGAAATGCACTCGGCATATACCTGGTATATTCTTTATTTTAACATGCAAGTGATACTTCTCGGTGTATAGGTCGACGAACGTGGCCGCTCTTACAAAATCCCGATTCGGTACGCTCGGTGTACGCGCGCGCGGTGTAACAGGAAGGCAGAACTCTTTGTGCGTGAAAGTAGGTCAGCATTTGTTTGATCCCCAGAGAAATTTGTAAGATTACAAAATTCGACGCGAACGTCATTATGATATGCACGCCGTCGCCGATGCAGCTGATATTTTAATATCCGACCATGGTACCCTATATCGTTCGAAAGAGATTTGAAACTTTCCGCCCTCCCGGCGCTCATTTTTCTCGCTGTCGATATCATCGACGGCGCGGCGGGCCGAATGCGATAAGCGAATGCCAAGGAAAGTCATCTCTCGAGTCTCGACCGTTCTAATGTGGACACCGCTGCGCTCCCTACGTTCTCCCGCCGCCGCCGCTCCCGCGGGACTTTATTACGCCTCGCTTATGCGAAGAATACATTTTCTATGGTAATAGGGCCGACGCGTAGGAAACGGTGCGGTTACATTTGACAGACACAACGACCGAGACGAAAGAGTGAGAGAGAGAGAAAGAGAGCATACCCCTCCTGCTGGCGGGTGAATTTCGATCGTCCGCGATTGCGTCTTTCCAGGAGGCGAATTGAGTCATTCCGATGCGAAACCCGGTAAGTCTGTTCCGCTCCGGGGATATCGTATTCCTCTAACGATAGCTTGGAAATATGAGCGTTATGCGGAACGTGCATGAACGATTCTATTTGCAGAGGAGGACCTTCCTTCGCGGTCCACGATCCGCGCCGACGATACACTTCCTTCTTTTTTCTCGGACCGAAAAAATCTTCAAGCCGCGCATCTTTACATTTAAATCATATGTAATCACAGATGCGAGCCGCTTTACTACTCCCCGCGAGCGGTCGCGAGTCGCGAACCGCGAACTTTTTCGCTCCGCGCACCCCCGCGGCCGACTGGCGGAGGAAAATTAAACGCGATCGCGGCGGCTTTTACGGAATCCACTGCTCTTTCGGGCCGCGCAATACACTTGTAGTTCCTTTGATGCCGCCAAATGGATACCGCGAATATACCAATCGTTTGTCGGAGAACACTCGACGCGTTGCTTCGTGGGAAGCTTTTAGCCATTACAGGCGAGCCCGCGTCGATAAAGGGGAGCAAGAGAGGCACGGGGCCTGATCCGCTTCCATCCTTCCGCCGTCTGGCGCTCTTGTGGATCATGAGCAGCGTTTAACGCCAAAAATACGCTCATTGCTTCGCGTCCGAGGTTAAAATTCTCGAGGAAATTTAATATGGCCCCGCGCGCGGTAATAGAGAGCGGGCGGAGTGTAATACCCTTGGAAGCCTTTTTAAGTAATTGGTAATTTAAGTTTAACCTCGCGAGGCGTTGCGCGTGCGAGCGACGCCGGACAAACAGCGCCGTTGTTATCAATTTCCCCAACATGCCCCGTAATTACAATTCCGTTCCCTCGCCTCTCCGCGCTGGCGCGATATGCCGTAAAAGTCAGTTTAGAATCTGGCTGTGTTAGAGAACGACTTCTTTTTCATTATCTTTGCTTAGTTCGGCAAAGCCAGCCTATAGCTCCTCCCGAGTGTTTCCTTCGCACTCACCCCTGGCCCCCTCTTCGCTTCTTTTCTCATCACCCTCCTCCTCGTTCTCACGGACGCAGCCAGTGGTCCATGGATTAAAACCTTTTCGTGAACGAAAGTGGAAGTGAGAGGTTCGCACCAACTTTGGACGTGAGGGGTCGAGCGAAGTTTCGAGTGTTTTGAGTAAAAGGATTTGGACGGATCGAGCAGCTACCCCTTTTAATTTAGCGGGCTTCGACGCCCTCGAAAACTAAGGGATACGAGGGTCGTTTTACGCTCCTTTCACGGTCTCTCTTTGGCCCGCCCGTCTGTATCTATTCTTGCGACTGTGCCGCGCGAATACTTTCATCTTTATGGCGATGCAGCGAAGCGTGAGGACCGCGCGGGAGATAATGTGATCAATCCGGGGACCCCCGTAAATTGCGTGCATTATTTGGCCCAAATGTCGTTTCGCACGAGTCAATTGACGTTTGCCGCGCACAAAAGGTCCTCCTCTGTTCCGCGTGGTTGTCGTGAAATATACATACGATGTAATTTATTCGTGCATCGAAACAACGTATAATGCAAATAGTACGTGCGTGCTGCGGAAAGTGTAAATATTACATTCGTAACGGCCTAAAAAGCAGGAATGCGAAATTTGCTCGCAAAAGAAGGAGCAGACGCTAAGCAAACAGAAGTCTAACGGAGGTCGGTGTTTTCGGAAGAATTTCCTTTACGCCACATCGAAGAACCGCTCAGAAGTCTCGGTTTCTGCGTCCCACTTACCGTACCCTTCTCGCCGCACATCGAAGAAGTTTATGATGCAACGCGATAGCCGAACGTTGACCGCGATTCGGGCGAGCTCTGAAAGTTCCGCGTGGGTGGTCGGTCATAGTCGTTCGCATTCGGTAGACGGAGAGGACGGCGAAAATGGTTGAGTTGAGCCTCTGCACCGAGTAAACGGGTCCTAGCCGCTAACTTTATTCCCAACACGTGAGATTAACTCGACTCCAGGGCCGATGCCTTGCACTTACCGCGCTCATTCTCTGTCTCTCTCTCATCCTCTCCACTCCCTTCCCCCTGCCTCCTCTCCAACCCTTAACCTTATTAAGCCTCAAGCCGAGCGAGTATCCTTTCGAGACCGTTCGAGAAATTGGGACGGAGGTGAGTCCGCTTCCGGGGGTTCGTTAAGCTGAAACCACTGCGAAACCACCTACGAGCGGCCGCGAGGTATAATCCCTTCCCACCTTCCTTTCCCCGTCTTTCTCCGTCTCGGTCGCTCGGTCGCTCGGTCGCTCGGCCGCCCGTGGCTGCATCCTCTTTGTCCAAGGGCCGACCATGCCAGGGATAGGTAAGCGCGAAGATGTCCTTCCCATGGAGAGGAGCGACCTCGCCGAGGCCCACAGAGTCGTGCCCGGCTATCCGGCAATCAATTGCCTATAAACGAGGGTAAGTAGATTAGGCAATCATCCGTTGTATCCGACGGGCGGGCATTCGCCAGACGAGGCGTAGGGTACTGCGTCCGTCATTTTGCGCCAATCAGGCCGGCATTACCGCAGGAACGTCGTTCGACGATCGAAAGTGGATTCCTACGTTGAGTACCGTGCGCGCCCGTTGCGCATCGAAGACAGAATTACCGTACACGGCTGCCGCTGATAATAGTTTTATCGAGCGTGCGGAGAGCGCAGGCGGAATGTACGACGGATGTATGTCCCGTTTGATGCCGGCCGCGCGGAGAGCAAACGTAGACGGGCGGGATCGAAAATTGAACGCGAGTCGCTCGATCGGCGGCCGCGGGAGAGGGAAATACGTGCGTGCATTTTTCATACATCCATCGGCCTTTCCTGCCCGCCGCGCCGATCTCCCAGAGGGCAGGCTTTCAGGGAAATTACAATGTCGACGATTTCGGCGTTTTCAGCCACTCGGCCGGTACACTCACGCGACCACGCTCGCGTCATGAAACACGGTATGCGATTACGTGCTGTCCGCACACCGGCGGACCGTCTGTACCCGCCTGCCGGACAGATGAGTCGTCATCGACGGAAGATCGGCCGCGACAAACGCAATTAAGTTCGCGACGACCGAAAGCAGCGCCCACCCACGCTTCCACCCACCGACCGCGCGGTCTCGCTCACCACCCCCTCGGCACTTTGGATTTAAATAAAATCAATTTGCGCGAGCGTAGGCAAATGTTGACTCAAGGCATTTCAATGTGGCTGACTGCACGAGAGAGGGCGAGTGCTCTCCTGCCGCAAAATGGAGGGAAATTGTAGGTAGGAGCGCGCGCGGAGCTCTGCTGCCTGGCGTTTCGAGCCATTTGCAAACCAAATTGCCATTATTGATGGTAATAACCATACAGTCCGGACCATCCCCCTTCTTCTCCTCGCCTCCCCTCGCCCATGCCGCTCTCTTTGCTCCCCTTTAACTATCTCCCTCTCGCCCTCTCACTCCGCCCAAGCAATCCCCGGCACACTTCACTCGTCCGGATATATCGGCGGCCGGAATGTTAACAATATTCTTTTGTGTCAATATACAATCTCCGCTCGCCCATCGATCGTTCCTTTCGCAACGTATTTGTAGTTCGCGCTGCTTCGCTCGGTTCGTGTCGGACGAATATTCGATTTGCTATTTTTGGGGCTTAGGGCAGGGGATGAGCAGAAAAGCAGGCTGACGCGGCCGAGTCGCGACGCTGCGCGTCGTAGGGGGCGTCGAGTTTCGCGATCGAGCTAATCGTCGCGTCCGCCTCGGCCGCTTATTTCCGTCGACGACGCGTCGTCGTTCGGCGCAACGAGCCCTCTATTAACGGACCCATTAACGCTGCACTCGCGACTGCTTTATGACATCGCATCCACGTCCGCGACTGGAACAAGATTTAACTCGCACCACGTGGTGCGCATTTGCCCGTCGATCTCGTATACGTGCGAGAGTCGGCGAGAAAGGGCGTCTGCGTTTTCGTAGTCCCGTTTAGTATCCACGCAAAATGGCCTCGTACCGTGTTCTCGGGTTGATAAGTTTTCCCCGGATTCAGCGAAATCGAAGCGCACGTTTTTGTGTAAACGGCTGCGCCGAAAGTAGCTGCACGTTGATTGTCGTGCTCAGAAACAGTGAACTTATTTTCCCTCTGCGCAGTTTTAAACGCCCGTTCTATTTATGCAGCCCATACAGTCAACCGAGACTGTTCTGCGATAATGTTGACTCGTTAATAACGAGTCTGTTTAAAGCGGTTATGAGCGCTACTTTGCACGTCTACGGTAAATAATTCCAGCGAATAAAGTGTACGAGGCCAAGAGTCAATGCATCAATATCAGACACAGAAGTATAGTTAACACTCGGAAAGGTTCAAACGTGTTGAGAATCGCAATCATATATAAGAAGAAAGTGATACGACTGCTTGAAGTGTATGAACTTGAGAAACGTTCTGTATCCAATGGCGTCCCTTAGTACGTCGACGATGAATCCCCGTCGAAATTTTCATTGTTCCCATTTCCATATGAATCCGTCGCGGACCCCGCATCATTTTTTACTGCGGGAAAGAATACCGTAAATCGGATTGCGAAGAGAGAGGGTGACAGGAGGTGCGAGGTATATAGCTCGTATCGGCGAATACGACTGAGGCAGTCAAAATAAGAGGAGGAAAAAGAGTAAGGAAAACAAACTGGGAGGGTGAAACGAGCCGAACATCAGCCCCGTCACGCCCGGTCACGCCTGCTTGTGCGACGGTGTGCTTCTAAGAGGATATACATGTGTTCACTCGAAAGAGTTCTGCGCGCATGTGTGTGTGCGTGGGTGTTTGTGCGCGTGGGACTCTCCGAGCAAATCCTTGATTCATTGACGGAGTGCGAAGTCCCTGAAACAGCTTCGATAGAAAGCCACTTTGTATTAACGAGTGTGCCGAAATAAATCACGTAAGTGATCGAGGAGCGGAAGCAAAGAGCAGGGTCGACCCGGCAAAGGGACGGATATTGTGAGGATAAAGAAGGCGAGAGAGGGAATCGTTTCTAACGTGACCAAAATGCTACATGGTCGTTTATTTGATTGATTTTTATCCCCTTCCATCCAGGACTGACGAGTCTTCGCGATATGAAACGCTCTCTCATCGCGATCCTCCGCTTTAGACTCCGTGCGCAAAAGGAATTGGTATAAAACGGCTGAACACGGAATACGTGTCTGTCAGCTGAATTGATATATTATTCATAGATTTCTACGACCGTACAGATTTAACTAGTGACACGACTCATATAAATATATTTCCACGTTGACATCCTATCGTTTCTGTTCAATTCAAATTATCGACGTTTATTTCATTTCTCCTTGCCCTGATTTCTGACGAATTAAATTAAAAGAGCCTTCTGTAATAAGAAGTACGTTTCTTTTCTCGCGGACACGACGATTTATGCCGATCTAATCGTGTATCGTGTTCAGTTGCCACCTCGATGTTGGCTGAAAAAAAATGCAATACCGAACCGTTCGTTTGACCGACCGCTAGAAAGAATATGAACCAGTCGCAGAGAGAGAGAGAGAGAGAGAGAGAGTAAACGGCCGCACCTTGCACCTTGCGTTGCAAGAGAATATCGCGCTTCAGTATGTACGCGCGGTATATCGGCGCGATCCCAGAGCGCAAAAAGCTGAAATGGAGTTTGCACCGACGTGGCTGCAGGGATAGCCGGGGGATAGGGTCGTGGAGTACGGAGGGACGGGGGCAAAAACGGACGAGGAGGGGGAGGAGAACCGTCGATCCATATTTTACAAGCGCAAATAGGAAACGCTCGAGCGGGAGGCGCCGAGAACGCGAGAGGAAAAAAGCTTCACTCTCTCTTTCTCCCTTACTCTCTCTTCCGATATCTGTTTTCATTTGCTTCCCCTGTCCCCCCCTCTCTCTCTCTCTCGCTCTCTCACACTATCGATATCGTACCCTTGTACATCTCCACAGGCCCTCGGACTCATTCAAGCGAGCGGCATGAGCGTGAATAAACTTACGTTGCCGATCGAACGGGGAATTGTATGGCGGATCCCAATCCGACCACCGAGCCCCGCTGACAACGAAACGAAGAGCGGGCTTGCGCGCAGCGGAGAGTGTGCCAGTGCAAATTCCACGCCGTTCCGCGGCGGTGCGTCGAAACCGCGTGGCAGCCGATCGTGAAGCAATTAACGCGCGTGAAGTTGCACGCGGCGAACGGTATTTCGACGAACGAGCAAAAGGAAGCTCGCCGATCGAGCTCGTCGATAAGAGTGCACGCCTCTAAACCGCTATTGCCCCGTTGCAGCTCGGGGACACGGGGCAATGTTTTTCCTCTCCCTTCCGCTGTCTCGCGCTCCGCTTTTTTCCTGCCCACATCGAACGGCGTTCCTATTTTCATTTCACCCGCTTCTCTTTCTCCCCTCTCTCCCCTCTTCTCCCGCAAACGCGCTAGTTCCAAGTTCCAACGGCCGTCTCGCCTCTCAGAATCAGCCAATTAAAACGTTTAACTGCCCGACGCTCGTTACTTCGCGCGCCTATAGGCGTGCACGATCGGTATTCGTGTCAACGATTAATAATTATACGCGCCCGAGACGACGACCTGGCGATACTCGCGCGCGGCATCAATCTTCCGCGTGACAATTTCAGTCATCCGACAGAAACGAAATGCGAAATCGCGGCTGTCCCAGACCCCGCGCGTGAATCGAATGTAGAAACGTTTACGGCGGTAACGCGATGAAGAGCGGTGCGTCGGAAAAATGAACGTTCGGCCGTACTCGCCGCTAATCTCGACGTGGAGAGGCAAATTGCGTCCCGAAAACCGGTCGCGATCGTCGCGCGTCGTGTCAGGGCCGAGATTGCCAGGCAGGGTGGCGCGCGACGTTCGGCCGAGCTTGGGGGAGTTCGCTGGACGAGTGGGGAGGCGCTATTGCGCGTCCTGGCTCACCTAAACGCAATCTAAACCCGGCATTCGAGAACCGCCGTTAAATCCGCGGTAATCAAACGCGCCTGCTGCTCCGCTACTCCTACTACCCGCCGATTTGGCTGGCCCCGGTCGACAGCGTGGGCGAGGCGAATCAGTGACTTGAGCTCCTGGCACTAATACAAGTCCATCGACGGCTACTCCTATATATACTCTTGTTGCGACCGGTGGTAGTTTCGAAGAGATACTGGGTGAGAGCGACACAGAGGCAGAGAGCGTAGAACGAGAGAGAGAGAGAGAGGATGGGGGGTTGGCAACCCCTCGAAATCGAATCTACGAGCCTCTCTCCGTTAGCCTCTACCGGACACCGCATCCTGCATTTAGCCGAATTCGTATCTGTTGCGGGATTTCGCGAATCACCATGGCTAGAGAGATATACGTATTAGGGATCCTGATCAAGTTCCATGGTAACTGTCTCTTGCTCACCGTCAATTTATTTCCTTCGCCCTTCTTCATCCTCCTCCTCCTTCTTCACTCTCTATCTTCGCGCTGCAGTGTCATATTCGCACGTCTGCGCGATGCGAAGGTGTCGAGCGCGATCGCTCGTCGTGCACGTTGAAATCCGGTATCTTCGAGGTTTAGATCTTCTTTGATCGCGCTGTCCCCAAAGGCGGTCGCGCTCGCTGACTTATATGGGCGGTTCCGACAACGTTAATGAGAATGCCGGGTAATCTTCCGGCGGGAGAGAGGTCGAGCGTAGGCGTGTGCAAAGCGAGAAGGAGAGAATTACTGATCCTTCGAAATGGAATCTCGCGCTGCCGGGTGGGCTATCCTTTGCCGGATACGCAACGCGGATTTAACGGAATTCGTGTGTCTGTCGCGGGAGTTCCGAAATGGACACGCGCACAGCCTGTCCCGGGCGTCGCCGATGAAATCCTCAGATAGACCCTCTCGTTTGTCACAAAACGTCCTCAGGAATCGTCCCGCCTGTTTGTCAAGTCTCCTGGCTATCCTCGGCGACATCGAGAGGTATACGCTCTCATATCGATACTACGAGCCCGCCGACGATAACCGTGAGTAATCTCTGCCCGGCACGGCGACGAGCGCGAGCCTGCTACTTCAGTCGAAGGGCAACGAAGAAGAGAGATATCGTGTTTTCGTTCGATCTATCTCGAATTCCAGCTTCAACTCCGGAGGGATCAGTCGAGTGACACTGAAGAACTGCTTCACTCTCGAGTGCACCCCGACTGACGCGCTCCGACGATTGCCTGGAAAATTACCTACCAGATCTTTCGCCCCCCTCCCTTCATCCCTTTCACCTCTCGCACCGGCGGCGGCAGTCTTAGGGTAAGCCGGCCGGAGAAAGTGACTTACTGACTCAGACGACGATCGAAGATACGCGCGCGTGTGCCGAAATTGTGAAATCCGGGACGACCCACTACGACTGCTCGTCGACTCGTCGCGGCACGAAGGGCGCCGCGTGGCGAGTAGGGAGAGGAGGGGGTAGCATAAGTTATGGGGTGTATTTCGCAGCCCCACCCCGGGCAGCACGGCATCGACGGCGACGGCGACAACGGCAGCGGTGGCACACCGGCTCTTCGTCTGCTCCTATAAAACGGAGCATCCCTGGCCGTATTCCGGCGATTCGGCTCTCTGATTGCAAAATCGGAATCGATCGGCCGATTCCCTTCGATTGGCCCCATTCGTTGTAACGTCCGATGGAAATCGCTTCCACCGGGCGGCGAAATCGCAGCTTGCCAATCTTCGTCGTTCCACACCAACCTCCCCCGCTCCCTCTTCCGTCCCCCTCTTTCGCTCTCATGGCACAGAATCAGATGCAGAGAAAGTGCGTACGTCCGTGTGCACCGCTCGTATTCCAGTCTATCTGCTCTCCTCTTCATATCTCTAGCGCGCTCTGTAGCACAGCTCCGCGAGCGAGAGATTGGACGCGTTCGCGTCGACGAATTGACTTGTAGATTTTCGGAAATGAGTCCGGATCTAGTTGCAGGTAGTGGGCATTTTTTTTTTCCTCTTCTTTTTTTTTTTTTTTTTTTTTTTTTTGGCTCTTCCTCGCCCGAAATTTTGCTCGTCCGCTGGGGAATTGAACAGGTGCTGGGAGGGGCGAGGGAAAGATCGCGGACACCGGATACTCGCGTGTGCCCATTATCCGACGCTGGTATGCTGGAGGAGAACGTCGGAACCCATCTGCGTATTTATTATCGATCAACTGCCTTGCCGGTGCTTGGCCGCGCACAATGTAATACCGTAAAGGCGATAGAAAACGAGACAACGCCGCGCGGCACACTCCCTCGGGGTTGATGTCCACATCGTGCCGGCGGCAGGAGTGGGGAAAGACGTCAGCATGAATAATGCACGCACAACCAAGTAACTCGTAACTAGGAGCGCGTGAGGCCCAAGGGAGGCCGAAAGAGACGGCAAGATGAAGTTAAAGACTTAAATCTCGTTATACAACGAGCGAACGCTCTCTTTTCCCGCCGCAGACTGCAGAGAAGCGTTGAGCCCGATGCTGGTATAGCGCGAGATGGGTGGTCGGTCGGCAGGGCGGTCGGGCGAAAGGGACGAATGAAAAATTCTTCCCACCGACGAGAGAAATTCTCGAAATGTTCCGGTTTATGTTCCGCGGGCCGTTATATCAGTGGCAGTAGGGCAAACTGAATCTTCTACGAGCTCTTTCGCCACCTGCTACTCCTCACATACCCTTCACCGTGGCGCACTTACGTGTACTCTGCCCTCGGCAACCGATCGTTCGTCTCGTAATGCAATTCCGCGCCCGGGAATTTCGTTATTTCCCGCGACCAGAGCCCTCCGACCTGCCCGGCACTCGAAACCGGCGGCGGCGGCGGCGGCTCGCACTTTCGATTTTCATTACTCCCAGATGCGCGCTCCTCCGAATTCGGCTCGTGCTGTCGCGCGCACTTCACCGCCCGCCGAGCACGATGCACGATCTTGATGGCCTCTCGCGCCATTCGCTGGTCCCCCACTATAGCGAATTTGCCGCTCGCAATTTTTGCCCCGTTTTTACACGAAGCGCACGGCCGAACGACTCTGATACCGCGTTAATGTCTTTACTCGATGAATCGGCCGGCCAATACTTTTTGCCGATACATACATCGTCACAGGGCTGGCGTTTTATCGGCGGTCGCTACGACGACGTAGTTCCGTTTGGCGAAATGCGGCCAGCAGAAAGAGAAAGAGAGAAAGAGGGATTATGTAATATTGTAAATCGACGATCCTCGTATACCTAGCGTAGAAATTCGGCTGTGGCGCTCTCACAGAATAGTCGTCGCTTCTGGATACATACACCGCGCTCGCTATCGAATTTTTACCGTAGCCAACCGCGCGCACGACACTCACCGCAACCCATGGCGAATGACATTAACGAAGCGGCATCGTCCTCATAAAGCGTTCGTTTCGCGAGCCCGAGTGCCGCCATAACGATGGATATATACGCACGATATCATATCCGCTCGCTCGGCGTAAATGAAAAAAGACCCCTGAAGGGAGATCCAAGTGACTGGAAATCTCTCGTTAATCACGCGCTCGCGCTTTATTTCTGTCAGGCATTTACAAACCTCCCGCCGCGCCGGCGGGCTCTCGTTAAAATAATAATAATAAAATATCCAAATTATTACGGGAAGCGCGGGCGTGGGAGGGAACATCGATTTCGCGCGTCTCGTAATGACGATGAAATGTATCCGGCCGGCGGAGATGCTCGGGGAAGTTCAGTCTCGCGCTAAAATATCGTTACGCCGCGTGCTTCTCGCGAATCTCGCGCGCTCGCCGTGAGCATTGAATGTTGCAGAGGCCGGCGCTCGAAAGTCTTCCCCCGGCATTTTTATCCGCCGCCGTCGATGGAACAGGAGATCATCCCTCTCGCTCGACGAGAAGCATAGTCTCCTGGGATCTTGGAAAATATTTTCGGCGGATGACTCGCGAGAGATGCGGACGCTCTCATTAGAGCGAGCAATTTTGGATTATGACAGTATGTATCGCGATGAGTTGGTACGCGCGCTCGCTTCTTCTCATTAGCGCTTTTCACGTCGTAACGTATACACATATTTCGCCGTTCGTATCGGATCGCTTCGCGTGGCCTACTGACCTTTCCTACACCGAGGCACGGCCCGATGAAGGATTACCGCTCATTTTCCCAGCCGTCATCGATACACAAGACCCATTTACTGGCGCTATGCAAAGACTTTTATCAAACACACTCGCGCTCGTTAGGACCGTTCGATTAATCTTGCCGTTCGACGTGGCCCGTTCGCGGATTGATGGCTCAAGTGCACGGGCGACGGCGGAGACCTCAGTGTCGGCTGATATTACTTAGCGTCGAGCCGGCGTAATTATTTTAACGAGCTTAAAGTCGCTGAGCTGTCCCGGTGAGTTAGAGCTTACCACGGCCACCTCTTGAAAAGCCTCGCCCGGCCGACTCGGTGCATCAGCTAGAATCACATTTGTTGGGGGGATAACGTCGTTGTTGGCTGCGGATCCTTTCTCGTCCCGGCTTCGTGGCGCATTACCGCCTCCCTTACATTTCCCTTTCATGTTTTCTTACGGCCGTGCGCTCGTCCGAAGTTCCGCCGGGCCGGAAGCGTGGGAGTGGGACGGGATATTTCGCCGACAACGTCGATACAGATCGCGGACGTACGAGGGGAGCCTTAAACGGCCGACGAATTGAATTCGTCGGGCCGCGGGGAGGTACGACGGCGACGTGCCGAAACAGAAGTCTATATCGGGAGCCGTCTAACGGCAGGTACGCTGCACGTTTACGTACGTACCCGGCGACGTAACGTACCTACATACGTGGCGGCGGTATTCCGGCCAGAGCGTCTCGTGTTATCGTAGCTGCACAGCTTGCTCTATTCCACGGCTACGAATACCTAGTATCTGGTATGCAAATTTATCGTCGGAGCCGCATAAGTTTAGCATACATTTCTTGTTTTCGGGTGAGGTACGGCCGGTCACGAGGAGAGACGCAGAGACGAAGTGAAGGAATGAGGAGAGGAGGGCGGGAGGGGTTGGAAAAGAAGGAGGAGAGCAGAAGGAAGAGATACGGCATACGGCCGCTCGGAATGGAAGGCGCAGGATGGATAGGACGGGCGAACGGGAGAGGAAGAGGGCCAGGTATATGCGGTGGGGCGTAGAACGAGACGCTTGACGCTTCCCACGTCCCTTTTCGCTTTCTGACTCCGAGAGAAAAGAGATGGCTAGGAATACGAAGGAGCGGAGGGAAACGCGACAGCAGGAGAAAAACGTCGAGTGGAGAGTCTCATTTGCAGTTTTGTTTCTTGCGGCCTCCGCGCAGGGGTTGTTCGTAACGAGTCGACGATGCGTTCAAATACGACGTCCGGAATATCTGAGCCAGGTGGATGCGTGAGATAGAGGGAGGACGGGGGAGGAAGAAGAAGAAGAAGGCAAACATGGATAATCTAAACGCGTGAAGCTTTCTTTCTGTTTTCTTTTTGCGCATCTTTGTCTACGAAACGTTCCGCCAACTGGTTACTCGAAAGTGCCACGTACGCCGGACGCGTTGTTATCATATTTCTTTCTCCACTCTGCTACATTGTACGTTTACTTAATGCCAGAGGTGTCCGCAGTACCCATAATTAACGAGACAGTAGGAATTACCGTGCCACCGAGCGATGTATCTGTTCGATGCACGCTCTGCGGCTGCAATTTACTTCATAAGAGTTCAAGTACTTTCTCCATTCTATATTTCCTACGGAACCTTTTGCGATAGTCATTTGAAACGACTTCTCTCGATACATTTGGATCATCATTGAATCATAACACCCTTTAGCCGCTTGCAATTGCGAATGCAAATCCATCATGCGTATTATTAATATTCCTATTGACGATGAGCATTCGCAGTCGTTCGAGTGCCAACAGCATTCGTCAAATCGGAATCTCGCCAATGCCGTTTGATGACAAAATTGGAGAGTCTGAAATATTTCTCTTGCGAAGCACGGAATAAAATCGAAGGTGTCGTCGCGTCGATGCTTTCGCGCCAAGGCCTTCGGAATTGAACGGTAAACGCAACAAAGCCACGATGGTTAGACATCGACGCCGCTGGATGGAGGGTAGGCTAGTAGTGTATCGGGCGAATACAAGCCGTTCAAGACGAGCCAGGTTTCGGATCCGCCGACGTTCGATTGCGGTTTCCCTCGCATGACCACCGGCCGTAAATCACGCCGGTGATTAAAGCGTGCTTGTACATACACACCTACCGATAATCGAGCGATCAAAATGGCCGGGCGGGATTTTCGCGGCGGCACCGAACGGCACGCGGCCGCCGATGCCGCCTCGTTGCGGAGTTTCCGGTTTCCGGTCGGCGGGTTTACGTCAAAACGAGATAATTTCTCATCGCACCGGATAATCGGGGCTCGAGAGTCGTCGCACGCGAAAATTAGACGCAGCCCGATACGGCGCCCGTTGCCATGGACTCTCGCCATTTTAATCGTCCGCGCCCCGCACTTTTGTTTCCATTACTTTGTCCCTCTTCCGCCGTCCTTCTCGTCCCTTTGGCTATACGTTTTTGAGATAACAGTGGGAAAGTGCGAAGAGTCACGTGCGGCGGCGTCGCGCGCAGGTCGTGATCATTAAAATTTATGACGCTTAATTTTAAACTTCTGCCTCTCCCCTCCACTGCCGGCACTCCGCTCCGCTAATTATTGTCCCATACATATCGTACGCGTTACGTGACGCTGTATACGGTGGATGATATTTCGCTCGGATAGAAAATGTCGCGACGCGCGTACGCGAGGGCAGCTGAATAAAGCGGAAGAACGCGGCGTGGTCTGCGTGGATGGACGGCTCGTCTGATACTAGGGGTTTGAACAAGCAAAAAGATCGCTAAATGAGGAGTTTATTTATACCCTCTTGGTTACTGTACCACGTTCCTCTCGTCCCGTTTTTGGCGCGCATCCCGAGCCCTGCCTAGCGAGCACCCTCTTCATCCTCGTTCAGATTCCCACTCGTCTCGTGCTTATTCTGTTACTCGCCACCTGCCTTTCTCCTTCTCGCCCTCTTTGTTTCTCGCCCGCAGACAGTGCGGTTCTGTGTACGCGACCCGCCTTTCTCGTTTTGCCTCTCCACTCCATACATCGCTTCTCCTTCTTCCCTCCTCCGCGCCACACCGCTCACGCTCGTCATCCTCCATTTCCTTTTCATTCGGCGCGCCCCCGTCTTTGTGCCGCGTTTTCAGAAACACGTACTGCTTAAATATCGCTATGCGACGCGGCCGAGCGTAACGAAATAAACTTCGTTGTGCTGCCCGAAAAATGGGACTAATTGACAAGCAGTCGCCTGTGTGGTCATATAAATGTACGTAAATGTCGTCGACGAGACGCATACGCGCCACGTGAAGACTTGCCGGCGCGACGCGGCGACTTCTAATTACGACTCTCGCAGTGTCATAATCATGCACAATCCGCGTCGTTGTTCGGCCTTTTCTCGCGAGGGAGAGAGAGAGAGGGAGACAGTACAGTTGAAGGGGCCCGAGACAGAGTTTCTTTCATCACGAGATGCGACTTGCATTCTACAAAATTTCATTACGGACGACAAAATTGAATCGTGGATTTCGCGCAAATTCTACATTAGTTCCATGTTGCATTCAGAAAATTTCAGATACACTTTATGAATCGGCACGGCGTTAATGAATATCTGTTCTAACCATCAATATATACATCGCTATACTTTACACAATTTTGATCCTCGTTAGCTCCACTAGGCTCAATCGAATAACACTTCATTATAATCCCGCCAAACCGGTTCTAACTCGAACAGATTTTTTGTAGCAAGTAATTCTATGAATGCGTCATGCCGGGAGATATAAAGCGTCGCGCATAAGCGATTCTATATCGATACTCGAGACGTTCGACATTCGAGGCGACACCCGCGATAGCGCTTCGAGGGTGGCTGCACTTTGCACGGGCACGGTGCTGCACTTTGCGTACGCACGGAGAGGCCGTAATCTGCACGCATGAGTGAAGCTGTACTTTCCGAGGCGCGCGACGCTACACTCGAGCCGCCGGCGAAGCTGCATTTTCCGCTACACAGGAAGTGCATCGCGCAAAAGCTCCGATGGTAGATTTTAATTCGACCGAAAGCGAGAGGTCGCGACATTTTTGCCCGTATATCGAAGGAAATCCGTCTGTCGGCGCTCTGTCTCTCGCGCCGTCGTCGCTCAAGTGTAAGAGGGATCGAGAGTGGAGCGGTGACAGAGGTTCGTTTCAATTACGTTACAAAAAGGACGAAGCTTTGTTCCGGTTAGACTTTCGAGATGGCCGCGGCGAACGTAATGCGGAACTATTCTAAGTTCATGCCGCGAATCCGTCTGTACTTTGACGCTGCACTTTCCCTTTGAGCATCTGCGGATTAATAAATGTAATGCCTTGACAAAGTAAAGTTTATCCGTGCGGGGAGTTCATGCGGAACGGAATGCACCGTTCGAGAATGTGTGCATTAATGTTCTTTGAAGTGAAGTTTCCATTCGGCATGAGCCCGGAAGAAAAACTGCCGTCTGCTGAAATATTTCCCCGGGCCGAAGAACTGCACCAACTATCGACTATTTCATTTTCCGCGAACTTTATCTCGAACGCTCATACTCGAGCGCGGGACACGCCTACGAGCGGTTTCCAGGCCGACACACGTAGACGCAACCCTCGATATTTCATCCGATAAGCGCGGAGAGGTGGCGAATCGGTTGACGACTACAGAAGAGGGTGGTTGGGACATATCGCAGGCAACATCCCCGAAATCGGGGGAGGCCGGAGGAAGATCGGATTCCCCCGTTATTGCTCCTTTGAATCGAAATACCACGTCGATCGTTCTCCCACGCGCCCCCCGCCCCTCCCTTTCCATTCTTTATTCCTCTCATTTTTCCCTCCTCTTCTTCTCGCTCCCAGTATTTTGCTATCTCGCGCGCTCGGTCTTTATCTCTTTTTCCCTGCCGTCTCTTACTTATCCAGTCACTCGCTCGCACTCTCGCTTTGTCTGGCTCGATCACTCTTCCGCGTAGACGTGTTTGACTACCTCCGTCCCTCGCTCTATCCGTCCTCCTCCAGCCTCTCTCCTTGCGATCCTCATACGTGCCTCCTCCACTGGCACGGAGTGCACCGGCTCCGAGCGTATGCCGTCTGTAAATCTAGACGCGAATGCGTCTCTGTCCGGATTACAAATCGAAAGCGGTTTAGCTACTTGCCTTTCATAAAGAGGAACCAACACGTACGCATAGAGACACGCGGCCAATCTCTGCCTTCCCCGTTCTCCCTTCTCTCTTTCTCTCTCTCTCTCTCTCTCTCTCATGCCTATCCTTTCTTCTCCGCCGCAGAGCGCGCCCGTCACTATTACTTCCTCCACCCTATGTCTTCCTTCTACTACTCCTGAATCTCTCTTACCTCGCTCACCATCTTCTCCACCTTCTCTCTCTCTCTCTCTCTCTCATCTCCTTCCTTCGTCCTCACCCCTTCTCTCCTTTCCTTTCCACTCATACCGACTCGCATGCACCTCTACCGGGTTACCAGCCAGCCGATTATATGAGAGAAATAAGTCGACTTCTACGTGAACGGATTTGACAATTTCGGAAAAATTCCCCGACTAACCGCGGCGGCTCGCCGGAAAAGCAGAAGCGTAGAGGAATTTCAAGCGCAGAGTGCGCCGACCCGCCTCTCACGTCAGGAGCTCTCGCGAAAGAGGTTACTTCGAAATTTGAATAATACAGCGGGAGGCATTAAATTTGCGCGCCGGCGTCATCTGCTTTCACTTGGGCCCGAATTTATGTACTGCGGGGGTGATTTCATGTACTGCCGCTGCGGAGGCCGGCGCGGAATATTAAGAGCGCTAAAACTGACGCCCGGCGGGAAACGTCGGACGACACCGGCTGTCGGGTGCGCTTTAATTCCGGCCCGCGAAAAGAAGATTCTGCGGAGCCGCGCGCGGCACACATCAAAATCCGAGATCCGGCGATTGTCAATATTTTCGCTGAAGCTTCGGCGTGAAATATTTCGATGCGAATATCGAACGTTCTGGAAACGGTTGGACGAGATGATGTTTTATGCACGAACGCACAAACGCGTCCGACCCATGGCTTAATTGCTTCGAGAACATTTGAGTTTGCAAATTCATGCGGTAATATATTAACATACGATTCGACCGACGCAGAGTTGTTGAGTTACGGCAACTCTGTGCACAGTGTATGTAATTTTAAACGACATGTAAAGCAGGACTGTGAACATGAAACTTTATCCGAATCTCCTCTTCGTGCGCAGGTGTAAATAAATGGATTTGAGAAGATCTGAAACTATAGTAATGAAGTTGTAAAGTCTTTGGATCGTTTTTTACGTGAAGCAAGTTAATGAATACGACGAATGGTGTTTATCATTGCGATTGATAGGAACTGCGTCGAACCTTCTTTTATAAGCATCTACATTTCATAACTGGATGCCAGTCACGTTTTCCTCTCCGTGCCAATGGGGCGCGATGAACAAATTAAATCTCTCAAACGTATCGACTGCGGTATAAACGAGCTGCGAATTCCACCACCAGGAATTCGAAAACGCGCTTGGCGCGGCGGAACAATAGACGTCGTCCTATACCTGTAGGTTCGAGAGTGGATCTATAAGGTGTAGGGCAGCCCAAGAAAAGGGTGCGGCTGGAGTGTTGAACAAGACGTAGAAGGAAAGAGAGTTTTCCCATAAAGAGAACCGAAACAGTCGGATAAATCCGCGAAACTGTACTTCCCGCAAAACGCTCGAGTTTTCGAAAAAGTAACACAGAAGAATCGAATGGAACGCGGCGTCGTGTCACAACGTGCCTGGAATAAGAACGAAATGTCTCCAACTCTCGCTCATTTCACAGACATTCATAACGCGCCGCACAGGGAACAACGACAAACCAAATAAAATGCGTCTCATGAAAGAGCACGAAAATATGAATCATGGCGTTGTGCTAAATAAGTCGTCAAACGATGATTCACGCCATTGATTATTCACGCAACGTCCCTCTTCGCGGATTCACGATCTTTCTCCGCCGACGTGATTCAAGATGCTGTAATTTTTCGCCGGACGGAAATAGCTTGTCAGAAAAGACGGAAAGCCGAAACGAAAACATCGGCGCGATCCCTCTCTCGAACGGTCGCAGCTGCGATGTTTAACGTTACGGAGCGCGTTTTAATTCTTTCAGAAAGTCGGCGAGATACCGTTGGCACGGAACGCTCGCGATATTTTACCTCGCAGGCGACGAGCGTGGCCCCCGAAGTCGGAAGGCGCGAGGCAGCATGGCAGTCCGCACCGCCAGAGCCAGAGAGAGAGAGAGAGAGCGGCAGAGCCACGGTATCCATAGAGGTAAAATATAACGTCCGTGAAAGAGTTGGAATCGGATCTTGGATAAATCCTTGAGGGTGCAATCTGGCCAAGTGGTGGAACAAAGCGGGGCGCGCACCTGCGGACTAGGAAGCACCTAGTAACGTGACTCGGGTACCTCAATGAAACCATAATATTATCCAGCCCCCTCTTCATCTTCCACGGCTCATGCCAGCCGTTCAGCGGGTAAGGACAGAGTGGAAAGAGGTGTTACTCGACGTGCGCGGAGAAAGGAGACAGAGAGCAAGAGAGAGAGAGAGAGAGAGAGAGAGAGAGAGAGAGAGAAATCGGATCACGGAAAGTGAAAGCGTTTTGAGGGCATCGCGTGGATGTAAGGCGTGAAGGGGATGATTCTCGACGTGAAACGTACTTGCCGGCGAACGGGGTTGCGAATGTTCTGGCGCGGACGAATCGGATTACAGATAAATCCCCGCCGGTGGAATGTGCTTAAGGTTCAAACGAGAAACGTCGGATGCTACTCGGAAGTCACGTTTCCGAGAGGCCTTGCGCTCTACCCCAGACGCGTTTAATTTGTTCGCTGGCACAGAGAGAAGGAGACAAGCAGCTAGAGAAAGTGAGTGAGAGAGAGAGAGAGAGAGGGAGAGGAAGAAGAACCGAGAGTGTCGGTTGACGCAAATTCTCGACACTCGACAGGGTGACGTACCTCGTGAGAGTATCCGGCACACATGCAGACACTCTACGAAACGAGGGGTCCGGTCTTCCTGCAAGCGGAACGCGCTCGCTTCAAACAAGTTTGTTCAACAAATGTTGACGATGACTGCGCGATACGATGCGACCAAGGTGGCTGCTTGTTTTTGCTTATACGAGCCTATATTTGCCGATTAACTTTTTAATGAACATGCCGTGATTACACCACTTAATATCGTTGACGCAAATAATTATGATGCCGTACGAGTTTGCCTTCGAATTACTTTCGGATATATACTGACAAACTGTAAACGAACGTTCGATTTTATCGACTCGTACTTTGTCCGATGTCGCCGAATTTCCGGTACGACAGGAATGAAACGTGACTAATCGTGTTCAAGTCACCCTAATAACTACCGTTAACTTTAGATCGAAAGCCATTAATGGAATAAAGCACGAAGTTAGCCGAGTTAGCCATCGGTGAGAAAATGTACACAGCACACGCCGACGCCGCCAACGGAATGTGAAGACGATTGCAATATAAAAGAATTTAATAAATATGCATCCCATTGTCTTACCTCACTCCCGCTCGATCTCCTCCTCGTTCACTTTCCGCGCCCTGAAACGGTCTGCATCGAACGGTTGCACGATCAGGAATAAATCCTGGAGAATGCAATCTGGTCAGATCGTGACAGAGCCTCCCCCTCCTACCGGCCCCCCTCTCTTGCCGCCAATTCCGCGCTCGCATTTATCAGAGATGTAACATCTAGCCCCGATTTGATTTGTACAGGTGAAACGTCAGGACTCTGATAAATGCGTGTTCTAAAATGCGGGCAGGCGGATCGCGGCGGCAGCGGGAACTCGAAAACGCTCGGTAAACACTCGTGCTCCGATGAAATCACAATATTATCCCGTTTTCCTTCCAACCCTCAAGACTTCCTCGGTCCCACCGATCCATCGTGACCCTCTCCTTCCACGCCGGCTACCGGAAACCATGTGTATGTCGACGCTGTAGGAACAGCGTTTCTGCATTTATATTGAACCCGAAGCTGGATATTATCGAGGAGGAAAAATAATACGCGACGAATTCGCAGGGAGGGCAGAGTGCGCTCGCCGAGATTCGCTCGTCCGAAATAAAGGAGAAATGGGAAATCAAAGGAGCGATTTACTGGAAAAAGACAGAGTGCACGCCGAAGGAGTGTCTTGCAATTAATAATTACACAGCTGGGCCTGACTTCTTCGTTTGAGAGCGTCAAAGACTTCTGCGAGTGGTACGCCGACGGAATGAGCATTTTGTCCTTTGTAATAGACACAGATGCATCGAATACACTTTCAGCGATATGAATAATGGATGACAATAATTCACAGTGGTAGCAGTAGTAGTGTACACTCGCTGGAATACACGCGACGTATGAAAATAAGCAAGAGAAATGGGTTCCTTCGACGCACGCGTCGAAATAGACATAAACCTATTCGGACGGAGCAGCCGGGGTAAATTTTAATCAAACCGATTGAAGCAGCCGACTGATAGTATCGCCGACGAAGAGGAAATAAAATAGTGAACGGTTAAGTAGGGAAGCCGAGGAATTAAATAATCAGGCGAACGGATATATATCTATAAATACATAGACTGACAGATAGACAGATAGATAGATATGGAGAGACAGAGGGAGAGAAAGAGAAAAGCGTGACAGGGGGTAGCACAAGGACAGAAGTTGGAGAGGAGAAAGAGTGGCATACGCTATCTATCCCTGGAAATGTTTTTCCAAGCGTGATACTACGTCGGTGGGTGTCCTCGCGAGAGAGATAAATGAGCCAATTTTCCGAGGCTTAAGTCAGTGGCAATATTGCAGGCAGGCTGCACACGAGCTTGGACGGGTAGGTAGGGCGGAGGCGGCGGCGGCGGCGGCGGTGGTGGTGTTGGTGGTGCTGGTTGAGGAGGAGGGAAGAGAAAGGATCTACCGCAGCCTCCTCTCTACACTTTAAAGTCGACCACGGGAGAAGGGCAAAGAAGAAGAGGATAAGACAGGAGGGAAAGTGAGAGAGCGAGGCGGTTGAAGGAGGAGGGAGAGTATATCCGGAACCTCCATCTTCTTAGACCGATGCTCCAGCGTTTAACGTGCCCCGTATCTTTCCCCTTTCCTATCCTCCTATCATCCCATCCTCCGACCGAACTTGCCCACCTCTATTTCCACCGCGCTCGCAGCACGTTGCAGCGATCCGACGATATAGACGATACGCAACAAGGCCTGGCCAGCTTTTTCCCCCGATGCTGCGCTGCCGAGGCACTGGCGTTACACACAACTTGCTTCCAGAGCCGCGAGGATAAAGAGCGTGAGGTAATATTATGGTTTCATCGGTAAGCACCTGAGTCGTGCTGCGATCGTGAGTGCGGGAACTGGCTGCTACTGCGATTACCGCTTTCTTGCACGTACGAGCACGTCTCAGTTCCGATTGCGCCGGAGGACCTGTATCGCGAATTTACTGACTATCAAGAATCTTTCACGGGCTCTGCTTCATTAGTGTTCGCGCACCTGTTTCGCGTGGGGAACGTCTTGCTTCGAGAGAGAAACTTTGGGAAATGGACTCTAGCATATTGTTACACACTTACGATTTATGAGACAGAATAATCTAGTAACTGCGAGTACCTGTAGAAGATGTCCGTTTTGTTTAAGATTCTTTGTAATTAAAAAGAATTCAAAGTTTATCCCACTGTCGTTGAAAATAAAATTCCGTAGTCCCTTACGTAGTCAGACATAACGCGGGGCAAATGTATAGAAGGTTGTTTGCGGAAACTTACGGCCTCTGTCGGCGACAGTCGCAGTGATCCTGTCAGAACGTTCGGCAAGTGTTGCGCATCAGCCAAGTACGTAATGCGACAAAATATCCGAATCGAAGGAGTTTGCTCCGGCGCTCATTCTTTCGCTCGTCGAGTTCGAGGCGCCACAGGAAGTTCGTCGAAGCGAAAGGGATGGTTAGGGACAGGTAGAGAACGAGCGGAAAGGTGAAACGAAGCTGAGTTACGCTCGGCGGGAGAAGTTTCAGACATCTTTCCCTCCGCCTCTAGCCCCATGCTCCTCCGTCGCCTCCTCACGTCCCTGGCACGCAATTTTCGTTCCGCGATGTAAAAGTTTTTACAAGGTTTTCATCTCGACCCTTTTCGCGAAGTTAGATACCAAACGTATTTTCCCCTTTCTCCCTGTTCTTCTTCCGCTGCTTCCTCCGGCCTTTCCTAGTCCGGACCGAATCGAAGAGCTGCGAGCTTGGGGGACTACGGCGAATTTTGCGCTTTTCATGCTCTTTCTTCCAGCGCGTCGATATATCGGAGGGGCACGGGAAGTGATTAGGGGTGAGAGGTGCTGCGCCCGCGTCCGCTCCGGTGTGGCTCGTGCGTGTGTAAACGCTGAGGGGCCCGAAGGTACACGCGGAATAAGCGTCTGTACCTTGTATGCATTCGGTTTCTACAAAAAGGCGGAAACTCCTGAGCGAAAGACAGTGTAGAGCCGAGTGGTCGTGCGTGTAGTAATGGTAATGTCGGCTGTGGCTGTGTGTGGCTTTGCACGTACATACATGTACCAGACGTTATGTGCCATATATTCTCGCTCGAGCCACGCTCTTCTCCCTCTCCTCCCCCCTTCTGCCCCATGGTTTGGCTCTGTTCTCTTCGCTCTCCCCCTCTCTCTCTCTCTCTCTCGCGCGCCAACGTACGTACCGACTCTGCAAATCTCCACGGCCAAACGGTCCATTTTAATTGAATTTTCAGGAAAAAGGGGCAGTCCAAATTGACGTCTACGAGGGAATTCGATGGCGCGCTGGTTAGCTCTCTCGTTCGTTCGTCCGCTCGTTCGTTCGTTCTCGATTGTAGCTCGTAGCTGGAACCACCAATAAAGTAATTCCGGTTAAAGGCAATCACGCCAAAGGCGGCTCCCTTGCGTCGCCCTCTTCACCAGCCATCCCGAACTTTCCCTCTCTCTCCCTCTCTTTCTCCTTCTCTCGCGTCCTCTCGAGATGCCATTAAATGAGGACGACAGCAGGAGGTTGCGAGGGCGACGGAAACGAGTCCGTGAAAAACGATTATTTGCCGGTATCCGACGACACTTCGGTGTCTGGTTTGCCGGCCTACTGAAACAACGCCGGTTTAACTGACTTTCCGATATGGATGACTCCCCGACCTCTCCGGCGGTTTCCGGCACGATGGCGTCGCGAAGGACCGTGTTGAACATCGATTCGATTGTAACCAATTACCGCGATGCCGCGCAGTCAAACTTACGCGTGCTAATTATGGGCCGCGACAAAGCCGCTGATTAATGACGAGCGCGGGCAAAATTTGAATACGGCTAAGTACCCTCGTCGCCGTTGCGACGTTCCGTCACATCGTTATCCTTAAGGTCGACAGCGTCGATTGACTTTTCCTACGCCAACTCGGTACACTCTCGAGCGGAACGCAACGTTTCATTTTTATGCGACACATTAAAATGATCGTGCCACTGGCGAGTGCGGTCGTTATACTCCTTGGCAATCGTTAACTGTAAATGAGACTGCAACGACGGCTAATTAAAGTCAGTCGCCCGTGGTACGTGCGCGAAGGTAAGGTATTTGCCGTTACGGCGGCGCGCGTGCGCGCGAACGGAGGACGGTATGTTTGCGCGAAATGATCCGCCGACGTTTCCAAAATGGGGTGTAACTTTGACGATCCGCGAGAGCAGTAGTCACGGCGGGGATCCTCCATCGGCAACGCACCGAAACCGCCGCCCCGGGGCAACTTCACAGATACTTGGGTCCGATAACTTTGTGCCGACGTCCCAGCGGACAAGTGTGCGTTACCGCGAGCGTAAAATTTTAATTAACAGAAATGCCTTAATTAGCGGATAAGGGCCGATATCCTTGCTAAGCCGACGGCGCACAGCAGCTGCGCTTGAGGGCGATGACGAGTATTTTAAGATCCTCCTAATTACATATACGTATAACACGTAAGCGTGCGCGTGTGCGCGAGTACACGTCTGGTCGACTGGAAAGTCGCGAGAGAGGGAAAGCGCGGAAAGGGAAGCGAGAGGAGTGGATGAAAAATGACCACGACCTCGTCGCCGACAGCGACAATTAACGGCGATTGCGATCGGTTATGAATGAGTTTATAATATGCGGCTCACGCCCGATGCCGCGTTCGGCATTTTACGGAGAACGCGGGAAATTATACAGGCAGGGGACCCTTCCACCTCTTCACTCTTATCGTTAAATCGTCCGCCCGCGCGCTCTGTCCTCGTCCTTCTTCTTCGTTATCTCCTTCCGTCTTGTTTCGCGACTGTCACGTGTGCCGGTAACGGTTGCAAAGCGGTGTATATGCATGAACGTGAAAAAGAACTGAGAAAAGCGATGAGAAAGAGGGGCAGAAAGAGAGAGCCGCAGAAATGCAGAGGGGTGGAAGAAAGACACAGCGGATGGGGAGAAAAAGGAGGAAGAAATGAGGGAGAAAAAAAGGGGAAGGGGTCGGAGGAATAGGAAACTACTGCTATCCCGTGGTCCACGTTTTACATAATATCCCACGAGCGTGCGTGTAATGGCACGCTGAAATGCGCATTTCAAGTAAACGCCACGCATCGGTGCGACCGCCCCGTTTCGTAATGACGCTCCTCGTACACCCTCGGCCAGGGCTCCCCTCCCTTTCTTTCGTCCTCTTCATTCCGCGACTACCCTCTTTCCCGCTTTCTCTCGCGCACCCTCTCGTTCGCCTACTTTGCTGTAGTCCTTTTCGTACGTATGCGCACGCGAACGCTGTTCGCCTGCGTTAAAAGTTTATTTTTTGCTTGCTATTCCGATCAAAAAATATCGAATGATTTTCCAACGAACGCGTGTCACATTACCAGGCGCGCGCCCTCTCAAACATATTAGTACCGCGGTATATGAGCTGGCGCATAATACGTATGTATGTGCTTCAGAGCCGTATTGATAAGTTCCCGAAAAGTCTCTAGGTACAGTTCATACCACGGTCCACTTGACTCTTCGAGCAGCAGTTTCTCACGCTTTCCTCATTCTTTCAGAGTTTCTTTTTTTTCTTTTATCCACCTCTGCTTTCGCCATCAGCGCGTGCCGTTAATCGTATTACGAGTGCTCTCAGTGTTTAAAAGGATTTAAAAGCACCGTCCTGGCTCGTCGATCGAATAAAAAGCACGCGCGATCTCTTTCATCTCGTCTCTTTCTTCAGGACCCACACTCTGCCTCGTCCTGAGCAAGCTCGTATTAACATGTAAGCGCAGTAAACACCGTAAACGTTCAACATTGTTATATCGGCGCCACGTGTTGTGCGACGAAATTTACCCAAACGGTTTAACATGTCCTTTCAGCCTCAACGCGAGCAATCGTGATACAGGATGATGAAATATACTAATACTACTTTTGACGCAAATTCGTTTTACCATATTATTAAATTCTAACTTAATTGACATAGTATTATACTGTTACACCGTAAGGACGTAACTATTCCATACCGTTCTTGGCAAAAGATTCTCGTGCTTCGCCTAAAAAATTAAGAAGCCAGAAGTGGACATTTCGTGAGTTCTGCGACATTTCAGTACTTAAATACTATCCCTCCGTCCACCATTTACGGTATTACAATTAACTGGCGCTGGCGACTCTCCGGGAGAAAGGTACCGCAGCTGCTCTGTCCTTTATTCTTTTAGGTCACGTCACAGCTTTCTGAGCGAAGTGCCATGATTAATGCTTAATGGATTCGCTTTTATTTAAATTGTCGTCGTACCGGGCAATTTCTTGGGTGAAAGGGGACAAGCGCTTCGACTTTACTTTGAGGATTTCTGCGAGATGGCTTGATATACGGAGAAATGAGATGAGTGCGAGAGGGGCGAGGGATCGAGACGGCGGAAGAAGGGGAAGAGGTAAAGAGAGGGACGTTGTACCTATAGCAACGACAAGAGGCGAGGTTTGACGCGCTTTCTGATGTGGTTGCATTGTAGCTGAAATTGATTTGGGAATAGGTTGTCGCGTACATTTAGAGGAACGATACCTTCAGCCGCGGGTATACGTGTACGAGAAAACGACTTTGGTGTATATCTACGTTTCTCATCCTCTCGTATTCTGCCTCTCTCTTTTTCGTCCATTATAAACTCGTTCCTTCCCACTCTATACCTCGATTCGGTCTCGTTCATTATATCACGTATCGTTCATTTCGCCACCAATCTCTTACTATCTTTAGATCACACTTCTCTGTTAACTCAATACCGATAGTGCAGGTATACTTTCTTGCCCGCGCCCACTTCTCAACGTTTCTTGAAAATCCGATGCCACAACTATACGTGCTTCCGTGCTATTTTCACGACACATTTGCTGTCGGAGTAGCGTATCCGAATTTTGAGAACGATTTTTCATAGCTTTGTCTTTGTCCCATGGATCTGTTTTTTTCTTATGAACGCATAAAATAAAGGGAACGTACAGTCGTTACGTCTAAAGCACGTTTTACGACGAAATTACGTGATAACGCTGTTTTAACTGTATGTCAAAAAATTGTGTTTAGCAGACTGTAACGTCTACATTGTGGACGCACGGCATTATGTGATTGCCGGTTATAATTAATAGTCCGGACTTGAAGTGCATGCAGAATGCGAACCGTCTGCCGTTGCCTGGCGCGAAAAGGAAGAGAATGGGCGACGGAGAGAAGGGTGCTGGGTTGGTTACAAGAAAGTGACAAAGGGCCACGGCCGCCGCTACGAAAAGAATAATAAGCGCGCAAAGTTCTGTTAATTTCGCACGGTACAGGTGCGAGAACAGGGCAGCCGCGTAAACCTTCGCCGAGCGCCATTGTGCCACGCTGGCTGGAATGAAAAGCGGGGCCCAAAAATTTCCGTCGAAACGAGCACTGGCGGTCGCTTCAGCTATTTGTCAAACGGCGACGTTCTTGCTAATGACCAGTCTAATTGCTTTCTCGAAATCGAGAAACCGCGCTGCATGGCACGAACGTGCTTACGTGCGCACAACATTCCCGAAACCTCGCAATTAAAACTACCGAAGTCGCCACGAACGAATGCGCAACTGAACCTCAGAAAAACGTACTCTACACAGTCGAGTGACGCAACTGCAAAGTGGCGACAGCGTCAAACGTAGGTCGCGAAACACGCTTCGTCGCGACATCACCTTACAGCACACAATTAAACTCTTGTAGTGTTTCCAACAAAAAAAATCAGTCTAACAATAATGTACATGTCGCCCGCACGCCGATCGTCGGCCGAAATGTCGGCAGTGTTTCGTCGCTCCTAACGTCGTTTCCCGTTTCAACGCGGTGCGCGTTCGTTTGCAAAACGCGCGCGAAAGAGCCGTCGAAAGGGCGCGCGAATTAGGGACACTCATCAGACGTCTATTCTATTACATAATTTAAATCACAGTTTTCCGCCACGCCGGGAGGCCGCCGGGAGCGCCGTTGTAATTAGTCCCTCGCACTGGATTTAATGTATGAACTTTGTCGCCGCTGCCGTTCCTGCCGTCACTCCTGCTGCTCTCACTGCTACTGCCGGCACCGCCGACGTAGCCTCCCGCCGTCGGCGGTGGCTGGTGCAGCTGCATCAGGTAAACTGGAAGTGGGACAGCCGAACAGTCGGCGGCGTGTAATTCGATTTTCGGCTGCGCGGGCCCGAGACGCGAAAGGGACAATTTGCCGCGAGTAAGTTACGCCTCGTCGTTTGAAAAATAATTCGCAGCTCGCCGGCCGGATGATACGTGCACGCGAAACTCCGCGTCTCTGTCTATGTTGCGCGCCGTGGACTCGTTGAACGACTTCATTGAGCACGGATGCGTTTGAAAACAGTACCGCGGCAAAGCGTTCGTAACGCGCCCGGCGCACTCTTGCCACGCGATAAACTGCGCGCGCGTAACAAAGTCCGCGTACGAACGAATTCGCCTAACTTTATGAGGTGAAACAACTCGCTCGACGCTGATATTCAGTGTTTAACAGTGATGAAAAATGAAGGTACAAATTTTGCTATCAAGGGCGAGCGCATTCGACTGGGTCTCGTAGGGCTTGAAATTCGCATGAATGGTGTCATATTGGCAGAAAACTTTTCGCTTTGAAATTATTGGGTCTTTTCAGGACGGCCGTACTTGTTCGTGGATATGTGTTTCGAATCTGATTTCATGATATGATAACAATGAAATTGAGCTCGTATTGTCGTATCGGGGCACACGGAACTTTCTAACCATTCGACTAACAATAGAGACACGTAAAACATCAATGAGCTTTGAGGCAAGAAATGTTTCTTCTTGCCCGGCAAAATAAATTTCACATTTCAATGATGCCATGACATGCGGCCGTCAACTAACCACGTTAATTTAATCATCATCATCGATCCCCTACCAATGACACCCGTTGCCGCGGAATAGCAGGGTAATAATTTCATTCCGTTTCCCGTTTTTCCGAGGTCGGCAACGACGACACGAGAATATCGTCGTTACGCGGTGTTAGATACGGGCCTGCTTGGCACCTATATTCCAGCGAGAAAACGAGGAAGTCCTGCGGAACCTGCGTGTTCCGCGGCCGTTAGCGCGCTCGCATTCCCCACGCCGTCGTATATCAATACACGCGCACACAGGCTTGCACACGTGCGCACGTGCATGCACATACGACTGCCGGGACCCCGATCACCAACGGCAGAGGGACGGTAATTCTAGGATAATTCCAATTTCGAGTGGTGATTTTGTTGCGCAATTCGTGTCGAGGAAGGAATACGATATCACGAGAATCAGTAGCGCCGTATCGTTGCCATGCCGTTCTCTCGCCCTATTTCCCTATCTCTCTCCTTCTCTCTCTCTCTCTCTCTCTCTCTCTCTCTCTCTCTCTCTCTCTCTCTCTTTCTCTTCAGCGCATTGGCCAACGGCCGATCGACATGCAACGACCGTCGACTGTCCTAACGTTCTGTTAATAACGCCAGGCCGCTCGTGATGTATCGCACTCGTAATGCGAAAACGAGAGCGTTAACGAGAACAACGAGATTTCGTGTCGTACGCGTTTGTATCTATCTGCTCCGCACGGCTGCACCGTTTTTACCTTCCCGCGTTTCCCGGCAACTGATTCCTGCCGAAGCAGCGGGGGCGTCGATGCTGATATCGGAACAATAGCCCGCACCACGTTCTTCCTCCGCCATTCTGTCATGCACAGTTCATAACGTATTCGCAGTATTAATTACCTGCCGTGCTTCCTGTCATGTATCCGTGAAATTGCTTTAATTAGTTCGACAAAACGTATCAATCCGGTCGTAAGCGCGATCACGCGCGCTGCGCCTGGGAGCCGGCGATATACAATATACGTATTTCCTGCTCGGCCTGTCTCGCGCGCGAAATAACGGACAACCGACTCGAGACATATCCTGCCTGCCGCTTTTACGACGGCGCCGTTTTTATTTGACCGTCCGCTACTCCTTACGTCCGGACTTTAAAACGTTTTCGACGACAAGCGTAGGCTTGGCGAGGTCTCTCGCGTCGGCGGATTTCGACGTGGGTTAGGACGAGACGAAGGTCTTTAGCGCGCGTTGCACGGCTGTCAAGTGTTATTCGCGAGGCTGAGGGCGAAGGGAGCGCGAGGGATGCTGCTTCGACAGCTTCCTGTCCAACCGGAAGGCAGGCCGGCCTCTTTCCCCGCGCCGAGAGATATCCACGCCAGTTTTATCGCCTCGGCACTTTCCACGTACGAAATAACGTTTTGTACGGAGAACGTGCTCGGAAACTCGGCATCGCGATATCGAACGCGGCGCAATTCTCTGTCCGGACGGAAGATCGGTGTCCTCGTACGATTCTAACCTATTTCTGTCCTGACCCAGCTCCTGGTCGATTCTTTATTTTGCCGAAACGTTCCTGACGACGTCTTTCCCTACGCCTCATGCCCCTTTAAGTTCCTTGCGCTGCTCAAGCGAATTCGGATGAGATAGGGCGAGCGTGGACACGATGTTCTTCAAAGGACTAGTGGACGGAACGTTGCAAACGTTTCTTGGCATCCGTGTCACGAAATCTGTTGCTCCATGTCTGTGTGTTGTTTAAAACACGAAGTTCTTAACATTGAAGGAAATGCTGGTTTCAAACGTGTCAGCGACGACGATGATAATTTACATTTTCTACCATTACCTGCTACTTATTACGCGATACTTCTCATTAAATGCCTCGCGTTCACTCTCTTCTTCCTAATCATAAATCGATACTACAGCGCAAGCGTACTGTATCAACTTATCGGGCGTCGGGCATTATTCGAAGTGAAGTGCAATGAAAAATGATATCAACGACGCGATCGCTCTTAGCATCGTCAGTCGATCTGCGGAGGCACTCGTGAGAGAGTGCTCCGTCGAAAATAGGATGACGAAAGCGATAGGAGAAGGGTGAACCGCGCTGTGTACGCGTTTACTCAGGAGATCGACTGTTAGTGCATATGCCTCCGCGCGGTGCCTCGATTAAATTGACTCTGGGCAACCACCACCTGGATCGAGGAAATATGGCCTAATATCGGGGCATGCATCGAGGGATGCTGGCGCATTCGCGTGTGTTCGCTCGTGCGTGCGTACGTGTCCGTCTGCTGCGCCCGTTGTGCCTCTGTAAGAGCATTTACATATATATACATACATGCATGTTTCGCAAGCGAGGGCTTCGCTTATCGACGATTCCTACGACTGCGTGCTTCGTAATTCATGAAGAGTGTACGTCGCATCGGCGCCGAGATATCAAGCAATGCTTCTTGATCGACAGGGACGATGACCGACGTATCGATGTAACGGCGGACGACCCGGCGATAAGCCGAAATTTATGACGCGGCGGCAGGAAGAACGAGAGGAACGAAGCGATAATGGCGAGGGCCAGCTGACGATTGCCCGTGTCGCGGTCGAATTAAAAGCCGAGATAATGGAGCGCGGTGGGTTAGAATATTGTGATTCCCAATCACCGTTCTATTCGCGTACGCTTTCATTCGCCCGAACGGTATTAGGTATACGTATGCGGGCAGATGTATATGCCGATATTCATCGCGTATATACAGTCTCTGGGTCAGACGGGTAATATATCGATCGGATCCCGATTATTGTCCCTTACTATTTGTCCGCGCTCCCTCTCGAATTCCAGCCACGCCGTTCGGAAACGGATAACGGAAGAATGCTCATATTACGCTAGCGAGAAAGTAGCGCAGATTTCGATACGCCGGGTCAAAGATTTCCCGATCGTAAATTGTGCGCGACAGGAGTCAATTGTGGATATCAAGAATCAACCGTGGAACTCGGCAGATTCGGCGGGCGGGATGGAAATTTCCTGCTCGAGCGAAAGGCGTAGATTCCGTAGATTCTGCGAAAGGGAGAATCTCGGCCAAGTCGACGATTCTGCCGGTGGAATTCAGCAGGACGCTCGTAATGAGAATCTTTGTCTCAGAGGGTTCCCCGCGTCGACGCGAGGTTATTGTTCCGTTTTTAGGTTCATGTAAATTCATAAAGAGATGTCATGACGATATCGTCGGCTGCACAGCGCACCGTCGGCGTCGACGTCGGCGTCGGCAGGCAGCCCACGGAGCTCGTTTCTATGAATTACGATCACGATATTCGAGACTTTCTTGTAACTCTCCCATCGAACAAAATTATCATTTAACGTCGCACGACGCCTGCTTGCCGCCGCATCACGTCGAACCTGCGCGCAATTCTCTCACGAACGCTTTGTTTCGCTGCGCATTCCGCTCGCTATTAACCCGCAGAACCGTGCTTCCGACGCTGCTCCGTGAAAGCCGCATGCAATCGTGATTTATAACGAAGACATGCCGGCATATTGAGTGCCGCGCAAGGCTCGCTGGTGGAACGGCGTCGCGTCGTGACGCTCGTCATTAACAGTCTCACCGCGCGGCGTGCTTCTTCGGTGTCTTGCCAATGAATCGCTACATGGTCGAGTGATTCGTTTAATTACAATCAACACTTTGGCACCGTCAATCTTTGTAATCGCACCTTCCTTTTCTTATTTTTCCTGTCATTTTCTACAAACTGCGCACGTGTAATAGTCTCGTTCGTTTTGTAATACAAAACCGCAGTATCTGTGTATCTGTTCAGTTCTGCATCAGTGCTCTTATCTCTTCATTAGTACCGAATGATATACTAGTTTTTGTTAAATTCTGGTGATAGTGTAGATGTAGAATAAACGACGAACCAGGCGCTGAAGAGTGGCTTAACAAGCGACTACATGCGAAACATTCGCATTACACAGCATCTTAACAGAACCACTCTTTGCAAGTTTGGATACATAGGTAGTTGAGATTCTGCAAGGTCTCAGCTATCGCGTCGGCGTACCGTCTCTTGCTTCCAAACTATAGACCCTGTAATCGCGGTCGGTGCCAAACGAGCAGGCAGATGCTAGGCTCTAGGTAACTCCCAGGAGCGTCGTACATCTCGTCCCGACGCTCATTGGCAGCTATCGTCTCGTCTATGATAAGCGGACGATATCGTCGCGTCTCCCGCGGCGCGAGTTACCTCGAGAACGTGCAAGGGTCACGTTTGCGGTCAGACAGATATGCTCGAGCAAAAAATCCTTCCCTTACGTGACACTCTTATCGACCGAACGTGTCAACGAGCCCGAAACGGATGATTTAAGGTTAACGCTACCTCGACCAGAGATTATTTCGCCGTTTCGACTAACGGCGCTCTGGCAGTACTTATTGATGAAGCAACAGGTCAATTAAAATTGGCCTTGTCGCCGAAGAGGAACCGAAAAGATAGAAAACATGCATCAGTCTTCAGATTTCAATGAACTCTCCTATCACGTCGACCAAATGGCAGAATTATCTTTGATACGCCACCTTTGCCCGCGAGCCCAGAACCATTTTTACAGAGTCTCAAACTGTTACGGGGCGAGAAACGGTTCATATAGTGGAAACTACGACAATACTGTAATTAACAGTTTCTGGCAACACGGAACTGCAATTCAATGCACTCTGCTAGCGTCTCTGTGTAACACTCGTGCGCATGATACGACGCGCGCGAAATGGTGTTTTGGGATACTCGAAAGCGTGGGACGCTGTTAGTTTGAAGCGCTCGCAACTATGCGCCACGTCGCGAGTCTCAGTTCCAAGTATGGACTGTGTAATCGCGAATAATGTCGAACGAGCAGGTAGACACCGGGATTGGGCGAGTCCCATGAGTCTCGTATATCTTGCTTCGTTGTTCATCAACGGAGACAATCATTTCGCACGGCAGCGGGAGGAAACTCGATATCGTCTATCGCTTGATATTGAGGGTCTATTCCGAAACTATGTTACGTACTACGTATACAGATTACCAAGAATAGATTATACGTCATTAACTTTCAGTGTCAACGTAGCAAATTATTTAGCATTGACGTTAGATGTTGTTTCTTTATACTCGTAAAACTGTTGCTATCTGTCGATCTGAATTATTGACCTATTTGTGCATGTATTACGTTGATTGAGCTGAATGAGCGACATAACTACAAATGGACGAATCTAAGTAACGCTATTTATATGCATCGTTATAAATACATGCTTGCACCGCCACAGGTGTCTAGGTAACGATGCAGATATTTAACGTTAATAAATTTTGTTCCACGCATAATGAATACAATGATATCGCGCTGTGTAAGCAGACATTTAAATTCCGGCACAACGGCACCCAGGACGACGCGAGTTAATTTGTTTCGTTATATAGCCAACCGATGTAAATTGGACTCCGCCAATTCTGTACCATACATCAGCATTACATAGTGCACAGCATCTAGACGTTACACATTTCCCACGCCCGTAAACCGTATTCACATTCACCCACGCCCCATGTCACGGCTCCACGGTGTAACGAGGTGGAGACAGTTCTTTACAGCGGACCTGACGCGATCCGAGTCAGACAATGTACACCGGCGATTACAAGCGACCGTCGGCGTCGACGTCGACGTCGGCGTCGCCGGTGGCGTGGTGCGCGTCTGTCCAGGCAGGGGACTTTTTCCATGCGGTACCATGATACACGGCCGGACCCTATGCCATTGTAGGTAATCGCGGCTCATTAAGCCGGGTATTAGCTCATTAAGCAATAAACCTACCTAGCCGGCTAATTGGCGACAGCCCCACTCTCTTCCGGTTCAGCCGCGGCGATCGGAGGAAGAGCACGAGACAGACCGAGAGGCGAGCGTCGGGAGGAAAAGAGAGGAGGCGAAAACTGCCGAACCATCGACGGCACTCTGGGAGAGCGGACCTGATCCGCCACTCCCCGAACGGCCCGAACCGTATCGTTCGCCCGCAAACGGGTTCCTCATTAGCTTCTCCTCCGCTACGCTCCTGTGTCCGCGCACCCCTTTTTTATTCTATTTTTTCTTTTACCTCCTCCTCGACCGCCAGACATCCTTCTTTTCCCGATCCGCCGCCCGGTATCCTCCAGCTTATTCTAGCATATGGTATCGGCGCGGCGAGGCAACTTTGGCTTCTTCGAAAACGAGACCACCGAGCCGAAGAACCGAGCTGCCCCGCGAGGATGATGCAAATTAGAGAACGATCGGGTGAACTGCCTTCTTATCCGGCGCGGCCGTTCATAATCCTTTGTTCCGGCCGAGCCAGCATCGGGTTGCACCCGATATCGCGTGACTCGCGGTCAAAGACGCCGTCGTGTGGCCATAATCGTTCCTCGGTGCCGGCCCCCGCGTGCTCGGCTTCTTCTTTTCGACGTCCCGCTGACTCGGTAACGAGCTAATTTTACGGAACGTTACGCGCCAAGTCGGTAGTATGTGCAACACTGTATACGTCAGTATTTTCTCTAGTGCAGGTTCATTCGCTGTAACTTGTTGCGTTGCTGTATCGGTATTGTTTTATACAGGATTTATTTATATGAGACTTGTACTGTCGAAGAGCACTGTTAAATCAATTTTTAATCGGTGAATTCATTGTAAATGTCCTAACTTTCAGCGTTCTGCGTCTTTGCACAGAAGCGGATTTTAAGAAAAACGGAACTTGTGTCCGTTCTTATCCCTGACCGATGCCTGACGGTGTGCAGACAGGATCGAGTCAGGTGGAAAACCGAAAGTCAAACAGCCGCTCTTGAATCGCTTCTGACTCCCGATGCGTTTCTACAAGAGAAGTCGAAGCTCTCTTCTGTTCCACCATCAAAGCTTGCCTACGGAGGCAAGAATATTCTCGGATATAATCCGACGTTTAACCTCCGTCGGTTTCGACTAAACATCCATATTCACGCTTCACCGGTCCCACTTCTCAAATACTGCCCTGTAAGTCGATACTCACACTATATTGCGTACAGCGGCGGACCTCGGCAAATTAAACATTTCCAATATGCTACATTAACTACATATTATCTTGTGCGATCACACGCAACGTTGCGAGCACTTCATCTCAGAACCGAAAGCGAGATAAGATACGGCTTCACTTGTCAAATCCCAAAATAGACCAACAAGAACAATAAGGTTCTCTCAGATCTTCGTGTCTAACACCACATTGGCACTAAAATAAAATCGGTTCCAACCACTTGCCCGCCTTCCCTTCTCAGTTTGGTTTCTTTTCGTCACACCTGCAGCTAGACTAAGCACGGTATTACGAAAGTTTCCCGGCACGGAGGAGTGCAGCGTTTCGTGGCAGGCGACGTGTTAATTACTAACAGGCGTCTCATCGACGAGTCAACCCGCTACCGTGCACGTCGGCAACTTCCGTGAAAAAGTTGCGCGCACCTCTAGCAAGGTGGCCCGGTTACAGGTGCCCATTGCCGTGCAGCTGTCTCTAGAATTGCCTCGTACTTTATTTATACTTCCCGCAATATGCCCGCCTCTGTCCTCATTTTTTACCACCCGAAAGATGCTCCAACAGTTAAGATATATTGGCTTGCGCGGGGGCGAGGCCGGACGAGCGAGCTTTCCGCGCGGATCGAATTCGCGGAACTTAACCTCGTTACCGCGAACCGCTGTCTATAAACGTCGAGTGGCGTGGAAAAGATTCCCTTTAACCGTGAATTATACAGCGACCGGTAGACAGTGCCGCTCCGCTCGCACTCAGCACGCGCACGTTCGCTCATTACCGTCGCGACACGATCAATTCTTTAAAGAGACTGTCTGAAGGAATCGCTCAATCCCGTCGTACCTTTAATAATTCACCGTGACGCGCAAAGACCGCTTATATATGTCAAGCGCACCAGACATATATCTCAGCAGTCGCCCCCGCCCGATTCGTCAGCGGAACGAATTGCAGCCGACTTTCGTCGAACGGAACGCTCTCAATATTACGTGCACGGCTCGCGTGCGTCCGAAACGAGGATGAGTTTTTTAAGCGCCCCTCATCGTGTACCCTCGAACACCTCGTAACACTTTCAGCGTTCGAGATCATCTCCGGCGATTTCGCCACGTCGTGAGGAGTCGCGGCGATCGCGATAAGGCACGTCGAGCTGTGCCTCGTAGCGAATCCGCGCGTCGTCATCAAATCGAGCCTCGAACTGGCCCGTCTTTCGACGCGTACGGAGAGAGGCCATTATTTCACGATACGAAACATGAATCACTCCTATCTGCGAGTCTCGCACGCACGGTCTGCGGGGAGGGCAGAATGATGAGGCGGGGAAGGGAGGCAAGTGGCACGGTCAGGAAGCGCAGGATCCGGCTCCGGGTGTAAAAACTGGATTAATTAGCCGGGGAAGTCTGCCACCTTGCTTCTTCCTTCGCTTACCAAGCACGACCCTCATCTCGCCCCGTGTCGAGTTCTTTCGCCTTCTCGCTCGCTCGGCCGACCGCTTTTTACGCGGCGCGGCCCTTTATCTTCGGGAAAAGTGAGCTTCGGTGGCGTTCTCACGGCTCACGGATCGAGAACGAGATAAGTCATACACGCGCGCGCCCCAGAGCCATGGGAGGATTTTTGCGCGCTCCCGTACTGTCGAGCAGGCGATTATTAAACGGTCCTTTCGCCATTAGTCGGGACGTACAAGTGACTTGTTGAGTTAGTGAAGGATCGTACTGGCCGCGGGCGACGGCATTGTTTCGTCGCATCATCGAGCGAGAGTGAAATATGTTCAGTGTGGGTCGTCTGTGTTTCAGGAAAGAATTTTTTTTATCACGGTAAAGATTTGTTTCGACGTCATTGACGCATTGCTTGTTGCATGACGTCGCAGTATTTGAATATTCCGCTTGCATTCGCGTCGCGACCACGAAATGCTAATTCCCTTTGAGAGTCGTCGTCGCCGGCCAATCATTTGTTGTGATTCTAATAACAGGGAAGGAAAGGCGAGCCCGACGTTCTTGAAAGCTGCAATTTCCGCAGAACTCGCGCACTAATCGTTACCGTTCAATTTACCTCATATCAGAGAATTGCCGCAGGCTGTGGATTATGTACGGTACATTAGGCGTTTGATTAAGCGACGTCTTTAATCAGGCGGTTAGCTTTGCATCCACACGTACCCGTTTCAGATTATCCCCGCGACGACCTCGAAGCACAAAGTAATTTCTATCGCAATCTTCGTGCAACGGGATGTCAAAAGAATTTAGTTACCTCTGCGCGTTTGTCAATTTTCTTAATGACTTTTCCTTCCATCACATTAACTTCTGACGTCCCATTGTAGCTTAGAATGGTCCAGCCAGTGAGAGACCGTTATACGCATTTCTACAATTTCGAATAACAGCAATCTTTTCGTAGAATATTCGCGCAACATGCTAATACTGTAATTCCATTGACATGCATGAACTTTCCGTATGAACGCGTGAAACGTGTGCACAGTTTTGTTTCATATTGCGGACGAAATGGAACGTATTGTCTCCGTATTACATAAAGGCGGAGAGCGCGGTGCAGGAGACGCTTGAACGGCCGGTTGAGACGGCCGCGGCCGCTCGTAATTGGGCCGGGCACCGTACACGTCGGACATTGTACGTTCCGCTATCTATCACTGTCAATTCCATCGCGGCGTGCATTCTCCGCCCGACAAATGCTATTGCCAATTCACACACAAAGGCCAACGTGAAATCTAATCTCGGTCAGCCTCGAGCAAACAGCGTTCCGAATGTCAAGTGGCGACGAATTTTTTTCGCCCACGCACGGAATCGTCGAACGGCAGAACGAACGGCAGGCGCACGTCGCACGTCCGCGAGGGAAAAACATTCAATTAGACAGGGGGCGACAAAACATCGACCGAAACGCTCTCCCGGCCGTCCGCTCTCGCGGCACGAGGCCGTAACCGCACTTACGAAACTTTACCGGGCGGGAGTCGACAAACAGACTCGAGTTCGAAACTGTTTGCTCCTTCGGCTTTGAAAAACGTTGCCGGGCGAGAGAGCGTCGACGACGGGAACGAGGACGACGGTGGCAGCGGTGCACGGCAACTCGGGGGATTTCCCCGTTGGGAATACAAATTGCACTTTTACGAGAGTTAATCCCGGTACGCAGGCGTCGCGACGAAATCAAAAAGTTTCCTCGCGGATATCTTTTCCGGCTGAATATACGTCTGCCTCTCTCTCTCTCTCTCTCTCGCTGCCGGCGTGGTATGGAAATAGTTTGTGCCGCGACCACTCGATCTTGGCTGCCTAGTGTTCCTCGCCCCCCTTCGACGGGGCGCGTTGTGTTCGTGCCGGTTATCACGATGAAGGCGGCACTGGCCGTGATGGAGCTGCCGGCAGTTTCGCGGGAAGTCCTCTCGAGAGGTCGAGCTTGCGGAGAGAGGGCCGGCTTTCGGGGCTTTTCCCTACGGCTGTAAACGTCGTCGACAGAATTCTCGTTTGTCCCACCGCCCGGGCGCGCGCGCGCGTGTGTGCGTACGAGGAAACGTGCACACGCGCACACGCGCTGGCACGAGTGGAATTTCTCGCTCCTGCAGAAGTTTCCGTGGAAGCGTTACCGAAGAAAGACGAATGGCCGCTATTTTTTGCCCGTTTACGTGCCCAAAGAGCATGGCTGATAGAGCGTTCCACTGGCTTTATGCGTTCTTAACGTCGTAGCGTGAACGACGGTCGACGTTGCCGGCTAAAATGTTCGTTTGAGCTGTAACAAGATGGAAATCGGGACAGATACTGCGCGTCGTTCGTCGCTGAAAGATCTGCGGTCGATGAAGGGTAAAAGTCGCGTGGTGCAGGGACGGACGTTGACACGGACATACGCTGCGTTTTGTCCCCTTCGTTTAATAACTAACCGCCGGTGGCAGTAATGGCCGCCAAGCGCCGATGGCGGGATGAAATTTTACTATGTTTCGCGGGTGTGTCGCGCGGACGATAGCGGGCTGTGGTCGGTGCAGGGAGACTGGGGAGGCGAGGTGATAGAAAGAGTCTGCGCGAAAGAGACAGGGGACACGGCGAAAGGACAACAGCGGAGCAACGGGAAAAATGTTGGAATGACATCGTTCACGTTGTTCCACGCTCGGCCCGTGTGTACCTACAGTGTGCCATCGCTACCGACCACCAAACAAAACGCTCAAATGGGGCTTTCACCGTTTAATTAAGAGCCCCGCGAGATAATTCATGGAAAGCGACAACATGCGTCGCTCCGCAACAGGGCAGAGCTCGACAATGAACCCGCGTTTTCACACCACACTGCCAGCCACTGTCCCCGCCGTTCTTCCGGATCTATCGCGAATGATTGTCAGACGGCACGAGGAGAATAATAATTGTCGGACGCCTTGACTGTTTTATCTGCTCGTTTATCTATCGGACGCAAACGCATTTCGTCTGAACGACATTAATACCTCACGGTACACCGGACTCGGGAGTTAACCCCGAAAACGTTTCCTTCATTTCTATCTACGCGTACGTACCGGTCGAATCAGCCAAAGCAAAGCGTTCCCGAAAAGAACAGGTGTGTAGGCACCGGATATTGATTCACACGCCGTCGAGCTGACTCTTTATTCGCTTATCGCGCCCAAATTCTACTTTGGCACTCTGCCTTTGTCGCGTCGGCGGAAGAAATTATATTTTCCGCGGGGCACTCGATAGTGATCAGCGCCTCGTCCGGCGGGGTTAAAAAATATTGTTAGATATATAAAAGAGATGAGAGTTAGGGGAACGCGGAATCGATCGTGATTTATTCTTCCAGACCAGATGATTTGCAAGTGGCGAGCCGGCGGCGCGCGCTCTTTGTGTGTCGTCCTCTTGTTTTTCATTTTCAGCTTGGTACACGTACGGACCGGTACGAAATTCCATCAATTTTTAGCCTATCGCAATTTTCCGCCCCGGCAGGCGGTTTACATAAATCCTCTTGCAGTCGACGCGGTTGGAGGGGCTCTCTCGACGCTCACCTCCTCCTCCTCCTGCTCCACCTCCTCATCCTACTCCACCTCCACCTCCATCGCGACTACGTCGGGGATGCAAAAAAAGTCCGTGTCTCGTTCGATACATTCACAATTTCCTCGTAACGTTATGAATATTCTACGTACGATTTGGCCATGTTAAACGAGCTGCAGTGCGTGCGCGTCAATTAATTGCGTATTTGTTTCGCCACGCGGACCGACCTCGCCACACGATTTTCCTCGAACGAAACAATTCGGAAAACGTACAGTTCCAAGGCGTCGGTCGCATCATTATTAATTCCACGTGCAATGGCGACTGGAATAATGCACGCGCCGTAAATTATTCAAGATATGTACCTACAAGCAAATCGTTGTCCGCGCGCATATAATGGACCGCGGTAATCACTCTGCAAATTTCCAAAATGCGGCGCAGAATTCCGAATGCACGGAGGGAAGTGTATCGATGTAACATCGTTCAGCACGTGCACTCGCGCGTATGTACGTAACCTGAAACAATCACGCCGGGCAGCGTGACGCGGGCTGACAATGAACGAGCGAGCCTCAAACGACTTTCTGAAAGGATATAGAGGAGAACGGCGGTGAAAAACGTGCGGCGTGTGTAAGAATAAGGGTGGCCCGCGGTTTAAAAGGGCGCGCACTGGCAAAGCGCGCGGGCAACCCACATCCTCGAGTGGCGAACAGCTCTGTTTCGGCGAAATTTTGCGGCGGCGCGGGCGGCAGCTTCGGGACGGGTGGAAAGGCAAAGCTGAAGTTGAAATAGGTGAAGCGTCGCGACGTCAACCGGGGGAAAGGAGGGAAGAAGGCGCGAGGGGGTGCGAATGGTTTAAACTGGAATTTCGGGTCAGTCCTCTATGCGACAGACGGGCAAACGGTAGGAGGGCAAACACACTGATTTATAGGTCAGGCAAGCATCGGGAGAGGGAGAGATAGACGGAGAAGCGGTTCGGTGTACGGGGGTAAGAGAGAAAAATGTGAAAGAGAGAGGGAGAAGACGAGTGGGTGAAGTGTGGGTGGGCAAGGGCTAATTAATTGCCACTGTGGAGTTGAAAAATGCGCAGGCACCCTCTCGGCCATTCCATCACTCTGCCTCTTTCCAGCAATCCCTTTTTCCACTCCCCGTCCCACCTATCGCCTTTCCATCCTCGCCCGCGCACTCTCTCGTTTTCTCCGACGTCCCGTCCTTTCGATGCTCGAGTACTTGTACCCGGAACATATGTACACATAATAGGTACACTCGATAACAAATAGGGAACCGAGCCGTGGCTTTGCTCAATCGATCAGACTATAAATACTCGCCTTCGTCGATTTCGCAGTCCGTATGTACAATGAGGGTGGAAAAGGAGCGTGGAAGAGAAAGGGCGGGCTTTGCAGGGAACGCTATTGCGGCTCTCCGCGAGCGTGGATTCTAAGAAACGATTGTTGCGATACGGTCATTATCGCCGCTTTAAGCGCTGCCCTATATATTGATTAAGTACCCACTTTCGGAAGCCGCTCTACCGTTGCACGGTTAAGAATAACGGATAATGGGAATTCTATTAAATAATTCTGCCCGATTATATAGGAATTCTATATCGGAACCGTTTCCGATATTTCGCTGCGGCTCGGGGTGAACTCTGCCGAAATATCCCAAAGTCACGTCGAGTTCACATTTCATGTATTGACATTTTCGTTGCCGGGGAGTTTTAAAAATATTTCCACCGAAAAACGGCGAAAAATGACGTTATTTAACGTCGGCACATTTACACTAATGTGATCGTACGTAAGCAAGCAGGAGTGACATATACGCCCGTGTCCGTGAACCTTTACCCAACATTAAGAAGTTGCCCAACTTCGGGGCAGACCGAAACATGCAGGTTTGAGCGAACCAGTAATTACCGTCAACATCGTATGAAACGCTGTGCAAGGCGTACGGCCGTACGCGGTTGCTGCTGAAAAATGAAAGAACGGCGCGTTTAAAAGTTCCCTGTGCGCGGCGCGCATCGAGGCACGTGAGTTTAAGCAACGTGATAATTACGCAAGAAAACGGCAGATAGGGATAGTGTGCAATGGATACCTTGGGGATAGCGTCGGGATACGACGTGCGGAAGAGAGTAGACGGCAGGGCTGGGTTTTGGTTGGCCGTGCAGAGGGGTTCGCATGCATCGACCCTCCCAAGTTGTTGCGCTATCGCGTGAGGCTCATTTGCATTGTAGCTAGATCGTATCTATCATCTGAAATTAACACTGTCAGCCATGCCTTTCCCAGATCGGTCCGCTTCCGTGTAAGTAGGTATACGGCGTTACGATTAAGTCACCACGGGTGATGTACTCACCTGCTCGCCTTTAAATACGCGTAGCGCAACGACAAGCACGGTGGGGAGAGGGAGAGAGAGAGAGAGAGGGCGAGGGAGTGGACGCGCGACGAGAAAAGCGTGCGCCCACGCGGCCGTCGTAATTAAGATTAATAAAGCGGCCCGTGTAGACGAAACGATGACGATATTATCGAGCGAATAAATTGCGCTGCGTTTAGCAGCCTGCCAGACTTTATTACGCTTTTCTGCGACTGTAACGCGCCGATAGTGCGCGTTACAAATTGGAGAACGTACTTTACATCGTAGAGGCGCGCGGGCGGGGAAAAAAATAAATGCGGAATTAGGGGCCATTGTCTTGGTAATCGATGCGGTGGGGTGAGATATGAGGCTCGCGGTGTACGTACGCGAAGATCGATGCGCCGAGCAGATTAGTCGAGAAGAAAGCGCTTAGTATCCGAGGATGAAACTATTACGCGTTCATAAACCAAAGAAACCCAGAAGGGGGTTAAGTACGGATTACGGGGAGAGAGAAGTACGGGATAGGCTGAAGGTATACGGGTACGTTATATGAATAGCATATTCAGGAAATGCAAGCGCAGTGCTTACATACGAATTATGACTCCGATATACCGTAGCGTTCGATTCGGCGTACGACTGTGTCTAATTATAATCAAAGAGACATCGTTTCCTCGACTGCAGTCCTATAACGACGCGCCCAGGAAGTCAGCGCTTTTCACATGCGTCGGACTAAGGACATAACGGGAGTTGATCGGGCGAAGAATTTTTCCGACGGCAACCGGTAATGAAATACATAACCGTAGGGAGCGCTGCGATACTAAATTAGGTTGTCCCGTGTCACGAGGATGATGGACTCATCGTTTAGCGCTGTGTCGTACGGATAATTACTCCCATACAGGGAGCGAGGTCGCAAAAAGCATGCGACTTTAAAGGGACGAGAGCCGTGACGGGCTCTCCTACCATACGAATGAAGTGATTCGTGAATGGCTTCTTTGTGCGTCTGAATCGTTCCTAACGAATCGGCGACTGCACGACGGCGACGCTCTGTCTCTACGTGCACATTGAGCCGAGGCTCACGAGGCGAAGTTGCACTGTACGGCTCTTGTTCACGGCAGGCCGAGCACACGTCGTGGCCTAAATTTTATTCGAGACTGAGTTGCCGTCGGCCCGCGAGAACACGTCGGTTACGAGGTATTGTTCCGGCATTTACGAGGCGCGTTAAAAATTCGCGCCGACCGACCGCGCCGTTTGCAGGAAAAATCGCTCGCGCTCCGTCTCCCCCTCCCTCACCCCTCCTCCTCTTTGTTTTTTTACCAACTCTCGGAATACGTTAAGCCGAGAATCTGCCGGCTCGCATATTACGGCCGAAATAGCGAAGGCTTCTCTCGTCGAGGGTTCCGCGGCGCTTGAAAAAGTTTCGCGTAAGTATTGATTTTCCATGCTCCGCGCTCTCTCGTGCATGCACGCCGGCGAGGAATCAATTGACCCCGAAAGAAAGCGCACCCCCGTCGATGCCGTTCGCCGCTCTCGGGAACTGAGAACTACCGTCGCGCGAAATTCGCGAATTAAGAAAGCGCGGCTAATGCACGGCGGCCCCGCTGCGATAACCTCGTGCAAATTGAATTTCTAGTTTTCTGCTACGAGAGCGCGCGGTGCCCGAGATTCCGGGGTCTCTCTCGCCTATGTTAAATGTGTTCCGGCGATTAATTGGCCGTAATACGCGGACAATGTGAGCCGGGAACGGCTGTGACACGTTATCAGGATTCGCGAGGGACGTCGGTATCGAAGATAGCGATCGGCGCCGTGCTCCGTGAAAACTGCTTCGAGACTTCAGGTCGTCGAGGCTTCCTCTTCAATGCAAACCAGTTATCGAACACCACGGCGCAGTCATTTTAAATGCACTCTACGTAGATAGAAAAATCGATTAACCTCTGCTCGAATCGTTCTCCTCGAGGACCGGAGATTGTTTTCACAAATTTTAAATACCAAGTGCTCGAGGATAATGACCACCTGAATCGCGATTACGCCGCGCCGAAAGGAATTACTTCTCTTGAGATCCCGTTTCTGCTTCTTTGCATAGTCTTCAAAAGAGTCCCGTTCCTGGCTTCATCGAACTTCGAAAATTATTAAGCAGACCTCTCTGAATTCCGTGATACGAGCATTGAGGCGTTTAAGCTACGTCTCTTAGGAAATGGCAAGATGTTTTAGAGCGTCGTGCAGTACTTTTCTTTCCAGTTTTCATGCTTTCAAGTAAAATACTCTTTGATTATAACACAATACGTATATTTCAACCGTATCGTTTAGATTTAATTATTATCTGACCACTTAAGCGAATATCAACGAAGTGTCTACGTCCGCACTATCTACGCGCCAAAAATATCAGTACCACGAAATGTGACGACAATTGACGACTTAGAGCGACTTTCCACGTCGTGAACTCATAAACTTAAGTAATGGAGGTTGACAATTGCGCGCGTGAGCCGCCGTGGCCCGGAGCAAATAAGGTTTTGCCGCATTTTCGCGAGGAATCGTAAACTCGCGAGCGTTCGAGGAGAGCGCTCTCCCGCAACATTTCCACCCGTTCTCCTTCCTTTTCCTTCACCTCTCGGCCAGCTTCCCGTTTTCCACCTACTTCGACTTTCTCCCGCTCCTCCCGCCCTTTCTTCTTTCCTCCCTCCGCCAACACCGACGCCCGTTCGCCCTCCACAAAATGAACCCATAACGAGTTACGCCGTTACTGCCTTACCACCCGGTATTAACATGGGGGCACGTACCTCGCGGGGATTTGATTCCGCGAGGTAATAACCCCAGGGAGGCACGTTCGCACTGCGAAAGCTCACGACTTACTTCTTGCGCGTTCATATAACCGCGGACACGTACACACGCCCATTTATCGGCAATACGGGAACCATGGCGTGCGCGCGCGCGCGTTTCACGTACGAGTGGCCTGTGCGCGCAGGTGTGCCTGCTACGTGTGTCCGACACCTTTCCAACAATCCCACCTGCTCATGTGTCAAGCTCGTGACGACGAAGCCGCTTTCGTGATCGTAAACCGCAATTTAGTCGAGCCGAGCTGTGCCGGGCGAGCCACCCGCTTCGCATCTTAAGTAAATGAAAGGGTTTTAGCCCGCGGCGCGGAACGACGGAATCGTAAAGTTTTCGCGTTCGTTCGTTCGTTATTAATCCGCGGATCAAATTTAGCCGGCGACCGCGCTTTACCGCCGTCGCTCGTCCGGGTATTGCTGCTGCTACTGATCCCGTTTCGGCCGGTGGCGTTTTAAGGCGGATACAATAGGCCCTTTACGACGCGCGGGCTATTCCGACGTCGGTATGTACTACCTCGTCATGTTCCGTATCACTTTACGTACTTCGATGAGAAGGATAGGAATGGCGAATTTTTCGGGACAGCGCGAAAGGTGTCCGACGGAATCATGTGCCTGTGAAGCGAGAGGCCCGAGGCGAAAATGACGTAGAGAGGCCCGATTCGTCTCTCTGCGCCACAGCTACTTTTGCTTGTGTGGTGAATATAAGGAGAAGCGAACGAGCGAGCGGACGGCGGGAGGCCGATCCGAACTATTGTGCGTCTGATCTCCGGTATTACGTTGCAATTTACCATTCAATTAGCGACGTCGCCGTCGCCGTGAATGCCTGAAATTACTCAGGTCGTTAATGCGCGCCAGGATCGTTTCTGCGTTCGTCGCGCGATCGGGAAGGGAATGTCCTCCGGTCTCGTGCCATAATCGCGTCTGGTCATTCTCGACGTCGAAGGCATTCGTTGAGGAAATTGGTACCGGTCGTCGGGCCATTTTCCTGGCGACTCCATTAAGGATACCGTGCACGTCCAAGAAGATTGGCTCGAGTAGCTTTCCGGCGATCCACCTGGAAGCACCTGGCTAACGCCTGGAGCTACAGAAAGGGCCCTTCTTGTCGAGTTTCTTATTTAGAAGCGCCGAGAGGTGCGATCGTTTTGCAGTAATCTCGAAGATGCTTTCTCAATCTTTTCTATTTCCTCCTTACTCCGATTCCGTCCGTTCGGTCGGCGGCGTATGCAAATGTTGTAGTCGAATTTACGTGGGGCCCGATGTATGATTTTTGGAATTGTTTGGGCAACGTTTACGCTGGTAGAATTTTTGAAGTTTATTGTTAATTGTGTACAGATAGAGATACTGGGATTGAATCTGATACGAAAGCTTGTTTAAGTGTTTCGATTTGGAACACGGCATGAAGGCACGTGAAAAGAAGTTCGATTGCATTGAAGAAGGAGGAAATAAAGCGAACGCATGCAGTTACAGACAGTAGACAGTACACACGACGTCAGCTAGGCCGCTTACCTTATTCAGTCGCGTCGTTTTAAGAAACGTTATCTCGCAATCTGTTGACGACTAACGAGTATAAAAGATCTAATTTTCATTAACCACACTCCTTTCCGCAGATTAATCAATTTAATTTGCAAGCCTTTGTATGAGCCAGAATAACACACTCCATACTAGGTTTTTTTGAACAAAAAATAAAATGGTTTAGTATTATTCTGAAATTGGTTAAACGAGTGCACAATGTTTGGAGAAAAATGGCATGCTCCTATACGCGAAAAACAATATCCCGCCACCCCAACATGTTTCGGCGCGGCCCACCGGACCGACCCCTTAAATCCGCGATGCCGTTCGCACATCGTCATTCGGCGAACGTTTAAAGTTCAATCGTATCGTCGCGCGGATAAATCAATATCGTCACACCGCCAGAATTTAATACGTTATCGACAAACTTCTCGGTCGCGAGCGGTTATTCTCGTACCGAATTGCGGGGCCACGGAATCTCAATAATTATATTTCCCGTAATGAACGAAATTCCGTGTAATGTGTTCCTGCAAATTGGTGAATTGCGATATTAAATTAACCCCCTTCGCCTGGGTGAAGCCAATAATCCGTTGCAATAAAACGCGGAGGCAGCTGTGCCTGCCTCGCGCCGACTTCACCGATGTCTATCCATGCACCTATACAGATGCACGCAGCTCGACGTGTGCGCGGCGAGGGTACACGCTGTACTCTCCGGCTGCGCGCGTAACCCGTTCGATGTATGGCGCATAATCCGTTTCGATTTTACAAATACGGCAGCGCTCTCCGCTTCATGCGCAAAATGGCCCTTCTCCGTGTCCTCGGAAAGTGAATTAGCGAGCGGTCGGCATGCATCATTACGACCGCATCGTGTACATTTAATCGTTGGGACTGCTCGTAGAGGGCACTTGAAGCTGACGGTTAATTCTCGTGCGATTAATGTGTTACGGATAATCGGCGCTCATTTACCGATTGTCGAAAACAATGAACGACGAATTAGGAGGCGTTAACGTCCGATTAGCGGCGGCAGGTCCCCTTTACGAGCGTGTGCGACGGCTGGCCTGCGTCTATGTGCGTAGGAGTTTCGCTTATGAGGCGTGCATAGAGGCATGAGCCATCAGCATTGTGCGAGCCGCGCATTGACGTTTCAGCTTCCAGAAGGGGCTTAAAGTCGACACGCTTGCGAACCGAAAGTGGCAGACCCTGGCAGCGAGTATGAAAGGGACGTGCGCTTTGCTGAGGATGTGCGCGAAGATACGCTGGGTCGCAGATTAGAATAATCGATTCCTGCAAATTGCCTGCTTCCGATGGTTTGCGGAACTGCTTGCATTGTGCATAGCAGTAGGCAGTTTGAATGACACGTAGAGAACGCAATTTCATGTGGAACGATTATTTCATGCATAATCGCCCGTTACAGCCGTATGTTTCCTTAGTGACAGGTTAATCGATTTGCACGCCACGTTTTCGAGCCACCCTAAGCGTACCCGTTGATTGGAATCTCAAAAATACGTCTCGACCACACATCACACTTCCAGCGACCTTTACTTTAATCCGTTGAAGAAATGTCCTCGATGCCCCGACACTGTAATTATGTCAATTACCTAATGGTTCATGCTTTCATCGCAAATACGGCGTTTATCGGTGAGCATCAGCAGAGCAAAGTCCGTATAAAGACAGAGATAGAGAAATAAACAGTATTGTACGTAAAGCGATAGTGGGTGAGAGTGAAAGAGAGAAACAGAGAGAGGGAGAGAGAGAGAAGAGGATGTTGGTGCAGCGCGGCGTCGGGCAGCGATCTTTAAGAAGCTTTCGTGAACTGAGGCTCTCAAGGGGGTTTTCCTGGAGCGATCGCTTTATCGGATATCGGGACTCGTGATTTTCAGCGAAGTACCGCTTACAGCCCGTTAGGCGGCCCGTTTATTTGACGCAGGGCGATCTTCCATTTCGCTCGAATCCTCTCGCGGTCCCCGTAAACTTTCCAGTTTATTTGTCGAGCGACCGCTCATTTGCACGGAAACGCGCTTCGATCTCCAATTAAGGCGCGGCGAAGGCGCATAACCCGATTATTAATTCGAGAAGACGATCGTCGTACGCGCGTGCGAGAGAGAGAGAGAGAGAGAGAGCGAGCAAAAATGGCGAGATGCCGTAACGGATAAGAACGTCGCTCGCGTAAATCGAGCAGCTGAAATCTCCTCGGCCGGTTCGTGGCACTCGTGGGCAGAAGAGGTCGCGTTTTGCCAGGAATTTCGCGCTGCGGCAAGGGGACTTACGAATGGGAGTGAGAGACGGACGCAACGAGGCCAGACGGACGAAAAAAAGATCGAACGACGAGCCGAGTAGAGAAAGAGAGCAGACGCAGACGCGGCGCTCGTAGATTGGAACCTAAGCTCGTAATCGTACCAATTTTACGGATATCTGCCCGTCCGATTTCCGAATCATAGAACGATAACGACGGGCGCTCGTCGTTTTCGTGACTCCTCTCGCCCTCCCCCACCCGAATCGGGGTCGCGGCTGAAAGGAAATCATCGAGCGAACGGCGACATAATCGAGGGACGATTCCTCATTCGGCGGATATCCGCATATACAATCTCCATTGTGCTTGATTAGATTGGCGCCGCGGGAGAGATTGAAAAGAGCTCGCTCGGCGGCGAGCAGGCGGCTTCGTGATTTCCGCTTTCGGATCTCGATATTTTAATGTCAGCGTCGATTCGCCGACATTCCCCGTGACTTTGCGCCGGACGATCGACTAGTCACTGTGCATTTAAATTCGTCTGCTGTGAGCGCGTCGTTGGGGGAGGCACGGATCGATGCTACGCGTTACTCTCGTTCACGCCGACATCGCATTCCGCGATCTTCAAAGAGGAAACAAAGAGCTAAGGACCTTTGGATGCTGGCAAAAGAAAGCTCTGCGCCGGGCGCGTCGCTTTTACAAACCACTTTATCGCCCCAGTCTTTGATACCCTTCGACTAACCGCGTCTCTTGAAGTCTACTCCAGAGAATAGTGTCAAACCGCATGTTTTACCTCTCTCTTTGCGCTTTTTCCCCTCGAAACGTGTTTTCCCCTAATTGATACCGTACACATTCGTCGTTTAATTATATTTTTCACTACAACGCGCTGCTGCTAACAATAAGTAGCTACACGTTCGATTAGTATATAATATCTCTCTACACTGCGTTAACTTGTCTCATCGTATGCGAGAAAGTCGATTTATAGAAAATTGCTAGGATTTTCAATTTCTTTCCGCCCTCATTCTAATTGCGGATCGCCGCATGCAAAAAGTTTCTATCGCTCCCCAATTACGCGGGAAGCCGATATTTTTGCGGGCGTCGTCTCATTCGGTCAGTGGGTCCGGGTTGCCGAGCTGTAATTGAAGCAATTTCATGGATACTCGCTCGTACACTGTGGCGAGTCCCTTTTCCGCAGATAATGACCGAACCCTAGGCTGCAGTAATCGATCTCCGTCAGTCTGTCCGTGATCCGCAGTCGCTCACCAGCCCGCCACGTAACATTTTACCGAATACACAAGAGCACAGCAGCGGGGGGCCAAGCTTTCCGCGTATCTAAACGTGGCAAGGAGCCGGTATCTTTGAGTTCCAAGCGACCCTCCACCGTCCACGATTTTCGATTGGCGTTCGAATGTAGTTAAAGCAACGATGCTAACGGTCGGAGTGTTTTTATTCGCCTTTTTTGGAGTTCTGCCGAATTTATTGAATTCTCTGGTGTATTCGTACTAGATACTTATTGCAGCAAAGAATTACATCTCGCTCAACTCATATAATTTTACGATGAATCGGCTGGTAATCGTCAATTGAAAGCTATTTCATCAGTATGTTACTTTTTTGTCGAGTTGAGCATTAAGAGAGACCCTATCAGGCACTCGGGAAAATAGAATTTTCCTCGCCGTACTGTCTTACTAGATCCAAGCCCCGGAACACAAGAATTGGTCTATCTGTTTCCCCATCCTGTCCCGATCTCTTTCCTCCGCTCTGTCGTCGTTTTTCTACGCTATCGCGGAGTACAACAAAGTGCACGAAGAAAGCAATTAGCGGCGCGTTCGCAAAGTCGGTGCTCGGTCGACTTACGGCGCCAACGAACGATACTATTCGCGAAATATAAATCCCTCTAATTCCATGCAATTAGCCGGGCGAGTTCCGGGCGAGCAGAACGGTCGCTGTTATTCGGAAATTAAACTTTTCCTTTCCTCCCGTTAATGAAAACATTGGACCGCATCGCCGTGTCTACCGAACACCCGAACACAGCGCGCCAATTACGCGAGCGTAACAATATTTCGGCAAACAGCTGTTTCAATCTCTCACACGCTCTCTTATTCTCTTAGGCTCGAAATGGCCGCACTCGTACAATTAGTCAACAAAATTTTCAAGATGCTATCTTTTAATATTATCCAGATTTATTAAGCGAAACATATAACTCTCGGACATATGGCTCGATTTTCTTCGAAGCAGGCGACCATTATCGTCTGCAGTAATCGGTGTCGCGAGAGCTTTCCCTTTGATGTCGCGCAGAATGGCGCAACATTGTCTTGGGATCCCGTTCTTACTCCGGCAAACTTCGTCCTAACCGAGATAGTGAGCTATTATTTTGCAAGATCAACGCGATGAGTTTAGAATTTATTTAAGCAAAATGTCGATTCCCAACGTCAATTTCATGACATTACTTAATGTGGATATATTTTTGTTTTCAGGTAAGTGGAGGATGTAAGTCTGTCTGGCTAATGAGTGACTGTCCGCATCTACTTCGAGTGAACAGTAAGAACATACAATTGATCATTATGGATTTTTTTTTGTGACTCCCTTAACAATTTTTTTCAAAGAAAACATCGATACGACGATGTATACATACACATCGTAATTATTACACTGATGAAAATTAAGCATCTATGATTCCCCTACCACTGCTAAATCAGACTCGCGAGACCATTGCTCGCATGCATGTACATCTCGCGATCGTCTTCACGCCAATGTCCCGAGCGTTACATATAATGAAACAATGGCATCCGCCGCTGTTGCCAGGAATCCCTCGACAGACGCCGTAAGATAGAAAAGCTTTTCCTTTACAAAGGGCGAAGAAAGTGGTCCAGGAGAAAGTGGAAATACGGCGATATGAGGAAGTGAGAGGAAGGAGGACGGAGAAGGCTAAATGAACGGTGGGCGAGGAGTAGAGTACGTGTCGATCGGAGAGAGTCGGCGAGAGGGAAACGGATAGAAACGAGCGAGATGCCGAGCCAAATCCCCCGAATCCGCGCGATACAGGGAACACATTTGCAGGATATTGTTCGTCATCCGTAAGAACGGGAACGTTAGCCGCGCCAGCCTTCGAGCTTTTGGCTAAGAAGAAGAAACTATTAATCCGTTTGCGCCGGTATCAGCGCGGCACCGGCTGCTTCGAAGCACTGGCATAATCCCGACGGCATTACCGTTCTCCCGGCCCATTCCTCTTACTTTTTAAGACGGCTCATTGCGGCGGGAAGGTCGGCGGGCACGTGACGCGCGTACACGCAATACGCAATGAACGACCGATGGACGGACACGCATACGCTTATGCATACGTGTGACGTGTGACTGTTTGAGCGCGAATGCTTGAGGACAAGTTTTTCAGTGGCGATTGCAAAACGACGTAACGAAAGTCGAGACTTGTACGGATATTAGCGTTGATAGAAGCGGATAGTGAGCTGTTGAAGAAAACTCATCCACTGGGATGGTTATGTCTAATGACTGGAATAAAGATGGTGACCTGAACAGATGTTTGCGATGGCCATTTTCGGCGATGACGTGAATATATGAGAGGAAACGTCACGGCAAAATTTATCGTCTGATCGCCGTATTAAAATTAGGACGCAACAGGAAGTTCAGAATGAAGGATCCACTCGCCTTGCGCCGCGAGGCGATACCTCGTTACGCTCCGCTCCGGCCGCGCATTTATTTCGACGAACTCATCGTCAAAAACACAACCGCGCATTTCATAATTTTCCGCCACCGGTGGACTTGTTCTCCCTGCCCTCCTTCCCGCCGTATTGTTCTACTTGCGCAACTCGTTCGCGACTACACGTCCGTGAGGTACGGAAAAACACGGCAAGTAGCGAAAGTGCGAGCATGCGGCATGCGCGCGCGCGCGCGCGCTCCATTCCTGATTAAAAACTGGGTCGAAAATATGCACCGAATGTACTCGGCTTCGGAGGCTTAACTCGGTTTTTTTTTACCCTCTTTTTGTTTTTTGTTATAGTAAAGGAAACTTTGACAAGTGCCATGGCGCACGCTAGGGGTTCTCTGCCACACGCCGTTCACTCGCGGCCGTCGAGTCGGCGAAAGCGTTTCGCTCGATTCGAGTTACCCGGGCGTTATCATTATTTTTTAAGGTTCCACTGCTCCACGCTCCGAGAAACGCAAATTCAACACAAACGCGCGCGCGCCCGTCCGTCCAATGGGATTACACAAACTTTTCCGCGCCCGGAGAAAGGCGAGCGGTTGCGGCGCTTTCGAATTCAGACGATCTCGCCTCGACGTGAGGTCGGCCGAAGGAGGGGCTTCGGAGCGAGGGTGGACTGCCGGCGGTGGCGGTAGGCAATGGGAATGAAACTTTCGGATGCTTCGTTCGCGTGTTCTTACTTTAAGCGTAAAAACGTCAGAGCGCGAGACGTTGTTCTTTGCAGGTAACGCGACCATTATCACCTTCCGCGAGCGTTTTCATAGTTCAGGGCAGACCGCGTTTGTACTGAAATTCCGCAAGACGCGATCGGCGGTCGAAGGACGCGAGGCAGGAGACTTTGTTCGTGGCTATGGCGAAAAATACGCCACATGCAACGTTCCTCTACATACGTACAGAGTCCTACCTGCATCACACATATGCTGATTATGATTAATCGTAAGGATACTTACATTCGTACACGTTTTAATCCAAACGTACACCTTACGCACTCATCTACATATTTATCGACACAGACCTACGTAATGCTCGTATTTCTAAAAACGGACGTATTTACACCGGTCTGGACTATCTGTCTCAAGCAGCCACTTCGCCTCTTTCTCTTTTCTCAAAAGCAGCAACGCGCTGAAGAAGACGACGGGGACGACGACCACCACGACGATGACGACGGCGTCGGCGTGGGCGTCGTAGGCGGCGGCATCTCTCGAAGAAGGGCATTGTTTTATTCCGACCGCGTAGCAGACACTCCTCATCCACCCGCACCCCCTCGCCCAGCGCCCTTTCCTGACTGCCACTCTCGACAATTTACCCCCGTCTCGACCGTTCCCCACCGACCCTTCTCCCCCGCCGGTTTTCCACTCTTCTCCAGCCGCAGTCCTCCACCTCTCACTCCGCCACCTCCGGCTCCTCTACCCGTTTCATTCTCTTCCGCCACTTCCTCAACCGGCCGCCGCTTCTGTCCTTGTTCTCTTCGATGACGCCCTGGCTTAATGACGCCGCCGCCGCCGCCGCCGCCGACGTCCTCAATAACACATTGCGTATACTCGAGAACGCACCGAACTCTCGATGCCGATTCTTCTTTCGCTTCCGCGCCCCCTCACTCGGCCAGACTACCCGTGCCCGTGCCGATTCTCTCTCTCACTTTCACGGCCCCGCTCACTCGATACGCCGCCCCTTGCTCTGTCTCGCCTTTTTTTTTGTTTTTGTTTTACTGTTCCCCGCCAAATATTTCGGCAGATCCCGGGTTTAATATGTGGAAAAGCTCGTGCAGATACCGACGGCTTATTGCCAGTTGTTATTTTCGGTCCACGCCGGATATAACGCTGGGGTGAGAGACTGGGCGAATACGGGAGGAAATCGCGCGCGGGACAGAGTAAAGGAACGCATATGCATCGACGTTGGCACGCACACGCGGCGGTTGCGCATCGGCAACGTGCCGTGCGTGTATCTATAAAAAGAGAGACGGAAACTGACCACGGTAACACTGTTAGCGGAGAACATTGAAGGGATCCGTCACTGCAGTGTCGAAAGCTTCTTGCCGTCGATTTTCCGAAAAAATGTCCAACCACTCCACGTCGACCCCCCTCATCCCTCAGCCTCATTGTGTCCGCGCCGGTCCACCTGCGCCCCTTTCCCGTCCCTACGACTACTATCGCCATCAGCGCCACGTGTTCACCCGGGAATAACCGTTTTACGAGCGTATCCGCGCGGAACTCGTGTATGCGCGCCGGATAGCTGTGTCGAAAAAAACGCGATAAACCGCTTTCGGTGCTTGCGGATTGAAATGTCGTGTCCGCCTCGGTTCTCCTCTGTCTGCGCGCCTGCCTCCCGATTGGTCGATTGGACGGCAGACCGGCAATTGGCGCGAATTAACGTGCCATCTGCGATACGTTCCACTTTGGCTTCCGTAGATGAATATGGGACGTATCGAAGGACGGGACTGTGTGACTTATTCGCGTTCGGTGCACGTCGTTTTGTGCCAACTGTACAGTACGTACATTTTTGACATTTGCTCGGAATCTTCGAATCATTTTGGTTTATTCGTTATTAGTTGTTAATAATCGATTTCCATGATCGTACTCGGAGCAACGGTCGCTGGAAGTCGAATCGAACGAATTAATTGGCACGTGGAAGACGGCGCACGATAATTTTATACAGTGTGAGAGTTGAACGGCGCAAAGAAGAGTGGAAAGTCACAGTGAATGTGCGGGAATGAAAACATCGACGCTCGTTTGTTTTACCGTCGCGCCCAAGTAAAAAGTCCGTAAATCGTCCCCCGCGAAGACTCGCAAACCCTGTTGCGGTGGCGCGGGAATAACGGGCCACGATTGCATCAGCGACCGCCCAGCACCCCATTGTAAATTAAGCACGTTCGAGGTTGCCTAATGGAAGAGAAAAGAGGATGGAAGGTGGCAGACGCACGTAAAACGAGATGGGGTGGCCTGAAACGTAGGAGTAAGATATATTCCTTGGGAAAGCGGAATACTGAAGAAATCGTTAGAGAGGGAGCGGCAGATACTTATAAAGCAGTAAGCAAGAAGAACGATCCAAAAATGTACATATACTTAATACCGAGTGTCTGCGAAGTGTCTCAGTGGCGTTCCTAATCCTGCATCGATAATATAATACACGGCAACCGACGCAAAGCTTAAAGTCAAATCGTGCAACATAATTACTTTGTATCCGTTCTCGTGAACCTCTTACTCTTTTTCGTGGCATGATCTTTCTCAAGCATCGGCAACAGAAGCCAGACGGCACTCCGCGTCATTGGGGAACGTAAATATCGCGTTTGCGTCGCTCGGGAAATCGTTCGCTTATCGAGGGGCGAACTTCGTGCTCGCGTCTACATCGGTTCGCCGCACTCTCTCTCTCTCTCATTTTCGCTCACGACGAACGCGGTTCGGCAAGAGAAGGGTGCATCGCGGGGCCTGGCCGTCAGAAGCGCGCGACACGAGACGTATAGCGTGCGCGAGGGGCAATTTTGCATAACGAATCGACGAGCCGCTCATCGATCTCTCGAGTGTCGGTATTATCGGTGTAAATTATCGAGAGTCTGGAGCACGTACGAGTTCAGCGATGCGGCAGCGCCGCCGGCAACCACTCCATTTCGTGGAAATATAAATGGAACTTGCGGCTTGCCCGTGGGTATGTGTCAGGGGGCGCGTGCACGGACGTGTCTTTTCGATCGAGTGCACCCTCGAGGAAGGAGAATGTAATCGAGTGGGGGTTGTGTCTCGCCAAACGACGACGTAGGTACCGAGCCTTTGGATCGGCTTCTTCGATCCGTCGACTAACCGCGTTTTCCACGTGAATGTGCACATATGAGAGGCGGGTGGGAGGTGCGTTTATTGTGAACGCGTAGGTAAATGTGTACGCGCCGGTGCGTGCTGCTGGTGTGCCTCCGACGTATTATTACGTTCGGATCTCGTCGAGATCGCTGGGAAGCTATGAGAGGTCGAGGGTAATCCGCCCCTCTCGGCGGGAGGAGACGGCGAACGAGGCGGAAAGGTAATAAATATCGGGTACCGGTTGGCGAAACGCGAAACGCGATCGCCGTCGCTTCTTGCCACTGCACCGTGCGCACGCGCGCGTTCCTCGAATAAGTAAATGCAATTAGGGGAGCTTTCTCATTTGGCCGCGACAACGGCGACTTGTTTTTCCCGACCTGCGTCCGGGGGTCGCTGGAGGGCTGAGCAGCTGAGGGACAAGGACGCGGGAGGATCGAAACAAAGAGGCACGAGCGAGATGCAGGGGAGCGGGGCGTAGGTTAAAGCGAGAGCCAGCGGATGAAGCTAGTGGGTGAAGTGGAGATTACGAAGGGAACAATCGTGCCGGGCCAGAGTATTAAACATCCTTGTCTGACGTTTCTGGTATAATTAATCTCCTAATTAGAAGGGAGTGCGCGCGGAAATTGGCGGCGAGAACGGCGGGCCCTGCGGAAAGCGACCCCACGATGGTCCGCAGTGCGTTTCGAGCTCTTCTCAACGCCTTCATATAACCTTTCCTCTCACGAGCCCGCACGTCAAAATGGGCGGCGCGGGGCGGGGGCGGTAGAGAGAGAGAGAGAGAGGGGAGGGGGGAGACGAAGAGAGATCGTTGGCGCTGGTGAGAGCCTTATAAATTATTATAGACGGAAATTCGCCTCGCAGATTTACCCTGTCGGTGCAAGCATAATGAGCACACGACCGGAGCTACTCCGGAAACGCACGATTCTGTATAACTACTGATATTTTCATAAGACACAAAGACCGTCTCTCGCTCGGATATTTTAAGGATCGTAATTCTCGCTTTATCTCCGTGAAATCTCTGCTTTTCTGGCCCGCGTCCGTGTCGCACGGATCATTCCACGGTCAGTGCACGTGAATCGTCTTATGCCAGCCGGTACGTGCATCGTATAGACTGTAGAGTATCTTTCGAGTCCAAATAATCTAGTATCGAACATTCTTATCCGTCGACACGACACTGCCGGGTCTCGCGATTTCGCAATGCTACAAACTATGCGCAAACGAGGGTCGAATGAGTGGCGTTTCGACGTGCGGGAATATTCGAAATACCTGCACGCCGAGCAGCAGGACGCGGAGGAAGAGGCAAAGGTGGGGGAGAGAGTGCCTTTGCTCGAAATTGTAGCTTGTGTGCTTCGTGCGGTAACCGGCGTGCCGCTTCTGACAGCGTCGGCTGTACCCCGTCGTAATTCCGAGGTCGTCTAGGCGAGGTCGCAAACGTTGCGACGGTGTACACTGCCGACATAGCGACTAAATCGTATTACCGCCCTCACAACAAATTACGAACCGACGCCTTCCGATTGCCGGAGAACTAAATCATTCTTGCCACTGTGACGCGACGATTCGGTCAAGAATGCATCACATAGAATTACTCAAATTACTAGACACAGTTGCGCGACACAAAAGTTTCAGATCTTGTGTACCGGGCAACGACCGCGCACTCTAAGTCTGTTGCAATATATGAATATTCTGCAACCTCACTATCGTGACAGTCATAAAATCGTTGCATTTAATTAACTCTGCGCTCTAATTGCGTGGCACTTAAGTATTACGAGAATATTGCGAGAGCAACGGGAGGGTATTGACTTATCCGGCGCGAGAGCGTCAGCGACTGCACGCGTGGGTTCCAAACTGCTAGCACCACGTGCGATTTGTACGCGCGAGAACTACGAGGCGCCGTTTGTAGTCCGCAGTTAAAACTCATAGGCGAGCAACGGTGAGACCACTGACACCGCTCTGAGCACCATTGCCATGGTTCCAAATTGCCAAGATGAAACGAGATATTGCCAGTGTGTACGGGTACTTGGCATTAAGCGTCAACGACACGAGTTGCTCGAGCCATGAGCCTTCTTCATTATTGCGCCTTCCGTGGACCGCAATCTGCGCATTCGAAGTCGCTTGCATAAACTGTGCACTCTTTTCCACCTCCTTCTTCGTTACCTTCTTTTTCTTCCCCCCTCCTCCCTAATCATCGTTATGCAGTTTCATTCTCGTTCGTCATATTTCCGCCTCACTCTTGACTTCCTTTCTTGTAATCGTCTTCTGTCTTCTGTCTCTCAAGTTGCACGTTTTGCCGTCGTTGTTATTCTGCACCGGCTGGCTTATGGGTAATGGATGTTTTTCACTGTTAATCCCAACCACGACGACCTGCACACTGTGTCGTTGTGCATTTACTCCCGATCGCAAGTTCTTGTGTCAATGTTGGAACAGTTATTAGCATGAAAAACACACGCATATTTAATGGAGTCTTCATTTCTTCGTCATTTTCAAATTACGTTCATTAGTATTCTGTATTTATCCCTTTGTTTTAAAGGTATCTTCCGTTCTTTCCTTTTTGCATAATATTCAGTTTCAGCTTTTCAAGCTATCCCGCTCATCGTTATTCCTGATCTCGTTCCATTGATCTTTAAAATGTCGATGCATTCGAATTGTAATTAGCGCAATGACAATGTGCAGCTTTATTCGTTTTGTTTTCCCGATTCAATGCTTTCGTATCAGAGTCACAGTCCACGGGAACAGAGTTTGTGAGTCACGAACAATGCTCGACGAAAGTATCTTATATTTGCTTCAGCCAACGCTGCTTTTTTCGTCGTTGACCTGACCCGCTTCTGCCTGCGTTCTCTCGTACCATTTCTTTCCGCATTTTTTCCTCCCTATTTTCCCCCGAGACTATTCCGCTCCCAATCTCTAGGAACTGCGTGCTCTTCTTACGTTATCACAATGCCCCTCGCGTTCCTTTTAATTTTTTTCAACCACCCCCCTTTTACGAACTTCCGCCGTTGTCGATATTAACTTGGGTTCTGTTCGCGACTGCCCAACGGCCGCCACTCTCTTATCGGCTACGACAGCGAAGCTCGCCCGCTCGCCACGTTTCCTTCGACTCGCTCGCTTAAAATTCAACGCTTCACCGCTCGAATCGCCGGCGGAGGACGCGAAATTCGCCCCGGAATGTAATTCTCATTTCGCCGGAATGTAATTTCCGCGCGGACTCTCGGCGTCTACCTAGCAGGTGACCCAAATAATTTCGCCGACAATGGGCTTAGAAAATGAAAGTACGTCCGCGAACCGGCGGACTTGTTGCTGCGAAGTCACGAGCGTCTGTTGCGAGTTGCGGAAGGATGTAACAGCTTCTGCATTGTTCCCGGGGAAATTGGATTTGGTACGGCTGAGCCATTGTTCCGCATTTACGCCGCGCAAAGTTCGTTGATTCGCCGAGACTTATTCCCGCATTTTGCTGACAGCGCATTTGTGTCTGGTGACGGCGCGAGAGCGCTCCGTAAACGGTATCGGGAAACATTTAACGGCCGCGAGTGTCTGTGTCGCGCGGAAGCAGCGTCTTATATTGTGGCCGAGAGATTAATTTGAGGAATCAGAAAAATGAGCATCTTTAAAGTTGATTGCTTCGCTACGATCGCGGGAGACAGTTCTCGAACCTTTGGATTTGTCTTACTTCGTGGCATATTGACCCGCAATAAACACTTCAACTAATTGTTTCCGACAAGTGCGAACACGTTCATGGTCGTAATTTCGTCAAACAATAATAATACACAGGAAACGTTGAATCGAAAAACGGCGTAACAGAGCGCGGTATCATTTCGACCGGCAGACAGACATATTCTTTCTATACGCGGTTCGGTCGATCACAATCAGCCGGCCGGTCCTGAAAGCTGTGACGAAATTCTCGGCACGATATCCGCGGACACGTCTGAACTACCGGCATTCCTGAAGCATCGTCCGCCACGAAAGCGTTACTCTCAGCTACTCCCGTCTTCCTGCGGCACGTTGATTTCCGACGTGACGTCGACTGACTTCGCTGCCTTCCTCTCTCCCTCACTCGTCCGTCGCTGCAGTATGTACACTCGGTCCAGCTGATGGACTGAAATGAGGCTCATTCGAAACCTCAGCAGAGAGTTAAGAGAGTACATACACCAGCGGCGCTGCTCTCTAACGTTTCACTCTCTTTTTCTCTCCCATTCCATCCGTCTCTCTCGCATTCCCCAAGCGTCCTTCTCGCACGAGCGACGGAGCTTCTCCGATTCACCCCGAAGCTCGCTTCTGCCGTGGCACAACCAGCAGCCTCGCGTGCCACCATCACCGGAAGCGCCCGTGTACGTGCATTCGGCACCGTGGCCATTGCTAGCAACGTTTCGCCGACCGCATCGTCAGAAAGATATAGTCGGCGTTGAGGAGAGCGAGAAGGAGGCGGGTGGGGCAGGTGGAGGCGAAGACAGATAAGGACAAGAACGGGTAGCGCGACTTATGTCGGAGGAAATGAGAGAGGGCGAGAGATGTGGAAAGGGAGTAAAATACAGGCCACCGTCGTATTCCCTATTCGCAACCGCGCATGGTAACTACCGTGCAGCTGGAACGACTACCGCTCTACCAGTCTGTTGCTGCTGCAGGCGAGCAGCCATAGCGAAAAGTTAGCCGGCTCGCTCGCTATTTTTCCATGCCATTAACGACCGACTCGAACGACCTCTATCAATGGCTTTATGGCGGTTGGCTTTTATTCCCTTCCCCACCGGCCATGTCGCTTTCCTTCTTCCGCCGATTCTCGGCTTCCTTTTCCGCCTGCCTTCCCTCATTTTTGACGGCTAACCTGTCGACGCCGCGGTGGCTCTAATATGTAGCTTCTGCTTCCTCCCTTTTCTTCCTATTAATCCGCGCCGGATATTGCGGTGTCGTTTGCTCGAACCGCTTTGTAAACTCGCGTAATTGTATTCGAGCAGGGAGCTAGATTATCGGCGAAAATTGAATCGCAACTGATGCCTGCACTGTTATGGTTATCGTTCGGTTATGCGAGGGGAAGCGGCGACGCGAAGGGTCAAGAAATTGTAGACGCACCGGGTTGTCCTGGATAGCGCTGGAATGTTAATGGGAATTACGCGGCGGTAATTGCACGGATGTCTATTGGCTGCGGCAGTGTAAATTAGCGAAGTAACTGCGCGAAATGCACGGCCATGGCGTATTTGTTTAGATAAGAACTTAAACGCTCAGAATAAACCGAGCGTGAGACTGATATTTTCTTAAGTAGCATTCAGTTTTTACTGAGTACCCCAGTTACACGGTATATATTGATCGTTTGGTGCGCGCGATCACAATGAATGTAACTAAATTTAGTTTCGGATATACAGCGAAATAAATGAAGAGAGGGCAAGCCCATAATCCCGCGCGGTGGGTCATAACGATAAAAATGTAATTTGTCTTGAATAAACGAATTTCTTCTCGTCACAATGTCTGGCGGGACAGTAATTTACGAGGGAGCCTAAGACAGGGCATGATGAACGATAGAATACTGCTGTTTCCACTTTTACACGCCATTATTCGGTACGGCAAGCGTACGAGGGAAGGAAGGGAGGGGGAGACAGAAGTCGCATGTGAACGAAAGAAGCACATTCTCCGTACTACTTTCAGTAAAAGGATACGTAGTAACTGGTCTCCGGCTTACACCGAGTACCGAGGAAACGAACATCGAACGGCTTTTTAACGACCGTCCTTCCCCCGATTTACGGTCGCGCGTGCTTCAGTCACGACAACTTCGTATAATGCCGCGCATACGGCGCGGTAAGAAAGGGAAGCGTCTCAAGAACGCGTACCAATAGCCCGCACCGCCGTCATTGTAATGATTGTTTCCGCAATACTCGAACCTTCAACGTTCTCCCCCTCTTCACTGTTTTTTTTTTTGTCGCTCCTAACACACTGCCGAACGGCTTCTATTGCTTGGCATCGCGGCGCGGGACACGCTTTCGACGTATAAAAGTGACTTTATTGGATGCAGCTGTCGTGAAAATGGTGTTACATGTTTCAGTCACGACATTCCTGTGTCGTATTATACACAACACGCGGTAAACCATCATACGAATATTATAATTACAGTGAATGCCTCCGGGGCAGCTGAATTATTTATCCACACTTGCCACTTTACTCGGCTACGCGTTTCTCAACGGCATGTGAGTATGAGACGTACATCTATCCTGCCGCGTTACGACACTTTGACATGGCATTACGATCGTGGTGATAGGATGTTCAGTTTTATTACGGCGTGTTTGCACGCCTTAAATTCAACATGTCTGTGTAATATCAGAATTGGCCCGCGGCAAGGGAAAAGCATACGTCGACGTTTCGGTAAGTGACAAGCTCAGCCCCAAGGAGCGAACGTAAATCGCCTTACCATTACCTCGCGCGAATGCACTCGCCAGTGCGGAATTCACGCGGCGCGGCAATCGGAGCCAAGCCGATAAAATGCATACAATTTGTGGTGGCGCGGTAACGCTGAATTACCGGAAACCGTTTGCAGTTTCGCCGGAACGCCCGTATCGGTATCGGTGGGCTGCAAGAGTCGTCGGTGTACGAGAATTACGGATGCATGACGGGAGCCATAGGAAAGCCGCCGGACGAATTTCTAAGCGACGCTAGACGCCGACGCCGACGCCGACGCCGCGACGCATCGATTAGCCTCTTTCCGTTGTCATATCTATTCCCGCACTATTGAACATAAGCGACTCTTTCCCACTCCTTTTTTCGCCGAGTCGAGTCGGTGTCAAAGGCTAATTCGTTCAATTATCGTCGCGCAAAGTGGCCAGAGAGACGCGGGGTCGCGGGGCAGAGGGGCTTCAGCGTGATTTATAATTCATAACGCTTCACGTGATTCGGCTCTTTGTAGGAAATTAATGAAAATGCCGTGAATTAGCGTTTGAAGCTTGCGCGCGGGCGGGCACGTGGCGAAAACTCGATTTGCCCGCGAAAGGCACTCGCATTGACGGCGGTGAATAAATAACGGGAGTATTAATTTCGCCGGACGCATCGAAATAGGCGGCGCCCACCTTCGGATGCATAATCGAGCCGGGCCGCGATCGTTACGCGGAGTGACGCGAATGAAACATTCCGCCGGCGAGACCGCAGGGAAGAGTCGGTTCCTCCGTCACCGCCTTTGTAATAGTTCGCGCGGCAAGTTCACGATTAATTAACTTTTGATTCAGTGCCGGAGCAATTAAAGCGCCGGCCCGGAAGTCGCGCATTGCGGAATTCCCAGCATTAACGGCGGCGACCCAAATTTGCGTAAGACGATGCATCTAAATGGCTGGTAGTTATGGGAGATGCGGCGGGGCAGGCGCAAGAGTGCTGCAACTCCGGCGTCGAACTTTGGCTCCGAGGAAAAAGCTCGCACGGTTCTTGCGTCGGAAGAGGCTGCGGACGTGCATTGCGCGAGAGGCCACGTTATCGCGCGTTCGCCACGTAAGATACGCGCTGTCTATTGCCGAGATCGGCCGGGTGGCGAAATCTGTGGAACTGCGTCAGCCGTACCTTTCTGCACGCAGAACAAAACATGCTAAGCTACATGATCCGCTCTCGACGCTCGCTAAAACAGGATTACGCGCGCATAGTGTCGGCCGGAACCCGGAACACTGGTTAAAGGTTGTATGCGAGCGAGAGGCCACACCGGTCCTCTGCGGACGAATTCTTGCCATGAAGCTCGAATCGTGTACACGTAATCGAAGCGTATCGATCGACGGGCCAACCGCAGATAACCGTTCGATGATTTCAAGTCCAAGCCGCGGCAAGCAGCCTAGGTCGGTCGGTTAACCGTTACAGAGACAGCTCGCGTTACGCCCCGACGAAATTCTACGAGCTTGCACCTGTGCTCTCTTGAACTGTGACCGCTGGTGCAAACCGGCTTGCGGATACGCGCAAAGCGCTACTTAACGAGTAGGTACGGCTACTGCGAGACCCGATCACGGTGGCTTTCGGAAAGCCGGAATTGTGTAGTTTGTCAAGCGGCGCCGTGCGAAGCGGCCACCGAGCGTTAAACGCCTTCGCTGGCGAAATAAGTTATCGGTCGTTTCCCATGGAATTCGTTTAACTCGAGCGCCATCGAGCGCGCCTTCCCTGAGGAACTCTTCTCCGACGATAATGAGGACATCGGTAGATTTATTCGTCACAGCCGGGGAACTGTGCAACGATTTTCTCGGACGCGAGGATTTCTTGGAAGCAGTTTCGAACACGTTATTTTTACAAAAATTGACGAACGTAATTTAGATACGATAATGGTTCTGTCAGATTTCATGTTCAGGAAGTCGTAACAAGAGTGATAAGATTTTGTAATGCAATGATATTAGAGATCCAATTCGAAGCTAATAGTATGTCCCAATAGGGAAGACCGCGTAATAGCCATGCAAAAGTCGTGAACATTTTCGAGGCAGTATATGTAGAACGAAAGTAGCACCGTGTAACGTACACGGTTCCGCGCACGAGGAAAAAGAAGTAAAGCCTCGTCAGTCGTCATAGTATATTTCCTTTACGATTGCCGTCTGTGCTCACTGCCGACATCGCGATTTCCTCCCAACGATCAAACCGAATTTCGTCCACAAGCCGTTCCCGTACCCTAATCCCACCTGGTCGTCGAATCACACGACCGTCGGTTTACAGCTTCATCCGCAGAAGTAACGGACCCTCGGATTCCACCTTAGATCACAAGCTGGATTCGCGAGGGCGAAGGTCCGACAACGGAGTGGAACGCATAAAACGGTGTTGCTCTGAAGTACGGACGATCGTCGGCGGGCGTTTCGACGATGAGCCTTCGCCCGCGGTAAAGGGTTTCTAACTATTTCTGCCTCGTGCAGCGTTGAGAGGCCGCAAAACGAGACGCGACCTTAAACTTAAAAAGCCACGCGCGACACGGTTGCTCGAAACATTTGCCGCGACATAAGACTCCGATCATATTCAACATGCACTTCCTCGCCGCGCCTGGAGAAATCTGAACGGACGGAACTGTGAAACGTCCGAGCGCAATTAAGAAAGAGCTACTTGCGACACGCGAATTGCACGAGATGACCACGGATGATAGGCGGGGATAGTGCGTATACGAGCCCGATAAAGGACTGCCGACTCCGCAGTCGGAATGCGAACGATAAGGGCAAGATAAAGCACGCGGAATTTGCGTGCAATCGTAAAGTTCGGGGGTCCGGCGAGCAGGGACAACATTTTCGGCAGGAAAAGAAATGGCCCGAGGCTTCTATCAGAGACGGCCGTCCTTACGACCGTATTATACGGTTTACCGCAAGAGGTTCCAGGGGAAATGTATACGATAGCTCGGACCGACCTTTATGCCGCAAAAAACGGAGACAGTCATAAAGTACCGTGAGAGACCTCGTGACCTCGAGACGGTCAGCGTGGGAGAGAGACTTCATTTCTCCGTTTCTATCCGTAACATCGGTACGCTCATGGCTATTCGTTCGAGCGGACACACGAGATACGAATCGTTTACGCGTAGGTGTATTGAAACAGCCAATCCATATTCGATCGCCGCGAGAGGATCGTGTCTACCGCGCTTGCCAGTGAAAGCTCTTGGATCCCATTTGATCGAGACGAACGGCGTTCTTATGCGCGCACTCAAACGTTTGCGTGGCGCGGCGATAGGCGCAGGAGACAAGATACGAAAGACGAACGATCATATGTTAATCTTTTCATACCGGCAACCGGGGTCTTCTCGGGACTCTTAGGTGTATGGTATATGACAACGTATTTATCGTGTCGTTTAGTAGCTTCGCTAGTAGGACGCGGGAAACGTTGTTTAATATAATCCTAACTTTACGAAAATGAATATCACAATAGTTCCATGTATGTGGTTTTCCGTTTGTTCATCTGTTTGATAGTCTATTCACTCTATTCGATAGCAATAAGATTTTTCAGTCAATGCACTTTGTATCCCTAAAATACGTTTGAAGCGTTTCCCGATAATAACGTTCGCTCTCACGGACATCGTATTCTCGTATCGATTAGAAAACTGATCTGCATATATCATGAACCGCCCGAAATGCTCCGCGGCAAAAATGATTCCACCGACTCCGATTACCCCACCCACACATGCAGATAGATACGCGGCGCCGCGCCGCAGTAGAATCCGTTTCATTGAAACACCCCGACGCGAAAATGTTGGCGCATTTCTGCCCACTCGCGAATTAAACTGGCACCAACCGTCGTCACGGTGGGCGATATAATTCCCGGTTAACGAGTTAAATCCTTCTCCGGCATTTTCTCCACGCAATTATTCATCGTACACCGACGCGCATTATCGATCGCGAAACCACACGTGCTTCAATAATCATCCAGCGATCGCACACGTCCGGCCGTGTCAGCGCAACACGAGTGCGGTAATTACAAGTTAATTAATTCGTTAAAAGTTTCGATAAAATCTAGCCGCCGCGCTGATACGAGCCTGCCTTCATTCGGTTCCTTCTCCCGGACTCGGACAATTATTGCGGCTGTAGTTATTGGATGGTTAACGTGCATTTGTCGATGTAATTATGATCGTCAGCGACGTAAGGGCCGTTATTTAATTATGCAGTCGTCGAATTAACAAGCATTGCTGGAAAGGTTCGTCTGCTAGTCTTGACGGGTTAAATATTCTATAAATTGCGTCACGTGACAGTGCACTAATTAATGGGTTTTGATATTATATCGTAACTTCGGTATACGAGTAATTTGTTGACAGAGCATTCTTATAATTGTGCCGATCATAACTTTGAAATATCTGTACATATGTCTAATTAATCAGACTTTCATGTATCGAATGTACCGATTGACAATAGTACCTACATCGACATCTAGCGGTTCAAGTTTCAAATGAATTTTCCAGATAGCTTCGTAATACGAAAATATATATCGACATATTTATGATGCAGCTGGATGTAGCAAACCAACATAAGTACAAACACTACATAAGTACAAGCACACAATTATGATCCCACCGCCAAGTATTCGTGGTACCAAATCAATTCTGATCAATAATGCTTCAAACAATTGAGTTCAAACTTTTGTTAACCTTACCAAAGCTGTCGGAAGTAGCATCTGAAATCCGAGTCGTCCTTCGTCAGATTTATCAGCAGAATTCCCTCTCTCGGCCAATGTTCATCCATAAGCAGCATCCGTTGCACGATTAGAACCACAGTCACTTTTATTAAGAGCACGAAAACACACGAAATTACCACATTTAACTTCTTTTCTCAGAGTGCTAACGCCACAGTTCGAAACTTTTGACAAGTCCACGACACTAACGTCGCCTCTCGGGGGGGAGCTCAACTAAAAAATCGGGTAACTTCGGCAACTTTCGGCCGAACTCCGATGACAATGATCTACACGAGCGACACTCGTCATTTTCTTCGAAGCAGAAGTTCACGTTGTGACAGGTCGAATCGTAGTGCGTGCATACATTGTGCATTTCGTTCATCATTTACTAGAAAACGATCGCCAATACGTCGGGTACCGATTCTAGAAACAGTGTTAAACGTTTGAAGCCAGGCAACTCTCCCCTTTGAATTATCCATAGACATATACAGGCATGGACTGCGCACTCCATATCTCGGCAATGCACAGGATTTGACACATGGGAAGGACGGAAGATGGCCGTTTCTCTCTGTTTCTCTTGCAGCGTAGCACGTGCAGGTAATGCGCATGCTCCACGCAGCATACGCACGCGAGCAGATATGTGCGCAGCGTGCGCATTAACCCCATGTGCTACGCTGCAGGGAAGAGACAGAGTGAAACGACCATCTTCTGTCCTTCCCATGTTGTTTTCATCTCTTGGCCGAGCGCGCAGTACATGTATATAAGGTCTATGGAATTATCCATCGTAACAAAGTAGTCGTGTTCACACATGTTTAAATTTAACCATTCAGCGAACATTTTTGTCGACGAGAACAACATCGTGTGTTATCGACTTATGCGATCGGCCGAAAGGTGGAGGTTTGTTAAACTTTAACTCCACACCCCGGGGAGAGGTGGCGTCAGTGCCGTTGTCGTTAAAATATTTCGTATAACCGCGATTTCGTCGGTCCGTCAAAAGTAATCGAAAATCGGAGTTTCGCGTGTTTTTGTGCTCCTGCCGAGAGTGAACATGCTTCTACTCGTGGTTCTAAAGATGTTTCTGGTTGATGTTTGATTGGATAAGCTGATTCCATGCAGAAATTCGCTGAGATGAGTGACGTTCGAGAAGCTGCGCTGAACCGCTTTGGTAAGTCTGACAATGATCACAATTCAATAATTCAGTGCACTAATCCTAACAAGAAGAATATCAAACTCCGAGATCAATCTTTCGTAAAATCGCAAAGATTATACCGTGCCGTGGGCCTTATTTATTGAGAAAATTGCGTAAATTAGTTTTCATCCGGCCAGTGTTAGAGTGTCATAACCCCAAATTCTAAGAAGTGACTAACTGTATGGCGCGCATGTCACCTCGCGAGCACCACTGCCTGCACGCCGCACTCTCAATGCATTCGCCGACATGACGATTTTTCCGTGGCGAAAAAACATTTCTTCTGATAGCTTATCGGTCTTGGCCTCGCGCGAAAGAGCTTTGCAATACATACTTCGAAAAATTGTAATATCACTTACAGCGTAGAATCGATGACTTTCTCATACAGTCGAAAACTGCCTGCAGCCTGCGAATGTCGCATTCCGACATTGCATGATTACATTTGACGAACTGTGGGATTCGTAAGAACGCCTTCGAACAGATCGATCACGCGGCTAATTTATACATGTCATACGCGTCGCGCGATCTGTATATCATCAACTTCACTTCGCGTTCCAGTTCACACATACATCGACACGCGCGCACGTGTATACATATCGGTAGCGTGGCCGATGGCCCATGGAGATTCGCGTACCATTAAACCAGAACCACGTGTGCGCCCGTCACGTTAACGACTCCATTTCTTCTCACGGTTTTCTCAACTCAATTATTCCGCCCTCATCGCGAGGCTGGCTGCGCACGCGCTCGCTCTCTCTCTCTCTCTCTCTCTCTCTCTCTCACCGCTCTCGCGCCTGTCGCCCGCGAAACCGCGTCTCGCTTCAATAATCATGAGGACACCTTGGGGGCGTACATGCACACGCCGCGCCGGCGGGATGTGAGTCGCGGTAACAGATGTAGTAATTCAGACAGGTTCTCCGCGTCCGCACAGGTCGTTAAAGGGGAACTCGTGCAAACGACCAGCACGTCGCGCCTTCTCTGTCGTACGTGTCCATTCGTCTCTGCGCCTATATTCCTTTCTGTACTCTTTCGTTTCGCCTATCCGCCGTCCGCCCCTCTCGCTCTGTACAATTTTTCTTCTTTTTCTCATTGTTCCCTTCCCTCTTCTATCCATAACCGTCCCGTTCTTCAGCGCACCATCCCCGCTTGCGGTTTTCGTTCAATCTACTCCGTTCACCCGTGCAGTTCGCTCATCTTCCTCTCCGTTATCTGTCCACTTATTCGACTCCCCGTCCGTCTCCCTGCGTGTCTGCCTTTCTCGCGCGCCTCGCCAACCCTTCGCCCTCGCCTCGTAAGCCTCGCCAGTCCGGCATTATACGGCGCGTAATACAGTTTGATTTATTCGGCCTTTTTGCCCGGGTGTCAGGTAGTGAATTTTTTTTTCTTTTCTCCCTCTTTTCGCCGCAGCACACACTCGCCCACGTGCACGCAGAAGCGCGTCCGACGTTTCACCTTTTCCTTCTCCCACACGCTTTCCTTTCTCTTCCATCCTCTCCTTTCTTCCTTTCGTTTCTCTGCGTTTCCTTTTTTTCCTTTCCTTTTTTTTTTTATCGCGGGACCATTGCTGTGCCTGGCAATATTTCACAATTACGCGGCTTTATGGGCCACCATAAAGATACGTGGTGCGTGTCGGTCGCATGATGGCCGACCCGGCTGAATTTTTATTGTAGTCGCAAGCGGCACAGAGCGGCGGTCGGCTTGGTCGAGTGCAAGAAAGTCTTGTCCCGGGGCGCGCACTGCAGCGTCTTCCTCGTCCCGCTGCTCGCTGCCGTTGTCTTGCTCCCTTCCTTCCTCCGCCCGTCGCCGTACCTATATACGTCCTCGACATGAGAAATTTAGATTACCGGCTCTGCCCACTCCATTACTTTCATTCAGAGACAGCCGGGGCTTAACGAACCGCCCGGTATACACCAACCTACTCGCGACGTCGAAAGATGCGCTGCGTTCTGTTCTTCCTCCCCTGTTCTTCTTTCCCAGTCTCCTGCGTCCATACGTTCGTATTTATCCTCCTTCGAATATTCACGTTTGTTCTTGCTACTCTCCCCGCTTACAATTTCTCCCTTATCTGCGTTTTTTTCCATTTTATTATACGTAATTAATTTTGCATTAAAATTCGTGGCGCGAGACTGTCGACACGAGTTCGCGCGAACGAAAGCTAATCTGAGCGAGGGTGTGAAAAATCGTCGGCCACGTTACGGGCGCTTCTCCTTCTTTTGTGAAGCTGCAGGACGCGACGGGTACGTAACAGGCATGAAAAACTCTCGGGGCGTCACGCTCATAATATAGCACGTCTTGACCATGATGCCTCGTTGTTCGAAACATCGTCTTGGCACGATCGTAAAGTATTAGACGGCGGGCGCAGGACGTTGCAGCGCGCGTTTCCGCGCTTCGCTCCGTGCAGAGAACGTAACACAAGGGCAATTCCATTATCAGATTTCGCGCCGCCGCGCCGGCCGATGTAAAATACATCCTTCCCGCGTCATAAATCCGTCGTCTATAAAGTGTCGCGGCTCCGAGCGCCGTCGCATCTGTTTAGCCTCGCGCATTAAGCGTTCATTAATAGCGGGGCGTAATTCTCGCGGCACTTAAAGTCGCGACACCTGTGCGAGAAGACTCGGCACACCGAGTCTCGCGCACCTTTTGTACACCTTTGTGACTCTTCTCGCGGCGTATCGAGGAGACTGTTAACGACACGGCGCTTAATCGCTCCTCATTTAATCACCTCGCAGGATCGTCATCGACGGTCTAGAGTCTAGACGACGCACACGGCCGCGCGTCGCCGCGAACGTTGCGGCGCTCGCGTATATGCAACATGTGCACACACACGCGTCGTGACTCACGAACATTTCGACCGCCGATAGGGGAACGAATCCTGGCCGTCGTATTTCCCGATCATTATTGCACCCTCGCTTGCGCCGCTGCCTAGGCTCCCCCTTCCGCCCCTCTCTTTATCACTTTAAATATTGCCTCCGCGATAGCTGGCCGCCCGATGAAACGTGGGTCTGCACGGTATTCGCGCCTTAAAATTGCAGACGCCGCCCGGTTCTGTTCGCTCTTCCGTATCTGCCGATCGGCGTGGGTCTCGTTAAAAATCGCGGCGCGTGTAAGAGAACGGCGACACGCTTTCGTAAAGTGTAATACGTATTTCCATGCGATTCCTCGGCCGCCGCGCTAAACGTTCGCGGAGATTAAGAGGCGCGAGACACACTCGCGTGCGACGCGCGCTTTCGACGCATTTTAATATGTATTTCTACTAGGGGCCGACTTTCATCCGTACACGACCTACCGCGAACTATATGTTACGATAAACGTTTCAGCGGCGAAAGTTATGATATAATTGTCTGCGACGCGTTCCGGAAGTGCCAGCAAACAATCGCATTCAACAAACGCTCCCCCCATTATATCCCCGTGAAAATTTCAAAGAGAAACGGAGAGGCTCCCTTCCGAGCTTCCTGAAAGAAAAAAGACTCCGGAAAACGTTAATGCGTTAAAAATCCCTCCGCGCATCGTCGCGCATATCTAAAGAGATTTTTTACGAGAAAAATAAATGTTATCAGCGTAGCGTTCGCCGGTGCGCTCGCGCCCATGTGTGCGTGTGTGTCTGAATCCGTGCCCGCTTTAACCTGCCGCCCCAGCCGCTTCTTTCCGTACACTCTCGTCGGCTGATGATTTAAAAGTGTGGCTTTTTAATAATGCCTACGTTAATGCACAATGGCGTCACGTCCTTTTCAGCATTAATTGAGTTTATAGTTAATTTTCGACGATGCCGCATTGTCCGTTTTAATGTCCCCACGGGTCGCCCTTTTGTGAGCCCTTCAACGTAACGTAGCCTGCTATCCTGCTGAATCCGCACTCAGCCGTCCGCACCCCCTCGTGGCTTCGCTCCCACAGCACCTTCCTCCCTCGCCCGTTCCCTTTCCCTTTTCCCTTTCCCGTACACGCTCCAAGAGTTTCGTCTCCATGCACGATCCGCGTGACGTAGTGGTGCACATTGCCTGCATTAGACCGTAATTGTATCATTATGCAACGAAAATTTCTTCTCGCCCTCGCGTCGATGCCGTCGCAGACGAGCGTACGCGTACGCGTGCATGCGAGGGAGCGGAAGGGTGTGCATTAAAATTTCACGCCCAACACGTTACACGCGTCACAAAAGGATTTAGTTTGCGCGGACACGGAACAGAGTTGCCATGGGTGTCGAATGAGCGAGCGAACTCATCGAGGTATTGTTACGTGACACGATACGCAACGAATCGTCGCGATACGCACAGCTCAGCGGTTAAATCTGTCCGCCCCGCTTATTATTATCATTATAATTATTATCATCATCATCATCATCATCATCATCATCATCGTCGTCATCATCATTATCGTTATTATTAATAATGGCCGTTGTGCAAAACCGCAGGCGGAAAAATCGGATTGGCACAGACGCGGCTTCATTAGAACGCGCGGCGCGCCGCTGCATTTTGTCTCGACCGTAATGTATTATTGGCAGGCGCGCAATTACTGTGCGGTCGGCGCCAAATAATCGGCAAGCCCCGGCTAAACGGCATTTACCTCGCGCGAACGCTCTCTGGCCCCGATGATCGTTCTTAATTGATTCGCGCGGAGAGCGTTACGCGCGTGCACGTAAGTGCCGTCTCATTGCGGCGCGGAGTTAGATTAAGTCGGGGAGCGTCTGCGTATCTTTCAGCGAACTTCGAGGTTCGAGGCGCGCCGGAAGAGAGACGGCGCGGGAGACAAAATCAGAGCGGGTCATCTGGCGTGCTAAACGAGGCCCGCGACTGCTGCACTCCTTCCCGGCGCTTGTATCTCGAATACGGGATCGGGAGGAACAGGTCCGCGGAAGGGAATATTTATTGCGTTGTCTTATCGTCGCATGGGAAAAGCGAATGCTAACGCGAGCGAGGAAATTCTTCACTCCGCCCGACATTTTCTCCCCAATGGAGTTCCACTCTCGTCCCTCGCTCCTCGCGCCGACCCGCCCCATCTCTCTTGCCGTACGTCCTGCTCTCGGGTTACAGGTACTTGGTCACGCTACGGATACTTTAAAGTAAATTTACACGAATGCTTGTTCCAACAGGACCGTTTGATAATACGCCGGATCCGGCTCGTATCCGCGTTTCTTTCGCTCTGACACTTTCGTTTCGGCTTAATAAGCGAGGCTAATGAGGAACGCTGATAAATCGTCGTGTTCTGGTTCTTCTTAATTTGATACCTAATTCCTTGGATTAGTATTTGATTTTTTCCCGTTCAGCCGTGCCAGAGGCCGCTTCTTTAGGGTGAAAACCGGGATTTGCGGAAAAACATCGGAGCTTATTACACAGTTCCCACTTCAATCTATTTCGAGATCTATAAATCCGCAGATTTATAGATGTCCAGGTGGTGGTCGTGGAATGATGAAAACCGTTCCACCCCCCCGTCCATTCTTCCCCATATCTCTTCTACAGCCCTTTTCCTCCGTCGACCCTCGCGTGTTTCCGTTCGAAGGGAGAGCCTCGACATAGCAGACGCTCGTTATATGGTCCGGCGCGGCGGCAGTGTCGCAGGACCGGAGGAGAATGTGGGCGGGGGTGGTGTGACGAGACGGTGCGGTCTACGACGCGGTAGCGAAGCATTTCGCAGAAGAATCGGCCGGGCGTCGAACGCGACGGGCGTGCGAAAAAAAGGATATTGTAGTGTAAAAAAAAAAGACAAGGGACCGACAGGCGGAGGGGGTAAAGAAGCTGGAAGTATAGGGTCGAACGGAGGGTGGGCGGAGAGATAGAGAGAAGGGGGTAGGTTAGGTAGGACGGGACGAATTTAAGCTAATAGCGCAATAAAAAGCCGCCACGAAGCAATTTCACATTCCGCCGGGTAAATTACACACTCCCGCAAGATTGTGCAAGCTCGTCCTTTCCCTGCCCTCCCGTTCTTTCGCTCGTTCCGTCGCCCGCCCCCTCCTGCCCTCGGCTGACGGCACAGCGAGCGTAGCTATGGTGGTTCCTGCTTTTGCCCCGGTCCCACGGGGCCGGAAGTCCGTGCGGAGTACGACTTCCGCCCCTCCGTCGGCTCGCGGCCCAAACGGGCGTGAATTATAACCGCGAATGTAGCCTCGCGGCTTTCAGAAAATCCACGAATGGGGGTGGAATGGGCAGGGGTTGGGGGGAGGGACCGCTTGCCTTTTCGGGAGCGGAGATCGTTGATCCATCGTGACACCGGTCACCGGCGGTATTTGGACAGCGTGAATAATGCGCATTACCACGCAAACGGGACGCGAATTATTCGCCAACTGTGAAGATTAGGTCAGATTCGCTTCCTATGATAATACGAGCGATTATTCTCTGTCGCGCGGGATTGATGCTCGCCGCTCCAATTGATCGTGCCCCGGTGATTTACTTTGTCGGCGATTGTTTGCTGGATATTCTTTACGTTCATTATTTTCGGCCGTGTCTCTTCGAGTGTCGCCATATATGATGGAGAGGTGAAAATTGACGCGTTGCCACTTCCAGTTATCTGTTTCTGTCTGGCGTGGGAGAGAGAGAGAGGGAGAGAAAATCGGTGACATGAGAATGCATTGGAATTATTTATGACGACGCGACGGCTGGAATTGAAATTCGGAAATTTCGCCGAGTGTAGACTCTCGAAGAGATGGAAGCCAATTCGAAACCGGGACGTGAAGCATCATCATTGATTACGGGCACGCAACGTATGACACATAAACTTCCAATATCGTCTGGAAAACACGCTCGTTCGCGCGAAGAGTATTTGTCATGAAAGCGGGTAATGTGACGTCAGTGAGCGTTTCGATTTATTCCCCCTGCGTACCGTATTTCCTCCCTTTTCATCTCTCCATCGCTTCTGGCGCGTCCGCTTCTTGTTGCGCTTTCTAATCCTTCGGGTCGTGAGCAGCGAAAAAGTCGTGACGTAATACGCGCAGACGTCTCCTGCTCTTCCACGCACGGAACTTTGTTTATGCCGGTAAAATCCAGGAGAATCCTGAAATACCTACTATATTGCCGGAATTTATGGAACCGTGGGATTGCACTTCCCGTCTACAAATTCCGAAATAAACGAGTCGAAGGAGCAGCACGAGACTATCTACGCTGGGACATCCGATATTGTTACGCACGCGGAGGTCGGGATGCGTCAATAAAAATTGATGGAATCCTCGAACCTAACGTATCGCTGAAATTTGCGGAGTCGTAAAATAGCAAAATCCCGACTGCACTCTTGGCTGTGCGGCTCCGCTACGGGCTTGAGAAGTTAAAGAGAGAGAGAGAGAAGGCGTGCGGAACATGACGATTCCGTCTTCCTGTAGTCGTCTGACGAGGACTCGCTGTGAAGAGGACGTCGACGGAAGGAGCTTTACGTCTCGAGAGCCTAGAGCCGACGTCAATAGAGGCAAAGCAAGGGCAAGAGAAAAATCCCTCAATAGCTTATCCGCTCGGCCAACCGCTACTCTTTCTTTCGCAGAACCTTCCATTCCCTTCTTCGCATCGACCTCCATCCCTTACTGCTCTCTGTCTTTTCGGTGTCCGTCTCTTTGGACGGACGCACGGAGCCGACCACTCGTAAACCTAATAATCTTGGCCACTCCTGACAAACGATGCCGTCAAAATGTAATTCCGGCGCGTTCTCGCTCGCTCACCCTCGTCTCGAATTCCAAGTGGTGCCGATAGTCGCCACAATCTATACTTGCCCGCGCTACTTTTCTCCACCTTCTCCGTTTACCCCACGCGACCGCCGCCTCCTGTTCTTCCTCCTGCATCAGCCGGAAGCCGCAAGCGGCACCCTTACTCTTTGGATTTTCTCCTCGTTCGCAGTTTTCGAACACCACCGTCCTCTCCATCTTTCTCGGCACCCTTCAGCGGGCCGCTCGTATGAGTGAGATTTGACAAGCAAACGTGACTCCGGTTTACTCCCGTTCCCTCTCTCGCCTTGCCACGTTCGTGCCCCGTCTCCCGCCCCACGTCCTTCTATTTTCTTCACGCTCCACGGAAATCGATTGCAATTTTCTCTCTCGTCAGACCCGCGCGGCGGAACGTCGATCCGCCGACCGTTTCGTTGACTTCGCGAAAGACAACGTAATAAATTAATATCGAAATCCTGTCCCGGGAAGTTCGAAGCCGTGAGGAAGACCTCTGACGTCCGTTCACGTCCCGGCTCTTATCCCGACGATTCCTGTCCGGCGCGGGCGAGAGAAATGCCACGGAAGGACGTCGACGTCAAGTGGAAGATTTCTTTGAAACTGGACCGCGACAACTTCCGTGCCACGGACAAAAGTGCCGCCAACAGACAGCCAGGAAATATGTCAAAGTAAGACCGTGCTCCCGATTCGGAGTGATTGTAATCACTCGACTTCCTTCCGCTCGACGAGCCAATGCTGTCGCAAAAATTCCAACGTCGCGCTTCCTCTCGACGATTCGTATGAAGGGAACTTGGACTTTTTGGTGGAAATAAAATTGCGACGTATCTGCCCGCTGGAGAACTCCGGCGGACGTCTGGAAGGAAATGGGAAGAAAGAAGCTTTGATGAATTGGCACTTGACGGTCCGCGGATGCGATTCAGGGTTGATTTTACAATGCTGGCATCAGTGCTACAAATAACAATTGCTCGTGCATTGTAAAGCTTCATACAGAACTTTCCGGACTTTCAATTCTTCGTCTTCCATACCTCAGCAAGAGAAACGTCAAACTCATTTTGCTAACACAATCAATGCCTACCCAATGGGTACTCCAATTTCTTCCCATTTATTTATCTCACTATTATTTTCAAGTGTACGTCCAAGCAAAGAATTTCAATTGAAGTAGAAAAATTTCGAAAAAATAAACTCCAACTCAAGCAGGAACGGGAAAGATTGCACAAATCCACTTATATTTGTCCACTTCTTCGAGGCAGCGGATCGATGACAGTCAGAAGTCCTGTGCCGGGTCAAAATATCAGAGGAAGGTCTAACCGACATCTGAGGAGGGCCAGAGAATATCAAAGGGGAGGGGGTTTACGGTGACGAACGGGGCAGTCACGTAGTAGGTAGGCCACGTTGAAGAAGGTATTCCAGCAGCATACGAATGCCAGCAACCACCGAAATTCTAATGATTCCCTGCTTTTCTCTGTTTCAACTTCAGGGTAACCTGACTTCCCTCTCTCACCTCCCTGCATAATGTAGAGTCGGGTTCTTTATGAATTTTTATGCGTTCCGCGGAATGGAATACGTTTGAACTTGTCCTCGTATATGAAATATGCATTATTTCATTATGTGTGTGTGTGTGTATATATATATATGATATATTTAAATCCGCGTACTTATCATGTGGGACCGTGTGGGTTATTGACTTTTCCCTCGTTCATTTAGATTTCCCAGTTTGCCCCGGAGGTTCTTTGGAGCGCAAACGTGTGGCATTCCTACGTTAATTACAAGCTCAGCCCTCTACGCTCACGTATAATATGGTTTTAAGGGCAGTGCCTCGTTATGAGTTTTATCCTTTTTGTACACCGTGAACCGCGTTGCCATGGCGTAGGAATGATTGCAACATCTCGACTAATAAACTTTGAGGTATATATTGGCAAACGGAGTGTATCGAGGTCGTTAAAGCTGCCGTTTGAGGCTGAAAGGCTTACATTCCGTCGCCATGCGGGTTGCCTGAAGCGCTTACTCTGTCTGTTTATTTAATACAGCAAATTGGAAAACACGTGATACGTACGTTGGCGGATAAGTCTGCTGGTACATTCGTGTCTTCTGTGGCACTGAAAAATATTACATATTTCGAACGACGCGAGTACACAAGGAAGATGTAGAAACCGTTACACGTCAGTAGTGAAAATAGATAGACACAAAGTGCATTAAACCGAATATCCGTCGTCCATTGATTCGACGATAACAGAATTAGCTTCACGAAGGACGTACAGATGAAACTTTTAGCGAATCTTTTCATTTGACGCCGGGGCAAACGGTAACCATGGGCCAGGAAAGACGATCGAACGATATTAATTGAAATGGTCACAGGTCTGGTCAAACGGCAAATAGTTGCTCTCCCAACACCCGATAATCCCGCAGAATACCGAAGGGCACGAGCAGGCGGACGCCGATTTGCACTCCCGCGAAATTGCGTTCCCTCACAGACAAAAGTGCTCATCCCTTATTTGTGGAAAATATATCTCGTTCGATGAAATGTGTCTGGAGAGGGGGGGGTGGATGCTACTCGGACGTAGTACGAAAAGGGCGCTTGAAAACGAGGCAGAGGGTACCCCGGGCAGCAGGGACGTTATTGGCTGCTACTACGCTGTAGACTTTATTTAATCGCAGATACGTAGATAATTTGTTTACCGCCTGCCGCCCGTTGCAATTACGCGGCTACACACACTCCCGGAATTCCACTTTATTGTCAAGCTAACGTTTCGCGTTTGCATATGCACGCCGGGAGCCCCGGAGAGTAGGACACGAAAAGCAGCCCCTTCCAGTGGCCGAGTTATTGAAACTTTTAATCCGTTTAAATGTCCCTGTCCCGACGACGCCGATAATTAACGGCAAGACTTCGCCGCTCACACGCCCGACTCGCGGACGGGGCTAAAGAATTCGACGTGAAACAAACGTAACGGCAAACACCCTCGCATACCTTTCGTCGACGCACGGTGTTCGTGTTTATGGGAAACAGAAAATTAGCGCGGCCACCAGGAACTAAGAACCGAATATGGTTTCAACGGAGCCGCGATGGTAATTTTAAACACGACCCACCGTCTCCGCGTACTCGGAATTAGGTTAACGGGAATTAGGATTACGAGCCGGACCGTGCTGGGAGTGTTGCCGTTGCCCGCGGATAACCCGCTCTGTAATAGTTGCGCAGAGTAAAAACAGTGGCCGTGTTAAAACCGCGAGTCCACCGACTTCCGTTCGCAGGCACGCGTCCCTGTCGCCCGCTTCCCACCCTTAACAACTGTCCCGCGAAATATCCCTCGCCATCCGGTCAGTCTCCGTTTCACAGGAGGCGATAGGCAATAAAGTCTAACTGCGCCCTTTGCGAGGAAGTTTGCGATAGCAGCTTTGTAGTTCTCATGGTAGGCGGACGACTTGGGAAAAGCTCGCCGAGAGTTCTTATCTGCCCGCCCGTTTCTGCCTTTCTCCTCCCCACTCGACTCGTCCACCACTTCACTGTCCCCGTCGTCTTCTTCTGCCCCTCTCGTTTTGCAGCTATTGTGATAACCATTTACATAAGGAATCCCGGAACTACGGGCGGCAGTTACCGCAGACGGTATAACCCTCATACCTAACTGGAGGTTCGGTGGAAGCTGGAGCGCGAGCGGAAGACAGATAGAGACAGAGCGAGCGACACGAGTGAGAGGAGGTGAGCCGTAGAGCGTGGTAGCCGGCTCCGTAGAGACAAAACCCAGCGGCTCGCCTGATGCCTGAATCCCGGATCCAGGTAGCGCGGGATCCAGGGACTACGTCGCGCCGCCAACCGTTCACGGTACTTTCCTGCTTTGCTCGGAACTTCTATCCTACCCCGCTGACGACCTACTTTGTCGCAGGAAATCCTCTTAGCCCTCCTCCCCCACCCCTGCTACATCCGCTCTTAATGAGGCCAGTCTTAGCCACGACCGGGATTTTAAGCTAATTGAATAATTTCAGTTTTGAGCCTGCCCAGGCTTCGGGCGTGTTTTGTGTCCCAAATAAGATCAGGCCGGGGCGCACGTTGGTGCCGATAGTTAACCCTCTCCTCGTGGGCGTTGCGCCGGTGTCTCTGTCGCGCCCCACTCGTCCAGACTCTTTCCTCTACCCGAGCTCAGATGCAAATGTAACGGGCTCTGGCAAACGATAAGGACTCCATGCATAGAAGCGTCGACTTAGTACGCGGAAAGCTCGAGGTTGTCGTAAGAATTAATCCGCGGAGTCAAGTAGTACGTTTCTTCCTCTTATTCTTCTTCTTTTGGGTCCATTCACCTATTGCGCGGCGCCTTCCACTGTCGTTGTAATAACAGTTTGCCCCTACTACGGTGTGATGGTAGGGAAGCCGATGTGGCAGGCTTTGTAATTTTATTTGAGTGTTTGTATGAGTAGCGATCAAAGGCTGCCTCTTTTAATGTGGCAGCTTATCTATATATCTATTAAGGAGATTTAAAAAAGCTCCTTATCGAAGAGTAGATGTAGAATGACGTTTGTTGATTTTGGTAAAGTTGGAATTGACGTAGCAATCTGTTGGTTTTATTCAGTTGACACGACGATACGCATTTATTTGCAAGTTCCAAATTTGTAGTAGGAAGCAATCGATCAGATGTGAATTTTCACTGTTGTGCATTACCTTACCGTTCAACCTATCGCTGCCCATCGTGTCTCAACAAAAGATTTCCGCATTTTCTCACGTGAGATCTACGGATGCCGCGTATCGTGCTAATTTATCTCGGACCCAAGCGCAATCAAAGCCGCTGCTCAGGTGCAGTTCAAGATTCCGCTTTCCGATGAAGTTCTGTAAAGTACACACTCCGCGAAACGACTCATTGTCAGTGCGCAAACGGTACACCTGCTCGATATAAATTATCCAGATAGATATCGTCCGACCGCCTATCGTTGCCATACGTGGAAACCCGAGACGCGGACTCGGTTCATATCCTCGGTGCACGATGAAAGACAGAGATGAACAGATAAAACGTTCTTTATGGTTTGCGAACCATCATCGCGTTGAACGCATCGAATTAAACGGGAATTACAGTCGTTGCATTCTTCCAGGAACGCACGTGAGTCAGACATAAAGTGTGGAGTCCGCGCTCTAAAACGTCTTGCCGTTATCTCTCTCTCTCTCTCTCTCTTCCCTTGCATTTATATGAGCATGACGAACGTACTCGTGTACGTACGCGCGTCGGGACACTCGGGACTGCATTTCGGCAATTGCATGCAACGAGGCCGTTCGGGCTCGCGTGAGACTATAAAAGGAGTCACTTTCGAACGGATAAAAGTCTCGGGACGGGCAGACAAAGCGCCGCCAGTCCCCCGATACTTTTGCCCTCGATCGTTTCCCGCGGCGGACGCTCGAAAACACTTTCTCGCTTCTGACCGGATCCGGCGGCCGTGATTGCGTTTTCCCCCCCTACTCTCCACGGTTCTTACACATTCCCGTCCTCTCTCCGAGCGCGCCTCTTTCTCCGGCTTCCTCCGACGCCTCCTCCCACGGACCTGTCAGTTCAGTCAATGTTTATTTAGCCTCCCCTGTTTACGAGCCGAGGGCTACAAATTAGAAGCAACGCCGTTGATGATTCAGAAGGGACCCCTCGTTCGTTCGGCTCTTCTTCTCTGGTCGAACCTCAATTCGGTCTGTCGTCGAGAATTCGGTCTATTCGACTCCATCTGCCACATTGTTCTTCCGCTCCGCTTCACTGTCCGTCCCACCCCATCTTCAGATTCAGTTCACCATTGCAGCCTGTCACGCGTTTTCGCGTACAGTGTGTTCCACTCAAGTCAAGTATCTTAAATATCTTTCTTACCATCGATAATAAGGAAAACTCTGACGAAGAAATAGTAGCACATTGTTTGCAAGAACACTTTTTTCGACATGTCAGTGTCATTAATGACCCATCGTCCGCATAAACGCTGGAACGTCTTTGAAACAAAACGTCGTAGAGATTGCCACCCTCTGCGAACGGATATCCGCTTACAGACGCTTCCCGTCAAATCTCAGAATCACACGATGCGTGACGATAATCGGGACGCCGCGGGCGACTCAATTAACATACAGAAATGCCATCTGGGACCCGTAAGCAATCGGGAATAATTGAAGTGTGTCGACTAAATAGACCCGGTTCTCCGATGTCTCCGAGCGATTCGAGGCGTACGGGCCAGCAGCCGGCTCATTGGCCGAATTGCGCCTTCACTTTACCAAGAAGTTTCGCCGTCGTTCGTTACGCTCCCGCGGAAGAATTATGGCAGAGATAATATCGCCGTACGCATACGATATGCGCGCCATTTTCAATGGAGGCCCTCGCGGTTGCGGATAAATGAAAATTAATGGAAGAAAGTGAAACGGCGTTAAATGGATTGGCCGGACCGCGTACGTTGCCGCTCTTGCACAACGTCAAGCAGTGTCAAGTACCTGCCAGTGATTTACAGCGGCGAGCCGAAAATATTTGCACGCTATCTGCGAGTGCGCACTCTCGGTCACTACTGAATCGTGACCGCCGAAGCGATCGTTACCGTTGCTTTTTCGCGGGTCGCAACGTGTACTCCATTACTCATGATACATGGAAATAATTCATCCGCGAAAATATACGTTGCGCATTTATAATTTGTTGCTGCTTGCGCGGTCGAAACAGCGAATACCGTCGGCGTAAAACGTTCCTTCGAAGGGAAAAGGAAATGCGTTTGCGAGAATGTTAATACGATAATGTAATAACGTGCTAAGCGGTTTTATTTCGATTTAACATACTTCGCAGCCCGTTCGCATACTCTGGGTGCTGCTGGAAGTTCGGTCCGCGTGGAAGGCTTTAAAAAACATGAAAGCGAAATTCTGAAAATTCTGACTCCAAAGCCACAACTATTCTGCGCAACTCATACCGCTAATGGTAAACTATCGTTAACACGTCGAACGCCACGATACCCAGAAGAAGAGCCGCACCTACTCTAAACGTATTCCGAGACCTAAGCGAAATATAATGAAATAGTAATTAAGCCTTCACCGAGACCTGCTCGACACTAAACCGAGCCCGAATCAGACGTTCTCGCAAAAACATTCATCGTCTCTAATGAAGAAACACGCGTCCCGATATCTGCACATCTCTTAAAGTGTACATTATTCATAACTCTAGACATTCATAAATTTCTCTCCTGACGAATCTATCCATTCACAAACACATACTACTTTCGCGCTCACATCCACAGCACACAACCGCGCTCCCTCAAAAGCTACACACCCACACGCTTGCACACGAAACGTTGAAAGGTCCGACGCATATATCATCTCCCAGGCGTGTATCTCTAAGCGCGCGAAATCGTTCGCGCCTCGGACAGAAAGCGACCCGTGAAACCCGATACAATCGCGGCCGCAGCCTCTTCCATCCGACGAGATTTAAGCGGATCGCACCGACCGAAGCGCGGCACGCGTGCAGCGCGTCGTGGGTCGCGGGGCGAGTCTTCTGCGAGAGCGCCAGCCAGACACATCCTGAAACTATAATTTCGATCGCGCCATCCGGTGTCGGGTTACGTGCCGCGCTCAGCCGTAACTCGTCGCACTCTCGTCGTCGACGCGCCGTCTCGGCCGTCTCCTCCTGCCCGTTTGCTTCGCGATGCTCAGAAGTGTCAGCGTGCCGGGGTGGTCCTACGAACACAAGCGTACGAAGGGCTGCGCGCACGTCGACGACAAGGTTGCGCGTGTTCGTGGCAAAGTGTGTATGTGGGTGGTCCGTAGGTACGATGAAGTTTCCGCTTTCCGTATAAACAGGCTCTACGGTACCGCGTCCTCTCATGCCGATGCGGCTGTGGGGCCCCACGGAAACATGGACACGGTGCAGGCGTTAAAGCGGTATCAGTAATTACCACCGTGTTGGCAAACAGAGGCCGGCGTGCGGTGGGAGGGAGAGAGAGAGAGAGAGAGTGCAGGTTAGAGCGCGGCGTAGTTCGTGCTGCTGAGCCTTCTACTTCTCCCGTTCCTGTGTACGCTCGTGTGCGCCGCTCCTGTACGCCTCAATGTTCCAGCGTTCTCGCCCGGTTAGAAGCGTATGTACACGCTTGCATGTAGGTTGTGCTCGTCGCGACGCGCGCCGTGTGGACGTGTGCGAACAAACGTAACATCCGTTTATCGGTACCACGGCTAAGAGAGTTTTCATACGAATCTACAGACTTACCTAGGATGTGCGCTGGGATGTGCGCTGGGACGCGCTGTTGCGATTTGATCTTGATGTCGGTTGTTCGATTGGGAGACAGTTAAACTAGCTGATGCTGTGACACGTAGTGGGTTCCGTTGGGTAGAGTTCATTGAATGAAGATCGTTCTGTGGCGAAGAATAGAAATAAGAATAAAGTGATTATAGGTTTCTTTGAATAAAATATAATGATCACCGATTTTCAAGGCTAGATTAGTTGTTCATATCATATACGGTATATGTTGTTCATACAGGGAAACATGCGCCATATAATTTGTAGAACACACGACATTCTGCAACGTCCTCTCAAGTTTTTCGTCATTTATTCGTTCCAACAAATCATCGTTCTAGTCCATGTACGACGCAAGCTGCCCATCGCGCCTTCGTGTAGCATCGATCTCATCGCCGATATACGAGGAAATCTCGAAGGACGGTGGACCGTACCCTATTTTACGACGTACCTGAGCTTTCAGGATACCTGCCTGCAAGCTGCGCGAGCGTTCAAAATTTAAAGCGTCGCACCATAGCGCCGGACGGCTACAAGGAAGAAAGATCGACCCTCGAGTTTCAGGCCCGTTTTGAGGGGACACATGTATGATAGATGATCGTCCAGCCTTGATTACCCGCCACCGCCCTCGCTATCTCGTTGCATTGTTAATGCCGATATACAAGGCCGGTTGGCTCCCGCCCGTGTGTCTATTTTCTGCTCTTCTTGCCGCGTTTGTCCTGGCTCCCTGAATTGTGCTAGTGAGACGACGGATTCGCGTGTGGGTGGTAGACTGCCGAGCCGCGTCCGTGCGTGCCACTGTCGCAGCTTCCACTGTAATACAAGTATAATACGCGTATAGTACACGTGTAGTTGGGCGCAGAAGAGCGCTGCGACGTCTTTGTGCTTTCGAAAGCTTGCCCGGGGCTTTTTCCGAAAGAGGGGGACACCCTTCGTTCTATGAAATATGGTATTCATCATTACACCGACCTTCGCTTCCTCTCTTCCCAACCTCTTGCCTTCCGCTCTTTCTGTCTGTCTCCTTCTCTGCACGCTTCTCCGTCCTGTACTCTGTACTTCTCCCTGCCTCATTCTTTCTTTTTCTATCTACAGCTATCTGTGCATCTATCTATCTATCTATCTATCTACCCGCCCGATTCTCTTCCTGCTTGCTCCTTCTTCTCCCTTCGGCAGGAGACGAGGTAAAGTGCAATGCGTTGGAGTGCATGCCAACGACCGACGGCAAGGAGCTAAAATCGATTGTGAAAGCCACTCGAACGGAGAGTCGCCGTCCCACCCGGTCTACGGATTTCTGTCTAGCACAACTGACTCGTGGTCCAGATTGTCGTCGACGCGGCGCCGTGCTATAATGCGAGATCAAGTGCATACGTATGTCATTAGTCGCCGTCGGATGCCATTGAAATTGAATTGTGCCGACCCATCGTCTCGGTTAAAAGACATCATTCGTCAGTCAGATTCATTTCCATAAGTATCACCGTCACGAATTTAACATCGTTGACAAATCCAGTCTGTATTCATGCTGAAATTTCGCAGACTCTTCCCACTGACACGACGCACGATACGACTGTGCGTAAACGGGTCGAATAAAGCATGCCACTCCTAAAGATGCTCGGCATCATCCTCGTGTCGTCTCACGCCCGTGCATCATGCACCGGTCATAAAAGTCTGATCACTCTTCATTTATTGCTGCGAGTAATAAAAAACTGTATGACTCCGGGAAAATCGTAACCGCCCGGGCGCATCCAGAGACGTACTGTTTGAAGCACGTGTATTGTGTAGTGTGTCCTAACTCTTTGATTTTCGTATTCTTTTTGTGTGATTTTCTCGTTTGAATGTACTCGTTATTGTCACCTTACAACCCGTGTCTTCTTCCTCCACCATCGCAATCCCACATATCGTAGTCACGCCTGGCGCCACGCAGATACCTTTGGTCGGACCAGTTTAACGGAGGTGAAAAACGGGAGAGTCGCTATCGCACTTTCGACGGTCGTGCCTTTTAAGGCGGCCTACACTAAACGCATCGATCATGCCCTCCCGCAAGCCAAGGATTTTGGGGGTAGGTACCTTTTTTTTTCCTCTCCACCCCTCTTACACGATGCCGACCCGTGCGTGGCTAGGGTCAACGGGCAAAAGACAAAGGGGCGAAATTTGTCCGAAAGATGCATGCCTTCGGAAAACGATATGTTCGGCTTTCCCGGCAATTCCATTTAGATAAATGGGATTGAAAGTGGAGCCAGTGGTAGGAGATGAGGTGAAACGTTATTTTGGACTTTGTTACAGAATCCCATCGGTCGTAAAGAATTGTGAACTTTCGTCGCGGCTGGTAGTAAAAACCTCCGGCGAAGGGTGGGCATTATGAGAATTTCTTGTGCACACTGTTTGTCGAAGGCAGGTTCTAGACGATGGTAAAAGGGAAGGCTGGCATCCTTCGGTGTAAAATTCGACGATCACGCGGTCCGCGTCGATGCCGATACGGATGCCTCTGTCTGGCCGCGGTCACGTAGCTCGTTTTCATGCGGAACAAATACACGGAAACGAGACGAAACGTGGCGGTCCCTCCGTGGAATAGTTTCGCGTCGTCAATTATACACCGCCCGGCGTTCGTCCGACGAAGTATTCTTAATCCGTCGTTCGCCGATCGGACAACCAGCCCAGACGAGCTTGAAAGCACGTGCCTCCCAGGGGAATCCAGTATAGCGGATAATAAAATTGGCAGCGGGAAGCGAGCGGCGACGAGCAGAAGGCGTGAGAGCAGTCAACTCGACGCCGGCGGGTGCATCCGTCGACTCTCATTCTGAATAATTGATTCAATTAATTGTATTCCGATCGAGTTAGTACTTGGACGTTTCTGGGATGCATTAAGAATTGGACAGAGTTGTCAAAGCGAGGCTGCAACTGGACGGGCGAAGGCGAAGAATACCGTAAAGGAGACCGAGAAAAGAGAGAGAGAGAGAGAGAGAGAGAGAGGCGAAGAGAGAAGTAGCAGGCACACTGCCAGCCAACCAGCCATCCAGCGGACCCAATCTTTTTTAAACGCCCCGCTCATTCATCGCGGCCAGACAGTCTCACGATTATAAAGCGCAAATCCTTTTATTCCGCCGTTTCGTTCCGCCTCTGCTCTTATTTTTTGCCACCCTCCCCCTTATCCTCGTTCTCAGCCTCTATCTCTATTCCTCTCGCTCCCTCCGCCTCTCCGTCCGTTTCTCTGTCGCGCGCTCTCTCGCTTCCTCGCCGATATTGTTCCCCAGCCGTGGAGACTATTTTATTATCCAATTACTCTCATTTGCTTGGCAAAAGGCGCCGTCACTGGCTACGCGGCGTCGGGGTACGAGCACGGGCAGGGTAGGCGAGGAAGCGATGGTATGGGGAGTGGACCGCGGGGGTGGAAACGTTACCCACTTAATTAGTAGTCCGCCGACAGATTCTGGTACCATGCTCCGGGCGTTGTCCGTTTCCGCTGCGACGGGGAAGAAAAAAGTGTGGACAGAGGCGGGCGTGGAGTGTAGAGTGCCAGACGCGGCACGCAGGAGAGAAATGATGAGACGAGTGGAGGTAAAATGAAGCGGCGGCGGGTGCGAAAAGTGGTACGCGTGTATCAATGAGAGGAACGACGAACGAGAAAGAGAGAGAGAGTCAGTGGGAAAATGAGAAAAAGAAAATAAGAGGCCGCTTACGGCACGAAATCGACCGCACTTGCCATTCTCTCGCGTCACGACAGAACGAGAATCGCACTTTTAATATATCTCTTTTTTGCCCTTCGCTCGTCTGGCGCACTTGAAGAGGCCACTTTGCCGCCCCTTGCGCGAAGGCGCGGTTATATTAACAAGAGCACGAGTAAAGGCCGACGGTTGCGCAGGGCGCGTCTTGAAAAACCGTTCTTGCCGCCGTTGAATTGTGCATAAATTAAAGGGGAACGTCTTGCGCTCCCGCGCGCGCGCGCGGACGAACGTTTTCAAGCCAGACGGTCGTCATGATAATTCGTAATTTTAGTTTAACGCAATTAGCTCGTGTAATGAAAAATCGCCGTGGATTCGTCCCACCACCATCCCCTTTAATTCTGCCTGATATTGCACTCCAGTAAACCCGTCCGCTAGAACCACTTTAACACTTTCATTTAGAAAATTTGGGAACCATGCTTTTCACAATATTCTACGATTTCACGGAGTACCGTTTTATAATGCGTGAATAAACGTCTTACGCTAATAACGCAAGCGATAAGCACTATACATTCGCGTAGTTATACTGGGTTGAGGATCGAAAGATGCAGCATCAGTGAACCGGCAGCGAGCGTCGAGAATTGCGGCGAATCTTCAGCATAAAGCGACACAAGGATCTATGCCGCGTGTTTATATATATAGTGTAACCGACATCGTACCACTTCGAGAATGAGATTTCACACACGACGCTCGCTCCTTTTTCTTTACGACCGACAGGGGGTCGAAGGGGGTAGTGGCTTTTCGCTGCAACATGTTGTGTCGCTTCTTTTTCCACCCTTCTGCCATTCTCGCTCCGTCTGTATTCCCTCCTTGCCGTAGCTGACCCTATAGGTGGAAGGTTGAGGGGAAGATTTTCTATATACTCGTAGGTATATCTACATAGACTATATACGTACACATATATATATATTCGGAGATTCAGCATATTTCGTCTATCCATTATTCATTGTGGGTAGCCTTCCCTTGTTCTTTTGTTACGTACTTCCTGTAGAGCGAGGGTTTGCGCTGTGCGCTGGCCGTGTTGTCTGTTTTTTTTTTCTTCTTACCCCGCCGCCGAAGCCTACATAATACGTACATATGTATACATACGGCCCTGGCAGAGGCCCCGTGGGGCATCGTTTATTGAATTAAGCCCCGTACGTCCGCGACTTTTTCTTACGACCGAGAAGAAGTCCACGCCTTGGTGCTCTTGCACGTCGCGAATGGCTTCGAAGGATTCGTCGAACGACTTTAACAACCGTTCCGCGCCTTTAGCGCCGTCGAATACCTTCTTTTTACGGGAGACAATTTTTTTTTTTTTTGCCCTCGTAACAGAGTCTGTTAGCGAAGTCGAGATGGGCAAGAGACAGGGGGGGACACTGATTGGTCGATCGATTCTTTGCCGTTATGTCCTGCGCGAGTACATATTGCCAGTCGAATTTTCGTCGATCGCGAATTGTATCCCTAGATAAATGGACATTTCCGTAAAATGGTAGGTAGAGGTACGACGAAGAGGAAATTGAAGTCGTATTGTGTGCGGGCAAATTAATTGACTGCGGTACAGTCTACATTCGTGTCTAATTTATGCGCAGGTCATTTTGTTCGTAGCAACCGTGTCTTCTGTTTGCACAGCTTCATCCGAACTTGTCTGTCCAAAGAAAGAGTCTCCGAGGGGAACAATTACGGGGATTTGCGGCAGTTGAGTAGTCGCCACAACTGATGCACAAGTCGGTGATCAGAGGAAAACTTGTTATTGAAATTGTCCGACAGCGGGCACGGAGCAGTAGATGCAGGAAATATATGACCGAATAAATTTCCCGATTTCTCCCGGCACAATGTCACTGTGTCAAGGGTTTCACCCGCGGCGCGCTCCAATGAACGAAAGCGGCCGAATCAAATATTCAGCCGTGGATTTCTAAACTAGACCGACGTCTATTTTAAATGAGAACGCACAGCGTCGCCGCGGAAAGCGGGAAAAGTGGATTTAGCATCGCCGATTGAAATTCTGACGATTTGTTCTGCATTCACCGTCTGGTCCCGACAGTCTACTCCCACCAGTCGTCGGTGTGTTACAAAGCTCTCGACTCACACTAATGCGCGATCTCGAGCAGAATATGGGTGAGTCCTTTACCGTGAACCCACACACCCCCGCAGCGTCGCGTGCACGTGCACACGCGCACACGTCGCCGTCCGCTCGCATCAACGTTTCGCAGATTGCATCGAAAATTTCAAGTCGCGCACGCTCAAAGAGGATTCGCGGAGCGTTCTCCTCTAACGTCGAAATTGGTTCGAATCGAATTCGGTTCACGAGCGCGCCGCTTATGTAGCAGCGCGCGTGGCACGCGTGTGCACACACTTGTCGAGGGCGAGAGGCGAAATGAGTTTCTAAGCGAGAGATTTTCACCGCCGCGGTCGCTTTTAAGGTTCCCACGCGACGAGCGGGGTTCTGTGCGATCGGAATGTAACGACGGATGTTGAACTAGTGCGGGCCCGGGGAGCGGTAGGCAAATATTTTTATTGGGCATGAAAATTGACGTCGATTAAATTCCACCCGCGGAGCTGTCGCATGAACTGGGCCAGGGCGCGCCACGTTCGAACGACGTCGTTTGCTGGATATGCGGGAGAAATCAGTTTTCGAACATGATAAAACGCCTACCTTTACGATTACGTTAGTTTGAACGGAAATTTCTCGACGAACGATCTTGCGTAATGCGTCGACGCTCCTTGAACTTGGCGAAAGTGCGCCGACGACTATAATGGACTCGGACTCGCTCGAACACTTCGTACGTGGAATTCTTTGAATTTCATCCTTTATCCAGTCGATACGAACACACACTGGCTCGTTTTTCAGGCTGAAGGAATAGTCGCATTACTTTCGAATTGAATGAAAGAATTTCAGCGGGACAACTATTTTTGATGTAGCAGTAGCTGAACGAAATTGTAGTAACATTGATCGATATGTTCCCGACGCTGTCTAGCTGACGCAGACAATCCGGTTCATAGAACGACTGATAGCTCGGACGGCACATGATATATTTCTAAATAAATTGAATCTTCGCTTATCGGTGTCACTCAGCTACATACGTGTATGCGAAGCAGTGCTTAGATAGAAGATTAAATCACCATAATTTGTTTTAAGGTACACGACAGAGTTCTTTGTGTTCATCGTGGTTGCGATAAATTTACATAAAATCACGTAGTATCCCGCAGGCACACGAGCTTTCCATAAACGCCATTTAAATCGAATTCGTAGCGAAGCGCAGCCGCGCGATCGATACGCACGTCCACGGCATCGTCCGCGATCAGCCGCGCTCGTGCAAACTAGAATGAGTTTCTAACCGAATGAAAGAATTTCACCGCTGCGGTTACTTTTAAAACTGCCGCGGGAGACGAGGCGAGATCGAGCGCGTCTCTGCAAACGACCAGGCGTCGATCTAAAATTTAATGTTGCGCCACCACTGGACATCGTTTATCACGCGCGAATCGGCCGAAACTTGGACAATTACGAAAATGAATTTACTCGAGTCGCGCTCTATTCCTAGGCAGTCTGAAATTCGATTTAGGCGATGTAACAGGCTCAGCCGAGATCGCGTGAAATCGAGCCGTGCGAGCAGAGTTTCAACGCGTCGACGAGAACCGGGCGTAGTACCTACGTACGTCGGCGCCGATAAATATGCAGAGTGCGAGAAAAAAAGGAATGGCACCGGGCGTCAGGCTGGCGCGTCCCACGCGCGTTGGTCACGAGTCGAATCAAATTACGCCTTTCCTTGGCCACGATTCGAATCGGGAATCTGAGGTGCGGAGTTAGGACTAGCGAGGATCGATATACACACCACGTGCACGTCTCGGCACCGTGCGCGATGCCGGCCGGAAAAGGTGAAATGGGCCTCTAACACGCGAAAAGATTTTCGACGTCGCGCCGCTTTTACTTGCACTGCTCCCGCGAGACTCCCGTAGATCACGTCGATCAAACTTTAATGAGTACTATAACCACGATCTTCCTCTCTCTTTCTCTTTCTGCCTCTCCTATACATATCTGTTACTCCGACACTCTCTACCTTACCGATTCTCTGCCCTCATCTTTCTCGCCGCGGCGGATTGCACACGAATGTTCCCTGATTTGCCGTGGATTCTTGCACACGCGGGAGGGATCATAATCGGATCGACTTTCGAGGTGAATTATTCATGAGGAACGGCGCGCGCTTGCGTATAGCGCGCTGACATTCGCGCTGCTCTTAATCTCGTAACCGATTTCACTGAATGGGCTCTGCCGGAGGAGTGTGTCTGTAATCATCCCGGTGGTATCCGTGCGGATAAGCGGCGAATGCCATGTTGCTGAGCCGCGATCGAGGTGCCAGAGTGGGATTAACGTACTTCCCCAGCGAATAAACCTTCGTCCTTGAGCTGGGAGGGTGAATGAGCCCGGTGCCCGGCTCCATTGCAGTTTGCGTTCGCCACTTTATCATAAAGCGCGCGAAACATTGTGTGTATTTGCTTTCGCGCCAATGGAGTTTGCCGCGGTCGGCCGTTGCCTTTGAAAGTGTCACCCGACCTCGGGGTGGGCAAAAATGATGATCAGTCTGGACTTCGCAAGCGGGTCGGTTCGGGTCAGCTTGACGCAGGCCGCGTTTGTGCGATAAACGTCAAAGTCTGCCATACCCCGGCGTTCCACTTAACCGCCCCATTACGATCAAACGTACATTATTGCATAACCTATCACCCTCTTTCGCCGCGCCGCGCGCCGGTGCAATTAAATGAGCGCGCAGCCGGAATCGCTGAAATTTTGATTCGCCGACGCTGGCGCATCGCGATAGGAACACTGCCGATCCGCGGGCGGCGCAGGTCAGGCGAGAAATTCCGCGTCGTTGTAAATTTCATGCGCCGATCGTTAAACTAGCGTCTCGCATGCGTTTACACGCGTGCGTGTTCGTTGAGCGCGTTTCAAATGGCACTGCATCAACGCGGATCGCACGTGGCATTATCATGCCTCCCCCTTTTCCTCGGACGTTCTGCCTCTCTCCTCGTCCTCCTACACTCGCTCCCTATTTTCCCTACCTCCGCGCCGTCCCATGGATCATGGTTACGGGGTAGACGTGGCCCATTTGTTATTTACCGCGACTGCAGATCCGCGCGATACGCAAACGGCCTTCGTCGTGTAACACGAATTGTGTGCCGACTGTGTTCGAACAATGGGCGAATTGTCCGGCGGAGGCCGAGGCCGAGGCCGGGAGAAACAATCGCGAATGTGCACGTCGTCGTGCAATGGCGATCGCGCGTCTTCCTCGATCGCATTCGCATTTCGTGGCCGCCGCGGAGGTCGTATTTAAGAGCGATAAATCATCGATCCGGCCAACTCTTCGATCATCGTCTTTTCACGGGATCACTGAGTGAGCTGTTATTTGTAGACGCTTCCTCTTCTTCTATTGTTGCGACTCATCAATCGTATGCAACGCTCGTTACTTCGTTCGTTTCGATCAAATTCGGGAGTATTAGTACACGTTAAGCGCTCGTGGATCACGTAGGTAGTTTCTGATGACGTACAAGTATATTATTTTTATGGCTCTTTGAAAAATAATCATATCTGATTTATCGTAGTAATGTTATGACGTAATTTGATTTATTATGCGTTCGCGGTAAATTATTACGTGACGAATAAATCGATATATCGGTGTTAGAATTGTGTAGTGAAAGTCAAGTCGGTTCACCGAACCTACTCAGAAGCGATAAAATCGCCTGTTAGAGGAATTTTTATTATACTGTCTGTGGTTTTATACTGTTTCTACATAAGAAATCCATCGGACTTTGATCGCCGAATAAGATTTCATTCGACTTGAATAATGTGATCTGTCTGTGACTATTCGCAACGTACTAGCTACCTGTAGCATAAACCCGTAAACTATAACTTTATCATCGTTCTGATCTACCGGTAATTTACGATATTCTCGCCCATGTAACTGCGTTACATCAGACTTAACGACCGGATGAGAATCAACATCGATACAGCCTGGCATAAAGCAATTCTAGTTATGAAACGTGCGTTGATCACGATTATGTTTGTTGCGATTATACGTATCGTTTCATCAAACACCATTACATCTGCTACACCTTTTCCATGTTCTTCAACCTCCTTGGAATATTTAAACTTTTTCACACGGTGAAACATGATCACCATCTAAATATTAAAAGACACTCGTTTGTCAATCTCATCGTACAGTAGCCAACTGCATTAGTCGCAACAATGAAATCGATAAACTCATACCTTTTCCATGGACGCGCGCCGTTTGGTTGAGCGGGTGGCGAAACGGGCAAGATTAAACACTCTCCGCGGAGGAGTATATACAAGTCCGCGTAGTCGTGCGAACGGTCGCTTCCCGCATAGACTACGGTTTCACAGCCGACGTGGTCCATTTACCGTTGGCCACGGCGAATGCGGATACGCGCGACGCCGTATCTGCGCTGTGCCGGAGCGACGAACAATGGAAATCGGCAGAAAGCGATAGAAACGGTCGCGGATATGCCGTGCAATCGCGATTGCCGCCGTGTCGCGTTTCCCTGGGACACGGTGCGTGTGGCGTGCGCGCACGTTTTGTCGCGTCAGCGTCGGTGGCATCGCGGCGTGTCAAAGGCCGCAGCCAGGGCCAATAAATCACTTCCGCATTGCAATTCGACTTTTGACCCGCTTCCACGAGCGCATCCGCGCCGAACGATCTCTTATGTATCGCTACCGTGTGTCGGCAGATAATCATTCCGTGTGCCAGTGGCGGATTGCGCATCAGGTGGCGTCGATTTATGGCCTGCGGTATTAACTGCGGTAAGAAGCGATCCGGGAACGACGAGTCACGGGTCACGGGGCGTGTGGCCACTATTAGATACCCTCGTAGTTAATGCACAAGGCCTTGTTATGCCACCTCCGCATACTTATTATCGGTGCAATAACAATCATAATTCTTGGGCAAGTATGCACTTTTATTGCGACACGACGAAAATATCGATCGGCGCTCTATTCACGGAGCGGCTAAAGATCGACGGAAAGTACGGCGAATCGTATCGGAGCTAATTGGGTATAAGTGCACAGGAAGCGGTCGTCGGGTTCGAAATAACGCATCCGGATTCGCCGCACGGTTATGCCCCGCGCTCGCATCATTTGCCGGGGACTTATTAATAACGAGCCAATTAGCTCGGTAAAATAATGTAAAAACGTGGCGGGCCGGTGCGCACCGCCGGAGTCGTAAATCAATCGGACCGATATAACGAGACGAAATAAATCTCCGGTCGGTGGCGGGGGTGAATCGACGAGGCACGGCGAGCGAGTAGGGAGAATTCGGCTAATATTAGGCATCCGGGCTCATCGGCTATTAATTGCAGGGTCAACGCGCCCCTCCGGCATCGCCTTCGGCTTCCCCTTTGCCACTTTCCCGCGATCTTGGCGTCGGCGTCGGTACGCGCGGAGGGACGTGCCGAAAATCGTTCCTTCTTTCGGTACATTCCCGACGGCCGCCTATTTGCGCCCGTTCCCCTTTCTTTGAAGCTCGATTTACAGGTTCGATCGTGGAGAAGGGGAACTCGGTGTCGGGGAAGGAAACAGGAAAGACGGGCGGGGGGAGGGGGAAGGTCAGGAAAGGGGCGCAAAATTCAGCGCCTGCGGTGGTTACGGCGTTAATGACTCCCCGGCTCAAAGGGAATTTGCGGATAAATTCAGGGAGCCGTGTAACGAGAGCGCTACGAACGTCCAAACGACTACGGCGACGACGACGGCGTCGGGGAGCGGGGCCATGTATATTAATGTATCCGTCTCAGTGAGTGTGCGGACAATTTATTTCGGCTCGCGCTTATAGCTCTTCCCAATTTCGCCCGCCACCCGCGTCCTTCTTCTCCCGTTTTCAGTGTCTCCGAGCGGAGTGCGTGTCGCTCGGCGCTCGCCAATGCCGTACGCGCCAGTCGAGGACATCCATATTGATCGAAGTTATCGCGTGTCTGACTACCCCGGCGCTTCTCTACTACCGATCCAATTTCGATCGTCTGCCTCTGTCCGTGCCGCGAGCAACTTGGAAAATTCTGGTTAAATTGGACGCGCGTCTTTCTTTTCGTCGCCACCGCCTCGGATCTCGGATACCGGAGCGCACGTATTATTTCGCTCGTACTCCGGCACCGGCAAAAATCTATTGCAACTTCATACTCCTTCGTTCCGCGGGCTACTAAGTTTCACGGAAGTCGGCGTGGTACGATAAATTCGTTAGGCGTCTGCTCGCGTCGAGACGGTGAGAACGCCTGTAATGTTGCCGCCATTGCGAGGAGTCATCCGTGTTGTTTTGTTCGTCGTTCGGCATTTTCTTAGGTCTTCCCTCTTCTTCAACTTCCGCCCTCATCGACTCGGCAACTTTCGATAAATTCGTTAACGTTTCCTCGTCGCGGTGCAGCGAGAGCGCGGCGAACGATAGGACGATGATGCGACTCTGTCTGCCGCGGGTTTCAACTTAATCTACCTCTTTTCGCCCCCGCTTTTCGCCTCGAGCGACCGTGTAACTCGCGACAAATTGCTTACGCGCTTTCGTTTGACTTAACGAAAAGATGGAAGTCGACTGAAGAGAGCATTCCGTTTAATATTGTTGATGATAATTTGTGTGCGTCCTTGGGATTCACTGGTAACCCCCCTAATTCTGCAGCTTGTATAGGACGGAACGGGTCTCGCAATGTGCTTGTTGTTGAAACAAGTGAAGTCATAATTTTTTTTTAATATTTTATTCATTACTTTGCGACAGATAAACGAGAGTACAGTTGACGCGTCACGTCGATTCATATCTTTGCTTCAATGTTTTATCCCCAATCAGTTTTATTTTTCATTTGCTACCGCCGGCACTTCAGTGCATAAATATGAGCGTAACCGTAACCTAACGTTTTATTGGCAAAACCAGCTTTACTGTAATGAAAATAAATTGTAACATTTGCATGTATCTAAAAGTATTAAGCGGCTTCGCCTCTTCTGTTCGACAACGTCCTTCCTTTGTTTCAATCGCACAATTTTCTGTTACATACACCCTGTACATTTAATGAAAGTGCTACAGGTGAATCGGAGATAACATGGTTTTCCGTCAGTAAAAGTACTCATAGGGCCGTTTAGTTTTCATTCCGTTCCACGCTACGAACGATTTTCTATCTCAAGTCCGTAACACGCGAGATACGAAGTGAGGAAATATGACATCAATGAGACCAGTATAATTATGTATTACACGGCACTCATATCAACGATGAACATTCTCCTGGGTCCGACGCGATTTATTTTTAATCCTTTTTTTCCTCCTGCATTATTTACCTCGATAATATTTGCTCTTTGACCCATCTCTTCCTAAAAACTATAATATGCGTCACGAATGAATCGGACTATTCCGTTTTATCCAACGCAATTCAACTGGAGTCCTATCGACGATGAGCTGCAACATAAATACGTTTTCCCGCCAGCAATGCGCGGCACAACCTTCATCAATTTACCAGCAGACTTCATTTTGCCCTTCCTCGAACTTATCGCCGGAACAAGTCTGCAATCGGACGAGTTAACGAAAGTCCCAGGAATATCCGAACGACGAGAAAGTATTACATTAACGCGTTCGGGGATGCTCGATACTTCGCCGGTCAATGCGCGACTCGATTTCAACATCCGTCTCCCCTTTTCCATCGCCACCTTTCCGCCCGAAGCGACTCTGTTACTCGCGATAAATTGGTTACATGCCGCTTCCTAACGACGACGCCGCCAGCTGGATTTTCAAAGTTTCAGTAACGACCCTGAGCCCGGGGAAAGAGAAATCCGGAGGAACTTTAGCACAATTCTAACGACCCGCCGCCGGAATCGATTGGCTTAGCGGTCCGTGAACAAGACCGCCCTGTATTGTCTCGAAGTGGAGACTTCCTGGCCCGAACGCGGGATCGAATTCTATTGTTGCGATGTAGCACGAGTTCACCTGCTAGAAAAGGTACAAATCGTTCGTTATGTTAATTTTTGCCCCGCTGCCAATGTCCGAGAAAAGTACGCGAAAGGAGTGGCGAAGGAGAGAGTGAGAGAAGAGGTTGCGGGAGTCACTGTTCTTGGTGAAGAAGCTGAACGTCACCCTGAATGCGAACAAAATATAATATCCTGATGAAGAGATTTCAAAAATAAAACGTTAAAATCATATCGAAAGATAAAAAAAAATAATGCCATTAAGCGGACGTTTATGTCGATAATTCAATGGTAACGAATCTTTCTCTGTCTGAATGTTTGATCTGATTAAATAGTTGAAGACCTATAGATTCTTCGATCGCCTTTGAAATGACTCATTCCACTAACACATATGTCACGAGACCGAAAGGATGAACGTACGAAATAATAACGACACCAAGCGATTGACGTGAAGAAGGGAGGAAAGGCGGCGAGATAAGTCGATAAATGTCATCGCTGCCGGGGCTTGACGTCTCTGATCGATAAATCGAAAAACGTCAGATAGAAGGACGGATTCAATAATACTTCGAACTGTATGATTTGGAAGAAAGCGCGTGCAACAGACCGATTGTCAGGTTGGATGACAGAATCAGTCACATTGATCCAAATAACGTCTATGAATTTATTATACGTACACATCCGTGTCATACGTCTTTTGTTTTCTGGTATCTACTCTGAACACACCATAGAATTCTATTTTTACTCATCTTTCCTCGCGCGCAAATCCATTTCCTTAAGAATGACAAGTTGTTCGTTAAGCGTAATTACCTTATGACAAGCGACTCGAACGAGCCAGACCGAGACCGAAATAGGGTGCAGAAAATCGTGTTACCGTCAAAGCATTTCATTCTTGTCATTATTGAACGGTAGAGATTGACGGGCGAAGCACTAAACGAACTAATTGGCAGATGCGCTGATCATATTGCAGGAGACACTTGTCGAAACGGCACGATCGTTTCTTTTTTTTGCAAGCGCCCCAGCTTCACTCGGACGAAGTCGACACGCTTGACGGTGCTGTTATTAACTTACGAATATGCAGGGGACAATTGGGGAATAATCCTGGGGCGGAATCGTGCGCGGAAATAGGTTAAGTGGCCGGTAGCGCGACAGAAACAGAACGTGCGCGGCCTGAAACGTGCCGTTAACACATTCAGTTGTTTTATTAGCCACTTCACTCCGGGCATGTCGGCATCGTCGAATCCATTAATGGCCACCCATCGATTCGGCCGGTTCATGGCGTCGATCGACCGGAACCGATGTAACGTCGAAAAGCGCGTTAAACCGTAGCTACTAGGGCGTCCGGAGCGGCATAATCATTTATTGCACGATCCAATCGGCGGGCGCGCGTGTAAAAGTGTCTCGTCTGTTTGTAAATATCTGGTTCGGCGAACCGGTCGATATCATTTAACGATCGATTGATAGAAATTTAACCGTATCAGTTAGCAAGGGGGATGGGGAAGGAGAGAGAGAGAGAGAGAGAAGTGCTTTGAAAATGTAAATTCATTCGGAAATTAACATCCTCCCTCGAAATTTGTAATACAGCCGATTAAGCCAATCGTACACCCGCGTAATTTCCAACAAATATCTCACTATCGGCATCGCTAATTTCAACGAGGCAGACAATAAAGCTTATCTTGCCGACCGAAAAAGCGTCGCCGACCAAATCAAATTACCGTCGACGCAACCCTGGCCCGCTCGTAACGTAAAACACGGTGGCACGAAAAAAAAAAAAAAGGAAAATTCAATCGCAAAGTACCGCAAACTAAGAACTTCTCGAAACCGTAAAAGAGCCTAGCCTAACCGAGACGCCGGGTCCTCCCCTAAAAACGAAGTCAAGTTCCCGGTACCGCGCGCCCCTCAGACCTCACTCAGGCATCGAAGAAAACGCAAACGGGGAGAAGGCTCTCGATGCCGAGAGTGCTAATTGGTTTCAGCGGGCTGAAAAATTTGATCGCGCCCTTGCCGGTCTCTGCCGGCAGGAATCGCACCCTTCTGAGGGGCAGCGTCGCAATGCGAACCCTGCCCGTCGCAGGCGAGATAAAAATCTGGCATAGGAAGCGAGAGAGAGAGAGAGAGAGAGAGAGAGGAAGGCGGCGGGCGTTAACAAGTGACCGCCATTCGGTGGCCCTCATCATTCACTGCGGTGTAAACCCCCGCCAACTTTTCCCCTTTCTACGCGTAGACGGTAGCGTCGGTGTCGTTGCTGCCGACAACGACGACGACGACGACGCCTTCACCCCTTGAGTCTCCCTCCGCGCCAGCCGCGCGCATTCGCGCACCCTCTGCTGCGCGACTCGCATTAAACTGTCTCAGAGTCGCGGGAGCCTGGTCGGCCGTGTAATGGGTCCCCGAGTTTCGTCGGCGGCCGCGGAAAGTACAGTGAACGCGGAGGGGAGGCATCGTAGTCTCGCTTCTGGGATCCGTAAGTAACACAGGAGCGGTTATTTACGAGCGTGCGTAAGCACAATGCCCCTGATGATTTCCAGCGCTTTATCAGCGCGCGACACTCCGCCCCTGAGACCGGCAGAGGCGCGTCGCTGGATTCCGTGGCTCCTTCTGCCATTCCGTTCTTTCCGCTTTCTTTCCGACCGCCGCCCCTCGTCGCCGTCCTGTCCTTTTCCCGGTCCGCCTCCTCCCGTTCGCCTCGCCCTCTCTGTTTTCCTCGCGCTTACCGTCTTTTTGTTGGCCGACGTCGCGTTATCCTGCCTCGGAGGAATTTATTGTAGTCGGCCACGCATAACCACCGCCGCCGCAAACCGCCGTCGCAGCCGTCGGGACGTAAATAGCTTCGTGAAAACGTGACAAATTGTGGATTCGCCTTTTGTTTCGCCCCCGCCGCCTTCCTGTCGCATTCCCCTTGTTAGGACGATGCGCGAGGTCACTTTGTAACTGGATGCCGTTCTCGCGCCCGTTTCGCTCCTTAAGTCCCCGTTCAAGGACGACGCCCGGCCGGCAATGGCTGCCGACGATTAAGGAATTTCATTCGCCTCGTTTTCGTCTCAACTTCGCTCGCCGATCCCGATTATCGGGACGAGACGGCGCTCGTTATCGCATTAATTATCACTTCGCGACGACGATGGGCGCTCGCGCATTTTCCGCCTTGCAGCGAGCCTTCCTGCGGCTCGCGGCAAATCTGGCTGGAGAGAAGAACGAGGGGAACGAGGGTAGCCGAAAAAGAACCAGCGCACAGATAATAACTCCACTCACCGATGAATTTTATCTCCCGTCTCTCCGTTCGTCGTCCTCGTGAACTTATATACAGAGCGATCATGAAGTTGCAAAGTGCTGCGCCGAGACACGATTACGAAATAATACGGTCGGACCGAGACTGGCAAATGGAGTCGTCGGGTTCGTGGGACGTGAAAAAAAAAAGAGAAATGGAAAAAGGAAGGACGAAGAACTACGAGGGGGTCGGGAAGTGTGCATATGTGTGGGCGGGAGGAAGAGAGAGAGAAAGAGAGAGAGAGATGGATCGCATGAATAAAGATAACCGTGGGGGCTAAGTCCATACAGAGCTCGAGGCGCCGAGTCCATAATTCTACATTAAGATAATTAAATGAATTAGAAGGCACTGCGCGTACCCCCTGAATCTCTCCAAGCTCACTCATATATGCGTGTCGCTGCTCGGGGTCTCATCCAGCGTTCTCCCTCTACCCGTTCGTCTGGTACGCGCATGCCTCGTGCGTAATCTCACGTGCACTGTCACGCGTAGTGTCCTTGCCATTGTAGGGACACCTCTACACGGCCCGTGTCACTGTGTGCGCTTTCGTTTCACGCACGTGCGTCTGCATGCGCTTGTTTCACTGCATACGTATGCGCGCGTATAGAAGGCTACCCTCTGACACTACAGATGCGAGCACGGTCTGGCTGGTTGCTTTTGAGCTGTTAGCGGCAAAGCACTAAACTACGTTTACCCTGAAATACGCGAGCCTCGAAAGTTAACGTGACACGCGTGCCACGTCGACGCGAGCCAAGAATGAAACGGACGGATAGTGCGAGGGTGGGAAAACGTGTGACGGCGCGAACTTCCCCCGACGTTCGAACGTTCGATTAATCTCAATCGTGGAAAAACTGCTATATCGCTGTTTGCGGACCGTAAGGAAGCTACTCCTCGGAAAGTGGAATGAATGTCTGTTTACGAAGTGTAATGAAATTCTGTTTGCAGAGTGTAACCGACCCGTGGCCAAATTCGCGCTTCCGTCGGGCATGTTATTTACGTCAAAACCGGACGACTTGATCTTATCATTAGCGCGCGCGCGCGTTGCACTTTACTTTATTACTCGAGTGAACAAACAACTTTTGCAAAACTTCTCAAACCCCGACCGGCCGTTTCATCGTTCGAAAACAGACAAAGATCTGTATTAGTATCTCGATACAGCGAAACTTTTAATTGACTCTGAATAATTTCGCGATGTTTACCTGCTCTTCTCCGTCTGTACTCTCTCTCTCTCTCTTTCTCTCTCGTGCCGAATGATTACCCTTTCAAGTGGTTGAACGTTTTTCTCTACGGAATCGAGTTTCAGGGATCATCTCGACGACTGTTTGCCGTGTTTGCGCAGCTACGCACCACCCGACGTGACGTTAATAAATCCGTGCCGTGTCATTGATTTGTCACAATTTTTAATGATAGCGCAACCCGGGAAAAGTGTCATTCATCATTCGAGATTAATCGACCGTACCTACGTAGCGAGCGTAGTTTGCTCTACAAACAACAGCCGGCAAACACGCGGAGACTGGTGTAAACGGAACACCGAGCGAACATTATTCATAGTCCATTGAACGTGTCGGTCTGCGCCTCTGCGTCTGACCGTAAATTCGTTGTAGCCGTACTCGTTCTACTAGTTGTCCTAGTCGTTCAGGTGATCGGTCAAACGTTTCCAGAACGCGAGAGGCCGAATATTTTACTTCTGTCCCCGACGACCCGTCGCTGGCAATGAAGGAGTTCATCGAAATTGATCACGGGCTTTAGCAAGCGGGAAATATAATCGATAACCTACCACGTCGTTGAAGAATCTTCGCTGGAGATTAGTCGTTCCTACGTTCCTCGCGGATGCATAGGAAAATATTCTAAAACCGTCACTGCCGCCTTCGACGTCGGCGAATCGATTAAGTTAACCTCGACACGACCATCGGGATTTCCAGGACGTGGAAGATAAAGAACGACTCTCCGTAGTCGGGCGAAAAACACGACGTGTATCGAGATGGGTGGATCAGCGAGCCGCGCGATATAGGGGTCAGTCATAATCGATGACTGAACTCATCTTTCACCGTCACCGGCACATAAACCCGAAACGCAATCCTCTCAGCGCCGCGGCCGTGCCAGGACAAATTGAGACGCGAATTGTTCGTTATTATGCGCCAAGGACAATTATGCGAGCGGCCGTCGATGAGAGCGCGTCGAAGTGGCGTCGAGCGCGGCTGAGAAATTTCGCCGGAAGCGGCCGCACGAATCGGATTTACATGTAAAAGTTCGGGCTTCTGGCATTGAACGAGCGCAAGGGCGTTGAACGTGCGATAACGACAGAAGCCGTATCCGAGAACGGGCCATATCCGAAAGCGCGAGCCAAGCCAGACGCGCGCGCGGGCCTGTATCGTCAAAGGCAGGCGAGCTCGGAATTTAATGTTACCGCCGCTGGGACGACACCTCGGTACCGTTAACCCAGATTCTTTGAAGCTTTGCCCATCCGCGTAGAAGCCCCGCTACGACTCGTACTTTCGCCATTAACATCGCGGCATGAGTCGTCCCGGCCAAACCGCTCGCATTTCTTTCCTCGTTCTCCACTTTTCATGCCTTTTCAGGATGGGTATAGCGAGAATTTCAATTGGGCTAGTTTTTCGTAACCGTCGCTCTTTGAGCGCGAGTTTGTCTGCGGAATTTCGACACAATGAGGCACAACAGGCTGCCGGAGCGTCGCAGTTTTAATATTCGCTGAATAACGTCTTAGTTGGCGGTGTAATGATCGTGCTAGATAGAACTATAGTCACCTTATATTTGTCCCGTTAATAAGCATCCGGGTTGTTTGATAGAACGAAACTTTGAGTTCGTTAGTCGGCCGGCTGAAATTCGCAAAACTGTATGGTGCACAAATTCCGGATCGAATTAAGTTTTATTTGTGTCCAATATCGCCGTACTCCCTGCATCATACCGTTTACGCTGCCCGACGGAATTTATCCAACGATACGTACAGCGAACGTCCATTCTCCTCGAATTAATCATTGAACACAGGGGAAACGAGCGGGCCTTCGACTCTCGAACGCGCATACTTAACACCCTGATCGTGGTTTATGGGACTTTGGGAACCATTAGGAACACCGGTAGTAACCTCCCAAGGAAGCCGACCAAGGATCGCCCGACTATCTGCTTAATGCAAATACATTTTTTATCGCGCCCGCGAGTAGGCGAGGAGGTTTATTACGCGAGGGCGTGGAGTGTTCGTTGAAGGGGGGGAGGAGTCTCTCCTGTGTAGTTAGACGATCTTCCGTGGCCTCACGATGTGGAAGAGAAGAATCATCCTCCGCGTCACCCTTCTTCCTCTTCCAGCCCGGCGACGACGGCTGGAGGTCGTTGCCGAATTACTAGAGTTATTTTTGCGAGTGACGAGGCGATTTGCATTTAAACAAGCCCGCGTCTCTGTGGCATCAACCCCCCGGGAGTCAGAGTGGGAGAAAGAGAGAGAAAGAGTGAAGGAAGAAGAGAGGGTGACTTGCTTCTGTCTATGTGTCGCCCACGATGCCGAAAGGCGGGATCAATTTGCGAGGTATCGACCTTACTGTGCTTTTATTATCCTGTTTACGGGGCTCTCTCTTTCTATCAATTCACTTCTTCATTTCCACCCCCCCGACGCAGTCGCCGCCTCGCTCCTCCAGTCGTTTGTTTTATCAAGTTTTTGCCTCCAGACCTCTCGCCGTTCACTTTCTCCTTTTCTGTTTATTCGCCTCTTGGTTCTGTTTCGACGGCATCCTCTCGACGTCTTCTTAATCCTTCTTCTATTCACGCAACGGCAAGATGGATTGAATTGAATTGTTACGTATTTACGGCCGACTCTCAGAGTTTAGGCGGGCAGAATTTCAAGCTGACGATGCTGTGCCGCTATCCTGACGCTATGTTTACTCTCTCTTATCTTGAGGAATCTATTCATACGTACATTAAACCTCATAATCGTCAGACAAAAACTCGTGCGTCGGCGGTAAGAAGAGTGTACTCTTTCTTTTGTTGCCCGTGGCCGGCTATGAAGTTCTGTTAAACGAGCAATTAATTTTCGACAAGAGATTCGCAGCGGTTACTTTCTCCGGGCGCGTGTCGGCCGGAATTACACGGCTTGGATAGCGCGGCGCATATTATTCCCGGGAAATGTGACAAAGACGGGGCTGTAACGCTTCGCGAGACGACTTTTATCCCGCACTTTACACTTGCTTTTTGCAGACGCCGCGTTATGCTGGTTGTTCCTGTGTTTACCGTCCGGGGAGCACGAAGCGGACGCGACGTGTACCTACGCGAATATTACTTGGGCGAAAAGCGTATTAACTCGATTTCCGCTTCAATGTGACCGCGAACGTTGCCAGGACGAATTTTCTTCCTTAATTTTCCTCCCTCCTTTTCTCTCTCTCTCTCCCTCTCCTTCTCTCTTTTAAAGCAACCTTTCGAAATGAAAGCTGCGAGGCGCGGGCTCATCAAAAATTAAGAGTTGCCCGTTGTGCACGGCCACCTTTGTCGCGCAGCTTTCCAGAGAAGCGGATTAACGTGATTTCGCGCGATACCGGCGCGGCCCAGAGGCGGCCCAGAGGCGGCCGGGGGGGAATTTCCTTGGGGAGAGAAAAATTCCGAAACGCCGCGTTTCGTTGATGCGCCCGCGCCGGCTCGTTATAGCCGCACACAACTCCGCTTACCCCCCCGGCACCGGTATTACGCTCGTGAATAGCGTGCCAACTCGTTTTTTACTCCGCCGTAATGCAGCACGATACCGATGCTCGCCGCGGCGGATTTCGGAAACGTTTTCTCCACGAGGCGGGTGCACCGAAGTTCATCCGGTCAGAGATCAAGACATTACTTCCGCGCTTTACATTTGCTCTGCACTCCGTGTATGTAGAGGCCGCGCGCGCGCTGTTTGCCGCGCTGTTTACCGTCCGTGAAGCACAAAACGAACGTTGCCGGCGCGGCATTATTCGCGGGCCACGTATTAACTCGGTTTTACTCGCGACGAGCGAATTGCGGAAAATCTTGACTGCTAAGAGATCGTGAGTTTGATCGCGCCGAACGATCTTCTTCAAGTGTAGCTCAACGTTTGCTTTTCTTTGTTCCCACGTACGCTCCTTCTCCGAAGCTCTCCTCTCGGACGAACGTACTCGTTGTCAGTGAAACATTGTTCGGGCCGGAAGAATGGGAAGAGCTACTTTCAAAAGTTCGCCGGACACATTTTTGGACTCGCTCGCGAAAGAATCCATCATTGTGAACCGACAAATTTTTTGCAATGCAAATATGATACGCACGCGGGTGCGTTCGCTCAGGTGTCTCGTCCGCAGAACGCGAAGAGTGCAAGGCGCGCGGGCGGCTTGTCCCTCCGCAGCGGTGCACGTTTCAACAGAACAATTTGAATGCAGCGCTGTGTTGCGCAGCGTGTGCGAGGGCAGCTCATTTCATTTTCGTCGTTGACGACGCGCCGTTCGATCGCTCGCTGGCTATCCGAGCGAGACACTCGTTTGGCGAATTGATACGGAGACCAGGCGGGGTATAAGGAAGCGTGGAATAGGGAGATTGGGAAGGACGAGGACAGGAGAAGCGAGCGGAGGATTAGTATTGACCGGCCGAGTTCTCCGTTACCGCCGTTTTAATGTATGCGCCGTGTAATTTCTGAGGTGGTTATGCAAATCCGGATGGAGGAGTTTCCGGGCATAAAGCAAGAGTTGGAGTGCCGGGGAACATGTCGGGCCACACGGGCGCGTCTCTCCGGTTGTGCCAGTTAATTATTATAATGACGCGTCGTATATAATTTGCGGCCACAATACGTTCGCCCGGACAAACGGACTGACGGATTCGCGAGCGTGCGACGTGCCTCGTAGACCCCGAGCGTGCGGATAGAATGTATAGTGGCCAGATTGGACGGCGCAGATCCCTCTGTGGCCTTCGTGCCCGTCATTTGTACCGCGTGCTTACTAGTTTTCCCATTGATTTTCCCCGGAGTGTTCTTGTACCTCGTACGAATGCCGTGAGCGCGCTGCCAATAGCACAGTGTACTTATCACTTTGCATAATGAAGGTGGTATGGTATACTGTTGAAATTAGGGATGTTTACACGAACGGCACGGCGACGTGCGCGTTATGCTTGCCGGTGTAAATGATGTGGGGCAAGGAACTGGGATGAACAGATCCATACGATTTCATCAATGATTGCACGTATTTTCGTAGCCTTTGCAAAGTCTGCATAAGGAATCAACGATGTTTGGGTAGTTTCATTTTTCTCCCATCACGTTAATTCAAGGAAGTTCGTTTTGTCTCTGACGCACACTTGAAAATGTAATTTCTTGAGAATTATTATCAACAATCTATGAACAACGTTCGTTGTACTACTTATCAGTACTATTCTGAGTAATGGTCACGATACGTGTACGTGAAGCGAACGTTACGAAATGAACTACTTCGGTGTCTTGTGACTTTGCGTAAACTATGCAATCTTCTACTGAAACTCACTTCACAACACGTATAGCTTTATTAAGACGAGTAACTCAGTCGACGTTTTACAACCCTTCAACGTACCCAGGCTACTTCAGCATAATTCAGACAATATTACTATAGTTTTACGTGAGACACTGTGTAACAAAGCAGTAGACTAGGTATTTTATCACAAAGTTCGCTGGGAAAGTTTAAAGAAGATATTCCGCTGCAGGTTGCATCGATTACGCTGAAATGCCATCGAACCGATTCGCCGCGCAACGTCCCTATAGATTCGCTCGCCAGTTTGTACGTCAGCGTATTGCTTTCGCGTACGTGACCGTAACGAAACATATCGCGTTTCATTTAAAGGCAAGCGCAGGACGTATTAATATTCCCCGCTGTAATTTCGATCGGGTAAATTCATTCGATATCCGAACGTGTTATTTGCCCGACCGAACATCGACGGCAGCTTGCAAATTCGCGTCGCCGTGACATCGGGATGTATTCACTCCGTTTCGAATTTTCACGCGGGAGCATAAATTTCCGTCGGACCCGAATGCAATTACGGGCGGAAGATGCGCGCTATAGCACTGCCGGCCGAAATTCGGTGCGCGGTTATAAAGTTCAGTCCCGTATCGCGAAATTTCCCTTCGGTTTCGACGATTTTTCTGGCGCGCGAGTCAGTTCGACTCGGCGAAAAAAGAGTGTCAGGAAGTCGGGGCAGCGTCGGCGGGTAAATATTTATTTGCCCGCGCGTCTAGAAGCCTTGTTCGATGTGCAAATGCGATCGTTTCTTGCGATCAACTTAAACGAAAGCCGTCTTTGGTATTCATTAGGCATGATCATTTATACCGCTCAGCTTTCGACTCTGCTCGCGACGGTTCTGGCGAGTATGTGTTAATCGCGGCTCGTTCGACTGGTCCAACGATATCGAACACTACCTCGACACTTGCTGGGTGGGTGCGTAGTGCTCGGTTCGGCTCGGCTCGGCTGCCACCCTCTTGGCCATTGGAACGCGACCACCTATGGAACGCTAATTAAAAGCTTTATTACGCACTGGCTGCCTATTAAAGTTGGGCGACCGTGGCTGCATATATAAAGGACGCTTTAATGAATAATCTAACGACTCCGTGGGAGCACATAGAAGCGGCACGCCCGAAAAGCCTGTCCGTCCTAACCACAGGCGAGTCGCCTAGATAATCTGTTTTGCATATTTCGGACCCTGCGTACACCGTGGCCATGTAAATGCGTGCGGTGCTCCGCCAAACGTTACAAGGCCCCCGCTGAAATTCACCGGCGGTACTAATTAAGTCGAAATATTCCGCCATTTAAATGCAGCTGCAGCTGACCGACGGTCAACTTAACGACGACGTCCGGGAGGAACACGTGAGGCTGGCGTCGTGTGCGAGCATGAGCGCGGCTCGTTGAGACGGATCCGTCGAGCGTGTATAATACACACATCGTGTCCGTTTCTCTGCGCTCGTCTATGTGGGTGCGCGCGCGCACCGATGTAACCGTGAAAATTACCCTCGAAGATAAAGTCCGCTTAACCGGCGCGCCGATCCTCCGTCGGCGGTGAATTATTCAAAATTGAGCCCGGAATTTTGACATCGACACGTCGACACCGGCGCCAAACACGCGCGCTGGGTGACTTTTCATTACACCTCCGGGCGAGGCATTTAAATTCGTTCACCCTCGCATAGGGCGGGAAACGCGGGATACGCCGCAGCGATTTGCATGCTCATCGGAAGACGCGACGTAATTTGAAAATTACGGAATGTAATACGACGGGAAAGTTCGGCGACGAGCGTTGATACAAGTGTCAGCGGGAGCGAAGTATTTTCTGTTCTGAATCGAGGTTATTGAATGCGTAGGCAACGTATATGCAAGGCGGTGCTATTATAGATCGTCGATGCATTCACTGTGTGCGAGGTGTAAGTAGAATGATTATGAATGAACGAACGTGGCAAACAGGAATCGAATTTTGTCTGACTGATGCGCATCATCTATTTCCCGAACATGACGTTTCCTTCGGCTGCGCAAAAGTGACACGTGGTTCTTTTGGGGAGAAATTGACGACCGAGCGCGATAAATGCAATGTATGGCCTGGCGAGTAACAAGAAAAATGTAGCGTCCCGGTCGGGCAACTTTCGAACTAACTCCCGACCGACTGATCTTTTCAACTCGTTGCTAGATTTCCGGAACTTTCGAAATTATTCTTCGTCATCTTCGAAGCGCCCGGCAACGCTACCGAAGCCGCCGTTGTTACTCAGAATTTATGACCGCGAAGTGGGGCATGGCGAGTCCGGAAGACTCAACTTCCCGACTGACCTGACAAACTATCTCTGAGAACAATTCAAAGACTATTTATTCTCATTCCGGTAGTTCCGCGACGATTGATCGAATTGCGCCGCTGGACGATTCGAAAGTACCCTCAAACCTTACCAATTCCCGAATCCAAACTTTAATATCCCTGAATCGATCCCGAATTGAAAACTGTGACCGATGTTTTCGACATCAACGTCCCCGTGGCTGCAGTGCTTTCCGACTCTACGGCGTACTTGCCCAGTGAATGCAAAGACTCAATTTTTCCCAACTCCCAGGGGTATATAATCTGGCATACATCATTACCAAAAATCGTTCGTTTAGAATTTCGAAGCAGCCGCGATGGGGACCGTGCGCGACCCTCATTTCTTTTTTCCTCCCGTACAGCATATCAACCGTCTCGAGCAGGTTTCTACAAAGTGAGGCGAGAGCTGTGTAAAGGATAAAGCCCGTCCCCTTTCGGAATATGCTGAGGCCGAAATCGATCGTTGGCGGAGAGAGAAGATGGTGGAAAATGACGAGGGGACTGGCGGGAACGTTTTTCGATCGTGAAACCTCCCGAACGACTTCTGGGATCCTCGAATCTCCCTCTCTCTCTCCTCTACTCTCGTCCCTCTTCTCTTCCCTCGCGCCTCAGCCGACCCGGATCCCGCGGAAAGTCAAGGCCCTCGAACTACTTACTAAGTAGCATCCACCTCAAAGGATGGGATAAATTGCCCGACCGGACAAGGAAATTTGCATCTTGATAGTGAATTAAAAAGTTTCAGCTCTCCGCGCCCGTTTAATGCCCTCCAGGCTACGACTTGAAGGGTGCCGACCGATCTCGCGAAGAGTCCGCGTGTCTTCTTCCCTCCCTCTCCTTTCCTCCATCTTTCTTTCCATCCCTCCGAACCCCCGCGCCACCCGACAATTTTTCTTACTTTCTTTTTACCCCGCTCTCACATTCTTACACCGTTTTTTTTCTTCCTCTTCCTCTTCCTCCTCGTCTTCAGCCGTACCTCCGAACTCTCGCGATATCCGCATTTATCAGCAGACCCAACTAGAGCGAAATATCGTCCCGCTGTCGGTTGAAGGTCCACGGCGGATCCTGCGACGACTTTATTGGACTTTTTCCCGTAACGGCGGACTTAATCGTGACCAGGGGGCGGACACGTTCGACGTGTCGGCGATCAGATATTGTGTCGGCGTAAGAGCGGAGCTTAATCCCGGGAATGGGTAATGGCGTTGACAAATGTTCCGCACCCGGCAGGAGTTCAGCCGGTGCTGAATAAAAATTGAACAATTTTGCCATTGTTTTTTAACGCAGTCTATATCGTACTCGTCGCTCGGGGTGAAGAAAAAAATAACCGGAATCTGATGGGCACTGAAGCATTGTTAAACGCTCGTTTATTTCTGCATTTACCTCACAGCGATGTGCGGTACGTACGCGTTGGTCGGCTACTTTCGAGGCACTCGAATTTGTCTCCCGAATCGCGGCGTGCTAACAAAAGACAACGATTTTATTCGCTTCGCTCGCGTCCCGCGCGCCTTCCGTCGCGGGACTGCTTTGATCGTAATTTCCCCACGATAGCATCGCACCTACGGCTGAATATCGGATTTCCCTTTTTGCCTCGACCGCGAAGAAAAGGAGTTTCCCCGGCGTACTTCCGCCGATGAAACGGCTGTTTCCACTTCTTTGGATGGATTTCGTTGGGGAAAAGTATCGATGACGAGGTCCCTTTGTGAGAGAGAGCGTGCGAGCGCCTTTTCGCGGGAGTGCACGGACGCGGGAGGAGGAGGAGGAGGAGGAGAGGGGGTGGAAGAAAAGAAGGAAAAGAGTAGGATGGCTGCGAGTTGCGAGCAGGTTGAGAGAAAGAGCCGTAGGAGAGGAGTGACTGAGAACGGGGAAAGTGGCAGTAGCGCGGCCACTGCGAAAGGAAGGAACCGCTGAGAGAAGGAGACGCAGCGCGAGGGGGCGAGACGATTTCGTTTTGCTCGAGCAACGAGAATCCGGGCTAGTCGGGACCCCTGCTCGCATTCTCTTTTTTTCTCATCCCCCCGCGCGCGCCCCTTTCAACAGCCCCGAACGAAAATGGTGGAGCTTATAACGAGACTCCTTTACGATCCATTATTTAGAGAAACGCCGAGAATGTTATTGAAAAAGCGTGTAGCCGAACGCGGAAACGGCGCGGCCTTCTCTCGATAGCGTGCATCCAATGAATCCGTGTTTAACAGAAAATCGATGGCGGGTCTAGTGACCCTGCGGGGTTAGAAGCGTTACGGCGCGGCGGCGAGAGATGGGGAGAGAGAGCGGAGGGCAAGGGTTGGTTAAAAAAAAGAGCGATCCGGTTCTACCATGCTTTTGCCAGTGAAACACGTGTTTTACCTCTTAATACGAGGACGTAACGGATAGCCGGGGAAAGAGAGAGACGCGAGCGGTGCGGAAAAGGAACACGCCGATCCAGTCGATTAACGTTTTTGCCGCAAGTTGATCCGACTGTCCTCTTCCTGCGACCGCGGAAAAATGATTGGACTGCTGCGACTCACGCGACTGCACCTACGGCGCAGGGTACGTTTCCTTTTCTTACTGCGTTTCTTCTAAATCGACCTGATGAATTCTATTCCGCTACCGACTGCGACCGTTTGCCTGTTGCCTCTCTCTCTCTCTCTCTCTCTCTCTCTCTCTCTCTCTTCCTGTCTTCTTTGTTTCAATTTTTCCCCACTGTCGACTACTCTCTCTACATCGCTCTGTCAAGATTACACTCTTTCGCTGACATTGCTGCGTAAGTTTTGTCCCTGCCAACGTAGCCCGTAGAAGTTACATTCACGAGGCAATTTTACGAGCGACAAGTTCTCTTCTGGCACATCTTTTACAGATCACAAGGCTCAAAACATTCACTACCCCTTCGACCGTAGCTTATATATTCTCGCCGCGTCTCTTCTCACCGTACTGACGCACTTCGTTCCCATGCGACACCGCGGCCATTTGTCTTCTCTCCCCCTACCGAGGCACGCAATTTTTTTACCAATTTTCCTTCTGAGAGCAGCAAATCAGTCAGGTTGACCGCTGAAGGCTCAACGGAAACCCGTGCCGTCATCAAGTCCTCAAAGACAGACAATGCGCTGTTCGCGATGCAGCCCGGGGCCACAATTTATTTTGATCGCTGCAGTCGCTACTTTCCAATCGGCAGTTTGGAAAAAGCGTGTTTCGTCCTTGTTACCCCCCTCCCTTGTCCCGCCGACCCTGTCCGCCCACACGCTCGTTGGAAAGCTGCCGGGTGCGATGAGCGGTGCATAAATATTCATCGTTTCAAAAAACTGCGTGGGAAATGGTGTGACTAAATGCACAGTCTGGCGAAACATACACTTTGACGTATTCGACAAATTTACATACCCCTCTCTCTCTCTCTCTCCCTCCCTCCCACCGCGTTCCGTGTCTCACCTACTGTAAAAATTTGCCCGTAAAAGAACCGCTTACATTCGCCGATACGCATATGAGAAATCTGTTATGGATAATACGTGCCTCGGAAGACGGATCCGTGCCGTCGGAAGAAAGACGTTTCGGATGATCGAGTCGCGCGCGAACGGGAGCAGTGAAATCGTGTCGACATTTCGTATCCCCGGATCCGCGCGCGAAGAACTTCATCGCTGGGCTGGCGCGCTCACTTTTCCTCCGAGCGCGATACGTCTCTCCCCTTTTGATCCCAGATCCCAGCTTCTATCGACCGTCAAGTATGTATATCGGATCGTGACTTCTCGTCCCTCTTTCCCGCCGTCATTCCCGCCTCTGCCTCTCTTTTTACCCTCACCGTCTACCCATGCATATATCTATCTTTCTATCTGCCTATCTATCTTTCATACACACTCCCGCCTCTTTTTCATCGGCTGACGTGCTCGCGATGCCGAGTCGCACGCCTTGCCTTTTTCGGCTGACTCGCGGAAGCGGATTTTATATCAGTCGAATCACTGGCTTTGACACTTTGCCGTCTTCCCGCGGGAATCGCCAAGGTTACACGCGCGTCGACACACTCGCGCGCTCGCGCGAGAGGCTGCGCGCGCGCGCGCGCCTGTATGTGTGTGTGTGTTACATCGCGGAGAGCTCGCGCCGATACAATCCACCGGGGAAATTCGCGGCGGCCCTGGGTCGCGTAAACTTTCTGCGAGGGATCCCCGTTCGTTGATCCGAAGGGCCGAAAAGGGGAAAGAGAGAGAGAGAGAGAGAGAGAGAGAGAGAGAGAAGAGGGTGGAAGGGACCGGTCGGACTGGGTTGGGACGAACTCCGGTGTACTCCGTCAGGATGAACGAGCCTGCTAGCCGAGGGACGATAGGGGTTGAAAAAGCAGCCTGCCTTCGTGCCCGCACTCCGGCAAATAAATTTTGAGTCGGAACGCCGGCGCAGTCCTGACGGAATTCTCGATTTTTGCCAGGGATGAGGGAAACAGACGGCATTCTCCCGTTATTGTAGAAAATGTTACGGCGTTCCGAAGATGCGGCACTTCGCACAGATTGCAGTACAAATTAAATTGTAACTTTGCACGGGGCGTACCTAGTGCCAGAGGATATAAGCAGTTTGCGAGTTGAATTTAGAGCTAATGGCAAAGAATTCGTATTGCCTTCTGGCAACCCACTTTGCCTAGGCTTTATGCGATGTAGATTTTATGAACTGAATATATCGCGGGCCAAATATTTTATTGCTGGTTCGAGACAGTAGACAGCTGGTTTTCTGCGTTAAAATATGTAATCTTGAGAATGACGATACAAATACGACAAATGAAATAAATACGGCGAGGCATGAGGTTATTCGTTCGAAATGCGTTAATAATAGTAGGACGTTCATCGAAGAAGATATTAATTTGTTAAATAGAAATCGAAAGGGTCCTCACTCCACTCTATTTGCTCCCTAGAAGAATACGATAGTGTGCAGACGGTATGTGGAAATTTCTTCGCAATCCAGACAATTTAAGGATAGCAAGAAAGCAAAAGTATCGATCGCGCCGAATGGAAGGAACGCGCCGCGAAGATTGGATTTCCCCGTGTCTCGATGTTTTCAGAATGCTTCTATCCTATTTCGTGAACGGGGCACGTGGCTGTGCATTACGGCGTATCGAGAGGAAAAAGTTGTTGAAACAAAGTGGTGTCGTTTGATCCGAATGAAGCCGCACGATGAATCGGAGTAATACAGCGTCCGCCAATAAACTGGTAGCGGTATCGCAATAGGATCGTTCGCGAAATACAGTAAGAAACAGATCTGCAGTGAGGGCGATCAAAAATTCATCCGACCGAAACTTTAAAAATGTCACTGGAATCGAATGACTACGACTCCCGATGATGACTCTGCGATTATTTGTAAGAATGTTTCCTTGCCGCGACTGTCATTTCGTCATCGCCCGGAAGAAAGAGAGGTGGTTATGTCTATTACTCGGTTATGCACCGCGCCCATTATGCACTCGTGTGCTTATTCAGAAGCGTGAACGTTGGCGTTGTGCCACGTCACTCGAGACTCTTCTCTACGCTCCCACAGTACAACGTCCTTCTCTCGTACGCGTATCCTCGGTCTGCGAGAGTTCCCGCTGTTCCTTCACCACCGTGCATTCGGTGCAATAATTCGCGCACCCCGTCAATCCTTTCCTATCCATTTTTCGGCTCGTCGCTAAGAGTGCAGTTTTCGCGTGAAAATTCCATTTTAAAAAGGCGTCGTTGCCTGCTAGACCATTAGTGACAATTCACTCGAAATTACTTTCAGCGGTAACGCATCTAATATTGTACAACATTAACCCAATTCTCTCACCTTTGATGTATAAGGAGGGACGTCTGCACAATGAGCGCAATTCTGCTATTACCTAGTTTGCAGAAGTATTCAACGGACTCCGTTTTCATTCACCGTACATCGAAATCTCGAAAAATGAATTATAAGCAAACGATGTACAAGCGAGCGCCTTCGTCTCCGGCGTCCCCACAATTTCTTCGGAAAGTGGAGTAACGCGCGCTGGGGAACGGGGGGGATCGGACACAGCATTTCGGAACGGCTCGTCGGCCAGCGCCGTCGGAACGTGCGTCAGCCGGCGTCTTGACGTCGACTTCGAGTGGGATACTCCTGAGGACGAGGAGGCGCGAGTGATTCCGGATATGCCGCCGCGACGAATCCCCTAAACTGTGTTTACCCGAGCGAGCCGGGAGGATAGGTACTCGGCCGGACGATTTTCCGCCGAATCCCGCCGCCACGAAGCACCGCATCCGCAAAATCCACTTCCCCCCTCGTCGGGCCGATCGGGCCCCTGGCTTGTCTCTTTATCCGTCGCGCGACTCTCCTTCTCCCGTTACGACGCCGACAACGACTACAGAGGCGTGTTTGGAAAACGGGTCTCCAATCTGCAAACGCCGGATTAGGCGTCGTTCGAGCGCGTCCCAACAGCCCCTGAATGCAAAAGTTAACTTTCCTCTAACTCTCTCTCGCTCTCTCTATAGGCGGCTTTCGACGTCGCGCCAGAGATCTCCGTTGATCTCTCCCTCCCCCTCCGCCGCCCCGCTTGATCTCCTGCAGTGAATCGGATAGCACACTTGGCAAATCGGATAGCCGTGAGAAGCACGCGGCTCCGGCGACTTCGAATTATCCGTTCAATGAGCTACATCCATCGTCGGAGCGGAGACAGTCTCTCGAGTTTTCGTAAATCGTCGGCCAATCGGCCGATGGAAAGTTCTCGCTTCTTTCGGCCGCCTCGCCGCGTGCGATCGGATCATTGTGAAGTCGTCGTGTCGACAGATTCGCGAGTTAGAGAGCAATTTCGTCCGGCCAACTTCCGGCGGCTCTAGCCGCTCTCGCGACTTTTTATCGCGACCCGTCCAACTAGACGCGTCGCTGTTTGATCGGCGCAAACACGGCGAAGTGATTCGTAAACAACCACGGCGTTGGAATTGATTGCCAATCACGTCGAGTATTTCCTCTTGTCGGGGCACGTCGCTCGAGCAAGTGGCGACGAGCAGTTTTGCCGTATGTAAGCCGCTTTGCAGACGACGTGTGTCGTGTCGTGTCGCGCATTAAACGTGTCACGTGTTCGACCTGCCCTCGCCGTTGTCGAGGGATCTTGACATTTTTCACGCCGCCCCGAGCACGTGACGCTGCTAAACGCACTTTTAACCGTGACTGTGTTACGCGGATTAGACGTACTTCTTTTTTGCTGCATTCTGGGGTTGTGGAAATAAAGAAGGGAAGTCTTTGTCGCGGACATAGAACCGCGTAAGAGTTTTGAGGGACGATTTATCATCTTGATACTTTTAACGTAATTAACGGACGCTCTGTTCAAACTTGCCGATGAAAGAATTTTTTCCACGCTTGCTTTAATGCAGAAGTGAACGTCGTAAGCGTGCAGTCTACGTTACACGGTCTCTTTACCATTGTTACGCTAGCTGTATGCGTGTGGATGGATATACGGTGTGTGCATTAATAATATTGCCACCTGGTGCTGTTGACTGGAGAAGTTAAGTGTTATAATCGCTTGTTAACGCCTTGCCAACAGAGGCCATGAAACGGCGACGATGTACATGGAAGCTGTAACAGGAGCAAATCGTGTTAGTTGGTTGTAAAGTGAATATTGTACGTGAAATCGTCCGACGGTGACAGCTACTTGTAACGAGGCATGAATTTTTCTTTAAGCAAAACTATGTCACACTCGCTTGGAACATCGTTGCAAAGAATTGCAAAGAATTCGAATACGTAGGAACCGAAATACACGAAAAGAATGGCACTGTCAAGTTCACGGAGAAAAGCGTAAAGTCCACCGCACTCAATCTGTATCGCTCGAACGACGTCTCAAGGAAGACGTTGATAAGAGAATTAAAGTCATCCAGAACTGAAGATTGCACAGAGTTCCCAGAGTCGACCCGTATGCGAGCCCTTAATGCGACGGACGATCGAAAAAAAAAAAAACAAAAAGTAAACTGGTTCCCTCCGGCCGTAAATTCCCGTCATGCCGAGGTGTGCAGGAAGTCTTGAGGAGGGCAGAAAGAATGAGGGAAGGAAGGAAGGAAGTTCTTTGTACCGTCCGAGACTGGCCGAGAGCTCGGTTCGAGAGCCATTAATCGATCCGACGGCCTTCGAGACGCTTAAAGTCATCAAAACTCCCGCACGATCCCGGGGCGTCGAGTATCGTCGGACGAACTCTGTCTTCTCCTTCTTCACCCCTGCGGCTCTCTCCCGGCACCCTGATCGTTCTTAATTACTTCGAAAGAAAAACGTAGCCGGGGGTCGTTAAACGTAGTCCGCTGGATGAAGATCCGAGAACGAGAAGAGAGGAAAAAGAGACAGGGGAGGAATGTGAGACGGGACGGAAGGGAGAATTGAGGAGAGAGGGTGAGAAGCGGCGAAAAAAGAAGCGGAGTATGTGCGAGCGCGAGCCGAGCTTATTGGGGATGATTAAATACCGCGATAACTCATGCCGCGGTGCCCGCGGGGTGATATTTTAAGATTGTTGCCTCCGGGACGCCCGTCGTGGAGTGGAAAGAAGACGTGGACGGACACGCGGGGCTGGGGAAGGCCCTGGCGGATAGGGAAAATAAAAATGAAGCCGGGAAAGACGAGGCGGAGTAGGGAGCGCGAAGGGCTGCTGGCGGGACGAGAGATTGCGAAAGTCGAGAGAAGGCGAAGCGGACGTTTCGCCGAAGATAGGCAGCGAGGGCGGAGGATAGGGCCTTCGCTTGGCGGGCCAAATCTCCGAGGAGTTCAAAATGCCGAGGCTATTCTACGCACGTATCATCGCTCCCGCCTACAGACGCCTCGGCTATCCCGCACAACCCCACGCTGCTCTTCTCTTCTCTTCTCTTCTCGTCTAACCCCTTCTAAGGAAGGATGCTCGTCGGGGAACGCTGGGAAGAACGAGCGAAACGAGCGATGAAGAGAGAGGAAGAGAACGAGTGGCCAAGAGGGCACCTTCCTTTGCGCACCACACCCTTCGCATATTCCGATCCTTTCTCCCTCCCCCTCCCCCTCTCGCCATCGTAACCCTTCTCTCGTCCGTTGCCGGCCCTCTCAGACATGAAAACGGTCGGTCGCTGCACGTCGAAACGGCTGGCGGCCTTCTAAAAAATGCACTCCGCTCTTCGTCTCTCCGGGGGAAAGTGTTTCAGACCTTGAAAACGCAGGGATGCCCGACACTCCTCTCTCTCTCCTTCCCTCGGTATTCGTTTCTCTCGTCACTGTAGGGCGGAGGCCCGTCGAATCGATAACCCCACGTACACAATGCAGAGGGTACGTGTCTGTCTGCTGTGCCTTCTTCATTCGTGCCGGTACACGTGTACATCTCTCCACACGCACGAGAGAGAGAGAGAGAGAGAGTGCGCGCGTTTGTGAACGCCCATACAGCCGGTTCTCAGCGGCGTGTTGAACGGTGTACATAGAGAGGTGAGATAGATGGGAAATTCTCTATGAAAGAGATACCGTTAGACGCGAAGGCGGCAGAGGAAGAGCGTGCTCGGCCGGGGGTGGAAGAGAAGCGGTGGCAAAGAGGGTTGCAGAGAGGGTGGCGCTGTTCGAAGAGCTCATAGCTCACGGCGGCAGTTTCATCGGTTTTCAGAAGGATAGTATTACCTTCGGCGAATTGTGATTTGGTTTATGGGTAGGCGCCGGGGGTTTTACGACGAGGACGTGTCTCGGTGAGTCTCGACGGCTGCCAGACTACGGATAGGAGCGGCGCGGGTCGAGGAATTTCTATCGGATTCTGGGTACCGCTATTCCGCTCTGCTGTCATTGCATTCTGTCCTCCTGTGTTCATTTTTCTCCGCTCCCGAGTGCGGTCTCTTCGCGGACCGCCCCCCGCTCCAAACACGATTTTACTTTTCTGTAATCAGTCTTTCCTCTCTTCCCCCTCTCGATCCGGGTTCCATTTAAATCGCATAATTTAAACGATCCCGCTGTCTCCATTTGCACCATAATTCGAGGTTAATTTGTTATCTGTGCACTTGCCTCCTTTTGTGTACGACGAAAGCCCAGCTACGTCATCCAATGGCTGGTCCGTCTGACTTTTCGATTTAAGTGACATAAACGCGAACCGCTTCTCGTTAGGCAGCACAAAGTACCATTATCTCAGAGCTTATATACGTTCTCGCTCCGATCGTTTACACGGTGACGCGATACGTTTTTTCGACCAGCATCGTCGGCAAGCGCTCTCTTCCTGACAAGTACGAAGAAAATGTTGGCAGGTTAGGCGAAGGAGTCGGGGCGACGAAACGCCGTTCCACCGCGGTGGCTCAACTGGGTTAATTTGTAATTATCCATCTCGCCGGTATTGTTTGGATAAGTTCTTCCACCGCGGCATAGCGGAGAGCAATGCAATTAAGGAGATAACCGTACAAATGGAATGAGCCCGGTCTCAAGAATATGAGGGAAAAGCACGAGTCGTTGTTAATTTGGCTGGCTGCGTTTTCCTTCGACTATATTCGGCCTGGAAATTGTGAACTTGAGGGTGCTCCCTTTCGCGAACCGGAGAGAGCTAACGTGCGGAGAACGTAGAATTATTTTTTTTTTTAGGGCAAGGGGGAAGGTGAAACTTAAAGACTCCACGGACAACAATGGTCGCTTGATTAGGTCCAGGAAAAAGGGGATTTCATTACAGGGGTATGAAATGTCTTCCTGGTTGAGTTGGTAAAATGCTCAACAATGCGAGCTCTGAATTAAGATTTGATGACATTGCTGCAGCGTTCGTTGTTCTAATGCATTTTTATCGTTGGAGCTTCGGAGGTTGGACAAAACGAGCCTGTTGTCCGATGCAGAAGTGAATATGTAGTCAGATGAATGAAAATATTGCGGGAATTTGATGTGTGTCGTGCCGTCCGATAGCTCGGTATGCAGAAACGGTTGTAAACAGAAGGGAACAAAACACGCGGGATTTTTTTGTTTTTCCGAAAATGCTGTAAATACATCGGTGTTCGATTTTCGATCCGTTTGTTTTATAGCGTGCAGGAAGTGTTGCTAAAAGAACGAATCAGTGGCTGCAAGTGGTACGATTAAATGCATTGTATCAGACACTAAGATACGATATTTTCTGCTGATAATAGTCTCGTGAAAAACGTCAATCGTCAGATTATTCCGGCGGTATCACGTCGTTCGGCTATCGCCGTCGGCCACGTTCGCCGCAAATCGTTAAACAACGTTAACAACGCGACGCGAACTTTTTGATGAATGCCCGTTAATAAACTTTACGCAGCGCGGTCGGAACTTTTTAAATAGACAAATGGGAGTTTGCGAGTTTTAAGTTAACGATAAGTTCGCCGCGCTGTCTCGAATCCGCCTGGAAAAATGGTCGGCGGGACTTTGATACTAAAATATGGATTCGCGGGAGTAGTCGTAAAAGCCGTGAGCGCAACCGCCGACGTCGGGCGAAGGAAGAAAAAAAAAAAGCGCAGCGGAAAGGAAAAAAAAAGCAGTGCGGTCGAGAATGTACGTAGGGCGCAAACGTGGCCGACGTTAGACCGTCGACGTCGTCGCTCAAAAGTCAATCGGACCGGGCCACGAACGTCGAGCGAGGTCAATCAATTATAACGTCCGTTTGATAAGTCGCGCGTCGCAAATTCATTTCGAAACACCGGCGGGTAGGAAAATTCTTCGGAAGGCTTGCCTGAGCTTCTGAAATGTCGGAAGTTCGCAGGTCGTGCACGACTCTCGATACGGTTGAAATCCCAAGGAGCGCGACTCCGTGTAATAAACATCTAAGCGCAAACAGCTGTTTAAACGACGCCGCCGCTTTGACGTCTCTCTCTCTCTCTCTCTCTCTCGCTCGTGTAGAAAAAAGGCAAACAACCCCGTCGCGCGCCAGTTCAGTTTTCTTTCATTTCGCTCGTCTCACGTCTCCGTCGCGCCGTCTTTCTTCTTACTGCCCCCGTCACACCCCCTTGCCCTTCATGCTTAATCCCCTCAAACGTATTAATGGCCGTTCGCAGCGAGAGAGCGGCGAAAGAAATCGGCAAAATAAATCGCTTCGTTTGTCGAAGCCGAGGCGTTCAAGATTTTTCGCTACCCCCCCGCTCTCGCGACCACCGTTAGAGCCACTTCCTGCACCGCGGAGCTAAAAGAAACTCGGGTTCCTCGCTTGTACCGCCGGCAGCCGCTCCCGCCCTCTCACTTTCTCTCTCTTTCTTCTGAAAAGCATTAATGATACCCGATGGCCGTACCTTACTTGGAACGTGTACCGATTAGCGACGGGAAAAGTTCGCTTTCCGTTCCAGCAAATCAAGGAGCGCCGGGACAAGGGGGTGGCGCAGGGCGAGGACGGGGAGAAGTGAACGGCGACGGGCAAGAGGGCAAGACAAAAAGAAATAGGAGGAAAGAGGTCGCTAATTGGCATGACCGCTAAATCTTCGAGGATCTTTAAATTTCGCGAAAAGAATTGCGACCGTGCTCGGCCGCGGGATCGTAAGCGAGGAACGAGACAGCGTAAGGGTGCAGGAATTTCGAGGGTTGGACAAAAGTTGAAAAGAGCGAGCGAGCGCACGCGGACGGACAAAGTTGGGGCAAAAATTAGTGTCGCGTAATTAACTCCGGGGGATAAATTCGCATTAAAGCGAGAGTCCGGGTACAGAAGGAAGGCACACCGCCGCCGGCGGGTCTTCGTTGTGAGGATATTAGTCAGACACGGACACACGCCTTCGCGAGGTGGCGCGAGAGCGGGGGTGGCAAAAATCGCAGCCGTAAAAATTAACCGTTCTAAACGTCTCGCCGGGTAACGAATGAACCTTCAGGCGCACTCGTTCCTCGCGGAAGAATAGTGGAAATTGGACTTCTTGCGCGGTCGCCTCTTCTTTCCCTCTTTTCTTCTCTCCGCGCTCTTTTTTCCTCGCGCCGCATTAGTTTGCATAATGTTAACTGTACACGTCGTCAGGCGACGGCTTTTTTTTCTGCCTTACTGACATCACGCGCAGAGTGTGCAATAATTTCCGATATCCTTTTTGGCGAAGAAAGGAAACGAAGTTATGTACGTAGTTTCATATAAAGATCGATGAGCGTAAATTGTCATGTCGTTTGTGGACGGAGTGCTGAGAGCCGTAAAGTAGATCATTTGAGTGAACGATAGGCATCAATGTTATTGATATGTACGCGGCGCGTCTGTCAATACAGATATATTTGATGTCCCCACACGTTCGTACAGCTTTATGCAGTCGCGCACCCATAAGAGGATGTAAACGTAAGATACGATTATGTTCCCTGCATACATCACGACAAATTTTACATACTTGCACTACGTTGTTTTACCTCAGTATTTATTGTATACCATATGACCGTCATAGTCGGGTCTCCCTGCAGCGCACTATCTATTTGTCAAAAAGCTGCATCGTGTAATCGGCGGTACAGAGTGTACGGTGTAACTTGTGATTACAATCTCCGTACGTGTCAGAAGTGAACTTTTGAGGAGGACATCGCAGAGATGGAAATATGGAACGTATCCCTATTTCCTGTCTCTCTTTCTTGTACTCATTCCCACTCATCTCTCTTCCTCATCTCTCTCTAAATTACTCTGTACCTCCGATTTACCTTACTCCACTCCATTTACCATATTCGCAGCGCGCGTGTTTGTAGCCGAGGGTGAAATTTTCGACGAGATAAGTGAGCACATACTTGACAAACGAAATTGCTAAACAGATTTCGTGTCCGACTTTCTGCCTTTTCTCTCTCTCTCTCTCTCTTTCTCTGTTTTTGCTAATATGTCTGAGTGACCGACCGGTGTCCTTTGCAAGTGTTTGCTCCTGCAAAGGAATTTGCTTTGCACCTCTCGAATTTGCCGAGACTAGAATCAGGAAAATTAATTCTCCTAGCCTTATCCCCCACCCACCAGCTCAACAAACTTCTCCGACCGCAGCAAGGAATTAAATGTACTTCGACATTATATTCTGTCATATTTTGTTGTGGAATCTATCACAGTAGGTTGTAATTAATGTAAAATTATATTGTCACCCGATAGTTTAGTGTCAAAATGACAGAATAGGTCAATTGGCGTCCTTGAGTCGTTTCGTTGAGATCTCGAGCCCGATCCTATTTCTCGCATTCCTATCTCGAGGGTCGTTTTACGTGCCGCGAGGCAGGCCTGGCGAGAAGAAATCATAAAGATAAGACACTTTTATGGGAAAACATCGCGACGCAAGGGGGTTGGGAGCCGCAGTATCGCAGGCCGTCGGGGAAAATTCGCATCGTCATTACTGTAACTGGAATCGACTAAGGCGGCGCAGCCTGAATTGCATAAAAAGGGCATATTTTAATGCGGCCAAATGACCCCGCCTGCATACTTCTCCCCATCTTAATGTTTCGCCCGACGTTATTCCTCCCCGCCCGTCTCTCCCCGGGCCTCACCTCTCCCGGCCATAAACGCGCTTTTAGCCATAAAGTGCGCTTTTGCCGGGTACGACGAACAATCGTGAATAACACAAAGTGTGGGATGTTTATTGCACGTGTCCGTCGTAACGATCCTCGCGCAATGGCAATAACGGCGGCGTCGCAGTGCGAGGAGTAAACGTACTTTACGGGCCGAGCGGGCGCGCGAGCGTGCGCACGCTGGCGCCCGTGCCCGTGGCCGGAGTGGAAAGAATAGCAATTACGTCCCACGTCTTGCCTAATTACCGCGGGAAATCACGAAAGTGTCGTGGCAAAGGTGCCTCCTCCGGCGCGACGAGTATCACGGAGATAAATATCACGTAGACCTTTAACGACCGGTGTCTGTCTTCTTGTCGGCATAAACAAAGACAAACATCTCGACGGCACGTCGTCTTATTCTCGCTCGTCCTCGTCTTGGTCCTCATCCTCATCCTCATCCTCATCCTCGCCGCGGTTGTCGTCCCGTGCGCATCGTGTCTCGCACGCGAGGATGCCGCACATCCCCGCTGATGTCGTAAATGTAAATACATTGTCTGGAAGCGGAGGTGCAAGACCGACGATGAGGTGGATTCCGAGCCGAAGGTGGCGGCCGCGGTAATGGCATTAGGCGCACAATCAACAGGACCCACCTGCAAATTGAATAACGGCGCACCGTCGGCTGATATGTATCGCAACCCGGGCCGAAGCTCCACTGCCTTCGTGTACGCGCTCAATGCCTCTCCGCAGTTTCTCTCCTGGCGTACGTGCGCGCGTCTGCCCTCCTCGTTCGGCGCTGCTCGTTTTCTCACCCCGTTTTGCTTCGTTTCTCTTCCCCCTCTGTCCCTCCTCCTGGTTCCTCCGCACTTTCCGCTTTCTCTTCGGCCTTTCCCGTACACCCCGTCTGCCCATCTTCTTCCAACCAGCCTGTCCCTCGTCTCTTTTCGTCCTCGCCTTCCACCCTATTTCGCAGTACCATCTCTGCCTCCGTTCCACGGCGTAGGCGCCTCCGCCTTATTCTTCTTGTACGAGGATCCCGAGACGTGGTGCGGAATACCTACGTGACACCGAAATTGATTCGCTGCAACTTACCGCGCACTTCTCCTGCTCGTCTGGCTGCCTGCCTGCCTGACTGCCAGGCAGAATGCTGCCTCCGTTCGTAATCGGATTCCAAAGATTTCACCGATTTCTTTTTTTCTTTCTCCTCCCCCCTCTCCACCGTTTTTTTGTTTGTTTTTCTATATAGCCTCACCCTTTTCAATCTTTCTGCTCTTACGCTCGAGTCCTTTCGGTCCCTCTGTCTCCGAGAATTTCGTGTGTCTCTTGGCGAATTTTGTACAAATAATGCGTCTTTCCTCTGGCGCGCTGTAGTGGGCTGCTTTGCCGAAGCGGGGTTGAGAGCGCATTATACTCGCTGTGTCGCGGTATATATTATTCCTTTGAACGTACAAATAAGTACGTCATTTCGAATGAGATTCAGTGATGCTGTTCCTCGTTTCGAACGCAGCGTACTTTCCAACATTCATCCTTCGGCCGTAATATCCTTAGTTATTGCCCGCCGATAGGCGAATCCCGGTAAAAGAGATCATTACTCGCACGCACAAAATTGTCCTAAATGCCTGGACAAAGCGGCAGAGATGGGCTGACGTCGTTTAATCGTAATGCGAAGAGACGTAACCGGCGAAGTTACGAGCCTCATTAAAATAAAAGCTGCGCACGGCGTCGGGCCGCCCTTTATGACGATCATCCGGTTACAGACACGGCGCTGTAAATCACGATGCGCATTAGCAGCGCCGCCGCCATTGCCGCCATTGCCGCCGCAATTGCATGGAGCCGAGCGATCGCAACGACGCGATCGATATGGGCCTTCGCGATTGACAAATTGGCCGCACGAAATTGAGATCGTACCAGGGCCTGGTGGCAACGTATGGAACGTCAACGGGATGGAGGAGGATATAGGGATGCAGAGATAGCCGGGCTATGCAGCGAGAAATGCACAGAGAAACAGTGCATGCGAGTTCGAGAGTGAGAGAGAGAGAGAGAGAGAGAGAGACAGATGGGGGACAGAGAAGGCCTCTCTGATGATTACGCACCGCGTCTTCTAATTATCACGATCGCCGCGTCAGAACGTCTCCTCTCCCCTAGCGCTGGCCGTAGCTCGCTAGATGAGCTTTACGCACAACTCGTGGTCGGTTATAAATTAAGCACTTCGTTCAATTACTTCCCGTCCGATTGCTGGAAGATTAATAATACGCCGCGCGCTCGGCGCCGAGTGAAGCGAAGCCTGCAAAGGCAGCTCTCGGTGATTGCTGGCCGACTCGGCTCGTCGTCATTGCCAGGCACGAGCGGGACCGGCCCTCGCTCGTTTCCGCGCTTCAAAACGACCGTCCATGCATAGTCGAACAATTTCCTTAGCGGCACAATTATGCTTGATTAATATTCGCGCGGAAAGAGCTCGTTAAGTGATATTAAGAGATCCGCGCGAAACTCGCTGGCTGCGCTTTCTCGATAGGCGTCGCGCCAGCAACTCGGACTCCTCATTTCCTTTCGCGCTTTACCAGCGACAGCGCGACATATCTGATTGTGAGACACGTTGCGTGCGAGCATGGAAGTCATCCGGACGGAAGTCGCGTCGCTGCGATATTAGTTCGATTCTCTTCACGCTTTATTCGTTGCTAACAATGAACGTGAATGTCGCTTTGACTGAGGGTATCGTTCACGCATCATGCTCAATGCATGAGCGTACGTGTCGCTGTTATTAAGAGTGATTTATTGGATACTACGATCAACGAGACGCGTAGTGGCGATAGTAGTAGAAAAGAAGTCATTAAATAGGGAAAGGTCTGGAATATGTGAAACAGGCATGTTTCGCCGAGAGTACAGGAATCAGGGAAATACAGTCTCTCCGCTCGTAACGTGACATCGCGAATTCACTTTTATTGAGCGCGCCATCTGCGGCGCGGGCGCCGTGGCAAGGGCGTCGAAGGGTAAAGGGTGTTTTGGAGATTCGCATGCATATTGGCCGCTCTCAATGGAATCTCTAATGTTCGCGTCGATGATTTTTGGTTATTGAATATTTCTTGTACTGGCGTTACAATGCGCTCGTTCGCGCCTACCGATCGCTGCAGCGTCGGCGTCGTCGGGAGAAAATTTGAGGTCGCTGCCGAGTGTCGACAGTTTCCTAAAGAAGGCGACAATCAATTTCGACACATCTCGCCGCGATCCTTTGTTCGCGACGTCAACGGGGTTCCGCGAGAGTTGGCGAGAGCATGGTAACCGTCAATGCGTCTGACGCCGGAGAAATATGTACCCGTATATAAATATGTATGCGCCTCGAAATATGTACGTGCCGGGAGTGCGCGATATGAAGTCGTAACTTTGGAGGAAAAACCGATCGCGGAACGGAAGTCTGCATCTAGATGGGAGTGTGGTTAAGCGTGCGCGGGTGTGCTTCTACACGCGCGTGTGGCTACGTGCACGCTGGGGAGCGGTATGGAATTATAAATTTAAAGAGAAAACCGATCACAGACGGAAGTCTGCGATTCGGAGCTCGCGGTAATTGAAACGTACCGAACCTTTGGAGAATTCGACTTTCGTCAACACGCAGTCGCTACTCGAAGAGAACAGGGAAAGGGAGCGGAGAAAGAGGGAGGAGGAGTGAGTGTGGAGCGAAACCGAGTAATGGAGACGAAGGAAGAAAGCGGAAAGAGGGTGGAAAAGAGAGACTGATGGCGTGAAAAGAGGGTGAGTTAAGCGCGACGCGGCAGTGGATTGGTTTTTTACTAATTAAAATTTCAAACTTGACACCTGAATGTGCCGTCTTTAATGAGATGGCGTCTGGGCATGGGTTTCTCTCATTATTCTCGTGGCTGCCGGTTACACAGGAAGAGAAGAGTTCGAGGGAAAAAAAACGCAGAGGGCGACGGAAGGCGACTGAGGAGCCAAAAGGGAGAGGGAGGGAGAAAGGGTGAAAGAGAGACGAAGACGGCGAAGAGGCAGTATGATAGAGAAAGAGTGAGGCAGTGGCAAAGTCTTTATGCCCGGGCACCGTGTAAAATTTTATAACTGAGACGTTTGAGGAGACAAAAAACGAACTGTCAGCGAATTACGTCGCATTTCGTGGTAGGCGGGTCGTTGAATGCCCGGACACCGAATGGAGTGACGAGTGTTACTACACTCCCGTGTACATATGGTTAGGTCTGCCGTTTGACTGTTTCTCTCGTATTTCATTGTGCCTTGCACGCGCGCCAGCGTTTCACTGTGTGTTGAGCGTGGAAGCGGGAAGGTGGTCGCCTTGATCCATGCACACTTTCATCGCCAGCCAGCCTGTGTAGGTTAATTAATGTTTGCATTACTCGTGTCTGCGGCTAATTATCTGCCCCGGCACTCGTCATTAAGTTTTCCATCTTATTAGCTCGATATTCGCGGGTCGACGTCCCGCAAGCCTCCTCCCTCCCCCTTTCAACGTCAACGAGACTTTCCACCAGCCTTCTCACCCCACCATTCATTTGCACCTCTCCACCTCCCTCCTGTCTCGCCGTCTATCGCTCTCTATCACTTCTGATGAGCGTCTTCTAATGACTCTTCGTCTCTTTACGACGCAGTTAAGTCCACGTTCCCTCGGACGCGTCGTTATATGATTTGGCGGGCTCGATGAAGCAGGCGAATCGACTGGCTCGCGTAATGGCTATTGAATTTCACCCGCGACGAGGGCATCGTCGGTGCCTTAATAGTTACTATCTCTTACGAGGCTGGATTTATTAGGTACCGTAATCAGGGTCGGACTTCATCGGAACGAGGACTCCGCAGTTCGGAGCATTTCATCGAGAGCGTCGTTCGAAAGAAACGCCCGCGTCTATCTTGGCGCCGTTCCGGCTGAATTACAGTGATTCTCGTAACCCTGATAAATCTGTTCGTTCTAACGCGCGATTCCGTCAACGGTGTGCGCTACGCGGATGATTAATTACGCTCGTCCAGCCGGTAATTTCAGCGCCGGCGAATATCGCGAGCTACTTTGCGCACGGACCATCCGCGTACCTTCAATGAACGTATTACAGTATCGTTCTACCTACCTCATTACTGTCTTCAACCAATGTGCGGCCACGGGTTACTGGTTAGGAAATAAATCATCATGGTTCGCTTCCTACGCGAACGCCGTACTATTTTATGTGGAAGCTTTCACGTTTACCGACTGTGCGAACGTACTTTAAATATGCATTTAGGAAAAAGCTTTATAACCTTCCGCAGTTTTTGTACGTTGAATTCTTTATAATTGCGGCGCAATTTAATCCCTTTTATCGCAACGCACTTGCGATGTACATGTGTGCGAGTTTCTTTGTACATTAAAACATAGGAATTACCTTGTCGACTCCGTTGGATAAGGCGAGAGGGTACTAATTTAGTTGACAGCTTTTTCGGCGGTTCCCCTCATGCCTACGTGGAATTTAACTCTACTTTGTGCAATGTGCGCAGCTTCATTTATTTACACGCATTCAATCCTAACCGTCTTTTGTCGTGCCGTGTCGGTTAAGTGTGCGAGATCCTTAAGACAGAATGGCCCGATTTTCAATCGTTCCGATAAAAGCACTGAAGCGTGAATAATAACAAGCAAGGAGTGCAAGGAACCAAGCGACACGTTTTCGTCCATTAACTCTCCTATTGTGCGTAGTTTTGCCTTTGATGATGCCGGCGTCACCAATCATCTATTGTGCGTCGCTTTCCCCTCTGTTCCATGTCCTTTCCCCTGAACGCACATTTGGTATTGTGCCCTCAAACACTTACTGCAAATTTCCCATTTTTTTCCTTCCAACGAGTGCTTCTGTTCAATCAGTTCAATGCCATTTGCCTCATGCTGACGTAAATTTTGTTTCACAACTGTTTTCATATGGTCGTACACTTCCCATGAATCTTCTGGACACGAAATTGTTTATCCAATACTTCGAATATCATTTCTATATTTGAATAATGAGTGTCTAAGTAAACATTTTTAACATATTCATCGGTAAGTTTTTTTACGAGCCTTAGACCGCATTCAGATCAGTTCATTATCATCGGTTATGGATCGTCGAAGCTGAAACCGTCTAAGTATGAGGAAAGAGAAGCTTACCCGCACGCGAGACCTATAGAACCCTGAGTGGATACTGACCGTGACAAATCAGACACTAGGTGCGGTAGCCACGAAGCGCAGTGATTACACGGCCGGCAACGAAGGGTAACTTTGAAAATGAATGAAATATATCCACTCCCAAGCGTGACGAGGGTCTCCTGTTACTCCAGTGATTACGGCGGGAAAATTAACACACTTACCTTCGTTACGCACGCCTCCGCGTTGTCGTTGCGTCTCACCCGACAGATAATAACGATTCATCTTGGCGTTTGAATGTTGTGCGTCGACCGCACCGTTGGTAGTTCGCGATTAGGTAACCACGACTTTCCTAACCCCCTTGCCCGTCAGGGGATAAACTGAATTAACTGATATCATTTTGCCCTTCTCCTGAAAATGTCAGGCGCCCTACCAATTACATATTAGTCATATGTAATACTGCGAAAGTTCATGCCCCGCTTCTTCGGGAGAAAATGAATGCTTGCATATTATTCGACCGATCCATTGCATATTGCAAGCATACGACGAGCCGACAAAGAATAAGCCCTCTCCTCACCTCGACGTCAGCGACCTGCCCGTTAATGCGTCCCGACGACGACGACGACGACGACGAGGACGGCGTCGAAAAAAGTCGGGTGTTGAGGAATTCGCCTTGGCAGGCGAAATTGTCTTCTCCCATAGCGAAAAGAGCCTTTCTCCAGCCGCTGCTCAAAAGACATTCGTCACAGCGACACTTACCGATATTACCAGCCGGCGCGGGGATTGGTCTCCTCTCGAGCGTGCATTTCGTTTCGAATTCTCGCGACGCCTTCCCGGCGCGGCGCCCGCGTCCGAACGTCGCACAATGGCGGGCCGGGCCGGGCCATGCCGAAAAAGTCGCGAAATTTTCGGACGGCACCCAGGCAGAGCGCGCTTTCCCGTCATCTCCCAAGATTAAAAAGCATCTGCGTCTCGCGCGGCCGAAACATCGTGGCTTCTACTTCTACCTGGCCCGGTGAGTTCTGAGGATGACAATGAGTCGGCTCGCGATCGTGACGACGGAGAATGCAACGGGCGGCGTGGGAAGAAGCGGACGAAGGGCGCGCAGATTGAAACAATTGTCAGCGTTGTGCTGAGTGCTTCGCTTCGTCGTGTTTCACAGCGAAACGTCCTGCTTTTTCTCGCCCCAAACAGACGATGTTAACGGTAAAGAATTCCTTCCAACGAGAAAATTTTACAATCATGATTTATAACAGGTAAGTCATGCTTAGTCCATTTTATTGGTTCACTTCTGAGTTAAAAAGATGAAAATTCGAAAAACAATAACCAGCGTAATATCCGGGGAGAAATCTGTCAGAAGGATAAAACGCCCAGGGTGGACAAACGAAAGAGAAGCGTACGAGAAGACACATGCACACCTGTACGCGTACCGGCGCGCACGCGCTTTCACTTGACATTAATACTCCGCAATACGTACGAGCTACCGTCTGTCAGTTCGCCGACGTCGTCAACATAAACGTCTCTTAGGAATTTCCGCAATGTCGGAAGTCTCGCACCTGCTGAGAAAGGGGGGGAAGGCTTGTACAATAATTGAGAGGAAGGGAAGAGAGGTGTTATCCCTGCGGAAAGAGAATGGCGAGCGAAGGCGGAAGAGAGCGAGGCAAGAGCGGAGGAGACAGCGTGGATGATGGTGCGAGCGGGGGAAAAAAATGGAAACGAGAGAATTTTTCCGGCCGCCTGAAGTGAAGTCCCGTGCCGCGTTAGAGTCCGGTTCCGAATAGAGGGTGAGCGGCGTGCGGGAGGGCTGCGTAGACGGCGGGAAACGGGAAAGAGCAAGGGAACGGTTACAGTAGTGTGCAGCGGGCGCAGAAGGAGATAGAGATAGAGGTGCGAGCGCTAAACTGACAATAGCGTTTTTTTTTTTTTTTTTTTTTTTTCACCGACTCCACTCGTACACTTAACAATGCTAGAATCCATTCGCGCTGCGTACACCGCAACCCCTCTACACCTTCTCGCCCTCGCCGCCTACATTTCCATCCCTCCTTTCGTCTCCGCGCCCCGTGTCTCTTTCGTTTTTGATTCCGTCTCGTTTTCTCTATTTATCCCTCTCCCCCCGGCTCTCCCGTGTGTACGCGTACATTCTACAGTCGTTTCCACTCGAACGTCGGTCCAAACCACTCTTTCGCGCCGCTCCCTTCCTCACCCTTGGCGCATCCATCTACCAGAACCCACCGCCATCGTCGTCACTTCGCTCTCTCTTCCTCTCTCCGTCTGACTTTCTCCCTCGCCCGCCGACCGTCGGAACAATGCGCAATGCATTTTTGTGATTAAAATTTAGCTACGTCGGCTCTGTTTCGAGGTGTACATAGCGGTGAGCAAGGTGTGCGGCCGCGTGTAGTTGTCGTAGATCCACGTGAATGTGTGTGTGTGTGTGTGTGTGAATGCGTTCGTCGGCCGAGGCGAAGTGTGCACTCGCAGGTTTCGTATTCGCGTGTCTCTATGCGGCCGACGCCGACGCCGACGCCGGGGCCTCGCGACAAATGGAGTGTCTGGGCGGCGAGACTTCGGTCGCCGAGGAGAGATTTGGGAATAATTTTTTGTCCTCCAAACGACGTTCCCATCCCCGCGGTACGCGTTCGCTGGCGTGGCAATCGTTACTCCTGATAATTGTGGCAATGGAAATGGCGCGGCAGGGTTCGCGCTGGCCTGCTCGTTCTTTCTGTGCGAAAGTCGAATTGAAATAATGAGGGTTTTCATCGGGGTCTGCTTGGTTCGGGACTTTCTAATCGAGATACATGGCTATACGCGTATACGGTGCGGAACTGCGGCCGCCCGTGCGCACGTGTGACTACGTGATATTGCGGACATAAATCGAAGGGGAAAATGTTGAACTAATTTTCCTGTTAAGTCCGTGCGACAAATTGCGGTGGAAGTATGAGATACGTAATCTTATGTTGGTAGAAGGCGCGGCGATAAACTTGTCAGCTACATCAGTCCCGGATGCGACGAAAAAACGCGCTTGAACCCGTTCGCCGGCAGATCGGCGCATCGTTGCATCGATGCAACCGGATCTTCCATCATTCCGGAAAGATCGTCGCGCGATTCTGTCAGAGGCATCAGTCACGTAAACATCAAATGACCTCTGTAACCGCGTAAACTCGCCGGCTCGGTGTGCTGAACGGATGTAAAAATAAAAATGTTCAACGCCAAAGCAAACCGCAGAACGCGTGATCGCGGATGTTCGATAACATTTGCGTGCAAATACGTACCAACCGGCACGAAATAATCCAACTTTTTTAGACAGCGCATGCGGCGTGGATTTAGAAAACAAAATAGCATGCAGATATCGCCGGAAAGAAAATAGAGTTTCCGCGCCGTGGCTCGACTTCAAAGAACGGTCACCCAGTGTGACGCACGGCTCGAAGCTCGTGATTCTCTTTATTCTTATTATTTTTTTAATTTTTATTACTGAAAAACGAAATTCTGCCGACAGAAGGCATCGGTAGCACCGTTTCTCCCCTTCATCCATCTATCTTCTTTCATCCCTCCCTTACTCCTCTATTCCTCTCCCCTCCTCACTCCTCTCGAGCGTCCTTAACCCTTGGGTTCCGTAAACATTTCATGGTTCTTCGGGCAGAGTAAAAGTTTAAAAAAAAAAAACATAGGAGAGCAAGTCAGGAGCGACCAAAGAAGGGGGGGGGGGGGCGAAAGGCTGAGTAGTAGCAGCAGAAGTGGAGGGAAGAGGATGAGAAAGAGTAAGAGGAGAAGCTTTGTGATGGTTTGCTCTGACTGTAGGACGCGGAAGGAGCCGCCCGGTGTAGAGAGGACTCGCGAACGGAAGAAGGATGAAGGAGGGGAGGGGAAGGGTGGCTGGGAGGGTGGAGAATAGAAGGTCGGTTGGGCAAGCAGAGATTAAGGCGGCTGCTCTTAAGCCTCGCGCCGAAATCCTGACGGCAGTGCTTTCGTCAAGCCTGAAAAGGGACGAAATACCTACCGAAATACCACCACCACCGACGTTTCACCTTCTCAAACCTACACCCCCAATCTCTCGCTTCTACCACCTGCCCGCCCACTACGACATACCACTCGTCGACCAGTCTGCTGCGCATTAGTCGACGACCTTTGCCTCTTAATGTCGCCCGACATAGCTTGCCCTTCTCATCCACCGTCGTTTCTGTTCTACCTCATTCTCCCTCTTTCTCCGACTCAGTTTTTCTCGCGGCCTGATCCGCGTCAATCCGCTACCAAAATGTGCCCGCGCTACTTACCGAATCGTCGTAATGATATTTTATCGGCTCACCTTATTTCGATGCGTTCGTTGTTGTGAACCTTTTACGAGAGTACACTCTCCGGATCTTTCTAATTTTCGCGAAATCCTGGACCCACCAACGGTCCCCTTCCTCTTATAAGCTTGGATAATGCGACCTTTATTTATTCCCTTTAGTGGGATTCAGTCCTGGCTGATTAATGAACTAGGTTTTTCTTACGTTCGCTGGCTCCTCTTACTTACTACGGTGTATAGTTTTCTTTGCGTCTCTTCTTCCTTTCTATCGGGTGATGTTCCTATTTCACTTTCCTTCAAGCGACTCTCTTGTCGACTCTTGCAGACACTTTGGTTGCTTTGGTATTACATTCTTGGAGACGACGAAGCGAAGAACGGGAGATGAAAGAAGCCATTACACTGATGATACTTGACGCGATAGTTCAACGTTCGTTTTCCTTTATTTTCTTATTCACAGACTTCGCGCGGAACAACTGAGCTCTCTACCGTCGAACGGAGTCGCGAATGCAAAGTGAACAAACATTGATAAACATAAATGACTCTTTTTTACTTAAATACTATCATTAGCAATACCAGTTAACGAGTGACCGAATTATGTCTATTATTCGACCGTCAAGCCACCAGGTACAAGAGCGACAAAACCGGTGATTAAAAGTTGATCATTCACCTCCGCGCGCCTCTATCGAAATCCTCCTCTACAACAATAAACGTCTCGCTTAAACAAAGCGCAGCCTGAAAATCGAACGAACGGCGCGATAATGACAGATTCGCCGCTGGACAAGGGACCGAAAATATTCACGACCGAGGAGAGCTCCTTGGTGTGCATTCAAAAGCGCCGGTGAATAATAGATCGGCGCGAGTTCCTTTTTGTTCTCGGTCTGGCTCTCGATTGAGCCCGAATGACGACTGGCGAGAGAAGATCTCGCTTTTCGATTCACTCTCCTCCTCGTGGGCGTTTTCACGGATTACATTTCGTCGGTGGGCGAGAGCGATCCGTGCAAGGGCAGGAGGGCAAAAAGGGCGGGGGGTGAGAAAGAGAGAAAGGGGTAAAGTGCGGTAGGCAGGGTGTGCAGGGAGTGCGCGAAGGCGAGCAAATGAAGTATATGTAAATAATGAGGGTGGGAATGAATACGTCGGGGGGTTTGAACCTCCGCTAATGGCGGGTGCAACGCCCGTTGAAGGGGCCACCCGAAAATAATTCCGTCCTCTATCACCGACGAGAGAACCCCCTCGGGCCGCCCAATTATCGTGAAACGCCTGCCTACTACTTCGCGCTTCGAGCTTAAGCAAATGAAGAGCGCCCGCGCGTCCGTCTATGGACGACAGAGTCCACGAGCCGACGATAAATTCGAGGGTGAGACTCAAAATCGCTTTTTCGCGTAACGAGGCCTTCTTTTTCGAGAGAGACGGCGCGAGGGGTGCGGAATTTCCGAAGCTTTTTCTCTCTTCTCTCTTCTTCTTTTTTTTTATTTTTATTTGCGCGCCGTTGTAATCTCCCGTACCGCGTATAATCCCGCTTGTGTTCTCTCTCTCTCTCTCGCTCTCTCGCTCTTTTGACAGCCGCGTTCGGGTGCTAAGTTTCTCGATAATGACTCTCTTCTGACGCGCGGTTCGGTCATTTTTTTTTTTCGCGGTCTTGTGGGTTTGGTTAGGTAGAAAAGTTGAGGGAGTCTTGATAGAATGGAAGAGATGTAAAGAGAACTGTAGATTTAGTTTGACAAAGTAATTCGACTGACCTCACTTACAATTGATATATTTCTCATACTTTAGGATTAGGTATTGAAAGTATTCGATTATCTTAAACGTTACATGTTACAAAATCGTTCATTTTGGCATGATCTATACACCTTTTATCCGAGTGTTCCTGAAATTTGGAGACGGCAAAGATTCTTAATTGGCCAGAGAAAGCGGTACGGCGCAAACTTATTGACGGAGCAACCTCGATGGCGGGACGTCGATAAGCGGGCGCGTTTATAATTGAAGTACCGCGGCAAGATTTATTTCGACTTCGAAAGAACCGCGACGCTCGACGGCAGGCGAGTTAGCCGATAAATTGAGTCTCACGAAAATCCCCGACGTTCGCTAATCGAAAATCTTTCGACCCGCGCGAAACTTTGCCCCGGAAGAGTGTTTTGCAAGCGCTTCATTTGCAAATCTCAGTCGGCGATATAACTGCATTCGGAAGTTTGTCGGGCAAGTCGATGGAAGGAAAAACTGCGCGTGACTATCCGACTCGATCGTGGGAGATAATCTGAGGATAGGTAGATAGGGGATTTGTGGAGACGACGAGAGAAAGAGGCGGGAAGTAGGTGTGCATGTGCGCTGGAGGAGAAGAGAACGAGCAAATGGGTAAACGGGAGAGGAAGAGATAGAGAGAGAAAGAGAAATGAATGCGGGTAGACGGTTCGAGTTGGATAAGAAGGGGCGGAAAATCAGAAGTACGGAACTAAGTAAGGACCGAGTGAAGGAATGAACAAGGACAGAGATAGAAGCCAGCGGAAGACGGAGCATAGATATACAGTCGGAGAGGAACGAGGAGAGGGGATGAAGCTCATCTTGTAGTAAACTCCGCGAATGCGCGGGACGAGAGGGTTGCTTCTTGACTTTTCAATTTTCTTCCTCTCGCCTATCCTCCCTCCGCTGTACCGCGCCATTCTCTCCTCCCACCCGGTGCTCCTCTAGCCGTCGATACGATCACGACGAGTCAATAGGGATTGCCTTTGGCCGGGAGTAGAATAATTTTCCGAAAAGTTGTACCAGCTCTCGTCAGCTGCATTTAGACACCGCGGGTTTAAAGAAGTCTCAATCTGCGAACGTCATTTTCGGAATTTCGGCCGCTTTCCTCTTCGGCGCTGAATTATGCTCATTTTATAAATGCTGCTTGACCTCTTTGCGTTAAGCGCAGATGGCAACTCATTTTGTCTGGGAATTGCACCGCTGACGTCGAGATGAATTTCTTACGCTTGGCAGAAATATGATTGTAATTATATGATTCACTCATTTGTATCTTTATAAGACAGTTTCATGTTTACATGGACGATCGTTGACAAGGATTACACGATCGAATACTTCGTTTTAAGAATATCTTACATTGGTATCAGGCTACACTTCGCATCGCACGCTAGACACAAAGATTGGAGAACTAATCCTTACACCACTCTTTCCCACGCTGAAAATGTGCTACGCGAAAGAGTTTAGTGCACTACAATATGAAGATACTGAAAGTAAACGGACCGTGCGAGCAACGGCAGTGCACAAAGTTTTGTGGAAAATTGGCCCCGGAGCGGGCAACATAATTAGATGCGAGGTGCCTAGCCTCATCGGGTCGACCGAGGACAATCTTCATTCATCCACGGACGTCCTGCGCAGGGGTACTTTCTTCTCAAGTTATACCCGGACCCACCGCACCGTTATGTATTTCAACCTCGTTACAATGAAACGGCACTCGGGCAAACTAGCAGCGCCGAGAATTAACTTTCGCGCTTTCGTCGGCGGGGCCAGAAAAATCTCTGCACAAAATGTGCGCTTGCTGAGGCGCAAGTTACGGTCGTTAAAAGCAGAAACGGCCACCGGGCGCTATTACTTCCCGTTCGTTAGCGCGCCAATCGAAAAGTCCATTGTATCTCGCCGTGCCCTTTGACCGCTTTGCCTTTCGACGGAAGCGTTATTCCTTCGTTCATTCTGAAAATTGCCCGGTAAACTTTTTTCGGCAGGTCAGTACGCCACTAGCGTTCCGCACGACGTCGTCGTTCGAAGAAGCGATCGGGTGGGAGTCGCGTGTGCATGAAAGCAAGCTAGTTCAGCTGACAGACAACTCGCGAGCGACGGTTTTGCATAATTCTCTCATTCCACGCCGTCGAGACCGTTTCCACGGACTCTTTTGGAGCCCGAGCCATCTCATACCTCCCGCCGGGAAATCTTGCCCCCTCCCAGCGAGTCCGAAGAGGCACCTAGACCGCCTTCAACCACGGCCCCTTCAGTCGATGGGGAAAATCGCCCGGAGGCTCGGGCGCGATTCTCATCAAAGGGACGGGCCGCTTCAAACACGCGCCTTTTAAAACGCAGATAATCCCGAAAGTATATCTTTCGCCACGGCGGCGGCGGAAGGTACACCGAGGACGAAAGTTTTCAATCCACCCAGAGATGCCCGCGCGCGTCCCTTCTCACGGCTAGCACGTCAAATTGAAACGGAACAGAGGCTTCTTCCTCGCTCGCCCGCGAGCCCGACGAAGGAGGGAGCGAAAGAGACTGGCGATGGCGGCGCGAAAAGAAGGAAGACGGAACGAGGGACAGGGAAAGCGAGCCGTTACACAGCCTCGCCGTTGGATAAAGCGAACACACTTTAATCACTCCTCGATTATCCGTTCATGGATGAAATTTTAATTTACGACGCAGTAAAGTTCTAAAGAGTCGTGCTCTCCACCACCAGCACGTAGCACTGCTGTGCCGACCCAGCTTCCGCCTACCCGCCCCACCTCCTCTCTCTCTCTCTCTCCCACCTGCCGTCGGTGCAAAATTCGTTCGCTTTATGCGCTCTCAATTTGAAAGTTTCAGTTTGACCGTTAAGCCCTCGGGAGGAAAATGATGGGGCGCCTGAAGGGGGTGGCTCGGTCGACGAGATGGTGGGGATGGTTGAACGTAGCTAAGTGAGGAGAGCCGTGGAGCAAGAACGACGCCGGAGCGGAACAGGGCCGGTCGTCGTATTAAATCGGAAGATTGGAATTCTAATTAATACTCGCGGATTATCGATAAAAGGGGTGGCGCGGAGTGGAGTGGAGTGGGGAGGGGAGGGCTTGAGGACTCGGAGAATAGCGGAACGATGATTCGTCCCGTTCGCTTTATCCCTAGCCGCGTCTTCTTGACGCTCGACTTAATGTCTTCTCTGGCACTTCTCTTCGCCCTCTCTCTACCGTCCTCTTCATCCATCCCTCTCACATTTGCTCTACGTTCCCTCCTCCCTCGTTGAACTCTGCACGCTTGCCCTTAGGACGAATAGATTATATCGTAATGAAAATCTAGACGTCTGACGCGACGTCTCGCTCCGCGCAATTGATGCTTCCATCTTCTTCGCGTTTCATCGGGTGCGCCACGCTTCGAGTTCGCGTTTACATGTCGACGCGGGAAGCAAAGATATTTTCATCAGTCGCCATTGATAACGATCGATTTATCCGATGCACGGAGCGATTGGGTTCATTCTCCGTGGATGCATGTTTACTCGGGCATTTTCGAGATCGACAATCTCTTTAATCGAATGCATTTTATTCGACTGAGAAGGGGTAATGCAATCTTTATCGACCCGGTGGCGAATCTGGTAAACGAATAAACATCGAGTTTAAAGCCGACATACATATATACGTTTTTCCAATAATCCTTTATGCGCGAGTAGTTGTGTTTTTGTACTTTATTGAAATGCAAACTAAGTTTATAATTGATACCGCGGCGTGAGATATTCTGTGTAGTTCATTGTACTATGATTGTAGGTATCATTGCCATTTTTGTTATACAGTTAAGGCTCATCAACGATAAATTTAATATCTTCCGGTAACGATGAAAGATTAGGTTTGCACACGGTTTGCGCCGAATTATCATGGTCGCGTTTTGATCATGTTACTCAGCCGAACGGCGATTAAACCCGCAAATGGTAATTTGATGATCTTCGATGAATCAGTTACGTCGATTCATGTTTAATTGTTTCATTTGCCTGATCGACCATCTCGCGTTCCCTGGCGCATCACGTGTCAAGAACCGGCTGCTGCTGTCATCGATGGTTCGACACGTAGCGCACATTCGCACGTCACGCATAACATTCCGATCATTTGACCTTCGTAATGTTAAATGTCTCATCTGTCGAATACGTTTGCGCCGCGGCCGATCAAATATGTTCATCGTGAGACAATGAATAAATCATTTTCGTTATTATCTCTGATCCGGAAAATAAGCGCGTATTCGTCGGAAATCATCGTTCTACTGACTCACTCGTCTACACCATATTACCATTTTCCATACCATATTACCATCCGTATTTCTTAGTTATATCCAGCAAACCGAACGAATGCTTAATATTCATTTTTAATTCCTATCAGCATAGAGCACGATCTGTACGAAATGCGCTACAAGAGCTCGCGGCATTTTTCTTCAGCAATTGAAACATTTAAAAATGATCCCCACCTGACGTTATCCTGGCTCGAGGTCAAAGCGTACCGAGGCATAGAAGGAGCACTCAAAAAGAATCGGCTCGCTCGATTCCCCGGAGGGAACAGACTGGACGTGAAAGGGGTTGGAGGGGGAGGGGCGAGACAGGGGCGTAATTCCCGCGTAATTCACTCGCGACCACGGGGCGGAATATTTACAAATGGGATTTAAATCCGCGAGATATCCGCGGTAGTCGAGGAATATCGTTTGCCCGTCCACGCTGGCGTTCCGCCCCCGGGGGGTGCGGGGGTGGGCCGCGGAAGGAGGGGTTGGAAGGTGCCGTTGGAGGCGGCGGACGGATGGATGGAGGCGCTTAAAGTGTAAATAGGAGGCGACTCGCGCCAGACAAAGCGCCTCCGTCCTACCCCTTCTTGCCTTCCACCCTGTCTCCTCTGTTACCCCGTACGAGACGCGCTCTCTCTTTTTCTCTCTCTCTCTCTCTCCCTCTCTCTCTTTCCCTCAAAGCCCGTAAAAGGAAAGGACGCGGCTTTACCACACCGGTTACACGAGCGACGGCGGCAACGGCCTCGAGTCGAATCGAGAGAGCCGGAGAGCAGAAGTGGAATCCTGAAATATTAATGTGACTCCCGTGCTTCGCCGATCCTCGCTACTTCCTGCCGTTTCTTCCGCTTTTCATCTCCTTACGGCCGCCCTTTCGTCTCGCTCTCCGCTTCTTTTCTCCTTTTTTCCTCTCCCCTCTCCTTTCCCCTCTTTCTCTTACCAACCTTTTCCTTACCGTCCTTTTCTCCCCGTCTACGCCGTGTCTCTCGTTTGCTCGTCTCCGCGCACCACCTCGTTGCATGATGCACGGACATGCTTTGGCACTGAGAGAAAAGACAGTGTCTGCCGCGCACGACCCTGTGTACGTCTGCCGGTACACCCACGTGCGCGCGTGTCTATGCGCTTACGTGAAAAATGCACCTGCGAGAATACGTTTCGACGAAAATCGCGAGAACAGAAGTCTTTGGGAATGGAGTCTGGGGATTGTAATCTACCGTCTAACCTGTCTAACCGTCGCGTCGCCGTCGCCGTCGCCGCCGCGCGCACGTTATACACTATTTACCGAGTCGTCAAACGTGTGCGAGGGACGTATCAAGGAACGCTGCATCGGAGTACGTGTTACCTTGAAACTGGTTGAATCGTGGACGCGCGATATACGCCTTTGGAATTTTCGGCAAATCCGCGGACTCCCGAAACTCGCCGCGCATGGTCAGTCAAAGCGTACTGGCACGCGTCCGACGGGCCGAATTAAAGGAAATATAATGCGACACGGCGCGGGCGGCGCTCTGTTTTACCTGCCCGTTCGCTTTCATCTCTTCTCTCGAGAAAAGTTAATTCAGAGCGCCACGTGGCCGGACGGGCAAGATGCATTTACATGGTAATATCCGGCGCTACCTTTTCACGCATTATTCATCGTAGCTTTCCACCGAGGGAGAGAGAGAGAGAGATAGAGAAAGAGAGAGAGACAGAGTGAGAGAGAGGGAGAGAGAAAGAGACACATGTATACATATATCTGTACATCTATTTGCATACGCGCACAGTTACGACCCGGTGTATCTCGTAGTTACCTAACATACATAGACGTACACATACTCGAGAAACCCTCTGACGTTTCGCCTCTTTCGCATGCCTGTTTCAGGAGGGCGAGAGGGGGTACTTGGAGGGACTGGCTTCAAGGTATGCAGACCTCTTCAGAACACATTACGGAGATGTCCTGGAGCCGCTCGAGGAGCTCCGTCGTCGTGAAACAAATGCTTCTCCCAGAATGCCCAACACTCAGCTCACCACCAGTCATTCACAGCCCATTTACGTGCCCGGAAAATACTCAGTGAGTAAATCTCTTTCTTTCTGTCTCTCTCTCTCTCTCTCTCTCTCTGTCTCTCACTCTCTCTCTGTCTCTTACGTTCTCCCTTATTTCCACCTGTCGACAGTGTCCTTGTCGCCCTTTCGCGTCCTGCTGTGCCCTGTCTCACCCGTCCTGCCCTTGTACTTCACCCTACTTCGGCTCCTTGGCTCTCCCGCTTTTCCGCGTCATATTCTCCTTTCGACACTTTCGCCAAACGCGCCAGAGAAACGGCAGAGAGTAATGTATCCTGCCACGATTTAACGTGAACACGGCCTCTCGATACAGGAAACCGTCCGACCCAGAAATGTATGCAGCATCTGCATTAAAAGTGGTACTCCACGAAGCGTCATTCGAGTTCACCGTTCGTCCAGTTTTGACGCCGTCTGAAGCTACGACCATCAAATTGATCAAAATTTTCTCTCCTCACATTTCCTAGATAGCCGATGACACTAGAAGCGGAATGTACGAATTATCGTATATTCGATTTTTTTTTTTTTTTTTTTTTTTTTTTTTAAAGTCCGCGAGAAACGTGCTGACCCCTCGCATTTCCATGCTCCCGTCGGCGTCGCGGCGCGTCGTATTCGTAACAAAGAGGATATTTGACGGCGCCGTGGTTCGCCGGAAGACCAAACACTTTGCATCGGGCCGGATTGAGAGTTCCTTCGGGAGTAACTTCGCCGAAGTGGTTTAAGGCGATTAGCCGTGTAGACCCCCATCGATCCCCGGCTTAAATCGGTTATTGTTCGTCGTCGCTTAGACTTTCTCCCGCGGCTAATCGAGTTCTCAATCGCGAGTAATCGATTGCCGATTAAGGTCAAGCCCCTCGAAGATTCGCGGCGCGTCGGTTTGGAAAATTAATAAAGCGCGCTCCACCGCCGCCGCCCTCCTCCGACTCCTCCTCGCCGTCAATGACTCCCTTTCAGCCCTATTTCACTCTCCATTCTGCCTCTCTCCCCTTCCTCCGACAATTTCGTCGTGACACGATGATTCCTCTCCATTGATTAAACGACCGAGCGAATCGCGTTTACGCTTCAACTCGACCGCATTGGTTCTTCACTTAGCGTTTATCAATAACTTTGCCCCCGCGTCTCCTGCGAGGGATGGTCAAGTGCTCTTGTTATTTGCTAGTTAGCGTAGTCGTGCACTTTGAGCTTCCTTATAACTTCACGCTGATGCTGCCGAGATAACGTTCCGCAATTATACTGCGCGAGGATGCTTGTACTACACTCTCACGCTTCCGATCATTTACTGTTTCATTCTAGCCTTCTGTGCTGATATCTATATAGTCAACTTTCACTTGTTAATGTAATATAGCCCATAATAACGATTTTGTTAGTTCTACCCGTCGCACCGTGCGATTAGAAAGTCTTTAACTTCTTTAACGTTTAAAGTGACAATTAACGGGATCGAAGGAATTCGTTTCAACGCATCTGTGCAGATTCGTTTGTCGGGGACAGATTTCGTTGATCGGTAGAATTTTGCTCGTTAACGACCGACCAAGCCTTTGTCCCTTGGCCGATTGGAAAAAAGTTGTCACTCTAAAGGTTAATATGAGCATAGAAGCTCCTCGTGGCGCGTCGTAAGTGGCGTCGGCTCGTACTGCTTCGCAAGCAGAAAGCGTCGACTGCCTGGCGGCATAAGGGAGCAGAAAAGAGCGAACGTTCTCCATTTTTGTGCAGCCCTCGAGCTGCCTCAGCGACAAGGAGGAGGACGAGATCTATGGCTTCGGATACGGGGTCTTCAGTAGGCAGATGCTTCAGCATCGGCAGCAAAAGCTCGCCCTGGCGACGCAAAACACCGCCGTCACGCCAGGCGCACATCAACCTGCCTACCAAAGGTAAGAGATCACTCTTTTGTTTTCTCGACTTATGGTATATCGCCGCGCTATGTCGACGGAATTTTTCTCAGACGCGAAATTAACGAATTGTTCTTATCGTTTGATTTAGACCGAGCGATAAATACTTTCTTTTGGTACGTAATTGAGAGGGGTTTAGAGACGTTTGAAAACGTAATCAAGATTCAGCTTCCCAGACCTGACATCTTATCGTTAAACTGAATCTAGTGATCGATTTTATTGGTCAACGATAGGTTCTTATGGAATTTTGAAGAAGGTTTATAAAGTTTTAATATATTTGATCAAGTTTCAATCTTTTATCGGTAAAACCGCACCCGTCAATATGGGTATACTTATCATTTTATGTGATAAAGTCAGACATTCCGTTTAGGGCAGGTATATCTCAATCGATCTCTTTTATCTATCTATTGTCATTATCATATCGATTGGTCCGTACGATTGTAAACAACATCTAGAATTACTACGCGTAACTGTTTATAACGTAACCAATATATTCGTAATAATTCATGCACTTTGTAACGTAAATGTCAACGACAATTAAACATTCGACATTCGATCTTGAGCAATTTGATCCTACACAAAGCTACGAAATCATTTTATCTACGAGCACCGTATATAAAAAGCGAACCACCGCGTTTGTTAAGGCATTTTCGAAAGCAGCACGCCGTCTTCCATATTCAACGAACACCAGCCGTCTCTCTTGATAGATGGATAATAATGTCAATTCGTGCTCGTGTGCGTGAGCGACGCGCCGTTTCACGCGAAGCGATGAAATATTAATGCGCTCTGTTTATCCGGCCAGCTAGTTCAATATTTCGAGAGCGCGGATTAATCGTTCGCCGCCGTAACGCAACGACGTACGGCTCGGTGCGGTGCGGTGCGGCGAGATTGGCCCGCCCTCCGGCCAGTTGAAAATTTTATTTAATCCAACGGCTAATTAATTGGCATTTTTATGCGCCTGCCGAGAGCGCCAGCAAATTAAGCGCTATTATTGTCGGACCGTCTGCCGGCCGATTACGAAAGGATGTTTCGCATTGACGCTCTAAACCGCGCTGCTCATTAAATGCATGCAGCAATGACGCGCAATGTAATTACGCAACTAACTAATTATAACGTTAATGCCATGACGGGCTATCCTCATCCAATAACGTTCGTGTTTGTTGATCGCGATGAATCGTTCGGCGAATCGTCAGCCGGTCGATCTCTTTACGCTATTGTTACTCCGATGATTTCGCTGGTGTATAGATTTTCGCAATTGCGCCGGCTTAGCCGGTTGTTCGGGACGACTCGGTGTTTTATTGTAACTCGTTCTGACGATGACGGTGTTTTCAAGTAATTCGTGTAAATTAGCATTCAAACGAAGTGCTTTGTTATTTTGTCATGACGTAAACAGCGACACATGAAACAGATCGAAGTTCTTGGATGCCTCAACGACCCTCTGCGCATCGGGTCTTGGGCGCGTCTTTCACAAGCACAGTCTCAACACACCCGATTATAAAACATAGTCAGAGCTTCAACAGACTTTCGTTCTTGAATTCGACATTTATCTCACCATTCTAGTCATACGTTCGCGACATCTGGTCTTCACTCTACCCCACTAAACAGGTGCTCCGAAACATATGTTCGACATGAAGACATTCATTCGCCCTGACAGGCGCCGTCCGCTGAAAGAAATCTCTCATTCTCTCAAATTACTTTCGACCGCATGCGCGGCCCTAAACATGATAATTGGAACTCCTATTTCTACCAGTGCACACGATCGGATAACAATGTCTCTTCTCTTCGTCTCCCTTTTCGTAACATTCTCCGAAACGTCAGAGGATTGACGCGTGTCGCGCACCTGTTCTCCGATCATCCTCCGCGAGCGCACACAGCTGCATATCGCACGTTCAGCAGACGTGCCTTCTTTAGATCCTTAGCTAGTCGCGCGATCTGCCGTGCTGGTTATGATACAGCCAGTGAGGCAGCGAGCGGCAGTAGCAGCAGCAGTCTCTGCACTCAGTTTATTATCCGTAATTGCCCATTGCTAACTACGCCAGCCGATCCGAAATGCCGTCTGCGCGTGGGTCTGCGCCGGCTGCTTCATATTTAATGGCTAATTAACCGTCGACGGGCGCGAGCAAGCGGGAAGGAAGGGAACACCCGTTTCACCTCCTTTTCGCTACTTTACACCGCCTACGTTTCGTCGTCTTTCTTATCGGAATAGTGCCACTGCGCGAATGGAATCGTTTCTTGGGAGGATACGGCGAAGTTAGTGTACGTCTCGCTTCGTGACGAATGAGATCCGGCGAGGAGAGTTGAATTCATTAGAACTTTGTGTGCGACGGAGAATGATAAGTATATGCGATGGCTTGATTCGTATCCTTCAAGTATCACTGCAAATAAGATTGTTTTGAATTGATCGAAGAATACGTGAGTAGAAGGACGCGCTCTTTTTTTATGATTTTCGGATAGATACTGTATCACTGCAAATAAGATTGTTTTGAATTGATCGAAGAATACGTGAGTAGAAGGACGCGCTCTTTTTTTATGATTTTCGGATAGACTACTACCTAGTAGTCATTAGTTTGCAGTTTAACGGATTGTGCTCTATATGTAGGTTCCTAGGGATTAGCGGCTGACACGTCTAAATGCAATACGAATGCGGTATGTGGAACCGTAACATAGTGCTGGTTCATATTTAATGGCTAATTAAGCGTCGACCGATGCAAGCAGGCGGGACAAACGAGAACTCCAATTTCACCTCCTTTTCGCTACTTTACACCGGCTAGGTTTCGTCGTCTTTCTTGTTGGAATAGTGTCACTGCGCGAATTAAATCGTTCCTGGGGAGGGCACTTTAAAATAGATGCCCGTTTCGCTTTGACATGGCTGAGATTTGTCAAAGATAGTTGAATCTATAGGACTTACAATTAGTGTGTGAATTAGGATAATATATCTGCAAATTCGTCTTTATTACACATTCTGCAGATTAATGTATTGTTCTCAGTACATAAATTTCAATCTGTAAACTACTGGGAAACGAAAATATACGGACAATGCGACACGAACAACGCACCGATTATCGCAAGTTGTGGTCGCTTTATTTTGCGCCAGCTACGTCAACGCGTGTACAGTCAATTCAACACACGCCACGGTACATAAATGTTTACGACGTGTAATACTTACACTTACAGCGCCGCTGCGAATGACAATATTCGACCATGTTATTGCACCTATCATTTTACGAAAGCATTGCGGATGACATTAAAATGCCGACGATAAAACGTCGAGCGGCGAAAGGCAGGAAACAGAGAGGTTATGAAGTTATTAAATTCCATTATCGCACCGCTGGCATTAGCTGTTTTTCGTGCACGAACGGATAACCACGGCACTGAACCCCGTTGAGGGTTTGATCCACTCTTGGCCGTCGAGATAAGCACGCTCGTTTTTGCGACTCACTTTGCTCCCCACATCCTTGTTATTCGACTTGTCGCTCTTCCTTCTCTCCGCTTCCACGCGAATATTTCATCTTCGATGCACACTGTACACCCTCCAACCCGCTCATCGCACTTCTCCTCGCGCGACCCACCCCCGTAATGATACAGAGTGTTTTTTCGATTGTAGGAATATGGCTGAAAGCACGATTCGGTTGAAAAGTGCTTCCCAATTCGCTCGAGGTTTTAAGGTCGCGAATGTGGTTCGTAGTGAATGGAAAGTATAGTCTATTGAACATTTCAAAATGTCTTTTCCGTTAAATATGCTACTCTGATAGTAACATTAATTGTGTAAGTATGCGATTATGGTGGTGGTCTTCCTATCATATACGCTGTCGCTATAATAATAAGAAATTTATTGATCTCGTTAAATATCGACACGTTATTTTCACCGAGCATGTTTCGTTGCCGACGACAAGATTCGTTGATGAACAAGTTACATAATGTCGATCCTAATAAAATTTATTTTCACGACAGTAAGAATAATGCTCCCGTGACGGTCAGTTGCATAAGCATCGATTACCTTGGTATGTAACGTAACAGTAATGTCCATTAAATTCCGACAAATAAGTCCCATTACCCGGGAATCCGTCTGACATTGATTTCCATTATGACTCACGTGGCAGGTCGCACAAATTCGCCTACGTGCCCGCGAAAAGCGGAGATAATGTTAATGGGAATACAGGTAGGCAGATACATTGTTTCGTCGGTTGAATAATTACATAAGTAGGTATCGCGGATTATCCGATTCTGGCGAGCGAGCGAGCGCGCGGTGATCATGGAATTAATTATTCGGAGGTAACGTCCGATTGACAAGCGTTTGACTGAATTAATTATACGCTCCGGCGCCTTCGTGCCGCGCACGGCCTGCACGTTATGCGATCGATAATTACAATACAATAACTCGATGCGCATTAATCGACCATAACGGCCGACCGTTGTGTCTCGACTCCAGCTCCGAAACAACGCGGTGTTTAAATTCTCAGATTATCGTATCCGCTATTCTGCAGTCTGGTCGCTGACGCATGTTGAGTATGTTCAGATGAAGTCGAATTCATGCGCGATATCGAAGGGCTTCTCGAAAAATATTCAGTGATAACTGGGGTTCTGTTAAGACGTACATTGTTAGTAGTCACAGTTTATCCTATTGTTATTATAAATATGTACAGTAATATTCTATAGATAATACTCCATAGATAAATATAAATTTGAGTTTCATTATAAATCAGAACGTATTACAAAGTCCGTAACGCAAACGTTACACTTATCCTTTTCCCACGGATTATACTATAACGTAAATGCGAATGCATACAAAGAGTCGCCACGCCTACAGAAACCTGCCGCCGTGAAAGCCGGACATTGTGCCGTACGAAAAACAAACGTACGTAACGATGTTATTAATTGCGTTCCTTGCTAATGCAGCGAAACCCGTCCAACGGAATTCGAGAGTCCTAGGGATGGCAAGAACGATTGCTGACGACGCGATAATTCATCGCGAATGATGGATTAGGTTGGTTCGTGTGTCTGCCGCGAGAAAGTAGGAGAAATAATTATGCAAGGATCCAGAGATCCAGACGCGCATCGATAGTAATGAGGATTTATGATAGATTAACAGTGTTCGCGGATTGTATGCGACGACAGTGTAATCGCATTTTGTCATCGCTGGTATGCACTCGCGCAGTAGGCAAGTAGCAATCACTTCTTAACATGCGGCGTTGTGATACTGAAACAGTAGTCGGACGAAAAATTATTTATTGCATTTTGTGTATTGCACGTGTCATGAAACATGCTGGGGTCCATTTCCGAAAGTTCAATCTTAAAGTTCAGTTGCACGGTTACTAATTACAATATTTTCGTCGCGCTTTTGCTGACCCGAGAGTGGACGGAAACAGCGAGGTCAATACAAATATTCTGAAGCTGGATGTTTTCTTGGGGTTCCTATTGTTAGCAGGTGTCACCATCGGATAAAGAACCGCTCTGTTATTGAATTCATTTGAAGGTGTCTAAGTGAGCGAGAAATAATCCGAGCTTCTCGAAATTTGCCCTGCATTGAGGAGTTCAAGGAAAGCCAACAGTGTCATTGAGTACTGAATGGACCGTCCCTATAAATACGTATCTGAAAACAAATCGTAATTAAAACGATATTCTGAAAAATCATTTTGTTACTTGACGTTTGAATCATTCACCGTACGAGGCAATGGGTAGCCGTCAACTGCAATAACTTCATCCTATCTTATCCCCTAATCTATCGAACATCGAAACCTGCGCTTTGCCTTCTACAACAATCGGTCGTCGCGCTTAAGAACATTGAAATGCGAACTGTCGACAATCGATATCCCGCTCGCGCGAAAATCGTCGCTTCGTTTCGTCTTTTTTTCAGTTGCGCCCGCACTACCCCCTCAGTCGCAAAAGCGTGCGCACGGGCTGTAACGATGTGTTCAGCCAGCGCGGCTGGTCGGATGTTGAGAGGGGCTCGAAATAATTTATAATAGAATTAACCGAGCGGCGGAATAGGCCGATCGGCTTAACGAACGCGCATCACCTGCTCGCGCATATTTCGAGGGAACAAACAATCGGACCCCCGGGTGCCGGAACATAAATTAGCGAACGACCGGCGTCGAAACAAAGCGTGATTGACGTTCGCCAACGGCCGGCCTCGATAATCGTCATCTCGCTGTTCTCCGGCGCCGTAATGTCTGCCAATTTGTCCGCGACGCGGCATCGCGAGAGACGCGATTATTCTCGCGGTCGGGAAAATCTTAATATTGATGGAACGCATTCAAAACGGCTTGCTTTTAGTTGAATGTAAATCTTGTGTACCCATCGGATGTATCACGTTTGCTTTAAAATCCATCGATTTTGAGACTACAAATCTGCAGACGCTAACTTGTGTGCAAGCTTTCTGTGACTCGAACAAAGGGTGATTAGACAATTTTATTATAATAAAACAGTAGACAATACTTGGCATTTTGATGATTATGGTCCGTAAACGTTATTACGGCGATAACGTTATTAGGTGTAACGTAGTAATAATTTAGCGCGACAGAGCGACGTTCATGGATTTCGCAGTGCGCGCACGTACCTTAATTAGAAAGAGTTTAGGTTTTTAGGGAAATTTGAGCACGTATGCACGTAGGACCGTGGACGGTAACGACAGAATCCACTCAGCTCGTCCGTAAATTCATTCATTATTATAAACGTATCGCGCGTGATTATACCAGAATCACGTTAATGCGAAACACCGAATACGTGCCGTTTCTATGTGCCCCTCTCGTCGTTCTACACCTCGCGTCCATCATCGATAAACCGATGTAACATTTGTCACGAACGTGTTGCCCATCGCACATACTACGAAAACAAAAAATAAACGTTTACCGATAGTGTATGCCAGACCGAGCAGCGAAATTACCTGCGTTCCCAAGCAAAGTGTCAAACAATTGGATACTTTCGATCCGTTTGCGTATGAAAATGTCAATTAGATTACCGTTGCACGTCAATGTTATACATTTTTCGCGTGATGTAAAATCCGATCACGCGACGTTGCGTCATTTGTATCATTACTCCGTGTCCGTTGTCGAATAAAGATGAGAATGCAGCTGAATGCGCTGTTGAACATACAGTTTTTTTCTGTCTACGACATACGTATTACGAAGACAAAAAGAATGAACAAGTAATTTTTACAAGTTTTCGCCTATGTTACATCATCGAGAAATAATGTCTAACACGTATCGCCTATAAGCTATACATATCTTAGATTGTACCGACGAAATTCTAACTCCCCTAACACAATAACGAAGTTACAACTACGTGCGTCCTGAAATTGTAAAGTAGATTGCAGCCGCATTCGTGAGTCTTCGAACTATCACGTCTTATAAGCACGTATTAAGATAGGATCCGTCTATCTCATTTCCGATAACCAGATCGCTACGGAACTCGGGAAATCTCATCAGAAGCGCCGTACGGTACAGAATTCTTCCGTTGCTCCGATAGAGACTTAGTAGAGGAACTTTACCTGCCTACATCATTCATCCACTCTCGTGTCAATAATCTCGGCAGCCCGCCGGCGCAGCGTCGAAATGCAACGAGCAACAATCATTCGAAACTGCCCATTCAACAACCAACTCTTTCCTACGTCGCGCCAAACGATTTGCGTTCCACCACCTTGCCGTCACATCCTCCGGAAAGCACGCAAGCCGGTAAACAACCGGTCCACTTTGAGGCTTAATCTAGACTTATTTAACGAAGGGAATGCTTAAACGAAAGACTCGACGCGCCACGGGATCCATCCAATTCTCCGTTGATTCGCGGGGCTGATTCGCGAATTACGAGCCGGTAATAGTGACGGACTTCGGGGCGTGCCTGTAACGGACATTGTTCGTTTGAGCGTTGCCGGTGGAACAATTACGAATCCATTGGAACAAGGGACCACTCGAGGCAATCGTCTCTCGGCGGTGCCGCGCAATTGAGACAGAGTGGGAGTGACACACCGAGTGCCCACGCGAGTACACACGTTCGGGATACACTTGGAACGAGACGTTAAGAGGCAGGCGATGTATGATTGAAGGGTACAAGGGTGCGGAGAGAGACAGAGAGAGAGAGAGAGGGGGGGGGGGGAGGGTAACAAGGATGAGAAGATGAGGTCAGAGGTAGACAGGGTACGACCGAAATTGCGACGCGGTTTGCACGTTGAGATGTTAGCTTTTCGTCAAAGGATCCTATTAGTATGCGGTTAGTATTACGGCTTGGTGTATCAGGATACGTGGAGGCTCCGCCGCTATCTATTACCGATTCCCTGGTACGTGAACTGCCGACCCTTCTCCGCTCCTCTGTCCCGTGTCTCCTTTCGGTGTGTGCCTACGCCATCCGTCCACCCTTATCCCATCCCTCTTTCTCCTTCTGCCTACGATCTCCGTTTGTCTCCCTCCCACGCCCCGCCGTCCACCGATCCTCCTTCGGACGTAACACGCTGGTCGTACACGCTCAGCCGATGCCCACGTTTCTATACTTACAAGCAGCGAAGTGATCGCTTGGTCTAACGATCGATAGGATCGGTCCACCTGGATCAGCCAATAAGACGATTGGCCCGCGCCTCTTCCTTCCCCAACGTCCGTCGACCCCGGCCTTCGACCGGCCCTCCTCACACTCGACCCTTAACGTTAGCCGGAAGTCGTCGTGCGCGCATTCCAAGCGCGATGTACCGTAGGAGCTCGCCGGCGACTCGCTGTACTCACGAGAATACTTGGGATACTTGGACAAATACCGGTGACCGGGAGGACACGCGATTGCCGCTTTACCTGCGAATTAGCGTGCCGCGTGAGGGAGAATACGGCGCAGGTTGTACGATCGGCGAAAGAATTTATGCCATTCGATACTCTCGCCGTGCATGCCTCGCGCGACCTATCCCTAGTATTCGATGTCATTGTACAACGCTCTTCGAGTTCGAGCGCAGAGTTGCCCGTCGAGACGTGTTCGCTCGAGCGAGATGTGTCTCATTATGCAATTGCACCAGCGGTACCTGAAGTATATGAAGGAGTGTCTTATAACACCCCCTAATGCCATCAGCGCGTAAGAATGGAAATTTACGTAATGCGACAGTATATTCGATGAACCAGAGACAATTGAATCGCGCGTGTCCGTAATGACTTCGGTAAATGAACTAAAGGCAGCGACTCGGTAACGTGTACATACGAGTACGTTACTGGTCCCTCCCGATCGCCATGTCTGCGAGTACGAGTCGTGGGCGCCATGTGAGCGCAAGCTTAAACTTGAAACTCGATTTAACTTCGGTAATTGCCGAATCAAGTAGCCCTGGCCGGCGCGGCAGTGCTCCGAACCGATCGGGATCCACCGCTGTCCTTTACGACATGGGAGTTTTAATTCGCGAATTATCCACTTAGCCCGCCGCCGCGACGCGTTTCAAATTCTCAATAGGCCCGCCAGCAGCGTGCCGATCCCGTAAAATGTGCGCGCGGAGTGGAGAGTTTCGCGAAAACGCCGGCCAGCAGTTCGAAAACTGTCTGATGGAATTAGAGGAAAGTTTCGGCGACGGTCGGGAGTTGTCGGCGATGCCGTTACAGATGCTGCGACCTTGTAATTTCGGAATCAGCTTGCCATCGGATAGAACGTAGCATGTACTCGTACGCCCTGGAGGGGTTAACGGACAGCGAATATATATTTACGTAGATCATCTCTCGTTTCCGCCCGTTTCTTTTCCCCTTTCACGTTCGGCCGCATGAATATTTTTCCCCTTGAATAATGCCTCCACCGTCGTGGTCGAGACTGACGAGGAATCTCTTTCGGGTTGCCGGTGTCCTCCTTTTTCTCTCTTTTAGCCGTCGCTTAGGATACGGCTGCGGAGAGAAGTGTCGGGGATCATGAAAAATACGATACAATTTGTTTCGCCCTGTTTTCCTGCTCCCTTGCTGCGCTTACTTTTTTTTTTGTTGAGTTTTTTTTTGTTTGTTTTTTTTTGTTTTACATACGGAGAAGCATCTGGCCGGTTATGACCATAAATTCGCTACAATGCATAGTGAATTTTTTCGCCCGCCCGTAACTCCGTGATCGTCCAGATCGTAAAGCTGAAACGGGGCTGCATATTTCACGGTTGATCCGACTGCGTTTCGTTGCGCGGGCACGGCGCATTTTCGATTCCGACTACGGCGGCGTCGATGTCATTTTAACCGTAGACCCCGTTCGCGCATTAACGTGTCTCCTTTCATTCTCCTTCCGGCCGCCTTCCGCTTACTCTGTCCTCATGCACATCCCACCCACGGCCGTGATCGCAGTCATGTAAGCGTGGCGCACGTATGTACGTGCGCGCATGCACGGTCACGCGTTAAGCTGGAAACGTGACACCCGCATGCGAGTAAGCGGGTAGTGCGCTCTGTAATTCTTGCTCAATTAAATGCCGTCGCGTATCCGTGAACCGCTTTGATCTTCTGTTTCGCTCATGATACTCGCCGGCGATATCGGGGTTGGAGGGGGCGAACGAAATGCGCGCGATCAATGAATTCGCGGTATTGACGGTTGGGACGGGGCGGGAAGCACGGAGCACAGCAAAAGGAGCGTGAAAAAGAGAACGCGCCGCAAAGGGACGGCCGCGAAAGCGGCACAGAGCGCACTCGCTCCGTACCGAAATTCGCCCATTTTTTCCGCTCACGCTCACTTTCCCTCTCTCGGCTACTTTCGATTTTCCCGGACCGAATCGCGCAGGCGGCAAAAGCAGATTGCGCTCGCACGCAACGCGAGCAATAACAAGGGTTTATCGCTGAACGAATAATATGAATCGACGTATGACGTTAGGTTTATTGCATCCAAACTCATCTATGTACACACCATCGATGTATAATACGAAAACGCGTCAAGCATGAAGACATGCTCGACATCTTGAATATTTCTATTCACACCATAAATGCTTGTTCATGAAAGATCGAAGACAGTTGCATTTTGCTGGCGCATTTTCCCGACTAACCGCGTTCGTAAGCGGGCAAGGGTTTGGCGCGGGCTGTTGAGCACGGGAAGGGCGGCGAACGAGCAATTTCGCGGAGCCGGAAAAGTAGTGGAGGCAAGAAAAAGTCCGCTTTGGCTGGGACGACCGCGCCGACGCCCGACGTCGGGGTCGGCGAGCCAGCCAAGCAGCCTAGCCGCTTTAATTGTCAGCATATTTTAACCGTAATTTTCCTCTGTTCCAGTTGTCTGAGCCCGAGATCTGCGTTCTTCTACGAGTTCCCGCCTAACGGTAAGTTGCTCAAGGCTGTGCATGGACTTCGTAGGTTCATTTGTCACTCTTTAAGATTTAAGAGAGGCCGCGGCGAAAACTCGCCTGCTCCCTTCTCACACCGCCGCGTCTGAAGTCTTCTCGCTCGTGGCCTGTCTCTCCTTTGCTCTTTATTTTATGCGGCCCCCTGATTTCTTTCTCTTACTTGACCCTCTCATCGTCATTCCATTTCTTTTCGCTTCCTTTCGTCTATTTATCATTTTATCTACTTACTGACTTCGCCCTCTCATTCTCTTCATCTATTCGATTTTTCTTCTTAACGTTCCGTCTATGTCTGTCCTTTCATTCCCGCCCGGACATTTTCTCGTACTTACTATGTAGACAAAAGTAGCACGGCGAGTGCACGCCTGTGCGAGAACTCGGAGTGTACGGACTACGGCGCAGAAAGCAGTTACGAGATTTACAATGTTCCGATAACGTCTGGTGTCCGGGTATCGTTCGTTGTTCGGTATCGATAATTGGCCGATCGACAGACTGCGAGCGCCGAGACCACGTGCACACCGGCCGACCGCTTCGGCAACGGCGAATTTTCTTTTTCCGCTCGGTGAAAGTCGCTCGATAACCCCGCGATACCGCTGTCTTTGTGACTCGTGTCCGTATCGGAGTGAACGTTGCCTGTCAATATGTCAGCGCATTACGGCCCCGGCCATTTCGACGCTGTCGTATTCGCGGAAACGCTCGCTTAATTTAGCTGCTCAAAATTTACGTTCCATCGAGTCCCTTCCTCCCGCCGCCGCGCGGAAAGGCCACTCGCCACGAAATTCCGCCCCCGAATCGACGTACGCCGCGAGAGCAAACATGTCATTATTCCGGCGATTTATCTCGCCGATGCGATAGAAGCAAGTAATCGCCGCGACGGCAAATATATTTTCGACGGCGAGCCCGACTCGACATATTCGATATCACGCTTGTATCGCGCTATGAGATACAGGTACACGACTGGGGGGAAAAAAAAAGAAGCCGAGAGAGAGGGATAAAGGAAGTGAAGCGCTGATCCAGTTCAACGACCGGAACCTCGACACTCGCGACGGTCGTATTCACCTTATCAGAGCCGCGACCATTTGGTAGCCTCTATTATTGAACGCGTATCATAGTCGCGGATAACGGGAGTACGAAGAGTTAGAGGCGGGAGAGTGCACCGCTCTCGCCGAATATAACAAGTTATTTAACGTGTTCGGATAGGACGTTTCGCGCCGGTTCACATGCGATTCGAGCGTAGGGGCCGGCGAGAGTATGCGCTCTGTCGTTACTTTATTCATGCGCGTCCTCTTTTCGCTAAATTTCGGTATTTATGCGAGAGCGCGCGCGCGCGCGCGCACACACACACGCTCCCTCTATAGCTGGAGCTCGCGGATTTTTGCCGCCTCGGCGAGCCGTGCCGCTGGAAATACGCGATTAATGCTTCGTTCCTGCGACAGTCGAGGCGCAACGCGGAAGCATTAACAGGTTTACGACATTATAGCGCATTGTAATTCGATGATATAAGAGGGTGAGCGGAATTTACAGCGACGGCATGACGTACCGGTGCGTAGCTGCGATACAAGTATACGTTTTTAATGCGCTTCTACGATCTCGCGCAGCTTTACCCGGAATTTCGTTCGAAAACTGCTCCGACTAAGTGAGCGGGGAAAAAAATCAGCAAAAATACACGTTGCTCGAGGAGTCTTCGTTATTTCCGGTCGCATACGATCGCGCAATTGACGATAACTAACTAATAAAGGCGGAAGGTTCAATCGCGGTGTCTAAATATGGTAAAAACGGTGAACTGTTATCGGAAATACTGTTCGTCGGACAAATAAACGTTGTCTGTACGATCTTTTTTTATCTGCACCAAAGAAAAGTAAATCCTGACAATTGCGAGGAAAATCGCAGAAATCGTCTCTAGGGTAAGAAGTATTATTTCGCGGTATTTCCTAACAAAGTATCGGCGAATTTCCCGATAAAAGTCAATATCTTAACAGCGCCGCTTTCGAAACAGAAGTTACGCTTTCCTCCTCCTCCATACCTCTCTCTCTCTCCCAACGCAGAATACACCTTATCTGAGAGATACCATTGTGAGCGACCATTACGTGGACGAAAATTGTAGCACGAAATCGCGCCGCGTTACGATGAGAGTGTGTGTATGTCGGCTCTCTCTCTGAATGCGGCCGGTTATTTAATGCACCGGTCGCAGAATTTTGCGCTCGATGCATGCATTCGGCAGGGTGCACGGCACGTTTCACCAACGCCGTTCACGTCTGATAGCGCGACGTTCTACTCCGAGCCGTCCTTGCAATACGTATCGACGCTGTAAATTCTTGATTCTATCCTCCGCTGAAGTCTACGCCACGTAGATTCCGTGCCTCGTCATATGGCCATCCACCAATGGACGCGATAACACGCGTCTACGTTACCTGCTTTCAAAGGCTACCGCCTCACACCGGTGTCGTCTTTCAGCGCTGCCACGGCATTAGGCGAACGGTCCCATCGAATCGTAAAACGGGGGAAAAAAAAAATCAGGGCAGGTTGCTATCTCGCATCGTTTCAGCGGAAACACCCGGGTAACCCTTTGTGTGGGACAACGTGTGCAAGGGAGAAGTGGAAGAGGCGGGATCATCGGGTCGTTCGTGCACGCCGCTCGTGAATGAAATATATCTAAATGGCCTAACAATGAGGCAGCATGGACGCACGCTATCTTCCGCCGGCCGACCGTGCACGGATGAAAGCTGAGCCGTTATTACACGCGGCTGTGTGATCGCGAGATGCGCCACGCGCTTTTGAGATTTCGCGCCAGTTCGCTCGGGCTTCGGGCGCATTTTATGCTTTAAGTGCGCCGGTACAAATGTCGCGCGCGTGTGTATCTTGAAGCGCGGCCGAATGTGCTTACGCACGTGGGCGGATGTCAGAGGACAACGATGTTGTTGGCCCTTATCACCGAACGGTGCCAGCAGACAGATACGTATTCGTAATGTCGAATTCGAGCTTGTTCTTAGATAAAGCTGACAAGCCGGAGACCGTCTCAGTTCCAGATCGAATTTTCGGAAATGGACCACACGATTATATTGTTACATCACGCCCAAGTTGTTTTAACATAGCTTATCAGCCTTGGTCTTATGTGACAGAGGGTCGAAAATCTTGAAACAATAAAAGTCGCTTTATTTCGCAGACCTCTCTATACAACAATGTTTCCTACGTAAATTAGTGTAACGGACACCGTATAAATCTTTATTGTAGCCTGTATGCCACTGATTCCACAACCGATTGCCGTACTCAGGGACGTACATATTAGCTCGCCCTTTGGCTCCCCGACGTCGAGCGTATCGCAGTGGAAGGAAAAGGGAGTGGAACAAAGGATCCCTCCCCCTGCCTCGACCGACGAGGGAGAAATAAAATCAAGACTAGAGCGCGGGGTGGCGGCGGTGGAACTTTTCAAGATATCGAAAAACACTTTAGATCCCATATTGGCAAGACGCTTGAAGGCGAGCGATGTTGGGCCGTGTGACAGGATGGGGGCGGGTTTAAGGGGAGGCTAGCGTTGATATTTCATTTCTACTGACTCCCGCCGTCCAACCTCACGGGCGACGGTGTTTCTGCTAACCCCCATTCAGTTATGAATACATAATTGAGATCTGTCCCTCCTTCTTCGCCACCACCCCCTTCTCGATTCTAGTGTCACCCACGGACGTACGTATCTTTAAAGGTGCCCCAATGGGCAGAGGACCGCTCACTCCCGTCTTTCTCGTCGGTCCGCTTCATTTTTTTGGCACTCGAATCTCGGTAACCTACTTGGCCCGAATCGGTGCTGCTGCTCCTGTCGGCACTCTCCAGCTGTCGAGAGTAGTAGCTCCTCGGGGTATTGACTCTCCACTACTGCCAGCTCGAGGAGACTGCGATACCGTGCTACTTATTGGACCAGCATTTTCGGCTGCTGACCGAGTTGATAAAATTTCCAACGGCCGCTTATATATTCTCTGTAATATTTCGGGGTACTCCTAGTCGGTTTTCATGTATAGGAGAATATGTTGGATTATTATTCAGCGATGTAGGACAATTTGATCAATAGAGGCCGCTTAAACAAATCACGTGTGAAACGCTACCTTATTCTGCCGATACCTTTCGTCGTGACACTTGGACGCACAAGTCACGCACCATTCCCGTCGCGCTGATCAGCGCCATAAAGCCGAAGTGACAATTCCGCGACAACGAGCCCAGGGGAGTGCAGGCATCGACAAGACGACGCGATTCTTCGCTGTGTCCACGACCGTTCGAAACATCGTCGTAATGCCAGGCGCCATCGCGCGCCGCCGCTAGCGGGGAATCATAAGGACAGGAATTCTCAAATAAATTCCACGGGACGTTCGTGAATTTTCCCTTTTAGCACGAAGTCGTTGCCGCCCCAGCCCTCGCCTCTCAATAGCAGCGAAGAAAGGCCTTCTCCGTCTCTTTCTACAACTCCGTCCAACCTATCCGACCCTCTTTATCAGTCTATCCACCCACTGTCTATATCGCGACTACGTCTTCCGACAGTCCTGGCAAAGGAGCGATTCCGTGCCTCCCTCGAGAAGCGTTCGATCCCTCCTCCCTCTTCCTTCTCGCACTACCCACGGTCCCGTGTCTAAATCCTCCGCAACCCTCCCCAACCCTCCCCACCCGCCTGAATCGCGAGACTAATCAGTTTAGGGGTGCGAGCGCGAGAAACGGCTCGCGTTTAACAGTAATTCCGTGTAAGAGGCGTCGATGCCGGATTGCTGAAGCACTTAGCAGTTGTCGCGTGCAGCGTGGTTGTAAGCGCGCGCGCACACGCACACGCACACACGCGTCACGCAGTGTTCAACCGTCGCCACCCCGTGAAACGGCGTGAGAGAGAGGGGGTTGCCGAGATGCGCAAACACACTTGCTTGGGTTGGTTGCTTGGCGAAACGCGCCGACTGTGAGAGAGCAAGCCTGTTTGTCTGGCCTGGAATCCAACTACGGGATGGGCGAGAAGGGAATGGAGTGCGGCGGTGACGATGGTAATGGTACTAGTGTTGCCAATGATGCTCGGGGATGGAGGAAGTGGTAGGGAACCGCGCTTATCCTTCTATAACGCAACTGCATCAGGACCCATCCTCGCATCGCACGCCTGTCCTCCCTTCCTCCTACGTGCATCTCCGTTTCTCACCACTATTTATCTATCTGCCTGCCTCCTCTCGCCCTCGCTGTCTTCTTCCTTTCTTGCTTTTCCTCGCACCACGCGCTCTCTGTGCTTCTCGCTCGCTCGTTCGCTGCATACGCCGCGGCGTTTACGTCTGGCGAATGGTAATGAGATTGTGTGTTTTCCTTTCCAACAACGGATTTGTCGCACGGCGCGGCGTGTCACGTGCGGGATTTCGCACTGTGTCGTCGAGGATCCTAGTTGTGGAAGAGGAGAGGCTTTCGGTTGTTATTTGTTGTTGTACAGAAACGACGATAATTATAAGTTCTATGGAAGTTATGAAAGAGTAGAGTTTATTTGTTTAGGCTAACAAGGCAACGCTCCCGAAACTATACGAATGTGTAATCTTAATAACGAGGTACGATACAAACTGTGATTCGACGTATTCAGCGATGATCGTCCGCGGAAGCAAGCACCGTAAGAAAATACACGGATCAAATAATGCTCTCCGCAACCTCTGAACAAGCTAACGCCCAGACGCGGAGGCACGTAGCGAAACGCACTGTCAGACAAACGTCGCAAGCGGTTCACGAGGGCTCACGCACTGCTTGTTTACGATGTAAATCCGTGCAGGATGACACGCTAATCTGCCGTCGCCCGAGTACGTCTCTTCGCTGTCCCGGTTGCGACAAGGTCGACGGTCGTGGCGAGTCTTCACCGCGAGATATATTCACGCTGACGTGAGTCGTAGTCCTGTGCGTCGGATGGGAAGCACGTCCGTTGAAACAGAGACGCCTATAACGCGCGTCGCCGTATTCGTTGGAGCGCTTTTCTCGCGGGCAAACACGAGCGTCGTATGCTTTCCGAACGTTCCCTCCGCTGTTGGAAATCAGTCAGCCCGAAGAGGCTCGCGCTTCCGTTAAATGCGAAGCCACTGACAGCCTCGCGGAGGGAGATTAGATTTCCGCGCGTACTGAATTATTCAGCGAGCCACTGTCCACTTAACTGACTCTCGGATCGTCGTGAAAGTCAGATTCGGCCGTGGCCAGGGAAAGAATCTCGCATTCTTTCGCTTCTTCTTCAGCCGACTTAAGCACAGCGTACGTCGCGTATCCAGTGGAGATGCCTCTTGCCAGCCGGCAGTTTCGTGTAAAATGCTAATCGGGGAAGCGTTTAAACGTGATCGTTCGGACGCGCGGGACAACATTGTCAGCATAGAAACGTAGGGATTAGCCTGGCGAGCGGTGCTCAGCGAGGATCTTCGATTTCTTCGCGCTCGATGACGTCGACCTTGTCGTTAATATTCCGTGCGCAGATGTGATTACTTGACGGTGGGTGGGCGGGAGCGCGCGCATCGTCGGTACTTCAATTACCAATCGGCGCAAATCCAATTGCACGGCTGCTTGCACGGCGGATTGATTCCTTGGATGGTAATTGGTAAATACATGTCTGTGGGAACACGGGTCTGGCCCGTCTGGCCCGTCTGAACCAGAATCCGACTGGGGAGCACGCGCTCTCGCACGTCTACCGTGAGCGCATTGAATTTGGCCAACGCCAACGCCAACCTAGCCGAGCTTACCTCCAGTATCCACGAGCGATGATTGCGTTTGTGCATCATGTACGACGCATCCGCTTCCGTGCTGAATAGCGCTGCTACCGCTTCCCATACGTGGTGCTTCCGGACAGCATACGCTTAGGCCACGTGGAACAGCATCAGCACGGCCGGCTAGACATTTTTCCCGATTTTGCCTCTGGTCACGCGTACAAAGCAGTTTGACGACTCCTTTGAAGTCGCGGGTATGTCGTGAGATAGAGAATAAAGTAATAGAAGGTATAAGGATACTACGAATGTTCCGCAATTTGTTAACGCGTCCTTTTTCGATTGAAAAGTAACGTCTGTGTGCTTTGATAAGCTTATTGTTTGAAATCCTATGGATATGTATGTATATCGTTCTGTAGAAGAGTGGCGTTTCATGATTTCTCTGCCGAAAGAGCTTTTTTTCCGTTTTTATTTGGCTACCATGTTGGGTCATATGCTGTCCATACTGTTTTTGTGTCTACGCTATGTTTTATGTCTTTCCTTTGTCGCTCAGCTGTCATGTTGCCGGATCAGCAATCGCTCGTTTCTCTTTACCCTGCCACGCTCCACTTTTATTTCAGAGCAGCAGGCTTTCAGTTCGATTCGTGTTTCGATTTTCGTCTGTCCTTTAATTCACTAGCGTTTGATGTTTGTGTTCTTGTTCCGTGAGTCTTTCGTCAGACTTTGAAAATGCTATTCCAGTAATAATTAGACCATTTCGAATTTATACGTACTCAGTGCCCGGAACAAATTCATGGAAATAGAACTATCGAAATTCGAAATTTATCGAAGCAAAACGACAAGTCTAGCAGCAACGCATTTTGCAGAAACAAAGCGTCAGAAGGTACAAAGAAACTGCATCTCCTCATTCAGAATAGTCTGACGTATCGCTCTGTCGCATTATGTTGATCGTCGCGTCTCCACTTCCGTACTACTTCCCCGACGAATTCTCATAAATAAGATACTCCTGTTCGGATTGTACGCAGGCCGGCGCGCATCTCTTCGCGGGTTTCTAAACTTTCTCGGCATTATCCAAAGGATCATATTCCTCCGCGAGCTTCTCCCCCACCTTCGCCCGCGTCGAGTAATTCCATCCGCGTACGCGATGCGAATAGTGCGTCAGATGCATGCGCCATTATAGCATCGAACGTTTTCTCCCGGTAACGAGATTGACCGCGAACATTTTTAACGTGATTGCCTGCTGTGCCGCAGTCCGTTTCAGCCGCGCTTCCGTGCGGCCAATCGAATCAGCGTCGCCAATCAAGAGAAACTTCAGCCGAGGGAAGCCGGAAAAGCGACGCTATCGTTGCGTCGGCTAATGATCGCGATAACGCGCTTTTACGGCTTGCGATTCACGGACCGACTGTTTTATCCTTTTAGTCGAATCGCAAGCTCTTTCGGCATTGCTGTTTCGATGAACCGATGGCGAAGAAATTCGTGGAGCAGTCATTGAATTTCGTGCTCTCTAACTCACGGCTCGCAATCCAGTTTACGAAGCCTGGTGTACTATTTCAAATACCTACAGTGTGTGCGGATTAACTTTTTTTTTTGTCGCAATATGTATGATGTATTTGGTAACAAAGTTTTATAACATCCTTTATGTCAGAGACTAGACATTTCACGCGGATACTGGACGAGACCAATTTTCGCTGATAGGCAAATGCGACGACGAAGAAATGTATCACATGCTGTCGTATACGACGACGCTGTCTTGATCAAAGCCCTTAACGACGCTCCCGTTCTGTCGCGCTTATATTGACAGCTAAACATCGATACGTGCCGATAAGTCAATCGGGCGTTCTTATTGAAAAAAAAAAAAAAAGAAAGTGACGGGGAAAAAATAATAATTGAGTTCCCTATATTGAGAGCGCGCCGGGGGAGTCTGGGATCCGACGAGGGTGATAAAGCGGTATCAGCTTAACTTTCTTAGTGGCACATCAATCGAATGATGGAGGTAGTAAAAAGATACGAGTATATGCTTTTAACGTCATCGCGCCCGTTTTACGGCTTATGTTGCTCCCACTCTAACGAAAGACTCGTAAAACAAAGCGTCGAAAATAAGGAAAGTTCGATAAGGTTGGGTGGGAAAGAGACAGCTCGACGCATTATACTTTCCAGCTAACTGTCGCACACTCTATGTTGGGCAAATTTTATTTCTCGCCATCTTTTATCTTTATGCACGCTCACGTTACAGCGTGGCGAGCCGCGGCAATTTGACAAAGGCAATTCAAACATTCGCGGCCGTGTTTTGTTTCTGAATGCTTACGCGTATCACGTTTTAATGTATAAAATAATCTATCGTGTCTAATAAACCAATGGTAACGTTTGGACGGTTGCATCGATTACGAAGTGACCTGGCAGTTTGTGGACTGACCATTGATGGACCTGAACAGACATTCAAACTACTATTTCGATGTGCAGTCTTGTTTTATCCATACCTCAACAGCAACGGACGTGAAAGCCTTTTGAAGCGTGTAAAGAATTCCATTATAAATTTCATTATATCGTGATCTATGTACCAACACGATCATTCAATAGACTTTGCGCAAATCGTTTATTCTCGACGTAACAATACCGCGACCTTAATTCGTTCCATTACCTTAACATTCCGCGTGTCTTGAAAGTCATTCCCTGAACATTACCGATCTGCCATTGCGTGCCTTGGAAAGTGCCCCAAGCAAGTTTCGCAGTGAACAGAGCCATCAAATTCGTTGATGTTTTTGGGTGCTTGATATACTGCTCCGATTGGCGCGACTCGCCGTTACGCTCCGTCTAACAATAAGATCCTTCGGAATCAATGAGATCACAAGTTTTCCATTATCCGTCGCTCCGAGCGCGCAGCTCGTCACGCACGACGCCGACGTTATTCGGGCACACGGAATAAACTAATTTACACATTCCGATCGTCTCTCGAATTCTGATCGTCGCTCAAAGACGTCGAGACTCGTCGCTAAAGCGGACAACTGCCTTACAGGCGTACGGCTGACCGTCATTCACTCGGCGGCCATCGGAATGCAATCGAATTATCGCGAGCTCATCACTAGCATTTCTGCATCCACGAGCTGCATTCTATCCCCGACCTCTGTCTCGCATTCTCTCTCTATCACTTCCCCTATCTGCCGGCCCTGCATCCTTCTACCTCCCTCACCTACCTGCCCGTGCTCCGCCATTAAACACAATACCTTTATGCAAATCGCACTCGGCTTAATTGCGACTGTTTTGCATGCGTCGAATATACGCGTGACGATCGTCGTATCGCGATCGTCGCAAGCCATCCTACGTATCGTACGATTCGTATGTCCACGGGACAGGGGTGTCCGGAGTGAGCTGGAGTGAATCGTGTCCTCTCGTCGCGCTTCAATTCAATTCGCCGAGTTTCCCGTTTCCCAGGTCTGCACGCTCACGCGAAAACGGACTCGGCGAGTATCGCGCGAGCCTTTTCGCGAGGCACGTAAGAGATTTTTGCCGTCGACTGTCGAGCCGAGTGGGGGCCGCCGAGTGAGCAGGGCAGAAGCGGCGAGACCCCGACGCGCGACTGGGGAAAAAGAAAGGTGCGAGCGTGACGGGAGACAAGCGGACGAGGGATACTATTCAATTGGCACGACGCACACGTGACATTACGCTCCCGTGCTATGGAGCCCCCTCGCTTCGCCTACAAGTGCCAGTATTCTTCACCTTTACCCGTTCTCCACCTCCCTCGGCGCCACCTTCAGCACCCTTTTCCTCACTTTCGCGAAGGTGAGAAAGAAGCGTGAACGTGAACGTGAACGGTCGAGGCAGAGCTGGGCGCGTGCGTGTCGGAGAGAGACAGAGTTAAGGGCGGCGTATGCCGTTCAACCGCGAGCTTACACCTGCGTGTACACATGCGCGCTTCGCGCGACGTTGTCATGGTAACGACACACAGGCACGCGCGCGCGCTCCCGCAAAAGCAAAGGCGTGACAAATAGGGAAGAATAGACAATGACGATGCTCCGGCAGGCCCTCTCGACGGGACCCTCTGGACTCGTTCACGCCGACGCCGACGCTGCGAGTGCGCGCGGAACTGCACACGTCCGTGCACGCGACACCGCTCGCCTCCATGCCTTCGAGCGCATCCAGTTTTCGCACCCTCGCCCACTTCTGACTATCCTCCACCTCCGCTTCTTTCTTTTTCTCTCTCTCTCTCTTTCTCTCCTCGTTCACCCTCGCGCGTCGTCTCGCGACAGAGTCGCGTCTCGACTCCCTCTTTTAACCAGATGACGCAACGTGCATCACTTATTACCGCCTGTGTGAGACGCGGCCGTCCCGTTGTGCCGAGCCTTGTCCGGTGCGTTCCCGGAAGCGGACGCGTTTCTCGGCCCCGGCACGTAAAGCACGAAGGCATGACTATGCCGTGGACGCTTTTCCCACTGTCTGGGCTTGTCTCTGTTCGAGAACGCACGGTACGGAAATGTTAGAATGGTACGCGAGATGTATGGAGACGCTCGATTACGTGCGTGGTATGTAATGTACGTTATGTTGCAATTTTAGTATAGTGTATTGGTAAGTTGAAGTCAGTTTATGTGTCACGAATATACGTCGCAGGATCGACATAATTTTATGCACAGGAGTCAATGTGAACTTTTAATTGTTTTGCACTTTTAGCACTTTTCTCTAAACAGATCCTACGTTTGAACAATTTGTCGGCGTGATGTAAATTGAAAGCGTCGCGAGACGTGGTTAAGGTCTTTATGCATTGAATACGTTAGCGACAGTAAAGAACGATATTATTGCCGGGTACAGAAGTTGATTTCGTATAATTCGCAGAAGCTTCAGGGTATCACTGTTAACACATATTGTCGCGGTTAATGCCTGACACGTACAACCTTTCGCTTTACATTTTCCGGTGAGCTCGGATGAAAATGTTCTCTCGTAAAGAAAATATATCGAGCATTATCGCGCTCGCGGAACTTATCGCGTTAGTACTTTAATTTATAGCTCTCTGCGGTCTCGCAATGCCTGGTGCACCATAAAGTCCTGTCAGTTTTGGTTTCGAATCTCATAATATACGGGAGGCTTCATTTCGGAGAAATCAGTTAGGCCACCCTCGTTTTATCACCGACACGCTTGACATGTCCGTGGGAGTAACGGAATTCTCACGTGTCTTTTTTGAACGTGTCCGAATGAATATTAATAAACAAGAATGACGCACGTGCATTATTTCAGCACATTGAATCGGTTATGTCATTGGGTATTGAATTAGGACTGACACAGTCATAATTTTGGGTTGCAAATTAAAAATTTTAGCTGTTGTCAGGAATCTGTCATCGCCTATTACTGATCGTCAGATTTGGCTATTTCGATGAGTCTCTTCATTTGCATGTACACCCCAGATCATTCTAGAAATCAAATCTGACAGGCAATAAGCAGTGTAAGTTTTCGAACAATTCACCTTTACGCGAATCGTACGAGACGCTTGAAAAATCGTATTGCTACGCGCCATATCGCTTTTACAGATACTGATCAATCATTACGTGAAAATTGCACGCTTCCAAAAGATCTTTACGGCCAACCTGTCGCTCGAAGTTCTCAAGCGGAACGGCATCGATCGCTGGATATCTCTGATCATTGGAAGGATTATTAATTACACGATCCTTGAAACTCTCGGCGCACGGTCCGCATCTTTCCACCCTTTCCGCACCTATTCTCCGACCCCTGTCTCCTCCGCTACTCTCCTACAGCCGTGTCGATATCGAGAAAGTGATAAATGGATTGTCCGATAATATCGGCGCACTCTCGTCATTTATCTTGCCGCTCATTTAGGCGGCGCCGTTAAAAACGAGGGACTTTAAGCCGATATTAACCCGATTCCGTCCGTGGAACCTATAAAGGTCGCGAATAGGTAGGGCGTATCATAAACTGGCCCGGATTACTCTTCGATATTACTCTTTTAATATTCATGTGTATCCAGCCATTACGTCGACTCGGCTGGGTTTTAAATTAAACTAGACAGCAGCGAAATGTCACTCGAATAAATCGCCCTAGCGTCCGTATCGATGACGACGTGTAGTCCCCACCGTTTCCAGATGCATTAAATGGACCGGTCGCGACGGGGCGCGCAGTGCAAAGGGAAAAAACCATGCCTTGTCCACCTTGATTTAAAATAAATGTTCCCGTCAGCGGCGCGCTGTCGCTCTCGAAAAACATGTTTTTCAGCCGCCTCCATAATTGTCACATGTCGTTGCGCAGGGACGACCCTGATTTCGTTTCTGTCCCAAGCTGTTTGCACCTTCGGGCCTTTCAGCGATAATTGGAAAAGACTATCTGTTTCGAAAGAGGGTCGCCGTAAAAATAGCTCGCCGACCGTGACATCACAATCCGAGGTTCGAGACAATTTCAACGCATTCTCGACATTCGGCAACCGAATGCGCGAACGCGTGCTGCTAGTTATCGTCTCAGCTTTATTGCGTGCAACTTTCGATAGCATGACGAATCGACGATGGCGAGGTATAGCCATTGAGAAACGCGCCAAGTCGGAGGAACGGCCGGAGGGCTCAAATACAGAGGGTTCCGAAACGAAGTAAATTGTCGAAGGGCACGAAGAAATGACGGTGGTAGGAGGAGCGAAAGAAAAGGGCGACCGGGTTGGGGGTGGGAGGGAGAGAAAGGAAAAGAGGAATGCCATTACATAAGCCGTGAAGTAGAACTCGCGGAGGAAGGAAACGCGCGGGACGATGGGGAGGAACGGGAAGAAAGTGAGAGGGACGTCGACGGTAGCGAGCAAGAGAGGGAAGAAAGTGGATTTTAATATCGCTTATTTATTCATGCTTATAGCCCCGCTTTCGCCGCTGAGGATTTTCATAATAACAGGCTTGTTCGCCTTCTCCTGCGAGAAGTCCACGGGCATTATCGGCGGGCACCGCTGCGAGATTGTCGATGTTACGCCTATGCAAATTTCCCAAATTCCCTCGATGTTCCCGTGGAACGGGCGCCGACGCCTTCGTCGCGAATTAAACCGTGAGCCGAAACGTCGATGGGCGTTCGTACGTACGTACATTTCACGCTTCTTCGTGCATCAAAGGAGAGAGTCTGCATCGCTCTTACATATTCATTCGGCGGCCGGCGTCAGTCGTCGCTACGTAATATCGCGCAATAACATCGTAGAGATTATTTCGCTACGCCGTATTACGTATACGACAGCGGTCGCGGCATTCTGCGAGGCCGCGCTAAATCAACGTGACTCTCGAAGTGTATGGTCGAGCGATTCCTTACGCCCGGCCAAAGTAGATTCGGCCCCCGTTAGAGTCTTGTTAAAGTGTCTATTTACTCGAACCTTCTCGCGCAATAACGTCGATCGGGAGAATTATCGCTCTCGGCCGCGAGCCACGTTGGGGCGGTTTCACGTCTCCGTAATTTTCAATAAGTCTAACCCCGGCCGCTCCGAAACTTACACCTCCCCTTTCGGAAGTTCGTGCGTCGTGTTCCAACCGCTCGTTTACCCTGTCCAGATGGCGCACTTCATCTTACTTTTAAAGCCGAATTTGGCACAAACGAGTCGGCCCGCCCTCTTCCAACTCCACTGACTTCACATCCCCCCCCCCCCCCCCCTTCCTCGCTCTTCTTTTTCTCCTCTTTCACTCGGCGATGTCTCACTTCCGAGTGTCCACAAATGTTACCGAGTCACATCGATGGTTTTATTATGCGCGTCACACGCGAGCCCCGAGCGCCGGCAGCCACTTCTCGGGGCGGGCAACTTGACGATTTTTCCTCCCATAACTCGACCGTGTAAACCTGAGCTTGCAGAATACGTAAAAGCGCTCTTTAACCTCGCCCCCTTCTTCCCTCTCCCTCCCGCCCGACCCGCCGGCTCGCTCACTTACTTACCCACTCTCGTCTTTTCCTTTGGATAGCTCGGGAAGAGCTAACTTTGTCGGCAGACGAACTTCCCAGCCAGCCCCTTCGTTGCTCTAAAACAATCCTCGAAGGATGGCAAGGAAGTTTTCTTGCGGTCGTGGGCCACAGAGCGAGAGAGGAGGACGCCGGAGTGCGGGGGCGGCGCGAGCCTTTATTAAACGCCGGACTAGAGCAAACGGCTTGCGGCCTGCATAAGAAAGAGCCCGCGATACAGTGGTAACGGTTACTGTGACGCGCGCAACGCTGCCAATGCGGTAAGGCGCGAGCTTCGGCGTATGTACCTCGACCGACAGTCGTATGAACGAGCACGCATAGTATCGGCCACTTGAGCCGCGCCAATCATGAACTCTGAACGTGTAGCGTACAGACGATACGGATCGGAACGTGTGCACTGATTGCGACGATCGCCACGAATCGCTGGGATTCCGTTTAATTAGCAACATTGATTTTTGCGATGATCAGGGCGCTGCCCTTATTCATTGCGACGCCTCTTGTTACTACTTGGCACTCAATCCTCGAGGCCAGCATTGGGCAGGGCGCAGGAAGGAACCCCCCTCCGGCACGGGGCGGGCTGAGTCGAGAAATCGCAGACTTTAATAACGCGTTTTTGCCGGCACGTGGAAAATTCTTGCCGCGTTGAGGTACAATGCGGAAAATCGAGGAACGCCTCTCTTGCCGGCGCCGCGAAAAGAGCGCACGAAACTCAACCCCCGTAATTTACGGGGAAACGTGCCAGGGGTCGAAAACCAAGCAAATATCATTGTCCGCTTCTTTTTCCCCCGACGGTCCGGTTATAATCAAGGGTGGGTAGCACTGCGCGAAGGAACCAATTGAATTTGTCGGCCGGCGAACCAACGATTTTTCTCTTGCCTCCCTCCCCTCTCGCTCTCTTTCCTTTTTATCGCATACGCACACTGTCGCTTACTCTCTCCCACCTCAGTCAGCTGGGCTAATTATTAAACCACGGAGTCTCGGTTACAGCGAAGCTTGCAACTCTGTGCCCGTAACCCGTTACGTGCGGTGGACACGCGAGAAATTAATTGGAACCGGGGGCCAACGACGTGTTTATCTTAATTAATCACGTGACTCGTGTAACTTTTTATTTACCGGGACAGTAGCTGCCGCGACGGCGAAACGTGTTTCGCGCGGCGCTAGGTAGCTCAAAGCAAACGGTCCCGTGTTTGTCTTAATTAATTGTCCGATTATTCCTTTTCCGATATTTTTTGTTGCCACGTCGCTCTCGCGAAAAATATCCCCGGAAATTTGAGGAATTCTTTCGCCGCGAATGTTAATTGGATTACGGAAATAATTGCGCGCGCAAAATAGTTGTCACTTTCACCGTCGCCCCCCTACTGAATCCATTAGTTACTTGCTACTTTCGAGCATGCTGCAAGTAATTAATTGCACATTTTAAGATCTACTCTGACGCGATGTTTTAACTAATTTGCAAGAGCAACTGCATCACTGAAACGAAAAGTTTACCGAGTTCACATTCATTACGACAATCTACAACTTTGACGATACTTAATATCTGTGTGAGCTTTGTCGCGATACTTTCGGAGCGACTCTGCGCATTCTCGCAACGTTTGGCAGATTGCCGACGCTGCCGTCATTGCCGTCGTCGCGATTAGTCGATTGACCTTGAACGAGGAGCGCACATTCCGCCGCGGGGTGCATCTTCCTAGTTTTCTGCGGCCACCGAGCCCGGTGAGAAATCGGGACACCTACACCCGGAAGCGTCCTCATGACATTGGAATAAAGTAGTGCATTTCACGAGTGGACGGAAGGGCCGGGGATTGGATAATTTTTCGCGCCTCACGGGAGCATACCGCATCAGGCAAAATACTACCTTCGTATGCACGTACGCGGAGGTGGGAAGAAGGGAAACGGGGCGCGCGCGCGTGGGGTAGGACTCGGAGTCAAAGAATGGAGAAAAGAGAAAGGTGGGGAGGAAGCGTGTTACGGATGCAGCCGGGTGTAACGTAACCAACTCTGGCGCCGTATTTGTCTCGGTACAGCTATTTTCCCGCTGTCTCACTTTTCCTTCTTCCTCGCCTTCCTTATAGCCCGTGCAGCGCTCGTCTTTCTTCTCCTCTACCCTTCGCTCCATCCCCTGCGTCCTTCTTCCCGGCTATCTCTACCCTACGTACCTCTCATCAACCTCGCTTGTCTCTCAGCCTCATCCCTCTTCATCTTCATACCTCCCGGCACCGGTTTTCCGATTTCTGCGCGCAGACTTACGGACCCCGCTCACTTATTCCGTCTGCCTGTATCGCTGGGAGTGCAGGCTGACGGGCGCGAAATTGAAGAAGCGGGGTTGAATAGAAGGGGTGTATCGATGCGTCGTGCGATGGCGTAGAAACTTCGCCGGATCGTAAAGTAACCTGATTTGTTTCGCATCCTTGTACCGCGCGCGCAGCCGTTCTTCGCCTTCGACCTCCGCTTTCTCGTCTCGACTTCTCACGTGGCCTGTCAGCTATTGCACCCAGATCAACTCTCGATCGCGCATGGGGCGCCACTTATGCAGTCGCTGAAAAAATGCATGCGTGTACATACCGGTAGTGTGACGACGACATTGCCGTTCCCGGATATTATTCGTGGCCTCGATCTCACGGACCAGGTTATTGAAGGAGAACAGCGTGTCTTTGTTACGGTGTCTCGAGTTCGGTCTGAAGCAAAAATCGGGCTAAACCAGTTTCTGCGTGGAATGCGGCTAATTTTTACTGACGTAGCTGTTAGTTTCGTAATGACAGGTGCTGGATATTCTTGGTGATAATGCACGATTCGAATACGTATTAGGCATAGAAATGGCTTCGATGCATAATCGAGATTGTCCGTGTAGGTATATACATCTACAAATAATAGTGTTATAATAGTTTATATTCATATTCAAGCACAGAAAATTGATGTGTATCTGATGCATATTTTTTAATTATCTGAAATAAGTAGAACTGACAACATCTCCGAAAGATCACACATACATAGTTGTTAAATATATACCTTTCAGCATTACATTTCGATAGCACTATATTCCACATAATCCACTGCGAATGCTTAATCCTCGCATAAAATTTAGCTGAAATAATTGATTACGAATAATTAATCCCTGAAAAAGCATGCCATTAGCGAAGAACATTACGCACCCCGCTTCCCCCGAATTTGGAGCACGAAATCAAAGGAGGTTCGACCTGGATTCGGCGAACGATCTTTTCCCATTTCCAGAGCGAGCGAGACGCGGTAAATCGCGGCACCATTCGCGCAAGGACGATCTGTCCTCTCGAGTGGCGCTCCACTCAACGAAATCGAACGAAGTCGTCGAAGCCATTGAGAAAGATTCCCCTAACCGTTGGGAGCCATAGATAGAGTGACGCACGGGTGCACCGGGAAGCACGCGTGTGAATCAAGAATTTTCTCGTTCGGCGTCGTTCTCCCTTAAATTCGGGAGGAGAATTCTCGCGAAGTCAACTTCCTGCGGCGAATATCTCGGTCGACGACGACGACGACGACGACGACGACGACGGCGACGGGCGCGCTGTGTAACGGAAGGGACCGAGCGACGCGAAGGGAGCGCAAGTCGTCCGTTTCTTGCGTCTTATTCGCTGAGCAAGCGAAGAGAACTCCGTCTCCCGTGGAACTTCGCAATTTGATGTACGGGGCCGGCAGAACATCCGTTCGATCCCCTCCAATTCTCTCCCGACTTTCGTATATTTATTAGCGTGTCGCTGCCGCTCTGGGTATTACACCCACGTGGTGCGCCGCCTGAGGGAGCATATTTTAATACGTAAACAGCGCCTGCAATCGGCGCGACGAATGCGAAAAGGAAGACGGAAAATCGCCAGGTGCCATTATCGCGATAATTAAATTCCGACGCACGTTAATTATCACAGGTTTGCAGAAACTCTGTAATCAGAGTGACGAAATCGTTTGCGAGGTTGCGTCGACGAAGTCATTTTTCAGTAAAACAGATCCAACAGCGACTAACATTTAAGTTGTACACGTTCGTAGCCCATGCTACCATCTATGCACTTACACGCAGGTGTCATCCGCAGCACATCGAAGCGTCTCTCTTTCGGGACGTCGAACGTACGGGCACGTGTGCGCGTACAATTACATTTAAGAGGAAAAAGAGAAACTGCGAGAGCGACCGGCAGACACACGTACCTTCTATCCCGCTCCTTCTCCCGGCCAACCCTCCTTTCCCGAGCGCGCTTTCTTCCGCGCGGACCCGTCCACTTTCTTTCTCCTTCGCTCTTTCACCCTCTTTACCGTTCTCATGTCGCTTCCGCAAAGCTTTCGAAGGAAAGGGTATTGGACCTTCCGTCTACCGGTAGGCAGGTTTATTTTTATTCCATACGATTCATTCGATTGAACATGACTTGTGGTTACAGCCACGGCAATATATTTCCGATATTACGGGACGACATTCCAACTCTCGTGGTCCCGCGAGTCCCCTGTATTCTTTACCCATATCGGCCGCTCGCTGCCCGAACGCGGTAAAATACGAACGATCCTCTCTGGAATAATAGTGGCTTCCGGGGGATTCATGGGTATCCACTTTCAGTGATGCGTGGAACTAGAGAGGGAGGCAGTGGGAGTCTGAAGGGCGGCGCCGTTTCTGGAAGGGGAGTGCAAAGGAGAGCGCGAGTGCGTTCGATTTCAGAAATTAGCCCCTTCGCTCTCTCGTGCAGCAGTCCGCGAAACCCTTTGTCGAGAGGGTCGCTCTTCGAGGGTAGAGAATTTCGGGAGCGAGGGGGAGAAAGAAGGAAGATGTATCCTACCGCAAGAGAGCTAATTAACCCAGAAACGGGAGTGCGCTCGAACGCGAGAGCCTGCCTGATTATGAACTGCCGAGGAATAACTTTGCCGTGCCGGGGGAAAAAAGTTCTCATTTGCGATGTTGCGATGTCCGGTGGCGGGACGATATAAGAAGGGAAGCGCGGCTGATTGCAAGAGTTCGTGTGCGACGACATTGACCAGCGCTTGACGTCTTCGGTAGGGCTCACCTGGAAACTTGTTATCCGCTGGCGGATCTTTCGTCGATCTTCGCGTCACACATCGCGTCTACACTGATCCGATGCCACTCTTCAAATTGATCTGAAGCTTTCTCCAGTTCGCATCAGTAGTATAAGCTGTCGCATCGTTATACTCGGTATCCGATTGTCTCTAGTGGCAGCGAAATCTATGATTCGGCTGAAATGATCTGTCGAGCACTTTTGAACCCGCTTAATCCGCCGTTCCGCGGTCGCCGAATGAAATTACACTTTCAGGACTCTGCGTATCAGTGCGCCGGTGGAAGTCGCCCTGGGTTAGCCATTGAGCTCGGCAGTTTGGCATAACGCTCGGCGCATCTCGCGGGGCGATTATTTGACTTAATAAGTTTGTCGCAGCTGCGGGCGTGCAATTTAAGGAACTTAAAGTCGTGTTTAATGTCCGTCGTTGCAGCAGTTGCTGCGTAAACAGGGCCGTAGCGAGCGCCGTCGGGCCGTCGTTATTGCCGGTCGGAACAGCGGGCTCATCGTTGCAAAATGTGCGGCAGTAATAATTACGCGGCAACGCTAATTCGACCTCTCCCTTTCAGCCTTCCCCCTTCCTCCTTACCCCGTCCAGTACCTCATACTCTCGGCTCACTTTTCGCCTATTTCCCTCCGACCGTCTGTGTACTAGACTCTCTTATTGTTTGCCTGCTTTTGTTTCTCGTTCTACGTTTCATAATCTCTCACTTTCTCTTTGACACCCCCTCTGTTTTTTTCATCCTCTTTCACTTGCACTCGAGCCTCTCGCGTCATATCATTCTTGCTTTCTCTCTCTCTCTCTCTCTCTGTCTCCCTTCTCTACCCCTCCTGCTCGACGACCGATTCTCGTGCGAAAGCGTGAATAAATTTGTACGTGAATGTGCGCGCGCGCATAATGCGGCCGCTAATTAACACGTTGCATTGTCCTAACGAAGCATTTTGCCCAGAACCGTTGCACCTACAGTCTTATTAATTATTGCCTTGCAGCGAGCCCTTGGTTAAATCACGTTTCAAGTTGTTTTTGCGGCACTGCTTGCAAGAGCGCCGCGGATACAACTTTAATTCTCTGCAACTATAACTAATTTAAACGCAAATGTTTCCGCTAACTGTTTTATAACGTTGCATTTGACGCGAAACAAAAAACACATACAATTAGTAATCGTCGCGGAGCTCTTTGACGCGCATCCTTTCATGATATGTCCGCTTGATTTTTCGATATCCGATATTGTCGCACGATTGCGTATCAGTTTCGCAGTAATGCGCTCTCGGATATACCTGCTCGTTTATCGAAACTAAAACTCATCGTCGCACACTGCCAGCCGAGCCGCGACCAATCCGCGCGACTCATAAATTATTCTGACGATCATTGACGACCGGCGAGCGTAATAATTCGTTCCGTCCTAACGGCCACGTCGTAAAGGTAGGTAATTAGGTGCCGTTGTTGTCGGTGCTAATAAACGGATGCGTTGACACTAATACAATATACTGCCGTCGAGAGAGGAAAGGGGCGGAAAGGGGCGTGTGGGGGTTCATTGAAGGGAAAGAGAGACTGCTGATACTGGGCGAGACAGGGAGAAGGAAGGGTGAAAGAGAGAGTGAGAGAGAGAGTACCGAAGGGAGAGTGCGTAGAAGGACGTAACTAACGGCATGCCTGAATTATCCGTTAATGGATAGCGATGTTGCGGGCAACCCCGATTCATTCGATTATTTGCGAGATTGGTAGTAGTTTCGGACCATCGTCCACTCAAATTGGGGATTCCGAAAGATTTCATGGGTCGACTGTTAAATGGAGCAACGAAATCTCGCGTTGATCAGGATTAAACCCGATCCGAGCGTCGACGGGCAGCGGCGCATGCTAATGAATGATAAATCGAGTTTCGAAATACTTTTTCCCCGCGATCTCGTAATCACCTTAAAAAGCCCCGCCAATGCACGGCCCCCGGCAGCGTAACTCTGCCACATGTCCGCTCGCCGTTATTCCATCGTTTTACCTCGGACTTTGCGGATTAGAACGGTTCACTGCCTGGGATCATTATAAATCGAGAATCAGATACTGACAGAAAGAGCTACACAGACTGTGAGAGAGGGTGAGGGGGCGCGTACCACCCGCGGAGTCATGAAAATCCAAATTTAAATGACCGTCAATTCAATGAACTTTTCATGATCGACAGATCTGACCGATTTCCCCGCAGAAAGTCGCTCCCAACGAGTATTATTTTCCATTATCTCGATTAACGTCGCCGCCGTTTCACTGTGCCAATATTGTTACATTCTCTACTGCTATCGTTACACAGCACTCTCGCGGCGACGATATTCCTTTGACACTCAGTATTTCAGATATCATCCCCCACTGTCCATTATCTTAATCGTCGTTAGTATTTGCACCGTCGTCGCAGCGCTGGGACGGTAGGATTGTACATATACATGAAGCGGTATTTCACCGTTACTATCTCCAGCCACGTACTTACTTAGAGAGGCCACTATCTCCTATCTTTATGCAGCCGTTTCTATTTCGCTATCTTTACGCTGCTCGCAATTTCCCGCACATGTCACTACTCTCGCAAGATGCTCAGCCGCCGTTCGAATTCTATGTTCCAGAGCAAGGACAGAACACGAGCAAGAAGAAGACGACGTTCTCGAGGCTATTGCGTGGTCTGAAGACGCACAGGAAGGAGAAGCAGGGCCAGGCCCAGGGTTCGCCGAGGCACGGACGCGCAAGGACGGGCGTACCGCAGAGAGTAAGTGTGTATCGAATGTACCGGAAAACCAATCTCGTTTCCCTCGATCTTGCCTGTCTACTACCCCACCTTGCTCTGTCTCGCGCGCACCACCTTCGACTGCCGTCGCAATTTAATATTTTCGGAGCCCGAACGCTTCGGGCCTCCGCCATCCGACGATATAAGAAACAGTGTGCCATTTCTAAGCAACGCTCAACGTCCAATTGAAATTCCCGCCATCCCAATACCTCCTGCGGACCGATCGACCATTTTTAACGGCAAATGAGCCGTTTTTTTAGCGCTCGCGACTTTTTCGTTATATCAAGGATTGCCTCGTTTTTCTGTTCACCCGTAAGTGTTGGATTTTTATCGCATTACTCGCGAGTGCCCGGTCATTACATTTGTTCGACGCGAGAGTATTTCACTCGCAGTCGGTTGAAAACAGTTGCGGTTCACGCGCCAGTTTTTCACACTCCCACGGCGCTACTACCGGCGGATTATTTAATAATCTCAGTCCGCTGACAGTTTGCCGGACGGAAAAAATGTAATTTCGTCACGCTGGGCATGTGCGTTTTCCGAATGACACGGCATTGCGCGAAATGGTTCCATCGGTGAATGCTGCAGAAGCACCTGTGCCGAGCGGATAATTATGACAACGGACATTCGTTCGAGCGGGAGTTTAAAAATTTGTATTGGAATGGATGGATTAAAGATTGCCTGGAAGCTTTTCGATAAATTTCTTGTGACGAGCAGATGTAGTACCAAACGCAGATGTGGTCCTTGCTCAGTTCGCCACATTATTTTTTGCCGAGGTGCACTCACACCGCTCGACACTTTCACCTGGCACCTGTATACCCGTGTAACCTGCGTACCCGTGATTTCGTCTCGCTCTCGGTGGCGAGCGATGTAGAAACGTCGAGGCGAAATGAAAGGTCTATTTAAACAGAACCGTGAGGGGTAGATTTTTCCCGCGAAATTAAGCCGAGAACAGAATGCGACGCTTTACATTTCGAATTACAACCCTGCCCATCTCTCCCCTTTTCGTCGTCGCACGAACGTGTGCAGTACGGAAAATCTTCACTTCAAGCGCGCGCGCACGCATTGAAATATTTACTGCCCGACCCGACTATCCACCCCTCGATCTACACCTCCGCTACATGCACGAATACCTGTTCTACCGGAATCGTGCACGTTCGTCAGGTGAACGGCGTGATTCGACGCCCGCGAGCGCGTATTTTCGAAGGGTTATGAAAATGTTTGGCGTGAAAATGAAAAATTTGTTCGTCGCCGCACGCGAACTTGTTCCGGAGAAGCCGTCCAATGATATCTTTCGCAAAATGTTACGCTACCTCTATGAAAGGAAAGTGGTCTAAAGGAGATACAAAATGGTTGAATCAATTTCTTTATTTTGATTTTTGACCAACGGTTGAGTTCTGCATGATGTACGAGGAGCGTGGAGAACGACCGAGGGACAGGATGAAAAGAAAAGAATTACAGGAGCGGTCCGGACGAAAGAGTTATTGTGTCACAATATTATTTTTAGAAACGGACAATCACGGGGCATCGCATTCATGACGCGTCCAGTGCCGTTCGCAATTCCATTCCTTTTGACCGCCCGTCCTAGGCTGTATCCGCGGCGAAGCGGAAGCGCCATTTAACTCCGTTTCATGGGCCACTTATATTTCCCGCGCTGGTACACACCGCAGCTCGTAAATCCGTTCCGCATAATTGCACTACGGTACGACATCGTCGTATGCCGAAAATTCTCATTCTCTCATTTACCTACTCTCTCTCTCTCTCTCTCTCTCTCTCTCTTTCTGTCAATGTCTGTCTCTTTCTGCTTACACTCGCGTGCCGCCCTCACGCTCCCGCCTCTCTTTTTCCAGCCTCTCCTTCACATTCCTCTTTTTCCCTGAATGACTCCACATGAAACTCCGCCTACATGTTTTCGCGCTGTCTGCTCTTAGTTGCGCGCTTACACACAACCGTATATAGCCCGTGCCGCGCAGTTCGGCGCTGCGGACACTTCGACCAGACGAAACAGTAATTTTCATCGTCGCGGTTTCCGCGGGCTGCTTTTATTAACCCCGGCCAGACACCGCGGAATTGCCGCTCGGAGGACGCCGGAGAGCTCGCGATGTGTTTTTCCTCGTCCCTTTTTGCTCCTCTTTCGTCGTCCTCGCTCCTGCCCCATCGGTCGTCTCTCTTCTCCGCGCTACATCCCATTCCGTTGCTCGTTTACGTCTCTTCGCCTCAACCCCTCCATCCTCTTCTTCCGTTCGTGCCACCCCTGCATCGATGCTTCTTTATCCATTCGTCCACCTCCGTTCCCTTCTTCCTCTCGCTGACCCGCACTCGCTGGTCTGTTTCCGCGTTATTCGACACGTGCGTCACCGTCCGTATTTCCGAACTCATCGAGGCCCCGATATCGGCCATTTGTCACGCGTATTGCGCCCTTCTGCCGTTCGAAAGTTCTGCCCGCACGACACCGTCGACAACGAGCGTAGAGACTCAAAGCGCCAAGTACTGAACCGGCTTAATGTATGCACTGTAACGCGCCGCCACGATTTTCCGTTCCCGAGTATTGTTCTTTCGACAGAAACTTCCCTGACTCTGTTCCTGCACCTCTCTCTCTCTCTCTCTCTCTCGGTTGCTGTGTGTTGCTCATTCGCAGCCGTCGGTGTTGCAGGGGCGCGAGACAAATTAACGCGAGTGAAAATTCGGCGTGTGTGAGCTATCAGCGGAAGAGTCTGATTTTCGAGGGCGCCGGTGTGGGAGGATTTTTTTGTTGTCGGCTCCAATCGAGACGTCGGCGTTGCACAATGAAATTACGTCCGCGGCTGACGGGATGTGCGCTTTACAAAATGAAATTATGTATAGCGGTCCCCGTCCACGCCGTGTGTGATCACCTGGCTCTGGTAAATGTGTTGCGAAATGGCGCGCTTTGGTCACTTTTAAATTTGTTACAAAAAAAAATGTGCACGTTTGTACGCGACACGTTGTATACTGTATGCGACGCGGGTCGTTGCGACGACCGGACCGAATAGAGTTGCGTTTTAGAAAATTAACTAGTGTACATTATGCGCCGGTAACCGCGATTTTCGGTAATTTAGTCATGCGATGCGCACCGTTTGCGAGGACCGTTTCGCGGGATTAAACGGCATAATATAGCGCGTGATGAAACATACAAAGTGCAGCATAATTCGTGGTATAACCAAGAAAGGGATAATGATTCGTGGACAAATAATAAATCGATACTGTGAATCGAGAAAATGTGCATAATTGAATCAATATCCAATACGATGTTTTCGACGTCCAAGTACCGTACAAAGATAGAAATTACTTTGACTTATTTTTCCACAACGGATCATCCTCTTCCCGGCGGTGCTGCCAATCCTTTGCGTCGCATATTAAGTTCATGCGACTAAATTAATCAAATAGCGTTCCGCATCGAATGATTCCCGACGGCGCACAGTGGTATGAACAATTCGTTGTTTGAGCCCCCTGCTCGACAGCGTTTTTATGGCGTGGTTAATACCTTCGTTATCCGCTATCTCAAAGCTCTTCTCGCAATCAACTGCCACGATTATACAACCACTCGACAGAGCTACCCCAGCCGCGCTAATCGTTTTGCGTAAATCGTGCGTCACGCGCAATATCGCATGATCTAACGATTGTCCGCTCGCAAATCGATGCGCTTTTTACCCTACGCAGAGCGTGACCACATTCCCGGCGGAATCGCGCTAGCGCGCATTAAACGGGTTCCCTCGCCGAACGATGCAGCTTTCGCAATTAACAAGTATTCATGAAAATCAATAATATCGCCCGAGCACGAGCATCGCCATTATTGGCCCTCGTCGATTAACTGCGCGTCATCTCTGCCGAGCTACTTTTCGGCTTCGCTCGTCGATCCTCTCCTCCCTCTCACCGTTCCGCTTTATCCGAATCCGTTTCATCGATTTTTACTTATTAGTTTGCCGTTTACGTTGTCTGCCTTTTTTGTCTGCTGCCGTACGTGTACGTGGTGTTCTGTTGAAGTGATTATCGAAATGATATGTTTTCCGCGCCTTTTTTCTTACAAAATTTCTTCCTTCTTTTAATTAATTCTAGGATTAACAAGCGCAATTGAGAATTTCGTTAAATTTGTTCCAACCATCGCTATGATACGTGGAGAAAAGGCAAGTTTCGTTAGAATGTAAGATGAAATTATTCGTCCGTTCGCTCACATTCAGCCACAAGGCATTACAATGAAACTCCGTTTCGATTGGCATGAAGCGCCGACAATGGCCGTGCATTGCAGTTCGACGATAATAAGCACCGATTGTCTCGAAAGTGGCGTCGCACAGTGATTATGACGACTCGACGATTACGATGCACGCGATCGGGCAACGACAATGGATTTAATTACGAATTCGTCACGAGGCGTCGTTAAAAATACACGGACGACATGTAGGGCCAGGCCGGGAGTCGACTGCGTTGTGCGAGAAGAGAGAGAGAGGGAGAAAGGAGACAGGAGGCCGACAATGCCGGCGAGGGAGAGTGAAAATAACCGCAACGGCACCGGGGAAATACCGTAGAATCATTATTACGCGTCCCGGCAAGAAAGAAAGGTCCTATGCATTCGTAAGTGGCCACCAGGCAGTAAAGATCCCTAAGATTTCCCATGTGCCGGCGATTTGTTAACTTCCGCCACGTCGACGACGACTACCAGGGCGACAGAGAGCGTCCACTTTGCTTCGGTCCCACGTGACGTTGCTCTGTCGTTTCGACGCGTCTAATTTCATCTGCAAATTAGCCTTCCGGTATTCGCGACAGGGTAAATAGGGACGGTACGGCGACGCGCCGGGTGATCAGCTGAAACGTCCTACGGCACCTACGGAGTAGACGAATAATTACGGAAACGTAATAACCCGAAAAAAATTCTTTCCATTTATTCGCAGGCGAGTTTTATGACGGACGGCGGTCTCTCAGGTCTGCGGTATTTGTTTCACGTCTGTTCGTTCTGCTGGAAAGTCAGACAAGTTTTTTCCCTGCTATCATTTCCATTGTTGATGCTTTAGAAGAAATGAATGTAATTTGTGCGTTTACCGTGGATATTGAGTGCTCTGCGATATTGATACAAGAAATTCGATAAATTGCGTGGATACTGCGATTAATGTCGTAATGACGAAAAGTCGAAAGTTGGAAGAAAATGAGTGTCGGCCACATCGGAGGGATAAATACGGTGAGTAAAATAGTTGTGGAATAAATGGGTGTGAAACAATGTGCTGCTGATGTAAAACGAACAAAAAGAATCTAGGATAAATGCACGCCCAACACGTACGAGCTTGACGAAAATTGGCGGAATCAGTAAATTTTTGACGACTGCCTTCGGGGAAGTACAACAGGTAAATCACGTGTCGGCGGGGCTGACTGCTCTATACCTCAAAGCCATTCCACTAAGGCTCGCAGCAGCGTACTAGTATCAACCAGAGCGTCCGATAGGACACGGAATGAAATTTCCCGCGAACCTCTCGATAAAGCTCTCGCCACGATCGCGGCCCCAGGTCTGCACTGAGAATCTCGACCGCGTGCAATCCGCTTCTTGCCGCGTTCCAGGAGCTGTTCGTACTCATCCTCTAAGGAGACCTCGCAGTGTTCCAGTTCGGGCTCGCACCGCAAGCGCCGCTCCTCGTAAAGCGACACGTCGGCGTCGCAAGAAGCCGACTCTCTCGGCCGTTGCACTCTCGTCCTCTCTTAAGCCATATTTGCCGTGTCGAAAATTAAATTATGCCCAGGGGACGGGCCATCCGGCCGCCTCCGACGTCCACTCGGCCGTCCACTCGGCCGTCCACTCGGCCGTCCACTACGGCGTTCGTGCGGTATACGTGGAAGACCGTAGCGGCAAGCCTGTGGTTTCCGGCACAGTCGACGCGCGGTGGGACCACGACTGCCGGTGCACGTCCCGACTGGCCGCGTACACAGCTGAGAGACAGCAACGACGGTGGCAGCCAGGGCTTTCGGGCTGATGTAGCGCGGGAGATCATCTGACTCGGTCAGCCGTCGCTGCAACGGAGAGGCAGGCTTCTCTCCATTTGACACGCAGTCGGCTCTTTGATCATCTCCCCGACGCCTCGCCTCGCCTCTCACATCCCCCCCGCTACCTTTCCGTCCTTCTCCGACACTACCGCTCCTCGTTGAAATTCTAATCAAGCATGTCGTTCCTTCATGCTATTTTTTCGCTGAGGATTCTTACGGGTGGCGCTGATTGTTTCGTTAAACTCGATTATACGAGTTAAATTTGGCGCGATCCGTATGCCGGGGATAGAGTGCGTTCCTGTCACACACCGTCCGAGCCCGACGTGCATCATCGCGACAAATCCTGTCGGCAGTTACTCTGCGGCAGAGAGCCTTGGTATTGCTAGCTGCATTCTAGTCAAGCCCCAGGGGCTATAATGGAGGTCAGCAGTGCCCGATGAGTTCTCCGAGAGTCCCGGTCCACGGCTGCCGACGGAATGTCGTGGACTGTCAAGCGACCTTGTCTCCTCGTCTTCCTGCCCTCCCTTCCTCTCTCTCTCTCTCTCTCTCTCTCACACACACATATACAATCTTTCTCTTTTCCTCTAGCCCGCTCGCTCTCGGCACCCTTTCCGCACGTTTCCTGCATCCGAACGGGTGGGCAAACAGCGACGCGACCGACCGCATAACGTCATTCGTCTTGTTTCGGCGCGACTGCTGCCAGCAGTCCATCGAGATGGAAATCCAGTGACTCCCTCTGTCCGTCTGTGTCCAACCCCCCCTTCTGTCTGTTCTCTGTTCGCCAACCTCGCTCGCTGTTTCTCTCGTTCCGTCCGCTCGGCCTCTCACGGTGCCGGATGCGGATGCATATTTGTTCCCTCCATGGTCGACCACTGTCCACTCCCTTCTCCCCTGACCCTCTCCTTCACTCATCCCCTTGCACCTCACAGGCCACCGTGTGCACCTACCGGTATTCGTCGGTCGCGACACTCGTCAGCCTCGCCGGAATGTGAGGGCGCGTCGGCCGATTGCGTGGCAAACTTCAGGGCTGGGTGACCCTTAATCGGGGCAGAATGAATAGTTCATTGAGCGAATTCCGTCCGACCAGAGCATTGCACGCGGACCCGGACCTATGATACGTTTTCAGGATGCTCGTTGTAGTTGGTTGACTGGTGCGTTGGTTATTCTTGCGTTGGAAGTGTAGCGAATCTTCAGACGGTAACGACGAACGCAAATGCGCTGATTTTTATCACGCTGATGAGACCGTTAGGAGGAACAACGAAGGCGCGAATGTATTCAAATTTCCTTTTGAGACAATCACGGCGCAAAGCCGTGATTAGGACTTCGCTCTTTGAGCACGTTGTCCGCCGTAAAAGTGCCGCGTCCTAACGGAAAGACGAAGGGAAGGCTGAAAAAAATGAGCGGGTTACTTAGGCGGTCGCAGTAATGCTCTTTGTTAGTGAGTTCTCTTAGCCCGATGAGCGGTGTTCCTCGTACAAAGGCACCTGGGGGAGCAAAGGTATGTAAATTTAAAGTGGTTTAGTGGTTGAACCAAGTAGCTTGCGGTTAGTGGAGACTCTCGTGATGGCCACTCTCAGCTGCATCTTTCGTACGGTCGTCAAGGCCGCGCGCCGAATATGTCGTGGCTGAATTGTGGTAGGAAAAAAGAGATGTCAAGATTAAATTCTGTCAAGAGCGAGACGCGCAGATTTTCAATGCAGTAATTTTGTCAGACGACGTCGCGATCTCGTGGGCTCGAATAAATGTGACTCGACGAAAATGTCGCCAACGAACTAACCTAAGGTAAAGGTGCGATAACAAAAATCGCTGCGACGGGAAACAATTGTTTGGCCTGAAGTGTCTAGGGGAAAGGACTCGGAAAAAAGGTTGCGAATGTTCGATGGAAAAACGTTCCCGAACATAAACAAGACGGACCACCTTCGCTTTATATGCTAATGGGTAAGGTCGGTAGGGCTGTGAAATACACTTCGCTGTTAACCTCGTGACCCGTAGCCGTGCCATGAAGTAGGCCCTTACACCACCAACGGGCACCGCCGCGCAACAATCCCGTTTCAATAAACATGAGATTCATCTAAATGGCAAAGGAACGACACTTCTTTGAGCGCCCGAATGTGCCTTGGGTCTTTGAGCCTCCACATAGATTAGGAGAACATATTTGCTTGTCGGTGAAAAGATGTGATCCCTGGCGAGTCTCAGGAATTTCGAAGCAGACGAGCGGTTGTATTTGATGCGAGTTACTGTACACTTATTTAAGAAATAATCGCTAGATTCAGAAGCTAGTAACTTTTAGAAAGCTTTCGCTTTGACCAAACCGATGAAGAACAATACTCACAAATAAAATATTTAATTCAATCGCGATAATGACGCGTATACGATTATGTTGCCGATGCTTTCGGGAAACAAATTTAATCGTCCTCTCCAACCGATCGTTACGCTGACAGTAGCAAAATCCCTCAGTAAGATCAACAAACGTAGCTGCACAGCATCGTTTCCTCGATTAATTGCTCAGCCGAGTTCTCCGTCGGCGATATACATATATATGGCTGCATATGCACATAGTTTAACTTCCTCTTGATCGGGACGCAATTCTTACTGTTACAAATTAATCCGCCCTGTCAACAGTTCGTACATTATACCTCGACACAGTGTTACACGACGAGCGCCGCGCATATCGGAATTTCAAGCCGGATGCTCTAACGCGCATAATTTAATTGCTCGCTGCATTCGACACACGCTCGCATCGAGCGGATAACGACCGTCTTTGAAAATGGCACAGCGACGCCGACGGGGTGCTTCCACGTCAGCGTCGCGTCGCTGCATTTCCATTCGCAATAGTAGGATTGCGGCACGGTGCGCGCCGCGAGCGTGCAGAAAATTTCACTCTCTGCCGATAAATTTGTCGGAGTTGGCCGGGGCAAAAGTTCGCCGCGGCGCGAAACATTTTTCGTCGAAACTTTAATGTCGGGAATACTTAACGAGACGATATTGAGTGCAACACAAATATTTTCGAGCGCCGACCGGACCGTATGGTTCCTTTCCCGCTGAAATATGTAGGTCGTTGTTGCCGAGGCGGATTTTCTTTTATTTTTTTTGCCGAAGATTGCATTTTTTTTTCGACCCCGCTGTATACGTAATCTGCGCGTTCCTTTTGTTTTGGCTGAACAAATTTAGAATGTGCTGGAGGAATGTAATTATGAGTAGGTATGTTGAGTTTATCTAAAGTCCAAAAGCAAATCCTCGCTGTCGGGCTGTTTCCTTATTCTGGTGCGAGTATATGCGCGCATGTGTGACAGAGCTCGCGCAATTAGAGGCCTGTGCTAAGTGGGTAGTGTTGAGGTTGTGACTTTAATTTCTCTTTGACAACTCTTGGGACAACCTGTTTCATTAAGTGTCTCACAAGTATTTCTAGAAATTCTCTTCTTATAAGAACAACACTGAAAATTGAATAGATTTGACGTGCTGCATTGATACGACTATCCTTTAAAGTCACTAAATGTAAATCACGGTCTTCCACCAGTCACTGCGCATACGCTGCAAACGTGTTACGCGCGTCTAAATACCGTGCATTTCTCGTAACAAATTTCATCGACGTTTTCGCTACCATGCTTACACGCGCGTGCATACGCCCATAATTTTCGGCAAGTCTGATGAATCCTCTTAAGGTGAGACCCGCGTCCCGCCACCCTCCACCCGTATGTGGCACGGAATTTACCCCGGCAGCGAGACGAGAAAGCGGATTCGAGACGAAACGACCATCGTTCTTCCGCAAGTATCCGCGCGCCTTTGTACGTACGCGCACACTTCCGTAAGGCCGGGCGCGTCAGTAACTCCATTAAATTCGCGCGAGCGTAAAACTTTGTCGCGCTGGGAAGATAAAAAAAATAGACTCACTGGCTGCTTCGCCGTTCCTCACTCCCCTGGCCACGACTCGTTCCCGTCCTCCGTCCCGAGTCCCGAGGCATCTTTCTTGACGTTGAAAATGGAGGACCCCGGTATGAGTCCATTTCTGTTGCGCGTGCAAACCGGCTGTTTCCTACTACGAGAGAGACACTCGCTCTCCTGGCTCTTCTTACTCGTCCTCGATAAACCTTCCCTGCATCTCGTCTGGCTCGGCGCATGCATATGTATAGTAATTTCGCGTACGTACGTCTGCGAGCGTATACGTACCAGCATACCTCCGCCTTCACTCATTCTGACTAGGTGCTTTGCATTCGCGTAACGGCCATTTTGCGTGAAGGTTACTTTGTGCATAATGACGCTGTACCACCCCTGAAATAACAATTCAGATTCATAATTACATACAAATGGGCTTTCCTTATCGTTTATGCGATGTAAACTATCATTCCTGATGGCGGCTCGTTTAGCATTCGAATTTAAAGTAGGATTAGAATAATTTGTTGCCTTATAACGTACTTGTAGTGCATGCGGCAGCGCGATAGTATTTCGGTTTATTATCTTCGCGAGGCTGTGAATAAATGTACCTTACGAATATCTCATTGACACGGGAGACGGTAGGGCGACGTTAGCCAGACAGCACACACTCTTCTTAACGTAAACGCCCAATTCGACTGGCTGCACGTCAATGGGACACTCGTGTCTACATGTAAAATCTCGTTCTACGAGCTTAATTATACGTCACGCGCGCGGAACGTATACTAGAGAGGTAGAAGAGGGTAAAAAAAAAAACAAGTCCTGGACGTGAGATCCCTACTTTACATACGGCCATGTTGTTGCCCGGGAAGCACGGGAGGCCGTTTGAAAAACTTACGGGGGCAGTTAAGCAGATCTACGATAGCCCATGGTTAACCGGCACTATATCACAGTAGCCATCCTCCGTTTGAATTACCCGCTAGGGATAGAGTAGGCGAGGGAATAGACAGTAGAAGAGCATGACGTGAAGAGGCGAAAGAAAGAGGGTGAAGAGGAAGAGAAGGAGGGGAGGTCGAGGAACGAGGAGAGCGCGTGCAATCTGCCTCAGCCCACGCTTTTCCATAAGCAAATCCTCGGGAAATTTGAAAGTCGAGCGCTGAAATGGAGAGTTCGTATTACCCGGCGCCGCCGAAGAGAGTAACGACTTGGAAGGTTGCCTAATGAATTAACCTACGGATTGGCTTCGAACGTATGCCGCCTATTTTACGTCACTGGCTCGCGTCATTTCGGCCGAGCACGGGCGGCTCGTGCGAAAGTTCGTGTTTCTTGATTCGTTATTGAGCGGAACCGAGTTTGACGTATCACTTCTGCGCCGCGAAGTTCAACGCTTCGTGGTAAGTACCGTGAGCTATCAATTAATATGGCCGCGCAAAGTTATCGGCAGTTCGAACATTATTGATATGAATCGATTCTGGGATATTGTCTGCGAAACAGGTAGTTGAAGTGTACCTCGGTCGGCAACTATGAATTAGGCGATAATTCGACCGCGTGGAACTAGTTTGATTTACTTATCGTTGAATCGATTCGATGCTATCGTCCTCTCCGGTATTTCGACGTTTCCCCCTTATTCAATCGTTAACAAGGAGATCATTTCAGAAGGCAGTTGGAAGCGCTATGCTATATACAGAATTTCGTAATTTCCTGTCTCTAAAATCGCAGCTCCTGTACAATGAGAAGTTGATTCCACATCTTCCATTTATTCGTTCCACGCACCATCATTCCTGAAGCGTTAAACATTTTCGAGGCTGCGCTTTGCATCGGTCAGATTTATCAGACGTCATAGTAAAACGTCGCATGTACGAAGATCCGTGAAACGCCGTCCTCTTTCTCACGGGATCTCAGATAACGCCGAGCTACCGCACCTACACACGAACGACCTAATCGATAAGGGGTCGCCGCGTGTTCTGGGCGCGAAGACACAGACAACAAATTTCACGATCGTCGATCGCGCACGATTCGCCTCACACCTGTCAGCCACAGACAAACAAGGCAGGAGAAGCGTCACGTCTCCGGCATCGATCGGCCTCTCTCGCCGGCGGTTTTTCCGTCGTAAAACGAAACTGTTTAACGGACACGAATGCGCCGCGGCACACTTGCGCGTCCTCCGGCACCGACTTTCCACCTGCACGTATACGCGGCTCTCGAGGGTCGGCCGTCCCGCTCCGACATGCAAGAGCTTTACAGAGGATATACTGTGGAACGATGCGACTTTACGGTCGTGATACAATTTTGCGTTATCGGCCGCCCGCAACCCCCTCGATAAAGCCGACAAACGCGCCGCTACGGCTCCGGTATTATTGCATGAATTACGGACCGGCGCACCGTACTTTGTCCTATCCAATTGCGTTCCTTACCCGCCGCGGCGCCGTCGAGCAACGTATTGCGGCTCGTAATTCCAGCGTCGACGGAAGCGGCGGACGCCCGACGCGCTGATATCATTACCGAGTACCGACCGGCCGCATAGTCGCACTTACTTTTGCCGTTAATTGCGTTCCCGTCAATCGGGGCTGCGTCTTCAATCGGCCGATGGGCGATTTGGGGAGTCAAGAGAATCGTCAATCGTCGGTGGCGTAGCAATGAAATTGTTAAGGGTGGGCCCTCCGCATCATGGGTCATTAGATTTCTACGAAACGTAGTTGGTATGTTTCGAGGAGCACGCTGATCCGGATGCTAAAGCTTGATCGAGGATGATCGATGCGTCAAACGGGGCGGCGTTTTACGGCCGTAAAACGAAATTGTTTAACCGATATGGACGTCGGGATGTTCTTTGCTGCGTTACTTCCACCCGGATGTATACGCTTCTGAGAGGTACGCTACGCGGTACAAGAGCTTTGCGTCGGATGCATTGCAGGACGACGCAACTTTATGGTCGTAATACAATTTCGCCTTATCTATGGCATACAACTGGCCGATAAAAATGACAAACTCCTCGATACAGCAATAGTCGATCTTGTCGCGGGCTGTAAACAACAAGAACTCCGGGCCGCTCTCTCTATCCTATCGCGTTAAAGGTAATTCCTCTTTGACGAACGCCCTGTTTAAATGCTCCATAAGCTTTAGAGAATTAATCAGTGAAGTCATTAATATCGGCCACTCAAAATCGTTGCACTGAAATGATAATGAGGTTAATATCATGATTAATAATTATTAACGTGTTGCTCCCTGCAATATCTACAGAGTAGCCTGTGAACAAGCGGATGTGTTTACGCATTCAATTTCAAAGACAAGCACATTAGTACGATTGCGGCTGCCAACGTCGCTACCACGCCCTCTCCTTCAAGTTTCATCCGCAAAAGAACGTATTCCATCGCGTCTCCTCGACGCAATTTCTCGTTCACACTTAGCCACAGGCACCGCTTTACCGCTACCGGCAATATTTATACTGTCAACATAACCGCGATCCCGTTTTTGACGAAAGTACCCACCGAATGCGAATACGAATACGAATTTCTCAAGTCGATCCATCAGCCGTGCGTCGCTCCTCGCGCGTGCGGCGAAACTGTTTATCCGACAGGGATATAAAACAGTACCCGAGCACCTCATACAGGTCGTGCGCGGGCACGTCCCGGAGACGAGGAGGACGCGGCACCCTGGGCTGTTGCAACATCGTGGGACGATGCGACTTTATGGTCGTAATGCAATCTTGTGTTATCGGTGGCCCGCAACCGGCCAATAAAGCCGACAAACGCGCGAATGCAGCGTCGATCTTATCGCGCCGCACGACCGGGCGCCAGACCAGCTCCCATTTCGACCTCGATCGTATTCCTAGGAGCTCACCGTGCCCGTGGCGTACAGCCATGCGCCCAGGCCACTGTCCACGAACGGCCTGCAGGCAATGCATTTCAATGCACTGGCCTGCAGGTACTGCCGGGGAAGCCTTCTCCGTCACCACCCGCACCATCCTCCTTTCTCTCTTGTCCCTCTTACCCTCCTGCCGTCTCTCACTGACTCGTTCGCTCACCTATTTGCTCCCTGCTTCGCTCCGTCCATCGCTCCACCTCACTCCCTCTCATTCTCTCTCTTGTCTCTCTCTCGCACACGCACACACACCCCCACTTGCTCTTTGCCTACCTGACCGGTTGGCTCTGCACGTACCTAAGTGATTCCGGATTAGCGCGCTAATGACTGTTTCATATTCATTGGACGCAGTGGAGGCGAGTACACCTACATTAGCAGAGTGACCGAGAATCGCTCTCTCCCTCGCTGTCTATCTCTCTCTCTCTTTCGCTCAGCAGCGCACCGCGGGCGCGTCCGTCAGTCAGTCTTTCTCGATGAATGCGATTTTGATTTTGTCGAGGCATCGGTTCGTTTATTTCCTTCCACCGCCGCGCTCATACAGTTTCATCGTCCTTCCTCGCCTAACGTGTTTCTGCACTTTACCCGAGACTCGCTCCTGTTCTCTCACTCTCTCTCTCAGAGATTCTCCGCGTTACCGTTCACGCTTTCTTTTTCCATCCATACGTTACGCAGATATGTATCTGCGCACCGGTCCCTCCTTCTCCGCCCTCTATCAGACCGCTTCCCTCTCCAGCGGCCTCCACGCCTCCGAACGTCCTCCCCTTATTATCTACTTTATCGAATCGTTAATTGCGATAACATACTCACCGCGCTCCTGCGTTTAACCGACTCGCAGAGATCGATTGAACGGCCTCCGCCGTACAACGCCCACTCCCGTCCGTTTGCGTTCAGCAAACTCACCTCATCGTCCGTGCACGCGGAATTATTCAGCGCGTAGCGCTCGACGAGGAAGAAGGCGCGCGCGTAAAAGTCGGTGCGATCGAGGCGACAAGGCGGATGGCAGAAATTCACGAGTGGGCGACGATCGTTGGTGGGGTAAGAGCGGTGAATTTATCAGGAAGAAGAGCGGTCCCACGGCGTCGCACCGCTTCGATTCTTCCCTCCGCTCGCTTTTCAAGTTTGTTTAAGCAAACGGAGCTTAATGGCCCGACGTCACGAGAGCCACAATGATGCACGCATTACGGCCGCGGGGATTGCGCTTATGCAAATGAGAGGATTGATTTTCTTAAAGTTGCATCATAACCACCTTAGCCGCGAGACACAAATCGCGCTTTCGTAGACTGCGGCGTCACTTCGCGTTCCATTCGACGCTTTTCGTGCGTCGGAAAAATGAGCATGTAATCTCAGTTGAAAATTTGAACGTAGCAGTAGGACGTATTTCATGCAGTAACAACCCGTCATTTGGAACTATCTTTTGCCCACATGTGACGTCACATAGATGATTTTATCTTTGCCTCATTTTGTTTCGTGTATCCGTATCTGAAAAAAACTGAATGAACTAACACTATCGTTACAATCATTCGTACCGAACGTCGCGTCGCTCTGATCGACATGTGTTGTCTGTTCTCTATACCGAAACGTTTAAAAGACCGCAAGAAAATATTCCGACGGCAATCCACGCCCGACGATCGGGATCAATTCCGGAGGTGAAAAGCGTCATCCCTGTCAGTACTAGTTTCGTTCCCGGGCGTGTCTCGACGCGATCGAGAGTCTGAACGAAGGGTGCGTTGGTTAAAGAAGGCCTTGGGCTGGCTGGATGGATGAAGCTAAGGGTGGAAGAAGAGACGTGGGAGGATGGGTCGGACGTAGGCAGACAGCGTGCACGAGCGTCGAGTCGAGTCGAGTCGGGGATTACGCTTACGCAAATGCGTGTCGCACGTTGCGTACGCGACAACGGCGCGGAGGGTGCTAAGAGGATCCGGCCGGTACCATCCCGCGTGTCCCTCCGGTGTTACCCGTCGGGCAGGCTGTAAATAGGGGGCCAAGAACGACACAACGCGGTAGGGCGAGTAGAAGAAAAAGAGCCTGGAGAAGAAAGGGCGCGAGCAGACCGCGACAGGGAAAGGTGGGTGTTTCAGGTGCGATCGATGTAGAGCGTACCACCCTCGTCGCGAGCTCTCCGTCTCTATCCTTCACAATCTCTCTCTCACTCCCTCTCTCCGTTCTCTCCTCCCGTGCAATTTCCTCTTCCTTCTCGCTTGCCTTTTCTCACTTTTTCCCTTTCACGCTGTCTGTCTCGCGCTTGTCACCCTTTCGCCTTCCGCCTCTCCTTATCGTCTGCCCTTCCCTGTCTGCCCTCTCCTCTCTTCTCATCAACTGCAGCGTCCTCTCTCGCTCGTACCAGCACCCCTTCCCTTTTTTAAGCCGCGACCTTCCGTCTCCTTCCGTTCGTCTAGCTTTCAGCGCCGCACACGTTTCTTTTCTCCTTCCGCGAAAGTCTCTCGCTTCCCTTCCCACCAGCCACCCACTCCCTCGCGCACCCTACGCCGATGAAAGCCTCAATGTCACGGTCTCTGTAATTTTCTTGTCTGAGCACTGACGTGTACGCTGTACACCGCTCGACCCCCCGCTTCGGCCGACACGTTCTGATTAGTAAATGTATCCACCCTAGAAGGTTAAAGGGGAAAAAAAAGGGTAGTAACGAGAGCGAAACGGGAAAGAAAGGCGGACGTTGTTCGTGAATCGGCTGTACCCACTCCCCCGGTAAGCCGGTCGCAACGTTCGATGCCGAATGAGCTCGAATTCAGGGAACTCGAATTACGCAAAAAGGCGTCTGACTTTGTGCATGACTGATTCGCAGTCGTTCCCTTTATCTTCCTATCCCGGCGACGAGACGGTTTTAATTGGGATTGATCGGTCTCGTTCGGCTCATGATACATATGCGAGACTCGTTTTCTTCCTCGCTCTATGTCCTATCTCGTTACGGATGACGCGGAGAAGTTCCAGGATATCGTGGAATCAACAAACATCGAGGCGAGACCGGGCGTGCGTCGAGAAGAGTTTATGAAATAACAAACGCAGCGATGGCGGACCGTCGCAAAGCAATTCCCGCATCTTCTTCCGCATTGAAACGACGTCCGACACTGACAAGATCGCTTTACGATCATCCATTTCAATGCGGCGACAATTCATCGCGTCGTTCCACAACCTTTTCTTCGATATTCTTCCGTGTCCGCGGGTAGGGAAAAATGTGAGGATGGCGTCAGAAGCGGTGGCCAGAAAACCGCATACGGCGAAGACCCTGCGTCATTGTCGCATTTCCTTTGGAAATCGTGTCAGTCGTCCTCGTCGTTGTCGTCGTCGCCGTCGGTTGCGATTCTTACAAAAGAGCCCGAAAGTTCGCGATCTAAAATCGACACTCATTCTTCGCGGTTACCCGGTCGGTCGGAACCTTCCTTTCAGGTCGTTAGTGTCCGCGCCTTTCGTTACCCGACCCCAACCCGCCGCTTCCTGTGGCTTTGCTGTGTGCACGAGCGGCAAGCAGCAAACAGCGAGCAACGACGACGTCGGCACTGGTCAGTGCCGGCACGTAATTAGAACGGAACACGTCGCCCGGCTTCTCCGTTCATGCTTTTTCGTACTTTATTTTCGGTGCTCACCGGGACTCCTTCTATACACACGTACCTGCGCGCAAGCCGTTGGAGGCTTTATGGATGTGCGCTGCATATAGAAGGCGTATATAACGGGTTACGTACATACACGTGTATGTATTATATATATATATACGGTCGACGAGCCGTGTTCATTAGCGCGAAGCCGAAGGATGGTTGCACGAGATGAGGTGGCACGGCGGAGAGGAGGAGGAGGAGGAGGAAGAGAAGAAGAAGAAGCGGAGGGCAGCTCGAAGGTGGACGAGAGGTAACGTGGCGGTCGGCAGTGGCACGAGGTACACCTCCTCCACCGGTGGCGACTAACGGCCGTTGCAGGCTTTGAAGCCTCACAATGGGTCGCCTTCTTACCACCGTCAAGACGCCCGGCCGGCCGAACATTGGAGTCCGGTTAATTAAACAAGATATCAGCGTGCACCCCTAGGGCCCGTGACGGGGTCCTTTTCAAGATTTCACCCTACCCCGTTCTCTCGACGCTGACCTCCTCGCTTTCTCCGCTCGCTTACACCCACTCACGCTGTCTGCCTTCCTCCCCGCGCCCGACCGGACTCTTCAACGGTCTCGAGCACTTACATGAAGACTTTTTGCCTGCTTGACTTAACGACGCCGTCTCTTTCTCTTTCGCTCGCAACTTTCAGCCACCTATTTTCTTCTCTTTCAGCCCGCGCATCTTTCACCCGGCCGATCCACTGTCTCCTTCTTGCGCGACTGCGGATAGCCTTTTTTCTCTCGCGTCTCTACCGGATTCGAATATATAGCAGAGGCTCACTGTGAACGCACCCGTTTCCCGTACTTCTCCTGGTCTTTTTGCTCTCGTCCTCTTCTTTGTACCTATAACTCGGAACTTTCAGCCGCGTCCGTACCCCACCGCTCTGTAAAGATTATCGTATCACGAGATACTATTCCTTTTCCGATCAGTCGCGTCGTTTAATCTTTCCTATGCCACTCTATTATTTCATCCCTATCTCCACTCGTACCGATATTGACTTTCAGCCTCGTCCCCTCGCCGTCGGGACAATTCCGGATAATAAGAATTGCATCGGTTACGCGATTATGCAATTGGAGATAGGCGGAGATCCGTATGAACTCGCGTCGATACCGGCGAGATTATATACCCATCATTCGTTCCTTGCATTCACATGTAAATATGATACGAAATTGCGGGCGCGCTTTGTCTGGAATTTTTTCGGCCCCGACGGTAAAAATGCTGCCTCGTACAATATTCTATGAATTTACTAACGCTGCCCTCTCGGACACGTTACACGGTTATATTTACTCCCTGCCCCGTGCAGGTTATCGTGTAAACGTCATCGACAACAGCGATACGCGCATGTACGGTTTATAACGCAGTCGTATCAGTCATTTTGCGATATTGAAACACGAAAACTTTTTTCGCTTAAACTATCGGAAATAGAAGTATCTATTAATGCATGAGTTCATCCATTACGACCAGTTTGCGACGTCGCTTTTTTTTGTATCATGTTACACAGTACGCTACTGCGTATTAACATTCGACAGACATACACAGCCGTGATGGAGTGTTACGAATTATTTTCGCTAAAACGCTTAGCGTATGTTTCATCTGCGAAACGTCGATTCGGGGCCATTTCGCAGAGTCGTTCGTTCGTCGCATCGGTTTTATCGCGTCACGCAACGCTTTATTCTAAGAACTTGCACATTATGACTGCGCAAACTTACTTAAAAGCCGTCCCCATCTTGGAGGACTAATTGGAAACAAGAAACATCGCCGTTCGGCAACGTGGCTTACGGAATGGAGAGAAAGGAAACCTCGTTACGTTCTGTACTCCGCGGCGCGGGAAAGTTTTGCTTCCGCATTATGTACCCGCGCCCTCGCGCTTAAATCTTTAGCGCGTCCCGCGACAAACTTTACGTCGCGCTTCCTCAAGAGGTTAATTGATCCTCACTTCCACTGCTTCTCCGCCGTTCCTCATTCTCTCCTGTCCCTATCCATTTCATTTTTTAATCTCTTTTATCCGCGCCAACAATTTAATGACGCTTGCGAGCAGGTGTTTCTCTTTCTGCTTACTGCAGATAATGCAGGAGTCACGTTTTTACTTAGAAGAAAGCTCTACTACTTTACTCTACTTACAATTAGAAGAAAACGTTTTTAAGGCACTGCACTCGAACTGTCCTATGCTCGCTGGATTAATCATCAACATCCGCGCCCAACTCCGTGCGTGGCCGACACGAATTCTCCGCGAATGCAAATTCCACGAGAATTGCCATCAAAGTTTCCGAATGGGAATCTAACTTTCCGCGTGTCTTGTGTTACGCGGCGAACGAGCGGCGCATTCGATTTGTCGCTTTACGGAGGCGTGAGCGCGCGTTTTATCGCGTTATTGTGATTTACGTACCCGCGACGACGGAGTGACGTCACCCGGGGAAGTTATATGGCCGGCCTTTCAGCGTGCTAATTTATTACGGGATCGCGTGCAATTTCAATGCTTCGCGTCGATCACGCGCGTTTACGCGCTTGACAATCGATTCGGTCAGTGATTGCCAGCGGGGGGCAGCTGTTTAGGCGAACACGGCAAGAATACTCTGAAAGCAGTTGAGGCTGAGTGATATTTACATTTGAAGAAATCGATCGACCCAATTTCGGGCGTCGCGTAAAGAAATTTATTTCATGTGAGAAGGACAACGTCTCACTTGCAGAAAAAACTTTTAGAAATCGATCCCAGCATATTGTTACAGTCTTTCAGCCGTGTTAAAACCCAAACGCACTCCGTACTGGAACATGGCCAATTGTGATCGAAATATTGGGGAATAATTGTGCAAATCTTCAAAATTTGGTTGTGCCCTGGACCTCTATCGTTCGATAGAGGATAATTTGCGCTGAAAATGGACCGCTGGCTGGACGCTGAACTGTCAAAAGTTTCGAAGATGTGACAGTTTTTTGGAGGCGAAAACAACGTTTTTTCTAATAGCTTATCGATCTTGGTTTCACGCGAAAGAGTGTCGAAAAATCTTCGTAAAAGTTGTATCACACTTTCGACAGTCAATTTGTTCCACGGCGTTATTTAAAGTCTGTTGCGAACAATTGTCAAGAATATATTTCAACTTATTTATATTACGTTGTCTTAACAAACATATATAATCGTTCAGTCAAACATTTTATTTTGCAAACGTTTATACCATCCACGACTAATTCGATACTGTACTGAGCACCGCTTTTAACATGACTGTATTCAATGCTGAATTAAGAACTATTCAGAAGCGCTCTTTTAATGAGAGCACGTACAACGCACTCATATTTAACCTACACATGCCCAACACAAATTTCCTCCACAGAGTATTCGTGCGGCAAACTGTGACGTTTGCGAAACGTCAAAAATTTACGATATAACACAGGCGGAACATCTGGAAACGGAAACTACCATTGGAGTTCCAATATTGGATCAAAATAGGGGAGTAGCAGTACATTTTCATACCGAACATCTAGTACACTCCTCACTCTCACCGAAGTCGAGATTCCAGCGTTCATCAATATTGAAGAAGGTAGCCGCACACCACTATCCCGGCGCCGAAATTCATTCGTTATTAACAAAGATCGACTGGCCGAACGACGACGTTTTGACGAATTCCTGGCCGCACATTAAGTAGCTCCTCGTGTTGACAAAGTTGTCGCGACGAGTTTCGATTACCTCTTCGGACGAGTGGTTGCGCGTACGTGTGTCGCACTCACTCTGCGCCTTTCCAAACTGAACTTGCAAAACGTTTACCGCGCTGGGTAAACAGTTATGAAGAACGTAAGTGGTAATGTGCTTACTCACCTAGCCCGGCTTGCAATCCTCCGCTGCGGGCACTCGGTAAACCGGGGAGAATTCGTGAAGAGGGGTAAAAGAGAGAGTGCGAGAGAGAGGGGGGACGAAAGTGTCTCGCTTAAATGGTCGAAGTTTAATTAAACCGGTTACAACCAATTACGCGTATATTATTCCGGAGCGATTTCGAGGGGAGGGCGAACGATACGAAAATAAGGTCGAAAATTCGGACGCGCTCGTCGTCGTCGTCGTGAGCGGATGTGCGGGTCGGAGTTGGAGCCGACAATGAAGTCGTACTAACGCCGATAGCGTGACCGCCGCTAACTCGTCGAAAATATCGAGGATGTTCCGAGGTGCAAAATCGGGATAAGCCGCTCTCATTATCATTAAATTAGATTATTGTCGACGGTGGGAAGGGTAAGAGCGCGCGGGGGATGGATAAAGTAAGGGAAGGTGGGGACCGATGGAAATTGCGTTTTCTTACGTGGCAAGAAAATCGCCCCGGTTTCCAGTTGCCCATTTAGGGGTTACCGTCGAGCAATAACCCTTGTAATTAGCCCGGAAAGTTTCAGGCTTCGACGGCTCTATAAAATCACTGGTCAATGATTCGAAACCTGAGCACGCTCGTGTTTTGCTTAGACTGCAAGAAGGGCTATTGGGATTCTCGGTCGTGGTTTAAGGTGTGATATTAGAGCGAACTATCTAGACGCTTGCAGTCACTGTTGAGTGTAACGATAAGTGCTAATCGTACGATTTGGCGGCTGTGTTAACTTTTTTCGAGCAGTAAGGACAGGTATGGTGCGCTTATTTATGGGGAACGCGAACGATTGCGTAATTTTGCTGAAATAGGGTATTATAGGAAGTTACATCTTACTATCACGACGTATACTACGAAATAATATGGTAATGGCATTTTCTAGGACACGGCACATTGCTGAACCGTCAATCTCCATTCCCGCTGTCCATTTTATGTTGAAATACGACTTTGCGTCACACTTAATTATTTGTAAGGTCGCAGATGATATAGCGTAGGTGCGAGAGAAACGTTTTTGAAGAAATCATCGTCCTGTAGCAATATAATAGAAAAGCGCATTAGCCTGCGCAATCCCCTATTTGGCTTGTCCAAGAAGCCGTGCTACTTACTGCAGAGCGAGAGGGCGCGAGATTTACATGAAATATGTTCGCCGTTTCGCGTACACCCATGACGTACGCCTTCCACACCGCGTAAAACATTTTGACGAGAGCCATAGCTCTTTTCACGAGCGGCCTCGACTTTCTCGGCCCGGCCATTTCATTTGCATCGAGCGATGCGTCCTGTCTGACCCTTTCCCGCGTCACGAACGCTGCGAACCCGGCATGAGCACGACAGTGCAAAGTGATAAATAATGCCACGAAGAATAAATCACGCGACAAACAAAATCATGTACTCGGCAGAATTTAAAAAGCATCGGCACAAATGACATACCCGTAATATAAATAGATTTGTCAATGATATTATGTAAAACGAGATCCCTGTAATCGATTTCCAGTCCGCGAACGATGCGCTACGATTGCGTTACAGAGAACAGGAAGACCGAATATGGCGTATAAATACGGGACAAATCAAAATCGTATTATGCGCTGAAATCGGCCGCCACCGTCGCACGCCGTAAACTTTTATGGAACGGCGAAGACGACGATGGAGGAAAATAATCACGATCGTTTGTTCGATCGTCGCCCGGCGAACGTGGACGAGACGTCGCTGCGAATAAGGACATGCATTGGACTTTGAAGTACCGACGTTAAAATTCAAATGCCCCAGGCGCGCACGTCTGGTGCGGCGGCAAATATCTTGCACACGTGTACGAGCGTAGAGACGAACCGCGTATGCCGGAGCTGCAGAGAACAGAGTCATTGGACGCTTTCCGTATGATACGAATCCTCCGACTAGTGCCTTAAGGTGTCCATTCGCACATTTGCGCGTACGTGCCACTGGCATCCAGCGCGCAGATGTCGTCGTCGTCGTCCTCTAACACTCGACGTCTCGACGTACTCCATATACCGTACACATAACTACCGCTCGTTTTCTCGTCGTGGATGCGCAACGCGGTAAGGCCACGAGTTCGTGCCTTGTTAGATAATTACCATCGGAGAGTGTTGGGGCTTTCTTAACGAGGAGCGCGAAAAAAGGTCTGCGATGTTACATCGATTGCGGCGAGATTTCAACTTACTCGTGATTACGGTTCTGTCTTCTGTATTATTGTGATTACCGTGCACTCTTGCTACTGATCGGTGTTGCGTAGTTATTTATGGGATAGTTCTATGGCATTAAGGCGCAAATCGATTGTACGGTGAGAAATCGTATCGCATAAATATATTGGAGTTATTGTCAGGCATGAGATAGATCGGGGAAAAATGTTCGCTGTTCGTAGCGAAAACGAAGTTTGCCGGTCTTTTCGCGAGAGCGCCCTGGCCAAAATTTAGACTGACGATGAGGAAGATCGTGCTGAATTCCCTCAGCGCGCAGCCCTCCGCAATCTCCGGCATTCTTCCTGCAGGTTCCTATGAAGACTCATATCTTCCGAAATATGTGCCGCGACATGCCGTACACGTATACCGTTTCTATCCGACACAGAAGCCGTGTCTTCTCCAAACATATGAGCTATTTCATTACACAACATCGTTTCTATTCAATCGATGAGCTATACGTTCACCAACATCGATCGTAATATATCAGCAACAATGCATGAAACGGCATGGCGCCATGCAACAACATTAAAATTCATACAAGAAAGCAGCGAACTATGCATAATAATCCGATGACATAATCGTACGTGCCTTGAGCGCTTTAACGCCAGCTACCCACGTCGAAGACAATAAAGCAAGGGTGCGCCAAGCTGTCGCCGGTCGCTATCGAGTCTCACGTTTACAACGACGAAAAAAATGTCCGTACGACACGCTCTTACGCATGCGAATGCATCTATTTTCATGCACCAAATCGTCGGAGCGCGAGGTTCACGTAACGCCGGACCAGCCCGTGTTACCGGACTTTCCGTCGCGGATACGCTCGCTCATCGTTCAATTCCACGGACGCGCGCATACCGTTGCATTCGCGGTTTTCACTGCGGAGAGCACTGCGACCCCAATCGTCGTCGGGTGACGCACGTCAGCCGGCGTTTCTCGCTTCGCTCCTCTCATGGAACACGTACGCGATGCGCTAAGCGTCGCGACGTCACGTCCCGCATATTCGAGTTTTGTTAGGTGAGTTAGCGTCGTGACAAACGTCATTGACGATAGCCGCGGTCGCATGCACTTGCAGCAGGAGTACGCGTGCGTACACGTCGCGGCGGCCGGTGCGTACGTGAACCGCGGGGTTCACGTGTACGCACGCATTTGCGTGCAGTATGTTCACGCGAGAATGTGACCTCGGTGGTGAGTCGCATGAACCGCCGTGCGACACTTGCAACAGTAACGCCGACTGCGTTGGCTGATTTCTATGACGCTCGCTGGAGAATAAATGGACGGAAATTGTTCAGAAGACCTTTACGGGTGACTTGCGCCGAAAATGCTGTGATAAATTTATTGTGACAACGCGGAAGAGGGATTAGGTTGCTTTCCTCTTTTTTTTATATATCACGTTGAATGGGAATTAACGGGTGAAAAGTTTAGTGTTTCACGCTGTAGCGTTGCATTATTTCGTGTGGTTTATGCGACTTGCTCATCTTCCGCTTCTTGCCGTCGTGCGTGTCAGCGTGCATAGTGTAATTTGACAGGGCGAGCGGCTTCGCGGTAGCATCGCATAAACTGTTTATCACGTTCTACGACGATAATCTTGTCATATAACTTGCTCGTCAACGCTTGTCTGTAGACTCGCGTTATATCTCTCCGTTGTACTCCCGAGTTTATGTTTGTAATATCCAAATACATATTTATACATCACCGTCTATCCTCGGCGTACTTTACGTTAAAGTTAACCTTTTTCTCTCCCATTCTTTATAGAACCTAATATATACCGCTATTCTAAGGACACAATTAACAAGATACTCAGCATCGAAATTCACATAATATACGATATACGTTCTCGTTAATTTTTCTCATAGATCCTCTGCTTACACCGCCAATGCCACTTTCGCGAAGCATCGATTCTCGGCAGTCACGTGAATCGGTATTTTTCAGCTCCTCCCCTCCCATACACATGTCCCACAACACGGAACATAATTTGCCGGGAATACGCGGCCCTAAGGTAGCCTCGCGCAAACTACTCATCACGTTGGCCCACGACGGTAATACTCGTCCTACAACTCGCTCATCCCCGCCCGCGTCCCTGTTCACCTCGCAGCTTTGCCGGTAAATAGCAAGAGCAACGCCACGTTTCGGCGTTATGTGCCGCTCAAGATACGCCCCTTTCGCAGCAACCACCCCCGAGGCACCCTCTTTGTATCCAGGCTCGCGTGTATATTGTCTTACGTGGTCTGGCACCTCTTTTCGCCGCATGGCTTCTTCCTCCTCCGCCTTCTCGCCCTTCCTCTTCGTTCCTCCTCCGCCTGCTCGTCCTCCCTGCAAACCACTTTTACCTAAGTGCCGTGATTACGCCCGTGACCGGAATCCGCCGAAGTCGTCGACTCGGTATCCTCCACGGAGACAGCCTCTGTACGGGTACAAGTGTTCCTTCCCTGGAATTTCAAACAGTGCACGCCTGTTTGAATGCCTGTCCCTTTCATTGTTTTGCCTCACCCTCCCTCTTAGCACCGCTTCTATCGCACTGCCTCTCTCCCGCTCTCGCACTCGCTCCCTTTGTCGTCTCAGCTAACAATTTGCATCTTTATCTGTTTATCGATATATTTGTGCGTCCGTCTGCTGCGCCGTGCGTCGTTGTCGCTGTGTCTACCTATTCCTTCCACGCGCCCAGCTGTTTATTCACTTAATCCGTCTCCCAACGTTTCTCCTCCGCCGAAGGATAATTCACGCTCGTCGCGCGCCCTTTTCTGCGTAGCTGTTCTCCTCTACGATTCTCTTTCCACGTCTCGTAAGAATCTGGCAAGTACGTGTCGGCTCGCGTGGATATGTATATGTATAGTCGTGCGCGAATTTGATAGATTTCAGTGAAGAGAGTACTTGAACGGGCGATGGTGGTGGTGCGTGCGATAATCGGTTAGCCGCAATAAAAGTTTCATCACTTAATCTAGACAATGTACAAGGGCCGGAGGCGAAAGTCTCACGGGGATTGAAGTGGAAAACGCGCGTCTCACGGGCGAGGCACCTGGAGACGTTTATACGGCCAGATTACGTGTTTTCAGCCGAGAGGAAGTAGCGAGATAGTTAATTGCGTTTGTCACGAGGTTACTTACAGTGGTATCTATCCCAGGCGAGTGTAAGGGCTATGGGGCCGGGGCAATAACAATGCTGGGATAAATTGACCGGTAGGCGGCACGGCGAGGCTGAGTGAGAGCGGCTATAAACCGATCCTATAAGGAGAACCTGCCCCAGGTGGCCAGTTAACTGCTTAACCTTAAAAATATATATGCCTTGCCTCCTCCCTCTTCCCTAGCTTCTCCTCAACCTCCACCTCTTTCTCCTGCATGCGCCACCAGCTTCACTCCATTTCTTCTCCCAGCACATCCACGTCCACCGTGCAGACCTCCCTTCTTCCACCTACCTCTTTCCGCGACTCTTCCTACACCTTCATCTTTCGCGTCCTCCTCATCTGCTTCCCGCTCGCTCGGCCGTTTCTTTCTTCTCTGGCTTCTCGTCGGTCCTCCGCGATCCCCTTTCTCTTTCTCTCTTTCTCGCCACACCCTTTTACTTCTCTCTCTCTCTCTCTCTTCAACGCTTCCCCCAACGACGTTCCCACGTACAAACGCGCTCGCCGCTCTTTTCCGCAAAGAACCTAGCCCTCCCCGTGAACACCCTCCCCACGAACGAATCTATACTCCCACACGTCCATTTATCCTGCGCACCGACTAGCAGGTTTATTGTGATTTACGTAACGGCGCGGGAGAGCGATCGCTTAATCTTTCACGCGGAAGCCGGTCCGGAGCGCTCGCCGTTTGCCGCTGATCCTGTTGCTAGCTGCCAGGCGAGCCGATGGCTAAAGAAAATCGCTCGCAGACGAACGCGGGGCGAGCCGAGGCCGCGTTTGCGACGCTTGTTTCTCGCCGAGATAGAACGGCTGAATTATTCCCGACGACGAGCGCCATTTGTAGCCGCGACGCGATCGTTCGATCCCGAGGCCCGCCTCCCCAGCGCGAGGAATCGCTCTTCAGGAGGTAATGGATCGTCGTCGTCCTAGTGTGCATGATAGTACGCGATCCAGTCTGATGGCGCGGGACCAGCCGCGGATGTCCCTATCTTTTCTGCCGTTTCCCACCGAGCTTGCCTTCCGATCGACGTCGACGTTGTAACTTGTAAGACGTCCGTACCCTCTTAACGACGTTTATGCAAGTCAATATGTTAGCATGCTGGGTGCGTCATTTTTATTTGTTTTATTGCACGCGTATAGTTACTCGACGTGCTAAGTGTTCGATGCCTAATTCACCGCAATACTTTTCTATCTTGCATCCGAGTGTTAGGAAAACGTATGTACGGGACACGTATCAGATCCACAGCATAGGATCTATTTCTACAGGCATCCGTTCGGTGTAAGGCGAGCTTAAAGGAAAACGTTCTGAATAGGATGAATCGTTGAATACAGAACGTTTCAATCGAAACCATTGTATCGCTGTGCATCCGGAGTTGCGCGATCTTCTCGCGGTATATAAACACTTGGAAGCGTATGAGCACTTGTTTGCGCATTCAGTCCACGATGACGTTACGCGAATAGTAGATCCGCAGAGAATCTTCTTCGGCAAGAAAAGGCTGAAATCAAAAATAGGTACTCGGCATCTGTAAATAGCTTAGCATTTTATTAATCTGCCGCCTTAAGCTCTACGCCCTCCTGCAGCCATCGGTACTCACATAACCCGGGCCTCGGTGTGTGTACGTTCAACGCCTCGGCAGCGGCTGGGCCGTTCGAGATTTCCTTTGTTATTTCGTCTTACCGTCCGTTCAAGGGCCGCGTGGAAAAAGTCAACATCACGCCGGTAAACAGGGAGCGACGTAAATTCTCAGCCTTGTCTCTCGGCATTATTCAGGCTTAGTGGATGGTAGAGTCGCGTTCCTACGCCGTCGTTCTTCGCCTCACCCACCCCGCTCTCTACACCCTTTCACCCTCGCAGTACTCCGCCACGTGCGTGGCTGCAGAGGCCGCGCGGGCAAACAAACGGTTTTAATCCGTTTAACATAAATAGCGCGCGGTTTAATTAAATCGGGTACGAATGGTATTAGGCTCTTTCGGGGCATCCGTTTGTCATTCACTTCCATACAGTCATGTCGACCTTGAAACGTGATGTGTTTGTTCACTGGCCTTGCCTTAGGATTTCTTCTGTTACTAACTTCTGTTAAGTGATTGTCCGTTTCAAGCATGACAGTACATCTGCTTCGTCACGATACTATGTGTTTTGTGCAGTGTGCAGAAAAAATCGGTCGACTAATCTGATACTGTCTGGTATTGTTACTCTTAACAATCTTAAACAATCGCGACTATTCTTTACCAATTTCGTCGGCACTGATGTAGCCATTTTTGCTTTAAGCTGTGTTTTTTTTAAGATGTTTTCCCGAAGCTGGCGGGTTTTGCTCGTTCGTTGTCCACGGGAAAGAATAGATGGGAGGGTAAGACAAATTCTCTGCGTTCGGCTGATCAGCCGTGAACGAAAGGAATCCCTTTTATAAATGCTTCGCTTTCTTTGTCCGAAGTCGTTGTAGCGGAGGCACTTGCCGGCTTTATTTCAATTATTCGGTTAATGGCGTTGAAAGCATCGCTGTCGACCTTTCGCACAATTACTGCGCGTTTCGGTATGTGACGCGAAAAGCGCACCTGTTGTACTCTATTTACGCCCGCTTAATCTCATGAAAAGAAACTGATGGATAAAAAAATGCGAAAAATCTTTCCGCCTCTTGGCCGAGTAAAACTTTCTCTTCCTACCTCGTTTGCCTTTGTGTAAACGAAAGGGAAATAGTATAAATACAGATGGAGTGCAATCCATCACCAAAGGCAACTCGTGATTATACGTTTGATATACGAATACACTCGCGTATAAATTTTATTATTTGAGTTGTTCAATAGATGAGAACGCACTGATGGAAGTATGCGTGACGGTACAACGCACATACCGCGTGGCGGCCGAAATCAGTAGCTCTTTGTGCTGCGTGCATACTGTCATATTAATAGAAAAATGTATTATTATATACAAAAGCTCTCGCCGATGCGCGCTAGCAAAGGCATGCCATGGGTTTTGGGTCCACAAAGGATTCGATTCTTGTATCTCGATTGTATCTATAAACGTACTCATATGTTCACGTTGTTTCTGCATTATTTTCCGCTTTCCCGTAAAATACATCTATTCGAGAGCCCAAAATAATGATTTTTATAAATGGTGGCCCTGAAAGTCTCAAATGTTGTTTCTGTTGAAAAAACATAGGTGGATACTCCAGACAGCGTACTTCAAAGTGGCCTTGGCCTCGGCCCGGACATGGGACACACGATCCTCCGTTCCATGGTGGATCCACGCGATTATGATCGACTGAGATTTCTGCAAATGAACGGCGGCCAACCGAACAGTTTCGAGGAGACCATACACAGGGTGAGTTTGATTATGTGAATTGCAGCCGTTCACTGTCACAATGTGATATTTATCATCATGCTTCGTGCAATGGCACAGAATGTGCGCGTGAATGGAATTTGCCCAAGCACCGAGCCGACTCTTTATGAAAGTTCCAACGTTCTTCTGTACTTTTCAGCTGAAGGTCCAAGAGGCGCTAAGGAAAAAGGAGCGATTTCACAAGGAGCACGAAGAGGTGAGTGAATCTCTGGATCTGCATTTTTTAATTCTCTAATGAGTTTCGTTCGCGAGCGTCCAATGTGCGGATAGTACGAGAACAAAGCATGAGTTACACAGAGGCAGTTTATTTCGTCGGGTCGTTCCATAAGTAAAATCTCTTGCATAGAGCGCCCCTCTGAAGTATCATAGAGCGGCGCTCTATGCAAGTTAAAATTACGTCTGGTGAAAAGTATCAATATAAATATTAATTAAAATTGACGTATCATTCAATGTTGCAAGCTAACAATCGACTTAATTACGTGGCGCGCATTGTCACGACTGATGGCTTTCGGACGACATGTTCGGCCTCGCTTGAAAATGTGGATTACACCCGTCCTCTTCATCTTACTTATCACTCGTTATACGCCGCACGCAATTATACTCATTTTCTTGAATATTTCTCTTACCCAAGCCGGAGTACGGGCCGCGTGGGAACGTATTATATTCCGGCTTACCCTATTCATACATCTTTTAATGCCGCCATTCGTCCGCGTAACAAATGCTCTTGTACCGTGTATGCAGATAAGTTTATATTTTGCGGACACGCTTGATGAATGCTTATATTTACGGAGCGCGGAAAAAGGGTACGGTTGCGCGCGGTGTAGTCTGACTTATCGGATGCAAGAAAGTATCTAACGATGCGCATACCGGACGCGAGGTTCGCGGAGTAGTTAGACAAATGAACCGGCTTTATCGTCCCTCCCGATTACCTAATAACCCGCAGTACTCTCGTATCTCGCCCAACGATATATGATCCTGTAGTTCATACTTTGTACGAGTCTCGCCGCGTCCCCGTATCCTGCGAGCGACAATTTCCGCTATCGCGCTCGCGACAAGGGAAAAAAGTCTATCGTGATCAGAGCGCAGGCCATGTTCACTTGCCGACATTTATTTTCTCATTTTTCCTCTCCCACTCGCCGAGCCTGCTCGCGCCGCACGGCCAATATTGTACCTCAAAGCTAGTTTCGATACAATCAGTGTCGCGCCCCTTAGGGAATTTTTGCGGGGACGAAAATTGCTGTCCTCCGCTTCCTTCCTTGTATTCGTTACGTTTATTTCACGGTTTGTTTCCCTCATTCTTTTGCCGTGCCACAATTCTTTCGTTGACTTTCCGATTTGCCTTCGTAACAATTATTTCGAGCTTTCGGTCGAGGATCGAGATGTCTTTATCATTTCTCGCGTGCGCTTTTCTCATTCTGTGTATTCTCGATGCCGTGTGTCCTGCTTCTCATCTTCCACTCGTTCCCCTGGAACGCGCATTTGTCTCACCCTCTCTGATCCCCGCCTTCTACCTTTCACTCGTTCCATACCAGGCTCCCCTTTCCTCCCCTCAATGTCTGTCTCTCGCGAACTCGATACCTCTTATTATGCAAAGTAGCGAGATCGGGATGATATCATCATAATCGTCAATGTGTGCCGCGCCGTGAATTTCTTATGTTCGCGATCATCCGATGCCTCGGTACGCAGCCGTGTCCGTCTCTAAAGCGTACGTTGCACTGCGCCTGACACGGTGAATTTAGCGTTTTGCCTACAACGGTCAATTAGCTGAAAGCACTTTGTAAGACATTATCATTTGCATCGTTGTACGACGGCTCAAGGATTCCGTACCTTGCCGTGGGATTTTACACTTTCCATGAAACGTCTGAATGTCATACATTCCCAGGAACATGTGCAGTGCAGGGTGTCTGACCTAACGCGTTGCACGATGTTTCCTCTGTCACCGTTAGAGACGTCGAGTTGAATACTTTTTTACATTAAATACAATTACGTGAAGTACTTCGTATAACGACAATTATGACATGTAGAGGATATATATATTTCCATGGTCTGCGGATGTTGTATACCAATTTTCCGCAATCTTCTCTCCTCTCGTTTTCACGTCGTGTCCAGTGCCATGTCTGAAGCACGTAAAACCAGCGCCGCCGAGAGACGCGATAATATTCAGATCGGCCCGTCGCCGTCGCACTTTAATCGCTTCAGAACTTTGGCGCGACTTTTCAATCGACCGTTCTGGAAGTTCGAGAATTTCTCGTAAAATCCCCGTGGGGCGGAGGTGTCGATTATACGCCGCAGACAAAATATGTGCGCCCTCGGAAAAAGGAAGAGCGAGGAGGCGGTAGACGACACGGCGAGAGAAGAAGAAGAAGAAGAAGAAGCACAAAGGCAGAAGAAGAAGAAGAAGAAGAAGAAGAACTAAAGTAAACTCGTAAAAGGGCACGGGCGCGAAAGTATGGCCGAAAGTTTTCAGTATATCCATGCCGGGAGAAGTGAAAGGACCGGTCAAGACTTAGAATGAGCGGCGTGGACGAGCGAGAGGATCATCCGGGATTATCCTGGAGGACTTGCCGCCCGTGAAATGGCAAAGTTTGTCATCGGGCTCGCGAACGGCACTCCCCACGAAATTTCGCAGCGAATTCGTTTTTTTAGCCCGCCCACGCTATATCGCGCCTTATCGCACGGCACGCTAGCCGGCGGGATTAATTTTCATCGAAGACAATGGCAGCCGCCGCTTCAAGCGACGAACGGAAGATAAGGTCCGACGGAGGCGCTCCGCTGCGATGGAAGACTTTATCGTCCTTCCTTTATCTGCGACATAAGGACATCGAGAGCGGGAACGCTCGGCGGTGGGATGGATGCGGGTAGGCGGCTTTCAAGCGAATTAACTACGTGAAAAGGGCACTTACGATGATGGGACGCATTGAAAGTTTTTATTAAAAAATTAACTCCATTAAAAAGTTAGGCCGGGCGCGTCGCGGAAAAGCCGACAACGACGTCGCGACGCTTTCCGCCCGAAGTCCGTGGGCGGCGAGTACGCAGGATGAAGACACTTTGCGCTTGGACCAGTGATTGCGCGATGAAAAATTGCCCCGTCTCCCGACAAAAAAAACACAAAGGGAGGCGTCACCGCTCGCAGGACGGCCGAAATGTTCGTTTCCGGGCAGGCCGTGAAGATCGGGCCAGGACGACTGGTTGTGAAAAATGCGTTGACAAAGCGCGCGGGCAATAATTAATCCGCTCGACGGTCGAGTTGTCCCTCGCAGAGCGCGCGGTTATTAAAAAGAATTAATTGGAGCGCGGTTCAACGTTGTTTGAGAATCGTCGTTAAAAGTTGCGTGTTAAAGTTGGATGACGTCTCGTTTCGCACGAATCTAATTTCAAGCGGGTTCCTGCTTAGTTTACACGCGATAAAGCCCGCTCCGGCTGATGGACAGATGGAGCGGAGTGCAATTAAAAACCCAACGTAAATCGTATCTAACGTAAGATGGCATTAGAAGCATCCTTATTAAGGCGACCCACCTTTTTCCAACTAAAAAAGTGATTTCATACAATACATCGAATTTGGCAACTTTTTTCACAACCACCAAACTCGTGCACGCACGTGGACCAGAAGGCGGACGTCATACCGAAATCCGTGCACGAGGGTGAAGTTTCATCGTTAGAAGTTCCCTTTCGCGCGGCCGCTCGCACTTTTTCGAAACAATAATTACGCCAATTCTGGGGGGTTAATTTAACTTTTATATCGGGACACTGCGCGCGCCGTCGGGCTCGCAACTACTCCCGGCGAAAAGTCGTATCCGCCCACGAAGCATTTCCCCGAAACATTTGTCCGCCGCAATAAAAGACATATTCAAGAGAAGGGGGTGGGGGAAGAAAGGGCGCGGAGTGACCGGACGAACGGAGACAGAGCAGGCGAGAGCGAGCGAACTAATCGAGAGAAAGAAAGAGACACAGAGCGACGGCGAAAGAGCGGGAGGGGGGCAAAGGAGGAGAAAGGTTAAAGTTGGAAGGACAGCTTGGTCCGGAGTTTTAATTACGCGAGACCGACGATTTCACGTGCGCGAAAGTGAGAAGCCATCCCCGTGCGGCCTAGGTTTTAGGGAGTTTAAGGGGGTAGAAAAAGGTCCGTCGAAATTGGCCAAAACTACCGGCACTAGCCGCAGGCCCCATGACGGGAGTAAAAAAAAGTGGATCGGCGAGGGGGAACGGTGGAAAATAGAGAAAGGAAGAGCGAGAGAGAGATAGAGAGAGAAAGGCGGAGTAAGAGAAAGAGGCGCGGGGGAAGAAATAAAGCGGGCGAGTTTCCTTTGAGGCTGCGAGCAATATGGAAATAAAGGTCGGTATCCGTGTAAAAGTTTTAGTGTCACCTCTACCTCCCCGGGTTTTACAGCTCCCTCGAGGGTCCCTTCTTTCTTTCGAGCCGCCCCCCTCCCCCTCCCCTTCTCCATCTCCATCTCCTCTCCGTCGCCGCCTTTTTTTCCACTTCGCCCATCGTCCTCTCCTCCCTTTCGACCCTTCGTCCTTCGCCCTTCCTTTCTGCCCGCTCGTTTCGCCTTTCTCCACTGTTTTTGGGGATCTTCTTGCTTTTCCGCGAAAAGAACCTTCACGATCTCCTCAAAACGACCCGCTCTTGAACACACTTCCGCCCCTTTCAGCCCCTTTTCATGGACACCGGAAAAACTTTGCCTTCCCTCTTTGTCCAATCCGTTATCTTTGCCGCGGCTACCGCGAGCGATAATTAGTTTCCGGAGTCCGGAGTTCCACGCTCCGATTTCCATTTCTGATATACGTATTGTACGACTCCGTACTCCGCGCACGTTCTAATTATCTGTATACACGAAGAAACGTTGCGAGCTACGTTTTGATTCTACAAGAGACAACGCCAAATTTCGGTTCCCTCTTCGTCCACCTCATTTTTCCACCCGTAATACTGAATGCATCGATTGTATATGGATCCACTAGTCTAGTTAAGAACAGCCTACGAAATTATTCGTAAACGTTGACTGCTTGCAAAAGCACGCGCGTCCCTGAAGAGTTAAGAGCGAAGAGATTGCATTGCGATTACCTATCCGCGAAGATAGGTTGAGCGTATTGAATATTAAAACTGGCGGAAAGCAAACCGGATTATGCCCTCGCGACAAAGAAGATTCCATTAGTGCCGCTACCGGAAAATGACAATTACATTAATCTGCTTCGAGCGGAACTCGGTAAAACCTATCGGGGGGTGCTATGAGCGGATTAAGTACAATTTTCTTCGACGACAACGAGCAAAATTCTTTCGATCCCATGCCGCTATTGAGGAAACTGTTGTCGTCGTCTTCCTGTAATTTGTGAACCAGTGTCGTATGTTCGCACTTGAACGTCATCCACATCACCGTCACAGCGAACCTTTTTACTCTGCCAATTTATTTTGATTAGATCCTGTAATTTACTGGTTAGCGTTGTTGCGTTGTGCACATTATGCATGGAAGAGAAAAGAGTTTTATCAGCGATTTTTCTTGTAGTTAGTGTGTAATAGCGGTTTTCGCAACTTGTCTCTCTTCATTTCGTTCATTTTTCTAACTTTCCTTACGTTACCCCGCAATCATGTCTCATGCTAATTTCTAGAATAATTTAAACTCTATGTAGGAAGTTCTCTTAATTATTCTTACTTGCTCGATGGACATGTCTTTCGAGTGATATGCGGAAAATGGGGTAGCTGAAACTAGAATTTGTAATTGCTTCTTAGAAGCAGTTTGCCGAACTTGTGCATTGAAATTTCTACGAATTCGGTATTCAAATTTCATTCTCATATACACGCGTCGAGTCCCATAACGGTATATTAGACTTTTGAAAGCCTTGAACTTTAACAAAAATAGACATACCTTCCATTAATTTGAGTTCAACTCTGAATATGATTGTTCGTAAACTTTTAAACATAAATATTATCCACAATATTTATATATATTCCGCTCATACAATGTTTAATAAATTGCACTGCAAAACGATAACCGAGAGCCGGCCAGAATGACAGCCGCAGTAATGTAAAACACGAAGTGGGAAGTATTACGAAGCATAAAGTAACATCCTTCCTCCGTTAATTCTGAGTTTTACTCCGAACGCGAGCGGTATGTAAACGTTTAAGAACACCATTTTCCATTGTTCTGTTACAGATACTGAGGGACATCAGGCAGGGGTTAATGCAGTTAGGACGAGACGGGCGAGGTCAGCTCCCAGGAGGTGAGTACATCAAGGAATAACCTCTAGCTAGTTGTCGCCTCGCCTCGTGCCCCGCGTACTGTTCCATTCCTCCTCGCGCGCTCTGTGCGTGGGCGTTCACGAAAACTGCCCCGGCACGCCGTACGAGAATCGGGTCCCGAACGTCTGACACTTCCTGCGTCGCCCTCGGGAGACTCGTTTGGAAGTGCTCGCCTACCCAACGATTCCCTGCGCAGCCCCTTTTCAGCCGGCAAATTCTTAGCGCGGGTAATAATGGAAGTGAGATTCTAACGAATAGAGGCCGGGAGCAGGTTTTCGGGGCCCTTTAATGCCAGCGAGGGAGCGCAGGCAGATCGTCCCTACGCACGGCAGAGCGTACGTTCTGCCCTTTGTTCGTCATAAATTGCCCGACTCCCGGACTACGTCGGACGAATACGCGAAATCGGGTTTTGTCTGGAGAGCTTACGGCTAGAGGATGTTAGCTTGGCTCGCGGTGAACTTAGGGAGGGATTTTCGAACATTCGAGCTGTTTTCCGAGGATGGAAGAGTTCGTCAGTCGTTTGCGTCTGTCGTGTAACGTTCGTTTCTTTCGCGTTGATGTAGTTATTATCGCGAGTCAGTCATTGTACAATTTGATGGAGAACATGTCGAATGGTTGAGTGTAGGTACATTTATATATAATAATTATTTTACGCAAAAATGTAGAGAAAGTTATACAGATTAACTTGTCTGTCCGAATAGAATAGATAAGGCGATGTTAAACTCTGACCTATCTCCACAGACTTGCATAACATGAATTCTTATGCATTACTCCTGACCCACATAAATTCATGGAATTTATATGCAGCGTTAATATTAAGTGGCAATGTCGCGGCTTTTATAAATCCCGTGAAGATGAAAGAGAGCATATTTCAAGCGAACGAATTTAGTACCCTTTCGCGCAGCCGAGCAATCCAGATCACGGGATAATGAAAATCATGTCGAACCGTATGAAAATTGATAATGCCCACAGACGCAGACTTCTCTTCCTCCAGCAATCCGTTTACCTTATTTTCGACGAAATATCCTTCGAACATTATCGGCAAATTTTTCATCACCGCGACTGTGGAAGCGGCGTTTTTTGCATTCGAGATACTTCCGCTATTTTTCTCGAATAAACTGTGTTGCATCAAAGGCAGGAACGGGAGCGAACAAAGCGCCGTTAATCGTCTTTCGCCTGCCACTTGAGCGCTTTCATCATCGATTTATAAATGTCGCAGTAGTTTTATTTGTCCACCGAGCGCTGTGGGGAGCCGTCGACGTCGATGTAGGCGTCGGCGTCGGCGTCGGCGTCGCGAAGCCCCTCATGCATGTCGCTAATCTCGTTATCGTCAACACCGTATCGCCCGCTTTCTGGGAGCCCCTTTTTTCGCGTAGCTCGCTTGTACCATTTTTCGCGTATACGTATGCATCCGTTCAAATCGTCAAATCGACGAATCTACAACCGTAACGATCCGTTCACGTAGAGCATCTCTCGCCAGGCACAAATTCTCTGTGTCACTCAAGTAGCACGCGAAACTTGATACGATCATTTTGCCTGATCTGTAATTAAGCGTTTCGTATTATAATGTACAGGAGTTTGTCTGTGACCCTTGCGTTTTGACTTTTACCTCGTTCTGTTTGAAATACGTTAGGTGTGTGTATATAATAATGAAAAAATATATTGCAGATGCTCACGCATTATTTACAATATTAATTGTGACTTTGTAAGAAGAATGGCTTGCAAAGGTTTACAATGGCTTCTAGGTAGCGATGGTTATGGCGGGTTGAATGGAATATTTTTTATGTCTTTAGACGATACTTACATGTATGACGAAGACGCACGGTGCGGAGGCGCAGGTGGCTTAGGCCCAGGACCAGGTGGACAGCATTGGTACGACGAGCCACCGTACGAGTCTGATCCTGAAGATTTTCTCATGGGAGCTAGCGGCGGACCGGTTCCAACTGCAACTATCCAAAACGGAAGGTGAATGTCAAACATTTGTTTAATCAAAACATGAAGAAATGAGCGATGCGTTCACTAAATTTCATTTAGAGATGCACTACCAAGATAGACACCTTGAATTCTTACGAAAATCGTATCAATTCTGGTATATTTTAAGCAATATTACCATCCTTATTTTATCGTACATTTTATTTCAGAACTAATCAGTATGACTTTGCGACTATATTTAATTTAGAACATATTGTGTATCTCACTGATTAACTACGCCCGCATGCGACATTACGAGTCTTTCACTCGCCATCACATCGTAGTTAGACGTTGGCAAAATGCAACATTAGAACTAGACCAATTAAATACGTCTGACGTTGGCGTTTGACCGGACCGAAATCACGGCAAAACCATGATCGATCGAACTGTAACCGCAGGGTATGTTTCACGCTGAACCTGAGGCCGGAGAATAGGGGAGAGGGTGTGATTTCCCTCCGCACAGCCGGCGACATCAGCCTGCCGAGGGACCGTTCAAGGAAAGGAGCGACGTCGACGATGCGAGGGCTGATTGTTCCGCAGGGTCACAATAATCCACCGACCATCATACCGCTCACGCATTCGAGGGCTTCTCGAGAAAGTGGCGATTACGCGAGTAGCGACGTCCAGGTAAGTCGATTTGCGTGGATCGCTCTCGTACGACAAAGAATTACCACGTCGTTCATTAACGTTTGGTGTCTTCTTTCGTCATCGAGTAGCGACGCGCCGACGGAGATCGTAATTGCAAAGGAAAAATATGTGATAGAACTGCGCCGTTCAGAGATTATAGGGAACGTACGTAGTAGTAGTGTATCTTTATCTCGCGTTTTTTCCTCTGCCACGTATCGCTCAAACGTTTTTCGTAACGAGTATACTGTGAGAGTGAAGAACTGTGTACTGTTTTCGCTGAAACGGTGGTCGGTCGTATAAAGTGTCTTCAGTATAGGGTGATGGAGCTTCCTTGCCTATAAGTGGGAATCTATTCGGATGGTGTATAGACGGTGCATAGACTCAAGGGTGTAGGTCAAAGTTACGAGGCATAAAAACCGTGTATAGTGCCGTCGGCGTGTCATCGATCTCGAACTCGGGAGATCGATGTAAAACGCGAGCGAACCTTGGCCACGTAGGGAAAGATGAGAATTTCGGGACGTACGACTCGTATAACATTGGAGAACAGCGACGACGAGACTGATGGACTCGCTACGCAGAGGTCCAGTTCAGAATATCGTCGTAGCAGCATATCGTCAACACAGTCGTAATAAAAAAGGAAAAAAAGAAACAGTGCCCTTACTGTCCCGAAACCTCGTAGATGTCGGCTGCCTTTGACGTTTAGCTGATATTGGACATTATTAACTGTTATAGTACATCCATAGAACACACAGACCGTAGAAGTACATTAGTCATCGTTCTTTATGGCATAACATAACACACCGAAAGTCATTTCTTCCATCGTCTCCCCTTCACGCTCAATGTACTTCTCTATCTCTCTCTCTCTCTTCTCTCTCCGTCTCTTTATCCTCCATCTTTCTCTATCCACCTATCTCTCTCACTCTCGTGTGACCTCCGCGCACCGTGGAGCGCACGGGAACGTAGAAAAGTGGACGGGAGCGCCTGACTCTCGCGGGTGCCCGTGTGATTTATTTAATTTTCGTGGGGGTACGTAGTGCGGCGCGAGCTCGAGACTGTCGACTGTGTCGGTGGACACGAGCAGGAGCGACCAGCTTCCGGCGGGTGGTCGTCAGACTGAGCGCCGTTCAGGTCACGACCGCCGCCACGACCACCGTCATCATCATCATCATCATCAGCGACACCACCATTGCTACCACTATCGGCCGGCTGAAAATCGTCACGACCGTCAACACGCACATCACCGTCACTGTCATCGCGAACACCACAGCCCAACCTTACCCCGATTCAATCAACCTCGCCGCGCTACGACAATTCCCGCCGTTACCGCTGGCACCGGCGTTACATCTGTAACGTCACAGGGGTCCAACGCGCGACATCATTCAATTTCCAAATACGTTCGTATTTGCCTGCGCGCCTACATTACCGCTCTCGCTATTACGCGCCCCACTAACCCACTTACCTCTGGCCCTGTGTGATTGCATGCGGCTGCACCCCAGGCGTGTTTCCACATAACGCGTGCACGACGCGTTTGACAAGCCTCGTTTGCCCGATAATAGAGCGCGATTCTATTAGCTGGGCATTTTTGCGCGAGCCCGGGATCTCTCACGAGCGGTCCCGTTTAATCGCAACTTGCGACTCCGCTTGATCGGCCGATCACGGTAAATCGGACGAAGGCGGCCGATTTAAATGCGCCGAAATGCACCCGCGTGCACACGTATATGTATAACCCACCAACAGATACCCCGGGTATCTTCGAGTCAAAGAGCGAGAGATTTGGCGAAAATTAGATGCGTGTACCGGAGCGCGTCGTCCTGAGAAAGGGTGACGGGAAAGGTGGAGGGTCATGAATATGGATTTTTCGCGGTAACTCCCAGGATGCGCCATTTAGTGGGTCCTTGTTTCGTTCCAGTTACTTTCCACCTCCGTGAGCTTTCGCACCCCCTGCGCATACACACCTGACACCAGTGCGGCGGCGGCGGCGGCACTCGTTTGTGTATTTAAGCCCGCTCGCGATCACCAGCCATGCCTCTGGATGTGGATACGTTCCTTGGCTTCGTATACATGTGCGCGGACGCTAGTGCTGCCAGGCCGACAGCCTGTGTGCTCCCGTGTTTGTTTGTTGCTTTAACCAATGAGATCTCACGGCCCCTTCACCTTGCCCGTCCGGATTCTGCTGCGTCTGCTCTAATCGGAAAAAATGTCCCTTATTCATCGTCGACTTTAACGTGTGCCAAGGATTCGGATATAATAGGGAATTCGGGTCAGCTGGGTTGATTGGCTCGCCGCAATTGCCTACGGCTTCGTGAGCATTTCTATCGAATTTAATCGCGCAGCGCGTTTCGCGACACCGCGTCACGCTAAGAGATTGCATTTTACCGTGAAAAACATGCCTTCATTCAATTTGTCACGGCTAACCGTTCAAAAGGTCGTTCATCACGAGAACGCGTCGCCGTGAATTTTTAAAACAAAGTCGCGCGCACAATTTCGCCGGATACGAGCCTGAACGGCCGTGTCCGGCGATATTAAAAATATTTTATTGCCGCGCCACGCCAAATTACTCTTCTATTCAGTTTTTTTAATCAGCGAAACAGTGCTTTTTCGGTAAGCCCCCTCGCGCCACATTCGGCGACTCACGATGTCAATTTGCGATTCTAATTCCAACATCAAGCTCCTCATAACACTGACAATCCACCCCTCTCGCACTGACCCGACCAATATTAACTGTATGACTAACACATCTAAAGCGGCGTGACCTGTGGCCGGTACCGGTTCCTCTCGTAACACGCAACTCACCTCCTTCCTCCCTTCATTAATTTATCGAGTGGTGGCCGTGGCGTAGCCCCTTATACGATCCCACTCTCACGTTCCCCTTTTTAGCCCGGGTACACACGTACCGGGCCTGTTTGTTTTACTACACGTGCACGCGTGACTCTTGTACTCTTACATAACCATGTCCCATACACTACTACTACTACTACAAAAACAAATGCTAATAACACAGTTATACCTGCTACCATTACCGTTGTTACTGCAATTACTATTTACACATCGATACAGCTGCCATATTAAACTGCTCTATGGGTGAACACGCTAACCCTTCTGTACAATTGACCATTAACTCTGAACACTCGCTCGGACATGTCGAAAAACTTTATAACTCTTCTAACCAGCATTCGCGCAGCTACTAGACGTCTGATAGAGCCCCGCTTTTCTGTCCTTCTCTTTTTCTTCTTTTTTTCTTTGTGTCTCTCTCTTTCTCTCTATCTCTCTTTCTCTCTGTCGTATTTCTCTCCCTCCTCTGTTCTTCTTTCTCTCTTTATCATTACACGAAACTAGAGAAACCATCTTTCTGCGAGTATCCAACCGTTTTTAGAGCCGGAGCAGCGGCGAGGAGGGACTTTCGCCGAGCCAGAGCAGCGACTACGAGGATCAAGAAGAGCTTGAGAATCAACACTCCGCAGCCGTACACGCAGTACGTGACCATATGACAATCCTCCTTTTCAGAGAATGTTCACTTCCCGTCTGTCTCTTTTTCTCTGTATGTCTTTTTTTCACTTACTCACATTTTCTGCTCTTTCACTCTTTCTCTCTCTCTCTCTCTCTCGCTCTGCCTCTTTGACCTCCCTGACTCTCTTTCACCTCTGTCTATATCTCTGTCTCTTTACACTCTCTACCATCACTGCCCTGCATGGAAACCTTATACAGTACACACATAGTGTTGCATGATCTTGTTTACATACTGTAGATTTGGGCTGGAACTATACGAATATTGCATATTTGAACATATTGCGGGTACTCGAAAGCTACGAGTAAACGTGGAATATTAGAGTATCCAAATTCAATAAGAGAAATATGCGACTACCCAAGTATTGGTGTTCGAATATCACGTGCATCCGAAGATTCGAAATAAATAGGCGAAGACAGTGAAAGATGTAAAGTGTTCGAATACAGAAATATTTGACCAATAGTTCCAGCCGTACTGTGTATGCATCTCTTCAATTCAGCATAAGGGTTACTATATTTGTACATATGTACACACATATTGGAGGAATGAAAAGGAAAAATAGAGAGAATGACGCGAAAAGACACCGCCACCGTGGTCGTCGTCGTCGTGGTTTGATGCATGCCACGAGCTGGCCGAGTACGTTTGCCTTTTCCGTAGATTGGTTTCGTTGCCTCTTGCATATGTATAGAAACTCGCCTCTTCTCCTCCTTTTGCGCCGATGCTAGTCTAAAGGCAATCACCGCTTCTTCCGTCACGTTAGATATTCTACCTCGACATCTTCACTGCTAGAGATACACGCAAACGCTCACGCTTGGGAATGGGATGCCTTAACGTACATTCTTCATGCAACGAGAATATATCTATCAACGATATATATACAAATATATATTATACATACATCATCTATGAATAATACGTATATTTGTGTGCGACATATATGACCATACATTCACATAACACGCGCGTCACGCACTCTCCACCGACAAGTCGACGTCGCCGTGGCGAGGCTCGTTGTCAGATGTGGCCAGGTCCTATTCCACAGTAACGTATATATGTGTATCCTCGTACGCATATATACGCGTATAAATATGTTCTCCGCGAACTCGTGCCGAGCGTAATAATTGTTGCATGTCGTCGAAACTGTCAAGACTCGAAGACGTCCTAACTTTTGCAGGATTGCCCTCTTTTCGACGACAACCGAGGAGCTGCTGTCGCCTGGCGCGACAGCGAGTGCCGCTGACAGCCATGCAAATGACACGCTCGTCCCAAGACAGCGTGGCTCATACCAATATCGGTTCGAGTTCGACCGTGAATTGCGTAATGACAGGACAACACGTCCGATAACAGTTTTCGATATCGTGCTTAATGAACGATGGACGAACTTTTTACGATCGACACAAGGAACGCTCGTGCGGAGCAGCTCCTCGGCGTAATTACCGTGACGTCTATGTTGCGGCGCCCCTTCACCCCCTCACCTATACACCTTTGACCCTTCGAACACCTCTTATCTAAGCGACCGATGCACTTCGGCTCAAAACGTGCCACCGACCTGACACTGCTCGTGGTCGGCAATGGTGCACGTTCTCTCGCTATATCTTTCTCACATTCTCTGCCTATCTTTCCTTCTCTCTCTCTCTCTCTATCTTGCACACACACTTTTTCTCACTCCCCCATCCGTCGCTCTCTATACGTCTCGGCGACGACCACAGGCGAGTCAATTAAAATTTCCAGTCGGAGGCCAGCGCCCTGCTGGAGGGTGACGCTAGGGCGGGCATCGCTGGACGTGCAAGGAATCTGAGGCACGACGTGCAACGGAAGATCTCGAGGCTTCGACAGGACCGGACGTCCTCCGAGGCCTTTCCGTGCAGCGCGAGCAGCGTCGAAAGCCTGCCTAGCGGAAGCGGCTCGAGCACACAAGCCCTGGTTAGGGCAGGAAGCAATCACAGCTCGATATCCTGTGAGGACAGGGACGCCATCAGCCCGACCTCCATCGGACCTGTCCTCTGTAGGGCGAGGGCACTAGTCGACTACACCCCCAGCCCATACGACAAGGACGCGCTCAAGTTTAAGGTTCGTCTACCCCAGCGAGAGGTGTAATCGAAGTTTATCGTTCTAACCTAACCCGGCCGGCACCGCGACACGGCGCGGGGACACGATGATGGCTTCTTCGGCGAAGGACACTTTTCTTCACTTTCCCTTGTCTTCTCTTGTCCGTCGTGTCAGCGGGCGGCCGGAGACAAATTGCTTATGAATAACGATCTTCGCGATTAGTATGTAAATCGCGGATCATCACTGTCGACGCATATTTTATAAAGTCTGCGCTCAAGGTAAGTGAGTGCCGGTGCACGAATGAGAATCGTTTTGCTGATATTTTCTGGTTCAATCGACTTTCATTCGCCAACGAAGAAAATGGTTTATGACTGTTGATCGCAGTACGCATCTTATGAACTGAATAATGTCGTCGACTGTGTCGAGGTTGTCAGTGTAGCGAAAACGTCGGTCGGTCGCGCGAGGGCGAACGTGCAAGGCCACCGGTAGCAATTATAGGAGACTGTTACGGAATCGTCTCAGATAGCATTTCGATATCGGGGTCAAAGAGCGATTCCCTTTGAAGACCCCTGCCCACGCGTGAGAAACCTGAAGATCACGGTCTTGTTACAGAAAGGGGACATCATAGACGTAGTGCAAATGAATAAGAGCGGACTCTGGAAGGGCGTCGTGCACAACAGGATAGGCCACTTCAAGTTTATAAACGTCGAGATACTGAACGACAGGGTACCGAGGCGTGGCGAGCCGGAGAGGGGAAAGTGGGGCCAGAGATATAGGCAGAAACCCGGCTCCGTTCAAGAGCTCTTACAGAGAATGAATCTTCAGGTAGAGAGCGATATCTTGCCCCGCACGGCCCGAACAAACTGATTCGCATTTGCATCGCTTCGAATGGAAAACGGAGGCGCCCGCTCTTATACGTTTCTTTATTTTCACTCGTTCGCCTTCCTCTTTCCATGTATAATGCGGCGTACAACTTTCGATAGCTACAGCGAAAGTCTTTTCGATCGTTTCTCTCTTTCCCGTCGAATCCCATTGGCCGTCTCTGTCGTCCCCGCTCCGCCGTTCCTTTCCCTCCGCTGCCAGTGTCGCAGTTTATTATCTCGCTCTTTCCTCCGCGCTACTTCGCCTCTTTCTCCCAATCGATCTCCTTTTTGTCACTCTACCATTTCCTTTTTCGCCTCCCCTCCGCCCCTCTATCATTGTCTCGTTCAACTGCCGCGCGTATTCCTCTTCCGTCGCCTTCCTTTTTACTCCCACGCGCTCTCCTTCTTCTTCCACTTTCGATTTGGCAGCAGATTAGCCTCGCCCGTGATTCACTGTCGAAGCTTTAAGACCCGCAGCGTCCGACGAGATGACACAGAAGAAAGAGAGAACAGAGGGTGGATAAGTAACTATCGAGAGACAACGGAGATAAAGAAATCAGTAAACAATTCGGTAACAGAAGGAAAAGAGAGAACGATCGAAAGACACCCGAAGCCATCCTAGCGAGTGCCCATATTTCTAATTTATGTCATCAGAATCGATCGCTCAATCATCTCGTCCACTCGCGCATTCTTTTTCACCGGGCAATCGCACAAATCCTTAAATCTGAAACGACTTCCGTGACTGATAATCGCGTGAAACGATATCTTCCAAAGCGGTTAGCGAAGTCGTTGAGTGTCCCGACAAGAACACCAGCGGGGCTGACAATCGCTGACGTGTCTCGCGGACGGCAAACGCGCGCTAAATTCAAATTAGTTATTCAGCACGATGATTACGTTAATTGCGCCGCGCGACGGCGGACAGTATATATAACGAAAGTACGAACATTGTGGTTACGCAGGAGCACATCCCAGTTTTTGTGTTGAACGGATACGAGGATTTGGAGCTGTTCAGGGAATTGGAACCGGCGGACCTCGACTACCTACGCATACATCAGCCCGAGCATCGTGCCAAGATACTGACCGCCGTGCAGCTGCTACACGACCTTCAATGTGAGTATTCGGATTCGACACGCTCTCTCGCCGCCCCGCTCCCTCCATTCATCCGGCGCTATCTACGTTCACTTTGTCCCAATTACGCGTCGTAGCGGACGCGGCCCGAATACCGTACTCGCAAAATTACACGTGTACGTATTAGATACGTACCTAACGATATGTACACTGACAGGGCAGCGAGACCCCTAACTCATGTTTTCTCGTTCCTAAGTAACGTGGAATTAGCTCGCCACTTCGTCCGACCGTGTATGATCGCTCAGCTTGCCCGAATCGAAATGCACGCGGGACTACGCTTCTTTTTGATAATCCCAATTTTTATACCCCGAGCACATTTTTCATGTATCGAAATGTCGAAGTTTGGAACGTACCGAGTAATATGTATACCAATGAATTGTCAATAAAGTATTTGTTGTAATACTCATATCTTGAAAGTACTTGTGCTTGTTCCGACGTTCTTATTAATGCGCTTGTCGGGTTTTGGGTCTTGGACGTGTTTGAGAGAGTCAAGTGACGTCTGGTGATGAGGCTGTATAAGTTTCAGGTTTTCTTCTGACAAGACTCTATGTTATCGCACATATCGACACGGTTACAGACGAAATAGTACTACCAACTGCACTGACGCGCCTTCTCCCGGGTGTCAGATCTACTTTCAGTTCGCCAGCTATTTTGTACGACACGCTTAAGTACGCGTCACTTGAGCGCATTAACGTCCGAAGAGGCGCGCACCTCTCACACATACTCGCATCTCGAAGCTCGAACGCCTTTCGGCACTGATACCTCATAGATCACAGACCTTTGAGCCGCGGACACGTCCGACGATACGAAAAACATCCAAGGCGTCAATGAAGTAACCATTAACGGCAATTCCGATCTACATTCGTCGACCATCAATTCACCCACGACTCACCGACTCGCTCATTCATCAGACCGAGAAACACCCTTCGTACGAATCTAGCCACGCGCGCAGAAGAATGCTCTCCCTCCGTATGCATGGCCAGAAACGGGAAACATTCTCCCGTCGTTAATCCACGTCAGCTAATCTCCCCGCTCCCCGCTTACGCACTCACGCATCCACTTTCTTCTCGTCCAACCCCCGACAGCCGGCAGCGAGGGCGACCTGGCCTCGAGTTCGGAGGGCGACGAGGTCAGCCGACTGGTACTGACCTCCGGCCAGACGTCGGGACACTGTTCGCCGTTCAACCGCCGCCAGTTCCCGCGGGACTCGGGCTGCTACGACGCGCACAAGAATCCCACCAGCCGGCGTGCCGTGAGTCCGGAGTCGACGACGACGACCAGCAGCGGCGGCGCGACGACCAAGCTGTCGAGGGAGAACAATCTGGACTCGACCGCGCAAACCAAGACGCCCGGCGGCGCGGCGGCGGCGGGCGAGGGCGTCGCTCTGCCCGACGCCAAGGACGACTTCCATCCGAACATCCCCATCACCGGCAGCGTCATCGGCCAGAAGGAGGGCCAATTCGAGAAGTCGCCGCTGCTGCGCGGCGGCAACGTCAGGTTCATCGCGAAGCGAGGCAACTTCGGCGAGACGGTGGTGATCGAGGACGCCTGCGAGGCCGGCCAGAAGCTCGGCGGCATGGTCAAGTACGTCGTCGGCGGCAGCAGCGAGCTCGGCCTTGAAACTGCCGGCACCGCCAGCGGACTCAGTCAGCGGGGCTGCTTGAGCGAGAAGTCGAGCGACTCCGGAGTCAGCTCGTCCAGCATCAGCTCCGCGCCACCTCCCAGGGACAAAGTTGCCCTGGCCGGCGCCGGAGGAGTTTCCGACTCGCCGACCAAGAACTTCGCCAATTTCACTAGGGCCTCGCCGACGTCGCAGGCCGCGGCTAATAAGGGTCAAGCCGGCAGCGACGGGAGCTATCAGTGAGACCACTAGCCGCTCTAACGATTCTTGCACCTTGGCTACTGATGTCATTGCCTGCGCGAACTTGATATCAAAAATTCATCGCCTCCGGGACACGAAGGGTATAAACGAGCGTTTAGATAAATGAGTATTGATTGCCTCTGCTTTGGCCATACGTACACCGGCACTCGAACTGAGGAACAAGAATCGTCTTCTTTATCTCGCGGTCTCGAATTTGCGTATCAATATAAGTCTGAACAACGGCGGCAGCTACCTGTGAGATGCGATTGTCGATCTTACTCTGCCAATCGGATCAACGATCGAGCGTTTTGGCATTGGGATGACAGGTACGTTTCGACAAGTAGATATATCAACGTCATGTCTTTGACTCGCGTCATGAAAACACTCGACTTCGCACTTCCGAGAGAACTCTAAGAACGGATAATTACGCGTAAGTACCTCCAATTCTGCAAGATATTACGGGACGAACGGCCGTTTACACTGAATGCGAGACACATATATTTGCAAATATTAGTCAAGTTCGAGAACCTTCGAAGCTCTCAAAGTCCAAAACACTTTCCAAACATTGAGTTCCGGAGAACAATAATGACGAATTACTGCCAACAGTGGTACAATTTTCAACCAAATTTTTAACCGAAAATCAATCCACCCGCGTAAAGTCCTTCACTCTCCGAGCCTCATATTACGTCATAACTCTCAAACCACATCCTCAACAAAGAGTACCAACGGAAATGATAACGGTACAAACGAACCTATAGAAGCCTATAATTCGGCGTCAGGCAACGGCAACGTATACGGGTCTACAATCAAAACGATCAAACGGATTTCCCAAGATCGGTTTATCGACTCGGCCGAGCGCGTTACTCTTCAATTTCTCGCATGCATAGCGAAGCAGCGGCGTACGAACAGAGCACGCCCAGGCGCCGGCAATAATCCTTACTGCGCTCGCGGAAAGGAGTACGTTACTCGAGGGAAGGAATCCTTGTTTCGCTATTCTCACTCTGAATTTTTGAGCACATTCGCGCGCGCGCAAAGGCGCTGGCAGACGGGGAGTCAAATTTAAGTAGTTTCAGCAAGGACTCCCCAGAGAGCTGGCGAAGTTTCTCGAAGGTTCGCGTCCGACTTCGGGGCGGAACGAATTTGACGGTGTTAGGAAGATATGAGGAAAAACCGGCGTGGGTAGGTTGGCGGAATGAGACAGGGGGGAAGAAATGACGTCACTGCCGGTCATCGTTAACGCGCGATCTCTTCTAACGCTTCTTCGACACACCCCCCTGCTAAAGTACCGCGCCCGCGTGGCGTTCTCCAGGCGGATGGATAGTCGATGATAATTGTAAGCGAAAAATACTATGTGATATGTTAGCAATATGCGATAACGAATTTTTAAGTACGAGACAGTAGAGTAGGTAGGGGAACGGCCGGCGGGCATGACGGCGAATTGCTTGCGGCCGTCGCGACGCGTACAATAAAGGATTTGCGTGGGATGTGATGAGGGAAACGCGAAGCGGGACATTCCGACGGTGTCCGTTCTTCTTTTCTACGTGCTAGCTTTACTTCTCGGGCTCGCCCACCCGACACCTGCCGCGCTCTCGCAGTTTAATCGGGGTGTCGCGCGTCCGTAAGAATCACCATGTCTTTCTATCTCTCTCTTCGCTCGCATTGCCGAAAACGCCGAGGGAGAAGTCCGACAAATATTTCTCTTATCACGGCGAACCTCTTCCTAGTGCGAAAACGGTCGGAGCAAATGCACTCGCGCTGTTCAGGTACAGATACGCACCCTCTTCCCGGATTTGCCTTACAATACATGGAGAGATTGTAAGTAAGTGGGTCATACGCCGCGGAGTCTGTACACGCTGTGCCCGCGTGTCATCGGATGAACGTAAAATCGATGCCTGCGGAGCGTTAGTGTTACAGAGTCGACGGAATAAACTCTGCATTTACAATATCGACGTGTATTTATATATGGGAACGGTCGTTCTTAATTGGACAGGCATGGCCGGGTGCATTGTTCCTCCTCGTTTCAGTAGACTTGCTTCTCGAGTTCTCAGGATCCATTTGGTGCGCGATGTACGCTCGTCCCGATTCCCTTTTTCTTGCCGCGCACGCTGATTTAATTTCACGGTGACGGCTACGCGATTAATCAGACACGCGATCGTCGGATTTGCGATGTATCGCGTACGAGTGCGCGCACGTTCTTTCCAATTCCGCTCTGTTCGATCCGCGGGAGGGAATTTGTCCTTCGACATTAACGAACCAAATACTGCCAACGCAAACGTCTCTGCTAAAAAGAACCGCGATCGTCGTATCTCATCGAGTCGTGGCGCTTTCGGCTCTTTTCTAAATGTATTCACACGGCCGCGCTAATGATTTTGTAGTTAATTGAACGTTTTCTTACAAGCGCGGATAAATTGTGTTTTGCTCATTGTTACCTGGCATCTTAACTATCCTTCGATATATTTCGAGAATCACACAAATTCACATTACGCAAATTGGACGAATAGTAGAGTTAGAATGACTTGAATGACAATATACATAACGAACAAACCATCTTGCGAACGGACACACCATCTTTCGATGAAATTCAACACCCTTATCACGGTGCACGCGTTCCATCAAAACTTGAAAGAAATCCGGAATGCATGACCTGCTATGAGAAAATCAATCGACTGCTCTAGACGCGACCTAACACATCCTCTGCCGTTCTTCCGCGTGCACGCGTACAAGCACATAACACAAAGCCACAGACACACACACGTGCGTACCAATCGTGTAAACGAAACCTCGGGAAAATCCAATTTGTCTACCGATGCACGATTTATTACTCGGCCGGACGATGCCTTATGAATATTTTAGCGCCGCTTCTGATTCATATGATTTCTTCCTGTCGTCTCTCTGGATGATATAGCGCGCGAATCGACTCGGCGAAAAAAAAAAACACAAAATAGAACGCTCAGAGATGGAAGTAATAACGTTAATCCATTCTCTTTTGCATCTACCCACGTATGCGGGTTCTTCAATATGTATGTATCAATCTGCAGGCCGACGATGGCCGCGGTCGGACGACGTATCTCTTTCTCGCCATTACGAGTCTTTGCGATAACAATTTTACAATATCGACAATCCCCCATCGCCGATCGGACCGTTGGAGCCGATCGGGCACGATGGTTAAAACTTCTTGTAAATGTGTACATTGACCATGGACCGCAGCGGGAGAACGTTGAAAGTTACAAAGATTTTGTATATACGATAAATACGCGTAGAGACCTAAACGATGTTTTGTATTGAGCCCCAACTTTGCCAAAACTTAAGACTAGAGCCTATATATATATACATATATACATATACATATTACAATATATTATATAAATATAAATAGATATAAATATAATTATAAATATGAACATAAATATAGATTATAAATATACTATGTTACAACGTTGGATCTTATGTACATCTTTTGTATAGTGTAAAGCGATAGAGTGAATTTTGAAGGCAGGCGAGGCGAAGTCGAGAGAATGGGAGAGAAGTGCGGGATTAGATAGACACCGATCGTTACGGAGGGGGGAGAGAGAGAGAGAGGAGAGAGAGAGAGAGAGAGAGATCTTAGCGATGAGATGAGTACCGCTATATAGTATGCCTGTAAATAATATGAATATGTGCCCGTTCCCGCGTGGGAACGATATCGACTTTTGTCGTCGGCTGGACAACCTGCCTCGACCGAACTCGATGACGTGCGCTAACGATCACGATTTAGGCGATTTAACGATGTTGCATGTTCGACCCACCTTTTCCATCATTATTCAGATTTCGTAGTAGCGCATGGCCGTGCGAGCTGCGCGCTTTCTTTTTCTAATGATTCCGTCGCGCGCACTCGTACGCGCGTAAAAATTACGGCGGAGCATGATAGATAGATTGAGGCAAACAAAAACAACAAATATATATATGAATATAAAATTATATATATATATATATATATATACGAGTACATAGGTATGTATACACGTTGTAAGGCGTCCAATGATGCATCCCGATTATGTTGATACTCGAACGAAGAAAAAGCGACACCCGTTTTCACGTCCAACACACCGCCATTCGTATCTTTCCTTTGTCATCGCGAAAGGTTGCTTCCACCGATTTCGACTTTTGATTTACGGTCCTTATCCGGGACCCCGTCTTACCGATACCGACCCCTCGGAAACCAAGACGCATGACGTTCCCATCACCGCCGCCGATTGCACTTCAATCCCGACTGCGATTGATCATTTTCCGGCCGCATCGCTGACGGCTCTAGTTGATAAGCTATTGAGACTTCGTTTGTATTCGGCGCGCGAACCCGCTCCAGCGCCTACTTTCTTCGTCGAGCGTATGGAGAGCGAGGATCGAAGAGTTCGAGACTTTTTCGCCGGGCGAGCGAGTCTAAGTAGTTCTCCGGTTATTGTGGAATTCCCGTTGTAAGCGACTAACGCCATTAATTCTTTCTAACGAACGCTAAGTCAATAAACCTTCCGCTCCGAACGGCTGGCGAACTTCAAATTCCCGATACATCGAACTCGAAAGTCTTTTCAGCAGTGTACAGCCTCTTCGATCCGATCGCTTTATACAGGTCATTTTCTACGTCTAGCTGATAAGCCGTCGAAACTTAATTTGTACCGGACTCGAACGAGTTGGCGCGAGAACGAAGGGAACGGAGCTTCAAAGGATACCGAGTTCTTTCGCGACAGTTTCGACGACGAGGACTCGAGGATCCCGCTCGAAACGTTCGTTGACGATAGTTGAAGAACTTTCAGTGATATTTGCTACTGTTTATCCGTTCCGTCGAGAGTGTGTAACGATAAAAATGTAGAAAGCGAGAAGGGATACGAGACAGAAGGCGGACTAGATACGGCGGTGGGTAATAGACGAAAAACCGAGTCAAGAGGAGAGAGAAAGAAAGAGTAGGGGGATGTTAATTAGTAACGAGTTTATGAGAATACGAATAGACACGATAGTGATTTTATTAGCTCGGGAAATAACGCAAGCATTCGATGTATAAATAAATAAAGAAAGAAAACCCAAGTAAAACGATTCGTTCTAAGTGTAGACGCAGCGGGCCGTAATCGAAATAATTAGATAATTTAAGTCGAAATCCGCGGACAAACGCGAGTCGTCCGTATGGAGAGACTTTAAAGCGAGCGAGAACGTTCGTTGCGGCACTTTGCTTGGCTGAATAAATAAAAGTGATGTTAACGAGGAGAAACGGTGGGAGGATTATTGAAAAAAGGTAACGGCGAACGACGAGGACGCGGTGAACGGTCCGAAGTCGCCATCGCGAATAATTCAACTCTTAATTTAGCGTTCTAGTCCAGAATTTCCGTTTTCTCGCGACGTTGAACGAACGACACATACATTAGACACGATGCATACACACGACACACGACACGATGTACATAATGGTAATGGAAATAGTTATACGTGGTGAGGACAAGATAAACTGCAGCAAGAAGATTTAGAGTTTGCGGCGACCGCACGCGCAACTACGAGGAATACCTTTTTATAAGCTGATTTTGTATTTATTGATTAATTGCGGGGTTTATAGAGGTCACGAATTCGTAATTCTTAACGTATCTCAGTTCTCGTATGGTTTCTGACGATAAGTGTTAATTTATTGACTGTGAATAGAAATAAACGAATGGAAGAATCAAACGAGAGCACCTTCACGTTATCGTTGTCATTTTTCTCCGCCGCTCAACTCACCATCAACCCGTCCCGTATCTCTTCCAGTGTTCCGCGGGCGTTCATGCAGGGCCAGAAGACTGGTGCACGTAAGTATTCAAATGAATATTAATCGTAAATACTCAATCCCTCTTTTGCTACCGGAAGTGCAGTACAAACCAGCATTTCTAAACTCCTACAAACTTTACCCATGTTTCCATAATGGAACAAATGCGAACGTACTCTAAAATGTAGAAAGTGAATTTCTGATCGGAACATCTGCTTCCCCGTTTCTAAACTCCAACCTGTAAGCTTATCAACGCAAAATTTACATTACTTCCGGTCAGTTCCACTAGAACAAAACTTATAACATTTACTTCGTAAACTCGTATACAAGCAAATCAAGATTTCGTCCGCATTGACGTGCACTCCATCGCGCTCTTCGACTCCAGCGGCAGTCTGAAATTTGGCAGCGGTGTGCGACAAATCGCGCGACAACTACCACTCTTATCATCAACGCTGTTCGGTATCGCCGAGCATCTAGGATGCGGCGCACGTCGTTGCGCATTTCTGGAAACGGTAAGGGAAGGCGGGAATAATTAGACGTTTCTTGTCGCGTCCGATTAACGAGCTCGGCGCACTTGCCAAGCGGCAACCGTCTCCGTGTTAAGCGTTACGATGTCGTTCCATTCTGTCTGACTGAGAGCACCGGGCGAGTGGAGAGAAAAAGAGAGGAAGAGGGAGCGAGAGACAGAGAGAGCCTCTTTAACGCCCGTTACGCGCCGGCATTAATGAGAAGAAGTTCGGAGTGACGAACGACTCGGCGTCTTCTTGCAACTTCACCCGCGACGAACTTCAGCGCCCGGTTATCTCGCGCACTTACAAAGATATCCTCTTGCTTAACTGCCACCGTGCCACCCCGCACCCCCGGGCCCGCAGCGCGGCTCCATGTAATTGCGGCGAAACTTGTTGGAAAACGTAGCAGCCGTTTGTCGCCGCGATCCAGTCGTTACTCTGCCCTCGAATTGACCCGACACTTCCCTCTTACTTTTTTCTAGCTTATCGGAATGGCTTCGGCGACGAGCACGGCATCGGGGATAGATATAGATCCGATGCCGGCGCCTGACGACATTGAAATCACACTTTCCGACGCCGCTAATAGAATTTCCCTTATGCGAACCATTTTCTCTTTCTTCTCTTCGTTCCTTTTCTCTTCCTTCAACTCTTCCCGCCGCTTGATGTTCGAAGCGCGGCTCGCGAAAGAGACTGAATGATAAGGTTGCAAGGCGGTTGAGGGTTGAGAGTATAAGGGACTTGCGCGTGAGGACGGAAGAGTTCAACGGTAAGGAAACATTTTCTTTATGAAAGTACGAAGATGGTCATTAAAATTCTCATTAAACTCGTAGCTTTTTACGTAGAAACGTCATGGCGGGCCAACTTACGACTCGGTGCCCGTTTAAACGTTCAAGATTAAACGGTGAGTTTATGTTGGTATCGTGTTTATCGTAGAACGAGCAACGCGACATGCAAGACTGGTTCAATTGAGACGAGAGCCAACTGACCTATTCCCTGAAACGAAAGAGCGGAAACGTCTCGAGCATTGTAAACTGTGCTGACGTGTGTATTGCGTCCTATGTTAATCGTCTCGAGCTTCAGCGGCAAGCCATCGAATTGCACGCGTACGATAAAAACGAATCGGGACTACAAGTATCGCCGATTCCTTCTGTCAGCGAAGCAGAGGCGGCGGAAGACGGCACGGCGACATGTTTAAAGCGAATATAACTAAACGCGGATCCCGGAAATTTGATACCCGCGAGGTCGTTGCGATTTTACGTCGCGACCGCGAAAGTTAAATTAGATCCGGCACTCGAGGGCGAGTTGAAGAATTTGCTCGCGTGGACCGCGAGTAAAGAAACTCGTCGAGTTATTACCGTCATAATCTTGCGGCAGTAAAAAGTTCCGTCGCTCTTCGCCTCCCGCGCTTCGCCAGCAAACCAAACCCACCCTCCTTTTCTACATCAGCCCGTCTCTATCAACCCCTGAGAGACCGGGCGAAGCTTACGAATGGACACGTACATGCCATAATGTTCGGAATGATTCTCTGCGGGTGCATTTACATACATTACTAAACGCTTTTCATCGCGGCTTCTTTGAAACTCCATCCGGCATGATGAGCGCTCCTGTGCCGGCGCTTTACGATGTGATTTTCTCTTCCTTTTTGTTGATTTTTTTCGGCGCGAAAGAATTCTCTCGTCGAGAAGCCTTGGACTCTCGACGACGACGGCGTCTTTCACTGCGGAAAATTCAGGCGACACAGAAGCGTGGTTGGTGTGTGCGAGAGAGGGTCTGTTTTTCGTGCGATTCGTTCATTACGTTGTCCGTTGAGTTTTCTCTACGGATGAGATTGGCGCATCGAGCGGGCGTCTGGACGAATTAAATTGGCGAATGGTCTTCTTCTGCTCTACCTATCGTCTGCCTGTCGTTCGGCGCAGTTGTTGGGCTCGGAAATTACTTTCCGCGTTAACGGATGGACATTTAGAGTCGCGGACGTTCTGGACAAGTAATTTGAATAGACTGAGTGCTTGTTTTGTCGTCCTACCCGTTTTCTCTGATCCATCGTCTGCGTTTCGTTAAAACGATGTCGCGTTCAGGTGATGTCTGTCAGATACACATTTTCATTTGCAATCTCTCGTCTATCTGGGTAAAACCGTTTACATATTTGAGAAGCGGCGTAGTTAAAATAAATTGTGCGGTACTATTGGAAATGAGTAAAAAAGTGTACGGATCGTATATATCATGAAATATAATTCGAAACTTTTTGAACGCTCACCTGAAACCGAAATAATCCCACTAGACTTTAAGTGGCGAACAAACTTTGCAATATCGTTTTTTATCTGACAACGTCAAATTGAGGGGTACAAAAAATAGCACGAAATTTATGCGCGCACTCGTGTCATTCCGATTTCAAAATATCCCATTCCCATTTCGCCTTCGCAGCGTTCGCGAATTTAACAAGTCGGCACTTATTAATGAAAAATTATAGCAAACGTGATTGCTTTGCTCACACATTTGTATTGAAGAAAATAACTTTCCGCGTGTCTGCCATTATTATTTCATTCGCGTTCAGCTCTCAATCAGCTTGCTCGCTCTCACCTCCCGATAATACGTGGTTTTCATAAATCAATGGCGCACAAAGGCATCCGCTCCCGATTAATAGAAACGTTCCAACGGCAAACTTCAGAGAGAACGGACGATGAGTCGTAATTATGAAGAAGTCATAAAGACAAGATAAGTAATGAGGGTGCCGAGGTAGCTCGTTGCGTGCAAGAAATCACGCCAGATATTGAGGCGGATGAATCGATGTACCGGAAATTGACCTCGCAAAATGAGAAATGAGTCGAGGTATCGGGGCAAAAGTGAGAGCAAGAAAGGTCCTATTTGCACTGCATTAGTCATTTGCGATTGGAAAAATGCGGAAATGGAATATCTAAATCATCGTCCGCAATACAGGCGCTATTATGTGTGATGTACGCAATTGCTGTAAATTGCGTCCTTAATAAACAGTCAATGAATCGAAAAGAATCTACTTCAATTAACGCGATTAAGTATAAATAATTCTTTACACGGATGTTCCTACCATGTATATTGCACATCAAACACCAAAATTCCAATCCCAATTCCACATCTCTTCCTTACAAATATTACAACGAACAACGTTCAAAACAAAAATGCTTCCCGTACTCACTGCTCTCATTCTCATGCAGAACTGGCGAGCGCTTTCACGGTGAAACATACTAAAAAGCCTAGAGCGTCGTACGAACGTAAGGTAAACTTCGCGCAAGTGCTTCAATTTCAATGATAAATACTGGCAAATATTCGCCGCATGCACCTGTTGCGTCACTTCGACTAATTCGACTATCGTTCAAACGTCTCATTATGTAGAAGGATACTTGGCGACTGAACGTTCCTAGGCACGCATCAGCGCGCTAATCCGCTGAAGATAAGTTAATACACATTATGTCTCTAACGTTATCTAATCCCATCCACTTAAGCGATTATTCCATCCGTCTCTCGCATCTCATCCGCATGGGGTCGCGGACTTCAATCGCGAATCAGAATCTTTAGGCGCGTCAATCCTGCAATATGATGTACGATAAGGAAAGGATATTAAGAATAATTGTCGATCTCGAAGGAAAAGGCGAGGGACATGAACGATGAAGTGGGCTCACTCGACCGAAGATGAGCAAGCTCATCGGACTTTGCCTTCGTCTTTGTGGCCCGATCCCGATATTACGGCTAAAGGCTTCATAAATCATCCCACGGCGTGCCAAGAGCGGCCAGTACAATGTCCAGCTTGGATGGTGTCAATCCCACTATAAACGACGACCATTCCGACCGCGTGCACAGCTATCTAGCACTGTACAGCGCTCTCCATTGAAATTGCTTTGAAAGATGCATGACCGTACAAGGAGAGTCCATAAAACGGGGCCTGACATAGAATCGCATAGCATCGGTAATGTATGAAGCGTACAAACATCGCATTATTTATATACTAAAAATTGCGGTATTTCTGTCGAATCGCGCGCGGGAACGGAGAGTTTCTAAGGCAAGCGTAGTTGTATGGGAGAAGAAGAAGCGCGCGAACGAGGGCGGATAGAAGATGAAACGTTTAACTACCTGCGCGAAGGTGCGGGGGCTATAGATTCGAGCATCTATTACACTCGAGCGTGCGGCAAGATATTGAAATGGAATTTACGAGAACTATGTGTACCGGTACTCATGCTTCGTCGGCTTCATTTATCGCATGCTAATACCATGGAAAGCGTTATTAGTCCGTTTTAACACCATCGATGCTGAGGAATGTACGCTGCGCGATTATCCTTCGACTGATAGACACGTCCGCGTGGAAACGACTGATCCAAATGGAAAGCGAGTAAAAGGAAGGGAATTAACAATAATTGCCGATCAGCCGGCAGATACAAACGGTCGAGGTTAAACTGGTTCTCTCCCGACCGAGGGCTGGCGGGAACAGGAAGCACGACCATCGTCTTTAACGCTCCTCGTAGCCGACATTACGTGGCTAAAAGCTTCATAAATCACGCGTGCATAAAGGTACCACCTCGCGATGCCCTCGCGGGAACATCGCCATACTCTTTGGACTTATTCCGTAATTTTGTGCCCGCTGGCGCGGCACGACATGAGACTGACCCGCATAATACTCTTAAATCGACGCTCATTTCGATTTTTTGTGGCCTCTTGAATGGATAGAATTATGCACGGGGCTCTGACGATGGCCGGACATTTTTCGCATAAGCGGTGTAACCTTTTTCCAACGAGCAGGGCGGGACCGTTAGATGTAATGTCTGAGGGCATTAACGGTTCAATGACGACACGGTGGAATCTAACGTTTCAAGATTCGGATATTTCAGACTCGCGTTCCCGTCAGCGCTAAGTGTCTTCTTCTACGGATTTGCATAATCCGCGCGGTTAAGCAGAATTCTAATTACGAAGCTTCGCAATGTCAGATTTTTTCGCCCATTGTCAGATTCTGCACAATCTTGTATTCGAAATTTTAATTTCTACTCTTGACTTATTTTCTGATGTATCAGAATCCAGCAGCTACAGCACACCCACCCATGATCGACCAGCCCGCCGACAAGCTCATCTTTTCTCACCCGACAGATCGATCAATTCTTGCCAGGCACCGTTTGTCCGCCGGCGATAGGCGCCAAAGCCGCAAACGGCGTCGGCAGATCCGAAATTACACGACGTGCCCGTCGCTTGACGTTCTATTAATCCGAACCTATGACGGCGCCGTCATTTGCCGTAAGGGATAATACGCGCAAACGACGACTACCAGCACGAACTTCGACTACCGGCTGAATCGTTGTCCTGTCGTCGGGGCGATCGGACGACTATGGACATTGAATTTCGACGTCGCGTCGTTATACATGAGAAGCCTGAATTAATGTTACTACCGCGAGGCTGGGCGGAAGGTATGCTTTCCGCCGTTCATAAGAAATAATAAAACGTACTGCTTCTTCAGAAAACGTAATTTCTATTGTCTCCGCTGCTTCTCTTTTAGGCTTTGACTCATTCCCCTCATCCCTCTCTTTCTTTGCCTCTCAGTCGGTGAAATGTACTTTCTCTCGCTGACTCTTTAAAATATTCTTAGTAGTCGTTCGTAATGTTTCCCGCATTTCTCAGCCGCACTCCGTCGGAATTCTTCTTCTGTCTGTCCCGGTCGTCTGTTCCCTTCTTTTACTCGTTCTTCCGCTCCCAAGCCTTTCATTTTCTCTTAAACGCTTCGCGCTCGCGCGACACACGTTAGACGCCTCTTGTTCCGCCCTCGGCACGACGAGCCAAGAAATCTGAGACGGTTTTGCGTGGAATTTGGCGCCGCGTTGAAATGACTGGCAAGAGCGTGTGCCGTTGCGCGCCTTCATCTCCGTTGATTGTTATTACGCGCTGCATAGCGATATTGTGTTACCTTTGCGCACCCTCCGCACAGGCCGCTCCCGAATTGCTCAGTCCAGATGACGCCTGTTTGACGTCGAGATTGCCCGATTGATTGAACGACTTGCAATTAACAAAACTCTACTATAAAATCGGGAACTGTTCACGTATCTTCAGTAACATTGTCCCCTCTCACAGAGAACATTCAAACATAAACCCTGGTTCACCTTATCGAAACTATAAGTCCAGCGTATTAAAAACGCTCATCTTCCCGCTGATGTTTCCAAGTTCTTCAGACTTCCTCTCGTATTCCACGTTTGATCGATTTAGCCGTGAATCCGAAACGGTCCTCGCCGATGACAGCAACGCTACGATCGCGCGTCACAGCAGCGTCACTCGACTTGCATCCCCACGTGCATCCGGAGCCGGCTGCAGTTTCGCAGGCCACGCAAAGAAGCGGCCGTTTGGTCGTTACGTTCGACGAGACCATTGTCATCCGACGCTCGGAAGTTTGCGCCACGCGCACTCTGTGCCTGTCTCGCGGCCGGCGGCCGGCTCGCTCGAGCGACAGAAATGATCGTGGCCAAGCCCGGCACCTAGGACCGCACTAACCCGGCGTGCGTAATTAAACGACGAGCGACACGGTCTCGGGAAACTTCCCTCGTCGCGGCGAGCCGAGCGGATCCAAGAGTCCAGCGGGCCCGTTGTCTCATTGCCCTTCCTTCCACTCACGCTCACCTACGGCCGGTAATGTTTAATGCTATTGGCCGATAGCGCTCTCTTCGGCCCGGCAAAGTTCCGCCAACTTGACTAATTATCGGCGTCGAACTTGTTGCTCGCAAGCTGAGCAGAACAATCGTTGCTAAACAAGCTGCGGCTAGTTACCGAACTTCGCCGGGATTTCGCCCTTTGAGCGTCCAATTAGTCGGCAAGGTATGCAGATTCCGGACGCCGTACTTACTTTGCGGCCGCCGCCGAGGGCACGGGAGGGACAAGATAAAAGCCTGGAAATCAGGGGCCTTTTCGCGAAGCGATGTCTTTGAAGTCGGATGATTATATTATTAACAAATGTCGGGCACGTATTATGGTGAGGCGGGCGGGTCCTTCTCGACGGCGTCACGTGACCTTTTCTGAGGTCATTCCAGAAAAATTCACTTTCATCTTTCGGCCGCGATGCAAATGGCTCTTAGGTAATGTTTTTAGTTCATGTAAATTAGTTTAAGTTCGTAAAATTGTGCGAGATTGTACGTGTCTCGTCATACTCGAGAGAGAGAAAGAGATAAAAAGTGCTAAACGTACATGAACGTGATATTCATTTAAGTAAGGTGAGAAGATACGTTCGTGGAGATTAAGAGCAGTACAGGATTAAGGACACATTGCTCCGCTCTGCTTTCCGTATTTACGGGACACTTCGCAGACGCTGTCACGATTCCATAAAGAACTCTCTGCAACGCCGCGAACGAATCTCCGTCAGCGACCATCGACGAAACCCGTTAACCATATGCAAGCGACGGAGCTTATTCAATCGAGCGTGCATAAATGAAAATGATTCCTCTTAATATGATTTCACTAAGTAATATCGAAATGTGCCGTAGCGCGCAAGCAAGATACCAGGTGCGCTATGGGTTTAAAAAGCATTCCTCGACGGTATCCATCCGTCCATTTCATCGACAAGAGTTTTACTGCTAAGCCTTTACCTCGCCTGCTCATCCTCGTTCGTTCTACACGTTGTTTGCCGCTCACTCGTCTCGCCCCAGGGAGCACGGGAAGACGAGAAATTAATAACTTTAGCGGAGATAAAATTGAGCCACGGAAAACTTCCCTCAGCACGGCCGTCGTCGAGCGTGAAAGGCGATATTGAGTCGTCTGACAATGAGAAGAATCGTAACTCGTTCTACGTGCAGGCCGCCAGCGTATCTGCTGCTCGTTACCCCTATCGGAGTCGATCAACAATTATTATAGCAATTTGTTGCCGCTACAAAACTATATCCGACGTCAAACGATGATGGTCGTTCCGAATTTGATGATTCGCGGGCTATTTACAATTTATGTATGTATAGTAATGCAATATTCGTCCGACTGACGGTCTTTACTTCGTTATCTTCATTGGCGACCTATTAGGGCGAAATATGGAATTAAAAGCGAAATGCATTTCCGCGATGAGGCACATTTGATGGATTTGTCAACGTTTGAATGTCCGACTGATAAGTAATGCAGTATGTATTTTCGCATATTTTGTTTACACGTTCTCCGATCTAGTCGTAAAAGAAATATAAAAGTATCAGGCATACATAACACAACATTGACGTAGTCACCCTAATTTTTATTCGGCATCTTCTCAGCACAAGTTTAACCCTCTACAATGAATCCTATTAAGTCAACAATTTCAATTGCAAAATTCACAAATAAATCCGATAAATCCAACCCCCGACGCGAAATCAGACAACTACCCAAGCCGAACGACCATCACACACTTTCTTCATCCCAACATCGCGGCCTGAAGATCGCAGCCTCTACAAGGTGGACACAAAAATCGAATGCATCCCTCAGTGACATTAGAATTCAACAGTCACGAGCGTGTGCTAGAAAAATGAAAACAGTAAGAGGCGGAGTCATCGTTTTTCGCTCGTACGCGTACCCTTGCCTCGTCGTTCGTCCTTAAACGAGAACAGGCAAGCCATTCATACACATTACGAGCCACGTACGAGCTCCACCCCTCCCCGTTCGGTTGTAACGTGTGCACTCGGGATAGTAAGACGATCTGAATTCCGGGTATGGTGTCCGTACCCCCCCCGTCACCGCACATCCTCCACCCTCTCGCCACTAACGTCCCACTCGTCCCAGTCCAACTCACGCCGTCGTGCCTCTTCTCCTCTCTCCCTTTCTCGCGCGCGCCTCTCGACGGTAATATACTTGCATCGTGAAATAAATTAGATTTCGAGGGCGCCGCGGATAAACTGCCGTTTCTGTCTCGGCCAACGGAATTTATGGCCGCGAGCCTTAGAGGTGCCACGTCTTGCGTTATTAATGGCCGGGCGTGTTTAATACGTGCCGGTCCCGCTCCTGCACGGACTCTTTATACTTGGAGCGTGTCGATAAAAGATGAAAATGCCGGAGCTACCGGCCGTGCTCACGGAGCGAATGAGAGGAGGCTCGATATAAATTAAGAGACCGTAACCTCGATCACCCCCGTCGCGAGCTCCGAGGATCGCCGAGATCAGAAAGGGTTGCCGCGCGACTTCGAGATCGCTGATGAAGCCGTCGTTGCTTCGAGTCGTGTCCTTCGCGTACGGTGTACAATGATTGTACGTGGCAATCCGACATTTCGGTGCTGTTTCGTGAGGCGGACATTTATGGCGGCGCGCGTTTGGCAGGCGGTAATTGCAGTGGTTCGCAGGCGTCGACATTTGCTTTAATATCCCGTTATCACCCGCGCCGTTAATACGACATTTGACATTAAATCGCATTCGAAGCCGCGGCGCGATTGTCGGCCTCCCGCTCTGCTAAAAAATTCGACGCTAGCCCGAATCAGCGGCAATTTGGCGGGCGCGCATTTTCATTATGCCCGCCGTCCGATTATCGTCGAGCGTATCCGGAATTCCTGCGTGTCGATCAATACGCTCACTCGTAATCCCGCGGAAACTTCGCAATTTACATTTTACAGTCGCCGCGCTACGTTTTATTAGCGGAAATTATCGCGCGCGCTCGGATATATATCGGCCGGGCGATAACGAGCCGCATTAAGTGACGCATGATTATACACTTCGTGCGCTAAATATTCATACGCCTTCTTCATTACGCAGCTGAAATAAATATAAGAGCGACGGCGCACAATTAAAGGGGCGTGCGACGGTGTTTGCGGGCGCACGCACACATCGGCGACAGACGGAAAAAGGGGGGAGGGTGGGGAGGGAGCGAAAGTATCAATTTGTAATCGGCTTCGGGTTTATCTCGCGCAATTTATTCGTGGATGGAAATCCGATCGCGAGGTCGGACGGAAGGCGTCGCAAAAAGGAGACGGGGCGAAAAAGAAGGGATCGAAGCCAAGAGTCGGGGAGGACAAAAAGCAGGCGGAAGCGTCGACGCTCAGCCGATACCGAACGAAACGCCGACATACTCTCGATCGCGGCCGCGCTCTAGCTAACAATTTGTCTGGCGTCGAGTCCGCGTCTCGCGCTCCTAATTAGTGGCGGCGATGTCGCGAGAAAGCGTGCGATATCTCGCGTCACGAACGAAGCGGCGCGGTGCCGGGCGAATTCAAATCCGGTGGGTACTAATTAACGCGGATCGGATGTAATTACCGATGATGCGACGGAGGGAATGCAAGTACCGTTGCAGAGAGCGCGCGCGGCCTGCTCCCGTGTCTCGAGTGCTCGTGAAAACGGCAAGACACACGCGACAGACTGCGCGCACACCGCCGAGCGGACGTACCGCGTGTAAGCGCGAGACGCGATTTTCGATACTTTGGGTATTAATCCTCGGAACGAGGAAGCAATTTAGCAGCACGCGGTGTAACAGTTTCGCGCAGACTAACGCGCTCAGAATGGCCGTCGTAACCGTAAGCCGCCATTCTAATCGGCTGCTTCTGGAGGAAAATAATGGCATTACTAATGTCAGTGTATTTATGTATATCGGTGTGTATATCGTAGTTTTTAATTTTAAGTGACAACATTTTTCTGCAATTTTTTTAATGCGTCACAATATTAGTGTAGTAATGACATAACAGTACGACATAATATGTACGGTAATGTAAGTTATATTAAAACGATGATACGTGCTTTAATCAAACAAACGCTATCTCACAAAACGAAACAACTGAATAACCCACTCATCTACACTTGAATGTCTACACTTGAAATCATCCTCGGTTAGCAAATCGAGTACACGTGCGACTATCGCACTGGGTAATCAGTGAGCGAATGTCGAATTAGTAAGGGAAGATCGAATCTGTAAGTACTATCTTCGAGTGCCGAGCTTTCAGTCCGTGAAACATGCTAATTAACGAGCGAAGATCGGATCTAGTAATGAGTTAAGTACTACCGACGTGTGCAAGTTTCTCTGTCTCCCTCCCTTCTCCCCGTTTTGTTCATCTACGTTGTTCATTCACTATCGATGATCTAATTTGGAAACTATTTCACACTGAAAAAGAGCCACGATGAATTAAATAAATGCCTTGAAGTGGCCATTGAATGCGCAATATCTCGAATCGGTGATACCTCACTACGAAGATAACGCAACGTGCTTAGAATGCGAAGAATCTGCACGTGTCTCACATCTAAATCCCACATGACATCATTATTTCAGACGGTTAGAGGCTGGATCGAACCGATGTGCGATAAAAAAGTAACGGGAATCCCTACTGACTGGAGTCAATTGCCCTTAATTTCGGCACATCACTAGTATTACTACTAGCACGCGAAAGAGATCCCAATTACAAAACCTAATAATTCCAGAAAAACTGAAAACGTATTCACGTATAATGAACTAAAGGAAATCGACACGCCTTCGACAACTAACCGAGCTGTAAGACTATCACGCTACCTCATCCGGCAACTCAATTGAAAATTGCCAATACCCGCAGCCGCGTCTGACAAAAGGAGACGGAAATGGTTGAATCGCAAACATCGCGACTGCCCCCGCGAAGGAAATCCGACTTGCGCGCGCGCATGTATGAAGCGAGAGGAGCCGTGCGACTTGGCCCAGTAGTAATTCCTTCTTCATCATTCTTCCGCATCACGGAGCTGACCGGAGTCCCCTAATAGCGTTCTTCACGTGGCCTCTCTTCCGTGAAGTCGCCATTGGTCAACGCTTCCCTGCTCCCTCAATGATGGCCGCGCGACGCGACCGCATCGTCGGAAAGAAACGTCTGCGAAGAGAGGCAGCAGGGGGAGAGACACGGTTACGAGATGGAATATTGCGTGTCCCAGCCGAGTCTTTCCCCTTGAGAGAGAACAGGAGGGGGTGGGCGGTCTCACTCTCCCTTCTCGCTCCTAATCGTTTTTCCCTTCGAGGACTATCCGAGGTCCTGCGAAATGGCAGAAGGAGAGCGTACCTTTGCCTACCCCGCGCCACGCCGGTCGATTTTACTTCTTCACCTTCCCTCTCGGTCGCCCACACGACCGCTGTAACGATCCCTTTGATGTAGCTTGAACGCACGCCGGAATTCACCGGCCCGGAATACACGGGATAACCGAAAATTGTCGGGCGGAGAACGGGGAGGGAAATGGAAGAGGGCGAAATGAGCGAGTCATCATTCCGTACGACTCCTTCGGCCTACTCGTCGTGGCCCGCCGAGACGTTTCTGAATAAGAATAAGCATAAGCGATCAATTTGTACGCATTACGGTGGCGCGCGGCTAGTGGAGTGTGTGGCGAGAGTTTTAGTACGACTGTCGATTCTCAGAGGGAGGTGTAATATTGGAGGGATTCAACATGATAAGAATCGTTCATTGTGCAGGATGGCAATGTACCCGAGAAACGTGACTAATGTTTCCGATATCATTCTCGTGTACTTAGAAACTACCACGCTCGGCTAGGAATCCGACATGAACGTTGCCTTTATGCACACACCGAACCAAGTCCGCCAAATACGGAATGTCGTGAGGCGTACGGCATTCGCAGCAAGGCCGACGTCGGACGAATTAAATGCTGTACAAGCAAAGATTGAGCAAACGTTCTCTGTGACACGCAAACACCGACGCAAATTATGCCCAACCCAGTTCCATTCCGTCGGCCACTCGACAAGCGTCTAATCGCCGCGATCATCATCGAATTACTCTAATTATGAGAAGGTCGAGGACGTCAGATACGTGCCGTGCGAAATTGTAAGCGGATAGAGGCGAAGTTGGGGCATTAATTGGCATCCACGGAGTTGCTCAACGAGATCGTGGATCGTGCGCGAATACGATGTCCAGGTATTCTAATTGAGCCGCGCTGAGCCCGTTAGGTCGTGCACGCACGACGTATTTCGACGTATTTCCCAAGTGAATGCGGACAGCTACGTAACGCGAGAACGAACGGCCGGGCAAGCACGCAAATAGCAAAGAATGGCTCTTCCTGGCTCGCGAGGAAACAAGGCGGTTGCCATTTGTCAAGATGTTCCGCACTTTCTCAAAGCTGCTCTCGTAAAATAGCGGGAGATTATGTTGCGCGAGTACCAGCACGACGATGGGAGAACCTTGTTGATGGTAACTCCGGGAAGTATTTAATAGTGGAACTGTGCTGAAGAACAGTGTTGTATGCAGTGCGTACGTGGGGTATGTTACTACTGACTTATTGCGATAGTGGCCACATATGAACGCGAATTAGACCTAGGCGAGAACTTATGCGTTTCGGTGTACATTGTCAGTATACTCGGGTCAAGGTGTTCCAAAGTTCTTCGATATAAAAGATAAAATGCGGAAGCTATTTGAAAATACGAGATTGACGAATCTTCGGTAAATATACGATCCCGAAAAACTATCATTCTATAATTCTGTGTTGTACTCGTGTTATTTTACTGTTCTTTAGTAGTTTGTAGGGTACCCTATGTTTTGCCTGTAAACTCCGAAAGGCACATGCCTACTAGAATATTTCACGGCACAGTACGCTACTGTATTCAAGAAACGAGGCTAACACTCCATCTCTTCAATCTGCTTTCATCGGGAACGACATATCAACGCATCCGCTTAATTGCATAATTAATTCCAGAAGCTCCGCGTGACGCAGCGTGACGGTCAATCGGGGGCTAAACGCGGCGCAAGAATGATCGGCGCAATGAAAGCGAACGGCAAGCAATATATTTAACGGGATGAGGTGGGACGATTTTTTCATCTAGAAAATCCACTTCCCCGATCGACGAGCGCCTATCTCCGAAGGAAGCAGGGTACCGAAGTGATCCTCTGGATACTCAGCCGACCCTGTACGTGCGCCTCTGATACTGCCAATATCGGGACGGGTTAAATCCTTGGGAAATTGGTTCATTTATCGCGCGACATCACGCCTATTACGAACTATCAGTCATCCGCTTGCTCGCCATTGCCTACTTGCCTCGCATGAAAAATAGATTATCGTGGCTTCTTTTGTAAATTATGTGAAAGCAATTCTCTATGGATACGCTAAAACTGCAGTGGCAATAGATGCTTGCGAATAAGAGAATTCATTATTTATTTTATTGTGTATCTTCTTACGTTACCGTCTAGGTAAATGACAGATTCTAGACACCTGATAATGAACAATGCTATACAACTTTCATGTAGTGTGCTTTCATGTACCGTATATTTCCTACCGAAGTGCCAGTAATGTCGGCAAGCTTAGACGTGTCAACGTGCAAAATAGTTTTTTTTTCGCAAGGTACAGTTAAAGGAGAAAGTTGAAGGTGGTAATTTAACGCAGACACGTAAAGCCGCAAACTTTTGCATTTTGAGGAATGCTAGCGGATAACTTTAGACATTTATAAGTCGAAGTTTTAGCAAAGAGAAATTTAACTAGGTATGAAATACCGCAAGAGACTTGTTTGACCGCGTTGTTATATATACATCATGCGCCATGCAACATCGTTTGAGACCTGATCGTTTATCATTACTGTCACGTGTGACCCGCAAACGTTAATTACAGACAAATAATTTATTAAAACACGAGACTGATATAGCATTTAATTTTGCATAATAAACTCGATCACTCAAGCAAAGACGCGATCTTCTACAATTATAAATTTAGAGGATCTTAAGCGACCCGATAGGATCGTATTAAAACTTCCTGAAATAAATTTATTTATCGCGTGACACCGCCTCTGTTGCGAGCAATTTTGAAATATCAGCCACTAAAAGTGGTACAACTCGAACATGACCCGTGTGGAAAAAAATGCGCTATCACTTATTTCGAACGGTCAGCGCGAGGGTTGAGACTGCACGAAACTACGAAAGTCGGAGCAAGGAATGAAGTGAGTTTGTCGGAAAATGGATGAAAAAATGTTATCAACAGAACGATATTGGGACTCTGCACGGGAGTATCATACGGATGGAGAAAAAAAACAGGAGATCGAGTATTGACCCGCCAATTTCGCCTGAATGGGATTTTCTTCGTAGACGCGTCTCCTACGCTCGCCATCAGCCGGGGCCAGTTAAATCCTCGGGAAATTGGTTTATTTATCGCTGGGCATCACGCACCTATTACGAGCTATCAGTCATGCACCCGGTCGGCGCACGTTCGCCATTCTTGGAAAAAATGCACGTCGCACTTTCAAAGCCTTATCGCTCTTCAACGCTTCACCACCACGTTAGAGCCATTGCATAGATCCATCTAATCCAACAGGTTTCAAGTGAATAAAATTGAATCACCTTGGTCAATAAATCTGAGAGTACGTTGGGGGAGGAAATGTAAATTTTCAATCTTTTATAAAGAAATATGTACGCTTGAAAAGATCTATCGTGTAACGAATTAATAATTAAATTAAGTACTTTACAGTACCAATCTAAACAGTAGTTGCGATTTAATGCAAATATAGTGTGTGGGGGTATAGAACTGTATTGTTATTCGTCCCCATCAATTTTATTTATGAAAGGGCAGATCATCGGCATAAGGGAGGATGGGAAATAATAACTTTGCCAAAGAGTCTCACATCTAGCACCTTCAAGAGGTTCTAAGAAGAGAAAAATAGGAGCGCTTTTTCCGCAGATTTGGGCCGCTCTCGCAAGAAGGACAATTAATTTCTGCTTATCCGAAGGATGAATCGTCGAGATAAATTATGGATTACGCGATCACGGCGGACATCACGGAAAAATGTGACAAACAGCCCACGAGGACTGTGGCGTCGTGCCTGACGAGAGGGCGAGTCAGCTGGAAATTTCATACAAGAATGTCGGCGAGACGACGGACTTTCGGCCGAAAACTCGAAACTCCGCAGCAGCAATCCTCAATCCACTAAACAGAAGCGGATTACGTTTCGGAATTTCACATTTGACAAACGTCGCGACTTTGTATTAACTCGAACTTCCTTGCGCGCGCAAGCAGAACAAAGCGACCCTCGTAATATCGGCAATTGAATCCTCTCGAACGAAGTGCGGCGATTTGTAACTGGATTTTCGTGCGCCTGTGCGGATAAGAGCGTGAGGATTTTTCAGGCTGACTGGAATTGGTCGGCGGCGAGCGAGAGATTTTTGAAAGGGCCCCCGCGCGGACACAAAGAGAGAAGATTGAAAGCCCCGGAGCCGTGAAACCAAATCATGGACGGTACGCGATAAATAAGACTGTCTGGCGGAGTGAAGATATGTCCAAAATATTGTTGCGACGATGCGCGGGAGGATGCAACGTTCTTAGCTCATCGTCACCACATCTGTACCTGCCTGATCGTCGAAGTACTTCGCAATTGAGACGTTCACAGACAGAAAATTGACAGCACAAACAGATTCGAGTCCTTCCACATCCGCGACTCTATACATACCAAAGCTCGACACGAAGCAGGAAGTCCAAAAAGAAAACTCCACCTAGAACCATAGAAACTCGCAGTCGTTCGGTACCGTCATTAAAAAACACCACCCCTGTCTCGTCATAATGCGACGCGGCGATCTTTTTCTAGAGAACAACCGGAGGACGGTGGACAGAGGGAAGAGAGCGCGGTAATTACAAGAATTATTTATCCCTTCGAAAGGTCCTCGTCGACGAGAGGATCCGCGGAATCGTTCGAGCGACCGACCGCGGCTGTTCGCGGCGACATTTTCGGTCGCCGATCCTGCCTTAATGAGATCGCGCCGGGAGAATGGAGGGTCCGAAATGAGATGTCGAGGATCGCATTCAGAGCGACAATTGTCGAGCCGCGATCGCTAGCCCATCAGGAGTTCTCCGACAATCGCATTGAGACGCTCCTTGCGGCGACGAGGTCGCTGTGTTTTTTTTTCCCCCCATTTTAATTAAACCGCAACTCCGTCGGACTCGACCGTTTTCGGTTGACGTGATGCGCAGTAGAGGCCAGGACGAGTGAAGGAGGAGGTGGGGGGGAGAAAAAACGTTGTCGAGAATTTCTCGCCGCACTCGGGCGGGGGCATCCTTATGCAGGAGAGCATGCCGAAATACGTCTGAGGAGGGCAGGATCCGCTGTGTCATCCGGCTACCTAACTACGTTACGTCTCTCCGTCGGTGTTCGCAAACAGAACTCTCCACCCGCCTCTCCCGTCGCTCCGTCTCCTCGACCGCTTGTCAGCCAAGAAACTCGATCGTCTCTACGAGCGGGTACGAGAGCGTCGACGTTGACTCGTCTATGTACATACCGAGATTCCACGAGGTGAGCGCGGCTTATACGGCCACGGAAGCGAAGGCGTGAGGATAACAAATAATTCGCAAGTCGCGGCCGACGGCTCGCCAGCTCGCACTGCCGGCGTTAAATATTTGCAGTTTTAATGAGATATTGTTTGACTGTTGCTCGACGATCGTGTCGACGGCCGGCCCCGCGAACGAATCGACGCACGGCTGATGAGGGCTAAACGATTTATTGGAAGAGATATGGAATAATTGGTAGCGCTGGCAATTTATGATTACGTTCGCCGGCTGATCTGTATCGGTGCGCGCCGAAAGTGCGAAAGTTTTCATTATTTTGATGCGATTACTGTGTTGACGTTCATCGAATTAAGTAGCACGCTGCCGCGAATGGAAATATTTACGGATCGTTAATTAACAGTGAACGTTCGACGGGCCGCGAAATCCCGAAATCAAAATGAATGAACGCGTCGCTCGAGCGATTTTACATTATACGTCAACGGTTAATTGCGAGCAATCGCGATCGGTGCTGTCATTTGCGCGAAGATAAAATGATCTCACTTCGTCGCGCACACGGCCAGAAATGGAGCCGATATCGAGTCCGACATTTTTCAATGTCTCAGATGTTTTTGATGTCGCGCAAATATACCCGCGACGACAGCGAACGACGACGGATTATGAAGCGAACCAACGACCGTAGTCGGAAAAACTTCGCCGACAAATCTTCGACAATAATTCCCTCCAATTCCCGACGCAGGACGTCGTCGTCCTGTGCGAGAGCTCGCGCGCGTCGACAGTCTCTCCCGTTGATTCTATTTTCCGGAGAGCGAACAATTTCGCGAGAAGGACGCATCGTGGCACAATTTTCGCCACTGTCACTGCCAGTTGCGTATAATTCGCTGTTACAAGCTGTATCCGCGATGTCCTCCGGAGCCACGTTTTCTATACCCGGACAAAAACGTGCGGCTTTCGCGTTTCTTGTCTGTGCGTGACAACGGGAACGCGGACAACGCGATGTTAACGAATGTTGCTTACTCGGCGTCCTCCTGCAGGCTGAGTAAATGTTGAATTCGAATATTAAAAACGTACAAAGTAGCACGGAGCATCCCGAGTATGTATACGGATAGTTCATTGAGAAAATAGCGGTGCGGCGAACCCATAAGTGGATGCTTTTAAGATTACCAGATTAACCTTTATGTAAAGACGTAAAATAATAAATAAGACAAATGATGTTGTCATTTCTACGTGTCTTAGGGTTCCTTTTTATATTAAAAGTAGACACGTATTATTGTAAATAGGTTATCATTTAAAAGTATTGTGAATCGACGGAATTCGATGCAGTAAATCATCATTTATATAATATAAAAATCTGGACATTTTTGTCAATAAAATTATGATTGTTGCTCGCATTGTTTGGCTTACAATGCATCTCAAATGAATACATGCTTCCCACTATTCAAACATTTTACATTCGCATCCATTAAATTTAACGTGGATCAACCGTACACATGCTTCTACCACAAAACGCATCTAATCCAATTTACCGAAAACGCAATAGCTTCGTGGGAATATCGAAATTGCATTTTATATTGAAAACGAACTCCATTTGACCAACAATAAGTTTATTAAATGAGTATTGCGTATAACATTGGATTCAATCGACCGACATTGTACTTTATTCGAACAATGGTCACGCTGCGGTCGATATTGCAAGATATTCTTTGCCAGGTCATTATGTAGGAAAGTACCGAAGCCCCGCAACTGTCTTTATTCGCGCGCCGCCATTTAAAGTAGAAATAAAATCTCTTATCCATCGCGTGACTCGAAACTCCGCTTACTTTGCCCGCTCCGACGCGGCTTCATCTCAATGGAAAATGAATTGTTATTAAGAACAGCCGGTTCATTAATTCTTCCACAATTTACACTTCCGTCGATTAATGAAGCATCCGCCATGACGTGACGACTGGCCGCGACTCTTTCGGTGTATCTACCGACTGGAAGTCAATTATTTCGACATCCGCCGTTTAATGAGGCAATTAGTATAATGCGATGTTATCTGAACAGTTGTAATGACGCCTAACTATATTCGGTCCTTTGAGCGTCTTTAGCGGTATCGGCCGATCTTACCGGACTCAACATCGAACAAACGTCCTTTGCTTGTTGCTCGGTCTTAATTAACCGCAACTTCATGCAGACTGGAACAAATGTCCTCGTTTGTATTTTTGTGTTCTCACGATCTTCTTTGATTATCCGTGTGTAAGAAGTCTCTTTTTTAAAACAAATGCGGCACTTCCCTCAAACGAATTAAGTGCATGCATGTGCAACTGTAAGCAAATGTATGCCTATTTGACAGCTTTTTGAGATGTCCCGCTACAAATCCGCAGTATGGTAGAGTTCGCAATATTTTACTGTACACTTCAACGACTGTATCTCTGTCCTTGCAAGCTACCATTACAATAAACACAATGCTTGCAGTGAAACGTATACCTTAGCGTGCTCTGTGTCCAAAATCTACGTTTAATCTGTAATCCCTCAAATTAATAATCAAAATAATCACCCACTTCTCATCTTATCCCACAACGAGTCTTACACGCCTCGACATTCAACAAACAGAAGATCGGCAAAGGAACGTCGCGAGCAAACATTTCTTATCATCCTCCATGCCTCACCGTCGTTCCTAATTAACCGCGAGTTCGTGCGTACGTTGAATTATATGGGCATTTGCGTGGTTCGTGCATCGCGGGAATAATCAGTCGCCTCGTTTGCGGGGACGAAATAAGCCCGGACAACTTTCGCCAACTCCGAGCGAAACGTATGCGCCTGTATGCATGTACCTTCGTCGTCGGCGAGCAGACGCTTATCATAGCCCGGCGAACAACTCGAACAACGATGTTATCCCGCAATGAGGATTACGCGGGCTCGATTTATCGTCGCAATCAAAACGTCCGTATAATAGAAACGACCGCGCGCAAACTGTGCGCACTTCGGGCCGTCAATAAACAGCAGGCTCGACACTGTCGGCGAACGGTTTACAACGCCACGCGCGTCGTGTCGCCCGCGCAATAGATTGAAATAGATTACCGACAGCGTGTAATGCGTTATCTTCGACAAAACAATTGCGAATGCATACGAAATTTACTGGCACGTAAGTGCATCGATATTATGAATACGTAGAGGTTGTCAAGTGTGGAGATCTTTAATCAGAGTCACGAAATAGTGAACAAGGAAGAGGACTACAGAGTAACACGATACAAATAGTACTAATACTTTTGTTAAAAAATGGCCGCACCAATCAAAATCGACACATTTATTCCGTAACTCTGATGATAGGATCTCCAATCATATAGAGGCCGGGGTACAGATTGAAAGTATCGGTTGAGCGGGATTTTACGTCGTGAAAGTTGATTTTCGTTCATACCGCACGTCATCGCGAAGCCGACGAAAAGAGAAGAGTCAGCGCGAACCCATGCTGTCGGTCCGCTAATGGCTCGCCGCAACTTCGCTGCGCGCGGAACTTAAATTATACGACGTTTCCCCGGCGTTCGAGACTCCGCCAAATATTAATTGTCGGCGCTTGTCTCCCGTCGAAAAGTAGTTTAAACCGTCTTCGGTAAGTCGAGAGCGCAACCCGTCGCGCTGCTTCCTTTTTCCTCGCCTATCTCCCGCTCCCCGCCTTTCCGTAAAAACTCCTCGCGGGCTTTTTGTTGCCAAAGTCTCGAGGAGACTTCCGTTTGGCGGCGGGAGGGAAGGAGGGAGAAAAGGGCGTGAACGCATCGCGGTCCGAAGATCTCCGAGCCGGCTAACGAAGTAATTAATGTAACCCAGTAACCCGCTTGTTTAAATAGTTTAGCCGAGGAGTTTCGCCGGAGCTCGGTGTGCGCGCGCGCTCTAATAGATTTCCGTGTATATTCCAGAGACGCTGAAACCTCACTTGCGGGTGGTCGTCGGGACCACGATAACCTTTGCCACTCTCCACCACCCACGGTCCCTTGTCCCTTGCCCTCCGCCGCCCTCTTGACACCGCTTCTACTCCGTGTCTCTCTGCCCAACGACTCTCTACTCTCTAGCACCGTCGCGAGCGAGTTGCGAAATTATCGGGTCTAGCCGGCTGGGAAGATAGCAAGGCGACTGTTTGCTCTTATGGTGGATGGTGGCTGATCGCGGGAGCTCGCCAGTGCGGAAGGCATTTTTGAGATTCCGGAGATAGAGGTCCCAGCGACGATTCGGCGAGTCTTATCGGCCGCGTTCCGCGTCGTGCGTTAATTAAGACGACTCCATAATGATATATCTCCGTTTGCGTCGGAGCACGAGTATCGTTGTGTGGCGCGGGCCGACGATAAAGCATGGTTAGGGCCGAAAATTCGCACCGGCCGCGGCACGGTTGAAACACAGTCGGATCGAGCGTAAATTACGGTCAGCTGGAGTGTATTTCGCGCGGGTCTACGCAGCCTGCGAAATTATAGTCGGGGCGAAGGTGGCCGGTGCATTACGCTCGGAATTATGGCCAGCGGCGTAGGGACTTTTCTCCTTCCCTTTCTCCCTGCCCGGCTTCATCTCGGCAGGGGGAGAGAGAGAAAGCACTTGGAGAAGAGCCACTACACGGCGCAACAAAACGTTTCCTACCGTAACCATTTGGACCGTTCGAAGACACTCTTCCGGTCTTTCCTCAATCGGTGCACTCGAGGATCATTTCCATGGTCCGGAGGAGGCACGAAACGCTCTTGTCTCGCGTCCTCGCCACAAAACCGACCTCCTCGGTGGAGGACCTCTCGAGAGGCAAGAGGCGGCCGCAGAAGGAGGCGAATCGTCGAAAGGATCCTTTCCCGGCGAAAGAACGCGAATCAATGGAAGGCCTAAGGAAGCTAAACGTTAATCTCGACGCTCGTCGGCTACCTGCGATGCATGCTAGATCGCGGTAGTAAACGAGCGAAATTGAAGATCCTCCCTCGAAACGTTCCGTCTCCGTTTCTTCCTCCACCCCTCTCTTCTCGTTTCTCATCACCCCGTCTTCCGTCTTTCCACTCTCCACTTTCTCGTCTTCGTCTTAAACTTTTTCGTCGGAGCCGAGCTTTTCACGGTAACCACGTTTCGACCAGGAGAAGAGGAGGAAGGAAGTGCTGGAGGACGATCGGAAGGGGCTGGCAGGGGGAGGGGGTTCTAGGCAAGGAGTGGAAAAAGAGGAGAGACAGAAGGGGAAGACGGAGAATCCATTCAGACAGTCGGCGCAGCCCTACGGCTGTGGATCTCTCAGCAATTGCCTTTGATTCCTTCGGCTAATACGAAGAATCTGAATGCCCCTGGGCCTCCCTGCCTCCGTCCACGATGAGGCAAAAAGCGATAAGGGAAGTTCGCCCATGACCGGCAACTATCCAATGTGATTCTAAGGAAAACCTGGTTACCTCTTCTCCTCTCTTTCTCCTTACCCTCCCTGCAGCCTCCTTCCTGCGCCCCCCTGCGCCAACCTCCCCGACAGTAGGGCTTTTTTTCGCGTCTACGAAGCCCCGCACGTTCATTCTTATCCCCTATTTTCGCGTCTGCGACAGAAAGCAATCGGAACGAGACATTTCGGCCAAACGTCTCAAAGCTCTCGCGTCGATTGTTACTTTCACGTCCTGCGAAGACACTCGTGTAACGATTCGCACTATTCATTGGCCCCACGGCTTCATTTCATTATTTTTCAACTAGGTAAATACTATATTTTAATGTTAAATCTTCATTAAAGCTGAATAAATCGTCATAAGCACAGCAACACACAGTACTAATCAACTCGACAACAGGCAATCAGTGTGCAATAATCTTGCAAGCAATCGGAACAGTGGACATGAAACAGAAACAGATTGATCACTTTCACCCTTATCTAGTCGGTCATCCCTTCGTAATCTTAACAATCGCTATTAACGAGCGAGCGTCGCAATAAAGAGACACGGGACACGGCAATATCCCTTTGTCAACGTGTAACTTCCGTCAAATTAGTATCTGCCGTATATCCCCAAGATGATGGAAGAGAATGACAAGGAACGAGGTCTCATACTCATTGGGTTATAGCTCCTCCCGTTTCCTATTTGGCTCATTGTCGGAGGACCGCGTCTGCGCGTACGGTTACCCTCATCCTAATACGACGATGTATATATGTACGCATATACGGCAGTTTTCATGACAGGACCCTTCGGGACAAAGGACACAATACCGAAGTTGCGCGATAAGCGCGGACAGAACCAATATCGGAGAAATCCCGCTACTATATCTGCTATGTTCGTACATTCGGCATTCATTAGAGTTATACCTCTAAACACGTTGCATGGGATAAACACCGGAATGTCGAAGATTTCTTTCGTTCAGCATTATCGCGGACGCTTGCAAGGGCTGAATGTTACTTCATCAATGATTGCTTTGCTTCAATGTTGAATTGTTAAATTAGGTTAGCTGATCTAACGTAAGCAGAGATATTTCCCACGTGTCCTACTCCAGCGGAGAGAACAAAGTTAAACTACGCCGTTCTTCGCACTAATCCTTCTCTCTTGACGAATTGAGTAAACGTACGCGCGCGTCAGAACTGTCTAAACATCGCGCGGAACAGTATCCGCTGAATATAGACGCAAGAATCAGACACGAATCCAGGATAAGACCGTTACCTTTTCTACTCACACTCCCAGGACCATCCTTCGCGAACGTTCTTTTTGTTTGTCACGCTAGCCGTTATCTTTATTGCTGCCTTCTTTTACTTCTCGCTGCGTTGCCACTCGTATCGCGATCTTACAACGTTACGGTATCGGTCTTGAAATATTGTTCCCAGCATAAACGTTTTATTACGTAAGACCTTTGACCCGTTCACTCATACCGAGTGTGACGTAGATCTACCCGTCTCTCCTCCTCCGCACCGACCTCAGATTTAACAAGTTCAACATAACAACCTCGCCATCATACGCAGCCCAGCAGCTTGCGTTTCAAAAGAGTTATTTGTCAACGACTCCGGCCGCGCAGCCGGTCCAGTTTAAACGTTCCTATTCGACCGCGTGTATCGGCCTATCCGGACAAATTTGTTCACCCTAATACGCAGTCCTTTCGCAGATTCTCGTCACGTATACGCGTCTCTGTACGAGTCGCGCGGGCCGACGTAACAAAAGGGACGACCCCACAGGAAACGGAACGACGTGCACGAAACCGATAGGAAATGTACCCATTCACGGGGTTCGAGATATACCACGGGGGATTAAGAGCAACCCCTTTCTTTCTTGCCCGCTCCCTGTCTCTCCTCTCGTTTCCGTCTATCCACTCCGCGCCGTTGTCCATCCGTCTCTCTCTCTCCCTCTCGCTCCCCGGTAGATGAAAAATTGCCGGCGGTCGCAGTACCGCGCGAAATTAGCGACAGCAGAATGGAGGAGGCGAATGTGATTAATGGAACCGTAAATTAGCAGGAGCCATCAGCCGGCTGTTTCTTTTTCCGAGTTTCTGCAACGCGTCCCGAGGGGCTGAGCGGGCAAGGAGGGTGCCGACGACCGACGGAAGCAGCGTCGAAAAGGCGAATTCGAGAAAGGTAAAGACCCGCGCGCGATCGATAGTCCCGAACCGAAAAAGGCGAGGAGAGGAAAAAAGAGCGCGGCCCGACGCGATGCCAGCCGAAAAATCATTCGTGCGCCCCGTCGACAATGAACCGCCTCGCGGGGGAGTCGCTCTCGAAAAGCTCATTTGCAATGGCATTTTGCCTTCTCCTTTTTCGCCAAGGTGCAGCTCCGTTTGCTGTTCCTTCTCTTTTTTTCGTATTTCTTTCTTCTTCTTTTTTGCCGTTACGCTTGGGAAATATAGATTATTGACCGAGGCATTCTCGCCGCATACGCGAAGAATATTAACGTACCGCCGAGCGGGAAGTTGTGCGACGTTAATATCTTCGGCGACGCGCAAATCGCGGGTGAAGACAATGCTGGCGTAATAGTAATAACGGGAATGGCGGGCGGTAATAGTAATGATAATGATAACGACGATAATAACAACAATATCGTAAAACTCCTAATGAACCGTTTTGTCGGACCGCGCGACGCGAGAGTTCCGAGGACGCGGGAATTTATTTAGTCGAATTGTAAACGTGCCGCCTACCTCCCGCGACCATCGGACCCGACTGCATTTCATTATCGTAGTACGTACCGTTATGCTCGGCAACGACAAAGGGCACGCAGTTGTTCTCTAAAAGTCCTCGTCCTCGGCGCCACTCTCTCATTGGAAAGGTTAATGCTCTTTTGACCCGGTGTAGGTAAACTTGGGAATGGTTAGCAGGAAGAACAGTTACCACCAGGAGCAACAATAACAGCGTCTGGAGAGAAAGGTGTCGGACGGGCAAGAGGAGGAAGGATGTGTTCTGTCTAAATCACGCGGTGGACGTGGATGCAGGCAAGAGTGCAGGCATGTTCGGATGCCCGGAGTCAATTTATTACCGTGTTACTCGACTCGGCTTCTCGCTGGGTTATAGGAGGCTCCATTATGCGCATAATATTTAGATCGGCATCGATCGCACGCCCGCCGGTCGAGGAGCAAATTCATTTATGTCCGCCGAAACGCTATAAAAATGGTGATGCAGCGGGAGCCGAGCGTCGTCGAGAGGCAGCACCGACGCGCGCGTCCCGACGCTGCGTGGCTGAGGGGGCCAGATCGACGAAGGCATCGACTGCAAGTGATTGAGAGACCTCCAACATAAAAGGTATCCGCGGAAAAATTTTTACTCACGCCGCACGTACTAAATTACTCGCGATCTCCAATGTGAATAATTGTTTTATGTATTTATTGGTATTAAGATTCATTCGCGCGGAGATATGCGCCTACGAGCGTTCAATGCATAATACGTCGGATTTGTAGACGTATACGCTTTTGTTTCCGACGATGAATACAGAAAAACGTATCGCTTGCCACGTACACCTTTGATCATGTAGATTTAGATAGTTAAAGAACCCTCGATTATCGACGAATAATCGTATTACAGAAAACTGCAATGCTCTGGTTGCATCAGTTTTATCTTGATTTGCTGCCGATTATTCCACGAATTCTTATAAAGGTCCCTATCTATCCCAGCCTCATATGGTCTTAACAACGGGTAAATAAGCATATAAAAGAAAGCTTGCGTTACGCCAATTCAGTTTAGAGTTCAGTTATCACACGATCCAGTTCAGTCTGTTAGTTCTGTTTGTCAGAAGAATTAAACTACTCGCAGTAAGTTCCCACTTGCACGGGGGGAGGACGAGTTGACCGACGCTGACCGACGGTTTCGGTGTTTTCAATTTGGAACGCTGCTGGAGGGAGTTCACGTAATCATGACGCTTAAGCTACAGCTTGAGCTGCAACTTAAGCTACAGCTTGTGCCACATCGAGTTTGTGTACATGCAGTTTGTGCCATCGAGTCGTACGACGAATATATGAACATTGGTATTGCCGGCGGAAGGTTAATAACACAACGCGATGAAAATGAAAACGGAGTCATAAATGGGTCCGTATGTTCATAAGCGTAATTAACGTCCGGAATCTCTGTCACGGGCCGAGCAGTTTGTGGACGCAAATAGCGTGCCCGGGAGTGTTTACCCGACTTTACAGCCGGTTCTGAAATGAAGTTACATTGTCGATCGGCAGCAGTCGTCGACAACGATGACTGACGACGACGACAACAACGTCCACGACGCAAAGGACCCGGGTAACATTACGAGAATTCCTCGTCGGATTTCTTACAGCCTGGCCAGACTCGCCTCTGTAGCTGCAGGCGTGTACCCCCGTGAAGAAGACTTATTAATATTTCAGCGCTTTATGGTACACTCGCAGCCCGGATAATAGGGCTCAATTTCGAGAGACGACGAGGGTAGCGTGGGCCCCGCGCAATGTATATACCTGTACATAAGGCTCCGCTGTGCGCTGCGGCTCGTTCGCAAACGAACAAAGGAGTTGCACCGCTGGTTTATTAAGCTTTTTCGCGGGCAAGGAGGTACGGAAGTTCTGTGATCTTCGAAAGACCGCTCGCTGCTGGTAAGACAACTATTTTCTCACCACAATACTCGTATCTGTATCGCCGATTTGTAAACGATCACAGACGGGATGGTCATGTAATATCTACCGTGGACCTATAAACTCATAATAATGATTTATCTATTAAATTATCGATTGAAAATCAAAGAACCTTCATTGTAGAGATCAGAAGAACTATTTGACGCAAAAGCGCGACATTTAATACATGATAACGAAGGCATCGGACTACATTACGGTAAAAATCACACTAATTTATTCACTGTTACCTAATCAATTTACATGATTAAACTTTTGATGACGCAAAAGTTCGACGCTGCCCTTCTTGAGGGGTAGGAGACATCCGAAGGATCAATGTTACTGAAGCGTCACCCATTCTGATTAGCTCTGCATGAAAAATACTGATATATAAATAATCGTATAATTATCTTGTACATAGATCACTATATCTATTTATGTTAATATTACATCATCACCCTATTCACTTTTCATCTCAGTTTTCTATCGCAGTAGCACTTGCTTTTGGGGCTAAAGTGTACTCGATAGTCGAAAAGAGCATGCCTCTAATTTATGCCCAAACCACCTGAATTATCGGCCTCGAGGACATAGACCGAACGTAAATCAATTCCGAAAGCGGTCAATGAGTCTCAATGGATCTCAACGTCTGTGACTATATGTCTACGTACATGTGCCGGAGTCACTTGTTCCACGTATACATGTGAACGCACACGTGTATACACAATCCCACCCACATACGTGCATTCTGGCACATGAAGGCCATCGAACGGCATTATTTCGAATCCAGTCGTTCTCATTAATCAAGTCGAGGTAATTAATTTGCCACGTATTGAACTGATAAAATTACGCGATTCAATGGACTTTCTTGAATAGGATCTCCGCGTTGTCAGCCGAGCGGGAAAATCCGTGTAAAGCGGCCTCCGTTACAAGCAATTCCGTATGCATGCAGGTATAAAGAAAACATTTTTCTCACTTAACAATTCTATCACCGAGTAAATACTCTCGTATGCCTTAACAATAAGTATCGGTCTATCAATGAGTAGCTACTTTCTCCCGACGCGAGACATTTCTCTCACGGTTTCCAACAACGCGTTATTATTCGATGCTCGCAATTGTTCGTCGATTGCCATGCGTGTACGATTACAAGCATTGGGAGGGGCTAGGGGGGGTCTGAGTAATTATTTTACGATGCCGAGCGTATACGCGCGATGGAACTGAGAAGAATCTAATTTCGAGGAGCGACTGCCGGAGTCACAATGAGTCTCGTCACTCGAACGGCATCGTACGCCGGAAATATCGGCATAGAAATTCATCCGTTTCAATGAGAACTCCACGCCCGACGGGACACGATGTAGGTAGAGCGGCGCCTGCACGTGTGCGCGGGCTGTATACGTTCGTAACGTCGTTAAATCGAGCTTCGCCATTCTTCCGAGGCAAGCAGCGTGACGCGCCTGATCTGGTTCAAAATTCCGCCGTGCTTTTTCCGGCGCCGTCCCATCTCAACAACCGATGCGAGTACACGCTCAATCTCCACCTACCTCCCGCCGCCCCTCTTCAACCCTACGGTTTTTGCAGTTCTGTTTTCCAGTTTTCGGAGTTTTTTTTTTCATTTACTTCACCCATCACTCCACCCCGGCTGCTTGTCTTCTTCTTCTGCCGCAATTTCGCGGCTCGGAACGTCAACGAGATCGGGGGCTCGGCATTGAGGGGGTGGCGGATGAGGGCGAAAAAGAAAAATTGGGGGAGGGGTCGGAGTCGAGCGAGAGGTTGGAAAATACAGTTCGACTGCCACTCATCGCTTTCGTCGGCGGCGTATAAAGTGCCGAAAAAAAGGGCAATTGATGCTAATTAAAAGCTGGCAAGCGCGGCGGCGGCGCGCGCGCGCGCGCTCGCGGAATGGCGGAGAGTCGATTTTCGAGAATTCGACGCTGAAATCCATTGGCGGGACGGGGAGCAGCACGGCCGCATCGATCGAATCCACCCGCACGTAGCAGTTTCGTAATTGCACCGTCCTCGAATTAGCACTCCTTTCCCGGACGTTATACTCCCGTACGACGTGTAGCCGGAATACCGTTGGTCCAACCGCGAACGACATCCCTCAGCATCAGCTCAGACATCTTAATCCTCGTTGCATTGGCTCAGAGAATTATACACAAGAGTACGCGTTTTCGTAGGTGTACATCTAAGTCACTGCGCGGACGAGGCAAACTTCGTGACCCACGTAAAGAAGTGTCGACTGCGCCGAAAATCAGCCGACTTTCGAGCGCGCTCGTCGCCTGAGAACGATGGAAGTTGAAGCTACAGCTACAGTAAAAGTAAAGAGTAACTCGGGAGAGTTGTAGAGAGCGGAGAAAAAAAGTTTAGCGATGCTGCCAAATGTATGGAAAAAATGCATAGTTGCGTTTTCGGACGAATGGATGTCTGACCAGTTTTTCTGAAGCCTTGCTGGATGGACAGCTTGGCTGGCAATGGGCTAGCTACCTATGCGAGCCATTTAGCAATTTTTGCGACGAACTAGAGTTTTCTTCAATAAAGTTAGTCAATTTTTGTCATAGAAGGCATTTTGTTATAAAGATACTGAAAAAACAGATTGAGCAAGAGTAAAGAGGCTCCGGTAGCCAGCATCAAGCATTGTTTAATTAAATCATTCACTAGCGAGTGTATGTATGAATATGAAATATCTATTTATGAAATGCAATTAACGTATGAATTTTTAATTATCCCAATATCAATCGTATAATACGATTGAATTGGTTGCACAATAATTAATCAGGTATAATAGTTAACAATTACAGTTATCCAATCGAAGAAATTTGCAACTGGCAATTGCCGAACGAAGAATTTATAGAAACAAAATTAAGCTAGTCATAATACGGTGATCGGGGAGAAAAAAAATACGGACTCGAGTGTAATAGAATATATATTGCAAAGCTCGCAGGAGGTACTTCGAAGAAAAAGACCACGGAGGGAATGTCATTCATAAAGGAACTGGCACTCTCCGAACCGGACATTGAACGCCCTCTCTTTTCAAACGAGATATTTCTCCTTTCCTCCTCCCAATCGTAACAGCCTGTAACAGCCACGACCAAACCGTTTCGCGAGGGTGGCCAGGGGTGGAATTTTATCGATTTGCGGGGAAAAGAGGATTGCCAGTCGAACGCATTTCGTATTGAGATACCGACGGGCCATGTTATTGCCGACAAGAATTCTCAACTCGCTAAGCGCGCATCGTACTTCGATGATTATATGCATTAGCCGATTACATTCATCTTCTGCACTTTTCTCGAGTACGCACAATGCAATCTCAAACTTCCATATTTTCAAATCATGCCTCTGAGCGGCGTCTACTGTAACGTACGATGGCATAAGCACACACCACCCACGTCCTCGACACGAGACTCTTTCGCGTCTTTCAAACCGACACGAAAAGAACATTAAATCCCCACCAGACAAACATATATTCGGCAATGCTGTCGCGAGCATTATAGCGCGTGACCGGACGAGGACGCTCTCGCGCTTCTGGACTTTCGCGTGATAATATGCGCGCATTCCATTTTAGAACACGTCCCGGATTCAATCAGACCGGCCTTTTACCGCTGGCCTTTACTGCCCGACGTACTGCGTCGATTTATACTTCGCACGCGATGGCCGAGACCGTCATTCTTATACGTCGGCAACGAAACTACCGTCGACGCATTACCGCCCCCGCACTCCGTCTCTCTTCCACGTTTATCTGTCTTTCCTCGTCCGAAATCACGATACCGAGACTATCTGGCAGGCCCGTAAAAGTAGACACGTAGAGTTGTCGGGACGTCGTCGAGTCCTCCTCTGCTCGTCTCCCGGACGAGTCGATGATACGAAATGTTACGAGAGTGTCACTTTTACACATCGTAATAACGCCGCCGGCAACATATTTACGTCGCGTACGGCGCCTTCGGATCGTAGAGGAAATGCGGCCGGCGATTGGTTAATAGAAACTTTCTGCGCCGGCGAATGAGCGGTGTAGAGACTCGAGACTTTGTTCTGTTCTTTTAATGTCTACTTGAGACCCGGTGAAATGTGTTATGCGTATTGCGCGCGGTATATGCCCTATTAGCAAAAATATTGAATATATATCACGCTCTATATTCATTAAATAATTATTCATAATTTATTACAATTAATATATTATAATTTTGGTAAACAAACGTCTTCGATGAAACGATAATAAGCCACGACGGTAATTACGAGCTCGCTCGACTCGCTTTCTAGTCTGCTGTGCACTATCGTGTCGTCGAATGGCATTTAAAAAGAAAGAATCGTGCCAAGTGTTCCCCGTGCGTTACGAATATTCAAATGGCGAGTTTTTGCGCAGCAACCTCGACCGGGCGCTATCGACAACCGCGCCATACATTTCGTTTCGTATTACAGCGAGCCGATTTTAAATTCGCTGCATCGACTGGCCGTGAGACAGTTTCGAAGTCGATTTCGATTGGCAAGCACAACAAGCCGATAAACTTTCGACAGAACGGTTAGACTGAATCGGAGAGAAAGAGAGAGACAGAGAGCGAGAGGGGGGGCAAGATAGATAAAGAGATAAATAGATATACTCTAGTTAAACGAAGAGGCAAAGAAAAATAAGTGTAAAAAACGAAACCGGCCGCACGGCAACGAATGCAGAGACGGCTGAAAGAGTCACGTAAGAGAATCAGTAAACTAGATGGCGAGCGAAAGGGAGAAAAGAGATATAAGTCTGGAAACAGAAGGAAGCCAGCGAAGGAGCAGAACAGAGACTGTATCGAACACGCGAGAGAGAGGAAGAAATGCGTATAAATAGAGCGCCAGAATGAGAGACAGTAAATGTGACATAGAGATAAAGTACGATATCGAAGGAGCGGAGATGGAGAGCGTTCATGAGAAATAGAGAGACGTAAGTGGACTGCGGAGTAGATTCAGAGCAATGGAAACAGGAAGAGAGGAACGTTGAAACACAGAGAAATACGAATAGAGAAGGAGCGTGGGAGAAGGAGGCAACGAACGGATAGAGTCGTAGCGTCTAAGCGAGAAACAGAGAGAGAGAGAGAGAGAGAGAGAAAGAAAGGCAGGAGCAGCGACCGAAGAATTCCCCCGGGTACTTGAAATCACCGCGTTAATTCTGAGGTGTCTGAAAGTGGCTGAGCCAGTGCTGTGGCGCGCCAGGTGCATACGAACGTAACGTACGTGTATACCTATGCACACGCATGTCGGGCGAAGGAGTGAAAAGGACGCAGCCGGCGAACACACCTACACACGCGCGCACGCTCGCGACCGCGTACGTTTTCGTCCGTGTAAAGCTTAGTGCGAGTATCGAGACAGTTTGACGGTATTAGTGGACGGCGTCGGCAAGCGTACGAGTGGATGGAAGCGCCGAGACGAAGGGCCCTCTCCTTGTCTGAGCACAGTGGTGCTTGTGTCAGCGCTGCTACTACCCACCCCCCCGCGTCTCATTCCCGTCGAATAACTACTGCGATTCATTGTTTAAACTCCGAGACGGGAAGCAAGACAGAGGCTGACTCCCCCGGAGATCACGTTTGCCGCGCCAGATACTTTAAAGAGTAATCGAAGAGCAATGTCGGCTGTTCGATCAAGCGAGTGGCGGCAATACGTGCGCGAAGAAGTTGCGGAAATGATTTTCAAGTCGGTGGCATCGTGCGATGTTCGGTCTCATCGGGTCGCGGCGTCATATTTCTGTTGGTTTTGAAAATTGTTAGTCTGAACGCTTTATTTTAATCTATTATTTGTTCATTTGTGAGTGCTAGAAACACGATTCGGATTTCGATTCTCCGAGGTCTATCGTTTATCGGCATTCACTGATTTTAATGTGCCGAGCCGATAATTTGTGTTTAATCTATCGTAATATACACGTGGCCGATAAATCGGATATTAATTCCGCCGCTGTTGATTGAACACCGTACGTTTAAAAATTGCCAAATAATCGCTCGAAATCTGTAATACTAATAAATTCGCCATACTAAGGCGTGAAGATACAAAAACCTCAATTTGTAACACTTTATCCACTTATATCAAAAAACGTCAACGACGAATCCCTGAAAATGGAACATTTGCGTGCCTTCATCCGCACACGTCACAATTCCGACGGAACAGGGCGACTAATTACGCTGATACGTGCGTGCTCGACAGGGTCGACCGTAGAATAATAAATCAAGAATACATCGCGGACTTTTACTTCTTACCACCTGCTAAACAAAATGAATCCCGCGCGACGGCGAGTCGTCTGGGCTCGCGTTGACGGGACGACGCGGATTGTGGTTGTGGTTGTAAACGGACCCACACGTGTGCATTTTATTATCCGTCGTCGGACGCACGAGTGGCACGGCACGTATCTACCAACACTAAGACCCCCGCGTGAATATGTACATGAGGATGAATTGAAAGTGGCCAATTAGCGGTAAGTGGTGTAACGCGGAGGCAAGTGGGGAGCAAAATGTGAAAGGGATGACAGGCGAACGAGTGGAGGAGAGGTGTGAAAGTTATGAAAAGGGAGAGAGTAAAAGGGAGAGGTCGAGCGGAATGGTCGTAAAGGCTCAACCAGAGAGAGAACCGTAAAAAAAAAACCATCTCGCGCCGTGCTGGTCGACGCTGATTAATAAAGTAATTTCACAAACATTCCCTCTTCGAGTTTCCATGCTTCGTCAGCTTCTCTCTCTCTCACTTTCTTCGTTTATCTCTTTTCATCTCGCGCTTTCTGTCCCTCCGTCCTCTCCATTCAACGGGCTTTCATTAGTCGCGTAGAGGAAAATTGAAGGAAGTGATTAAGTAACAATCGTTCACGCGCGGATATTCTTTACACGCCGAGCGCTTAATAACTCGGTTAAGGAGCGGGCGAGTGCGCGGAGGCTGAAAATTTCATTAATGTGCGCATGCAGTCAGCGTGATCAGATGCAGTCGAGGAAAGTGGCAGAACACGGTTTATCGAGATGCATGGTGCGAGAGAACGGATTAACCGAGATCGTGCAAACGTACTTCTGTTGAAATATTCTTCGCAACGTCTACTAATCCTACAACTCAGAAATAATTACCGAGCGCACACGTGTGCCTCGGACAAGAGCATCCGTCTGTCCCGACTTGGTCGTTCTTCTAGCCAAAGACGCGGAACAGCGTGTGGCTCCGCTACTAACGAATCTGAGAGATGAAAACATCGCGACGAAGACAGGACGATAAAGGGAGTAGGAATATTCAAAAGGGCTCCATTCGACCGGGCAGAGGAAATAGGATTGGGCGTGGTATCGAAGACGACGCCGACCTGGATGACGAAGACCGAGAACGACGGCTCTGATATTGGATGAGATCCAATAACGTTTCAATCATCGAATGCATCGTAGGAGGGGTAGTGACGCGCTGCGTCCTCCCTAACAAGGAGGCCTCCAGGAAGCGTTATGCCTTAATTCATGAGCTACCTGATGATAAACGGCCGCTGCGCCCACTCGTCCTCGTAAACTCGATCCGTACACGGCACAGATTTGGTGCTCGGAATGCGGGAGCCTCTGTGCGAATAAGCGTGTCGGTGCCACGAATGCAGCCTTGCAATAATTATAGATAATTCGTGGGGAAGTGGCTGTGGCTGTAATGGGAATTCGGTCGAGTAAATGCATTTTGTAGGATTAATAATAGCGTGCGGCATTATTTTAGTGCTGGAATCTTTGAGTGCACATGCATTCGTGCGGATGCGTCTGGAAATGGTGGTATAAATGGTATTAACATAAACGCTTATCTAGGTTACGTTAAAAACAATTCTATTCACTGTGCACGTGGTATTGGCTGTGTATACGACAGTATTGTTCCGTTAATTGTTTCTAACGACCACGTGTACATAGCCAACGGGCATCGATAGCCAGGCATTACTATTAGTCCCCACATGCTGTTTCAGGTTATGACTACTTCAACTACAGACTCTCTGCAGCCACCGTGTCTACCTGAGCGCGCGAAGCAACATGCGTGCTATCATTAGAGCACATCGCGTACGATTTTGTCACGTCAAAACCCGATATCTAACAGAGAACATTTGGACAACTTCTCCCGTCATCTCCCGCAGCCATATCTCAAGATACAAGAAGCCTGATATAAACAATACTTCGCACACGGTTTCGCGAGATTATTTCTCGTACGGCAAGAAGGTCGACGTTCGTTTCACGGGATCGTTCGTTCAACTGTTCGTCGTCAACAGGAAAATTGCTGCAAAGTTTGCGTTCAACTTTCGACATCCCCGGAAGCGGTCACTTCGTTTGGCCTCGCGGAGTGGGGCGGACTCGAGTGACGGGACGGAATCGAAGTAAACAAGGAAAAGTTAGTCGCCGGGAGGAATGAAGTCGCGCACGAAAAAGCTGCTGCGGAGCAAACAAATTCCTCTCGCAGTCACCGGTCATGCGAGCGGACGTGGAGGAGTTGAAACGCAGGGGCTGAGGGAGAAGAGTTCGCGATGTTTCGAAGTGGGTCAATCTCGAGGGAAGGACGCGATCTGCCGGTTAACCGGACAGCCCGCTACGCCGATTTTCGAGGGCAAGGCACTTTCAGCAATTCCTCCTATTTGCTCGAGTCAATAGACCGCTTCCGTGCAGAGTCGCGAGTCGTTTGCTCGGCGAATTATTTCCGCGATAGGCGTTCTCCTCAACTCACCGGATGTAGGCCATCGGTGAATCGTCCGTTTCCGCGAACATATCGCCCGACAATTGGACCGAAATATTGAGAATAAGGGGTCAACCGCAATGATAGATCTTCTGTTTTCACTTATTTATGATCGAGGGCAGGAAAGCGATGGACGTGGTAGCTTCAGAACAATGCATTTTAATATGTATAGTTCCGCGCGAATTGATGCCTGAGCTTTAAGAGCAGAACAAAATCACTCCTTATACGTTAATTAGTAAATAATTGGAATAACAGATTAAATTCCTAATTAACGAAGCCGGTGCACATGTCCGATATCGTTTGGTCCGAATTTTAAGTTCATTAAAAATGCAAAGAACTTCCCAACACGGACTTCCACTTTTCGTCTGTACAACGCACCGGTCCTCAAGGTTTATCACCAAAAGAACGAACTCATTATACGACAGCACTGAACGAAATCCATCGGACGTTTAAGCGACAATACAAAAGAGGCAGTCTTAAACTCTTCAATTATACCGCTACTCTCCTCCCTCGCGACGAGTGTAACATCATTAACGAAACGCCAGCAGCGAAGTGTGCCATCCAGCAGCCGCCACTCCCGTTAAAGCACAGAAGATTCAGCGTGGTAAATAGGACGGATGAAAGTGTACCAGCAAGCGCGAGGGACTCGCACTTTTATTTGCGGCAAGTTCGAAATAAAAATTCGACCGGCTTTGAAGGGAGCCAGCGGGTTCGGCGCTTTAATTCACGTCACCCATTACCGGACTAAATGAGTCCCGCCGGCGCGAAAAAGGCAGCCCCGTCCGCATGAAAAAGCTTCTCTCCGAATTTCCAACCCCCCCCTCTTTCACTGCCTGTTTTTCAACGGCACTCGCGGGTATGAAACGTACTCTTACATGAGCCACGAGGTCAGCGAGACGAGCACGTTCCGGCGCTGTTGAATTTTCGACTTAACACGTTCGCCATTGTATCGCCGTCTGACGTCTTTTCAAACGCTCCGAGTGCTCGACCGTCCCAATTGACGCGCCCCGTTGTTGCGCTTTTCCCTCACGCTGGCTCACAATAAGATCTTTAATCCGTCGCGGCGGACTGACGTGCCTTGTACGTGGCGCACGCTGAACGTCAGTTATGTCACAACGTATTTCGGCATTGGTTCGTTGCAGAGCACGTCATTTTCAATGCTGCGTCAGGGCGTACATGCGTAAATCTAAATATCGGCTGCATATCGTGCCTTGTTTATGGCTCAACGACGAAAACAGTGACTTTCACTAATTGACAAACCTATACATGTACATAAATGTCGATCAGAAACTGCAAAACGGTGAACTGTCAACCTACCACCGCCCAATCATTTGTTTCCTATCATACAGCATCTTCCCGCAAAACTCGTCACGTCTGCCGATAACAAAGATAATACTTGAAACGACAGGAATCAGCTGGTTCACGGTGTTGGGTACGAATTGACTCTCTCGTATGATCAATTGAGAACGATCGGCAGCCGCCGTAACTGTCCGAGTGTGTCTCAAGTAGTAACGGTCAATGTGAAATCGGCCGCGAGTGGAAATTCCGGCGACAGGAAGAGCCGACGCCGACGACTGCGACTACGACTGCGACGGCGACGACTACGACGACGACAACGAGACTGACCTGTCAATTCGCGCTGCGCCGCGGTAGCGTTAATCCATTTGCGACCTGTCATTGGCGAGCAAGGGGCACAATGGGGCGGATGGGTATTACGAGATGCCGCGCTGCGTAACCGTCGAAACGATATTGACCGGTCCTTCACGGGCACGCGTCACGTACGTATTTACACACGTGTGCACGCCCGTGCACGCGCGCACGTACGCGCACAGGGATACGTGCGCAGTGAGGGTGGCAAGGATAAAAATTTCAGCGGCGAGCAACGCTACTATGGCTATGTAATGATGCGAGCGAAGAGGAGCGGGTCGATTCTCGAACGTTGCGTGCGCTTACGTGAGACTCGGTGACGCGGAAGATAAAACGTACGAAAGTCCTTTCTGCTTGGTTTAAGGTTGAAATTCTAGGAGAAGTTGTACAACGTCAAATTTCCGTACGTAGAGATTTGTAGTTTCTGAGCGCGGAACTTGCGGATGTCTAGGTTGGATGCTTTCGTACGTATATGCATGTTTTCTTGCAGTCGCAATTGCAGTCTTTTTGCTAATTGTCAAGGAAAATTCTTGGATTCTAAAGTTTTCGACGATTTCCAACATTTTGATGCCACTATAATTGCAGATTAAAAGGTCAAGATAACATGGAATTGTATATAGAATCGTATCTCTTAAGCACTGAACTCTCTAATGAAGTATTCTACATGGGCAAGGTTCGTACAAGATAAGAGCATACGAAGCGTAGCCCGTCGGTTATACGTCCGCGCACACGTACGTGCCACGCGCGTCTGCATATTTCTCGACGTAGCGAGCGACCACATGCGCGAGCGCAAATCGTGCGCGCGAATGCAACGAGCCGTGGCAAGGATGAAAATTTCAGACACGGAACAGTACGAGCGCACACGCCTCCACACAACGAGGCGAAGCAAAGGGAAAAAGGACGATACCGGTTGTCGTACGTACTTTCACGTCAGTCAACGCCATACAAAAAAAGAGACAGAGAAAGGGAGAGGGACCGGCCAGAGGGAAAAAGTGGTTCGGGGTTCTGTCGAACGGAGGGTGGAAGAGGGGAGCGGCGGGCGAGGGGAGAGAAATAGCGGTGCTCTCCTGGAGAGAACCTCGAAAAATCCGCCACTGTCCTGTCGTCGGCCGACTCCTCCTCTATCAGATGCACTCCACTCGATCAAAAATACTGGACGCCGCGGACCGCAACACGAACGAATGAGCGCACATTCCCCTGCGCTGCATCCCCTCACGGTCTGGCCCTCTCCTCCACCCCTCAAATCTCCCTCTTGCTCGCCGCCGTTCGACAGCCGACCCTCCGTCCCTCCTTGCCTGCGCAACACGAAACGTACGCTCATTGAGGCGCCAGCCGGTAAGCGCCAGGCGTCATTGTTTTCAATCTTCTTTTTTTTACCGCGCCGCATAAAGCGCGCCAGCTCGCGCGAGCATGCAGAGTAGTCGAAATTTTTCGCGAGAAAATGGAGCCAGGGCCGGCGCGGGCGGGACGTATCACGCGTGTTTTAGCGTGCAGGTTTGCCCGTCGACGATGTGACGAGCTTCCGGTGATGGATTACACTTTAAATGTCAATACCGCGAGTCAAGAGTCGAGAGAGGCCCACCGATGCGACGTCGGCCTCGGTTTCGCACCCTTCCCTCCGCCCAGACTCGTCACACCCTTCTGCTGTCGCGCGCATTGTCTAATACGCAGATGAATTTTAACTTTCGCGGTGAATATCGACGGTGAATTTCGGTCGGCAGCGCGAACGATGTGCTGCGACAATTTAATATTCTAGATATTTATCACCGACGAAACGCCATAAACGTCGTCATTTGTCTGGCACGCGTGCACTGGTCGCTTCCCCGTTCAGGGAGACTCATATTGCGATTACAGTACTTTACGAACTGCAGCGCGCACATTTTTATAATATTCACTTGTTTGACGCTCGCATCAATATAATACCTGCGTTTTTTCAGCACTCGCATCTGCGCACAGAAAATGTGCGCATCGAAACGGCACGAAACACGTCTCGGACCACGTTAGCGAAGACATTCGAGAAGACATTTTGCCTTCAGCTAAGACGGTTTGCACCTTAAGACCTACGCGACGGTAAAAAAAATGTCGTCCGAGGACTCTTCTCCGGGGAAACTATCACACGATCGAAGTATGAAGGCGCGAGCACGGAGATATTCAGCTGGCCGTCGTCGTGGCAAGCGCGTCGCTTCGCAGAAGGCCAGGCTAGACCGACAGTTTAAAGTGTAATGAATAATAAGCGTGCCGCGCTGCAAGCTGTCGAGGAGATCTTATCACGGCTACTGTCAACACACAACTAATATCACGTACAACGTGGCGGGTTAATTGGAACGGCCCGAGGCTCTAAGCAGCATTTTCAGGAGTTTAAATCACGTTCGCACAAACGCCGACCTCCAATGGCGACCAGCCACCCATCCAATGACACCGGTCCAGAGCGATACGCCAACAGGCAGCACGGAAGCTCTAGAGGACTTACTAAGCGGAAGGAAACTATCCGTTCCCCTTTTATCGTACGCCCAGAATAAACAACGATAGGAAAGATGTTTTGTATGTCGCGCGACCCGAGGCACTGAGACGATAACTCTTTCTGTCCTTCTATGAACGTATTTTCTCGGTATGAAATAACTTCGGCACGTCCCAACGCCGTCGCTGGTCCTACAACCGCACTGATATTGCACGTTCTTTCGCGGAATAAAAATAGATGCAATAATTGGAGCTCTCGTGTCAATAATACAGTACCGTTGGAAATTAAGTATCCGGAATTATTGTTGAGGTAGTGATTTGTTACGTTCAAGTGAGGCTGCTAATTGATTTTAATTTACGCGTTCGTTCAAGGCGTATCTGTCATTTTTAGATAATTTAAAGAAAACAAATATTTTAGGAAACACGGTGTGTTTCGGTGTTCCTATTGATAAAATAATATCCTCTTTTGTTTATACTTTTTTCGCAGAGTTCTATCCAATCCTATACGTCAGAAGCAGAGAAGCCCCACGGACAGATCATGAACGATGAATTTTATGGATCGTGCCGGTCGTACCCAGTAAGATGTAACAAACGCGAATCGTGGAACATTTAAAAAAGAACCGGTGCAAACGGTTTCTCACGATTGTACGGCAGAACAAACAAAGTCATATTTCATTATAGACACAGACTGCGATGTAATCTCGTTTCACGTTCGCATATAACGCCGTGAGTCTGCTTGAAGATCCAGAGGAACGAGCGCATCGGCGCAAACTTTGCTCCAACGATTACAATATCTCTCAAGTGAGTTCTACTTTCACGTGCCGTGAGTCGTCTCGAAGAGGCACTGAAACGACCAGCGTCTCTGACAGCACGATGTATCTCTCTTCGACCGTAAATATCAACGCAAGGATTTGTTCAGGACAGCCTTACTTTGAGATTTCTGATATTTCGAAACGTAGCACGGATAATTCAATTCTCAGCATAACACAGTCGCCGGAAATTCATTAAGCTAATTCCGCTCCAACGATTCACTGTACCGACATATCCTTACAATACAGATCCGCGGTTACCGATAACATACTGTTGCACGTCTCTACGTCGGCATGATTGACTGCTAGATTTTGGCCCTAGCAAAAACATAATCCGACGCTGAAATCCTCGTTAATCGATTTATATACCAACGAAAGACATTTGAAATCCATCGCAGCCGATTTCTGCAAGTAAAAACATTTGTACGTGTCGTTCGTCTGCGACCACTCTATTCCACAACAAAGCTAACTACTACGCGAATAGAAAAATGCATGTGCAGAGGCAGCAGCGCAGAGGGAAAATAGGATGGAAGGAATTACTGGCGTTCGGAACCGATTGAACACGTACCCCGACTGACAGTGAAACATAAAAATGGTTGAATATCCCCCGTGCAGTCGCGCAGAGCAGTATCCTGAGGAAGTTAATCTCATAATGCGCGTCAGCAAGCAGTACCGACAGGTTGGGTACGTACATAAGAATGGAGAAAAGCAAAATGGAGAGAAGACGAGCCGCTAGGTAATGCTGTAAAGAAGAACGTATCTGCGGGAGGAGAGCAGAAGAAGGAGGGGTGGAAAAGGGGAGAGCTATGGAGAAAGGCAGAGGGTAGGAAATATCCCAGCCGTCGCGTCGTTACTTTTAAGGATAAAACAGAAAACTGGCTTTTCGTGCGAGTTTAAACGACCTACGTCAAAGGATCTGCGTCAAAGGATCTCGGGTGTGCTGCTCCCGGCTTGGCAGATTTCGCTTTCGCGAGACACAGGAAGGCGCACAGAAGGCACTTTTCATTTGGTCCGGCTGGTTAGCTGGCGTGTCGTTCGACGAACCGCAATCAGTCGCGATCGGGCGTGGGTGACGGAGACGGAAAAATGGACGGACAAAGGCGAGCGGGAGAAGGAAACGGGGAGATATTCGTTTGCCGGGATCATTGTGTTATCGCGATACAAAGGGTATCGCCGAAGCCGGCTGAATTATCAGAAGTATGGCCGGATTCTCGCGAGAGGAGCACGAAGAGAGCTGGATGCCCTCTGAAAGGAATGGGAGGCACACGCCGCGGAATCGGACGCGTAAACTTAATTTACGTAGAAACGGCCGCGATTTTCAAAGATATCGATCTGCCCGCGATATTCCCCGTTCGGTCACAAAAGCCCAGGATTATCCGATCATCACAACCGTTGGCCCTCAACCACCCACGCGACGGCAGGGCGAGCGAAGGCTTCTCCAGAAAGGGCCGGCGTAAATCTGTCGGGACGCTAATGCAAAAAGAAAGTCGGCGGAATCGCGGAAAGTGCGTCCCGGAAATATCTTGTTATCCGCCCCGGGAGCGAAACTCCGTTCCGCAATCAAGGGTACCGCCTTAAATAATATACTCTTGTGTACGCGCCTTGTTCTTCCTCTTAACCCCCCCCCCCCCTCCTCCCTCACCCGCACCCCTCACATTGTCTTTCTCGCATACCTTATAGCCCCTCTTCCGTCTCATTCTGCCGGTCGTGAAATAACGCGATTAAAAAGTTTACGCGCCATTCTTGCGCTGGGAGTGCGTCGCCGTAACGTTACTTTTTAACTTTCCCTAACCCCCTTCATCTCCGCCCCGCGATACTTCCAGCAGCCGCACCCCCGCGAAACACCCCCTGTACTTAATTTCCGTTTCGCCCCGAATGAAATTTTAATACCGACCGGGAACGGGGATTAAAAGCGACAGCCGCGTACAGTGAGACTTCTCGAGTTCCAGGCCGATAAATAAAGCAGCGGCCAAGGTGGTTCCGTTGTAATTAAAGTTTCTTATTGTACCGCGGTCGCGAACACGGATTTGCCGCGTGACGCGATCCGATGGGTCGCGTTACGTGCCGCGCGGCGAGCTGCGCTTGCGATAATCTATTTACAGTCGAAACTTCGTTTGTCCGCGCCGATATTGAATTCCGTTCTTTGACGGACGCCGGAAAAGTAGAGGTGAATTTGTAACTCAACGAAACGTAAAGTACTTTTCGACGGAACGAAATCGTCACAGTCCCGCACCTCAGGACAGGTCACCTAGCTAAAACTATAGCTGCCTTTGATATTCGCTCAAGTTACCGCAGTTGCCCTTCCGTTGTAGATGAAGATGGACTACTCTCGGTAAACGACGAAAGCCACGAAAGCCTGCTGAGGGCGAGCTTTCGTTTCCCAAGCTTGCGGTTCCCTTTCAGTCTCTCTCTCTCTCTCTTTATCCTCCGTTTCTCCTCTCATTCCCGTCTCTCCGTCTCACTTTCTTCGCCCCTCCATTTGCTCTCCCGCTCCTCTCCTCGATGGCGTGTTTCCCCGTTGCCCACCAGGGCCACCGGACGTATTCCGTCGTTCCAGCAGGACGCTTTCGACGGTGTTATTCTTCACGTGACCCAAGGAAAAAGTTTGATCGTTCCGACCGGGCAAATAAATTGTCTGCGGAAGTGCTCGCGGCCACCGGCCAAGCTTTTTCCACCCGCCCGTCCACCCTTTTTTCTTCCGAGACTTTTCCAGCCCTTTAGTCTCTCTCTCTCTCTCTCTCTCTCTCCATTTTCTTTCACCCACCCGCTCATGCGCAAGCAAATTAATACGCGTACGTGCGCGGCTGTTAATTACGGATAAATTCAGAACGAAAATTCGCACTTGCGGACAGCAATAGTAGCAAGACAAAGGTGGACTAAGATTTTCATATTACTATTATCTTTTACACCACGACTGAAGTTAATGGTTGATAATAAAAGATGATAAAGACAATAATGTAAACATCAAGAGTGATTACAAGCTATATGCTTGAATTATGAAAAGAGCTTAAACACGAGGAAAAAAACAATCAATTGTGATCATAGCAACAGCAGTATCACCGGCTGACTCTTAGCCTCAGTGAAAACAAAAAATGCCAGATGTTTAAAAAAAAATAATGCAGACACAGTGTCAGTTGCAGATGCATTCACCGGCGGTACGGTTCGAGTATGATAAATAGAGAAGGGTGAATTGCACGAGCGGAACGATCGTCGGGTTGCGCGCATTGTAAATTTATTCTCCCGTTTAACTGAATCAATTCAGCGGCCAAACGACGAGAAAACGTTCGTCCTGCTGGCCGCACGGAAATCCATGGGAAAAATGGTAACAATCCGAGCGAATGTCACAACGCTGGGAACGCCGACGCCCAAGCCAGCATAGAACGAATCAAAAACAAATTAAAATTTTTACCGGCAATAACCTCATTATAGTCGAACATACATTATAGGTACACGTTGATGGGTGATATAAAAATGAAGCAGAACTCAACGTATAATACCTTTACGTTTTGCCATACCCTGTACAGTATTAACAAAGTATGACACCGATTGTGAACTTCCATTGATATGCAGACATATATTCACTCAACTAGAACATAAATCCAATAATAATTAATATTTAAACGTCTATAAAAAGTCTATTCGGTCTCATTGTCAGACGGAACCATTATTACTGTGTAGAGGCCGAAAACAATCGCTGACTAGTTACTCAAATCCCTATATATCCCTAAATATATATTTTGTTTGAATATATGTATATTCCGTATTTGACGAAAATCAAGCTGTGTCAAGTTTTGAATCTTGCTGTAAGAATAACGACTATCTATCACTTAAATTTGCAACGAGTTTGAAGAACCTTCAAGTATCTACCTTCACCGCTTCACGAGGTAAATCCTCACCCTCCTTCACTCTAGATCCTACGGCTACCGGTGATAAGCAAACCCAGGGTCATTTGCACTTCTGCCTAACTATCCTGCGGCTACCGATGATATCCGAGCGCCGGGTTGTCCGCTCCCTTGCCAGCCAATCGTAAGCATCTTTAATGGAATTTCTCAATTTTACCAACGCCCAGTAGGTACAATACACAGTAAACGGTGTTGAGCGATACAGTTTGTACAATGAAACGACGCAGGTTATTACGTGCAAATAACCAGAAAATGATAGTTTCATCTTTTGTCCATATGAAAAATGTATAAAACCACCCGTAGAGCAAGCGAGTATTAGTTGTACGTACGGTTCACCAACAGCGGCAAATTGCGCTCCCGGTCAGATGAGAAAGGCGAGACGAGAGAGAGAAAGAGGTTTCCAATTAACGCGTCGAATGGGATTAACAGTATCATTCGATATGGTAATCTCGCGAGGATGTTCGCGCTCAAACACGCTCATCCTTCGATATACGTGGTTTCGACTCTTTAATTCTCGTTCGCCACAAACTCGATCCGTTGCAAACGTGCAACCGCAGTCGATTGTTCAAAGCCACACACTTTGGACTCACCGATATTCGCACAGCTGCATGGGCATTCCTCCGTTTTCTTCGCTCTCCTCTTTGCTCGTTTCCCCGTTTCTCGTTCACCTCATCTCACTTCGAGCCACATTCTTCTGCTTTTTTTGTCACTGTTGTTGTTTCATAACCGCGAACTTTAACGAGGTTATCTTCCGCGAGGGACGACATTCGCGAGATCGAGCGCGCGCACCATAGCCACCGAATTCAAACGCGACAGCTGCTATTTCACTTCCAGTGCATTAACCGTCCACTGTTCAGAGACGAGCTGACGGTGAGCTTTTACGGCCGACATTTTGCATGATTTCACGTGTCAGCGACTTTGCCGCATAATAACCGCAAGTCCGCGTGAATTTTAATTACATATTCGCTATGGAATTAAACTACCCCGCGCGCCCTCTGCTTTAACACTGAAGCTCGTGTCCTAACGCCCCCCCACCCCACCATTTTCTCTCGCTCTTTCTCTTTCGCCCTCTTTATAGTATAACTCATGCATTGAATTGTTGGTAAGGAAGACAGGCATGTACGCACAACACATGCATTGAATTGTTGGTAAGGAAGACAGGTGAGTAAGAAAAGTATAGGGTATTGAAAAAGAAAATAATAATAGAATGATGTTATTCGACATGTAACATTCGACGAGCTGCAGCGTAAACTGAACAGAGCAAATTGAGAAACAGTTTACAAAGGGTGCACTCGTGTATGAAGAAAAATTAAGAATGCAGTGAAACAGAAGAAAGAAGAAAAGAAGCAGTATTTCTCGAGATTTGGTCTAAACCCTGAACCTCTCAGGACTGGCAAGTATCTTAAGAATAATCACAGCAGCCAAAATTCGAAATAGAGACACGTACAGATCGAATGCTTTCGTTACAACGAAAGATATAAATATATATTTAGTGAGTAGCAATTACCGCATTATTTTAGCAAAGAGGCATTGGAGCGATTACAAATATTTTTCGACGCCTGAAATATTCTGTGCGCTCCCGCGTTTCCATGTATGTAGATTCGTTAACGGCAGCATTTCCGTGAAAAATCATCGCACACTCTGTTTCCGCCTTGTAGACTACGCGACTCTGACAAGAGCAGAGATCATCCTTATGGTGTACCGACGCGCGAGATATTATCGCTCTTTCACGTTCATTGTAGTCAAGAGGAGTGCTGAGGTCCATTAGCATAACAGGATATCGATTCCAACAGTAAAGCCGAACAACAACTCACCTCGTTACGCATGATACCGATCAGTCAACGAGCGAAGCTCGCTTCCACGCGTGCGATAAGGCCAACGCGACAGGAGGGTGATATTTCTTCTTCCGGGAGCAGTCGATATCGAACATCGTACGTCACGAGCGTCTAACTCGCGTAATTAGAGAAATGTATTGTGCAATGTGCAGCACAGCTTATGTCGGCACCTTCAAGGCAACTTTCTCGGTGATTCTTTCTGTCAAGATCGCCAAATGACAGAAATGCATTAGTATTATGTATGTATAGGTACTAGGGTCCGGTAGCTATGCTCTTGAAACAAAAAGCGCTTCACCAGTTGACGTAAGCTAGAGAAAAGCAGACCATAACAATGTATGTACAAATCCCCATGCAGGTAACAATTCTTGAACAGTTATAAACACATACCGCTACCATGATCGATATCGCGCACAACATGCTCCCCCGTAAGCTGGTAGTGTTGCAGTATCTCGGCAGTGTACGCGCAGGAAACAATTTCGTATCCGGCGTATCCCTTTCCACACAACTGTGAGCCGGAGAAATCACAAGTACCGCATTAACTCTAAAAAGCATGATCTGACATTATAACCTTACAAACGTATTCTCTCACAACATTCGCATAAAACACGCAGATGCGCATACGTTACAAATCTCGACATTTTACGAAATCTCGCAATTTACATCAACGTACCCTGACGATACACCGGCGGCTTGTTTCTTTCGTTTTGGAGACGATCCAAGAGTCGTAAGCGGCGGTTTTTGGACAACGATCGAATGCCTAAACTTCCTCGCATACGTGAACTCGCATGTCCTGAAACTGCGAAAATTGATTTCTTGCCCGTTTTGCGACTCGATATGTACGTGTTGCGGCCGTGTGTATATGGCTCGGTGATGGCTAGTGTACGGGCGAGGGCGAGCTCAAACGCTGAGATATATGGCGGAAGAAGGCATCGACCCGCAGCTTTTATGAAGATAACGTCTGTGCTTATGAAGCGTAGCTTATCTGTCGGTCCTGCCCCCTAGATCTTCCGGTCGCATAGAAGCAGCGCTACGGTCTGTTTAACCAACTAGTGGTCAATTTTACCCATCTACCCTTTTCCAACGTCACAGGCGCCGCCTCTCTTTATAATCCGTTACCCTTTCTAAAACACGCGACAGAAATTGACCAGGTTCGCGAACGCGGTTATTGCGATCGGGAACATTGTGCTTATACGTGGTTTGCATTTAGGAACGTGGGATTCTTGATTTTTGAGGTAAGCTTGAAATTTGTTCTACTAATTTTTACGGTCGCATACGTTCAAATAACTTAAACAATGATTCTGGCATTCTTTTTCAAACTACTCGCGATCTTTAGTAGATGGTAGCGTGATGTAACCTTTTAAAATGACTACGGCACACGCACAGTATGCATTTCGTTTGCAACGACATTCCTTTGCACCTTTTATTGATACCCGAATAACGTATTAGAGACTGGCAAAGTTGTTTCTATCACAGTACACTGTCAAGAAAATGAGGGTCCAACTTTAGGTCAAAAATTAGTTTCCGTGCCAAAGCGTAACGAGCCATTGCGTGCTAAATCTTTCATGTTTGCCACGTTTCCATCTAATGTAGCTCAGCAGATTATTGAAACATTAATTATCGAATAGCTGATGCGTTGTCTGCTTTTCGACGATGTGCTAAGTATTTGATTGAAGCGGTGCATCCGCTTTGGAATTAAGAAGCTATTCAAAGACTACCGGAACGAACAATCAGTACATCTACGGGGATGTTTACATTTTAATTTGCACGACGTTACATGCTCAAAATGGCGGCGCCGCGCTTTATCGAAATCAACATACCATAACAAAAAAAAACATTTTATTGTCTTTCGCGACGATTGTTTTAAAAATTGCTGTTTCTATTTAACTATCGCAATACAGCAAATGGAGAGAGACGACAAAAGGCGAGGTAGATGTTCGTCAGTGGAGGGGTAGTAAACATCGATTCGATTCATTGTACGCGGGTGTTTTGTCTTCGTCACTTTTCACGTCACTGCACCCATCAAACCGCATTCCATGCGAAAATTACGTTCGCGGGAGGTGCATGGAAAGGCGTAGGTCGCCGATCTCTGTATGTATTACAGAACAAACCACGTTAATGATAAGGCCATTACTTAATTACGAAGATTTGTCTATCTCATAGCGTAGGTAGATGATACGATCAATAAGAATGTGCGTTAAAGATGAATATAGGAAAATATATCTCATGCTAAATTAGACCCGTCGTTCATTGTTGAGAAAGTGTGACCGTAATCCTTTTGAATTATTTACATGGTAGCTGCGCGCAGAGAACGGAGCACACTCAAATTCCTTCATGGAGATTTGTTCCTGTTTGGCACGATCTCGGGAAAGAAGCTATACCCACCGAGTCTGGCACACTTCAGTGGAATCTTTGGAAAGTGTAAGGGGCTGTTTTGGGTAAGTAGACGTTCTTGTTTTATGTCGGGGCTTATAGTTTGATAGGAAGTAATTTATACGTACTGTATCGTAAAGGAAGTTGAGAGAATAAACAGGGTTGGTAACATTGTTTTAATGTAGAATAACATTTGTACAGTGTATACAAGATTTATGCATAAGTACAGAAAAGTGAAAAACAGACAGTCACTGCGTGATTAATATTAACATAATTCTCGGTACTACCAACTTACTTGTGTCACATCATTATCATATATTAGTCTCCTTGTAAATGCGATAAGTGACATTAAGCGTACTCGAGTGCAAGTATCTCACTTCTCAAATACATGTGCCTGTGATCAACGGAAAACAGGGTACGAAAAGACGAGTTACCAACAAGAAACAAACAGAAATCAACAAAAATATAGTTTGGCATGATTATCGTGCCATTTGCATGTGTATATACGCGTTGCTGCACGATTGTCAATGTTTCGTAAAAACCAAAGCCGCATAAGCATAAAACAATTGACAAATGACTTTAACTTCCTCTTATCTACATAGCGTTAGTAAAAGAAAAGCTTAAGGTACACTTTTTTTTGTCAAAACAGAAAAATATCACAGGTTAAAATAAACTATGAAATCTGTTACACCGTGAAAAAGTCACTGAATAACTTGAAGATAAAACCTAACACAGATTCCATCAATTTGATGGTCTGTACAAACACGAGAGCATGAAGTACGAGAATAAGTATTTCTATCTTATACATGTGCTGTGATCTTTCGACCAAGGCGAGGTAAATACGCTTTGATGCGCGGCTGCTAAATTCACTCAGTCTTTCCACTGTATGATGAAGTTTCACATGTTCGCTACATAATCTTTCTGCAAAACAAAATTTTTTGATAATTTCTCATTAAATAACAAGTCAGATACACTTTCCTACCTGTCTCAATGACAGTTTCTTCTTGAGAGGGTGGCAGATATTTGTCCAACATTATTTCAGCGAGGTCGGTAGTGCTATCAACAGTCTTTAAAATGTTTATGCCAGTCTCTGTAGACATGACCTTATCTACCTGTTGCCAGCTATATACTCTTAAGTAATGGACCTTGTAGTAAGTAAGCAGTGTCATGATCCTCACCCTCTGCTTTGTTTCTTGCTTAAGGTCAGTAAAGGTTTTCACAGCAGGCCGAAGATGTTGAGATACAATTGATTTGGTACGATCTAGTATCTGCAACACATCCATCGCTCAAATGACCAATTTTAAATTTCTTCATGCAACAGAGACAAAATCAATTTCTATGATATACTTACTTGTTTGGGTTCCTCTTTAATGATTGGCAGTTTCACTTCGACGAAGTCAAGTCCCTGACAAAGAGTTTTGTCGATTGTGTATATAGGTTTCTCAATTAGTTTAGCTACCGGTAGAGATTTTTCAATTACAGTGTGCATAACATTTTCAACTGTGTCAAATGCCCAGTTGACAAATATGTTTGCACCCTTCACACACTCATAGACTTCTGTGGATTTGTCCCATAAGTAGTTTACACTCGGTATCTTCCTTGCGCGATCAACAGCTTGAATTTTATATGATTGATCCATAACTTCTGCATCCATTACTGTTGCTGTCATTTATGTTCCTTTTCATGGGTAGAGTGCTCTGTCCTCCTTGACATATAAACATAAAGTCTAATACGAAACATTGCCATTAGCTTTGAGATCAACTCTTATATCGTAAAGTTAAATGTAGCTAACTATATCTGCAATGACCACGCATCAATTATAATCAATCTTTGTGTACTAATCATACATGCTCCGAAATCAATGTAACATTAGCTGCCAGGCACATCATAATGCCAAGACTATGGCATACTAGTAATCCATTTCAAGTAACAGATCAGATTTAACAATTTGTACACTTAGCAACTTATATAACTGCGAACTATCTGTCAAATGTAAAAGGGCCATTTTCAGCCACTGTGACATCCAACAGGTGTTAGAAGCATTAAGGTATTACTAGCGCTGGGTGCCATATCAAACATGGGTTCCATTATTTGTTTTCAATTGCGTCAGGAATTTCTTACGGCCCTGATTCAATCCATGCACACATTCCGTATACATATGTGCACACTAGTATACTTGGCAATGTTGCATACTAGTATTTGTACTGCAGTTCAGGCTGAATACAAGCACTCACTTTACAATTTTATATTCACCATTTTTTTTCTCCTGAACTAGACAGTAGAAAGTCTTTTTTTTTTTCTTTTAAAATGTTTCTCAAATGTTAATCTACATCCTGGAATTTTTACAAAAAATGTTTAAGTGGCGTTTTCGAGTTATTATCAAAAAACCGTTTTGTGTGATCATTACCTTTGCTTTAGATGGAGAAAACGCTAAACTTTAATTGTTAATAACTCGAGTTCTAGACGGTGGATCAAGTTCATTTATAAGAAAAAAATTGTCATTTTTTAAAAATCTTCAATTTAAGTCTGGTTTAAAAAAAAAGTTTAAGTAAAGTGATTCAGCGCTAGTAATACCTTAAACAAAGTCTCGACCTAACCATCGAACGTCGGCAATTTTTATCCATTGTCGCCTGGAGAATGAGTGAAACAGCAAAATTTAACGTTAACGCTGAAACCGACGATAACAACATGCACACTTTATTGCGTCGTAATTCCGCGGCATGCATGTAGGGTACGCGCCCGCGCACGCGAAAAAACGGCTTATTCGTTCTCGAGATCAATGTCACGGGCAACGAAATGACAAGTGCACCGCTGACGTGTGTCACAACAAAGAATGTCAAAGCGACACTCACCCGATATCGTGCTGATTTCTCTTCCCGAACGATTCGCGCGCGCGTCCTTATTGTGTCCGTTCAGCGTTTCTAGATTGCGTGCCACTGCACCTTGATCCCTGACTCATTTCAACACGAAATTTGTTTACTTAGGCTCGCCGATCAGTGGCGGGCAGTGGCGAGAATTATTCATGCCCTTTACTGCGATGCCTTGTCACCCCAGCCATTTTTTACGGCCGTGATATCAGGACTAGCTGGTCGGACGATAGAGTACGCCACTGATATTATTGTGCAGTGCTCGCCCTCGATACTCGCCGGATAACATGCTAATTAATGTGCACCGACGAGATATTCCTAAAGACTGCCAGCCTTATGGGACTTTGTGTCTCCAGCAAAATTCGCTGTTCTCGGGCGCCCTCTAGAATATATTGCGGCCAGAGTAAGAACTGATGTCGAATCACTACCGTCTACCGTACCGAACTATTATCATGAGATCCTTTCCAATCGTGTATCCAGTGTATATATATGTAGATCAGTGCGCAAGCCTTATATCATTTATTTCGCTTATTCCTTATTCATTAGTGGGGCAACTAGGTTGAAACAGAGGAATGTTAAATTATCCTGATCTATAATATTACAAACAATCAAATGTTAACTAAATTTATGTATAGTGACATTTATTTGAAATACGCTATCAAACAAAAGGCGAGACGCAGCCTTTAGTCACTGTGATCCTTGATCCAGACAAAAAATTATCCGATTCAAGCATAACAGTGTCCAGATCACACCCCGTGGAGGTAGTTACGTGTGGTGACCCACCAAATTTATTTAGGTTGAATCACGCAAAGTATAATATACAATATTGTCATATATTGACAGTAATGAATGTAAATGAAAGCAATATTAAATTAATGGACATACTTGGTTGAGCGAAGGTTGTAAATATAAACAGAAATAAAGCAAATGTGGATCATATAATACGTTAAATGATGTGTACATAGATTAATGGTATCAGGTATGGTAGGTCCGATAAGAATGCATATACAGTAATGATAAGTAAAGTTAAACAACCGTAGAATATGTGTAGCATATAATATGAGAACCCCACATTGTGTACAATATAATAATAACGGCTTAAACTTATTCCTGTAATCAAAATGAGAATATGTAATAAGAACAATTGTAACTTACAAAAGCAGCGTAGACACACAGTATACAGTATAAACATGGCAGTGGGTGGAGAGGAAGCAGACACCTGTTGCTGAATGTCGTATGAAAGCATGGTTCGCATAACAAGCAGAATGGACTTCATGTTACTATGTACATATATGCATAGTGTCAACGTGCACTGTAAGTATTTAAAATGAATAGCACCATTCAAATGAAATAAAATTATATTTATTAAGCACTGTTAAGGTTAACTGCCAATATAGACAGTGACAATGAACTCTCAGTGTTCACTATTAATATCCACATCACTAGCATATTGCACTGTAGTAATCCATAAATCCAATGCTGTATTAGCAAAAGAAGTAACCTCATCTTTGAAGCAAAACTGACACAGTCAAAACTTTCAATGTACTCTTGCGGCGGCCATCTCTGCGCAGTTCCATCTGTGCATCGGCAGAGTGTGCATCGTAACAGGTGAGCTCTCGCACTTGTCATATTGTAATTATAATTATTAGCTCTTTCATCTCCAAATTTATTACCGACACGCGAATTAAGCAGAGTGTAATACGTTCATCTAAATGTTTCTGCTGAATGATATATAGTAATCGAAATTTTCGATTTTGATTCCAGACATGTCTTGACAGGTTGGAAAATCAAAGGATGCCGTCGAGCTGAACCATCGTTTTCGGCAGCTTTCGCAGCATTACTGGTGAGTGCGACGTTATTCAGTAATTAATTTAGGTCCTAGGGCTGTTGTAGCAACTAATTCGACATAAATTTCGGGTCTATTTAACATGTTTCGTGCTAGAAAAGCAATTATTGCGTTTCTTGATATCGCGGGAAGGAATGGGTCGAAAGGCAATCTCTCGATTTGAACGGTTTTAAAATGGCGGACGCACAGTGCGTTGTGATTCGCCACTGTAAAGTTGCTACATTCACTTCGGTAGTTCGTTCAGACAGTGGCAAAAGTGAGGTCGGGAAAGGTATGCTCCCGCTTTTAACATAGTTATTTTATAAATATTTGTTGTTTCATCCTTAAATTTGTGACAATCTTGAATATTAACTAGCAGGCAACGTAGAGGTGCATATATTTTGACTTGATATTGTGAATTAATCGAAATATCTGACTCTTATTCCAGGCACTCTTGGTAGCGTGGGAAATCGAAGGACGCCGTGTATTTCAGCTCCAGTTTTTCGCAGTTTTTACATGTTTTTCGGTGAGTTTCACATCATTCAGTACTTGATTTACGTGCTAGGGCGGTAGTAGCAACTAATTCGACACAAACGTCGGGTCTGTTCAACATATTTGGTGCATGAAAAGCAATTATTGAGTTTGACAATATCGAGGGTAGGAGGAATTGGTTGGAAAGCACAAGTGCGCAAACGCAACCGTTCGAAAATGGCGGTGACGTCATTCGTGGAGGGGACGACTGAGTAACGTTAGTAATACGATTTGTTTTCAGTCTTATTTCCTATACATATACATGATATATGATGTTTAAAATATAAATTTAGTGCAAAAATTTCAAATTGCACGTTCAATCAAATAGATATTTCGACATATTATACAATTGAGCATAGTAAAATTGTATATGTCGTAGAGGTCAAAATTATTATTCTAAACATAATTGGATAATTTTATTTCTCATGGGTCACCACTTGCAGCGACCTCCATGAGGGTGTGACCTGGAAACCGGTGTTATCCACGAATCGGATTTCATATCTGAATCGAGGATCATACCGGGCTAAAGGCTGCAAACCGCGTATTTTGCTCTCCGTAAGGGCTCAATTGTTCTTTCATTTTTCAATCGTTCAGATATTGAAAGAATTCAATTTCAAGAATTCATTTGTTCCTTCATTTTTACATTATTCGGATATTGAAAGAATTCAAATTTAAGAACTCAATCGTTCGGTCAACGTTTGCAGCACCTCAGTTATTCACTTTGCTAATCAACGTCTGTTTTCTGTTACAGGAACTCTGGAATGTTGCACCTTGTTGGAGTTTAATTCATATTTTTTTCTGACGTAATAACTTGTAATTAATAAGAGGGTATTTCTCAACTTTTCTTACAGGATTGATGACCGCGTGCAACGCGGTTTAGAGTCAGTGCTTGATGACGAAATATCTATTCCTTTTCTAGCCGAATGGGCTATTTGCTCTAACTTCATTCCTTTGCAGAGTAATATAGAATCACGCGAAGTAGAGTCAGTGTTGTTCGATTATTATATTACTAGCTTATAATATTATTAGTATATTGTACATTATTTATTGGAATTAAAGTCAGTGTTTGCAGGGTTTAGTGACCGCGTGCAATGCGGTTTAGAGTCACTCATTGATTACGAAATGTTTATTCCCTATTGAAGCTGTATGAGCTCTTTGCTGTAACTTGATTCCTTTGCAAAGTAATGTAGAGTCACGCGAATTAGAGCCTTTATTATAGGACAGGAGTATCCCACATTTTTCAGTCGCGAATTCGAGTCAGTGTTGTTCGATTATTATATTCTTGGCATATTATATTATCAGTATATTGTAAATTATTAATCGGTATTAGAGTCAGTCATCCCAGAAGAAGTTACTGAGTCACAACAGTTGATTCACAGCTGCCTGCAATGCTGTTGCGTTTGCAAGGTACGTTCACAATTGATTTGTTAATTTCAATATTTTTGTTTGGTGTTTATCCTCAATTAATATTATACATGTTCACATTGGACTTAATCAAATTTTATTTTACAGAGCACGATTTTATTTAAGATATCATGGTGGATCGATAAAGAAGAAGATGCCAAAGATACCCAAGCCAAGTAGCCAAATCCAGAGTCTGAGGGCCAAGGGTCCATTATTGCAGCGTGTTCCTGTGGTATGCAGACAAGACAACACTGGTGAGTGAAATTTTAAAGTCCCTCCAGTCACTCAATCATGTCGTAGGGCGAATGGTCCGAAACGACACGGGTGATTGGTTGTAATTACTCCTTAGAAAATTTGAATGAAGAGCACAGTGACCATAGATAAACTCTGAGGAGTTTACCTATGAGTGGTATTTTGTTAGGCACATCATTATTGCCATGTTTAATCAGAGTAGGATAGGTCTCCCTTGCTCATAGTATGTTTCATTTCCATTTCGCAATTCGCGTTCGGGGCATTAACTTAAATAAATGTAATAATTGCAAGCAAATAAGTCCATATTTAATTGCAAATTCATAATTGTACTTTGATGTATTATCATCATATAAACATCAATAGTAGTTAAAGTATTAAATTTAATTTTTTCAACTCAACAGTTTCGGGTTATAGTTTTTCTATAATCAGAAACAATTTCGTTTTCGCATACCGAATTTGTTTGAAAGAGCAAGAAGGCGCTTCGCGACGGGTAGTACCTGCTTTCAGAGAGACATACTAATATACTGCATACTAGTTTCTTTAGAAAAGTCTCTCTGAAAACAGGTCGCTCGAGGTTAATCATACGTTTCTTTCAGGTTTATTTTATTGAAATATTATTCAAACATATTTTAATGTTCAATTTGAGAAATTATGAAATAATGCTTCAAACATCATGTAAAGTAGAGTTTCATGCATGCCCAGTTTTTTCTCTTGAAATGATAAATATTAATATGTCTATATTTAAAGTTCATATATTTATCTATTTTTTAAAGAACATTTTTGATTGAAATTTAATTACATAATAAGATGATTGTGAAACATTAGTCCGCATACATATAGTATATACAATATGTTTACTAATCTTAGATCAGGATGTTTTCAGCAATATGGTTGGTACACACTTTGTTGGCCGTGTTCATTGCTTTTAGTCTGAAACCATTCATGCGCCCAGGTGCTGCATGGATGGATCAGACTCGTGAACACGGATGTATTTATTAAGATTTACTAATTTGAACTAGCGACTGTCGATGTGTTTAGTGACCACCAACATGCTATCCATTGTGTGTTGTGTGAATGGTAGTGTTATGGATTGCATGTTGAGTAAGGAAACATATTTATTGCATTCTCATGACCTTCAAGTAATTCTCTTAATGGTTGATTTGATACGAAATCACCGTGATTGCTACACAATTTTTGTAGCAGTAGATGATCACGTTTAATTTAAATATCACGCAATACGTTTTACAAACTGTACAGCATTTGGTTGTACAGTAAAATGAAGTAGTCAAATTCGCGATCGCGTCTAACTTGCATGGTCACTAGCCTTTGGCAGTCGATTTCAGGAAATGGTACGTAAAGTAGTGAAATGAATGATGATGTGCGCTGAGTTCGGGTGTCGGAGACGTCCCGGGACGTACTCTCTAGAAATAGGCCTTTGCACCCGGGCGGAATGTGTGAGAATCCGGGAGTGAGTGTGTTGGCGTGATTGCTTTGCATTTTTAATTATAGGAATTAGGAAGGCAGGTAGCATACTTCTGTGTGAATGGTAATGTTTAAGTAGGAAGGGCCAGCGGAAGGTATCACTATTCTCTCGCGAATACTGGTTAGGCGTTCAAGTGATATGTCTTTACCTGGGATTCATTTGACTATTGCAACCACAATATTTTGATCGCGATCTCACTTGTCTTAATAACTATAATGTTACAATCATATTATTTCTATTCCTTATCAGTATACTGTATCAACTTGCATGACGATATATTTTATATACCTATAACTTATCAATGATACCTCACGTAGCAATATTCTCACTTCATGAGAGTCGTGTTATTAATACCGGCCGTAAAATTTGGTTGCAACTGTCATTTGCTATACTTAATGTTATTGTATATTTTGAAGCAGAAATACGTAATCATTGCACAAACGAAGTGATACCTCATCGTATTGTTGGGTCCGTTGAGTTTCGTACGAAAGTATTTGGTATCATGCTATGCGTCTAAACAATACTTCTCATAGTACGACTGAGGGTCACTTCATTACACATACGAATAACGTATTTCGAACTGATTGGGATTTTCGGTTAAATGTGCACGTTTATGAGCAGTTTATAACTTTATCTTTATATTCATACGCACAAAAAGTAATATATTTATATGTATTCCTTTTTACGCAAAATGTTATATTACCACTTTGTACGTTCAAGTTTCTGTATTAAAAATGCCTGCGTGCTAGCTATTGTTCGCAGATATCGGTATAGTTTTCGAAAGTTTATTATATTTCTTTATTGAATCCCAATCAGCGAGGGCTTGCCTACGCATGTCCGAAAAATGAAGAGACTATTTTGACATAGTCGAAGCGGCCCGGAGAAGAGGGCCTTCGTCGTTGGATTAGTATACCACTTTGTCACTGTGCTCGATCATTATTAGGTGTTGCACATGTAACTTATAGCAGTTACATATGTAACTGAAAAGTATAAAAATACTGCCACGATTAACTCTTCTGTTTTTGTCAGAGTTATCAAATGCAAGCTATTTAAAAGTATAGAGATAATAATTACAGCAGAAGAAATGTTTATTCTTGAATTTGTTTAAGGATTTACAGATCGTAAATAACACATTCGCCATTTTTTTTATACGACTGAACCTCTTCATTAAAAGTTTAATTTGCTATGAGTTATAATATACATCTATCTTGTGTTATGAAGAGTTAATCGTGGGCAATTTACTTATGTATTTTCAGGAGTTGCTGAAAATTTGAGATATGGCATTGGGCCGCCTTGATAAATCGTTATTTGTTACATTGTTTCGTATATTCATCTGCATGAAATATGGAATAATGAACTGATTATTGACGAATTATTATGGCTGGTATCCGGTGTCTGAAAATTTACGGGGGGATATGAAAATCGGGGGGATTTATTTGGGTGGGATATGAAAATTGACAATATTTTCTTTATTAAAAAAACCAGTCTTTCTGGTTGCTTTTTTTTATTGCAAGGAATTATTATTGAAATGTATTTATTTTTACTGTTTGCTTACTTGAAGAATAACTATTTCTGTTTCAGCTTTATTCAAATTGTGGATAATTTCACTTGTTTTTCGGAACGTTTTAATTTTGTTCTGCTTTCTGTTTTAGGCTTCCTGTTGTAGAGAAATTAATTTGGTTTGTTTTCTTCAAACACTTTAATTTTATTCTGCTTTCTGTTCTAGGCATGCCATCATCTAGAAACTGATCAATTTTTTTTAAATAACCTTATCTTGTCATCATACATTGTGGAAATATTTGAATATAAGTTTAATTTATGTCTGCTTTTTGTTCCAGAGTCTCCATCACTGAAAACTATACCCTACATTTTATGTAATAACATTTTCATTCTATTCTAGAACAGTTGTGGTTTTAATTACTTAATTTGATCTGCTTCTATTCGTGGTAATTAATGTTTGCTTTCTGTTTCAGGAGCACCATATTTTCATCACACAATCAAGTCTTCCATGGAATTTAATTCAATTTATTTCATACAGCATATTTTCCATAGCAGAGGATATTATTTTGTATATTTCTATTTCGTTTAATTTGATGTCTAGAATTGTTTCGTCCCAGGACTTTTATTTTCACCTTAATTCATCACGAAATTTGTTCTTTCAGCATGTAATCAATGTATATTATATGTGCCTATTAATTGGTTTCTGTCATGAGTGCACTCATATTTGATTTCTATTTTCCATATGCAATACGTTTCCTCTTCTCTTTGTGTTTTTTTTCCCTTGCAGCTAGGTTTCTTCTCAATCATCGGAACCATCAACTGACATCTTGAAATATCCGCTTGGCAATAAATTCTTTTAGTTAAAATACAATGTAAACCTTAAAATATAAGCAATAAATTCGTAATCCTAGAAACTAATATAAGTTTTGTAAGAAAGTATGCGTTGTTTGAAAGTGATGAGTACGGTTCTTTGTAATCTGCGGTATGATTGCGACGATGAATATGATGTGTGTCAATAGTCGATATAAATTTTCAATTTTGTAAAAGAGTGGCCGACAGGCTTCTCTTGTCTGTCATTCTCCGCGGCAGGTAAATTTCGATTCCGATTTGCATTGCTTCCCAGATCAATTTTTTTGACAGAACATTTATCTGGGAAATGCCAATGTGGAATCATTTGTTTAATGGCTGGAGGTTGGGCCCGTTTTGCAACGCGGGTGGGTCACCACTTGCAGTAACCTCCCCGATGGTGTGACCTGGGAAATCGGTATTATCCACGATATGGTTTTTAAATCCGAATCGAAGATCATACCGAGCTAAAGGCTGCAAATCGCGTGTTCTGTTCTCGGCAACAGCTCAGTTCATTAATTTTTAAATCATTCACATGTTGAAACATTTTTTAAATTTACCGTTACAGTTAGTCGGTAATTCGAATGCAGCACGTTATAGTTTCCATTTACATCATAGCTAGACACGGAGTGCGCTTGAACTAACCTCGTTTCTGGCAAAGTCGGTCATTGTTTACGTGAGACAGCGAGTCCCATAAGATGATCGGTCTATACTATACCTCATCTGTGATTCCATATTTTTATGTTTTATACCTCATGAATTTTGCGGAATGTATTGATAACGTCCTCTGTACGATAATGTGCTGTTTCACAATATTCTGTATGGAAAGTTAAAGAAATCAGTACGCCTGGCTGCGAGATGTTGTTAAAAAGGTTTGCAGAAAATGAGTTTTGATAATGTCAACGTTCTATGTTTGTCTATTACCTACGGTACTAACCCCAATTACCGACGCCAACCGACGCCGCCAAGAGACCTCAGCGCCCCCTGAGACCCCAGTCAGGCCCCATTTGCGGGCCGCTGTTTAACACAGGCGTTGGCAGTCTTTAGGAATATCTCGTCGGTGTAATGTGCCTCTGAGTGTAGATTTTTGAAAAATGATCAGCAAAATTCACCGCCAGGCACAGCAATTCTGAGCTTATCTCGAGAATATGTAGTTTGAGGTTAGTTACTCTTCTGAACTTGATCTATTTAATGCAACGCGTGTGAAATAAAAAATTAAGGTAATTAAATGTGTGGAACGTACTGAACAATTATGGTTTATAGTCTCGTTTAATGAAATACAAGAAGAGAGGTTTGCCATACATGGTCTGGATTCATAGATTTATGATTCGTACAAATAGGATGCATTGTACAATTATTATACCGGATGGTAAAGCGAAAAAGTATACATCAAAATTTTATTTCCAAACGTAAAGTACAATAGTAATACCGTTGTACAACAACGGCAGAAACAATCTCTTATAAAATTGTATAATATTTCTTCATTCTGAAATCGTAAGTGCGCGCTATATACTCACGAAAAACAGAATTCTCTTACAATTTACATTAAACGTGTATATACCCTCATGCATCCCAGCAGTCACGTAAAGCGTGTTACTATATTTTACAAAAATTGTGCATCCTTTAATGAAGATCGTATGAATCATGGACCCTATAGTATGAAAAAATGCATCGGCAAATTGACTGAAAATTGTACCACGTATTAAACTTCGTTGATATGTAAAACGCTCAAAAGTGAGCAAGTTATTGTCATTATTGGCGATAATTTGCAGTTTCTCGGACGAATCGGGAAACTTTTAGCAGCTTTGGTCGAAATCTTTGTCAGACTTATTATTGGGTAGTGTTCAGTTTGATAATTATTTCTTTGTGTCAATCTTGCACGCTGCGATATCACATTTATCCGCTTCCTTGTTGTCAATTTCCTTTTGGCCAATGTTAAGGAAGTGTGACAAGCGTAGAATGGATACCACACTCGATATATATGAGGCCACGTCCTCTTTCTTGACAGTCTTTAATTGTGCAGCTACCGAATGGTACACGCGATTCGCCGCTTTCGTTGACAACTGTCCAATCGTTTGCACCGCATGTAAAACTTTGTTCTCGTCCGCTGAGACTGGGTCTGCAAAAGAACGATTCTGGATGAAATACGTTCAACAACCATCAAGAATTACATTTAAATTATTTCTTGCTGCTATTCATCAGGTTAACACTAGAATTTCCGAGGGATCGAATGTACTCGTGTAACATTTTGCTATACCGAAAGCTCATTTTTAAATGATCTTCTCTTCTGAAATGTTGCTTTTACTCTTATATATATATCGATAATCCATACATATCCTTAAAAATTATAGCAAAATGTAAAATACGCCATTCTTTCCTCGCGGTAATTCTAATAACATAATAGCATGCGATATCGCATTGTAGCACCGGGAAAAGTGTTGCATATACTCGCGATTCGTGCTGTAGCAAAAACATAATATATGCCGGGGACCGTACTCTTTCATGGGGGTGAAAATGAAAATTAGTGCGTGTCAAGGGCAAATTAACTCACTCGGCGTAACCTCCTCGCCTTCCACCGCGGGGAAGTAATGATCTAGCAGGAGATTAGCGACTGCGCCGGTGTTGTCGACACCCATCATCGCCAAATTGCCGTACTTCGTGCTCAGTATTTCATTAGCCTTGGTCATGCTGATCTCCTTAAGCGTCGACGCCTGTTGCGTGGCCGACTCCTTGGCAGCGTGAAGTTTGTCGACAGTCGGCTGTAGGGAGCTGCTCATGACAGCCTTTGCCGCATCGTATATCTACAAACATTACGGGAAACTTCTTTATTACGATCGTCCTCAACGCCTGGTCGAATACATAATACGCATACTGAACCGTATAATTTCATCTAGTCTGAAAACAAAGCAGACAGCTTTGTCTGCGTGGTCCTCTTAACGGACAACACCACCTTTGCCCTCTTCATCTTACCTGTTGCGGCGGTTGCGTCATGATGGGAATCTTCTTCTCAACGATATCCAGACCCTCGCATAGTTTTTGATCAGCCGCGGAGATCTGTCCCTCGAATTTCTTAGCGATTGGCGCCGTTAATGGCACAGCTGTCGCCGTTGCGTAATGCAGTCCAGCTTCGGCGTAGCTCAAAGCCCAATTGATGAGATGATGGGAGTCCTTGACGTACGTGTACGTGGATCCCGTCTTCTCGATCGCCGATTGAATCACAGGTATGTTCTTGACACGATCGATTACTTCGAGATGAGGCGAGCTCTCTGTGCTGGGAGTTGTTGGCTTGGACTCTGCCATTTTTCCTGGAAATATACGGAATTCGTCGATAATTGCATGATAACGGCACGTGGGATGAGGGTGTCTCGTTCAGACAGCAAGCTTGATGCGTTAAATTGGAAATTGGAATGTGAGTGACGTGCGAGAGGTTAGCGCGGCGATTCAGGGATCTTTGTACCTTTCAGACTTCGGCAGTGCGGGGTTCCACCATCTAATTCCGCGGTTTATCTTTTGTCACGCTTGGTGCGTGAGTCTTTTGATACCGTTATCTCTCGCAAATGTTCGAATCGTCGAAAAACTGTTCGATTGGTTGTAATAGTAACGTTGTACGACCGAACTGACTAGCGTCTGCACTCTACACGATAGTAAACGACGAGAAATAACGAGCTACTCACGAGTAGTTTTCGAACAGCGTGCACAAGGGTACTTTTATTTTTAGGATAAATTATGCACAACTGGCAAACGATGCTGTCTTATATGATCAGATAAAAACATTATAGGTGAATGAATTAGTCATCAAGCAATCAGTGGAAGATTGCGATGTCATTCGAAAATAGAGCGCATCATTGGCAGATGAATCATCCGTAGTTCGTTCAGGCATGTTTAACTTATGAAGAGCTTCCGTGCAGATGTGCATGGCACAAATACGACGACGAAAATAATAGCCCATTGTTTGCGTTTATTGTTCTATACAGCATAAAGGCAGATTGGCTGCCGTTGGCGCGGAATTTTGAAAAACGCGATGTACAAACGATCCCGGAGAAAACGATTCTCCTGACTGGAAAAATAAAACACCAAATACAGAACACGTCTCATCGTTTTCTCAGTGTGTACACTGATGGGTCGGGAAAAAACAACGTTACGAGGAAATGAAATATATGCAATTAGTTAATAATAATGTAATGTTTACCCTGGTTACCAAGTGTAGCACAGTTGAGATCGAACAGTTTAGTCGACGACGTTTTTGTGGGATATCTATTTCTTGCACGCTAATTGTTGCTACGGCAAGGACAATAATATATAAAGAGGCAAACAAGTTAATGAAGGCCGTAAGTATATGACGCACCAAAAGGCATTTGAAATTGCTAAATGTTGTAGTTTTTGCCAGTGAATTTCCGTGTTTGAGGCAGAATCGTTCGTTTAATTAGTTGTATACCGAAAAAGAGGACGGGAGACGCTAAGGCAATTTTTCTGAACTGCTAAAATGTGACTTGTTCTACGTTCACGAGGGCTCCCTGCCGATATTCGGCATACGTTCCAGTCGTGAACGTGGAGATTAACTGCCACTTGTCTTATCTACTCCGCTTGGAACCGTAATCATCTGTTACACTCTTTCGAGATGAAAACCCATGTACATGCATACTGAGAACAAAAATCTCGCTTATGCTTTGATAAATACTCACAATAAATGGTATTCACTTTGACGATATAAACTGACGCTAGAAACGCCGGCTTTCAACACTTGCTAACACGGGGCACCGGGAAACACTGACGCCGTATACGTGTGGTAGGTCATAAGTAGTGGAAGGAAGTCGTTAAGAGGTGGGGCGCATTGGTCAGGGCTGTGCATAAGAGAAGCTATCACTGGCCAACTCGATGAGTCATCGGGAGATTTGCCGGCCGCAACGTGAATGAAATTGGCCGTAACGTCAGACACGCACGTACGATAGTCATGGCGTGCAGATTTGACTAATAATACACTCGTTCTCGAACTAAATAAGTCTGTTTCTTTTTTAAAATGATATATCACCAGTTAGATTAATTCAGAAGTACGCATAGTGCAGTTGGCTGATTTAATACGAAGTACTTATATAAAGATATTTGTCATTATTTTATACGTACAGAATACAATGGCGAATTTAATTAAGCCAGACATAAACTTGTAAATTCTTTATACATATAACGTATAACTTAAAGCCGATTCAATGGAAATTTTCAATGCGAACGATACATCGAATCTTCCAGAATTCCCGCACGATGTGTTTGGAGTCGTTAAGTCATTTGTACGCTCCTGATAAGTCTTCCTGCGTTTGCGCACTGACTATAGTAAGTTTCACCGTTCGTGACGTGGAGGTGAGCACGTTCTATTGGCCGTGTATAAATACGCATGAAAACCTAGTCCTACTGATTACTCGACGATCTCACGTCGGACTTTAGCCCTACGTGGATTATCCTCTCGTATGAGAAATCATTCCGTCGTCATTCTGAATCTGACGCAATTTCTTCCATTGTGGGGTCGCGAGAATTCCATGAAACACGCGACGGCCTCCTCCTTCACTCACAATTTACAATTCACCGCGATTTTTATAGAATCAACGGATAGTGACTTGCACGCTTTTCTCTCGAAGCGCGCGCGAATGTTTGCTCTTAACCGATTCCGGGTTAAAGTGAAGAAACGTGGCATGCACGTTGGGACATTGTGTCAATGAGCACGTTGAGTCCAATAATCCATGACTAGGAGCTAATTTTGCTACACAGCACATTCTCAGTTCGAACGTTATCTATAGCAACATTACTGCATAAAATTTCATCATTGGAATCTGACGTGCTTGAGTTAGAGATTATAATTGGGGAAGCTTATAATTAAGAGTACGGTTGCGTGTTTCGTAACGTATGATGTGAAAATGTATGATAGAGCGTGCATTCAAAGGTACTTGATACAAATGTCACACAGTTGCCCCAATGAAACAACTAAGAAATACCATACACCTCAGTACTTTCTCTTTATTCTACTTGCATTAATTACATTGATGCTCTTACCCGAGTGTAGAAAAAATATCATTAAAAACTTACTTAAACACCTTATGCTCTACGAATACGTCGGAAACGAGTATAAACGCGTAAATGAATTTATGCAAAGCGTAAATGAATGGGCACGGTACAAAATCTACGACTACAAACGACGCGCCGTCTCGCGCAGAACGCGCGACGCGTCCGATATAATAGCGTTGCTTAATCTACATCTAATGACACGGAATACCGTTGTAGTGATCTCTTTTCTAGCTCAGTCCTTTACTTGGAGTTTCAAAAACCACTAAGTGCAAACTACTCCCTTAACCCTAATCGTTGAAATTCGGTCGTTCGTTCCCAACGTATGGAAACGGCGACAGCCACAACGAGGACATGATGAAATGTATTACGAGAATAAATATAAACGAAGCGACAGGCGTAGTTAGATGGTCCCTCCGAGTTCCCAATCGTGGCGGTAACCAGCAGCCTTTCAATTCGTCTTCTTCCGCGTGTTCTTTGAATTATTCGTGCTATCGTCCGCGGGGGGACGCGTATGGGCCTGAACTTGCTCGTTAACGGCTTGGAGATACCAGGTAAGCTGAAGAAACTGCACCAACGAACTAACGTACGACTTGAGGCTGTCCTTGTTGAGGGTCCTCAACTGCTGAGTCAGATTCGAGTACACTCGGCGGGCCGCTTTATTGGATAAACGGCCGACGGTTTGCAGGGTGTGAAGAAGTTTGTCATCCTTCTCAGATGTTATGACTGAAAGGGGGATGAAAATGTCAATTTAAACGTTTATTTTGGTGCAGCATTTTTGTAACGGTTGAAAGATACTGATGCGCATAACAGCACAGCAGTTGCATTAATAAGAAAAAGGAAATACATTACACAAAGTGCACAATAGATACTACATAAGGTGTGTGGTATTCAGAGAAAGATAATTAAAATGATTCCACTAACCTATTGCCTCTTCTTCTCCCGTAGCAGGGAAATATTTATCGAGCAGCTTATCAATCACCACGGCTGTGCTGTCGATACCTTTAACAGCAACGCTACCATAGTGTGTTCCCAGTATTTGATTGGCCTTATCCCAGCTGCGATTCCGTAAACTCTCTGCTTCGGCGAATATTAATTCGTGTATGTGAACGATGCTTCCGACCGTCGACTTGGCTGCCGAAACCGCATTTTCCAGTATCTGTCAACCGTAACATTGTAGTCATATAATTCTTGTCGTTCCCCTAACATCGGGCGACCGTAACGAAAAAGAACCGCAGAACCAGACGACGATCAAAGAACGTTGAATCACACGGTATAAAATGAAAACCGTTATCTATAAGTAAACACCCAATACAGTGATCGTTGTACATGGAACACGATACTAGAATCGACAGCAGAAATTTCAAAAAACAATGATTGAGCATTAAAACGAAATAATCCACTAATTGACCATAAAAATGAAATAACTGAATAAACGAGACCATCGACACCCATTCACTTCCAAAATGTCGCGGGACACAAAACCGCGTGAAAGATCCGTATCTCTATACAGTACCCCGCCGTGAGCACGTTTCTCAGGTGCATCGCAAGGCGCGATCAATGCACTGCCCGCTACGAGTCCGGTGGTGAATGATTCAAGTATTCCCTTTGGTGGTGCGCACTTTTAAATCTAAAGTTATCGTAGTGCTACCGTCCGCGATGCAGTCGATGCGATCGATTTCTTACCTGCTCAGGTTTCTGCGTGACCAGCGGCACTTTTTGCTCGATCTTGTCGAGACCCAGGCAGAGCGTGTGGTCGACAAAGTGTATGGGACTCTCGAGTTTCTTGGCAATGGGCGCGGCGATGGGCACAGCCTGCTTGATCGCGCTGCTCAAGGAAGTCTCGGCCGTGGTCAGTGCGAGGTTGACCAACTGATGGGAACCCTTGACCCTTGAGTAGGTCGCGGCTGATTTCAAAACCGCCATCCCGACGACTGGCAAGTCGAGCACTCGTTGGAACACCTCGATATGAGGTAGCTGCGGCCCTTCTGTTGTCATTTTGTTTGATGCTGCTTTTCCTTCGACGATATGCTCAAACTGAAACGTATTTCGAGAGTCACGTTGAAATGGATAATCGATGCGAGGTCAGGGACGGAGTGTCACGGCATGACCAGCGTTCAATTTTATGTTCAACAAGGTCTTTGTTTATGTAATTAATATGTCCGATGGATTAGAAATACAGAATATAATGTCGGCAAAATATTGGAACATGTTGTGTACAAAGGGCATACATATGTGTGTATGTGTATGCTATCAGAATTGCTGAGGTTACATTTTTCGTTGCGACGATGAACTGCGCGAGTTTTAAGCTGTAACGAAGGTTAATCGCATTGAAATGATTTGGAGTAAGCGTACGGAAATACACTGTCTAGATTTTCCAAATTACAGTTGCACACCGAGCGCACTCGGTCAACGAACTCCGGACGTGCAAGAATTTAACATGTACTCGCGGCACTCTCTTGTCTAGAGAAGTGAATCTTGAGTGTAAATCTGGAGCACATCTCGTGAGCAGACTTCAAGGCTCCAAGTTAAGATTTATCTCGATAGAGCGCTTCTTATCTTGTTTAATAAACGATAACGCTATAATGTGACCAGGTGCATAGTGCAAAGTTCATTGAATTGTATATACATACGTATATTGCATACGATGTGTTACATGTCACATATGGCCTATTGAAGCATAACGGACAGTTTACTGACACTATTAATTGTGCATCAGACCCCACGAATACCGACTGTTCGCGAAGATTATATATTAGGTGCCCGATGAACATTATCGTTCACACGTAAATATACTCGTGACGCAATTTAGGCCAATTTTGTATTATCCAAAAATGTCTTCTTGAACTCCCGATAAGAACAGGAAGTAAAACGATAGCACAGAGCATGCTGCTCTTAATACGGATTACTTTCACTGCCTTCGACACGTGCAGAACGATTCCGTAAATGTAGTAATAACAACAATTCTAGATTACCAAGCACAGATTGCAATGAAAGCAAGTGACCGGTTGTACAGCTGTAATATATAACATAATTTTAACGGACATAATTTTGCTTCCAGAATCGTCGTTATTTACCGCATAACGAAACGTCGAATCTCCAAACAAATACAACCGGTATATACCACCCTAGCTCTACATAGTACACAGTCAATGTCAAATTCGAAGACCTAGTATACTTGAAAGCAACCTTGAGCCGTGCAGCAGAAACAATACATATTGCTTACCGGCAATGCTCACGTTTCTCCTGAATAAACCGACGCAATTCCACGTCAAAGTCAGGCACTCAGAAACTGCAACGAACCGAACGGCGAACCGGCACAATACTGAATTATTGTCGAAGGTTAACACGGACTCCCACTATCAGCCGGGTCGCCGTGATATATAAGCATGCTACCGACGAACGAGAGGAAGCGATGCGGACCGAACGGAAGAGTGAGAAAGAGAAAACGGAGAGGCACGCGGTCTATAGATCGAGACGAGACGACGCAAGGTTAGGTGCAATACACTGCCGGAGAGGAGAATACTCACGTTTCTCGGCTGCGTCGTCGTTCCTTCTCGTCCGGTCGACAAAGTGTGCACCAAGAAAGAGAGATGGACTCACTCGCGACGAGTACGCCTGTACAAATAGCCGCGGGTCTGCACGCACGCTCAACACTTATAACGTGTAGACCGCCTGCGCACTCGGCGTCATTCGAATTGGCCAATCGTGTTTCAGCGTCGGCTAATACGACTCGTAGAGGACGTGCTTCGCAGAGCCGAGCCACGAGGGTGCGAAGTCCGTGGCGTTCGGCGATCACGAGGCGGTCTCTCTTGCTCTCGAATTGTGTTTGCGTTTGCGTTGCGTGTTATCGTTCGTCGACAACGGAGGTACATATTATTTAACGACCAGCCAGAGCGACGACAGGGCCCGTCGCGCTCTGCTGTGAGTCGCTCGATCGGATGCTAGATTTTCTCCCACACTCTTTCAACGCTGCCACCGAGTGCAGCCGGCACTCTCGATCTCTACAGTCATTTCTTCAGAGATTGCAGCTGTCATTCTCTTCCCGTTCGCGATTATCGATCTATTGTTTGTTTCCGACTTCTAGTAGACTCTCTTGAATGCATAGGTGGAAATAGACTTTCTACGTCTGCGATTCTTAATTCATGGTTATTGATGGAGAAAGTAGCGGATGCTGCTTTTAATCTACCTGTTTCAGCGTTTTCTTGATGAGGTTCTTTGTGCATTTGGGCAATGCAAATTTGTAGGATGAACGTATTTTTTTGTCATTTGTACTTACCGAGCATGGCGAGTGGGATTCGGTGATAACGCTCTTCTCCACTTTTGTACCCGGAAAACTAATTTTGGTGTCACGATCATCGTAACCAGTTTCACCCAGAATCTGGCCGTGTATTACCGTGGCACATGTTAAACTACCGGCTACTATCGCGATCGCCCCACTTCGTAGGTTTACAAAGTCTGATCGCGGTCTAGACTCTGAATGGTCCTCGAAACTATGTGATTCATACGCAAACGGCTGGTCTTCGTTAGACCGACTCTATGCGCGTGTACGAGGTCTCGAATCCAACGAGTTCCGGTATATAAAAACACGTCCGATAGTTTATCGCGTCGGGCCTTCAATAAATCGCGATTTCGAAACGGCATCGGCATTTCGTAGATCGCCACGCAACGTCGTGACGCGGTGATCAAGAGCTGAGGGAAGAGGAAGGAAGCCTGTATAGCTCCTACATCAGCCGCCGTCAATAATCTACTTAAACCTACCTCATTTACCCCCAGTCTAGACCACCTAACCCACGTTACGCCGGGCGCGTTTCATAAATTCTTCCGCGGCCCGTCACGCAACACTTTCGACTTTTTCGAGGAAGCGACAAGCGACGCGTCCGTTTCTGCGCGTTCAGGCAGTGAAAGAGATCGTCGCTGACTTCAGAGAACATCGCGCTGCAGCGAAAAACGCACGTCACCTCGGGCGTCTAGGCAGCGAGGAGTGAGGAGGAAGCGTTTATAGAGACGACAAACGATTATCCACAGATTTCACCGCTTTCACTCGAGTGGAAAGAAAGCGCGAGAGATAGGCGTCCGCGAGAGTGGACAGATGCGTGGAATTGGAATGTCACGATCGTCGAGCGGCGTCAAAGTCCAAGTGAATCCGGCGTCTGTTCGGGAAAAATAAGCGAGACGTCCTGTTATCGGTTAGCGGGAGACGGGAGATAGCATCGAACCTGCCGATGCCGACGATCATTATCGATCGCACGACGCTGTGTAATCGATGAAATCTGCTCCGGCCGTTCTGCAGCGATGATTTGCACTCGCCGACAGGTGGTGAGCCAATCGATGAACGGCACAGAGAGTGGCCGATCGCGATCTTACACCATTAACGCTGAGATAAATAAACTTGGACGGGCGCGTACGATGAATAATACGTCCGAAGAGACAGTGCGCGGTACAGGTGATAATGATTCGTCGATCAGTGCCTATACTTAATAGCCCATTTCCATCACGACCTCGATGAGCTCGGAGCATATGTAACGCGTCCGTTTTTAAACTCGCCTCGCCGTGTCGAGTGAAATTATATTCAATTATCGCAGAGAACGGGAACAATCGGCAGCGATTAACGTGTTTTCGCGAAACTCTGGCGAAGATTTCATGAAAGAGCACCTTGGATGGATAATGGATATCGTTGTGTGAGAAATATACACCGCGGCAATCTATCTCTGCGGACGTCGATGTTCATTTGCATATGATCGTGAAGAGCATGAATTAACCAATACGGCCCTTTATTTTTGATCTTATATTAAGGTAATCGTGGAAAGGATAACAAATAAAGTCTGCAGACTAAATTTAACGAAAGACTGGAGAGACAGACGGAGAGAAAGAGAGAATAAAAGAGGAAGAGTGGAAGAAGGAGAGAACGAACGTGGCACGATATGTATAGGGTGTGCCGTTGACAATAACTATAAGTACGCTGCTTTCGTTTATGAAACGCGTCGCGGGAGAATGATTATACTCTATGATATAATATTTGCAATCGGCGAATCCGACGATTGTGGCTTTCTGTCCTCGTACCCCTAACGTCTTGGGTTGTCATTCGGTGAGCAGTCGACTTTTGCAATGAGAACAGCGATGGAGCCGAGTTTCAATTTACGATTCGGCTACTCGATACCGTTTATTGGCGGATTCGAAGACATCGACCTGTGATTGTTGTGGTTTTGCTGACGATTCTGCATGCGTGTCATTTTCGGCGCATTCGGACGACCGGCTAGGAAGGCGGCGAAGTTCTCCTGGAAAATTTGCAGAGTCGAACGTTTGAATACGTGAAGCACGCTCGCTGGTGAATCGATAAACAGATTATTCGGTAAATTTGTCAATTATTATCGGTCTCCAGTAAAGATAGATTCGGTTCACAGTCGACAAGAACTCTATGATAGTTACTTTTAGAACAGCGCAGTTTTTTTATCATACTTCGTGTGTGAGTTGAACGTATCACTAAGTCGAGTGCAAATGTATCAGGAACGCGTAAACTAGCGATGCGTCACTCTTAGAACTATACGCTGATTTGAAAATTATTCAAGAACAATCAATTGAATATTTAATCTATCGCGAGCCGTCGATCACTTAATATTTTCCTTAAACCTATATTTAGTTGCGAGGATCAATACTATGGGACGAACATTCTCGTTTAGTATAGTCGGCGATCTCTATCCGCCCACTTTGAAGGAAAGCCTCCGACCTTTCTGCCGCACTTTGTACCCTCGACGCTTTCGATCGTTATCTGCTGAAATGTTATCGGAACGACAAGTGCATACGCACCAATAGTTGATTCGTAGTTGTGTTGAGCCTCTGAATGGTGGATCGTATCACTGACACTTGAGCCTTCGTAGCGTCTTTCTTGCCCACGATCGGTATCATCTGCAAACCGCAGATCGCATTCGGATTACTGATTATACGAAAAAACTCACTGTTTGGGTAATGTGACGTTTTGCATAAATCTTAACACATTTGGTTTACGCGTTATACTCCTGATGGATCGTGATAAATTGCTTGGTATCTGCGTAACAGGGAGATTCTGATTTTCATGATTATATGAAGTCGGTTGTTCAATTTGCAGCGTTGCGCGTAGCATCTCGCTGAGACGCGACGTTTCGCATTTGCTGTCAAACATTTCCACTGATACTTTGAACTCTTCCCGATATCTTCTCATTTATAGTTTCTTCCTTAGTTTCGATACGTTCAATATCTCTGTTACTCTAATTTATTAGCAACGCAGCGTATGTTATTATGATCTGCTATAATTCCAGTGCCGCTTTAAACACAAACAAGACACTTCTAAAACATACTTATAAAAATGACCCCTAAAACTTTGCCCGATTCCTTCCCCGATATCTTCAGAATTGAAATTCCGCAGAAAATACATCATTCCTAACGGATCCCGACATACCTAAACATGTTAAGATACCGCGTCACATAGAAATACAGATTTAAACCTTCATCGTGGCATCCGCAACGGCGAGCAATTGATGCGACACCCTGACGAGCAATCTGCCGAAGCGGTTAGGAGTTCTCGAGGCGAGCGTGGCCGTTCCATTGACGAGATGCACGATACGCCGTGCCGATTCGCGGGTCAGCAGGACCAGCAATTGCTCCAAACTCGCAGGACGCGCCTGATTCTCCGGTTCCGGCAGACTCAGGGTCGCCCACAGTTCCTTGGCCTTCTGTAGGGCCAGTTTCGGATCCGTGGCGAGCTGCACGGCGACAATATAGGCGTTCATAAAATTCGCGCGAGGATAAGCGGGCACAGGGGACGTCTGTGTCTGTACGGTGAGCGGACAAATGGCGGCCAGTGGCGTGCGATTTCTCTGACCGCGAGACGTTATCGGAAAAATGTCCCCTCGTTCAAAGTGCACGGACTCTCGCTTGTCCGTCTCTCCCTCGCGCACAGATACATCCGGCGGCGAGAGAAAGTATTGATTTTCCTCGCTTCGAGCCGGTGACAACAGACCTCGTCGAATCGCACACACACGCACGTATACCTACACTCCGTCTCGTTCCGTCGCTCTTTTGCTCTCTTCCTCGCGGTCGTGCGAGGAATAACGAATCAATAACGTTTTTCCAATGTAATTGGTCGTCCCTAAGATACCGAGCAATTATTAGCCGGCCGCGTGCGGAAGAGCAACGACACGTAACGGAGTGGCTGTAATAATTTACGATACCGGGCGCCAGCATTAAAAAGCAATTAATGTTGCGACCGATAATGATACTATGGCATCGCGACGATAGCCGAAAGGTAGCGCGCGATCGCGCACGTTTCGAATTTGCTTCTCCGTCGCGTTCTCAAGAAACAGGCATCCCTTTCTTTTTTGTCAAAATAGTTGATTCAGCGTAGCCGATTTCCGACATGTTCATTGCGCGCGTTCTTCCCGTACAGGAAATTAAGCAGTTATCTTTAATTCGCTCCTGTCAGTTGTGCAAAATTCTAAGAAGGACGTTCCGATATCGCTTCTTATCATACTTTCTGCCATAGTCGGCCACTTTTAACGTGTTATGCTTGCAATAGTGTTGAGACTAGCTCATTTTCTTTCTCAAATGTATGAACTTATCAACGTTTCGTAAATAGAGGGCAGTATTGAATTGCGGTGATGTTAACTTTGCGACGCCTGAAAGTCACAGTTAGGAAGGAGCTATTCTTACCAGTTCGACCACGTACAAGAGCACATGAATACATTCCGTTCCTTGCTCCTTCAATGCTTTCGCCTCTGCTAAAGTGCGGCGTGTCAGCCTCTTTTGCAGTTTTCTTGAAAATCTTGCACCGTGCTTGATCGTGCGAGTCGTTTTACTAACGGGCTCGGCTGGGCCGCTCTCTGAAACATTTCCAATAGCAAACTGTCTATTAAACTATATAATTTCAAATATATGAGCCCAAATTTCAATAAATGAATCACGCGATGGTTGATAAGTCATGTTGGAAGGTGCACGCTGCTAAACTTACCATCAATTTTGTCGGCTGGATCCGCAGGCAAATATCGATCCATGTATTGATCTGCTATCGTAAGCGCCCCGTCCAGTCTGTCCGCCGCTGCGTTTGCTGCTTGACTTCCGATTTGTTTTACGCTCCCAGCGCGCATGAGAACCGGCTTCACGATTTTGTTGTTCACGTATTCTCGCGTGTTCGTGTACATCTTTGCATAAAATAAACCGCATGACGTTCCGTCTGACCCTTTTCCGATTCGAAGACAACATCGACGATAAAAAAAATCGGGGCTACAGACTTGCATTAAATATTTACATATCGCTTAGAATTCGACTTGTAACAACTTAATCCGTTTATGTATTTCTAAAATATCATCATTGTTATTTGGCTAGGATACATGGACAACAATGGAAAGGTACATCTCGTACTGTATATCGGGTACAAATAAGTAAATATTACATCCGCAAAGATAAGAAGAAATTGCTTCATACTCTTGCTCTTCTCAAATCAACCTTCGCTACTAGTGTAGTAAATTTTCGCGTCCAGCTAAACGGCAAAGTTCACTTCACATACTTCCTTCATTAGCCACTCCACCGCTAATCTACGCGCTGCTAACAACGTCACCCCGCGAGAGAAGTTTCGCTCGTAAAACACGTAGAAAACAATTAACGTCGACCATCGAGTTAGGGCGCGCAAAATTTACCTCGTCGACTCGCTGAACTTTCGGACGAAATTTCGCTATGAACGCGGAACTTTCGGCGTGCCGTGTCGTAAAGAGGAGCGTAAATGTGTGCGACTCACGAGATACGGTGGAAGATGGACTGCCGGCACTCGTTGCTCGACGATGTCGATTCCTTTGCATAACAGCTGATCGATGGTTGTGATTGGCCCGTTAAGTGCATAAATCGCTGGTTTTGCCGATGCCGTTGCTATCGCCAACGACTGCTCCGCCGTGACCAGACTCCAGTTCATTAAAGAATTCGAACGCTACCATTGTCAAATAAGTAAGACAATTTTTTAAAATATGACCTGCGTGAAATGTCCTTGCCCGCTATACTTCTTACTTTAGAATTTAACCAATTTGCATATTGCATGTTGACGAACCATCAATGCGAATTATGTTATTGTTAGAGCAAGCGATCGTTATAAGTGAAGTGAAACAGATGATAAAGTAAAGTTTCATCGTACCTTTATCTTATCGTACACATTTCCAGCAATGTAAATGCTACTCTCGACGATGGGAAGACTGGAAATCCTTGCGACAGATTCGAAGTGCGGCAGGTCCGAGTGCCGCCGTTTCGCGTTCGATCGCGCCATTTGTGTGATCGTTGCTGCAATCGGTAAAAGGAAACAGAAGTAATTGGTTATTTATTCGGCAGAAACGGGGGCGACGATGAGTGCGAGGAAGGATAGAGACGGGAGGCGCAAAGCCGAGCATCTGTGTTATTTTTTTTTTCGCCGCCTTGTCCGACATCGATAGCATCGGACAGCCGGCTATCGATATCTGTTAATCCTGTTTAAGCTTAGCCTCCGCTCCGCTCGTTCCGTGACTTTTAAGAACCTCTCGTGTCGCAGACTGTGCTCGATTAGCTCGATAAAAGATATACCGATACAGCGATACGCGTATTGACATAACAAGCTGTATTAAGTAATACGCGCCGAGATCGTTACTCGCTCCTTTATCTGCCGGCTACCGTGAGTATCAATCTCCATTACATTATCTGTACGCGTAGAATCGTGCCCGCGGAGTACAGAGCGTTGCAAAACGACGAGCACTCTTTCGAGTTGCGCGGACACGGACGTCCGGGAAGTGTCTCGCAGCCGTCGTCAGCCGGCCGGCCGACGTTTCTCGCAATTTGCGCATTGATAAGCAGTTGCATCTCGCTGTCGTCAGGCGCTGCCGATCGTCCGGCAAATAAATAATCGATTATCAGTGGCGCGTCGCGCGGATTAAAACACGTGGTTTTTCCTATAAATCTAGACGCCAGCCATATGCTGCTGGAAAAGGAGCAGCTCGAACACTGGCAGCGCGCTGATAAGGGAGGTCATACTGCAGGATGATGCCTCGTGATTAATGTCGAGGCTACACAGATTCTCTCGGGCTCTTAAAACAGCTTTCGCCCGATTAGAAGCGGCCGGTCAGCACAAATTTTCGGTGGGCGTGTTGCAAGAGCGGAGAGGCTGAATGAAACGGCTAGCTAGAGGAAAGGAAGAGTGAAGGGGGGAGACGAAAAAAGGGAGCCTGTCCACGCGCTGGATGACGTTCGCTCGCTTCTGCCGTCAGATCGGCCGAGTTGACATGCCTTACTCGTCTCCCACTTCCGGTTGGATTTTCGCCAATCAATGAACGTCTCGCTCGCAAGGCATATTGACCGAAAAGCGAAAAACATAATTATCCACATAAATGTACACTCCACTCGCACGCGTGCAGCCGACCGAATACGTCGATTCTGATCGCAACCTTTGGATTATCACGCCCGATTAACTTACGTATTGCCAGGTTCTACATTGCCCCAGCCATACACAATCGAGTTCGCGCTGACAATTTGCGCGAGCGCAGAAAGACTTTCAGTTGCTCGTCTATTGTTTCCAGTCCGGTCGTTATCGTCGTATCATTATATTGATACGAAGTGTGTCAATTCACCGGTCTTTGGACCCTTTGAGACATAGCAAATAGTAACTATACGACATCCCTCGATATTCTACTGGAAAGTTACGTTGCCTGGTATCAACGAGAAACGTCTTGACAAGTGGAAGATAGCGGCGTTACCGTCTGAAAGGGTCAATTCGTACGTTACCTGCGCTCCCCTCTCGACGCTGCCACGGAAGACCAGCGACGGTCGCGTAAAAACTCCGTTAACTACTGCGGCCTGTTTCCGGAACGATCGTGACAACGATGATCCCCTCTCGTCTGCGTTCCCGCGTTTTTCAGGCCGTTTAAATCTCACCAAAGCGACGATACACTCGCGTCCCCCTTCACACCTTCAATGCCCTCTCATACCGCCTGTTAAGTATAGCTCATGCACGCGCATGCACACATATATAAATATTCCATCTTTCGTTCCTGCTCTCTGCCTAGCATCCTTCGACTCATTGTTTCTGTCATTCTTTCTCTCTCTCTCTCTCTCTCTCTCTCTCTCTTTCACTCTTTCCCTATTTCTCTCCGTGACGCGACAAACAAGCGCGCACTACGATAACTATTTCTTTCGCCAACGATATACGCGTCTACCCCACGGCCGGTCATTCGTATTCTCCTTACCTCAAGGCAAGCCGAGAGAGCCGGGTTGGGCTGTTTGGCGCTCCGACCAGAGACCCTTTACCGTCCGGTTACGTAACGGAAGACGCTCGCCGTACGACGAAAGGATGCGACCGCGTATTGGCGTATGGCCTATGCCTACGGTAAGCGGAACGTCAGGAAAGCTCGGTGTTTCGCCAGAAGAACACGCCGCTGACTGCACGTCGGGGACTGCTAAACGACTATCTCATCGGCTTGACCTATGACACATCGATTATATACGAGCGCAGGCGGCACCAGTCGTAATGGCGAGCGAACATAAGACTTTTTCCACACATCTCGTTCCTCTCGCACTTCGTCGCACCACGCTCGCTCTCCTACTCGATATTCGTTCTTCTTTTAGTCCTCCCCTTATCCTGCCCCGCTCGGGCTCTTTACGACATCGACCGCGATCGGACTGAAAGTTTCATGACATACCGATCGTAACTTTGCAGGGACAGCGACAATTGTGCTGATCTCTCTCTCTCTCTCTCTCTCTCTCTCTTCCTCCTCTCGCCAGCAGCCTCGTCAGCAGCCTCGTCAACAGTCTCCTGCAATTACTCATTTTTCCCTTTTTCTTTCTCTACTGTTTTCTTTTTTTCGGCCGTATTTTTTGTTATCTTTAACTTTGTTATTCTTTCTTTGTTATTGCTATCGACGCGATTGCTGATTATGATACACGGATAGTGGCGAATACGGTGCACTGATTGTGGGCTCTTGGTTTATGCGTTTGGAGAGAACGATTTATGTGGAAAAATACCGTCGTCGATGAGAGTGACCGTTGGGAGCTTTGATGGAGGAGACGAGGATGGATTTAATTCTTGTTTGTTCGGCTCGTTTAAAGTTTCCTATACGCGATTGTTGCTCTCTAGGAGACTTTGTTTAGTGCCACTATTAATAGTCGAGAATTTAATTTAAATGAATTGAATACCTTGAAAATTGATAAAGCACAGTCCCACAAATCAATCGCGATCAAGTAATCGATCATGCATAGCCAAGCGAATTGGTAATCTTAACAGCAAAGTATGTAGTGTATGATTAATGTAAGGTCGCGTTTTATTATCGCTCAATTTGTATTCGAATTGTCTTAATTTCTCTATTTCATTTCTTGATAATCTTCTATTTCTACTGTCACTCTTTACTTTTCCCAATAGACGTGAGAGGGTGTGTTGAAATCTCCCTCCGCAAGTTGATGCCGATAGAGTATTGTTTGGTACCTATTTGTCCGACACTTATGTTCCAACCGACTATTAAATCATATTTCCATTAGCGCGATTAAAAAATTTAGTTCTTCTAGTCTGCTTGCGACTAGTTCTTGTTGCGTCTACCGAGAAATCTGGTTGTGCGATAGATCAAATTTATTGTGCGATAGTCGGTGGTCACGACCGGCAAAAATCCGACAAACGTATACATAGTCATATTTTGATGAGTCTTCACTCATTCACAATGGTGCAACTACGAGTAATATACAGGGTGTTCGGTAGATCGCGCTCTAGACACAAGCCGGGTAATTTTACCTGAAGAAATGAATAAAGAATAAGTCATACACTCTTCGCATATCATACTTTATTTTTTAATGAAACTAAGATTAGAAGTTGATCAATTTTTCATATTACACACAAAGATTCTGTGAACCTCGTAGACCGTAGAAGAACAAAGTAGAATCATTCTACACAAAGAACGACTTGCAGGTGGAGCAGTAAAAATAATTATGCGTTGCCTTTCCCGCAAAATTCAATTTCATAAAGCAGTAACATGCAGCCCTAAAATCGATCAATCGTAAATATCCGTTCACCGCAAACATGAGACCCAGAAGGCAAGTGCTCGTTCTCCACTCGTCGAGATAATTCTCTTTAAAACTCACCTCTTTCCAATCTCACCACAAAGTACAGGCCACCCCGTATGAAGTGCAGATTGCTGCGACCGGCAGACAGAAAACGACGAAAAGGAGCATGAACGTTGCCCGGGTGACAGGATGAAGTTCTAGGGATCAGGTCGATTGCTTTCACCCTGTTTCTGTTCCTCTCGCCTATCCTATGTTCCTTCTCTTTTCACGCCCGCCTCTCATGAAAATCCGGACGGGGGGGAAAGAAACTACGCGGAAAAGTCGAAATTATCGCCTGCAGACGTTCTTAATTGCAATACAAAGTCCACGGCATCGCCGGAACGATCTCGACGATGGGGCGAGCATTAATCAGCACCTAACAGCGTGCTTCGAGGCGTCTTGTTTTTCGATGCGAGACTGAGAGCGGTCAATGAAAGGATAGGAGGCGGAAGAGGGAGGTGAAGACAATCCCACGGTTTGACGCCGGTGGCAGTGGGAGCTGCTTTTCTTTTCACGCTAATCGCCACGCACAACTCGCACTTCCGGTTTCGCCGAGTGTTCCCCCTGCGACTCTTCGTCTTAAACGCTTGTTCTCGGGCTGTCCAGACTATGAACATTTTCGGGAACGATGGGACACGTTCAACCGCGACTGGTTTCGTCATCTTCGATGCCAATATATTCAGTTATACGGATGTATATGTTTTGCTATATATACATATACTGGAAGTTCTTGTACCCGATCTGAAATTATAGCGATTTTGTAGTGTATGCGTGTTAGTGGTCACTCAGATGTGCCCGTGAAGCTTTAATTTATACAATGCGTACTATAAAAATGTCGATTAGAACCATTATACCGGAGCAGTAATCATAATTCTAATAATCTCAATGCGAATCAAATAGTCACGCAGATCATTTTTTCCACACTATCAGTCAACATAATTTACTGTGCAACATAAATTAATGTGTATAGAATTACTACAGAATCGGACGAGTTGCGTCAGGTACCCCCAGGAACATTGTTACGTACTCATCTGCATTGATACATGGCATTTTGTCCCTCCCATTTGTCTCTTTTGCTCGTATCTCCCTGGTACCACATACTATGATCGCTGCCCACGGTCATTATCCGCGCGAAAAGTGTTTTACCGTCTAACAATTATTACCCTCTCTTCGCGCGTCAGCTCTGTCCACCGTCGTACTCAATAAATAATTAGCGCGATAATTGGCGCCGGACTTTTTTATATTTTATAGGACGTTTACCTCGGTCAATGATACGGACAATGAGATATTTCCAATCGTCCTCCAACGTCTTTCGTCAATGCATCACTCTTACATGCTGATACACGCGGTACTTGGACGATTTAACTAACCAGCGCACCGTGCCGACTCGCTCAACAGTGCCTCTTACGGAACGATCGGCGTGTAATACAGAAGATGCACAACCACGGTCGTTGTGAAACTGACTGCAAGAAAGTGCATTAAGGTCAGGACGACTATATTTAGTCCAAGATACCGCCACACTTCGGTGTCGCCGAGTAATTGTTTAAGAAGCGATACGGCCGCGCCATTATCGTTTAGCTCATTTTTTTTTATTTATCTCTATTATGAGAGGTATTAATAAGAGACTAGCGTTGGCCGAACGGTGCAAGGATTTTTTTTCAGCTTCGTCATTCTATCGGGCGCCAAGCCCTCACCGAACTCCCGTTGATCTTCCTCAAAGTTCCGCGAATCTCACTGTCTATGCACTCTGTTCACGTCTCATGGCTGGTGCTTTGAATCGTTCATTGCGTTTTACATTGTGAACGCAATGCGACATTATCTCGATGCTGCAAACGTATGGAAGAACGTTCTGTGCAAGGTATGCGTAACATGCACACGATTTTTTCATCAACAGGAAAAAGTTTCTAACTCCTAATGATTTCTGGAACATCACGTCGAGTCAAACGCGTATTTTGATTTGTCACGTTAATAGAAACCATCGAGATCGGTTGAGACAAGATATCGCGACTCAGAGCGCCTAGGAGAGGTCGAATTAATAGATGTTCGTGCAGGATAGAGAGGGCCGACCAGAACTCAACTGAGACTAACTGGCGGTGTCAAGCGGAAAATTGCCGGTATTCATCTGCAGAAACCGCGGAGGTGACTTTTCAATTAACGGAAATTGCGTTCAGTTTTCAGCTGCCGCGGTTAATATTCAAAGATGACTCGGGATTACGGTGCGGCCTGGCGCGGAAAATTACACGGCTTAATTGCGCATTAATTTCGAGACACGTCCGCGGCAAGTTATCACGTGCTTCTGGATACATTTTTTTCCACCCCCACCCTTGTGCCGGCCGAAATCTTAATTGAACCCATTACTTCCAGCCTCGCACGTGCCGTTAACGGTAATTGGCGAAAATGAGGAAAAAAGGAGTCTAAGGCATTCCAGCTGCACGATAGTTAAAATATACAAGCGCGTGTCGGGATAATTTTCCTTTACTACCGCCATTATCCGCACGTCTCCCGTTACCGTCCTTATCCGCTTCAACCCAATCGCTGCGAATGACTTCGTCCGTGAACTGCCTCTGGCACCAAAATTCAAGGTAACTTCAGCTAGACCAGCCAACCGGCGATCGACGAACGATTACTAAATTCTATTTGTCCCCTCTAACGCAACGCTCATCCAAACTAATAGTGTCTTTGATGGAGAATAATGTCGTTTAAACTACGTCGCGTGCGAACCACGTGACACACCTTATACTTTTTATTTACATTAAAAAATCAGCATCACAGCCCGACACATAGGGACCCACAAGAAGCACTTAAGTAATGATGCCGCAAACGATCATTGAAAGAAGTTGTAAGGTGACGGGTTTAAGCACGTGCCGAAGCGTGAATCCCAAGACGCGCATACCGAATGCGCGAATTCGTGCGACTAACGCTCGTCTAAAATTAGTCCCAATCAGTGCCAATAAAGGGGAAAATAGTGGGACACGGGGTTGTCCAGCGACACGTGGCATCGTATAGTAGTTGGGCTAATATATAAAGGTATCTTGATCCTGAACGGGACTGATACTCCAGTTTCCGAGGACGTTCGGCCAGCGTGGTGCTGGTACGAGAGTTTTGCACCGATTTCACGGGAAAAAATTCCAATCCACTCGACGTCGTAAGCGCGCAGTTCCGCCTCGTGACAAAACGGTCCTCGCGGTGGACATTAATCATTCGGTACGTTTTTACGGCACGCTCGGAGCGTCATAAAGTCGAGACCGACTCTTTATTAGCCTCGTTACCGAGCGGTTCTTCTGCAGTCTATTATTTCAAACTCAGAGTTATCGTTGGACGGGGAAGTAAGGAAGAAAAGGAATAATACGAGAGAGAGATTTAGTACGGAGTGTGCAGAAATTGTCCTCTTAGCCGAATGCACTTCTCAAAGTGCTGTATATGGAAAATTGAGTAGAATGCTCGGACACTAAATATTTTGCTGAAGTAATACAAAAAGGATACTGCAGGCACATATAGAAAAAGAAACTGTTAAACGGTTAACTGGATTTCCCGGACTGTTGAATATTGTCTTTGAAGTGTTAGGCAAGGGCAAAGGTAGAACGTGGATCGATCAACCGAGGATCCGGCCAAAATTATTCTACAGGCCGAGGAAACGGTGACTAGCTTGTCGCGCACGTTAGAAAGTTTCCGAAAAATGCGAGACCCGGGCTCGCAGAAGGTCCTCGAGGACGAGGAGTGCTTCGAGATAGTCCGCAAGAAGCTCCGACAGGACGCGATGGACGATTTCTCCCTGATAGCTTACGAAGTGGTGCCGATTGACGAAGTGAACGGCTACATGGGTCAGTATTTCACCCTGAAAACAACGGTGGCGTGTCCGGAGTCTCCGCTCGAAACGAAGAACATCAACTTCTTCACCAAAATCCCACCGCCGATCTCGAGCCCGCAGTACGACTTCTCGCAAGAAAACGGATCGTTCAAGAAAGAGGTCGACCTTTACACGACCGTCTTCCCGGAGGTGCTCGACGGACCTGAACGAAAGTGCATACCCGAATGCTTTCTCGGTCTCGAAAACGACGTGATAGTTCTCGAGGACATGGCGCACAGAGGTTACATAATGACCAACAAGTTCGTGCCGTTCGATCTCGAGCACTGCGAAGTCCTGATGAGGACTTTGGCCAAGTTCCACGCGAAGTCGCTGATATTCGAGGAACAGTACAAGAGGCGCATCAACGACGTATTCTCTCATTGTATGCAGGAAACGCTCTGGCCGCTTAAAGATGGCAAGGCCAGGCTGATGTTCGACGCGGCAGTTAAAGGTGTCCTTTCTCTGATCGATTTGTTGGACGATCTTAGTCCGGAGCAGCGTCGGGTGTTCAAGGAAAAGTTTCGCGTTATGAGCGTTGGTCATGCCGACAAACTCGCGCCGTCGGTCAAATATAAGAACGTTCTATGTCACGGAGACCTGTGGGCAAATAATATACTCTTCAAGTACGACTCCGAAGAGAAGCCGGTGGAGTGTTGTCTCATCGATTTTCAGCTCGCAAGGTGAGGGTTTGTTCGGCTCTTTGAAATATGATCGGCCGGACTGTCGATGCGGTCTTATCATGGAGTCTTTAGCTTTGCTTCTCAGAAGCCGTTCTCGGTGTGTTGAGATACTACCGGAAATTGTATCTCATGTACTTATCGATCTATGAGAAGATATAGTTAGACGTGTCTTCATCATCACTTTATTTGACGTAAAAGAGAGTATATCGTACGAAGATAAATATTAATGCATTTCTTAAAAATCAGTGTTCAAGCAATATTCAAGGAACAAAGTAACAGAGAGCTAGAAATGTAAAAATCTCAACACGTTATATATTCAAACGAAAATTGTAACCCTCCTCCTAAAGAAGGAGACACTTTTCAAGATCCACAAATGTGTCTCTTATCGACAATCTTTTATTCAAATGCAGATATAATCCACCGGCCCACGACGTTCTCTGCTTCATGCAGTTTACAACGACCCGCAAGACGCGCGATCATCACGGCGAGGTCTTGTTCAAAATTTATCACGACACAATGGCGAGCGCTTTAAAGAAGTCGAACCTTGACATCGACAGGGTTTTCCCATGGGACCAGTTCAAGGAGTCGATCGACGAATTGCGCACTATGTGCACCGCTCACGGTGCTTTGAACACCCCGATCATGCTGCTGGAACCAGGAGAAGCAAACAAATACTTCGCAGAAGAGCCGGAACTTCTTGAGAGCATCCTATACGCAGATAGAACGCCGCTGGTGTGCGAACAATTCGTAAACGTACGAGAGTATCGCGACAGAATGATCGACGGTTTGCTCGAATTGCACGATCGTATGGCGGGCATAACTAATGAAGTGACGTAGTTCTTTAAATGTGTCATGGTATTTGTAGGAACACCTTGCAAATTTTAAACTGATGCTGGGGTAGTTTTATTGGGCTTAATTGAATATTTGAATCAATAAATCGACTGGATGAAAAGATATTAATTAGGATGTCGTACTGTGTTTCGATGCTTATGCTAAAAAATGATGTCTTGTATCGGAAGGATTTAATACGAAGCGTGACTTGCAAAAAAAAAGTATCGGTATTCCATTTTTTAATTTTGCTAAAAATAATAAAACCAATTTGAGCGACGAGTAATTGACGCATTTATTGAAATTAATACTACATTGAAACATACAGAGTTCAGCACCGCTGTTCTGTTAATCAAACATAGAGCGAAATTCAGGAATTTTAATTTCCACGAGCAAAAGCTCATTGCAGCTAACACGATTTGACTCTTTCAACGATGTCGTGGCACTTCAATCGCCGTATGCAAAGTAGAAATAATTCATGTATTAACGTTTCGTAATTCAGGTTCTATAGTTATGTGTAGACATTCTCTACTGAACAGCTGTGTCTGGACTGTGCACAGTCTAATCTCTAATGTGAAATTCCAACGATTCCTAACTATGAAAACGCGTCATTGTTCATTTATCAAACGTTTTTTACGTTCATAGATTCATACGTTTGCAAGCTCCCGAATGTTCGTATATTCGACATTCTTCGATGTTGTTCATATATCGAAGTGGAAATACGGCTTCAGATTTACGGTGACGTAGAATGTAATGGGTACTTACGCTATATCGGAAGGCGATTCTTTCGTCCACACGAATAGTTTGAAGAAACTACGAGTTATGTCCAATAAAGACTTTGCATACGCTACCAATTACGAGAAGGATAAGTGGGTAGACAGGAAAGGGAGTACAGAAGTTAAGGTTAACGTTTGGAAGTACATCTTGGTACGTTGTTACACTGTTGTTAGTGTTACTAATAAATCTACTTGAAACAAAAAAAAAACATATTAAATGTTTAGTTACATTTTCCAAGCAAACCCTAAAGTCGATGGAAATGTCTTTCTACGAAACAGTAAATAGTTACAGGATAACTAATCGGGGAATGCGCACATATTCGAAGTCAGTGGAACAGAAAGGTCAAGAAAGTGAAAAGAAATTGGGGAATCCATCGAAGAGAATGGCTAGTCCGGACTGCGTGTGAATGTAAGCGCATCGTACGGAGTCAGTCAAGTTTCACGACAAAGATTGTTGCAAAGTATCTGTCCTTTTATTACAAAGCGACGACGGATCCGCCCATCCGAAACGTGAGGCATAACGGGTACACTTGGATTTTTACTTTTATGTATATAATTATTTATATCATCAATTATAATGAATATATAGTTATGTACAATATTGAATCTCATTCTTTAACAATAACATCAACAACATGATTAAACAACGTTCCTCATTGGTACACAAATTGTAAATGTACAGATAAAAAAGCATTAGATGAGGTCAATGAGGCATTGAAGGTGGCGTACGCTCTGCGCGCCTTAATTCCCCTCCTCTTATCTGTGTTCTCTTATTTTTCTTTTTGTTTGTTTTGTTTGTTTGTTTCTTCGTTTATTACACTTTATAATTCCTCATATATCTCGAATCGTATCGGTGTCCATTGTGTTCTCTTTCGCTCGGGCTTCCCTTAATTCTTCGTTTATATTTATATATGTATATACTTAGTTACTTTTTTTTTTTTTGTTTCCTTAGATACACACACGTTCCACATACACACAAACGCGCCACGACGTCACGGCGCACGAGAATTATGAATTACACGGTGTGATGATATCGAGTTTTGAATCGGTGCATGATTTAATTATTAAAGAGGGTGCATGAACGGTTTGCTCGTCGCGGATCGAGCCAGGCTCGACTTCTCGTCGTGAGACTCCCTACGTTCGCTGGTCGCGGATGGCAGCCACGAGTTATGAGATCGACGAGGTACCGGAGGAAACAAAGACGGAACTGAAAGTGACCGTCGTCGATTTCTCTAATCACTACTAACAATAAGAGCGGACCGCGTCCGTACGCGTTTCGGCATAAAAATCTTCGTTCGCCGTCGGCGCATCGGCGCCGGTCAAACGAAACAGGAAAAACGGGGAGGGGGACGAAAACGGAAAAAAGAAAGAAACGACACGTGAAAAACGGTGAAAAACGAAAGGAGCTAATCGACGCACGACCGCGCTGCTTCGCCTGGCTCGCAGAAATCCGCGACCTCGACCAATCATCTAATTACTCTACACAAGGCTCCGACGAGTGTTCTTGTTATCATTTGTTTGTTTTTTTTTTTGTCTTTTTTCTTTCGCTTAATGAACAACTTCCACAAAATCTAACGTACGACTTTTTTTGCTTCGTATTTTATAATCACATCAAGGCGAGCCGGAGTCGTGCACCCTGTGGGTAAGATGCAGCCCCGACTCACGACGATTCTCGGGCATCGAGAACGCGCCTATCGATTGTCGACGTCCTCTTCGGTCGTGGCGGACGAGAGAGACGAGCGCGGAGGAGAGCGCGAGAGCCAGGGGGGCGGAGACGAATGTTTGAAATTTACAGGTCGAAGCTCGCGCGATACGTCGTTTCCCTGTAGGCGAAGGGTCACTGTCGAAGATTTCCGTCTCGCTCGCTTCGGTCGATTGTTACCGGAATTGTCTCGAGAGTCTGTCGTCCAGCTTTTCGTCCGCGCTCGTCCCTTTCGTCGGCGGCGACCGCGTCGGCGTGGAGTATCGAGTTCGTGCGTTCCGGGGCGAAGTTCGCGAGCACACGCGCGAGCGACTCGTTGATTTGGTGGATTCGGGGCCGCTTCGTTCGATCGAAACGCGTTTGAACGACGTTCTCGATTCGTCGAGTAAGATGGGGGCTGTTTATGATCTCGGATCGTGACGAACGTGAACTAGAGGGCTGTGTTGGTCGATTTACGTAGATGTGCGCGCGCGCGGGAGACGCACGAACTCGATCGTCGTCGAGAGAAACGTCTTTTCGTCGCCTCGAGAACGAACTTCGCTCGTGGGAAGTTCGACGACCCGCGCGAATCCTTTCTCGTGCGCACCGACGAGTCTTGTTGATGTCGAGAACGGCTCGTCTCTGGCTTTTGCTTACAATTAGCTGATACTTCGCGCCGCGCGCCGAGCGAGTTTCCGGACGGCCCACGCGTCTCGCTTTCGAGAAACTCTGCGAGTGCGGCTATCGCATCGTCGGTGCGTTCGTTGCCGACCGAATGTCGCTATCGATGAACGGATGAGGGAAATTCACGATCAACGTTTGTTTTCGATTCGAAAGAGACGCGAGAGCGAAACGCGGACGGACGAACTACTAACGGTCGACATTACGGGACGAATCATTGTTTCTTCTCAGACACCTACTCGACGTACGATCGCATAATAAAACTCTCGAATATTCCGACTTCTGACTGACTCGACTATATTTCAAAGACACCAAACCAAACCCCTCCGTGTCCGCGACACTTTAATTTTCCAACTCCGTGCATCGTTACGTAAGGACATTATGAACTGCTGACGATCGTGGGGAAAACTGCGAACGAACGGGAGCGTCGATTGGCATAGACAACCATTCCCGTTCACCGTAATGTCAACCGCGAAAGCTTCTCGGTGCTCATTCCACGAGATCGTCGTCCGCGGCATACGAGTGTCAACTCGTTCTCGGAAACGTCGCTCCTCCCGCAACGCACGCATACTCGGAATCTCGGAGCCGTTCGATTCGCGCGCCCGCCAAGCCCTTCCGGCCGAATCGAGCCGCGACATAGAAAGTTATATACAACGATATAACGCGAACTGCAGTGGCAGTGAACAGTGCACGTGGGATATTGCGAACAGCAGCAGCAGCGACGACGACGGCGGCGGCAGCGTTGGCGGCGTTTGCGTTGGCGTTGGCATTGGCGGATAACGCGCGACGATGCGCGTTATCGTCGACTTTTTACATACACGCAATAATTTACGAAACACGGCAGCGTCTACCACAACTAGCGTTTGTCCTGCTCTATCCTCGTCCCTCGCGAGTCTCGACATTGTCACGCGCGTCCGCCTTCATCCTCGTCTCCCCGTTTTATACTGTGTGCTTGTTGCGTGTGTGTGTGTGTGTGTGTGTCTGTGTCTGTGTGTCTGTCCTGCCGAAAGTTTCTTCCGAAATTGAGCTCGGCCCCTCTCCCCTTCCTCTTCCTTTTCCTCTTGCTCGTCTCCCTTCGCGTCGCATCTCGTCGAGCTCGCCCGCGAAAGCAGCCTCTTCCTCCAATTCCGCGTTCCGCCTTCGTCTCGACCCTCCTCCAGTCGCCGATTTCGCACGTCGTCCTCGTTCCGAGTTTCTCTCCTGTTCCCTTCCCGCCCGACGCTTCGAATTCGAAGCCGCTCGTCCCGTCGCCCCCGTGACGTGCGCAAAATTCGTTGCGTACTCTCGCGCACACACGCACACAGTGAGCACAGTGAACACAGTGAAAGAGAGAGAGAGAGAGAGAGAGAGAGAGCCGTGGTGTACGCTGAGCTGGAACCCGACGCAGGATCGGAACCGACATTGGCACTTATTGATAGATGTACGCGCGACGAGCCAAAGAGGCCGGCCATGGGTGGGAAGAGATGAGAAAAGTAGTGTTAAAGGGAGAGAGTTCAGACAGATGCAGAGAGTGGCAAGAGAGAATAGATAGATGCGAGTGTGCTAGACGAGTGGAGAACGAAAGGAAAGAAAGCAGAAGAGAGAAAGTGAGAGAGAGAGAGAGAGAGAGAAAGAGAGAGAGAAAGAAAGATCGATTGGTGCAGAGAAAGTAATCGGTAGCTACATCAAGACGGAGAGAAAAGTAGAAAGAAAGCGCTGCAAATGGTGTTTTCTTTCTTCTTTTCACCGCAGAAGCATTACAGTCATCCCTGTTGTAACGGTGTGTACACCCTGTAAAGGCTGATCGTTATTGAATCCAGAGCAAGGGTAGAAGTAGGGAGCATTTGTTTGTAGAGTTTGAGGAGTATATCGTGTCCTGATTCGAAGCATCTCTTGCCCACTGCCGATCGACTCGACACTCTAGGCGCGCTTCTTCGTGACTTCGAACAGAAAGTGTACGTAAAAAATGTTACTTATCCTGTTTCACCTAGATTCAATTTCGATCAATTAGGCTATATCCCTCGCGCATATCTTATTGTTACATTGAGCTCGGGGGTAGTAGGTGACGTTAAACGCGGTATTCCATAATTGCATCGTGCAAGTACGTGCGTCTGCTCATTTTACACGGTGCACACGTATCAGCATACGAGGGTCGTGTGTGCGTGTGTGTGCGCGCCAGTATGTAACTCATATACACAACAAATACGCGCGTGAGAGCTGAGCCACCTTCTGAATGCGCAGATGCGTGTGCGTGTTTTTCGTGTACGAGCCAACGAGTGGGCAGCGATCAGAAGAGAGAGTGAGAGAGAGGAAGAAAAGATAGAGAAAAAGAGAGACAGAGAGAGAGAAAAAGAGAAACAGCGGGAGACAGCGTCCGTGTATAGGTGTATTTGTGTATTCCTCTTACATGTATGTATGTATGTATATTTTCCTTTTTATATATATATTCCTATATGTATATATATATATGTACGTCCGTATATATACACACGTGAGTTTCACAAAAATATATAAAAGAGAGAGTGTCTATGTATACATATATATATATGTGCATATATACCTATAATGTATATATACCGATATATAATCGATCTTTACTCATAGTCGTGTGGAAAAGGATGTTGTTTTTTTTTTTACCGTATCGTTACACATGTATATACATATATATATTTATGAATATATATGTATATATGCACGCATATATCCACCGTATATGTATATACGTATATACACATACGTATAGAACCTGTACAAAGTTCTTGATTGCGATTATTACTTTTGCTCACGTATCGTTAGCCGTAAAACAAGACACACGAGGTATGGTTTCTTGCGCATAGTTCCGCACTACGTTCGTGATTACGAGCACCATTCGGTTTACCGTGTCTCTCGGCACTCGTTCGTTATCGCGCGTTTCTCGATATTTCCTCGAAAACGCACTCTCCTTCGGCCTTCCCATGTTTCATCGTCGGAGGGGCGAAGAAGGCAGAGAAAAAGAGAATAGAACAATGAAGGTAAAGTTACTAAAGCCCGGCACGTTTTCGCTCGCGCGCGCACGCCTCCACGCGACAATGCACATTGTCGGCGGCAAAACGCATTATCGTTAGTACTCTTTGTTTCTCGCTCCTCTTCGACTCCTCTCGGCTCGATCGAACAGACTCTCCACATTCCTCCCTTCACCTTTTTCTGCCCCTCTTCGCCCTCTGTCCTTGGCTTCGACTGTTCCTCCACTTTCTTGCGCTCCTCGATTTCTCTACCACCCCGCTCACGACGTCCTTCTCTCATTTTTCCCCTATTATTTACATGCAACCACGCGCGCATACACACACGCACACATACACACGCACGCGGAGATAGAGACGCGCGATCCAGCGGTTTCCGGCGGAGAGTCGTGTCGCCCCTCCTCTACTCTATTCCGTCCTCCTCCGTGTGAGGTGACTCTCTGGCGAGGGTGAGAAAGCGGGTAGATGGGAAAACGGGTTGATGGGTTCGTTTATTCACACGATTCTGAACGCCCTGCGTTTAAGCCGTATTCGATCTTCCTCGCGTCTGTCCGACTCGGAGGCGAATTTCTCTAGCCTCGAGTGTGTGTATGAGACAGAAAGAAAGAAAGAGTTTGAGAGTGAGTGAGAGAGAGAGAGAGAGAGAAAGACAGAGAGATAGAGAGAAAAAGAAAGAGAGAGAAAGAGAAAGAGAGAGTGATTGACAGAGAGCGACGTGTAGCAGCCCTCGGACCCATATGCTCAATCATGCCGCTTTCCGAAGTCCCTCATCGAACGATCATCTTCCTCACCACTGCCCTTCATCTCGTTCTAATCATCCTCCATCTTCTTCTTTTGATACACTTCAACGTCCTTTCCCTTCCGCCTCGCCTCTTCGGCCTGTCCCTCATTGTTTTTCTTCCCTTGTCTCTAAGGTAGCGTCGCGTTCCTCATGAAACTCCTGCGCGGATCTTCTTCTGCTCTTTCCTCTCTCGACACGCGATGCCTCGAAGCACAGCTGATGCCTCGAGGAGTGACGGTGGACAAGCAAGTAGGCTCGTCGACGGCGCCGGCGTGCTCTCCACGTTTCGCGCGCAATTTCAAGCATCGTCGCTCGTTCTTGCGCGTGACGTGTCGCAGTGACGCTCGACAGAACGCGGTCCTCGATGATGTCGCAACGAGGAGGACAGAGTATGGCGAGAGAAGGAGTTAGAAGGAATGAGAATTTATGTCAGAGAGGGTAAGCGATGATCTCTGGGATGACACGGGCAGCGGCATGAACGCTTCCAGCGCGTGATTTAGATGTAAGAGTAAGGTCCATCGGTGAGGGCGCTACACAGTAACAGTCAGGAGGCGTCGTCCTTGCCGCGGGCTCCTCTGCTCGGCCTATACTCGAGGCCTGGGTCGAACTGCATCAGCACGAACACCTGTAACAACGTCAGCGGTCATCTTTTATTCGCGGACTCAGGGAAACGTTCGATTTGCGTGTTGAGTGTTGTTTAAATATGGCGTATAGATTGGGCGTCAATGCCGATCAGAACGTGTCTTTTGATGAAATTCGGTGTTAAACTCATCTGTACGGTATCGAATGCTTCTTGTTCTCAATTCCTTACCTGATCTGTAGGTAATAACGTGAAGTCATCGGGAGGATTCGTAATGACGTATCTCTTCGATGAGGCGTCGCACGACGAGCTAGTGTCTCGAAACCTAAAAACGCGCAATTGAACGATTAGTCGACGCTTGCAAGGCAGCCAATCGAATAACACATCACTACAGACTAAGCTATACACACCAAGTGACAATTAAAACTATAATAATAGTATGGTAAGTCAACTAAACTAAAACTATAACCGGAACTAAACTAAACTAAACTAAACTAAAATATTTTTGCGTGATTAAACTAAACGCTAAACAAATATGTGACACAAGACACAAGATTTCACAAAAAAATGATAGATATTTTTTGGATGAAGTCAACTTACGATCGTCGTTTCAGTTACTGTTTTTTGTTTTGTTATTTCGGTCAATTCGTTTCGTTTCATTGTTTCTCATGTCATGATGCAAAAACGCAAAATGCAAAAATGTGTGCGGCAAAAAATCAAAAATTCACACAGTAAGTACGAGAACGGTATACGTATATATGTATATAATAGTGAGAGACACAGTTAAATGGCAAATACGATAACGGCAGCGGCACGGGGCGGACCCATGTCTTTTTTTTTGGCTTCGAAAGAGAGAGAGATAGGCAGACAGACGAGATGTATATATCGATATGTATGCATATAATATATACGTAGGGTAATCCAATAAATACCATCGAGAGAGGAAAAAAAGTCCGGTACCTGTACCTGTACAGACCAATGCACAGCATTCCGTACGACTTTAATGCCGCGACAAAGAGGTCACCGTACTTGCCTCCCTCGCCATATTGGGCCAGGGGCCCGTCGTACAATGCTATCTGACCAACTCTACATCGATCTCTGTTGGCTAGGCTGTCCGCCGTACTGAAATATTTCAATTTAATAGATCTCAGTAAGCGTCCACTTTGAGCCTTACAGTTTTTTTTTTTTTTAAGAATTATGATTTAATTGGTACAATGGGTTCATGGTGGAGATTTATCGAAAAATATTTTTCCGCCACGAGAACGAACATATGTCAACCCTGTCTGATGTAAATACAAGAGCGGCGTAATAGGAGTAGGCGCAGTTTGATCGAGTAATTACGGAAGAACATTAATAACTGTGTCGGAACTCACCTGTAACCTCCCCTTAGACCTGCCCCTTCAGCAAGAATCAATTCCAGTTCGGGTGTCGCTCCACCGGTGATCAACGACCGGATTAGAGTCAGTGCGTTCTGATTGAAATACGTCTACGAGAGGCAAGAGACATGTTATTCCAGCTAAACTCAGCAACGTTCGTTACATACAAATGTATCCACTCAAATGTTTCGCAGGCAGAGAGAAACGGTCGATGCTTCTACGAGAGCTTTATACATTTCATGTGCAGATATTGCGCACGCATTTTATTCATCGCCGTTCGCGATCCATTTCTCTCGACCCGATATCGTGTGTTACGTGTATACGCGTGTCCGCACTCTGGCAATGTCTGCGAAAATATTGTCTGTTTATTTGGATGTTCGACTCGCGCTCTGTAAATTGTGCACTAACCGTCGACATTAGCGAATCCAGTACGCTGACGGCGAAGGCAGTACCACATGCGAAGGGTTGCGTGAGGTAGAGTTCCGTGTCCGGGTCATCGTCGTCATCCTGGTCAAGGAACTGTACGTTGCTATCGTTTACAAGTTCTGAAACGTGAACGAAAGCGTCAGTGCTACATACTTGATACATTAATGCTAACAACGCTAAGTACTGATTCTTTCAGAAGCGTGTATAGTTTCGATGGTGCATGTAAGATGTTTTTTTATTCTATGGATATATTGATCGCGGTGGATTCAGACACATTGGTGCAACATTTTCATCAGCTCACCTGTGATCATTGGCACATTTGCTCCGTATACGGATCCTCGTCGTTGCAACACGATTGGGCTGCCAACTGAAATTAAATTGTACCCGTTGTTATTGCATTTTTAAGGGTTCTTGGTATTCTTTACTGTGTTTACTGTAAGGGCCCTTGAACATTGTATTTCCGTGTTTTAATATGTGGAAGTGCCTTGAAGGATCACTTGCCTTGGCTTAACACGCCGATCGTGTCGTCAAATGTCATGGCCTTGATATTTAGAGACGCGAGAATGGCCTCCTTGTCGGCGAGGGTGGGGTCATCGTTGCTAGGCACTTTTGCCGACAGGATGCAACACATGTCGCACAGGTTTACATTGACGGCGCGCAGATCCGCTCTGCTTAGCGGCGAACCCTGAAACATTTACGTCTATGTTCACATTTTCTTAAATCGCTAACAAAGTTAAACGTTCTTTAGTTGACGATCGGTAGCACGAATAATATCCGCAACGCGTCTACTGTCACTCCTATACATCGATATAAAGTACAAATTTTAGCAAGATACACGTTAAATATCCTATGAAAAGAAACTAGTAAATCACTGCATCTATGAAATGTTACGCCTAAACGGCACTGAATAGAGAAAGATACGCTTATCTCGTACATTTAGCACCGATATCTTCGGCAGATTCTGCAGCATCTTCCACTCACGGCGGATGTAGTCCACAGACCCAACTATCACTACGTGTTTAAGCTCGTGGTAATGGAAATTGGAAGCTCGTAATGGCATGACAAGGTTTCTCAGTCCGATGAGGGGTGAGTCGGGATCAGCGAATAGGCAGACAACGACGTGTCCGTTGAGGACCGTCATGGCCGCCTGGTTACGATCCAGTATACAGTCTTCGAGGTTGCGGGATGGACTCCAGTGGAACATGCCCGTCGAGTCGTACTTCATCTCGGTCTTCTCGAAGTCAAAGTCCTTCGCCTGATCGTCGGCGATGCCGACCTGAAGGCCACCGTTGCTGTTGACATTCCCGCCTCCCGAGCCTCTGCTCGTTGGCCTGAAATCCATTGGCTGACATTAGTCCCGGTCGCGGCTGATCGTTTTGGCCGAGGATACTCATTAAACACTTCATCTTCCGTCGCTACAGATTTTCAGGGAGAAAGGGTTACAGCGCGGGCGGAGCTATTACGTAATCCGAGGCAGGTTTCTAATGCGAGGTCACTGTACACCGAGAGGACGCTGATGACGGCAAAATTGTCGAAAGATCACTATGACTCATGTGCTACACTACGCGCTTTACTCGAGTACTCGAGGTTCACAGGTTTATTCTGTCGTTCTGTTAAATACCAAGTAAACGGACTATGTTACACAGAATAGCTACGGCAAGACTAAGAGAAAAAAAAGAGAGAGGCAGAGGTTCGATGGGAGCGGAATGATATTATGCGCAACTATTGCCTATGTCAGATCGCTTTCTCGATATCGTTCTCGGTGTCACTGGCCAGAGAATCATCGCTACAGAGGTGACTTCGCATTCTCGCTCTGCCGCGATGCCGATTAGTCAGAAATACGAATAGTTACGAAGCCATTCCCTTCATGCATGGTGGAGATAAGAAACAGCGACCGTTAGGATTGGTTCTCTAAAGTGGCAAGCACGGGGAAGGGTCGATGCAAGAGACTCCGGGTTTAGGTTGAAGCGTAGTAGTCTAGGCGTCATGAGCTGGAAGTAATCTACCGACGCTATTCACGTGCAAGGATAACGTGTGTAATTCGTGTAATAACGTATCTTTCGGTCTCGGGAGACTATCGTCTCTACGCAAAGCTAAACGAATAAGAAAAGAGTGGGAAAGAAGGGGGGGGGGGGGGGTAGGTGACTACGTCTTCTTATATCGCAACATCCGACGATCCATCGAGAACGCCTAATGCCAAGTCTATAGCTAACGAATACGCGACAACAATATACAACGTTTTTCCCGGGCTCGTCGGCATCACAGCCATGGACGGAAAACTTGTACGAGACAACAGCGTTATAACGACAATGCATTCGCCGGCCGAGATGGAGATAGAAATATCTTAAGCACCTACCGTACGAACTACCAGATGGTACGCGATAGTCCGGCACAAAACACGTCCCGACATATGTTTTACGATCGTCATTAAAGCCAGTTGTGCATGTTTTCCAAGATTGAGTGCCCTCGTAAAGTCCCGGCAATACTGCATTTTTTATGACCGCCCTGACAGCCGTGCGACATTCGAAATAAGCTTCGGACTGTATCGCCGCGAGCAGGATAGGTTTTATTGGCAGCGTTTAACGGTCTGTGCGTCGAACGCCTGACCGCCCTCGCGTAGGGCGTCGATCGTTTCTGGCGACAATGTATGCGCTTCGCGAGCAAGCCGAAACCGTGGTCGGTCGGCTCCATCGCTAATTTTACGCCGAGAAACCCGACTCCTGGCAGAGCGCGCGATGAGTTCGAAAAGAGAGAACAAGGAAGGACGACGCGTTACGCAGAACTGGCTTTCGACGTCAACCGGGCGCCGACTTTCGAAACCTACAAATGGATCTCGGGACAGTCGGGACAATTATCGGAAGCTGACAAAAGTCCATCGACATGCAGGAAGCATGTTAGCCGTAAAACAGCCACAATTTGCGGTAATCACAGCACAAAGTAAGGCAGTGTTAATCGACAGAAGCGTACATGAGTTTTTTGACTTCGTAGGCGAGATGGTAGCCAGCGTACGCGGACTCCTCTTGCGATCTGGAATCAGAAGTTTCGTTTTTGGCGTGACGTTAATTCTCTTCCCAGTTCAGCATTACGTCGCTTTCAAGTGTACACATTTCGTTTCGCACTTTCTGTTTTCGTTTTTTTTTTCTCGTCGATGATGATGAATGATCGATATGGCACGAGTGAACGGCGGATGAGAGCGTGGTATGGAACGTGTGAGTGAGATAGACAGAGAGAGAGAGAAAGAGACAGAGAGACAGAGAGAGAGAGAGAGAGAGAGAATGATGCCGTGATAGGTATGAAGTGAAAATTTCATCGTTGATGTTTGCGGAGCAATCGTGACGTTGTGTAGTATTAATTAATGTACGACGTGGCATGGAAACCGATGCTCGCCGGTAAACGTCGACTCACGGAACGGAGACACATTAGTATACGTGACGTACGTGAACGCACACGACAGTCGCATTAAATTATATCAATGACGACTCCTGTGCGTATAAAATATATGTAGCAAATAAATTTCTCTCTTGAATCGAGCGAACCAAGTGCGGGCACAATGATGATCAGCCTAAACCAATGCCTGCCAGTAGAAACGGCCAACCTTAGTCAGCCCGAAGCGTATGACATCGGCAAGCAAGCTCTGCGGGGAAAGAACGAGGTACATACGCCAGTTTCACGGAGATAGAACGCAGGACTGTTAATATGTGAACGTGGCTCGTCGTACGGATGGAGTATGCGCCACTCGCACTTTGATTGCACCACGAGAGGGTCGGCGTGAACAATTCTTTTACACGCATGCAAGCTCTTCGTCGAGAGTTGCGCTGATTAGCGGGATGGGTCTCCTCGAGTGCCGTACTCTGTATGATGTATCGATGATGTGTCGGATGATGAAAGAAAAACGAAAAACATGCCAGTCGAAGGAGGATGGATGCAAAAGTGTCGAGACATTACGCTCGCAGACAGTCATAATGCACTTGGCGAAGGATCGTCTCACCGTTTCGCCGCTCTGGAAAGGTTCCTCGAAGTGACGGAAGTCGCGCGAAGTTACGCGTGCCGTCGGGTTATTCAAAGTGCAAAAAAGTGCACCCTTCGCGAGTGCCGGCAGGCGATTGGGATCGTCGGAGGACGGTGATCGCGGCTGCCAATGCGTAACGTTCCGCGTACAAACCCCCATTGCACTTTAAACAACACCGCCCCGCGGCCCTCTCACGTTTCTCGTGATTTATGCAAAACAAAGTATCTCGTGTATCTCTAATCGTGCATCTATTGCAGGTAAAAATGTAAAACAGTGACTCTTCAGAAGAGAGACGAGTGAGAGACATAGAGATAGAGATAGAGAGAGAGAGAGAGAGAGAGAGATAGCGATACGGCAAATGCAGAGAAACGGACGTAAAGTGTGGCAGAGAACAAGAGAGACAGCTGCAGGTAGGATCCGTCAGCGCGTAAATCGTTTCTCGATCGCTCATCGACCGCTTATCGATCGTCCGGAAGCACCACCGCGTCGTCGTGCCGAAACGTCACGTACAGCGTACACAATTGTTCGACTTTCAGTGCACTATGAGCATGGCCGTCGTTGCACGCTCGACGAACGACACAAAAGAGAGAGAGAGAGAAAAAAATAGCCGAACAGACGAATGAACCCTCCCCTGAGATGAGCCCCTCGTATATTCCGTACGTATTTACAAGGTCGACCGTTCGCGGGCGGCGAGACACGTCGCTCAATCGTCATCGATCGCAAACGTGGCAAATTATAGAGAATGCCCACGAGTCGGTCCATCGTGAGAAAGACAGAGTGAGAGAGTCAGATGGATAGATAGTTAGAGAGAAAGAGAGAGAGAGAACGCCGGTCGAGTGACAGATGCGGTTAAGTACCTCTGGTTATACGGTTGATTTGGGCTTGACAGGCTGTCGTTCGGCGCTCGGTTCACATTCGGCTTCACTTTATTCACCTGCTTCGTCGAATTCATCATGGTCATCCCGACGGAGTTCCGATGATTTCTCATAGCTGCGACATACGGAGAGACACACATCAGATCGGCACGATTAAATTGCGTCGATCGTTCAGGACGGTCCACGTCCGTTAATCTAACGCACGCTAAGTACACAGTGATATACGAAAACGATAAACCACTGACACCCAACACTGACCATGCGGCTTTCTCGAATGCATAACTATACTCTGGAAAAACTGGTACCAAATAAATCCTCGTACAGGCGGGGTCAACGTCGTGAGTAAAATGATGACGGACAAAAGAGACAGACGATCGAAGAAAGAGACAGAAAGAGAGAGAGAGAGAGAGAGAGAGAGAGAAAGAGAGAGATAAAAACAAGAGATAGAATAGAAATGGTTCGTGGAAAATGGGGAGGATAGGAGAGATCAGCAAAATCGGTAAAATCATCAGTAAAGAAAACATCCAAAGTTCGTTCGATACATATGAGCGAGAATAAATAAACGGGTGAACCAGAATGAAACATCGTGACGAAAAACAGACAGAGATTGTCGTGAGATCATGTAGTTCATACGAGTGCACGTCGCTGTTACGTAATTCGGTCGGAATGTATGCTCCCTAGTACAGTTGTATGTACCGGGTAGTTGGTGCACAAGGGATTTTTCATATCGTGCCTTTTTACCTAGACATTCTCGATCCACAGTAACGATCTCCTCTATTATCTCTATACGAGGAATGAAAGATTTGTACGAAAACTTACCGTTCGGATCTTCTCGATCGCGATTGATCTCACCTAAAAATTCACAGAGTACAATTAATTCGTATCGCAGTCATCGGGCGTCGCCGTAGCTAATAGACAAAGCGGACAATGATTAAAGGACAGTAATTACGGTATGTGTCACTCTCTGATCGTGACCTAAATTTCCCCCCACGGTCAATGCGCTTATAATATTACTGTCGTGGATATATATATATATATAAAAAAAAGAGAGCCTACAGCCCCATGCTTACAGGTGCGCATACTTTATCCTAGCTCTGTATCTTTGCACGTGCGCAAGAGATTAATGTTCAATAGCTGCACGTATCGCGTGAAGGGACGCGGGCCAAGTAACGACTACCCGAGTTGTGTGTGAGCGTAAAATTTGCATGCAAAATCTGATGTGAGACTGATTCCCATTTATTGCTTCCTGCTTAGAACCAGTGCTTTGTTCGCAGAATATGCTTATACGATTTGAATAATTACTGAATTTTTAATATTACGTGGTAATACCGAGATAAACGGATCAGAATTTGTGCAGAATATTTGACGTGCGGACGGAATTTTATACGAACGAAGTCACTCAGTCGCACTTTTGTATTCAAATCCGCGACGTTTCATCGCTGACGACGCGGAAGGAAAAGAGAGTTGAAGTTATCGCGGCGAGGCAGATACGTCGTTACTCAACCGCGCCCCCGCAAATGATTTTAAGCCAGTGCGACTCTGCACGCCTCGCAAATCATCTTAAAGCCACTCCGACAGCAAGAAAAAGCGTTAGACATCGATCGCTGCTTCATATAATATATATGTGTATATATACATACATATATATACATACATATAATGTATATATGCTCCGTCAAAATATTGCCACAGAAAGAAACTTTGAATCTCAGACTCGATCAATCTACCGTGCTTATCTACAGCTATATTTATAAACCTTTATCATAGTAGCAGATTCATAACGAAGAGAAAATCGTGATACAGACTCGTGTAACGAATATAAACTAGCCGTCTCATCATAGAAACACAAAATGGTGACAGATATCAATGGATATAAACTCTGGCAATAATAGGTGTTCTAAACACGCAGCTATGTACGATATACAGAAGATTGATACAAAACAAGATTGACGAAAACGTATATATGGTAGCAGTATTTCTCAAGCTGTATCTCACGCGAGCAACGCGGCTTCTTGTTGTACGAAAATAAAAATAAAAAAGCAACGGAGCGCATCGAGCGGCTGATCGATCATCCGGCAACCGTCACAACTCGTCAGTCTGGCCATTTTCAATTTGATCATAGAATGAGAAATACTGGCCCTTAATAAACTTCGTGTGTACTACTTACGCAGACGAGCACCAAGAATTATTTTGGACATATTCATTTTCCGCGCTAAGGATACGTCGCGATCACTCAACTCTCGAAATTATTCGTAACACCTTTTTCTTTATCTTTCATCGAAAAGTGACCCGTTCGTAAGTACTCGATGTCGCTCAAAGTATACGCATTATCATTCGTCTCAAGCGAAAGTGGAAAGGCACTTAATCTGCTTCGTCTCATATTGCAAATTCATCGGAACAACTTGTATTGCGTTCTAAGTGCACACTAAGGTACGATCACCTTCTATTCTACGAACTAATACTAAATTAATCGCTCTATCCTGTTCGTTTAAACTCCTTCACCGTCGAAATAACTGAACGTCGAAACTTCCGAAATGAAATCGTCCGCGAACTAAGGCGCACCTATGTTCTATCTACGGAGGAACTTTGAAAAGGCTACGTGGAATGATCAGATATACACATTAATTGGAAGCTCTCTGCATACTGTGTATCTATCTGACCAAGATGATGTTTGCAACGGAAATAAGTGGGACTGTTTATTGTGACGCGTGCTAAGAGAAACAATGATTCGGCTCGAATCGACTACGTGTGATCTAAGGAAGCATAATGGGAATGTGTTTGGTGGATTGCACTAATCGTTAATCGTGACACGACTAAACTTTCTACACTCGTATGAACTAAAAATTATGGAGAAAATTGAAAGCGCTGTGTCGTGTTTTGATGAATTTTGCTACGGGCAGCGACATGCATGTCCCTCGACATTGAACAGAGTTCGTTACGAGGCGACAGCGACTTGAAACTTTCTTCAATGTCGGGAGTCACAGATTAGTGCGTCTCCGATATCTCGTCGTAAATAAATAGAAAAATAAAGTTTTTTAGTTTTACTTCGTGAAATTGCAACGACTCTGAATCGACCGACGCTCTTCATACAGATGGCACTTGATCGTGTCAAACAAAATACTGATGCGCACTTGTGCGTCTTAACCCTTTTGTACGAAGACGTACTTTTACCGACATTTCACTCATCTCTGCGAGAGCTCTACGCGATGAACGAGCAGCGGGGTTAAGACGGCACTAAAGGAGCGTTATGAAAATCGGTCGAGTAGCAAGTCAATCGGAAAAAATACTCTTCCCCAACGGCCTAATCGTGACCAGCGTTCGAAGTGAGAAGCGAATTAATTGTCCGTGTCCGTATATACATATACATAAATCGTGTCGTTAAATCGAAATTAGGAAGGGCAGCTTGCGAGACTGTAGCATGGTTTTGATTGAGGTGTAACTGTACCTCGTACGTGAACCATCTTGGGCAGTTCTGGCGGAGTGAATGTAGGGGGAGGATGGTGGTCGTCTGTAACAAACCACTACACATGTTAGCTACCCTAACTAATTACCTAAGGCCTAGGTGCCTACTCTATTCGCTATCACTGGCCATTACTGGTGTCTGCGACTTTCATCGTTTCGAGGGCAACATCCGTCTCAGCGTGCCGCCGCTGAACATTTAAGTACTAGGAACGACGGCAAATGTCGCGGCGCGATAAATGGTCGAGCATGAATTTCGCCAAAGTGAAAATGACACAAAAGTCGTCTGGCACACCACCACCACTTTTGTTAGCCTCGTATGCCGGCGCGCACAGTACCGCGTGTGCGCAATTTACGCCGTCACGCTGAGACGAATTTGTCCGACTAACTGCGGTGTACTCTACTTGCAGTCAACTACGTATGTATATATATGCGAATATATTAACGTTGTAATGTACCGTTCTAAGTATAGTTCGCAACGGGCCGGACGACGCGCGACTTTTCGCGGCTTTCCGCCGATGCAGGCTCGACAGACGGTTTATTACGCTCCGAAATGATGCGGGCTGCCGCGATTTAAGTACGTGGGCCCGCGAGGAAGTCGAGTCGCGGGTCGTCCACTCGTTCTAGGTCCAGGATCTCCGAGAGCGTGTCTCGCAACACTGTTTCTTGCATGCATTATATGCCCAGACCATACCCAGTGCATGCCGAAGTTTCGCGAGGGCGTAGAGCGAATTTCGTGCACTTTGATGGCGTTTTAATGGAAATCGGAAGTGATAACAAACTGCGTCCCGTTATGCGCGCGCACACACGAAGTTAGAATGCGGCATGCTGACGTTAATTCGAGACATGCCTCGCAAGCCGACACGCGCGTCCTTCGCTCTCAGCCCGACGGGTTTGCGTGTGACGTATATGCTCGTGTGTTCACGTACAGTCTCATACTCCTAGTGCATGCAACAGCGATTACTTCTTACTCTTGTGGATATTTACTCGGCATTACCAGTGCACGGTAATCGTTTTGTGCTCCCGAAGAAGGAGGTACGTGCAGAAAAATATAGATACTCGTGCGTAAGCGTCGGGGGATATTGAAAAAGAGTGCTTGAAAGATCGTAGAGTTCTACCGTGTAAATAGAAAGCGGAATTTGACAGGGGGACCAGAATCCGTATCGTATGTACACAGCGTTATTATCAGACACAATCAAGCGCGGCCTCGCAGTGGAGATCGTAGTCTCGCAATCTCGGAAGTCAATCGTTACGGGGTGCGTCGATATAGGCGGCTTTGTCATTTTACGAGCTTTCTTTGCGATTGACATCGTTAAGGCTGGCGATGTGAGGCGGAAAGGGAGTATTGCGCGCGTGTGTGAAAGGCCACTTTGTGCATTTCTCTGGATCATCATCATCATCATCCTCGTCATCGTCATTGATAACTGCTCTTGTAACTCTTAATAATGTATCTGAGGCACGTGACAATTGATTTTTCTTAGATTATGACGATTCGAGAGAAGTGCAGCAGGCGTAGAACTCTTCATCCAGCAAGTACCGAGCGAACAAAAGTGACTTGTACAGCGTTTGCTCCGTAATTCGACGACGATCGCGTTGCACAGCCTACGCTTTCTCTACATACGCATACGCGCACTTTACGTTGCAACCTAAAACGCTGCACGTGGCCCGACGATTCTCAATTCGCGACGGTGTACAGAAATACACATCGTATGCGTGGGTATATATGTATATATATATAAGTATCAATATACACCCATATAGCCCCCGTCCCCCCTCTGCTGGACTTACTTGGGTACGAGAAGTCTTCACCTATGTGGTAGTAGAAGGACGAAGAGAAGAAAGTTCGAACAGATAGACACATAGAGAGTTAGTTAAAGATTCTCCTTATGTTTCGTGTTAATTGTATGAGGCTTTGATTTTCGTGTTATATCGTGAGCGCTTTACGCATGTATGTGTGTGTGCGTATGTGCGTATGGGTGGTTGTGTATGTCTATGCGTGTGATCAATGACGATATTCATGTGCACGGTGTGTACATATGACGTATATGCACGCGTGTATACGTGTAAGATGTGTGTGATGCGTTCGATGCGTGACCGTTCATGATGAAACGTACGTGTGTGTATATATATATATATATATATATATATATATAAATGCACGCATGAGATACAAAGGGTGAGTCTCGAATGAATCGCAAATGTAGGATATAGGATAGGTATAAAGGATCTTATGAGCGATGCGCGTGATAACTCTTACGGTTATTATCATTACGCCTACATCGCTCACGATATCGTCTAACTAACATTGGGAACACTAGCGTTAGTTGCGTACACTTATTTGCTTCCATATGACTCTGTGACCTCGATCGGGATAGAATGAGACCACGGAGTGCAGAGTCGGACGTTTAAGTTTAATTTTGAAGTTACACATCGATGGCGACATTTATTCCGATCGAGTCATACACTTTGAAGTACATCGGAACACTGCTTGACGATAGCATCTTTCACAACGGAGAACATAGCCAGGAAAGCGTTAGATATGTAGATATTGCGTAAACATGAATGAAACGTAGAAAGACCAAGGTGCAGCGTACGAGAAGTGTTCCGTGCGGAAACGAAGCATATAGGTACTTTATACCTAACGTCGCACTCATGGTAGTCGCAAGACATTCGCAAATGACACTGGAGTTGTTGAGAAGTTGCTTGGTGTAGGGGTGGATGGCGTGGGGGAGCGGATCGGGAGTATCGAAGCGAATAACAGGTTACTGACGGCGTTACTTCTTCGGTATACAACAAGGCCGTTTTGCCGTATTGCCTCTGCCGCATTGGACGAGTAAAAAACCACGAAATAAAGGACTAACGCTAAGAGTATTTCTAAACACACGTCGAATGATTAGATATTGAACACCGATGCAAGGTCAATTAGTTTAGAGGTAATGAAACTTAAGGCTCTCAAGGCAATCCACATCACGCGAATCTCAAATGACTGATTAGTTTCAAGAATAGTAATAATGATAATAATAATAATAATAATATTAAAAATAAGAGTAATAAGTCCACTCACAACAATAACCACTGAGAAACACTTACAAACCTTTCAGGAATAATATTACTACATTCATAACGACATTGATAGTAGTGTAACCTCAGTTGCAAAAAGGAAAATCAAGAACATCACACCAATAGGGACTCAAACACTAACGGTATTTCTACGCTTGGGACGATTTATTGTCTGGACGTGTTACGGGCGGAGCGGCACGACGGCGATGATGTCAATTTGGCATGATTTCGTGCAAGGGCGACTTTGGAGAGGTTTAGGACACCGAGGTCCCGGTTGCTTCTTTTTCGCACGGAAAGCCGCGGAGGAGGTAACGATATTCATGAAACGCCGTGCCGCTCGTCCTTCGTAGGAAATGAAGTACGCAATTTTTCTTTCGGTTAAATATATCGTTACTCATATATGGGCGAGACGATGTTCTTTTTTTCGCAGAGCGCCTTGATGAATATGCAAGACGAGACGTTAAACTCACGCGATATTGTATGTGTATCGTATCAGCGATAGTATGTAAATATCGTCGTAAGGAGACGGACTTTTTTTTCTGAAAATCTTGTACAAACATTTATCATGCTAGTATTTTCGAGGGCTCGATTCAACATGTTCGGCGTCTGTGCATAGTCGTCAAGGCGAGTCAAAGATAATTGACACCCGCAATCTACGAATGAACATTATTTAAAGGACGGCGTCGTCGTATCGTAGAAATTAACAAGTCACAATTCGGCACGCTCGCGTGTCATCGTATGATCAATTCGTCGCGCATGAACAAGGGATCATGTAGGTTTACTAAGAACGTGACCTTTGAATCGACACGGCATACGTGTTCGAAGAGAAAGACGCCGTATGGGTAGCTTTGGCAAATAGGACTATGCACCATGTGTGCAGATCGGTTGCCTTGCCATTCAATTAGACGTCAGTTATCTTCGAAACCCCTACTGCGATACATATATATATATATATATGTAAATTCTATTCGAAATGCCTTGAACTGGATCTAGGTCACGAGAAGCGCATCGTACATCGTAATCTATGAAAACTGTACTTGCTCGCACTATCGTATCACATACCATAGCAAGACTATATCATGCGCATTAGTAAAGGAACCCCAAGAAGAGTGTCTCGATTACGAGCTTTCATTACGAGCGATTCGCAGCCAGCGTGAGAAAGAAGGAGTCACTGACGACGAGTCGGCGTCGATCGTCAAAGGTCACGTTGACATGAGAGAGTTCGGCATCGCTGTTCCACTCGACTACGGACACGCTTTTCGTCGATTCGCCGCGATTCCGCGCGACAGATCCGCGCAATGATAATGAGTAGTGAAGAGGCGGGGGGTTGGGGGGGGGGGGGGAGAGATTAAGAGAAATAGAATGACACGTGGTACACAACTCTACACTCAGGGAATACGTACTTGCTCGTCCGACCATTTGAACAGCTCGCACGCCTTTCCGGAATGTAGCCACTGCCCGAAGGGAGGAGAACCAGAGCTGTTAGTTGTCACACCAAAACAATGTCAACCTAGATGCGGGGGTGTCGGCGGGCGAAGGGGATCTAGATCCGATGTCTCGATCGACGTGTCACGTCTAGCAATTAGCCAGAGCCGTCGAGGCGTCGTTCGCCAATTAGTCGGCGCGATTCGGATCGCGATCGCGTGAACAACGAACGGCCACGATTGTGCGTCGTCGCGGATCATCCGGCGATCGCGTTGCATTGCACGGCTGCCGCGCGATTCGTTGGTAGTCTCGTTAGTCGCGAAAAATCGCACGGCGCGCGGCGATTCGATTGACGTCACGCGCCAACGGCGAACGATAATCTCGTAGCGTTTCGATCGTCTCAATATCGCGATGGTGAATTGTGCCGTGCGTCTCGTTGGTTACGCCGTTTGGGTTGTTATATGCGGAATAGTTGACTTTATGAACCTTTATATGCCGCGGGAGACGATATTCGGTATGTATGTGACGGAAGTTTCTACGTAGCTACGTAAGTTATCTGTATGTCGTTTGTACATCTGTGTGGAAAAGTATAGCTGAGTTTGTGAGAGTACGGTTGTTAGAATTTCTGGACGTCTGAACAGCCGAACATCGAGAGGGTTTGTCAAAAGATTTTCGTCAAAATATCTGTGGGTGGAATGAATATGTATGAATATTTGGACATTTAAAAGTCTATTCAGATGTTCCGATGCTTAGATATCCAGGGTTATTTCCCCCAACAGCTAACCTTAGCATCCCGAACGTAACGTTATTACCCGAATTCTATTTGCCTCGAATTATAACGCGATAATATTTACTCCTTCGAACCCTACTAATAGAAAAGCTATCCGGAGCCAGCCTCAAGGAAACGCGCTTAAATGGTTGGCTTAATTCATTGATACCGTGGCTCATTACGCGACGTGATCGTCGATAGAGAAATTATTGACACTGGTATCACAATCATTGCATTGATCAGTTCGACCTACTGTGAGGGGCGCAACAATGTGAACAAATACACTGTCTATTACATGTGGTACGCTACGTACGTACGTATAACGTATATATATAAAAATATAAAAGTATATGTATATATATATATATGTGTATATATAAGTGTGTATATATACATATATATATCGAGTACAGATATAAATATTCATATAATGTACGACATCTGATCGTTGTAAAGAGTGCCATATCGAGGGATCGCCCTCTCAACGAATCGCGATAGGTATTCGCAACGTAGACGTTACTTGTGAATGCTGGTGACACAGAGAGCGAGATAGAGAGAAATAGAGACAGGTATAGAGAGAAGCAATGATCAAATAATATGGTCATCGTGTGAAGGGGGCTGTGATGAGAGATTATTTTTATATCGGTGTGTTCGATAAACCCTGGGCATCGATAATGAATCGCCGACTTCCGCTTATAGCCTCCACGGCACAGATCGTGCACGCTCGTGGGAACCGAGTTTCAATTAATCAGAGGTCGATTCTATCAACGTTTCGTGCGAAATTGACGCTGCCAGACGAGATTTCCGGATGTCAGCGGTGCTGTAATTATCCTCGCTATTAACGCTACGGCCCAATAAAAGCGCCGAAGTCACGCTTGCGAGTCACTGCGCACCTCGACTTGTATCCGAACGTCGAAATCTTCGTTCTTCGTGATACTTCGTTAATCTTTTGCACTCGATATACGGCGTTCGCGGATTCGCGTCAGTGTCAGTCGACGTTACCGAAGTGACATAGAGAATGGAGCCTTAGGAATGCTAACCACTTACCGATACAATTCGTTTAGACCGGAAGAAAGAACGTGTTGGTAGGTGGAAAAGTCGTTTTCATTTACCGAATTTGCCTTCTAAACTCATGAGAGAAGGTTTTAATAGAGTGTGCGACGCAACGTGATACATGCCTACGTCGTTTTGAATGTACCTGAAGCATGCAGTGGTATAACAGGTATTCGAGTGCAAAAGATCAAACTTCACGCCGTCCCACGAGAGGTTGACACTCTCACCGCGAAGCAAGGTGCGAGCATGTGACTTTTTCGTCACGATATCCTGGTTCTTGCGACTGCCCTTGAGATTCGTAGACATTGACACGAACAGAAAGGGAAACGAGTGATGATTGTTAATGGTTACCTGCGCTTGCAACGATATCGCTTATGCGTACTTGAACAATTAGCGTGTTTAAACAGTACCTGCAGTCAACATTGACAACATCGACGTTTTCAAAATGCATGACCCAAATTCAACGTACACCATAAGCTCATACATTCGAAAACGACAGTTTGTCAAGATTCCTGCAAACGTTGCAATAGCCAAATATAACTTTGATCTTGCGAGCACATACAAGGCGGTCGAAAAACAGAGCATTAGAAGTTAACTGATGCAGTCCTTCGATTCGAACGAACAAAAGGTAAATATTCAATTCCCAATGGTAGGCCTGGACGCATTGAATAATAAACATCCGGTTCTGTACCGTCGCAAGGCACTCAATGAAACAATCTCGCCACCCCAGTGCGCAGCGGACTCTCGTCCGCACTATAATCGCGGGCCCAGCGACGATTTAGAACCGCGAATAAAGAACGTGAGTACGATATTAATAAAAGTCCACGTAAGCACACTGAAACAACGGTTAGTAACAATTAATTAGCAAGCCTGAAATGTAAACGGGCAAACTTCGTTGATTAGTGAAACTTTACAGCCATCAACATGTGGAGACACATAATGTATAACAAGTATACGTCCACGCGCGCACAGCCGTGTATGCGCGTGTGTACGTATAAATGAACGTATGATTCGACAACGTGCTTTGCAAAAGTTATGCGTATCTGCGGAAGCGACCTCTTTCAGTGACGGCTCTGAGCTGTACCCGTCAACAATATTCGTTAACCAACGAAGGAATGAACCAAATCGCGCCAACGCACATGGTCATCGGCGATCATTCTGCTCGTCCGTACCTTTGTTGCACTGTCTCGCCTCCATAAGTGACGAAGAAGCGACCAAGTATACGTTAGTACTAAGATAACATAACGTGCGATGCCGTAACTAGAACGTGGTGCCTGGTTTGAGCATAACCAAGCGGTGCAATTGTTTTCGTTCGGTCGTAGAAGTGATCCGCGAGTTACATATCAGTACCATGGACAGGTGCGACGGTCTTGCTGGTATCTTTAATTGGTGAGCTTTTGAGCAGTGAGTATGCCGTAATAGCAGTTACAACGATGTCATGCAACTTTCGTGGAGGGACGTATCACAAGTTTTACTGCATTTCGCATTACTCGCAATCGTCATTTGCAATCATTCCTAGGCGATCGTAACGTACACGCGACTGAAAGAATTAAATACCTCGTTCCGTTCCAGGCAATACCGAAGCTAGTTACGGCACCGCGCATTCGAATGCTGCTGCTTGCTTTTCTTTCTTTTTGTTTTGTTTTTTGTTTTGTTTTTTGTTAGAGAACAATGCTTGAAAATACTGTTCATACGCCGATATCAGTTCTAGCGAAAGCCCAACGGTACGATAGGTAAACAGTAAAAATTGAACTGTGTTGAGTAACGAATAATTTGAACCGAGGTACTCTGGGGTAAGTGCATTACATGGACGGTGAAACGACAAGATCATTGCCATGTAACGTTGCGACGAAAATCACTTACGCCATCTTACCTTATAACATATCAGGCAAACTGGGGGGAGGGGAAGAGGGCACACAGGTCTCGCCAGAGTCAACGGCCGTTAGCGAATTTGTGAAATTTGGAAGAGCTAGTCATCGTTGTGCAGAAAATTTCGTTGACCCTGACGAAACGCTTGAATCGTCGGAATGACAGGTCTCTCGAAGTTTGAACCGCGAACGATTCCTATCCACTTCGAGATGCGAGAAGTGTTGAAAGAACTACGGCGCGAAATATAATAGAAACGACAGAACAGCTCGATGCGGATCGAGTTGATCGAGGAGAGCTCCCGTCATTCCGGCGAAACCTTGGACGCAGCCGGGTGTATTATGGGATGCGTATTGGGGAGACACGTGGAACGGGCGGGTAGGCCGGAAACAAGGCGTACCGTCGAGGTAACTGCTGTAGGCAGTGTTTCCCTTCACCATGCCGGTCTGCATCATCATCATCCCGACATCTGCAAAAATCCAGCGATCCACCCGGACACGGGTTTGTAAGTACACAGATAGGGAATATCGTATATACAGTATGGCGAGAACGCGCGAGCAGTATGAATGAATGAGCGAGAGACGAAGTAAACGATAGAAAACAAAGATATATATATATATATAAAAAGAAAAAGAGAAGAAGAAAAATCTTCTTGATCACGAAATGGTATGTGGCACCGCAATGTTCATTAGCTACACCTCTCGCAACGGCACGTGCAGGCACAGCCACGCGCAGAATGTAATAAAGCACGGACGATACACTGGAAATCCAATGCCGTAGCGTTGGCGAAAAATTCAATTAACAAAAACGTCGTTCAAAGGATACACAGCCTCTCGAAACGTAAACGTCATACATAATGATGTGAAAACGAAAGAAAGACTCAGCAGATAATTGAATAAATCGTTCGGCAAAGCGTTGGATGAGAAAATGTCTTTTGACGGTCCGATCGAAGGAACTAGTCGCGGCGCGCGGGCAAGAGTTCGAGGCCTGCAAACATATTATCGAGTCTCGCTTGCGGCGAATCAATGACGTGTCGCCCCTACTGGGCATGGTTGACATACGAAACGCCGCGGCCGGATGAGTGGTAGTAAGCAAGACGCACCGGTGAACGCACGCCGCGCGTCACCTTTCACCTTCGCTCGTCGACCCTTCCGTGCCCTTGTTGGGACCTAAAATGGTAAATTCGAGCGCGACGACGAGCATCGTCGGTGCACATTCGACGGTGACACTCGCCACCGTCAGACAAACGTGAATAAACGTTGATTGCCCAGGGTTTAGGGATCATCGTCGCTGGTTATGAATTGTTGACAGTATGGTTGAAGTCGTTTTCTGAATAGCCACATGAATCGTGTATGTTGGTGTGTTGCACATGTATCGGCCATGTACAGATACGTGGTATGTATAATATATAATCGTATATCGGTTACTTCTAATCTGTTATGCATGGGCGTTGGTGGGGAGTTGATCGTAAGTCATGTAAATCATGTGAATCATGTGAAGAGATGGAAAGTCGGGGGATGTCAATCGGTACGCCTGACGGTATATCGACAACGAAGGCTCGTGCCGTACCAAATGGCGCGCCACTCCGGGGACCGACGAACATTTTCCGGACCACGGACTCTTTCGGCTCGAAAGCACTTTCTCCGCCGGAAGGGACAAGCTCGCGCAACAAAGCCCGGACAAATCCGAAGTCGTTGAGAATCTCTCATTGACAAACAGTTGGTACGCTGTGCGAGGGAACGTCGCACGATCGAAGATAGATAAGTAGATTAAAAGAGGTGAGAGATAGAGATAGTGAGAGAGAGAGAGAGAGAGAGAGAGAGGGAGAGAGAGAGAGATACAGTGAGTGAGAGAGACGAGAGAGAGAAAGGTAAATAGCGGAGTACGAGCGACAGAAGGTAAAGATGTATATATATATATATGTATAGAGAGAGAGAGAGAAAGAGGGGGAGAGAAGAGCCAGAGAGAAAAGAGAAATAGTAAGACGGTAGTGTAGGGTAGTATGAAGCTGTCATACCAATTAAGGCGTTAAAGGGCCCGAATCAGGAGCTAGTCATGCATGCAAGGCGAACGAGAAGGGCACACGCTATAGTGCAGGCTAGTTTCCTGTATCAAGTCAGGTGGACATGCGCCAGCTGACTGAACTATTCTCGGGAGTTTCGCATGTCAGGTTGTGTATCTCCGGTACTTTCATTTTTCACGTCAACCGCTGCCGAGGCAATAATTGGCTCTCCATAAAGGAGTCGCCCAAAACTGTCGTCTCGTAATCCCGACGGGATTGCAGTAGTTGCATCGGCTGCAACGGCACTACGAATTCTCTACTCGATCCAATCGCTAGGTTCATCTACTCGTTATAGGTATATGCAATGCAACTTGTTATATAAGTATATGTATACTAGAAATGTCCGTCTGTGGACGTTGAGACTAGCTGTCGAAACGTGGAGATTGTCTAGCTGTATTTATGTGTCATCAAGTGATTCACGTATATGTATGTATCATATATAGTCTCTCGGGAACATAAACAGCGTGATCGTGAAAAACGAATGGATACCCGACTGGAGCATCGCAATCGCCTTGAGCAAGGGTTTTTTAATTTGGGGGAGGGTCAAAGATGCAGCCATCATTAATATCATCATCATTATCATCATTGCCCTGGCGTATATGCAAGAGAGTGGCCAAAAAACTCGAAGGGCGTGTATAAAACGCATATGTAGGGCGCAAAGAGAGACAGCGAGAGACAGAGAGACAGAGAGAGAGAGAGAGAGAAATCGAAGACAAGGTACAGAAACGATATAAAAAGAGACGGAGAAAGGGTGAGAAAGAAAAGCGAAAAGAGGGTGACAGAAGGGCGCAAACAAGTGGGCAGAAAATCGCTGGGCAATGAAACAGACAGAAAACTCGTACAGAGGCAGAAACATCGGGGGACTTCACAGTCAATGGTTATGAAACAGCTGTGAACGAGCGAGTTTGATGGTGGTCATATCCTCTTTTGTTTTACCGTAGGTGAGAAATACAAGTGGGCAGAGGGTCAAGATTCAAAGAAACCGTATATAGACAGACAGACAGACAGATAGCGACAGAAAGACAGACAGAGAGAGAGAGAGAGAGAGAGAGTGAGATAAAAAGAAAAAGAGAGACAGCGGGTAGAAAGTGAATAATAGTATATATAAAAGGGCGAGAAAGATAAAAAACAAGTGTAAATAGTCACAGACGGTATATAGTATTGTAAGTATTGATACTAAGCGAGCGTGTGTGTGAGACGTTACCTAAGTCCCGGCCCCAGGAGCGCTGCTGCTGCCCCACTAGATCATATATCACAATACGATGGTCACAACCATGTCATTTTGTTAATTGTCACAGTAATAACTGTTACGGCTCTCAGTGGAATATCGGGAGAAATTCGATGGGATGTCGAATGAGTGGATCGGCAGGACGGAGAGTCAGAGAGATATATCATGTATATATTGAAAATAAGAATAAGAGATAGAGTAAGATAGTTTGAGAGATAGAGTTGAGTAGAGTAGAGTAGATAGAGAGAAAGATAGAGAGAGAGAGCTCCTTACGTGATTCGTCGTCATGTGAGTCTATACGCGTTGGTATTAGTTAAATGCATTTTACGAATTGCGAGTCGCGCAAATCGTTCCTCATCAAACGTCTCTTGAACATGAACATCTCGAGGAGGAACGGAATTGGAATTCGCGATCGAATCGCGACTCATATCGATCAACCGGCGCGCGACTCGCACAATAAATCTTTCGGCGCTGAAACACGCTCCATTCTATGTACATATGTATATAGAGAGAGACAGATATGTATACGTATATAGTTATCGTTAGCATATATGTATATAATATAATATTATGTAATAAACGTAGGCGGTTAATATTACATATGTCGCAAATGTAGGTAGATCGTAGGATCTATGAGCTTCTATCGCCTTTTTTCATTTCTGTTACTTTTTCCTATATTTTTTTTCTCTTTTGTTTTTCTGGAGTAATAAAGAACCCGATTAAGGACTGAAGATCGGCAAGAATTCGAAAATAGAGGCTTGTTAAGGGATCACTGGGTAGAAAGACTTACAGTTTTTGCATTTGCACTTCTTGATCAGAGTCTCGTCTTTTATATCGTCGTGGCATGCTTTGCAGTAGAACCACGCCCTGGAATCAAACAGAGTGATGACTTCACGTCGGCGTCGATCGATTTTCGCGTCGCAGGATTCGTCATTCGTCCGGAGCCTGCATTCTCTCAACTCAGAAAATGATTAGTTCACCGAGACTCTTATCGTACGACAAAACTCGAGAAATTCGCGCGGTCGAACGAAACTAAAAATATACGAAGCAGTAAACGAAATGTGACGATATAGTGCGGGTTGCGAAAAAGAACGTACGACGTTCCCTTACCGTCTATCGCAGTCTACTTTCACGGCGACCCTTTCCGTCCGCTCATTCCGCTTTTACTATCGCGAAGCGGCCGATCGTTGAAAGTCAACCGAAACAAGCTACCCCTCCCGTTCTCACTTACCGCTTAACTTCGTCAGCAGATTGAGCAATGAAGAATCCCTGAGTATTTGCAGCGATCTTGGCACCGCGCGGATTGATCGAGATCTTGCTGTCCGTCCCTCCTTCGCCCTTTATCTCGATCGCCAGCAGCAAGAGCTTCAGTTTCATGAAGCACAACCTAGGACGACGTTGGCAACATGACATTCTGACGCCCGGCGACTTCTTATTAGCTCACACCGACAAACGGACGGGTATACACATATACCGGCGAGCACTTCGCTTAATTGCGAAGCGGTTCGCCGCACGAGAAGCATTCATTCGGCGAGACGATCGAACATTCAGCGTCGATCGGTACCGATCCTGCGTCACGCGTACCAGCGAAATATTCGGCGTCTACGAAACGACTCGCCGAGACGGCCGGACCAGTGAAATTGAGCGCATCGTAGTAACGAACCGTCGCGCGTCGGATGACGCCTGCCGTTAATTAGCAGTAACGAACCCTTAGACCGACGACGTGACACAGTATCGATCTCGTCCCGGTAATTGCAAGCAGCGAGGGCTGAATGGGCCCGACGACGTCTCTTCGTCGTCGCCCCGACGCGATTTTATTGTCGCGCGCCATTCTTCGGCCACGGGTCGCCTTTACAATGCGATGCCATTGGCACCGCTCTGGCAGCGGGGGGTGAATGAATAATTCATCCCTTCATTGGTACCGGCTTCGAGTCGAAAATATCTGATCTCCGGAGGATCGTTCTCGCGCGTACGTCCCGTCAGACCTCGCTGTTTGCCGGAAGACACAGAGTCCTTGTTATAAAGGGTAATCGCGAGGCGCGCGGGGTGGGATAGAGAGCGATCACATAGTTCGCGGTACTGTTTCCCGGCTCTGACCTGGTTCCTCAGAGGGATTAAAATTTAATAAAGCAACCGACAAAAAGACGCTTCGCCGGCCGATCGATATCGAAAATTGCTTATTTGCCCGCGCTCCCTCGCGCCCCGCGTTTCTTCAATTCTGTTCATGCTCGAAACGAGTGCCGCTCGGCGCTTCGCTCGGTATGAATCTAATTACGATCACGATTATTTCCGGACGCGGCTGCGGCACTCGCCTTTAGTACGAATTGTATGAGTGTTACATGGTGATAGTGTGTACAGGTACCCACAGCGTAACAGGGTATGTCACTTCTTTACGTTAATTTGACGTTACGGTAAGATCAATGTTCTTACGTTCGTCACGAAGCAAGAATTTTCTCTCGGGGAGAAATGTAATCACTATGGAAACTTCATACCCTGCTAAACCACCTCGGCTGAAGAACAAAACATTAAACGAGCATGCGGAGTAGACAACGTATACCAGCGAACATCCTTGACAGGCAGTCAGGCAGGAAATGGTTTACATAAAAACAGTTATTAGTAATCATTAATGATATGAATTAGTTTGAGCTCTGGCATGCAAAGTTTCAAGTACTACTGATTGTAAGTAATGCCCTCCGATCTCCAACGCTACGTGTTTTTTTTTTCTCTCCGATTTTATTTTACCCAATTCCTCTACGCCAGTGAATGTGTCGTTTTCAATGAGAACAGACATAAGTAAGAATGAGACTATTTCGTAGAGCCGTGTGAGGCGTCAGCCGAATTCTACCATCTTACAAGCGCAACGCGTCGTGTACGAGACACTCGCGTTGCTGGGTATTAACAGGGCGGAATGGTAAGAAAGTTGTATAGTATCTAGTGTTTCCTCGTCTACTGTGGCTGATCCGAACCGCTACGGGAGGCCTAGCTGACCCTCGTAGATTAAAATACTCCCACACACGCAAACCAAATTGGGTGACAGAAATCCAGACAGTGCGCAAAATTAAAAGGCAGGTCTTTAATTAAATCGCAATCATTAGACGCTATGTACAAATATATATAATATATGTAAGTATTATTGACCAATCTCTATCATCTATCTACTGCTTCGAGTATATATATTGTATATATATATATTGTATATATTGTATACCGCGTACGTGTAGATACATACATGTATACGTGCATCGACGTACACACATGTACATACGTATACCTACGAGACGATGCAAACGAGAGGCATACGTGAGTGCAACGTTACAGCGGGTAGAAGGTAACTCTAGCTATGAATGCGCAAAACAGGCCTCGAGCGAACGGGTCTCGTCAGTTGCACGCATCGCCGTTCGACAAAACAAATCGGTCCCAAACTCTTTTTTTCCCCCCCTCTTTGCGAAACGGCCGGTAAATTCGGCTATGTTTAGTCGTTCAATGTGCAAACTACGGTCAGCAAACTCTACGCAGTGGTAAGACGGAGAAAAGACACGTCATGTAAACTCTCTCGTAGAAAGAAGGCCATGCTTTATGTGTCGAGCCGATCACTGGCTAACAAAATCGATATCGCTAGTCGAAATCGGTATCGGGGTCGGTATCGCGTTTCACGTTCTCCACGTTCGCCAATCGATATGCAAACATTCGTCGAGCGATCGAGCGAGCACACTGCTGCGTCGCCAAATTGCCGGTCACAAGGCTTCGTCCGCGCAATTCTCCATATACCCAGCTAGACGTGTTAACTAGAGAAACTTCGACATCGTTCACATAGTAATGAGGCAGCCAGGCATGCGTGTACAGTGAACGCGGCTCTTGGTTAGGATAATATTAGAACGCTACATCTAAGGACACACACCATGACAAGGTAAACACGACGGTCACGATCGAAGATTAATAAAACAAACAAAAAAAGAGAGCGTCGATTCGAATTAGCGCGTAAAACGTTCCGTACAGAGAATTGCAAAAGGAAAAAAAAAACAACGGCGCGCAACCGCGAGTATTCTCTCGTCGATGATCCTCCGTTTTCGGCTACGACAACAAAAATCCACTGCCCGCGTTCCCTCGTAAAAGTGGCAAAACGGAAAAAGTGACAAAATCCCCACGCACGCCTTTCTGTTTCCGCGTCTCGTGTCGCTTCAGCGTTTAAACGACCGAAGCAAAAGAGCACGCCTTTCCCACGGACGAGTGCAGACTTCATCGTGTTCGCCGTTCGCGCTCATCTGCAACGACGAACCCTTCAAAATCGCTTGAAAGATCAACGGAAATTCCCGTCGAGTGAGAAGAGTGTCCAGCGAAACTACTCCAATGTGCCGATCGAATATCGTACACGACCGAGTGAGACCGAGTGACGCTATTCGACATGCCGCCCGTGCACTTGTAACGTATCGCATATCTCGTCGACACGCCATTGTCGTTAAATTTTACGTTGTAACAATATTTCGACGGGATCGCGTGCCATTCGTGACATCACATACGAATGATGCATTACGTATGACCCAAATAATCGGCCGTTTCACGGACACTTCGTGCGGCAAGGAAAATCACTTCGAAGCGCACGTGAACCGTGCCACTCGGCGAGCGCGAGTCCAATTAAGATCGCGTCAACGCCGAGGAAACGTTCGCGCCTAAATCGACTTTCGGAACGGAACGCCTCGAAGTCAATTATCCGCGGGAGATAATGTCAGGGCCGCGAGAAGACGCTCTAATCGCGCACGCCCACGTCTGCGTCACGCCGTACAGTGGCAGAAAGTTCGACGAAGTCGCTCCCCTCCCCCGCAAATCATTCCGGCCGATTCGAATCGCACGCGGCTCCGCGATCGCTCGGAACAATTTCCGACCCGAGCATTTCTTCTCCTCCGCCCCGCCATTCTGCTTTTTTTTCTCCCCCGGCCCCCACCCGCGCACTCTTCGACCGTTCGACCGATCCAATTATAGCCGCGCACGAACGGTCGCGAAATCTGCACTCGTCCCGGCCATTCGTCTACTTCTACTTCTAAAGTCACAAAGATACTGGTGCAAAAAACTTCGGTGCAGAAACAAAACGCAAAATCTGAGACATTGTAAAAATACTGTTCTTACGGGGGCGGATGGGCAAGTAACGGTATACGAAGATGAAGAGAACAAAAAAAAAAACAGAAAAGAAATAGAACAGAGATATCGAAAAAGACAGATAAAGAGACAGAGAAAGAGTAAAAAGACAAACAAAAATCGTGTCTACGCAAAATACGTAACAAAGGAACGGGGCAAAATACGTACAAAGAAATCGATAACAAAAAACAGAAAAAATAAAAATAGAAAACGTCCTTCGTCGACCAAACGACCGAGGTGCGGGGCGACATTTACAAAATGTATTTATATATGGTGTCGCTGTACTGGGGTACCAGCAGCGATATCTGTAAGAGTTTTAATGATATCGAGTTGAAGTACGGTGACACGATGTCCGTGTGTACGCGTGTATATGTTCGTGTCATGTGAGTGAAGTGTAGCCGTCACACGTCGTGTTTAATCCAGAAAGTCGGTTGAATAGTTTCGGGCCAAATGCATAGATCCGTCTAGAAGCTCCAACGCGCTTTCGGACGGGACAAAAAATCGACGATTTTCTCGAGACTGTCGCAAACAAGCACCAATCAGGAGGATCTTTTCTTCTCCCGCGGCAAATGAATGATGAGCGCAAAACGTCACGTCGATCAGCTGTACTTACGCTTGGCAAAGAGACACTGGTCATGCGCGAAAAAAATAGCAAAACCTCTGGACCCAACAGCGATCGTGTACACGAGGCATTATATCATCCTCTGTATGTGTGTGTGTGTGTTCATACGTACTCCGTAACTGATCGTGATTTCTATATCTAATGTCTCGTTAACGGTGTCACTGTTCTCGTGCGCGCGTATTCGTTTACTTTTGTTAAGTTTGCATGTGTGGCAGCCAGTAGCAGCGAGAACTTACTCGCTGGCTTGGGGGAATGTCATCCCGGTAAAGGACGGGGAGAGGGTTTCCGTGTACATCTCGCAGCCCGTGCCCTGCAGGTAATCATTCTGCCACGCCTGAGTGTCCGGCGACTGAAACACCAACCAACCAGGCTTGACGTCATCAAACCTTACAGAGAGAATGAGAGAGAAGAGAGACAGATAGAGGAGGGAGAGAGAGAGAGAGAGAGAGAGAGAGAGATAGAGAGAGAGAGAGACAGAGCTGGGAGATTCGCGACGTGCGCGTCTCCCTCGAATTGAACTCGACAAAGAGACTCTCCTCTCGCGGCGATCGTCAACGTGGGAGGACCGACTTTTTCTTTCTCTTCGCTTCAATGGAATGGGACCAAAAAAAAAAACGTGTCGTCTCTCTTGCAACCCCCGTACAAGATCGCGCGGACCTGTTACAAAATTCTCGTTCGCTTTCTTTGATTCCTCCGGACAAAGTTCGGTCATGTATCATGGAAAGAGTATCGACAGGACTAAGCCACGATCGTAGAAAATCGTCTAAGTCTACTTGTTCGTCAGATTCTATATCTGGGGTAGTCGAAGACCGCTCCAAGATCAACTAGAAAAAATGTCTTCATTAACTTCGCACGCACGCAACTGTTCCGTTTAGTCAGGATAATTCTGCACCTATGAGGGAAACAAGAAAAATGGTTCTTCAGCGCTTAAGTATCGTTTATGAAAAGATTCGTTCATCATATGTGCACTCGTCGGATGATTCGTGTGGTTGAAAATCGCTCTACTTCTACAGAGTAATGAAAAACAATGTTCAAAGAAAATGTCTGACTATCAATGGGTGGGGGGGCTCGTACACTCACGGCTCTCCTCGCACACTTCTTAAAAGCCTTCATTAGCGCGGACGGATGAGGCGCTTCGACGTTCGAAGCGATAGCGTTCTAACGTTCATTGGACTCGTGGCTCGCAATTTCAACGGGCCGTGCCGGACAAATAAAGTTTCGTTTCGTTCCGTCGACGTGAAACGCTTCCTGCATTCGCCACTCGCCGTTCGCAACCGGCATCCGGCTAGAACCTATGAGCGCATCCTCGGTCAAGCAGACAGCCTAGTTCAAAGTGGACGGCGAAGCCGATACGGAATAATCGGCATCGGCCAAACGGACAGATGGAATTCTGAACCGTGGGCCCAGCCGAAATACTGACTGGCGCCGATTTTGCATCCTCTACTTTCGTGCATTCGCGCACGGAATGGCCTGCCGTGAGACACTCGTTGCTTTGTTCTCGTTTTCTCCTCTGGCCTTCTTGCTCTCTCAGTCCGTCGGTCATCCTTTTTCCTCTACCCTCAACCGCTTTCAACCCCTCCTCTGGACTATCGTCCGATAATAACATACTATTGCGCGAATAGTTTTCGTACAACTGCCAAAATTGCCTCCCGTTCATATGTAATGTGTTCCTCGCGAACTATATGTAAGTATTGTGAATATCGTAGACGTGAGTTTGTGTACGTTTAGGTCTGTGTTCCGGAAAACGATTGAACATATCACGATACACTGTAAACAACGATCACAACATATAAAATTGCGTACGAGTCATTATCACGCGTGCCATGGAAATTTGACATGAGACATCACAAAATGAACGTTACTCGACCGTTCTCGCTCGCGATGGGACTGACACCATCCAAGTTGGACACTTTACACTTCCAGATTCGTACTCGACTCTTTCACACGTACTAGCGTGTTCTTTCATGCACGACGGAGCCTTAAAGCTGACGCTAAGAGTCAGACAGCGAGAGAGAGAGAGAGAGAGAGAGAGAGAGAGAAAGAGAGAGGGAGGATAGAGGAATATGTGAAAGGGTAAAAAAAGAGAGAATGAGGAAGAGATTGAGAGAGCAGAGAGCAAGGAAGAAGGTTGAAGCTCTATTTCATTGGCATCATGAGAAGTGAGCCAAGCAACCTCGGCACGACTTCGATCTAAATGCATCGTCGCCATTGAAATTTTAAAGGCGAAACGAGGTGTCGCTAACGAGATCGGCTCGCAGCAAAATTCTCCAACTCTCTTCGCGAGTGCACACCTGCTCGCTATCCTGATCTTCGGCCCTCGTTAATGCGTGCGTTGCCCTCGAGAACGTTCTTATTAACTTGCACCGAGAATATGAAGGAAATGGTCGGTCAGAATGACAGCGAGAGACTTCAGCGAGCGGCGAGGTGAGAGTATCACGCTTGAAATGACGAGTGTGAATTTGCACGGAAGAACGTTTCGTTCGGACGATTAGAACATTGGCGTTAGGACGTTAGGACTGCGCGAAACATATAGGCTGCGTGAAGAGACGGTTCACAAAGATGATCTTTCGATGAGAACGGACTCAAAGACAAATTGAGAGACAAACAGAATCCAAGGTGTGTCGTAACATTGTAAGCGCCTTAATGCTATCACTGTGCAGCTGCCACCCTATAACGATATTCATTGAACGGTACACGTTTGCATGGCAAAGGATCAATCGAGCTCGTTCGAAAGTCACTCGATACAGATCTACCGCTCGCCAGCTCGCAAATGACATTTGCACAAATTCAATTTCCGTTTTCCCTCTTCGGTCTACGTATTGCGTTGCATTACGAAAGAACTCTCGCGTTGTATGAATCATTATTGTTGGCTGGAAGGAGGGTGAAAGTACAGAAACGTTACTGAAGCGATGAGAGGGGTGGGCTTACATCGATTAGGTGTAGCACAGATACGGATTTATACAGTATATATTTTGACACGTTCATCATACGTATATGCATGTCTATATATATATGTGTGTGTGTGTGTGTAAAATCAAGAGTCATCATTATCCATCGACACATCTCGACGCGCATATGTGAGATTACATATACACGTGAATATAGAAAAATATATATATATATAAGTATATATACACACATGCATACATGTACATAGCAGAGTGGAGCGTAGTGTGTGACATAGGCGAGGCGAAGCTTCATCCCTTTTTCTTTCCGATTCAAGAGACGTCGGACCCTTTCTCGCGGTGATTTCGTCGTCGTTAACTTGAGCCCAGAAAAGGCGCGGGAAAGAGGCAACGAAAAGAAGCCAACGGGCACAGAGGGGCCTGGGAAGGGGGAGGGGGAGCTCAGCTCGGCACTGAGGGCGGAGAATGGATAGAAGAGGGATGTCACGTGAAATAGAGATTGCGGACGGTGCGAATTCTTGGGATGAAGCTATACGTGCTTCTCTCAAAGGGACTTTTTATCCGCGGCTCTCGAGATTCTATGATCGTTAAAGTAGTAGACACCCTCGTGCCGGCAGACTGTGGGAAGAACGAGAGAGAGAGACAGAGAGAGAGAGAGAGAGGGCGATCGTTTGGAAAGCGTATCGCATCGCGAACGCGCCGAAGGAAATATGTTTAATGATACCAATTTGCTGCGACTGCCGAGCGCGATTTTTCACGATTCTGCAATACCGTACGCGAGTGGAGCGGTAGACTGAATTCCACGGAAGAAACGGTCGCGTCGCGTTAACCGGTGACGAATTTAATTGCCGTTGAAATAAAGCACAATGCGAACAGTGAATTACGCTCGGCAACGGCGTAATGAAAATACGCCGTACGCGTTGAAATGTTTCACAGTGAAAATGTTGGATATGACAATCGCGCGTTTCGCTCTCTGTTATTTAGCGGTCGTAATAGAGATGCATTATCGTACAAGCGGTCCGCTTCGTACGTTGAAGGTTCAGAAAAATAGGATTTAACCGCGCAGTCCGGAATTCTGCGATGTTCATCGGCAAATGAGCACGTCGAAAGTATTTACGTTTCTCGCGCCGCAGTTACGGTTTGACACGTGGAAACGTTCTGCGGGAAGAGTGACTGCACGCTGTATCGGCCATTTCACCGTCGCTTCATTTCGGTGTCATAGGATCAGCACTCGCGGCGCGAATGTGCTTTGCAATGCCAGATGAAGGTGAGATTGAATTGGGTCAAACTAAGGAGAGTGGGCATCAACGACGGCGTCCTCGCTTCGGGTCCGATCTCTTGAATCGGAGATGCGCGTATCTGCTGGGTTGTTGGTTTGGTCATGGACCGACTTACTCAGTTGCTTTGGCAAAGGGCATTCCAATGAAGGTAGGGCTCAGTGTCTCGGTGTACATCTCCATTCCGGTTCCACGCAGGTAGTCATTCTGCCAAGCCTGCATATCGGGCGACTGGTACCAATCAACCAACCATTTCTAAATCACACACGCTCCTATGCATGTACGGATTGTGCGCGTATGTCCACAGTGAGGTGACGTGATGGCTGATACGTCGATACACTTTCATATCGACAACCTTTTGCGGCGACGAGGCGAAATTTCGACGGGGAGTACGGACGGAAGTCGTACGGCAAGTAAAAGCATACCGCGAAATGGTCCCTCGCAACGAGCGCTAATCGTTCAAGAATAATCTTTAGAGACTACAAGTCGGCGAGTGCGCCTGCCCTGTGCAGAGGCTGGCGCGACTACTCCAACAGACCCACGAAACCTCGCTGAAACGTTCATTGTCTCACGACGAGTCCGACGAAGATCTTTCGGAGACGAGTAATCCTTCGCAGCCAACGGTTTGCGGGATCGAAATTTCGTGTTTGTCACCTGAACGGCTTTTTGAGAAGAGAGCTGCGTCCCCGTGCTAGAGAGAGAGTCCCGTCTCTCTCTCCAGGACAGTCGACTGGTGCAAAATCGATTAGTCATACGCGCGCGATCACTGTGAACAGTACCTAACCGACGTACTGACGGAATAGGACCTACATGAGGAACGTTCACACATGCATAGAGTATTTGGCAGCGCGCTGCCGGTGGGCGACATTTTACTGACCGTCTTGAAGGAACGCATGGCGAAGAGATTGGCCATCATTGTGCTGAAACCCGGCGCAAGGCAGGACTGCGCGATGAAGCCCAACTTCAGCTCGGCCAGGCAGATGACGTCGTCGCCCTGCTTCCAGTCCCACGATGGAATGTTTAACAAATAGGCCTGTAATCGACAGATAGATATGAGCGATTCAGAGGAAGCTGGCCCTCGCGTCTTAGGTAGAGAGAAAAACATAAAGGTCTCGGAACGACATCCTTTCCATGCGCTGTCATTTCCGTTTCTTCATCTATGAACGCGTTCTAAATAGGGATTACGAATAAATTGAGGTAACAGCGTAGAAGAATCCGAGAATTTCGACTGGCTTTCAAAGAGGTAGAAGTGGAATTTACTTTTCTCTGGTCTTATTTGTTAGATGCGGGCTCCTATCGTACTGATACCAGCCTCTCGTTTGTTGCGAGCGTTTAATTGATAAGAGCCCGCATCCGCAACTTCGAACGGTTCAATTTTCTTTCTAGCCAGAGCTTTCGTTTAGTGGTGCATGTGTTCGATGTTTATCGGCAACACTCGCACAAGCGCTATACTTCACCGACTAAACAAAACTAAGAATCATCTATTTATTCGCATTAAACTATCGTCATTCTAATAAGACGTCGAACTGTTATATTCTACTGCATTCAAAGGTTAGCTTGAATTTATACGAAACGGACGGCACAAGCAATGAGTCGCCGGTGCTATCTCAATATTAAAATGATACCTTGTTGTGATACTGCATTAACTGAATAATGACGCGAATGTCGTCGGAGTAGTTCTTGATGGAAATGACGCGCATGATATTCGCTGCGTCCTCCGCGTCGGGATCCTGGCAGTACTTGTTCGCCAGGACCAGGCAGGCGTCGGCCTCGTGGACCTAAAAAAGAGCAAGCGCATGACGTCGTCCTGTTGGGAACCCGGCGTCTCGCAATAGTGATCGATTTGTCAGTAAGGCAGGATAATGTATATGTAAGAGAGTGGAGAGCGGGACGTTTGGTCTCGAAAGCGAACAGCAAAATCAGCTATTACCGTCTGACGAAACAGCGATTAAGGGGTTGTTTGTGGTTTGGAGGGTTGGTGTAATGGCGGAAGGGGAGGGGGGGGGGGAGACAGAGAGAGACAGACAGACAGACAGACAAGAGACAGATTCCGCGGAAACAAAAAGAACCGAAAGAGAACACGCGACTGGCTCCGCGTCCACCTTCCTGACAGGAAGTGAACACTTTGCAAGCGACTACCGGCGGGGTGTATCGTATATGCAGGTCTCTAACGCCACCGCGGTGTGTATCCTCTCCGGGACCAGGCCCGAGTCTAGGCCGATACCGAGTCGATACCCTTCGGCAAGAACGCGCGCGACTTTGCCCGGCACGTTTCATGACTTTTTCAACGGCACCGCGTCGGACGAGGGTCATCTCACATCGTCCTCGTTCCCAGCTACTTTCATAACTCTTTTCAGAACGTCCGTTTCATCGCCTCCGAGCGATGCTCTTGCTTTCGGGCGAAAGACTGTAGGAAGACGGCGTCACGTGGAGAAAAAAATCGGCTTTACGTCGGTCTCTTTTGTCGCCGCAAAATGGCCCGGCCTCGAGCAAATACGCACCGCTCTCTCGAAGTAGGTATCAATGAAGACTATCTCTACACTGAACGAATATGTTTTTGTGAGAGTCGGAGAAATATTCGCGCAGACGGATTTTGTCGCTCGTCGAAACGGTCGATAGTCGGTATTGATTCGAAGCTATTGCTACTGAATGCAAAAACGATAGTAGGGGTGTATGCATCTACGGTATTGTCACTGGAAAGCGTTGTACTCCTAATGCCTCATGTCTACCTGGCGTCGAAGGTACGTGTGTCACTTCGAACTAAACAAAATGGTTTTGATTGCCAAACTAGATTTGAAAAAGAAAAGGTGCAGGTGTGTACGTCAACTGAACAGAATTCGTAGATTCTTGTCGCTCAAACGTACCTTCGAAACTGTTACTTTCGTCAGAAATAAAATCTGTTCGTGTGTATCAAAGCAAATTACTCTACGACATTCCTTGATCGATGCAAATCTCAGGAATCGCTGGGATCGGTCAGACCCAACGTTTTACTCTAAATTCGAACGATTAACAAAAGCGCCTCTATCCACATGCGGAACTATTCACTAGGCAAGACTCAGCATTAAGATTCGATTCAGAAAGTCTACGTAACAAACAGCCATATTGTTGAAACATACCATCCTGTCTCTTTCAATGCGGGATACGTAATGTTGAGTGACTGGAAAGTGATAACACGATCTGGGCGCTGGCAACTTTCTATTTCTAATCAAACCCACCGGACGCGAATCGACGGTAATGATCGCTGATTAGCACAGATTAGCGAATAAATACAGAATTTAGAAACGGCTACAAAAAATTCAATTACATCAAAATTTGAATGCGATGCTATTCAAAAATACAACTTTTCCTCTTATTCACGTCAAGTATCCATCGAAAATCTTTATTCAAATTTTTCGTTAAAAACACTTGCTCCTCCCGGAACAACAATCTTTCCCTCTTTCTCGAACGTCAAATCGCTGCCACCCAAATCGTGTCGTGAGGTTTCCTTCGTCACCCGAACGTGAACATTCAATAGGGAACGCGATCCATCGATCGTCTACGATGCCACTAAAGTCTCTAATAACAGAAAGTAACGGAGTCGCTCGATGCGGCAGCCTCTTTTACGAGAGAAGAAAACACGGGCACTTACCCACCTGGGTCGACGGCAGGCATGGGTCTATCCATAGGTAGGTGCAATGCAACCTTTAACGGGGTCGGGGATATATCTTATTTCGTCCGGGGCAGAAAGGGTACACTCACGAGTATATAGATACGCATCTGCACGTTTCTGCATTTTCGCGTACATGCGCAAAAGGGCTTTCGGGAAGACGGGGGGGGGCTCCAAGTGGGGAAAAAAGATTCCTCTGTCGCGAGGACTTCTTTTCCGAACAGTAAAAACACATCGCAGAGGAGGTACGACATCGAGAAAGAGACGGGCAGAGAACTCTTGCTAGGCGCGAAAGACGGCGTCTTCGCAAAGGAATGACGTAGTGTCGCTACGAGAAAAATTGGACGCTAAGAGAATTGGCAGCGAGAACACAAAGTGTTAAAGACGCGGAGGGATGTGTCGCTGGAATCCTTCGTGTAACACTGTTAACGTGGCACGAGCAGAGAACGTGGGCGGGGAGGGGAACACACAGGCAACAATCATCCTGGATCAATAGCATTTGTCATCGGAGCAACGTCAAATCCGGAAGATGTGCCGATCGGCAGCGACAGCAGTAAGGTTTTGGCAAATTAAAAAACGTCGTCGAGGAAACGGAAAATGTTCTTTTTGATAATATTGAATGGAACGATGTTAGATTTTCTTGTTTTCAGGTATCCTTATAGCTTAAAATCCAAATTTTAAGTAAAGTGGGGTCAGTTCCGAAAAAGCGTAAGTAGGTTATATGAAAGTAATTTGCTGTAACGTTAATAGAACAAAACTCCCATCCAAGGAACTTAATAACCGTTACCAAACTTACGACTATGTTAGCGCATGAAGCCAACAAGGCAAAGAAAGACTGCTGCTGCCGGCAGATATTCGAAGGCACTTCGATGAGCCAAGGAACGTCGAACACAGAGACGTTTACACCGAAATATATGTACGCATATATTGCAAGAGAATACATACACACGTATGTTTGGACAAGAAAGAGAGAAACACAAACTGTCGTTAGGCCAGATATTTTTTTGGTAAACGTCAAATCTGAGTGCAATACCGCAATACGAGTCTCGTGTTCACCAATTGACAATAGCAGCATCCCGGCTTCCATTATGTGAATATACAATACATGTGTACTGTAACGTTGTCGTTATTGTAAACCGATAAATGTTGAACATTTCCGTACTCATGCAACATTAAAATGAAGAAAGCATGGTCGATCGATGAACAGGATACGCCGCTACAGAAATATAACACTCTAATCCGTCGTTCATCAAAAAAGAACCTTGGGTACGCGAACAATTACACAGGATCGAACAGATCGGGCGAGACTTGCGCACATCGGGGAAAATTTCGTTCACTTTTACGCTTCCTCTATCATTCCTTCATATGATTGTCTTTGCCTTTCGGTTTCAATTCTTTTTTTTTTTTCGTTTTGTTTTTGGATTGTGGTACGTGAACTCACCTTAACCCGCTGTAGGTCTATGGGGTTCATGATGGTCCCCTGAAAGAACTTCACGGTGGTGAAGTGCCGCTTGAACAGTCCCTCCAGTTCGAGATCTGGCGGCTTCCTAAATTCGGCAACGAGAGGCCCGGGAGACAGAACGACAACGAATTCTCTTTTAATAAATTACATTCACCTCGGAATTTTCGACAGGCGCCTTTTTGCGTATTTTTTTTTGTTTTCTTTCTTTTTTTCGTTTTCTCCGCGACAGTGAGATATATGGGCCGTCGCTGTTGGCCGGGTAGAAAACTCGGGACGACGAATACGATCGGGTCTCGGCGTTCCGATCTGATCGCAACGTAAATGAGTAGTACGAGTCGGGGTCGTGCGCGCCTGACCTTCGAGGGACGTGACGAGAATCGCACACTCTGGACGGGCGCGCTAAAACGGGCGCGAGAAACTTTAGATAATTTGCGAAACGCGCCGTCTGTTATCGAGACAGTCGTCGAACGACTTTGGGGCTTGTTAATCTTTAACGGACCAAGCCAAGCGTTTCGGCAGACAATGCTCAGCTCGGTGTTGCGACGTTAGGCGTAATACTGTTTCTACTGTTTGTTTTGTCAGATCCATGATACGGTATGTGTAGATGATCTAGTAAATGGTATGAGAATAAATTTATCGTCGAAACTGTTCCGAACCATTTAAGCAGTAGATGCAAGAAGTGTCTGTTACGTAGACTCATGTATATCTACTAATATGCTATGTACTCGCTAGAATGCAGATACTCTACACTAATGATTCACTCCACTCGTAAACATATCAGTGACATATGGATAATATAAGTACAGACCAAGCGTGAGTTCATTGCCTACGTACAAGTGCGACTTTGATTCGATAAAGCTCAACGTTCTCCGTGGAAATGAAAATCTACCAAAGGTGAATGTAAGCGAATGTCTCTTTCATCGAGGTGCCGAACAACGAAATGCGCATCACAAACGAAACGTTCCGCGGATCGACTCGCCCTCGCAGGCCAAGGACGCACGAGACAGGCGTATAATAAGTAATAGATCTAAGTAAGTCTCTACTGCACGCTGATTCGGCTCCATAGCTCAATACAGCATACCATGCAGTCGCAGGCGGTTGCTTTCTACGTAAGTATATGTATGCGTATATATGTATATCTATGTATATATGTACAAGCAGATATATAGATAGATACGTATATTGTGTATATATGCATCCGTTACTACCCGGTGCCGCGTTACTTTATATTCATAAGGCGTGCAAGCCGAAAGTGCCGTTTTACCGTCTCGACCCCGTGTCATCCACGAAAACCCGGGGGCACGATCATCGTTTTCTGACCTGCGACGGAAAATGTGAGCAAGCGCGGCTGATCGGTCGCGGCACCGGTCGTCACCGTATATAAATGTAAAAATTTCAAAAAGAACAAGATAAATAGGTAGAGAGAGAGAGAGAGAGAGAGAGAGAGAAATAGATAAAGATACCAAAATTAGAGAGTGACTTCTAAAGAAAGTAGCGTACACTGCGGCAACTCGAGATAAGTGTAATGCGAGTATATGAGTTTACGAAAGAAAAACAAAACTTCTCGTATATACATAGATACGTATATAATATATATATATAGATGCACTCGACGAACGTATACCTCTATATATGTATGCATACGTACATGTAATGAGCGATGCGATAAACGACGGCGATCGAATGAAACTGCGTTATGACATGAGCATGAACGTGAAACAATACAGTCGTATATCTATATATAAAAGTATAATTATACATTATATGTGTATCGATGGATCGTCACGGCGTGAATATACCCAGGCGAATAACGGTGTGTAATAACCTAAAGAACTGCAAGGAAACAAGAAGCGCGCGCTTGGCGATGTGGAGGATAGTGGAGGATCGTTTTGGTACGTTCGGTCGATGGACTGTGATGGTTGGTAGTGGTGATGGTGGTGGTTGTTCTAGGGTTCAGGGTACCTTGACGCGCTCCAGATCCACGGCATTCATCATGGTGCCCTGAAAAAACTCCACGGTCGTGTAATGCCTCTTCAGGAGACCCTCCAATTCAAGATCAGGCTCTTTCCTGAAAACACAGATCACTCCTTACGACAAAGGCGATCGGGGTGCGCTGACGCGCTTAAGCTCGGCGACGCCTCTTCATGGAGAGCAGGGCGCACCGATGCTCGCTGCACAACTGGACCGACCGAAAGAAAGACGTCCAACCGGCAAAAATATGATGCCTCCAACAATATTGCCGGCCGAGTTCTTACGCACTCGGTACATACACGAGCTTCGGTTACATTGGAAGCTGTGTTGTCAGAGGGAGAGAATCGTGATGAACGAGACGCTCGCGTTACCAATCGCCTTTAGTCGTCCGTGGGCAAGTATGCATGACGGTATGTCGTCGAATATAGACCTGCGGGAGAGGCGACGCATACTCACCACGCACTGTCGCCGTGCTACACGCAACGCATTCTGTCTGTGCGAAATTAATCAGAGTGACGCGAGATGGCCGCCGAATGATTCTGAATGGGCGAGAGGCGATGAACGAGATGGTTACAGTAGTAGACTTACTTAACGACTCGTCGCTGCTAGGCTTTCGCTAACGGTAACATTCGTTCGACGGGAGCGCGTCGTACGTACAATACAAGAGGTGAGACCGTCGAATTTTTCAGCGCGACCGCAGGGAAAAGCGCGAGTCATGAGTGGGCGACGGGCGGACAACATCAAACAATGGTCGGGGTCATCATACCTATGCAAGAAGACAACTTCCACGTCGACGTCCTCGCGGTCCTCGTGTAGGAAATCCTTGAGGAAGTGCGAGACCGATTCGTAGGTGATGTGGCCGCACACGACAATATGTCTGCCAAACACAACGAGCATATTAGCGTCCGTCGTCGTCGGTGTCGTTCGAGTGATCGAAAGAAAGGGGCGGATTAAACGAACGGAACGAGAAATAAGAAGGAAAGGGAAACAAAATTACCACGGTCAGATGAAACAAAAACAGTTCTCAAGCATCTACCATATACACACTCTATGACAGTGTACGTATACCTCATGTATATAACTATATATATATATATATATATATATATATACATGTATATGTCAAACAACTAGGCGATTCCATTACCCCTTCTCCCTCCCTCTTCTTGAAACCGCCCCTCGTCCGGCCACCCATACCACTTTCCCTCTTTACACTCTACGAATACGAATTGCTCGAGAGAGTACTCTCCGCGGTATGATGCAGCTCGAGGGCGTAAAGTGAGCACGGACAAGAGGCCGAGAGGACGAGAGGCAGAAGCGGCGGAGGGGGGGAGACGGGGCTGGGGGCTGGGAAAAAATGAAACTAAAAACGTATACAGATGTCGTCGGGGAAAAATCGAAATCTTTATCGTCTCGTTTCACTTCTTTCCCCCTTGCCATTCCACTACGTACACTGCGGCTCTTTCTCTTTGTACCAGTTTAGTCTGCTGCCCGCAAAAATGTAAACTTCGAATGTCGGACGGCTCTACTGTTCGGTCGAAAGTGCGCGAGATAGCGAATATTTCCGCGGGAGAGTAAGAGAGAGAGAGAGAGAGAGAAAGATCGCGCTCTCTCGATAGAGGCGAATTTTCGACACGGCAAATTGAGCGGAGGAAATTAGAAAAGAAAAAGGCGCGTATCCGCGATCAGCTACTCACCGTACCCCGATAACCGATCTCCCATTTTGGCGACGTGTCCCGTATCGAAGCGGTCCGCATCGAATCGGAACGAGTCAGGCAAAAGGGGGAGCTGATTGCAAAGTGCGCGTCGTCGCGGCAAAACAATTAAAACGAAACTGAATCGTCGATGTTCGCGCGAGTGTGCGGCAAATATTTCGCGACGCGTTGAAATGTGTTATATAAACATGCCGATCGCTTCGCGACGAATCGTTCCGATCTGATCTGATCTGATCAATATCAATAACACGTCCGTTTCAAAGTTTTAATCCGTCTTCCCTTCACGCAACAGCTTAGCCGGAATTACATACTATTCCACCGATCGGATACTATGTACAATGTAGAAGGTTGTGCGAACAGTATGTAGTGTGGCACATAAGTGTAGCGCGTAAATGATCCGCCACATTTTATCCGTTTTTATGCATTCGGTATTTACAATACGTTTCACTAGTTTCATATTTGTCGTACGGCTAGTGAGGGATTGATTTTCAGCGGACGTGATATTAGCATTGCAAGATTGCGTCCGAACTCGGCGTTTGTCGGAAAGCGAACGGCATGTGTAAATATACACCAAAAACTCGTATGTATTATATATATAGAGAGAAACAACTGGACTAAACTTACCAGGATTGCGATAGGAATTGGAGTGAGTCGTATTAGCCGACTAATCGTGATTGTACAACTATACACACACCTATTATAGTAAGTTATCACTGTGTGCTAGATACACAATAACACACGTATAAAGAAATGAACAGTAACAAGAAGAGTTAGAGATAAAAATACGTGAGAGTGCAGGCTCGTTCGTGTGATACTCGTTCTTGCAATAAAGGAAAGCGTCATAACTCCTTCACTATACAGTGTCGAGTATGCGTATTCTGTTGTGTGTACCTGTACGTGGGCGAGTATGTCTAAGTGAGTAAAAATTGTGTGTGCATGTGTGTGTGTGTGTGTGTGATATCTACGTGCCGTGTGCTCCTGTGCGCTGGTCCGTCCATATTACAGTGTGCTGTGCGTTATTATACAGTAGTGACATACCCTTGCTGTTAAAAGAATACTCTTAAACAGGTAAGACAAGTAATGCCTAAAGGGTGACAGGTATACCAAATTGCAGAAAAAGTAACCAGTTGAATACCATGACCATACACCATGCTTCGTGTTAACTACCTTTGTGACAACTAATGTGCGGATTCATGGTGAACTCGATCACTACCCATCAGTTGCTTGGAAACGATATCTTACAGTTGACTAAAACTCCAGAAAATCAGTGGCAATGTATTACCATCCGAGGTTACGTTACGACGGCATGTAATCGGATCCGCGATGAATCCGCAATGATCAATGTATCAAAGCCCTACTGACACCGTTACTTTTGATCTACTTATACGGGGCCAGACGTGTGTCGGCCGTATTGGTTGAGTGTTGAGACATGAGTGTCTTACGGTGATGAGCATAGAGAAATAGAGCGATAGAGATAGAGATAGATAGAGATAGAATGACAGATACATAACATGTGTATGAAAATACGTGAAGACAACATCCCTCACATGTGCCTGCTCATAAGGAACGAATCGAGGTGAACGGAGAGAGTGGTGCACGATATGTTACACGATGTCCAAGGCGAACGGCGACAGCTCGACGGAAGAGAACTGCGCGCTACGTCCCCGTTAACACGTTCGCTGCCAAGAATACTTTACACAATGTCGTCACGTGCAATTTTCGACATCAAGAGAGATTTACGACACGACGCTCCGCAATTGATAATCCCGCCCACGTCGCCGTCGATCGGCAATAATCGACGCGGCAGGGAACGTGCTAATCAAGACTCCAGACGCTACGTGCCGACGCCAAGGCGCGTCTCGGACAGAAAGAAAGGAAATATGTACGTTGTCGGATAAATGACCGATGGCGATTCGATGGTGTGAAATAAAAGCCGCAGCGAGTGCCGTAAAACCGCGATCCGCGTAGTGACTCTCGCGTCTCTCACCGTAGCCTGCTACATCGGGAGACGCGCGTAAGTGTGCGGGGCCGGATGTGTGTGTACGTACGTGCACCTGTTCCGCGCATCAGAGTCCGCGAGCGACGTTACGATGCGTCCGAGAGGAAAAACGATCGCGACGAAAAATACGTCGAGACTGGAGATTCGAATATCGACAGGGTCGATCATTGCCGTTCATCTAAACGTATAAAAATGTGCAACGAGCGCAACGACGACCTGTGATGTTTTGCCGATGAGTCCCAGCGTGTAATCACGACAGATAGTCGTGAGTGATTAGCGCGCGTGTTTCGTGTACATTCGGTGCGCGCGAGTCTCTTGTCAGGCATGTTCCTCCTCCGCTTGATACTCGTGTATGTCGGCGCACGTGCTCGTACACTCGCCGGGATCCATCAAATGTCGGTTCGTGTAATCGCGTGTAAAAAGTGCTCGTGGGGCTTGTGGCGGTGTCGTGACGATGTCGGTAATGGGAATGATGACGGTGTGTTTCGATGGCCGTGACGATGGTAATAACGATGCAATGAGTAAGTCTCGTGTAAACTATGGTGTCCCTCTCCTTTATCCTTTCGCTCTCTTTTCTGTAATGTCTTTGTTCTGTTCGATATGTCTTTACGAAAAATCACAGCCACATTTGCACTAACTGTAAATGACAGCCGACTCTTTAAGAAGCAACGGTCTCGACAATCATTTCTCCTAAGCTAAGCTCATCCTGCGGCCCACTCTGATGATGACATCCTCAACCAGACTTCCTGGGCTATGATCAATTACCGACAGTACTCGTACACATATATAATACATATTAATGTGAGACCTAAGGCAGAAGTATCAATCCTTTCCTTCTCTTTTCCTCTTTTTTCTCATTCTTTCATTCTTATATATATATTTTTTTTTTATTCTGTCTCTTTAAGGGTTACGGACACGTAAAAAACGTTCATTAATGCTGACTAAAACATCAAGGTTATTATACACTGAAGTGGTACAACATAGGTTATATATATATATATATAATATGTATATGTATATGCATTCAGTGTCGGAAATGCAGGGTACATGCTGGACTTTGACCCATTGCACTCTGAGAGAAATACAGCCTTCAAGTCTCTCTCGTCACGCGTCCCGCACCGTCGACGCCGGCATCCGCGTCGGTCGGCAAACAGAGAGTCGCGACGCCGAAACGGGCTAACGAAAATTCCCGACCCATCCGCCGGACGCCGAATTGCGCGATATTTTTTCGCCCCGACGCGACCAGTTTCATCGGCATGCCACTTATATCCGCCCCCGCGGAGCCGACCTTATAACTTGCGAGCACACGTTCGACCCAAATCGCGACTACCCGCGATCATCAAGACGAACAAATTAGTCGTAATGAGCTGACATTGTTATCCGCGTCGAAGCGTCCGCGCGTATCTTTGCGATGTTAATTAACCACGATCGCGACTGGCGCACGACGCGCAGTGGACTGTGACGCTGAAAGGCAAAGTTTCGCGACGGCAAGTGGCGACGGAAAATTTATCGCGAGAGGCGCGGACGACGATAAGGCGATGAGACGACAGGACGCTCGCGGCAGGTCCGGAACTCTGAGCAGTCCGTCTCGTACAGAGACGATTAGGCGAAAACAGGCGCGCGGCAAAGCCGTATTTGTCCCAAGTGCGGTCAGTGTGAACAAACAAGCTAACACCAGTTGCTGGGTGTGGTAGATCTGTGGTGGCAGTCGGGCTGGCTGGCTGGTTGACTGACTGGTTGGTCGGTTCGGTTGGTTGTTTAAGGGAGTTGGACGGGATTAGGTATGGGCTTAGAGGCGGCGGAGGTTGACGGTCTGGCACGAAGGAGAAGGCACGGTGAGTGGGTCGCCGCTGGTTGCGTTCGGGGTCGTTTTTCGAACGACGGCTGCACTAAGGCCGACTCCCAACTAGTGCGAAGAGCTGATAATGGAGCGGCAGTTCTGCGATGCTAACACTGCTCTCTAAGTGTTGGTGTGCGGGGTGCACGGTGTGGAGGAAGGGAGTCGGTATCCAGCTTGGCGATGGGCAGGTGTTGTGCGCGTATCGAGTCTCGTGCGTGGCTGTGTGTGCGCGCGTGTGCGGGGTATATCTGCGGATCGAGGAAACTGGAGTAAGGGGGCGGGGGTGAAAATAGGAGGAGAAGAGGGAGGAGGGGAAGAAGAAGAAGTAGTAGTAGTAGTAGAAGAAGAAGAAGAAGGAGATCTGTGGAGCGCGTGAGAGGCGAACGAGCGTGAGACTAGGGGAACGGTACAAAGAGAAAGAGACCGTGAGTGTTCCATTCGGGGCTGTGGGAGGGCTGGATTTGCAGCTTACATATTGCCTTTTACGGGAGGACTTTCGGAGGGGCTTGCGAGGGTGGAAGAGAAGGCTTGGATGCCGGCTTGAGAATGCGGATAAGGTGCGTAAGTAGCGGAGAAAGTAAAAGACAAGAAAGACAGTGGCAGTGAGCGGGACGAATAGGGCTGAGGTGGTTAGGGAGGGCAGGTTGTGACGGGGAGTGACTCAACTCGGGGAAGCTAGTTGGTTGGTTGTGTCTCTCACCTGCGACCTCGCTCGTTCTTCAAAGTGCCGCCATACTTGTTTCGCGTCCCGATCAGGTCAATTATCTCGGGGATACAACTGGCGAATATGGCCTACACCACGTGATAGAACAGAACACAACACTCGCATCAATACACTTGTGTGACAGGGTTGGTTGTAATTTTTTCTTTTTTTTTTCCTTTTTTTTTTATGCTTTTTTGGATGTTCCGTCCTTGTCCGGGTCGGTCGGTTCGTATCATTATCTACGTTTTCCTCGTCTCTCGGGTCGCGTCCAGTCGAGTGGCTGTCATGGATCAGTCTATGTCGCTCTTTTCGGTTCAACATTCTTTTGGTCTTTTTGTATTCTTTGAGGTGGCGAGGGGGGAGGAGCTTTGCACTTATGAACGGAAAAAAGTTTTGGCTCAGCTACCGGGCAGCGCGGCTACTCATAGAGACACGATTAACAGTGCTGTACCGCTATGCGCGCCACGGCCCAACGAATCAGTTAAATATGTGTGGAAACGAACACGTTCCAAATAAAGGGCGGGGTAGTAGGTGGACTACCTACACCTAGGTCCTACACACCTACACCTAGGCCTAACGATAATACTACACGTGCCGACACGTCTACCTAGTCCATTGGCAAGGTAGACAATTCGCATTTGTACCCAATTTGCTCGTTATTATCCCCGTTATCGTTACTGTCGTTATACCGTTCACTGGCGCGGCCGGACGAAAGTTCACGCTTGGATACGGTCTGGTCGGATCGACGAGACACGTCTCGGTGCGTCTGCGACGAGGCCGGCTCGATTCTTTCTATCTGCTATCGCAGCACGTTCTGTCCTTCTTTCCGTCCGCTTTCAGATCGGACACTTTTTTTGTTTCTTTCTTTCGTCTCTGTCGCTTCGTGCTCTCCGCACTTTTTGCCTTCTCTAGTCAGGGTACTCGTTTCTTTCCATTCGCATTTATTGCTTTTTCTCTTTAACCTCTTGAAAATTTCGTTGTCGCACGCCGTTTCTGCCTCTCGATGGTCTCGCGTCGAGTGGACGTGACATCGACGGCTGACAGAGGCTGACACGCTACGAGTGCTATTTCCGTTCCGAGAGGCGTCGGAACGATTTCGAAAGATTTTTCAGTGAAATGATGAACCCGCGAAGTCTCGCGCCGTGCGCCGAGCACGGGGCAATATTTCTCGATAAAACAGAATTTACGGCGTCCTCGGCGGGGCGCTGACAATTTTCGCTGAAACACGGCTCCCTTCGTCATGCCCGATGTGCCGTGCAACGTTCATGCGTTACAGTTAGTTCTCTCGTCATCGACGATACCCGCTGTCGGCCGACGAGACGCGTCCACTTAACCACAGACACATTTACGTTTGTGCATGTCACATCCGATACGTGCGATCGCGCTGTCTCGCTGTCGCACGATCAAATTACGCGGCGAACTCTTTCGTCAGAGAGCAGTTAGCGAGCGATGTTAGTGTCTGGTTAAACTATAAGATCCACTCGTTCACACTGGCGCTCGGCACGCTCGGCACGAGGCGTAAATAGTATACGGTATAGTTTCATATTGCGGACATTATAAATATATAACGTATACGAATATAAACGTAACTGTGATGTTCAAAGTTGACGGTGACGGTAATAATAGTTAATGATGAGAACAATAATAATGAGAGTAACGCCAACAACAAGAATAAGAATAAAATCGTAACGGCATCATGAGCAGCAGGAACAAAAAGTACGTGTATGTATAGAGAATGGCTTACGACTCACGACGGATAGTGGAACCAATGAGACTACGCTACTGCACACCAACATTAATATCGATCACCTTCTTCCTTCTCTCTCGAAGCAAGAACGATACGATTATGTGCTCTCTGTCTCTAGCGTGACGTACGAATCCCGTTGTTGAAGCTCGTCGTCGCCCGTTTACGCCCGACGATCGTCAAGGGAGCGTTCACGATGTTGTCGCGGATAGATCGGTTCGTTTTAATGACGCGGGCCTGATCGACGATCGAGCGAGCGCGAGCGAGTTTACTTCCTCTCGCCGACGGTGACTTCTACGGCAACGAAATCTGTGAGGCGTGAGTCTCGCGCGTCATGCGGATAAAACGAAAGCAAGAGCGTCGTCGATCGATTGTGACCGGTCGTGTCGCGCGCACGGATGTGTTTCTTGGGACATGAGCTAGTTGCCGAATCTACTTGCGTGTACCTTGCTGGAAGAAAAGAAGCTTCCCCTCTCTCATGTTAACATGCGTCCCCGCGTCGTTGGCTCCTACAGCGAACGACTCCGACGATTCCCATTGCGACTGATCCGGGCGCAACGGGAATGTGCGTGGGACATGATCGAAAAGTCGCGAGCAAACCGGACGATAATCGTGACTGAGGCTGTGATGTTCCGGGCGAGAGTGTCTCTTATTCAATCTTTGCTTTCTTTCTCGTTCTGCTCTCTTTGCAAGTAATCGACGTTACTTCGAGTATCTTCACGTGTTACATATATGTATGCACATACATATCTCACTGGACCGCCACTACGATGAAGAAATTTTACTCAGGGTACGTCCCCCCGTGCACGTCGCATCAAGTTGTAAATTATGTATGTACATGCATATGACATGGATATATGCTATAAAGATATAATACGTGTGAGATATATATATATACGACCAACGTGATAGAGAAACAAGTATTCTCGATGTGATTGAGGCTAAGACTACCTGTGTGCCGCGACGAAGAATGGGGATTGATGGAGAAGCGTTTCACGAGGAACGGCGAGAAGGCGAATATAATCCGTGTCGAATGTAATCAGTATTCAATATGTCTATAGAATGCTTCATTTTTCGCGCTGTCCGCGCAATATCGACCGGTTCGAACGCTACGATTCTGACTTTGCACCTGGACAATACATAAAATAGCACTGCTGACTATTTCTTCGTCGTCCCTTGGCGCGACGTTATCTATTCAGAATCGAATCGTCACCACCAGCGCGCACTGTGTCGATCTTGCAACGCAGCGAGCCCGTTTGGTTGCGTGACAGCTTTGAAAATGTTGAAAGCGTCAGTGTCGCTGCCGTCTCGTGTTTCACGATGTTATTGAAACAACGCGACCCGTCGATGTGGCAGGCGAATTTCGCACGGTTCCCTCGCTAACCACATTTTCGGCTCGCTCGAAGAAACGGAGCGTGAGTGAACAATGCCGATGAAGATGGATAAGAGATGATAAATTGCGCGACGTACGTAATGTGTTTTTCTCGCCTTCCCCCGTGCCCGGCTCGTTCCGCGCTGGTAGATGGATGCAGCATCAGTGTTTCGCAATCAGACGTGCAATTTTACTACTATATAAAAATCCCTAATAAATGCAGCCGCGTGTGCCTACGCCTGCACCCCCTCTCTACTTGCTGCTCTATTCCAAATGCCAAGAATCTCATCAAGCCAGAGAAAATCGTGTCCGGCGTCGGCCGACCGTGGGGCTTCCCTTCGTTCGGTTTTAGCGTCGAACAAAGGGAGGTCGCATCCTCCTTCTCTAAAAAGGCCATTCCGCGACGGGATTCGATCGCCCTTGGACAGTCTACTGTCTATATGCCATGAACACTAACGCATGCCACCAAGAAACTCTATCCGTGAAGAGAGAGAGAGAGAGAGAGAGAAGAGAGAAATAAAGAAGACAAGGTGGCTAGATATAAACAGATGAGAGGTAGACAGATAGACAGATAGACAGACAGATAGTCGGTTAGATAACCAGATAAATAAACAGACAGATACACTGAGTGTCAGACAGATCGAGAAGAAAGTACATAAGTAACTAGATAGATAGCCAGATAGATACATAGATAAAATGAGAGAAGAGTGAGACATAGACAGAGAAAGTAAGAGATAGCCAGATAAGAGAGACAGGAAAGAGAAGAAAGTAATGTATCCACGGGCTGCTGGTGCTGTTTAAAGATCTCAATTTCATAGTTTCAATATCCCCGAATCGGCGACACGTCTCTCTACGATCTCTATCCGCCTTCGTCGCTCGTACATCGCGAACGACGTTCGATCGTCCTGCGCGAGGAACGAGCACTACGTTAAGCAGACGGCACAGAAAACGTTCGCGCACGTGGATCGTGGCGACGCTCCGTCCATAATGGCGACACAACTTCGACGTTCGAATCCGTCAATGATAGCCGGCGAGCGCAACAAACTAAAGCGCGAAGCGTCTTACGTCCGATCAAACTTGGTAAGGACAAAATTTCACCTCAATCAATAATCAACAACAACCGCAACCCGCTGCTTCACGGACTCTTCTTTTCCTCTGTGCATTCAACCTATCAAAAATAACGCACTATCGATCAAAGGTCATCCAAACTCCAACGGGTCTACCATAATCGCGATGATGCATGTCAACAGGTTCGACGGGTGGTGGGTGGACGGGAGAGTAGTTGTCAAATGAATCGAAAGAGCCTCTTTAAAAAGGGGTGGAACGTTGTCGGAGCATTCTCTCGACGCGCCGATAACAATGGGCCGACCCCGTGTTCCTGTGTCGACGTTGCGACGGCGATTAATCGTCGGACTGATTGATCATCGCCGGCGTTGGCGATGCGTAAAAAGGAGGCGCTCCACGATTCTTTGATGAAAAATCGGACATTGGTGCGCGCCAGGAAGGAGCTGGAACCTGGGATGCGTGCTCAAACAGATGTATCGTTATTTACATGTGTGCTCGTCGATCAATTTGTACGAATGGAACATGTTCCGGGCCTAATCGGTAGTCGCGGGCAGGAGCGCTGAAGTTTCGGAGGAAGTGGCGCCGAGAACTGTGGGACGTTGAAACTCGTGTCTTTGGCAAGAAATTCGATTGATGGGGAAAGGAAATGTTAAACAAACAAAAAATGGAAAAACGAACTGTGGCTTGTTCTTGAATAATATGGCACGAGCGTCAGTTTTCAGGTGTAAATAGCGTATGATCATTTCTGACATTGCTGATCCCCGGCAGTATCTACGAAACGAAAAGTAGATGTTCGTTAAAAGAGCTATCAGGAAACGTGTAAATATCAGTATAAATCGTACTATGGCAGACTTCGAAAATTTCCCATAACATATTCTCTTTCGCACAATGCATACACTATACTGCAAAGCGTAAAACATAAAGATGTATTTCTGTTAGAATTGTCTCGTGAATCGCGCTAATATTTCGATAACCTGTATTTTTGCAGTCGATCATCGCAATGCATTATTGTCAGGAGCATGCGACGTAGTTTCTCCGAAGAACTTTATTCCTTTAGAGAGGTTTCTAAGTGCTTCACTAACGCTTCCTCTGTGAATCATTAAAAAGTTGACGCGCGCGATCTAGCGAATGTCCTTCAGCATCGTGAATCTGATGCGAGAGAGGCAAATGGAAGCTCTTCCCAGCATGAAAGATGCGTGTACGCGTAAAGCTGTAGCGCATAAAGTTGAAGGAGGCCGCAGCCCGATCATAAAACTTCGCGAATCATCCCAAAGGCTAGCTCTCAAAATGATAAAAACGGATCATAATAGACGTGCACGTAACGAACTTGAAAAAAGTCCTATGCAAAAAACGACAGGCACAAAAGATGCTCCCCAGGGGCGAACGTATATAGACAGAAGATGGATGAACGTAAAATAAGAACGTGCGCGCGTTCAGAAAGGGAAAGTGAAACCTGCGCGCTCCTTCCGAAGTTCTGGCTCGAAAAGAAAAGTCTTCGACGAGTGTTGCAAAGAAACTGCATATCATGGAGGAGAGACGAACTACTTTGTATAATATATGTGCGTCAGTACCGTGCGGTGAGGCAATACATGATAATCATATACATATTATGATGTATAGATAGATAGATATATATGTATATATATATATATAAATATAGAAATGGACAAATAGAAATGCAATAATAATATATATATATATATATATATTATTCTTAGCTACTGTGTGATTACGTGTACATATGTGAATATATATAGTACATATATATATTTCTAAAATAAAATTCGTGTGTAATATTCTCGTTTGACAAAAGTTCAAGCATACCAGCACGTGTGTTACCAAGATATCTTCTAACTGGTATCAAAGGTGGAGTAAAGAAAAAGCGGTAAGAGTCAGCGCAGGGTCATGTCAAATAAACGGTGACATAGTATATACCGTGTGGATCGAGGGTACTGGTTGAAAACGGGTGGTGAAACTGTAACGTGGTCACGGAAGTGGTGGTTCATATCCAGGGATGCCATATTTTCTAACAGTTACCGGGGGGAAGGGTCGGCAATGGTGGATGAACATTTGCGCTAGCCTGAGAATAACATCCCTTCTCCTTTTTTTTTTGTTTTCGTTCTCTCTCTTTCACGGGATAGCAGCCGTGAACCCGTTCGCTAAGCTCGTTTACCAGAAATTGAAGGCGAGGGGGGTTGCACGAGAAGGGAGAAAGGATGAAGGAGGCTGGCGGGGGGTAGTGAGTGGGAGAAAAAGTAAGAGACGGAATGAAGTGCGGATAGAGGGTGAGACGAGAGAAATGTTGATAAGAGAAAAAAAGAGCAACTGCGAGACGTGACACCACCTTGCGCGAATCGCACTTTGATATCTTGCGATGAGAGAGCGGCCGAGGGGAGGGGAGAAGGGGGTGGAAAGAAGAGCGGAATCGTGTCACGGCGCAAACATTTCTACGAACGGAGAACGAGCTACGTAATCACGCGACCAAAGGGGCAAGAAGCCTGCCCGGTTCTATCCTTCGACAGAAGTAGGTTACCCCGTCTTACGTTCGTTAAGACACCCTGTTCGACGAGAGAAAGAGCGACACTTGTATCCTTTCGTTCTCCCATCCCCCCTCGCCGCCGCCGGCGCTCCCCGGGTCAATATATTTATCCGGCCCGATCGGCGGCGAACGTGTGAGCGGGGGGAAAACGTTCGGTCGGGTTTTAATTAATCCGATAAGATTAGCAAGCGCGCATTCGGATTAGTCAGCCGCGGTGCCGTTCGTTAGCGGAAAGCTGTTTTCGTGTCTTATCCCGGCCTTTGTAGTTACAAGCGTCGTCGAGCCGTCTCGATGCTGCGCTGCCTTTACTTTCTACCGCCGCGATGCTATTGCAAACGTCGTAACACTGGCAAAGACAATTAGTACCGCGATCAGCATTCAGAAAGCTGGAAGCAGCGGTAGCGATGCTCGCAGTGGTGTCACCTCTATTACCAACGATAAACTACGTGGAAACCGCGCGAGAAATGAAACGAAAGGGGAAGAGCGTAGAAGAAGATCAAGAAAAGACGAGTATCACGAGAGAAATGCGAGGAATCGTCGACGGGCCACTTCGCTATCCAGAATCGTGACGTCACTGGTTCCCTCGCAATGTAAGCGACTACAGGGACTGTATAACTCTTTCTTTTCTTTTTTTTTTCTCGAGGCCTAACGTGGGCGGACATCTGGGTGTTGGTGGGGTCCGGGCTGAGAGGGTGTGGGGGGCGTCTAGTATCAAGGGGCTTGTCTTTTTTGGCTGGCTTCCACGTAGGTGGATTTTCTGGGGTACCTGCGTCCACGCTCGCGCTTGTACTGGCCACCGTACTTGCAGCGGTTCGCGGCGAGCTCCGTGATCTCTGGGATCCAGCTGGCGAACACCGCCTACACACCCACAATCATCCGTTGCCGTCAGAACAGAGCCCTAGCCTCAGATTTCTAGGATTTGTGTTTTTTTTTTTGGTTTGATTGTTTGGTTTTTGTTTGGTTTTTTTTTGTCTTATTTCGCTTTCATTGTTCGTTTTTCTTTCTTTACACAGTCTAATCGCACGTTCTCGTTCGTTTCGCACTATGTACACATGACAGTTCGTATGCGGCTCTCGTATTGCACGTCTCGCGGTTACATCGGTCAATGTTGCCGTGTCGGCGACAGTGAGGAAAGCGTTGCTTTCGACTCGGAGTTCAGGGAGACTTGGCGGAAGGCCGGGACTCTCCTCACTGTGGCCAGTCTCTGTCGAGTTCTCGGCTGAAATGTTTGCCGCGAGTTGCGCGTCGACTGCCGATTAGACGAAAGACTCGTGAGTCTGGTCGGAGCGAGTTGGAAATTTTGATCGACCTGCGACGAAGAGTACTCCGAATGATCCTCTCTCCCTTCACGAGCTTCCGACGGGCATGCACGCATCGTACGAAGGCACTCGTGCGAGGACTCGGGATCGCGCGACTTTCTCGTTTAATCGAACCTCTCGCAGCAGCTGCGACAACGAGCAATGATGAAAAGAGCAAGAACGGCTTTCGGGGCACGACTCAAGACACCGTCACGATCGTACACCAGCTGGCCACGATATAAGTTGCTTGCGTGGGTGGAAGAAAAGAAAAACGAAAAAGGAAGGTCACTGAGTCATTTCCATGTGCCCTGATCGACTCGTTCCATTTGGAATATGTACAGTGCCGTTAGTTCCTTGCCGTCGAGAACGCTTTGGTCGATCCCATTAATTGACACTCACCGCGCTTACCGGTGTCAAGCACTCGACAGTCTCGACGCTCGAGACACTGTGATCAAAAAATACGAGATATGCCGTCTCGTTCGAAGTGACACGCGAAATCAACATGTCAAGGTGCATGCAAGCCACTATTCAGGTATATGTCTCTATCGTAGCGTGCGATGCGCACAATTTTCAGCGATACCCGCGACGTCTCGTCCTATATTCCCCCTGGAATGGCAATTAAGGAGGCGCTCGCGTGTATAAATAAAAACGTGACGGTACATCGTCTCGTTACGGAAAGACTGATAGGATAATAAGCGAGAACTGGAACGAACTGTAGTATGTGCCGCGCCATATCTCGTGCTGCGAGTATGGCGCAGCGTGTGTTTGCGGTTTTGGTATGGCGTACTCTCTGGAATGATACTTGATATCGGTGAATAATGTCACGGACAGACGTTCGAATCCGCGAGACACGTCGTCCTGCCGGGACAATGAAGACGTTGCCCTTCGTTTCTTGCACCGTCCGCACGACGATTCGCTCGCTAGTTCGTACGAATGTACAGAGTCTCATTGGTGTTCTGTCGCAAACTGTGATGTACTGATGAAAAAGCGATGTCGTATCTCATAGTAAGTCGAAGGTAGCAGACTAAAATGCCATATCGTGCGTGGTTAATTGATTATTCAAAATTGTGTCAATGTCGCCGCGTTCACTGTCAGGCTCGTGAACTTCGAGAAGTCAAGAAGGGAATAGGACGGAATGATCACTGGCGTGCATTCGTAAAGAAGACGGGCCACGATTTCGGACGCTTCTCGAACTTCACCGAACGAGACTCGCGTGAGCGCGCGGCAAATTATATAATCACTCTCTCGCTGTTAGCTGAAACACGGATGCAAAGAGAAATGCTGATGCTTCGTGCTCGAGCAAGTAAGTCCTGTCGATCAGAGATTAACGACCCACACACGATTAAAATTCGATGAGAGGTAAGAGAGACTGGACATGCAGTAAACAATGAACTTAGAAAGCACGACTACTTCTCTCTCGTTAGCTTGCCCCTACGAATCCCATCGCGCGACATTTCCGCCCGTAACGTAAGTATCTTGACGTTCTCTGAGGGCTCTCTTGCACGGTGAAAGGTCCAAGTGCCGCAGTGTCGTTTGCCATTTGTCTCTCGACTAGCCGTATGAAACGCTAGGAAGATACCTTTCCGTCTTACGAGCGCAGGCGTTCATCGGCATCCGAATATTCGACAAATTACCAATATCTCCCTTTCGACATCGACGCGTAAAATGTAAAGTCACGATAAAAATGCAGCAGTGCTGATTTAACGAGCGACGCGAACGAGTTCGCTGGCAGATTTTTCTGCTGATTCTACACGATGCCGCGACACGGCAAATTCGGGTAAAGCAATCGACTTCCGAACAGTCGAGATTCGCGCACCAGCGAATTCCAATTAACGCCGAGTATTCGCTCATTTTTTTTCTCCCCACCCATCGCCAGTATCGCGATTAATTTATGAATCGCGCGCGTTGGTATCGCTCGCGACGAACGGCAGAGCACGAGAACGGCCACGCTAACGGCCCTCGTTAACGGCGAACGCGCGCAGATTTACGGCGCGCTTGCGTCTCGTCGGCCTTAATTCAGGACGGCAAGTTCGATTTATAGGAAAAAGTATTTGCCGAATCGCCGCAGAATGGTCGGCGGAGACTTCGTTTCAGTTGGACGATAATGACGAAACCGACGCGGTCCGTTCCCGAACGGAAACACTCGCGACGAGCCAACTTGAACTGGACGCCTTATTACGTAACGTCGAAACAAAAAAGATCTCCCACGTAACGTGTAAAAGACGCGCATTCGCAGGAAACGACGTGAGAAGCTTTCATGTTTCGCCTGAAACGCGTGGACTAGAGCCTCGGTCCTAGAGGATGGCTGACATGGACGGAAAAAAAAAAGTGCCGCGACGATTTCGCTTTTGCGGGGGCGAACAAGTCGCGGGCCGTTCCGGGACGGGAAGCGACGTGCCTTTTATCGGCTTTAATTTGGAACGGTCTGGTTGGATTCGTACCAGAAAGTGACCCCCGACCGGGTCGCCGCAGATGGTTCGACATCTAGCTTCGACCGTCCGCGGCTATGATAATATCAAAATCGATATACCGAACGATCCCGATTGGATATCGCCCAATTCCGGCGAGCGTCTATGCGGGGTTAAATATATGTAAGCGATCGAAGGGGGAAGCCTCGGCCGGGCGCGTTGCGGACTGGCCGAAAAATGTTCTAGATACGAGGATTCGCGGCGGTCGCGTAATCGTATTCCGTGCTGCCCGAGTTAATCGCGTCGTCGATCGAGAAACTTTTCCCCTCCCAATAATTCTCCCGCTGCCTCGGTTTCCGCTCCTATTTCGGCCTCTTCGTCTCTCCGTGCTCCATGCTTCTTTTATCAGCCAGTTTGGACCCCTCACCGGGCGCATCGAGAGCCGTTTGATTCATTGGGACGCGAAAGGAAACGCCTGGCAACGCATAAACCGTACGCTCGGCTATTAGCTTCGCAAGATCGCGGACAACTTCAGGTTCGCGCGAGATCTTCAGAAATTCGTCAGCACGAATGAGACTTTTCGATGCTGACGGTTCGAGTTTCTTTCATTCTCCATACAAATATGGATTGTTTCGGCCGTAGATGTGTGTCCGTGTAAATGTGTGTGTGAATATGTACCATAGTTATGTATTACTGTTTCTTCAAGTCTGAGTACGCGTCATGTGGTTATGTGTGTATGCGTATACAGGTCCTCTGAACAGTGTGCATGTATTATTATAATAAAGTATCAAATATGTACACATAGGTATATTCATATACTGGAAGTGAAAAATCAATAGAGACAAATAAAGAAATGACAGAAGACAGGATTGAAGGAATTGTAGTTTTATCATAATACCTCTTTCCGTGCTCCCGCTTGTATTCGCCGCTGTACTTGGACCTACTGCCTACGAGCTCTATTATCTCGGGTATGCTACTAGCAAAAATTGCCTGCAAATAGAAATCATAACTGGAAAACACTATGCCACTACGTGGGATCGTTAAAAACAAACTGGGTCACCTATGTATGGTTGCAATTTACAGCGGGGGCTCTCTCGCTTCGGTATATATGTATATATGTATACATCTATATAAATATAGATATATAGAGGGTGGGTATATGTCACAATACGAAGTCGACGGGGGTGGAGTCATAGGTTGAGAGAGAGAGAGGGGAACGAGGGAAAAAGGCTGGCGGAAGGGAGAGGGTGAGTAGTCGCGGGTGAGAAAGAGGTATGCGGTCGTAGAGGGGTACAACGATCTACGTTCTTCGTCAACGTGTGCACGTGTCTTTGTTCTCGTGAAAAATGCCGATCGCCGTTTGTTGTCGATGCTCCCACGCCTCCCACCGGCCGCGACGCTCCCAACGATGGCCGAATCGTACGTACTGAGAGTCTGGCACAACCTCGCCACGACGTACGCAGCTACGCGGAAAAATCATCCTCGCGATACGCTGCAGACGCAGACCGTAGACAGAGAAAATTTCCGTAAATCATCCGCTGACTCTCGCGTTATCGCTTCGGCGCGGAACTTATTTCGCGAGCCAATTACGTCCGATCGTTCTGCGAAACGATATCGTCGCGCCCGATCAAAATCACACTCTGGCGGCAACCGGAATTACGAGACAAAATACGAAAGAAAAGGCAGAGCGTGGAGTAGAGTTCCTCCCGGTCTTGTTTTTCCGGACGCCGGATGACCCGGCGGAAGCTGACTCTGTCCGCGTTATCAGAAAGAGCACGCGGAATTATGGAGAGAGAGAGATAGAAAGAGAGAGATAGAGAGAGAGCGACTTATGTTCTCACCTAGAGCGCGGCGAGAAAAATGGACGACGATGTGTTAACGCCGAAATTCTAATCCGTAGCGTATTTTACGGTCAGCGCCGGCAACGGCACCGTGCATTGTCAAGATAACCTGACCGGTATTATATCCCAGTGTGTTCGTGTAAGGCCGTAACTTGCGCCACGTCGAAGCGTCGCGTGTATGCCGCGGCGGAATGAATTTTGCACGCACGCTTCTGGAGACCACTTTTCTCAACGTTCTTTTAATACCGAATCATTATAGACCATGCCACGGTATTTAGTTCCCTATTCCGCAGTAGGCTCTAGCAATGGAGCAAATGTCTTCGTTTCTCGTTTCAATTTGAGAGCGCTAATGGCATGCATGCATGCTTCTCGAATGGCGGAGAAACAAAGAGTACTGCTATAATATTGGTGGCTTTTAAGTACGGATTGTACGGTGTGAAATAGGTACTGTTATGACGCGACGTTAATCTATGCTCGTGAAGTGGCAAAAATCGTAAGCTAGAGCTGGGGCGTTCGTGTCTGGTCAATCGACATGAGCTGTTCGTTTATACACGTTTCACGGTATTCGACAGTTTACCATACGCTGTTTCTCGGTTTTATTATAATTTAGCATTTAGATGTGTTAGCCATACAAAACGATCATTAAACGAAGCGTATCGTGTTTGCTTCAAACCTAGCGTTCATCAGATAACGCTCTGTGCCACAAGCTTAGTTTGACATTAGCATAGGAGTGATAAGCGAATATTGCGGCGTACAGTAATGAAAGCCAACATTAACGTTTGCAAAAACAAACCGCAGAAAAGGAGCCCCTAACTTGCCTAACGAATATACCGTCATACCTAACGTATTCCAAGCTGTACATTGAACGTGAACTTGCCAATCGGTGAACTGCCAAATGTTTTTTATCCCAAATCGAAGTCGCGCACGAGTCAAAAGTCGCAATTTGTCATGCGCGTCGCGGTCGGCCGACCGTCGAAACTGCAGCTTCCGACGCGGCGGCGGCTGCATTCATTCGGCTCTTTTCGTTTTTTCGCGCTTTATTATTGACAAATAAATCGAGCCTGCCAATATTCCCCGCGCAATGACATATGGGCCCGCGTGCTCGTTCGGCCCGCGCGAATTAGCCAGTACAATACGCATGACGATGCATTTCGTTCGAACGACGTTTCATAGCTCGCGACAAGGAATCCAGCCGACGATTAGTCCATCTATCTCTCGCTCTCCATCGTTTTCGTCTCACTCCCCGATACACAGCGTGAGCGAGGCTGATCGCGGAATGAACCCGCGACGAGCGAGGCATTTTTCCCAGAGAGTCTCTTCTCGTCTGAAATATTCCTGGCATCGCACTACGGTTTGCTAATATCTAGGTACACTACGGGAACTCCCCTTAACATGACTACTGGCGTGAGTTCGTTCGACTATTGTATATATATACATATGTATGAGTAGGGTATATACGTGTGAAGAGATTGATGATGAGCTGAGATTCGAGATATGACGAGCAGTAGTGAAGAGAGAGCAAGTTATGCGCGCGAAGGCGAGAAAGCGTGATGTGGATATACATATGCAGAGAGCAAGCAGCAGAGGGCTATTCCCACAATAAAAACTACGGTATACTCTAAAATAAAAAATCTCGATCGGTCAAGTGTACTGTAAAGAGAAATGTAACAGTAAGTTCGGCGGCTACTAGTCACGCTACGGTATAATACTGGGCGGGGAGAATGCAGTGTGTCGGAAGATTCCTTTCAAGCACGCAGTCGTAGGGAAATGAGAAAGTGTCTAAAAAAGATTCGGTTCCGGCGTCTGCTACTTACGTAGAGGTCTCATACTGAAGCGTGGAGAAAATACAGAGATCCGTAGGAGGAAAAGAAAAATATCGTCGCTGATACTACGGAAGCTTGGCGGCTGTAACACGAAGCGAACGTGCGAGCACTGCAGTTCGGTTGTCAAGCGAGAGAGGCGAAAGCAAGAACTGGAAGATCGATTCTCCATCGTGCTCGTGTAAAGTGAGGGAAGCGCTATTCCTTTCCGTCCAATACTTCGTCGTCGTCGTCAACATCGTTACAATCAACGACCCACTGTGAACGATCGACACGATCCGGCCAGAAATTACTCGGCCAAACGGAACGATCCGATTTTCGTGTCGCCGCGCGGGCCGATAGTGCTCCCTTTCGACGTTCCTTACTCTTCCCTTACTCCCGCCGCTTTCGATAGCTCGTCGGGGACATCGCACGTCTCACTTATGCACAATTTTCAATTGCTGTCTCTCATACAGAGACCAGGCAACTAAAGACACTGCGTTTGATAATACAACAGAAAGGCGGGAAGAAAACACATAGAGGGAACATCGTAATGATAGTAGGACACAGTGGAAGGTACAGTGTGGTGTGTGTGTGTGTCGATACTTTCGAGCTTGACGTACATAAGGAGGTTGTACGCGCACACATACGTAACACGTAAATGTATGTGGGTACGTGTACGCGCGATTGATGACCTCGAGAGAGACAGCGACAGCCGCGAATAGGTCGTTTAAGTAAGGTAGCATGGGCGAAGCAGCGAATCGAAAGGCAATAATGAGAGATGACGTTCGGGAAAGCGTAATGCGCGCACTCCTTTACGCTACCCCGAAACGAAGTGACCGTGCCTGAATTATCGGGGGGAGGGGCGAGCCGTTCTTCCTTTCCAAGCGAGATCATCCGCCGTTGGGCAGAAAAGGCAGCTTTGGCCGATCTTAATCGATTATACCGACGCGCTGACGAAGCGGAGGAGAAGAGAGCGACGACGCGAGCACCGACGCTGGTGCAACCAAGTGCCCCGACTTTGTATCCTCGGTCTAAATATAGCATTTTTATCCGTGCCCAAATTGCCGCTCTACCGCTTTTAGCCGCGTACCTTACAGCAGTCGCGCTCGCTCGGCTTCGAGGCGGTTCCTCATTGTTTAAATCTCATACGTTACCCCCGTGACACGATGCTCTCGGGCCGGGTGGCCAAGCTGCTTGAAAGTCTTCCAAACGGCCCGCCCCCTTTTAAATGGGACGAGGACTTTGTTTCGCGGCCGTGCCCGCTCAATGTTCGCCCCCCGGTCAGGAGACGAGCGGGACGACGTTCGATTATTCGGTTAAGAACCCCGCGCAATGAATGCTCGAAGAGAGACGGCCGGTGGGCAAGGCACATCGCTTCCCTTCGCTTCGATGCAATATCGTGCCACCTGTCCTCGCGCGCCACGTGGCGTTAGCGTGCGCGCGCGGCGCTTCGACCATTTCCGACGCGGAACAGAATGCGACGCACTACTTGCATTGCGAACGAACGTATGCTTGGAACTGCTTCGGGTCAGCTGTGTTGTAATAAACTTTCTACAGCGTGGCGCGTGTATAAAAGATTGTAGGTTGTTCCAGGGTTGAACTGTTATTATGGAGTTTTGTATATATGAAGTTTGTTGTTGTCAAAGAGAGAGAGAGAGAGAGAAAGAGAGAGTTTTCTACAAAGTTCTACAAGGGTTGTCTACTGAAACTTGACAGAATCTAAGTACGTAGCCTCTTAATGATGATGATACATGAAACATTTGCTAATTGTTATCGGGTGAACGGTGTCTTAGACGCGAATTTTTCTGGAATCTTTGTAGGATGCACATATTCGCATATTATGTCTTGATGTTCCAATCTTTTAAGCCTTGCATTTGTTTTTACGATAACACAGAATCGGATTCTGCACTACGCAGCAATAATTTGCACTGTGTATTAGCGGTGGAAAGGGAGCGATATCTCTTGTCCCGCGATCATGAAACGCGAGCATTTCGCGAAATGAAACACACATCGATCTTTCGGTAGCGCTTGATCGTTTTTCGCAAGTAGGCGACAAGGCAGGGGAGAAGTTGAGCGAACATAAAGCGTAAGGGTAGAACCTTGAATCGTCGTATGCAGCGTTTGGGTGCTCGTACCAAGATGACGTCGCAAAGAGAATTGATGATCGCCGCAGATCGTAACAGAACGCGTCACGGTGAATCAATGATCGACAAAGTCTGAGCTTATACTGTTAGACAATGTTCAAAGCGGCCAGAGTTATGTAATATGTATATACATACATATAAGTACATATATATGTATGCACGTGATTAGTAGATAGTCAGCAGCGATTTCAGCGTACGCAGAAGACAGATAGATATATAAGATGTACAGACATGACGGACAGCTAAAGAAGATTCAAGCTCGCACAGATGTGAAGCATTTTACTAAGGTCGCCCGTTCGGGTCGTCGTTAGGCACGATCAACGTGCGCCCTCGCTAAAATGCTGAAATTTTAAGATGACGCCGCGATGGGCGTACTACGACAGCGTCGAGCCTCGATTACGATCACAACGATTCGCACGTTGCTGCACTAAACTTCACTTTATCGTCTCTCTACCCGACTTACGAACAACGTCTGGATTTCTCGCATTCAGCCGTTCGCTGTCGCGTGACGCTTTCCGACAAAACTTTCGTTACGGTCGGCGCAAATACGACGTCTGTATAACGGATAATATAATGTCACGTTGATTCTACGACGTGGAATTCGTATTGCCAGCTCTATGTGCTGTGAACTTCATAATGCGCAGATACCGCACGTCGCAGTGCCGTATAAAAAGAAACTCGAATGCGCGGCTGGGGACGTCATAAATTTCTGGTAATGGACATTGTGCTTCTCAATAAGCACGTGGCCTGCGAGGAAAGTTTTTGCTTGTCCCAGCGCAACGCGCCGACGTGCGCGTGATGTACACTTTGGATTACAACGTCATCGAAGCTCGCTGGAACTTCGAACTCCTAATTGGTCGACTCGAGGCTCGTTGCGGTGACAAAAGCCCTGTTCACAGTGCACGTTAATTTGTCGACAAACGAGCTCGCAGCATATTTGCAAGGAAATTAGCGTGACGAGTCGAATCAGCATGCCGTCGCGCTCAATTCTACCCTTTCCGCGCGCTCTTTTGCGCGGCGAGGACTCGTGAGTCGAGAATTTAACTGAACAAAATTAGAGAGAGAGAGAGAGAGAGAGAGAGAGAAAGAGAAATTCAGAGATATGCGTTGAAAGATGGAAAAGGGTAAATGGCAGACTGGAACGTGTCGTTAGAACATCATACGCGGGCGAAATTAGACGCGGCCAGTTCGGATTCAGCAAGAAAAACGTACCTGCGTCGGTTAAGGTCAAACGCGAGAGAGAATGTCTCGATATCTCGCAGGATATCTGGAAAGCAGGACATCGACGCGACAGCAATTAACGTCGCGTATCGTCGCCGTAATAGTAATGCTTTGCTAACAAGTAAGCAACGCGCGCCTCGACCACCCGGTAATTCTGCTTTCGGGCATTATGCACGTGCCCACGTCGGTTATATGCGGCTGACAATGAGAAGTTCGTAAAGTGAGCGCTCCGAGTGATTGGCGGGTGCGCGCGGGCAGAGAAATCGCTGAAATCGTATTTTACGTGGCAGTGACGGACAGCAAACAAGTCCCACAGATCGCGCGGCTAAAAGAGCAACCCTCTTTAATGCCTGACGGGATTTACGCAAACTCGACCTCTTTCTGTATTGCCCGCATCACGGTAATAATCGTGCACCGCCATCCACGATATTCTTTAATCCACGATACCTCCGACAACTCGATAATGAGCAGTGGATAAAATACTTCGCATCAATTATGCGCCAATAAACGTCTCTCGAATTAGTCCGTATTTCCGTCGCACGTTCGATAAAGCCCGATTTCCGAGACGATATCTCATTTCGATTCAGCCGCACTCTCTTCTCACAGATATCCGCGTTGCAGTTGACCGCGGCGACGTCGAAAACGCTTGCCTCCAATTTGCTCGCACTTTACAGTTTCGACGAACGTTTTTGACCGCAGCGACGTTAATTAACAGGGCGCGCCAGCCGATTGTACGCGCCGAAAATTGCGCCCTTCTAATCGACGATACCCGTTTGGCGCCTTTCGAGACCGTTAAAGCGAGTTGAGGCGAGCACCTCGCGCGCGCGCTACGAATTGGGTCGGCGAATATTCTCTCCACCCCGGATAATTCTCGTTACCACGCACAGTGGCCGGAGTATGTAAATACCCGTTTCGACCGCGGGCACTCGCGCGACGGTACAAAAGCGTACCTTACAGAGAGTCCTGCGAGCAGTCAAGTGACGGCGTGACACAAAGGGAATTTAAAACGACGAGCGCGCGGAGCTGCACGAGAGTTTCCTCTCCTTTATCTTCTTACACGAGTACGCGCGGCGGCGTGTGTGTGTGTGTACTGAGAAAGTTCGAAGCACCACGTGCCGCACAACCGCGAACGGTATATTACGGTCGCGCTTCTTTTACGGCGGAATGTGGCATGTATGTAGGTACGAGAGCGAATATATATTAGGCCGCTGTCGGGACCCCGTCGTGAATATTTCGTTTGCGGGACGAGCGTCGCGCCGGACGAGTCACGAGTCGCGCGTCGTTTATACGTAATGACGGTAGCCGTAGCTCCACGAAAAACCGCCCCTGCGCTCCTCGTTTTTTTTTTCAGGTTAACAATAAGCTTGTTTGTCAGTATTCATGGACGTGGCGAGTGTCGCTCATGTATCGGTCCCGTATAAATCGTACGCTGCGCAGACTTTCCGATGCATCGAGACGACGAGATCGAATTGCGTTGGCGGTTTTACGTGGTGTGATTGACAGCGTGCAACTCACAAATGAAATCCGTGATTGGCTCGCAGCCAACCCGATGACCGACCACTCTTCTACGGTCGATTTCCCGACATAAGGCAGCGTGCCCGCGAGATATCGCCGGGGTACCGATCGCGACGCGTGTGTAGCAGATATAATAAAGATGCAGAGAGGTATGGGCACGAGGCGCAGTTAGCCAAGTGACGCTAAAGAAGTAGGAACGATAGAAGTTCGTAACCCTCGCTTTCGAGTCTACCCCACTCGTTATGACTCTTCTCCATTCTCATTGTCTTTCGGCGGTTTATTCTTCTCCTTTCCTCAACATCGTACAGACATATATGTATATACACTTATCCTCCTTTCTATCCTCCATTTCGTCGTCTTTCTTTTCTGTCGTCGTGAACGAACGACGGTCCGAGCCGTTTTGGGGTGGAACGTGTGTGTTGTTTTTTTTTTTTTTTTTTTATTGGTTTGATTCGTCATTTTGTTTTTTGCTTATAAAGCGCGAGCCGCTCTAAATGCCGAGAGGAAGTCTTGGAATTTTCCATCGGCCGTACAGACACCGTACCGCGAGTCGTAAGGGCGTGATGGTTAGGGCCGCGATTTTATGGGCACGGTCTCGAATCGATGTCAGACAGAAGGTGTGAAGCTGCCTGGTGACTTAAGCTTGTCCCTTTATACGTTCGACGTCGGTCGTCGGCGAGGAGTTAATTTCGCACGGGAATCCGCGCGACGATCGAAGCTAGACTATTAAAGCCGACAGAAGGCTCCTCGTCGGCCGGCATTAAGTCGTCGCGAACGACCGAGGTTTTACGGCCACCGTAAACTCGCGCATGGTTTGTCGAGATGGCGTCTGTTTCCTTCATTATTGACGTGGATGCAGCGACCACCGACGGGGTCGCTGACACTTCCACCGCTTACGAAAGTCGAGCAAACCCTACGCCGAACGTACGGGGCCGAGTTTGAACAGCGATGCTCGCGTTGTTCCTTCCTTAACGAACGCGACGCTGTCGAACGCAGCAACTGTCTCCTTGTCCGCCTCTCCTTTCAAACTTGCTTCACAATATGCGTGGACGTTGTAAATATAATCTGCATCGTACCGTCCGTAACGGCCAGTGTTACAAGGTCTGCGTGCTACAAAGGCTCTATAAAACGCAATTTACGCATCATAGAGACAGTAAGTTGTGCGGAGTAGATTCATTACGGTTGTGTAGAATGCGGTGCTTCTATGTTACAAGGCCTACATATTGCACGACGCAGGCCGCAGACTCGGTTTACAAAGCCAACACGCATTATAGGGCAAATTTCAGTGCGTCGCGACGGGGAAGATAATTGAACTTTCACTACTGCCAGCTGATCCGTGACTGGCGATGTCGAAATACGGGCACAGTGCGACCGGAAGCAAAAGTGTCCGAAATTTAGCCGCGCACACGTTTCTGCGCGCTCCTCGCGTACTAGACGAACATCGCGCCGCATCGCTGTGCAAGCGGAAGCGATCGATTCGGTGACGAACGACACTGTCCTCCGGCGTAGTTGGTCCGCAGAGAGCGCGACGGAATTTTATCGTCGTCTATCACCGACGCCCGCAACCCGCAAGAGAATTCGTAGGCACCGGCCGGGCATTAGAAATTAAATTGCCAGACAGGCCTGCAAACACGGAGGGCATGCACGGTCCTTGCCCCCTCTCGTGAATTATTAACCCGCTTTCCGCGAGCGAGAGGGCTCGAAAAATAGGAAATTCGTTCTCCCGGCGGCGTGCACAGAGGCGGCGCGGCGAGTAGGAAGTTGTTTTCGGAACAATTTAAAATTCGCAGCATCTGAAATTCCGGCGAAAGAGAGAAAGAGAGACGGGTGGGGAGCAGATCGCGAAAGAGCGCACGAATAAAGTACCAGGCCGCAACGTTTAAATTCATGTACCTTCAAATATTCGTGCAGTTATTTGCGGCAGCGTTGCCACGGGACGGGACTTTAAATGACGCCGGTTCGCCGATGACCAGGTATTTACGCGACGAACGCGCGAATATGTTAACGACGCCGACACCGTAATTCTACATAGCCGGCCGCGTTTATGCGTCCCGTAATGCGAGCCTCTGCGGAAAAACACGTAGGCCGTAAAAGGTTTATAGACTTTAACGCGGCAGATAGCGCGTCGTTTCGGGACCGTCGAAATTGAACGTCGGAACCCTCCAATTCCGCGGTAGCCGTCCATGCAAATCGGAGGCGCGTTTTTTCGTTCGTAGACTAGCCGCGTGCACGATCACTAGAGCTATTTCTCGGAGTGAGGCACTCTGCCCGAAAGCGGCCTCCGAGAAGGCTCGAGGCTTTCTAGGAACGCGGGCGTGCCAAACAAAGAGATCGGATCTCTGCCCAAGGATCAATGCCCGGAGGACACCGTTCGTTCGAAATATTCACCGTCTCGTAGCTTCTTCTTTTTCTGAGGGGTGGGCGGGGCGGGGCTGGTCCGAGGGTCGGAAAAAAAAGGGGACGACGTGGGGGTCATGGGTGAACGTGTCAAATCTCCCGCCATAGCGCGTCTCGCCGATTCCTTCTTTTTTTCCTCCTCATCGACTCGTGTTCAGCGAGACGAACTCGTGCCGAGATTCTACTCTAGCGAGACGAGTCTCACGAAACGGTCATGGCCAGCGCGGGAAGACGCGAAGAAACTGAGAGGGCGGGATTGAGACGAAAATGTTTTTCGCGTAGCTTGGGCTGCGTCCAAATGTCTGGGATATGTCTGTTAAATAACATTTCCGGACACAAAAAAGCACAAAAAGGATTACACCGTGCCGGCGAGTGGACGTCGATTATTCGTACGTTCTTTTTCCGTCGTGACAGAGAAACGAATCAACCGTGCTCCGATGGGACATTAATTATTATGAAACTGAACGGCCCGTAAGCCGCTTCGGAACAACCCTTGTCCGTTTCGCTGAGCTCGCAAATACGAACGGTCCTCGCGAAAAGACGAAATCGCACGGCCGCGCTGTCTGTGTATTGAGTTTGATTCATTGCTGCGACATTTTCAAGAGTTACTTTTTCACAGGTTGTAAAGGACGATCTAGTCTTTCGAACGAGGACACTTCTATAATATACTATAAGGGGGCAGGGGCGGTGTATCATGGAACATACACCGATGCAACGCTTATCGTTAGAAGTAATTAAGTAAATAGAGTGTATTGAAAGGAGACTTACCAAACCGACGAGTAGAAAAAATACTAGGAATGTGCGGCCGAAAACCGTCTGGCAGAAAACATCGCCATATCCTACCGTGGACATCGTCACGATCAGAAAGTACACGCAGGTCCAGTACGAAAGCTGTTGCGGGTTCCTGAACTCGAAAGGGTCCCCTGAGTTTTCAAGCTGCGGGCAAAGAACCGTTAAGTTTTCGCGCATTTGACGTGTGACGGGGCCCGTTGCATCATATTCTCGATTTACAACGGTGGCTGCTCGTCTGTATGTTAAGTCTGAACAAAGTCGACAAGCACAATGTTACGCTACAACCAGATAATATAATGTTTGTAATTTAGGATGAATTGTTATATTTAATCATCTTGGAACGTTATATCGATTTTAAATATCGCAACTGGGACAACATATACCATAATAATGACAGTACGAGCTGCAAAGTACGAAAATCATTGTAATCCAAAATGACGTCATCCAACTTTGTTCGTCCGGCAGCGAAAATAAGTGCTCGATGAATATACTACGAGAACGGCCGTGATCGATAACGACAGAGTAAATGGGCCATGTCGAAGAACTTCCATACTATGCGCGACGCGGGAAAATTTCGGAAAACGCATACATCATCGCAACCGTAACGTTACGGAGGCGTCACCGGCAGACGCGTATGTAAATCGAAACTTTTACGGCGTCAGGCGGATGTCCGGTGAAAAATGTCGGCGGATCAAGCGTCCGTCGGTCGTAAAAAATTTTACGACGCTCACGTAAAGCTCGAACGTCAAAGTTGAATCTACGGGTATGTTCCGAGCCATTGAGCCAACTGCGCGGTGTCGTGGACGAATGGGGATGCGCGCGCGCGCACATGCGCAGCCGTGCGCGTATGCCATTTTCTCGCAACGCGTGTCGAGCAAAAACGGACGTCGCCGTGGTCTCACCAAATGAATGATGCCAGCAGCGGTCAACCAGACGGAGATGAAGATGGATACGAGTTGGGCGAGACGAATGGAGCTCGATGTCTTTAGAATGTTGAGGTACTGGAGGATGTCAGGGACCGTCATCAGTCGTAGGGCTCGGAGGAACCTCAGTCCGATCCACGTCCGATCGAGATATATCGACACAAAGGACGGTGGTATCGTAAAGTAGTCCACGAACGAATACATCTCCAGCATGAACCACAGCTTGTCACTGGCGGCGATAAACTGTCAATGGGCATTTTTAAAGAACGCGTCAATTACGTTTTATACTTAGATTTGACGAGTGCAAGCGTCGAACTGCGAACCAGGTCGGTCTGTAGAGCGGTTACGACCGCTCAACATTTCCTAATGTCTATAATTGTCAGTATGTCCAATATCATTACTCGCGTTCTTGCGAACGGCATTAAACGATGAAACCGCTATTTCATAATGATCGTCAAGGTTAAGACTGCTCGCGTTTATGGTACCAGTCATATTTCTAATAAATCAGACGATCCTTATATCACCATGTTCTCATTCTGCTAACGATCGTTTAATAATAATAATCAATCTCGTTGACACTGTGCCGAGAGACTGAACAAGATATTGTTTACGCATACACAGCATGGTTGGTCGATCGTCAAAGTTACGACGTTACTTCGTACTGTCGGGTCGCGAGATCGTGAACGAGTAGGGGATACCAGTAAAACGCTCTTACTTACGCGTATAAAAAAGTAGACCATAAAAAATATATTGAAAGCTAAGTCTATTTGCTGAGTAATGTTGTTGCTCCATTTCTGGCAACGCTCCACCTCTTCGCTGCAACATAAAGACACGAGATTGCGAGCGTTAAGTAAAAGTGTCCTTTGCCTTATGAACTTTCATGAGGCACTCGCGTCTCAGGGGGTGGGGGAGGGAGCACAAGGAGTTATAAAATCTGAGCAGACTAGGTGGGAAAGCAAGCAAAGGGAAAAACGCGGCCGTGGGAGTCCACTGATACTGCTTGACTATCTATCGGTGTCCCGACGTTTCACACACTTCCCGCGATGAAATCCAACGACTGCGAACGCGCGGATCATATGTCCGTAAAACGTCAAGTGGTCAACGAGTGCCGACATCTTAGAACGTGCAATGTAGGAAAGAGTACAAACTAAAGTACTTCTTTCCTGAACTCTGTTCGTATACGGTGATCAGTGCTGAAGATGAAAACATTTGAAACATTTGTCGAACCGCCACACATTTTCTTCGGATATCATTTATACTACGAATTTGTTGGATAACAAAACGTCTCGTGCGAATGTAATGGAGGTTGATTAACGCGAAAAACGAACCTGACGTAAGGAAATAAATTACTTTAATGACGTGTCGTTCGATAGGTACGACGTCGGCTCGTTAATGACTTTTCTTTGTCCGTTTATTTTGAGCACGACGAAAGTGCGCGACAGCAAACAAGGGCGCGTGGGCGGGGATGAATCTGAGAGAGCTGGTGGTGGAACTTTGGGGGAGAACGGTGGGAAGGACGTCTAATTAAACCGATTATCGCAGGCAAATTAAGGCTCGAGCGCCGACGTTCGTCGGACTCTGTTGGTTCTCCTTACCTGGAGGCATCGATGAAGTATATTATAAGCGATGCTATACTGAGAATGAAAACTAACACCACCTGTAACAGAAAAAGATATTGCAACGTTAGATTTCAGTCGAGCAAATTCTGCTATGATAGTAATTCGCTAGTGATACAAGGTCGCACAGTATGAATGAAACGGATGAGCATTATGTAATACCAGCTTGACTAGTCATCGAAGTGTTGTTACCAGACTTTCTCAACGACAAACAACTCATCAGAAGACTTTGTCACGGCAACATTGTTTGCCCGAAGCTAATCTAAAACCGACCTCTAATCAGTTTATTCAGTTCTATCCACAATTGCCAAACAGTCGCTCTCCGTGTATCTTCCATCTTCTTTGACGAATTCGACTAAATTAACATTACGAACATTCGCACTCTGGCGCATTCCCACGTAACGAGCCCGTCCTTATCTGCCCATCCATAGCGCGAGTAGTCAAGCGACGTCGTTCAAAGGGAAGAACACAAGGGTGCCTATGAGCATTGCCATCCGTATAAGTGCCGTCTGTTTCTCGATACAGCTGGAACAACACAGCTCGTTCGTACGGCCGTCTCGGGCGCAGACAGTGCCGTAACTAGGGCGGGTCGCGAGTGGGGTATATCCGCCTCTGGGCGTAACTCACACCAGGCACAACAATTTCCGCGGGGCTATTATTTGCGCACGTTCTTTCGAGCGCGCCCGCATTGCCAGTAAATTTCGCGATCTCGAGCGTCGATACGTGCCGATGGACGGCTCGGCACGAAGCTAAAAACAAAGTAGCGTGACGGTCGAGGGGTCGAGGGGTCGAGGGGAGAGAGGAAAGCGCTAGGAGTCGGGCGTGAGTTTTCAGTAGCCATCCCCGTGCCCGTGGCCAATAAAAATGATCAAGCGTATAACATATTTATCTTCGGCGGGCCACGAACGCGACGGCCGATGTATGTATATACGCCGGGGCGAAATCGTGCCGTGCATGCGCGCGCTAGCGATCGCGTACACGTATATGGAGGCGGGCTACGTGTCCCGAGGCCGAGGTCACGTCGGGTCACGGCGCCGGCCATCTTCAATTTCAATTTTCCAAACCCCAAGGGCGAGAGAGCCGGAAAGGTGGCGCTACGTCGACGAATATAAGATTACTCGCCGCGTAACGTGTACCGACGGGGCCGCTCTTTATTACATCGTCGGGATCGACGGGTTATCGCGAGATTTCTCCCATTTTTACGAGAATTCTTCGGGGCCGAGGCGCGTCGGGAGCGGGCGGTCCGGCGAAGGTGGGAATAATTCGTGTTTTCAGCTTTGATTGCATGTGAGAACGATCGGCATGCGGGGCCGCTGCGGAATCATTTAATGATGCGTATTCACAGTCGCGATGAGAGTGGACGGTGAATGTTAACGAGAAACAATAATGACGAGGCGGGGGACAATGAAGCGCCTTGTTTCGTGGCTCTGTTCAATATCATTGAATCCGTGCAGCGGCGGGTGACTTCATTGATGTCTGACGCAACACTGGCTATGACTACTCCGCGCTGGCGATTGTGTTGCGCTTTCACATGTTTCAATGCTGACGAACGATCTGCGAAACTTCGTACGCTCCGAGTCACGGTACAATGTTGAGAGTATATACGTGGTAATGCGAACACTACGAAATCTTATTATGTTATATCGTCATTTATGACGCGTAATTTTTTTCTATGTTACGGATCACTTGTTCAGAACTATTAATAAACAGAATATAATAATCGTACGAAAAAGTGAAACGTCCGCTTCGGGGCACGGGATTTTTAATCCGATTAAAAAGTAGCACGCAAATCTCTATTGAAAGCGATCCGTCACGCGAGACTGGAACGTTTTCGATATTTTCGCTCGCCCGACTGCATGCGAGCGGAATTCAGCTCTAGTTACCGGTGCATTATTACCGAGAACTGACATCGACTCATCCACGATCGACGCGGAGAGACATGCATAGCGCGCACTATGCGTCCGCACGCCATCAGATCAATACATGCTCGCACAACAGATTATCCACCCTGAATCCATTAGCATCGTGAGGTATCCGTATTGTCCAGTTGCGGGAGGGATGGAGAGAGACGGAGATAGAGAACCAGTGAGAGAGAGAGAGAGCATGCATGAAGTTGCATTCACAGGGTGAAATAAGAGTGGCATGCGCACGGTATAGCCTCGCCGATGCGAAATTCTCCACCGAGATGGACGCTACTCAGACGTCGAGGGAGATTTTTCGCGTGGTCCATTCGGGCCCGGCAACCATACCGGAAACATTACCTTTTTGTAAGACGTAAGAGGTAAAAAATTACGTTTCGCGCGCCGATGCGTACACTCGGCGTGACTGGCACCAGACACGTTCCTCTTTACCTCACCGACGCCGCTTTTCTCCGACCAGTGCGGCTCGCGTCGCAGGGCGCTACTATTAGCAGAAAATGTCTGTGGACGGCGAAGTGAATTTTAATGCGCGGGATTCAGACGTCAGACCGGCATCGCTAGGAAGATGAACCGTGTATATACGCGGATCAAAGGTTGGAGCCCGAGAGCGAGAGCGACGGAGAGAAGTGGAGGGCCGCGTGGCAAAGGAAATGGCCGCGAGGAAAGAAAGAATTTCATAAGAACGAATTCCCCCCCAATCGCCGCTCTCGGAATTCCAGCGGAAATAAGGGGGAAAAAAAGCTGAAGAGGAGCGTTCTCGGGCCGCTTCAAAGTAACACGTGTAATTCTTCCCTCCATCAATTCACTTTACGGCCACTTTGTGCGATCCCACGTAGGATCCTCCGTCGCGTCTGTCTCTTCCAGGGGTTCATAAGTTCCGTGGAAAAGAAGGAGGCTATGGCGCAGGTCGATGCAAAGTGTATGCACGGCGAGGAGGATTGCGAGGCGCGGGAGAAGGAAAATGCTGGGAGAGGGAAGATGAGAGGCCGGGATGGCAAGACGCAGAGTGAGACTGCCTAGCGCGCCCGACGAGGACGGACGGAGAGCAGGACAAGGAACGGGAAGGCGAGAACTGAGCTAACATGCCGGACGGTATTCCTGACGCGTCGGTCTCACGAGAACGTGCCCCTATACATAGTCACCGTGCGAAAATAGACAGTAGGTGCGGTTCTCGACAGGATGAAATAGGGACGAGATGCGACGAGATGGCTAAGAGGGAACGAGACGGATGCATGGCGAGCGACGGAGCGAGGGCGAGCGGAGGACAGCGTACCGGATACCCAAAGAGAGCGAAGTAAACGCCGCGGAAGCCCAGAAACATGAAACGCGAGAGCGTCCCGGCGTCAAGACCGGGAGCTCCCTACAGAGAAGAAGAAAAAAAAAAAAACGAACAAAAAGCGAGAGAGAAAAAAGCGGGTAAAAGAGAGAAAAATGAAGATGACGAGGAGGGAGTAAAAATTTGGTGGAAGCGTCCGCGGGTCGCGAGATGCGCCAGGGTGCAGTGCACCCGGAATCGTGGCCTCGGTGCACCTTTCCGACGTTCGAATTATTTTTAACCTCCGGCACCTCTCGCCGTGCCTGCCGCCCGAAGCCGAACGCGATCGTCGAGAGCGGCGTGGAAGAATGAGAAAAAGATCGGGAGAGCGTGTCGAGACGGGTAGGAGGAGGCGAAGAGAGAATGAGGAACGGAGCGAGAAAGCGTGGAGTGGAAGAAAGAGGGCCGAGAGGAAGGAACGCAAATGCGGACGTTTCCGTGTTAGCCCGTCCACGACCGACTGCGGGCTTTAAAGTTCAGGGTTATCGGGCGCTAAAGGCCGTAATAAGAACGGGGCCGTACAGGGCCGTGCCACCGAACCTCGCTCGCCACCCTCTGGTCACCATCGATCTCGGGAAGCCTTATCGGAAGTGCGCCGCCCGCTTCCCAACGAACGTTAACCCTTTGACTGTTACGCGTCGCTAAAAGAGGCCAAAGGCATGACGTTACCTTTGTCCGACTCTTTTCCCGCACACCTACTCTACGTACCTCGCACGACGCCTAAGTGGCCGAACGCGCGCAGCTTTGGCGAGCGTGCTCGAGGATGGATGTATTTAACGCGAACGTATCGACGTTGGTAGACGTCGGCAGCTTTGCTTTGCGCGCGTATGTATCGAGGGCTGTCTCGTGCTATTTTCTCATTTTGCTCGTTCTTCGAATCGTATTTTTTTTTTATTATATCCTCGTGTTTGCGAAGTGCACCCAATATTATGCCTTCAATGAACGCTGAAGAACGTGTTACCCCTTTTGTCTGAAAGGTCTTTGTAAAAGCTACTTAGCACGTCAAAGAGCTTACCTGCTACGCATGTTTGAAACCATAAAAGGCGAACACGCCTAGATTCCTTTATGTTCCATTGGATACAGTGTAACTAATTTACGGTGCGCGTGTACCGTGTAAAAGAATATTCTGCGACAAGCTCTGTTGGATGTTCGAGGGCTGTGCACCGAAATATTTAATGGTAGCATTGAAGGCGCAAAACAAATTGCACGATCGAGAAACATGAGACGTCTGTTTGTCTAATGTCTGGCTTCGTGAAAATTGCACGGTGTTTCAGACTGTTGCACCGTTGTCATAGCTCATTAGATCTGACGATTAGAGCAAATTCTCACGCGGAACCGAAGCTGAACGACTTGCCTAAAGTTAAGGAGCCAGCTCCACAAACGAAGAAAGTCCCTCGGGGAATCGTGAGTGGTACCCGCGATACTCGAGACAGTTTCGTTTGGGAGTTGCCTTGCCAGAAACTGCTTATAATTAATTCAAGGCGTGGCTTCCGTGTATTCCACTATCACTCTCCCCCTATCCCCCGCCTCGAACTCCATCTTAATCATATGCGGGAACTTATGTGTGTCTTTGCGAATGCTTCTCGACACTTTAACGAACTGACGTCAATACTTCCGTGGATATTTAGTTTTCCTTATTATTAAAACCTTACTTCGTATTAATTCTTAACAGTGAGTAGATATTTAAATTATGGCAACACTCTTCATAAGAGTCAAATTGATTAGAAAAACTATTTGACGTGGGCATCGAACGATTCATTAAAACAATAAATAATATATTCGCATATACAGATTGCACTGAAGTATAACATCCGCAAATCCTGAACGACCTGAACTCTGCTTGTAGCGTTCGTTCATATTGTAGAGGAACGTCAAAGGAAGCCGTGAAGAAAAAGTCCATCGAACGTAGTACGCCCGGGGCCATGCAAGCAGAACCAAGTGTATCGTTTGAAGCGACAGACACGAAAAACGACATGGAATGCAAGACCGTACCAACTCTCTACCGGCATCCGTTAAGCGAGCGTACAAAAAGCGACTTAAATGGGAGGCAAACGACGGAGTTCATGATGCACGATGCATCCGATCCTCCCAAAGCCGCCAAACTTGACGTACGTACACATAAATACATCCGCGGATCGATCGCGCCCGATGACGTTTACGAGGATTTTTATTACGCTACTCCCCGCGTAGAACCGTCGATCGATGAAACAGCCGAGCGCGCAGTAGAAGTGCCGGCGCCAAAAAAAACGCGTGTCGGGAGCTTCGGGGCTCGAAAATAGAATCTAACGTTAGACTCTTTTCACGCCCCCGCTGAGTTCTCGTTAGCGCGGCAGATGAAGTGATTTAAAGAGCGTAGGCGAACGGGCGAGCGACAAAAGGAGAACGGCGAGCGTGCGAGAAGAAAGCGGACGTGGCGAGAAAGAAGTGCAGGGAAGGGTAGGAAATGGCAAGAGCGAAGGGGATGAACGAGGGAAGAGGGAGGAGGGGGGATGGGGAGCGATAAAACGGGAAAATGAAGGAAACATCTGGAGAATCGCCGGTGGCACGCGGTGGTCAAGTCGTAACGGCCAAGTGCAGGCGAACAACGTAAAATGCAACTTATCGGGCGGCAGCGCGGCCGCACTAGGAGGTATTCGCAGGGCCGCACGGTACACGTACACGTGACGTAAATAAATAAAGAGGCATAGCTTATGTACTCTGCCGGGCCGATCGATTTCCTGCGCTGGCACCGTTCCAGATAGTACCTCGTTAAATTTCGAATAATTTCAACGCGGCACGTCGAGCAAAACGGTCACTGCCGCGACACGGGGGCATCGAAATAAAACGCGCGCGCGTCTGCCGCGGTTAATGGCCGGTGATTAACTTCGCGTTACACCTCGTGCTGGGCTGAACGAGACGACGTAAGCATGTGACACGCGCCACACTGGCAGATATAGGCAAGCAAGCGCGCGGCCGCGTCTCGGTCTATGGATTCGCATCGTGCGATTCGGACTTCGTGCTGTCAATGGTATCGATCGGCCGAACCGTTTCGATCATAATTCTCCCGCTCCTCCGACATCTAGCTAGCTAGAGAGTTAACATAGCCGTGACGCCTAATGAATCTTTCAGTGGTCTACTTTCTAACGAGTTGTGCCGCTCGAACGATAACTGTGTTTTTAGTATGCAGAACCAGTCGCGCTTATGGTTCTTCGGGACTCCAGTGCGCTAATCGGTGAATGCTCCGCATCGCGACCTTTAACTTGCTCGACGCACATACGTCAGCGTGCTTAAGCTCCGGAAGGGAAGGCGGTTATTCATCCGAACGATACTGCGCGATCTCGGTATGTCGAATAATTTCGGCACGCGTCGCCTGATGGTAGACAATGAACCTCCGAAGGTAGTCGGTGGAAATTGACTCACCTCGCACGGTCGGCGCAAAGTCGCCCATCGCTGACGCGAAACTTCATATGATTGTCGTAACGCCAGACCGTTCTCAGACACTGTTTAGAAGTTATTTCGCAAGGTCCTATCAGACGCATCGCTAAGGACGCGCGAAATGTCGCTCGTCATAATATCGAGACTAGTAGTCTCTTTGGAGAATTCTCGGCTCATTAACGACGAGTGACCCTGCGGGCCTTTATGTGGGCCACATCGATGATCGCGATTACCGGAGATTAATTATTTATTATTGAAATAAGCCCCTGCCGTGCCTTAGTCAGTTACTGACCTCCAACGGAATTTACGAGCAGCGTAAACGTTTTGGGGTAGTAAGTTTTAAGGAGACTACAAGGGATCGGAAACTTCGGTAAAAATTCTCTGACCCGCCTGCTCCGCTTGCGCATGTACCGCACTACTTCGTACAGTATTACCAACTACTGGATTGACGTATACTGCGCCGTACCACACTGTACTGTGCTGCAAAAGACTGCAAACTGTGGTAGTAAACTATACCGCATTGTAAATTGGTGTATTGCACCACATTCGGCTAGATTGTAATATGTTGTACTGCATCATATTATGCATAGTGTATACTCGTGACGTCAGCAGTGCCAACGTCCCCATAGAAGTCTCCATGCTACAATATTGCGGACTGCGTCCTGGCAATAGCAATACTACTCAATATGTAATTGCTAACGCTCATATCAACTTGCCCTTCAGTTCCATCGCGATGAGTTTACGTTTCTGCCACATCGCGGTACGCCATACGATAAATAATGATATATAATCACACATCGTGCGCACCGTGCTGTGCTGTAATTTTCCATGCCGTACCGCATTGTGTGACAAGCCACCATACTGTATTATTGCGTACTCCTAATCTACTATCTTTCGCTACAGTACAATCGACATAGCAGTTCCTCGTGCAATCGAGCGAAAACATCAAAATCGCGCCGAAACGCTTTCCAGCAACGCCAACCCTTACAGCGACCTTAATCAACGTTCGCGCACAATCGCTTTAGCGGGCAATTTTCTCAACATTGCCCTTGTTGACTATCACGAGCCCATCGCCGCGAAATGACCATTGGCGTGAATTAATGTCACAATCTTAATTAGCCGCACAGGCTCGCACGTCCTCAGCCAGAAGGCTTCCTCCCCGCGCACGCCGGGGATGAATAATTCCGAGCGCGTATCGTGCACTATCCAGATAAGGCCAGGCCGGCTGACCATTTAACGAGCGCGATAAAGTTTACGATAAAGTATACGCGCGATAACCACGATGACCCGGGTCTGCGCGACGCGCCGTAAGAGGAAGACTCGTAAACGTTGACGGCACGAGGGCTTGTAACCACCACGCGCATCCTTGTTTTGGCTCGGACGAGTCGAACGTGCCATGGGGCTGTGCCACGAGTCATGAGTTCGAAGATCGACGAAGCGCATACGCGCGCACCTACGCGTCGCCGGCAGGCACACTCACTACCACTATGCGCCGGGGAAAATCGATTCTCAAACATGTTGCGATGGGCCGTGAAAATGGAACGTTTACCGCAACGAATGTGCATTACGTACATGCATCCGCGGCGCACAGTTTCTTGCGCGATGAGCGCGGGGTGTCTCATACAGCGCGCCGAAGCTGGCTTAGATGTGTTAATATCTTCGGCGCTCCTCTCGACGCTAATCGATCCTGGCGACGTCAGAGAATTGAAAAGCGTCCGCCGACGCGACGGAAGCCTGAGAATGCCGAGAGCGCGCACTGCGGCTCAGGCGAGGGTGAGACGAAATTGCGTTTTTGAGATAAATTCGTTTCGAAAGGTAACTATGTGCCCGCGGACATCGACGACGGATTTCTCGGAACGATATTTATATCTCGCGTCTCTTGGCAATGTCGTGCGAACTATTCATCAGCGACCGTTTGGATGCCGTTATTTTTCACGGGACTTCTCGAAGCCTCGTCGATGAACCTGTGCGGTCGTCGAACGACGGTGCAATAAAGTGGCCTTATTCGTATTGGTGCGCGCGCGCAATTGTTCCGAGCGATTGCGTCGGGAGAAAGTTGCGAGGACATCATTACGACGGCGTTTCATTGGAAAAATTCCGTAGGCGCCAGTCGCGCGGATCGCAGCAGCCGAGAAATCCGGGAGTGGGTATCGGGACTTATTGGACATCTTGCTCGGGCAGACACATTCTCGCGTGCAGTCTCGGTAAGAAAATAAAATTGCGCGCGGGTTCCATCGAGACGTGCTCAATTTCGTTGGCGCTATAGTACACGTGTGTACCCTCCCGTACGTAGGGGCGCAGCCGAGTCGGTGGGTGGGAATAAAAGACGAGGGTGGCGGGAGGGAAAAGAAGGACGAGCCACATGAGCACGCAACACGTACGAGCGATCCCACTCGTGCAAACGTATAGCTATGCAGTTTTCCAGCATGCCGCACGTCGTGCCGCTGCACTATGGACGATCTAGGTCAGCCGAACATGGTTGCAGGACCGTGTTCGAGCCCGTCTCCCGTATATTTCACTCTCGAAAAACCTGAGGCCCCGCACGGACGCCACGTCCTGGATGCCCGAGGGAGCAGCTCGGGCGTAAGGTCGGCCGGAGTCATAATTGCGTCTTGAATTATGTTATCGCGCCGATTAGACCTTGATCCCGCCCGGCGCGTTGCATGTCCGCCTCGCGGGAAAACAATGTTTTTCTCCGTTTCTCCCTTTCTTGTTTTTTTTCCCCTTTCTTGTATGCACACCCGATCGGCCGATAAACGATAGGCGACACGCGCATTCATGTCGAACGACAGTTCTTTACTGGCGACATGCGGTGCAATTAAACATTTAAGCGTGCGTTTCGTGTTCGATCAGCACGACCTTGTTTAGTTATCGGCTCGATCGTTTCGAGTGACCTTCAACGCTGTGTCCGAGGAGGAATGAAAACGAATGCGGTACCTGTCGATCGTGCCCGGCGATCGGCGGCTGTCGACGGCGCGGATAACGGAAGCGATGCGGATGAAATTCGAGGGTGAAACGGCGGAGTTTAAGGGAACGTAGCGCGCGGCTCGTATTTCCGCAGCAAACGGACGCGCCGTTTCGTTTCCGCCGAATTCGATTCGAGGTATGGAGTTCTGTGTCGACGGCATCGTCGTTTGTGAAAGTTCCGATAGCGGTGATCTTAAATCTTCTGTATCGGGAAGGTTTTGCGGGCGAGTGAAGTTGTTTCTTACATCAATTCGAGAAGAATTTCATGTCGACAGTCTCAAACAACAAACACACCTTTTTTGTGCAACTATCGTGTGTATGAATTCGTATAAATTAATTTCTCTCACGTCATTTCATCCAAAGCCACGGCAGACCTGTTTATAACACTGTGCCCGACAATACAATTGATAATAATGTATCGTGTCGATTCTTCGTTTCAAAATGATAACCGTACGGTATAAATATTGCTGACCGCGGTGGCTAGTAAAGCAATCGATTACCGATGCCAGCGATACATGATTGAAACGTACGCGAATGCATGACCTATAAATCCCTCTCAAACAGATATGCACTTGTTCACACAGCATGTCGTGCATTGTACATGTTTATGCTTCACGTATCAGAATCCAAAACGGCCTATGAGTGAGTTTCTCACTTATAATATGCATCTATCACATATTTCTCTTTCTCTATCGCACACTCTCCTTAATCCTGTTTCCTCCTTTGCATTTATTCGGTTGATCCGACGAAGCAGTTTCCGCGAAGATGCACTACGCCAGCGAAAATAAGGCAGGGCGCAGGCCAGAGGCCAGAGGCCGTCGTCGGGTAAGAAGCTCGTAGTTCCTGCGCAGCGCGACTTAAATCCAGACTGAATGGGGCTGGAGGCTGGATTTAATCGCGCACGACATTTCCTATTTCGTACCGGCATCGACCTGGCGCGCACGGGCACAGGTAAAGCCCAACGGCGAGCGGCAACCTCATGAATACGAGAAAACTGCGAAAGGACGAAGACTGCATAATACAGCTTGCGGTTGCACCTAAAATAGGCCACCGGTGCATCCCTGGAGGCGTCGGCTAAGGACCGCGTAATTCCGGCGTGGCCCGATTTAAGCTCAGATTCATTCGCCAATTTCGGCCGAATTTAATCGCCGACGTCGTCCCTATTCGTCACCACCGGCTCTTTCTCATGTACCGAGCAAGTGCCACGCGCGTGAGTCGTCATTCGTCAGGCGTATATCTGCGTTCTTCGGCGCGCATTGCACGTAGGTACGTATGCATGCTAGCACGTTGTGTTGCTATGTACGTACGATGTGTCACGATAAATGCGAATGGAGATGTAACTGGATCTTAATGCTTGCTTGGGGAAGCATGAGATTTCCCACGGGCGTGCGACGTGTTATAACACGTGCAGGACGTCCAACGAGCCTGGCTTCACGGAGTCATAAAAAGCGTGCCAGTGCACAGGCAAGAACAGGGGTCGCGATGAATTAAAGGGAGCAATGCGGGAGTTAGGCAGTATTTGTAAGTACGACTTCTTTTTGAGTGTCGGTTGTAATTACGTTGGTGAAACTTATGTGCTCTGCATTCTGTGAAAGTGTATTGAACGGGTCAGAAAAAGCCTTAAACTATCGTTTAAAAGCGTCACGGTAGGAAGATTGCTTGAGTTATAGTACATTTAAGGAAGTAAAAACGTCCAATTTAATTCCCAGTTTACTTTGCTATGCCGTGAAAAAGGGCAGAGTGACGTGGCAACACGTATTGAATGAACAAAGTTCTTGAAAAACACGCGAGCCAATCTCTCAAGTGACATCGCACTTGCGCAGGTGCACTTACGAGTTTTTCCTACGCATTTTTTGGGGAGAAAAATGCTATAAACATGCTGCGAAAGTAGTCAGCACACACCGAGATGTTTAAGGAAACGTTACGTGTACGCTGAATCGTAAAGGCTTTTCTTACTTCAGCCGAGTTTAATGAACGTTTTTCAACCCAGCACATGTTTTATTTGTTCCCTCAATGTGGCTTGGCCTACCAAAAAACGACCGAGTTCCAAGCTGGGTTGGAGCAGGCAAATTTGAAAAGTACAGTCCGCATAAAATGACATCCGGGCTTGCAACGAGCGCGGTACACTTTACAGTTCCAGAAACATCAAGGGCCGTGCAATTTTGTCATGGCGCACTCTAACGAGACCTCAATTTGCCTGAGATTACAAATTATTTCAAGCAGTCATTTGAGGCAAACAAAAACTCGCGGAAACCACTTCCGCTCATTTCGCAATTGATTAAGGAATCAAAAATAATGTTATCTCATTTCTGGATGAGCATCCTACATTCGCTAGTTGCCTTTGACAAAAATGAAGGGACACGAGAAAAAACGTAATAATAAATTCCACCGTATACCGAATTACATACATAATCGGTAAGTTCCACGAAAAAACTCGCCCAATAGGCAAAATGAGGAATTTCCTGAAGACGCTTCGGTTCGAAATCAAGAGACGCCGCGTTTTTGTGCGCGCTCCGAGAGAAATAAATGTCATTCCAAGTTCCGTCGAACTCTCAGTCGGTAATAGCTTTCATATTAATGCGCTCCCTCGCGTCACGAACTTTGCCACACCGATAAGTTCGTCAAATATTCGCGACGAGCGGGGCAAAGGACGCGGTTTAGAGACCTCAGAAGCTTCTGGCGTCTCAGTACGCGAGGCAAATTGCGATCTCGGAGAACGGCGCGCACGACGGCACCGGCAGCAGACACTGCCATTTCCGTTATCACGCGTCTTAGGTCCCAATTCGACGCTGGCGAGCACGGATCCGTGAACACGGATCTCGAGGGCGGCCGACGCAAATTTCCGGCCGGAGTCGCGAGTTCATCGTATCGAGAACGCTAAGGAGCCGCCGTGACGTCGGCGACTAATTAGCGCTAATTAGAGCGCCGTGAGGTCATTGGCACGCATTTATAGAACAGGTAACGGAGAGAATGGGGACGCGGAAGGGGGCGCGACGAGGGTGGCAGTTTCGGACGGAGATGGAGTGGAGGATAAACAGAAGAAAGATAACTTTCGTTCTCGCCCCGCTCTCGCCTGAAGAGAGACGGAGAGGCGAGCGCGCGCGCGCGCGCGTGATGACTCGATGAGCACTCGTGCAGCTCTAAAACGGTGCATCGCTGCGAATGTGGAGCGAACTCTCGAGTATTTCAAAGTGTCAGCCAGAAGCGCGCTCGAAATGAGCCGTGTTATTTAACAAGAAGCTCTATCGGGAACGTGTGTGACGGGGAAAATATGTTTGTAACCGTATCCTTCGACGGGGTACGCATGAGTTTGCGGACGAAATATAAGAGGACGGCGTGAGGATATTGAAAGTGTTATCGGAGCCGGCAGAGTCGTGTGTACGACGGCGAATCGTCCTCGACAACGATGCGGCGCGGAAGATTGCAAACGCGAAGCATCGACGGGGACACACTGTGACTGCGGCAGAATTCTTGCCCCACTTGCCCCGTGACGTGGAGCTACCGAAAAATTCAGAATTTTCAGACTCGAGGCAGCCCGAGCGAACGTTAGGTACTGCTGCTTCGCTCTTTCCGCGCGACACCCGAGACAGACAATACAGGAGCCCTCTTCCGCGAAGCGTAGATAGGTGTCAAGAACGATGCGGCTGTGTCCCACGCTTCTCGCGCAGATGGGAAGGAAAAAGTTCGCCCCCGCTTTGTCGATCTTTATGACCGGTTGCCGATGAAAAAAGGGAAGATGCGCGCTGCCTCAGTGACTTTCTCCCACGCATCACTAACTTACCAAAGATCCGCTCGCCGACTACTGCCTGTAAGACCTCGCCCAACATATCTACTCCCTCACAACTATCCCTAGTTCGCTCCCCGAGACGCCAGTGCCTGCCATTCGCTGCCATTCTCTTCTATACATAAAGCACGCGAGGGCACGAAACAAGTCGACTCAGCGCACACGGAAGTGGCCCTAAGGTGACATATGCACCCGGGGACTCTTTTCTACCCCGATTTTCACCACGATCACACAATCACCGTCCTCGACTTCTTTCTCTCTCCCTCTTCCCTCCTCTACCTTCCTCTACATGCCCGTCTCCCTTGTCTTATCTTCAGAGGCACCCTCCTTCGCCGCTAAAGCCGCACGCCTCCTCCTTCACGCTTAATGGGATCCTAGTCAAACGAGCGACTTGTTTTACGACCACGCTGCAGCGCCTATTTAATTAAACTCTCCCCACGCGCCCCTATCCGACGACCTCTCGCCATTATTTCACCCCCGCCGAAGCTTTCCGATGCCACGGACGCCATCCGTTCGACTCGGGACGGCCCGACGATAGGTTCATTTCGATCGCAGGCATAATCCGCGTCGCGCGAAAGTGCCTGTAGATGTGAAGGCGAGCACAAAGATCAGGGGCAGACTTTTACGTTTCGATAATGCGATCAACTTTGGCTCCGCGAAGATCTGTTATTCTGGAGACTGCAACTGTCTTGTTACCGTCTATCTTTCTTCCTTATATCGCACCAAACTATCGTTCGCGCAGTTAACTTCTCTCTTGACTCCGATTAGAATAAGTTCCGTTCGTTCGGCGTACATTTATTCCTCTTGCATGCCCCTGCCACTGAACTGCGTCGAAAGAGCATAGAGACAGACGCCTCTACCCGAACTTGCATATATACCCTTGCTTCCCTTTCACCCCTTCACAAGGCACACTTTTTCACCCGCAACAAGCCGAAGCCTCTTGCGCCTCGTCGCTCTAGCTTATCTCGCTTCCTTCTTGCGGCAAAAAGCAGCGAGCAACGGGCGATAGGTGTGCGCGACGGACGCGGAAGAAAAGCGGAGAGTCGGAGAAAAAGATTGGAGACGGTAAGCTCGCAGCAACCGGAGCAAGACGGCGAGAGGTAAGAAGGAACACAGAGGGTCGGGCGCGATGAGAAGACAGAGTGACGGAGAAAAGCCCCAGGAACGGAGTGGACGAGAGGAATTGAGATGGACGGAAGGCCGTCGAGGGAAGATGAGGGAAAAAGGAGAGCGAAGATTAACAAGGAGGGCATGCAGAAGAGAGACAGAGACGTTGACATCGCGCGCGCAAGTTAGAAAGAGAGAGAGGGAGGTTGGATGTTATCCCCGTGACCGTCAATATCGATTGTACCCTCCCCGATTCCTCGTTTTGCAGCTGCAACGTGCCCGCACCTAGACCGTCACCGGGTTAACCGAGTGCAGGTGCACTCGGTGACATTCGGTAGAGGGGAGCTCGAAGGGTAATACGAGCGTGCGAGGAGGTAGAGAAGGAGGGTCGACGGCGATAGGGGGCGAGTAACGGGGAGATACAGGGCGAGGGTCAGCGCCGGCTACGGCATAAGGCTTTGCGTTTGAACTTGCGTTTGAGCTGCCTGCCCACGACGGTAATGAGTCCATCCTTTTCGGGCACAATGGCCAAACGTTTGGGCAGCAGCCTCCTCTTCCGCCTCCCTTTGCCCGCCCGCCAAACACCCACGAGCCACCCCCACCCTCCACGCTCCCGCAGACTCCCTGGTAGCAGCCGCTTCGAGCGTGGCACCGCGAGATGTGGGTCACTGGGTTATCACCACCGGGGTCGTCCTTCTCCGTCCCGCGCCATCTCCCCCTCACTCACTCTTTCTTGCTCTCACTCTTCGCTCTCTTCTCTAACCCACCAACCACCATTGGCCACCCTCCGCCTCCTCCAGACTCCACTGCCGCCCCCCCAGCCCGGAAGCTTTTTCCAACCAATTGCTCCTTCGAAAGGACAACGAGCGAGAAAGAGAGAGAGAGAGAGAGAGACGAAGGATGCCACGTTCGCGAACTCGCTCGGCTATATGATTTTCCGATGCGGAGATTCGCGGAGATAATCCGCAAGCCGAAGTTATTGTACCAGGTCGTTACTTGACGAGTAGCGAGGCGTGCGCGAATCGAGGGAAATAGGCTGCCTCGAACGCGTCACATCAGTGGCCCGCTTGCTGGTGTTCATTAAAGAATCATCGGGTAGGACGGGCTGGTCAGACGTGAAAGCGTGGCGCTGGCATTCGCCGCTTGCGTTATTAAAGATGTCCGTACGAAGTGCTCTAGTTATTTCGGTTCCGAGTCCACGTTCGTTGTCGCTCAAACGCCAATCACTGGACATTTGGCAAGCGAAAATATTGATCGGCGTGCATGTCGCGAATTGTCGCTGGACAGCTGCATACCCCTCGCCTTATCAGCGATAAATTGCTAATAACTGCGGCAATGTTGAACACGCGATAAACGCACGATGTATCTTTGTCGGTGCGCGAACAGTATGCCGGGAACTGTTTCCGAGCGATTGGCCCTACGAAGGGATAACGAGAGGAAGCGAAGGATGTCGAGGAAGTCGGAGTCGGTCGGGTAGAAAGTTTCCTGCAGCCGGATATTTGCAGGATAATCCTCAATTCGATGCGACAATCGCGATCCTGTCGCATCCGCGGCAAAGAAAGAAATCTAGCGGAATGGCGTGCAACGTGATGTTTAGCTTGTCTTGCAATCCGCCGCTCTGCGACCTACTCCCTTCAATAAACGTACGACTAATTGCAGTCTGGAAATGATACACGCGGAGTTCAGGAGTATACGATAGAGTCTCCTGTATTCAAAGTAAGAGGAGGATAGTATTCGTAATGGAACGACCTCTTTTCGGATAGTTCTTATTTATTTAGGAATTAGGGCTTCTTCATCTTGTTGGCTAAATCAGTCTCATAACCATAACGAATTGTGCATCTCGGTGCCTGAAACGCCATGAATTACAAAGCTGACATTTACATCTTAATGATCCCAGTAGCATTTCCAAGGGAAGAGAAAAGTTTTAAATGGACCTGGTTTACGTTACATACTCTCTAACATACGTACTATATTTGCAATGTCCATTGTAAGAAAAGAAAAGGGAGCAGGCCCTGAAGAAAGAGACCTTTGTCCCTGTAACCTTTTTATGGCCGAGACGTCACGTTATTAAACTAGATAGTCCAATACGTGTATGTAATAAATTGAAAGAAAAGTGTCATAATCTTAATATATCAACGATTTTGCGGTTACTCCGTATTGTTACAAAATACAGACGACCGATGCACCGCGATTAACATATCCGAACGTTTATTCCAAATCTCATTACATGCCATGATGACGCGGAGAGGCCCGACGGGATCATGCCAAATTCATAGGAGATGAGAATTTCGTCCCGGGCAAAAATGGCACGTCGCCGTATAGCTCCTTGGCGCGTGCAAATTGCTTCTTTTCCCCCAAAAACGTCGTCGGCGAAGATGGCGGGCATGCCTCGGGGGTGGCAAGAATCGCTGACTCACGGACGAGGGGAAAAGTCTATTTCCTTGAAAGTCAACCTCCGACAGTTTGCGCTCCGCAATCCGCGTAAGAACAATTCACGGAATAGGGCTCAAAGGAGCAGAACGGAGACCGAACGCGGGGGTGGCTGAGGAAGCAGGCTCCCTGTACCACGGCAATATATGTATACCGGTCACGTTCGTCAAACATGAAAATAGGCAGTTCCCCACGGAAATCGTCTTGGAGGTAGACGGGGAGGCGGCGAGGATGTGAAGAAAGTACGGCTCGATTGGTGCTGAATTCACGCGTCGCGAAACTTAGTTTATCGGGCGCGCGTTAAAGGTCAATCCAAGATGGTACGACGTTAATCGATACGAGCCTCCTTCTTTCTTGTATCACGGTTAAACGACGCCGAACGCTTTATTACCGACCGGGACGCCGACATACGTGCGCTGGCACAGTGGCACGAGCGGCCGAGATTTCGTTGACATTTGCCCGCCCGACGATTCGTTCTATGAACTCTGGTTAATTTTATTTCTTCCATTTTTTTTTCTTTTTTTTTCCTTTTTTCCGGCTGCTTCGCCGTAGAGATAAATCCAATCGGGCGTTACGGCCCACTTTAACGCGATACCGACGAATGAGACGAAGCGCGTCGGAGCACGAACAACGAGCGAAAAATATGATAGTCACGCATCCTCTCGGCCGAAAGGACCCCTCACAGCCGACGATTCGAGAGCGCGAGCGAACACGCGACGTGTAATATCAGGCACGATATTGGGTCAGAAACCGTGTCTCATCGCTACGTGGAAACTCAATTGAACAACGCGCAACTAACACTGGCGCGACTTTTTCAGAGCACCGACGCCGTACGTTCGTTGAATCGCTCATACGTCGCGCCGCCGCTCGTCTCTCTTATAATCTGATTTACGGGCAATTTCCGTTGAATTTCCTCGTTAAAGGCATATCGGGGGAAGCGCCGGGCCTCTCTATATCTCGGATTAATGTGTCAGGTGACACGTATAACGTTCGTAATTCGGGTCGCGAACACATGCTAATTAGCCTGTTCGACACGATTAGATGCACGGCGGCACGAATAATTACACCTTCGACGAGCCACCCCCACCTCGCGGCCCCGTGTCTTTGCCGTTCGCGAAAGAACGCTCGCCCGACCACTCTAATTCCGTTACGCTCGCAAGTGTGTCAACGACGACGTGCGCGATGCACAGGACTCAATTTTCACGCAAATGCCATTACCAGCCGGGTTAATCTTGAGACGCTCGTCTGGCTCTGGTATCGTCGTGTTATGAATCTACAATATCACAGCGTCATCTCGCTCCCACACGAGAGCCGACACGCAGCGACACAATGTCACTCGTGCATCGAAATAGTTCTGCATACACGCCACGCTCACATGCGATGCCCGACTATATTCGATCGCACGCTAAGGTTTACCATACGCGTGCTGCTGCGCATTCGTCTACATGTCATCGCGACGATCCCACACGTTCGGCTCGACTGGCGAAATCTTAACGTTGTTCCTTGCCCTTTCGAAAATAGAATTCGGCGTTTTGTTTTAATTCGGTGCATCGGCGATGTCACGCGATTTGTTCCTCCCGCCTCCTTTGAAGACGGCGATCTGACCTATCGTCCCGCGCTATAAATAAGTATTGCCGTTCTTATTTTAGCGTGCGAATTAGCGTGGGCCTCGGGCGGACTCGTCGCGAGCTGCCCTCGCTATTTTCGTGCGCCAAGATATACAGCCGGAGCGGAGCGACAACGAGAAATGTCCCGATCGCGCGGATCGATATTGAAAAACAATGCGAGCGTATGGAACCCTTGACACGTTTACGGCCACAGCGAGGCTCGCCGCGAGCGTATTTCTATCGTTGACGATCGCCAATTTGTACCTTGACGCGAACCGAACGACATCTTAACGATCGGCAGAAACCCACGACCCCGAAATAGACTCAATTACAGAGACAGCGCCGTCTAAATTGAGCCCGAAAACAACCTAGACCCAATACCTTCGTCTGAACCGCCACTTCGAGGCCAAGTGTGCGAGAGATCGGGTGCGAGGATTGAAACATTTCCGGCCTTCGATTGGTCCAAGTCGACTCAAACGAGACTGGCCCTTGTCAAGTGACACAAACGTTAATCGAGAAACGACGCGGGTCATTAAAGGACAACGACGCGCGAGTTCTACGCCGCAGAACGATTGAACTATGAAAATGGGGTACAAGACTGAAAATTCTCGGCCGACAGGGCAAAGTTTACTTGCGGTGGACGTTAAAAGTTTTTAGTGCCGGGTTAAGATCCGTTACGAGCTAACGGCTGTAGAGTTCTTAACGATCGAAATAAAACAGTCGGAGTACCTCGCCATTTGACGAACGGTTCGTCAATCGGATTACAGTATCTACGGACGTGAGAACGTTATTTTACAATGAAAAAAAAAGAGCGGAAAATATGTGAACCTTCGGAATATGCGGACTCTGTCCCTAACTGCTTTCCCTGCGACAGACGCGAGAAGAAGATAATCGAGCAAATCAGAAGACGGGTAACACCCTATAGACAGGCCATTATTTCGCGTCAAAGCACGCTCTCCACAAGAAAGTTACGGCCCTTCTGACGCGATGATGAGGCGAAACGATCAGCAAGAAACAGACGGCCGCAAAGCGTACTCAATTATACGAGACGGCACTTGATCTCCGCCGCGGATGCAATTTGTTGCTCCGAAACAACCTAGACCCAGTATCCCCGTCTGAGACAGTAGCCAAGCGTCGGAGATAGCGCGGGAGAGCCCGACGAAGCTCAAACGTCTTCAATAAAATCGATCGACAACATCAGACCCCCGCCGCGCACACATTGGCCACGTCGAATCGGCCAAATTTCCACATCCTCGAAACCTCGCCACACTTTCTTCTGGCAAAGAAAGACCATTTCCTGTGCGCGTGGCGAGACCGTCCAGTCGCGAGGCTCCTTCATCCTCCCGCCCCCGAAAATAGATTCAATTACCGAGACAGCGCCGTCTAATTCGAGCATCAAAACAACCTAGACCCAATACCTGCGTCTAGAGGCGCAGATTCAAGGCCAAGTGCGAATGCTGAAGCGCGACACGAGGGTCGGCGAGCGGCGTTCTTTCTCCGCGCAGCTCTGCCCTCGATCGAGCGTACCGTACGCCGACTATCGAGCTTCGGAAGTTCATAAATTATCGACGTCCCACTTATAATTCGTCGCGTGCGCCACGCATTGTGCCTCTCCCCCGCTCCCCTCCGCCGCTCTCCGACCAGTCCGACCCCTCGATAAATCACGAAATGCATATCGAACGGCGGGGGAATGTGTGTCAAACACGCCGAGCTACTTAACCGGCAAATTTTCGCGGACCTCGCTAATCACTGTCAACGTATTGGCGCATTTCTACCGCAGATCGATAACGAGCTTCGGCTCATCGGCTTCGCTTGTATCCGTGATTCGTGTCGTCTATCATTCGTCAGAGTAGGGGGGGGAGAGACCCTTCTTCAGCCTGTCGTTTCGTCGGTTGATGTACGATGCTCTCCCTCCCGGAGAAACTTTCCGCCCCGACAAAGCTATCCCCATAGTAAGTTGTGCACTCTTTATACAAGCGAGCTAATAGATTCTCTTGCCTCTTGGTACGGCCGACATTCTTTATCGCGTACCGATAGATCCCCTCGACCTTTGCTCACCCTCCCGCAACGCCAGCTTTCCGTCGGGACGTAATAGCAGTAGAGACGCACTAAACGTCGTGCCACAATCGGCCCGATGAGCGAGAGGGGGTAAGTCGTTGCCAAGCAAGAAAGTTTTACATCCCGAGATGGCATACTCCCAAGTTTTCCTCGTTTCGCGCCAACGGCAGATTCGGCCGAGTTTTTCTCGACGCGAGAGGTGAGAGGGGAAGGGCTCGCGGCCTCTATTTATACGCCGGGTGAGCGCGAAATTAAGCTCCGAAAATCTATCGGCCGCTGCTTCGGCGAGAAGGAGAGGGAGGAGTGTCGTATCGCGTCGATAGTAGCGAAACGGCCGTTACGTACACGTACGTACGAGCGGAATCGAGGAAAGTGGGAGAGAAAAAGGGGACATTAACCGAAACTTTCGCATCACCGACTCTCTCTCTCTCTCTCATCTCTCCGCTTTCGAACGCTCTTTCTAACGCTCGCAACACGCCCACTCGCCCGCTCGATATACGTCTAACGCTCTAAAGCGTTCTGCGGTTGCCAAATGCCGACGAGCACGGTCGTCGCCAAGAAAGGAAGTTAATTTCAGATGCGGCCGGTGATAATAATCCTCTACGGCGGAAGTGGTTTGCGGTCGAGAGAGAGAGAGAGAGAACACGTGCGAATGAGCGAGATACACATAGGAAGACCGAGTGGCGTGGGATGAAAAAAGACCTGCACGTTGACAATCGCCTCTGTCTATACATTTATTTTTTTTGTTTCTTCTTCTGGCCTCCACCGGCCCGCATTCCATCCACCCTCGTCGCACGCCATGTCTTTTTCCTTCCCCCCCCCCCCCTTCTCTCGCCTCTCGTCTCCCTGAACATTTCGCACACTCGCCCCTCGCCACAGCCACCGCGCGTCCCACCCAACCGCCACGTTGCAAACGTTTTAGGTCAAGTGCTCCGACACGTTAAAAAAATACGAATTTTATCCGTCCAAACCCGGAGCCTTCCGCCCGTCGTAGACTGCACTTCACAATGAAGAGAGCGCCGAGTTCTGCTGTGTCGCGGCATATAGAACGTTACAATCACTGAGATTACGCTTTTAATGACCGACTCCGCCATTTCGAGGCTCCGTATCGTATAACTTAGCTTCCCCCCTCCCTCCTTTCTTTTTTACCCTCCCCGAGACTTCTCGCTTGAGCCCTTGGCACGCGGCCGCCCCCTTCTCCCACCCTATTCGTCCGCTCGTTCCACCTGCCTCCGTAGCTTTGTTTCTTCCTCCGTTTTTCGCTCACTAGCGCGGAAGACCGAAATAGCGAGCGGTGCGGCGAGATAGCGTGTCGAAAGATAACACATGAAATTTTTGATGTCACGCACCTGTTTTCCTCTATTTTCACTTGTCCTTTTCGCGGACAAGCATGTCGAACCGGAAGCAAAGTGTTACCCCGAGCAACAGCTACATCGCGTCGAGTAAGATCGTTTAGGAGCACGGTCGGTAACCGAGTATACATCGTCGAAGAATACAGGGCGGGAAGAAACAGGCATTATTACTTCTCGTAGTAGATATAAAATATTTATGAGAGAGCGGCAAAATAAGCGGAGTCTTCATACAAACTGTTATTCCAACTGAATTCAAATCGGAGAAAGGAAAGCAAGAAGCGGGAGCGCTGAAGTATGAGCGAGAAAGACGACGCAAATGCAGTATATATAATGCAATATCTGTAGTACGCTGCATGTATAATGTGTAATTACATATTGAAAGAATAATGACTCGTACATAAAACATTCTCAATTCCTGCTCTCCGCGCTCCTCCGTTCATCCTCGTCTACTTCGTTTTTCTCTCTATCTGTCTATTCATCTCGCATCTAGCCCGCGACTCCTGGCGTACGTAAAGCGCTCCGAGCTGTGTGGGATAAATAAAATAAACGCAGTGGACTCGGGGCTTCGTGCGCCCCGAGCAGCAAGAACAGCAACGCACGCTACGTATTTATAAACCGCTCTCTGAGGGGCGCTCTTACTTCAAGAAAAACATCGATCGAGCACTCTCGGCCACATCATAAACGTCCTCGATCGCGGAGAGCTCATCTCGATGGCCCTTTTGTGCGAGATATTCGTCGGCCGGCGTACCGAATTATATCGAGCATACCTCGCCGTTAAAAGGCAAAGCTTCCAGCTGGCAACGGCGGAAGAATGTGCCACGACATAAAGCGACGCCGACTAAACGTATTTCATTTCCGGCATAATTGAGTCAAGCGAGTATCCATTGCCGGCAACTATGAAAATGTCCGCGAGTCCGTTATCACTGCAAAAAAGTGGCCCGCGGAAACTGTCGCGAGACGCTGCAAAGAAGACTGCGACATAGTGGCGGCAATAATTGTATTGAATAAACTTTTGTTATCAAGCACTTTTACCGCTTCGAGTTAAGCCACGTCGGCGGATGCGCGTGGATAAAACAGATTAATCGGCGAAAACGCCGAGTTTTTTGCCGCGGCAACCGTGGCCGGGTCAGATTGCAATTAAGCATTTCCGGTTCATTAAGCTGGAGCATAAGTCCGGCGTCGCCGAGTCTTTGTTTTCGATGATTAAAAATGTTCGCTGCACTGTCGCAGCGTAGACGCAGATGGTAATAGTATAGTAAAAAGGTTCTGAAAAAGTCCTTTGTGCGGGAACAGGACCGCGGAAAGATGACATTTTTTTCCAAGGATGACCCGTCCCGGTCGTCTCGCGCGGCAATTAAACGCGTTCAGCTCCTCAGCGACGGGTCACGTCGGACGATTTTATACTTCCATTAACGATACAGCCCCCTAATGGCCGGTTGAAACGGTGCAACGTTGCGCAACTCTTGCGCAATATGGCGCGCGCGCTCGGACGCGGTTAATGTCGGCAATTTAGCACGCATAAATCTTCGCAGAGAAAAGTGCGCGCTTTTTTTTCCACACCATGCCTTTCTCGTCGACGTCGTCGTCGTCGTCGGGAGTCGCTCGTGAACGCTCGAGCGGAACGAGGAATCATTACCGATCGTTAATTACGCTCGCAATATCCCGACACGGCCATTTCGCGATTCAGCGGTGTCATTTTATTGCCGGCATAAGAACGTTTTCTTGACGCCGCTGTGCCCGACGACACCTAGCCATGGCCGATCGTTACGTGTTTAGCCATGAAAACGGTGACATTTAAACTTACGGCCGCGATCGCTGCGAAGAAAGTGACGTAATCGCGACAATGAAGCCGATAAGAGCAATTGTGGCACGATAATGGCGGAGCGCGCGAGTAAACTGGCGGTCTGTATATTGTAGCGAACGAGTGTTGCGAGTTCGGCGGGAACGGGCTCAGCGCGGCCGATTGTCGCGAAGTTGGGGTACCTTTACTACTGAACTTCGCCGGGAGACTTCGTCCGCGATCTATTATCAATGCACACGACGTCCGTGCCAAAATTCCGGCGACAAAGCTGCTAGCGGGAGCATTTACACGCTTACATTCGTGTACGCGCGCGCGCGCGCGCCGAGAAAATAACATACCGTGTCAAACTTCCTGTCTGCCCGCCCGCTCCTGTCATTCAGCGCGGCAGTTAGCTTACGGATTTAACGACCCGCGGATCTGAAAGTATGAAGTAACAATAACGACGTTCCTGCAACTCTGTCAACGCCGCGAAATACATTGGATCGGGCGCGATATTAGAACAGAGGCATGCTCCTTCTCCATTTTTCCGTCCGCCAGGAAGTCGTTATAATGACTTGGTCGCAGGGAGTGAATGAACGCGGAGTGAATCGTCGAAAGACTTTCCAAAGAATCATTCGACCGAGCGCGCGGAGCCATGCAAACGAGAGAAGTCCACTTTCGAAGAACGAAGAGCGACTTCGCCGAGTTAACGCGCGAACTCACGGAAGGCAGGCCGAGTCAAATGGCAAGCGAACCCTCGCGATATTGCGACCGATAGAGGGTAGAAGGCGAGCTCTCCTCGATGGCGCCACACACATCTCGCGACTTACCCTCCGAGAGAGGGATGGGAATTGGGAAAGGGCATTAAAGCGACAAAGCTCGCCGCACGACGCTTTGTTTGCGAATGTTTCTTGGAGGAATAAGCTCTCTTCCTGATTAGGTAACTCTCCCCCGGTGGAAAGCAATCTGCCGAATAGCGCCGTTTCGATCGGTTCTCGAAGCATCGGACCGCGAGACCCATCGGCAGGGCTCGGCGGAGGATAGAGTTACAGCGACAAACTTTTCTCCACTTCGACTGTGCGCGTCGGTAAATCTCGCCGGAAGCTACTTTGGCGCGAGCGAGGGGAGATGGCAGTCGGCTGATTCGCGATGAACTACTGTGACAGCTAATTCTCCGAAACGTCGAACCGACCCGACTGAAGGCGACGTTCTTATCGCGCCGTCACGTCCCTGCACTTTTATCTCGACCGGCGACATTTAATTAATTATCGCAACCACACGTCGCGCACAGATAAACGAGGCAAAGGGTACATGCACACGGGTGTGTGTATAGGTACTGCATGCGGAGTCTGTATAACGTAGATAACCGGAAGACGAACTTACGAGTGGCCTTCGTATAATCCTCAATTCAATTACATGACGAAATTTAGGGTGGCCGAGTCGCGTGATTTAGAGTGACGCGAGAAATTCAGCGTACACAGTCTTCGAGTCTGCGAGGATGTATAATATAGCGTGAGCTGCGCGACGCGACGAGTATCATATAGAATCACGGGATTGGTCGAGTCACTCTGTATCCTGATTTTCATCTAGGCAGACGTGATAAGCGTGAATGGCAACGATCGGCGCGAGGTATCGTCGAGACTATCGAGTCCACGCGTATGTTTCAAGCAAACGTATTTTTGGCGGGCAGCGTCGATAATGCAGAGAGAGAGAGAGAGAGAGAGAGAGAGAGAGAGAGAGAGAGGAAATGAGAGAAAGGGCGCGATAGGAGTGGAACGCCGCGTGACCGCAAAGTGAGCAACGAGCCGCCGATTGTGTTGGGGTGAACGTTCTATTTGAACTACTCCTCGCCGTGGGGATAATGGATAGATCAATAATCGGAATGAAACGCGCTAATTATAACGCCGCTATCTGAAGCCAGGATAGACGCGTGCAGCTAATGATAATGCACGCCCGCTAAATGGCACTACCGTGCCGGCACACACCGGACGACAGCCTATGGTCACGGTTATCATTGTCAGCGTGCAATCTTAATCTGGCGCAAAAGGTTGCCCGGCACGAACGCAAATTTATGACCGTTACGGTCTCCAACTATTAAACATTTGCCCGTATCTAGATTCGATATGGGGATGGATCTTTTCCCATTAGGTAACCACGAAGATTTATGTGCATCAATTCAGACGCTTTTCAGGCGTTGATAAACTTCGGTAGTTAACGGTAACGTATTTTCCGTCCAAATTTGCAAAGATGAATGAAGTTGCGTAGATGTAAGAACGGCGCAATTCTGATCCTGTTCCAATCAAGATCCGGACAATGGACTGCGTCGAAAAGAGGGTGCGGCGGAGGTAGCGAAGAAGACGCGTCGATTCTGGCTTAAAGAGCGAACCATTGTGGGGTCGAAGGACCCACTCAAGGTTCGGAATTCGAAGAGAATCGGATCGATCGATATGCAAATAGTGAACACACGATGCGGCGACGGTAAAAGACATTCTCGTTTTGAAAACGAAAATTCATGCACTAACTGTAAAGAGCACGATAAAAATGGAAGCGCAGATATGCATGAGGCATTTAACGACCGTAAACTGGAGCTAACTGCGGCTAAACAGGAAAGGGGTTTACAGGTAATGGGCCTTGGCACACTGAAATTGTGTCAGCCCGAGCACCGTGCACAGCGGGAAGGAGGACGAGGCGGAGAGGCGAGGAAGACGAAAGAGGAATGGGCAGCGGGTAGCCTAACGTTTTACTTCGAATGGACCGGCGTACACACGATTATCTTCTCCACCTCCGGCGTCATGACAAATCTGTTACATTCTTGGAATCGGATACTGGCCCGCTGCCAGCAGCCGCTAACGACTTTTCTTCCAAATATGATCCACGTCCTTAATCCAGCGGGCCACCGTTTGCGGGCCGTACCGAGTCCCGTGGCACCCTCGTTTTCAATATTTATGCCGGGGAGTTGTTTTTCCCGGCACTAGAACGCGCCGGAAACGGTGGCTGAGTGTGCATACGAGGGCGTACCGTGACCTACAGAATTCGCAAATTGGCAGCCGGTGATCGTAAACAGCGAAGGGCGCCGTAGTTGTCCTATCTCAGGCAAACAGGGTGATATTTACGAGCGCGGAGTGCGGGCGATCGAAATCGCTGGAGAGGGTGCTTACCGAGTCGATGATTACGGTTCGAGAGGACGTAAATGGGGGTAAATAAAGTTGTGACTGTTTCAGAATCGTAAACTTATATATGTATAAATAGTCAAACATCGAAATTATGAAGCTAGATCAATAGTCCAACGTTTCGACTGTATGCAATGTGTACTTTAAGAACTGTCACTATATGTAAATACATTCTTTAAGAGAACTTTTGGAATTAAATAAGAGGGTGCAGCACTGTGTCAATGTGTCGTCGATAATGAGGGCGTGGAACGAACGATTCGAATTGCCTGTATAGAAACGTTCCAAATTTTCGGGGGCTCATCGCTCTTGCCAGGGAATGGTGACTGAGAAAATTGGAACGTCGCGGCACTTCTATAAATTCCTAACGTCGATTTAGCAAAATCCAGAAAAGGGGCAACGTATTCTGGCAACGAGAAAACGGCAACGTGATCGCTGATCCCGTACTCAGTGACGGACGATTCTCGACACACCCCTGAACAGTGTCGCACGTGATCCTCATGCACATCGAGATCTAGGTCTCCGAGTTGAATGGCGTCAATTCTGCAAAGAACGATCGAGACGAGGACAAGACCTCCTATGCGACCTTCACCTTTCATTTTACACACAGTACGTACAAGAATTGTATCACGTACGGCGCAAGAATTGCAAAACACGCGCAGCACGTAGTCTGTAAAACTTAAATTGACTACAGCGTGGACCGTACGACTCAATAAACTGCGATGAAATAAAACTAACCGCCTGCAAGAAAACAATCGCCTCTCTCCGACGAATGGCGTAGTGCGAAATTCGGGTAATCAACATTTCATCGAGTAGCCGCTGAAACAGGTCGCCGTGGCCAATTCGTTGCATCGATCTCTTTCGACCCCTCGCCGCTGTTAGATGTCGAAGGTTCTTCGGGTGAAGTTGGGTCAAAGTCGCTCGCGCGAGAACGAATTTTGGCAGGCGCTATTTTAAGGCCCGACCGTCGACAATTTTCATGCACGCTCCGAAAACTCGGTCGGCGCGGGGCTCGAACTGGCGCTCCCATTCAATTCGCTTGCGAAAATTTCGCGACCGTCACGGCGATCGTTCACCGATCTCATTGCAGACGACGGACTGTCGAGCGTATCGTTCCGCCGAGAAGAAGTTCGATTCTGGCGGAAGAATCAAGGTTCCGAATTCACGTAGAAATGCTGCACCGACGTGTAACCTGCGGGCACGACGTTGAATTCCATGGCCGGAACGATCGTCAAATTCACACGTGCACGGAATTTCTTCGTCAATTCGCCGTTCCAGCCGTTATGCGCGCCGAGCAAATTCTTGGAACGACGTACGAAATGTACGAGTGCATCGGTAGATCGAGGCTGCGCAGTGGGTAGTCATACGTGTAAAAATAAAGCTATGCCGTCCGAGCGCTCTATCGGAAATATCATTAACTCAATTAAGCTACCGATAACTGGAGCGCGCGTGGTCTTGGGTCTGATTGCACACAAATAAAATCAGAATCGGAGCGCAGGATGCACGAAAGACGAGACGAGGTTAAAGTTGCAGCGCGCCCGAAACCGATTCCGCGGCTGATAATTCGGAAATAGACCGTCTGTGTCGATTTCTAAAAATTCCAGCAAGGGGAGCGCCGCGTGACCGACTGACGGATAACTGAAATTTAATAACGAATGATATAGATATCTTGAGACTAAAGAATTTAACAAAGTAGGGATACATTATTCCGATGACAAGGAATTTTTATTTTCGAATTCCTAGAAATTTGTCGAAGCAAAACACAAATAGATGAACATCGACGGTGTTTGGTATCACCGTACTCACAATCAGTCCATCTTCTTCACAATTAACATACCCACAAACACACACACCCAGGCATAGGCATAATCAAGCAAACCTGTACAGATTCAATCCGAAATATCGACACGCAAATAGATGAATATAGACGGGCGAAGAAAAAAACCGTTAGAAATCAGCAGACAGGGTCAGCGAGAAGTGGACAAGGCAGGAGACGTCGGGCCTCTATAGGAAGTGGCTGAATTTGTTATGTAGGTCGGCCGCTGGGTCACCTGGTTGGACGTTGGCTAAAGGTTAAATTCCAATTATAGCGTGCGGATAAATAGGCGACTATCGTTCCGGTATGAAACGATCTCTGGCCAGGGAGAAGACGAATGTGCATCGTTTCTGCCGCTTCCCATCCTCCCCCGCCCACACCCCCTCCCCTAGCTGTCCCGCTCTCGCCGGCTGCCTCGCAATTTCTTTTGAGGAAGATACTGCCGCGGCCATACAGCGCCGGGCTTCTTTCAGAGTACGACCGTTCTCGATGAACCTTTTGATACGAACCAACTGGCGCGCTACCCTCGGCAAGAGATATGGAACGTCACCGATGGAGGATGAATCGCGGCTAATATGTTTCGTTGCAAACAGTGACGCAATCCCTACTCTGACGTGCAACTGAAACGTATGTACGCTTCTAGGCGTGTCCTGCGAAACGGTCGGACGGAATGCTGGCCGCACGTAATCTCTCATCGCACGCGTTGTACGTTGTACCTGATCTCGATGTCAAGCCCGAGGGACCTGGGCGCTGTTAATGTTTGCGAAGAATTCAACGAAATTCCACGGGAACGTATTTCACGAGGATAATAGATTCTCTCGGACGTAGCGGTAGGAAACGTTACGCGGTGAAGCGAAATTAATTGCTAGCGTAACGAAAGGTATGAAATATAGGAAGATTGGTGAATAGGTAATGAGATGCGTATTTTGTACTGGCGAATTTGTTAAATAATGTAGCATTAATCATAGGAGTATGGCAATGATCTTGTAATGAGCATGGAGTGCAGGTGTGTGGATTGAGGAAGAAATTGAGGAGCACACAAGGATTTAAGTGAGTTAATGTGATAAATAGGGAAAGCGGAGCAGTCTTCATTAACTCTAATGGCTTCTTTGAAATCAGTAGTACCATCGCAGTACAGTATATTACAGCGGCACGCTCGTAAAACAGTACATACAGTCACTGGGCTCCCGAGTCGCAACTGAAGAGACGAGTTTCCTTTCGAAGACGAGTGTGGGACAGTGCGCGTCTTTGATTAAAGGGCTTTCCTCAATTAACGACAACTCCAAATTAAACTTTAATTATCTCTGATCCGACTATGTGAGATTTAAACGAAGTAACGTGCCGTGACGATGAATTCCAAAACCCCGTCAACCGTCGTCGGCGCACAAAGTGTGGCTACGAACTTAAGGAATTATACGAATTCAGAATGCGGGAGCGGCCAATTCGGCTACCGCTGAATTATTCATTCTAGTGCATTAAGGATCCGAACCTAAGCGACTCCCGCTAGTGCCATTATACTCACTTTATTACAGGCTATTTACTCAAACCGGAGTGGCGCGAGAGAAAGAATGAGGCGACGATCGCATTACGTTCAACGCCACGTTTTCATTTTTCCTCGCTCGTTTGTATTCCGCACACAGAGATGTACGTATATAATTGCATTGCTCTTCTTGCATGCTTTCAACAAATTGTTACATATTGGTGACGTTTCAGCCATTATTCCCTTCACTAAATATATTGACACTTTATCGAATATACGAGTATACAAAAATGATCTTTAACATCTTGCAGTTATGAAACGTAACAGTTTCCTGACAATCAATCCGTACGTCGCGGCCGTTAGATAATGCGTAGAACGTTGGGAGGAAATCAGGGTTGTTGAAAGCTGCCCTCTCCAACGAGGCCCTTGAAACGGGTACCTTTCTCTATCTCCCCTAGCCACTCTCGCGGCGCTTCTCCACGTGGAGCAGAAAGTGTCCCCTGGAAATATGGGCCGAGATCATTTCTCGGAAAAACACTTCCACCTATAGCCGGTCGCGAAACACACATTACAGAATCTGTGAGCCAGTAAAGAAGGGCTTGTAAGCCTGTAGCTCCCCTCTCCTATCTCCCGCGGACACTCTTAGAACATTTGTTCTCGTGGGATAATAAAAAGGTAAACTGCGTCTCTTGTAAGAAGTAGAGCACCAGTTCGCTTGAACGGGACAAGATTCACTCGCGAAATCGGCAAAAAACGTGCACTCCCAAGAGGCAAAAACACAATTTGGAGATCTGAAACGGTGAAGGTCTACTGTAAGAGCTAAATGGAAAGTTCTATTCCGAATGTAGAATATTGGATCAATCTGTGATAAGGATTACTGCGACTATTGTGAACAAACAGTTCTTATCTGGCGAAGAAGAAACTGTCATTGAGATAAAATTACAAGTGGTATGGAATGGATTTGTAAAATCAAAGTATAATAGTACAAAGTGCCCAGTGCAACATGAGTTTTGCTTGTAAGAAGTAGAACACTTGTAACAATGAAAATGATCAGCAAGCTCAATGATCAAAAATCTCTCCTCTAGAAACAGAAACCAAATGAAGAGTGTAAAATCTGCGCTGCCAAATCAAAACTCAAAACGCCGTGTAAAGTATCGCGCGGGCACAATGGAGAAAGTGAGTTACACCTCGACTGTGAAATTGTCGCCAATTACACGGAAAACGCGTCTGTGTACTCGCAATCAGAGCGACATTGCTGCGCACACGTTCGTGCACATTGTGGCGCAAATTTCACGAAAAATACGGCGGCGGCATTGTCGTAACAGGTGCGACGTTGACAACCCAGTGGCCATTGCCAATCCCTGCCACTCATGCGCGTGAAACTCGCCACCGTGCCACGACCGACGACGAACACCGTCGTTGCAGCGATTTTACGTTCGCCATTCGCGCTTCACGATGACAGAAACATTTTTACTGTTCATGGCAACGTGCTCACCGACGACAAAAACGTTCCCATTGAATTTGCCGGTCTGACGAGACCTGTTCTGTGAAACGGAATGTGCAGACTGGCCGGAGAAACCACTCGTACGCCTCGCATTAACGATTAATAATGTAGCACGGCAAAACGTTGCCAGATACAAGTTTTCCGCACAATGTAGCAGAAAGTGTTCTTGGCCAAAAACGAGCACGCGCGATCAATTTCGCATAAGCTGACTAGATCGGCCAAAGACTCGCGTGTCGCTCTGACAAGGAGAACGTCTCACTTCCAGACGTAACTATCCGAAATCTATCGCATCTATCACAGTCACTTCTTATCGTTCGGTGTTATGATATTGAAAGACTAGTTGAACGAGGCGTAATTTATGCAATTTTTCTCAATAAATAAGGCTCACCGTACAAAATGCCTTTGGGAATTTACATGCCCGAGAGGGGTGTAACAAAGTACTGAAGTCCGTGTCCCAAAATGCGATCTGGAAGTGAGACGTTCATCTTGTGAGACCCTTATTTACGTCCGCGTGGTAACACGGGGGTGTCCAACGGAACGGGAGCGACGGAGGAAATTGAAAAGCGAAGACACGTTCGCGAACGTATTCCACGGTATTTTCTCAGCGACATTTTCTGCGCACGATTAGTTTCGCGAATCCAGTGACGACCAGCGGGGCTTTTCTCCCGGCTCCCTTTGCGTCTCGCACAAGAGTAAAATCCGATCCTTGGGTATAAAGCTCCGCTAGAAGGACCGAAATGGAAACGGATCATTTTCTGAAAGCATTCTTGCGCCTCGCGATCAGATTCGTGAGACCAATCGAGCGAACCGGAGACCGACCTGCCACTCTTCCTCACTCCGGGTCCTTCTCGCGTCGCGAGGACAAAAAAAAGGAAACAGGATCCAAGAAAATGGGATTCCCCGAATGGCTTGAACGGAAGACGCGTATATACGCGCGCGCGCGCTCCGATTCTTTGGTCGGATAGTGGCTTATTTGCCTCGAACACGAGCGCGATCGGTTGATGTCACAGAAACCAATAACGGATAACTTTCCTTGGATCGAGAGCTTTCGGCGTCGAGGGTGCTAAATTTCTTCCGCGAAAATGAAACTCGCTAAAGATCGTAACAGTAATGCGCCTTATTTTTGGGCGACACTCGTAGTTGTGCGAAGGCAACGATTTTAGCGAAGAAAACTGTCGTGTCATTTTCAGACGTAACACTTTCGAGTTCGGAGCTATCGCGAAGTCTGAACAGAGTACGTTTAGTCTCTTTGAAACTGTCCTGAAGCTCGAACTGAAGCGCGCAAAGTCAATCCACCGACTGGATACCAACAAACCAACATGTCTCATTCTGGGACCCTTCTGCGTCACACGGACGAATTCGATCTACGAGAACGAAACTCGGTAAAGTGCGGAAATGGAAGCGGCTCATTTTCTCGAACACACTCTCGCGCTCAGATTCTTACCGTCGATCGCATAAACCAAACCCAGCCGACCGTCGCTACTTTATCCGGAACCAGAGAACGTAAACTAAGAAAGCGGATTTGCCGGAAGAATCGACCTGGCTGCATTTGATACCTTCGAAATACGCCGAGAGGCGTCCGACACTCAGACGTCTGAAACGAAACACGAAAAACCCATCTGTCCGCAGTTTAACCGTATCTTACATTCGAGCAAAAAGCGCGGATCGAGAAAGCTGCACTTTATACGAAAGTCCTCCCCGGACTGCCGTTCGTTTTCCTAAATTAACTTTGCATCCTCGCATCGCATTCATCCGAACAAGTCCATTGAGCTGATCTCCGAAGAAAATCTGCGCCGACTGAGCGAACTGAAAAGACGGCGTCTCGCGCGAGAAAGTGAGCACATACACGCCGACAGATTCCTTCCGCAACGCGGCGGCTCGTTTCCCCGGAACATTCGCGCGGCTCTCAAGCGTGAGTCCGACGGAGTCGCAGCGAGCGTCGCTGAATCTGGCTCGCGAGCGGCCTGCTTGCTCGGCGTCGTCATAAATGGAAACACCGCCATAATGGTATCGCAGAGACAAAACGGGCGTGCACATAATGCGTCCCCTGGTTACGCGGCTGTGCGGGTAGGTACATTAGGTTCGTGTGCGCGCGATTACGTCTGCACGTACACAAGCGCTTCACTTCCTACGACGCGAGTGCATGAATGCCACTTCGGTCGCGTGCGTGGATGTGTGTGTGTGTGTGATTCTTCATTCGCGCGCAGTTTATTCGCCTACGTGCGTTCGTGTGTATGAGTTCATTGCGGATGTGTGTCGCGAAGCTGCTGGCTCGGCGACCAACGGGAGGAAAGGGTAAGAGAGAGAGAGAAAGAGAGAGAAATGGAAAAAGGGCGGGGGCCAGTCGAGAGGTGCGAGACTCCTGGACCTTCTAGACCCTTTTCATCGGCTTACGAATTCGTTAATGCGCCTTCCTCTTCCCAATGTTGCCTCGCGACAAGCGTTTTCTCGGAAAACCGTTCCTCCCCCCACCCCCTCTTAGCCCCTCCATCTCCTTACACCCGCAACAGAAAGCTTTACGCTCCTCGCGCCTCTTCTCGCCACCCCCCTGGAATACCGGTCTTTTTCTCTTGAACGCTTCGTTTCATCGCGGATACTAACGCTCGCCTCGCAAAGAGCCCTCCCTTCTCCTCCATAAAGATTTTCCCTCGGACAGTTATTTCGCTTGGCAAGACATTTCCCTCGCCGCGGATCGCTGCGAAAAAAAAGGCGGCTCCCGCCGCGTATTGTTTCGTTCTCCTCTGCGCGAACTTCGTGCCTTCTCTTCTTCGGGACGGAAATAAATATGACTGCGACGTTCGCGGCTGGCGAAGTGGAGTTTCGAACAAGTCCCCGATCGCATTACACTCTGCATAGATAGGCGTTCGAAGAAATCGAGCCTGAGGAAGGATTCGCACGAACGCGACACGTTGCGGGGAAGGTGAGGATTTTTGCGATTGTGATATAAGCGGGTACGGCCGACTCGCCGGATGTCCGACCAACAACTATCAGTATCACTTACAAGAACCTCCTTCGATCGTTATAACGTACGATGAGTCGCAAAAAACGCCATCTACCGCGGCTGGCGGTGTATGTGGCCATGTGTGTGCGGCGCGAGCCTGGCCGAATGATCAATAACCGCCGAGTAATGATAATTAACGGAAGTGTACCATCGTCCGTTCGCGAACGATCCGACGCAAACGTCGATGGAATGGGAACGGTCAGACTGGAGGTGCGTATTAAAAATGATCCGACAACGGGGCTGAATAAATGGAGAAACGATCCGCATATTGGATACGATAGGGTGACGTTGCTCGGCCGTGCGTGTCGCTTATAACCGGGATACACGTGCACCTGTCTGTTGCGTGTGCGTGCAAGGTTCATGTGTCCGTGCTCGTGAATATGTGTGCGCGCCACGGTTATCCAGCTTTCGACATGACAGTACATGTGGAAAGAAGGGTGTGACACCCTTCGTAGTATCGGGAGTGAGTGAGAGAGAGAGAGAGAGAGAGCGCTTACGTGTGCCCGTCTAACGTTCAAATGTGTACGTGCGTGTGTATGTCTATACACACTCGGTACCCATGACAATATCGTATTATTGGTCGATAAGAAGACACCGTGTTATTCATGCGAACCCGTCCTACCCGTGCCAGCCGACCGGAGTTATATACAAGCACTCCGCGCAGCATACTGTTAGAAAGTTTAAGGTCCGTTTCGAGGACGCGTTATCGGTACTATCGGTGCCCTTCTGTTTCTACGTTCTCGATGGAACGGCAGATTTTTCGTGCAGCGGGAAACGAAGTGGTTGCTGGCGATATTTAACCCTCGTTCGAATCGATTGAATTGAGATTACATTGTTTTAAGTATTGGTTAATTCAAATGCGTTGACGTACACCATTGATAGGACGTTTTAACAGATTATAGATACAGCTTTTATTTAAAGCTGAAGACTTTACTCTTAAATGTTTAAAAAAATTACAGAAACTTTTATTTCCGAGCAACTATGAATAAATAGAACTTACGGCCTACAATATGGCAAGGTTGCTATGCAGAAACATAACATTTCAATACCTTCTGCCATTCCCTATTCTCGCAAGCTGCCTCTCTTTCTTGATCCACTTATCCGCCTACCTACCCGTCTATCCGAGCCCGTCTTTCCCGTTTCGCCAAAACATTCTCAGCGCGCAAATCCTCGGCTTTGTTTCCCTTTATAACGACGTCCCCTGAATAATTAAGGACAGGAGCGCGTCATGCTGAAATCCGTTGGAGCCCTCGACTAGAAATTTAGCTCGGTCACACATACGACGTGTACGACATTTTGTTTACATCACGGCGATTAAACACGCCGCAAAAGCAACGAGTTTCATGAGTGCCGTAGAATCAACTCCCCCGAGACTTATCGCCGATTTATCATATACGAGAACACTCGCTCGGCCCACCGTCTAAAATGTCAAACTTAGCACGGAATCGTCTTACTACTTACAGACTTACACCATCCGAACTTAATCCCCCCGCCATTGTTTGCCTTTTACAACGGAAGACGCGCGCGCACTCGTTTCCCCAGCTTTTGAATAATTCAGATTATGTTAAATCGAAATTCATTAAACCGGTTTAGCAGCGGCAAACGGCGACGCAGAGGTGCGCTGGAAATTTGGCTTAACTTAATTAAAATTTGGCGCGAGGCTAAATATTGAAAAGTTCCGGCGAAAACTTTGCACGACGGAGAGAACGAACGACGCAACTACGGGCGCGCACGACGTTCATTAATGATTTTAATTTCGTCGGCAAATAGAAGGCCCGATGCGGTCGCGACAAGCGCTGTTCCCACCCCCGCTACGACGGTTATCTGGTAAACGATCGTTTTTTAAGCCCGTGGCGTACAACGACCGTCAAACAAATATCCCGCCCGTACCGGGAATAATTAGTGCCACGGTAATTGACGTCCATTTTCGTAATAACCGCGCTGCCATGCTAACGACGGAAACGAGCGCGCGTGCGCACTCGCATTTGCTCGCCAGACCGACTGTCGAGGCGAAAACTGGGATGGAACAAAAAATCTGTTAAATAATGGAAAAAAAGAAGAACGTCTGGGGATCAGTTCCACTTCTAGCGGATTTTAACTTAACGATGAATGGACTTTCTCGAATGTCTGCCGATTACTGGTTTATCCGGCGTTGAAAGGGCAGAGCGAGAATTTCTGAGAATATGTTTGTGTCGGTTATTATGAAAGTTGGGACCCTCAAGAACCTTTGCATTTTTGAGAGTGAACGAGGAATTGATGGCGCTTACTGTATCGGTATATGCGTTATCAAAATTCTATAATGCAATGACGAAGGTCTTTGATTTCATAAAGCCAACGACGAATGATGCAGTAAACGTCGAAATCACACGAAACGAAATTTATGTGAAACGAATTATAGATTATACGGTCGGACCAATTGACATTCTGTTTTGTAACGAGTCGGGCTCATTGGCGGACACGACCGATTACGTGGCTTGCAATGAGAAAACGTGGCCAGAGGGAAATGCGTTCGTGAAACGAGCACGCTCTTGCGACTCTCTCATCGATGACAAACGCTCACGCAAATACGTTGTATTACTGTGAATAATCGTCGGATTACGTTGAATATTTTGCATGCCGTACACTTTTTCACTAGCCGCGCTTAAAATTCGATTCAATTTATTGTCACAAATATAGAAACCTATATTTACATAACCCGACAATCGTTTTACAATTTATACGAAATAATTCGTGCGGAATCTGGTAAGTGACATAATATGCGTGAAATTTATCTGTACGTAATCCTTTTTAAACCAATAACCCATAACTAAAACATTAATACACTCGCCTAAAACATATGCGAATACACGTGTTCGACAATCAATAGTCTGCTCATTACAAAAGCTCATTACCGTCTGAAACCCATCGAACCGCTTTCCTCATAATCGAGTTCCCAAGAATAAAGTTGCCATGTAAAATGTATTTCCCTTTAGCTCCGCTCCCAGAATTCCGCATTATCACATTTCGCGCGAGCACCGAATTGCGGCAAACCCGTAGAACATAATCGACATGAACGTCAACCCGGCGAGCATGCAAGGTTTTCCCTCAACCGTGCATGGCCAATGAATGCGCCCTGCAGATTGCAAAAACAGGTCGAAAACGGCACAATCGTTCGGTTCGGCATGCTAAAAAAAAAAAACACGATGGCCCACGAGGCTCGTAATGATAAACATTGGTGCGAAAGCGGAACGGCGTTGGCGCGTTCGTCGTGGGCTCTTATTACGTCGTCAACGCTTGCTCGCACGTAATCCGTCCCTTTTGTTCAACTCGCCCGGCGCGTGTTCGCCGCTGGAATAATTAAGACCCGCGTTAATTGAAATCCATAACAAGCTCGCAGCTCGCCTACCGCGGCGACCGGCAAAAAATTTCGCGCTCCTTTTTGTGTATCGGATCACTGCGCGGCGAGGGTTGACGGTGTTCATTATGCAGTGTCCTACCTCCTGCGTATTTCGAATAAATTGATCGGCAAAGTGCTCGCTCGAGGAGAAACGTCGTGACGACGGTGACTCGATTAATTTGTCGAGTGTGCAAGGGTTTATTATTTTTTCACGATAGAGGCACAGCGTTATCGGTGTGACGAAATTATGTCTTGATGTTACTAGTAGTTATTGTGGCAGCGTTGAATAATGATTCTTTATTCTGTATATAATTATTTGTAGAATATAGAGGTGGCATTCTATACCTCATTTTTCATGCTAACTTCTAAGGTTTTTGACATTAAACAGATGTATAATATTAACCTTAAGATAGATAGACGTTACGGTGGTTTTCTGCTTCTTCATTGTTTTCCCAAAGTAAACGCGTTCTCTGATCGTTCAACGTCACCCTGGCGAATTATAGATCAACGTCGCGATTAGCCTCTCGTAATACAGTCGTTACATACTACAGCATGTGGATAGCTATAGCGTCGGTTACTTAAACTATTATCGCTCCCTCGTCGACTCGTTCTGTCGTTTGTGTCCCCATTAAGATAGTTCGCTAAGGGAATAATATCCACGGGATCGGGAATACTCAAACGTTTACAAAAATGTACTTTCTAAAACAGGCGAGTGAGAGTTTAGAAGATTATGACAGTATTCGAATGAATATTCAAACCGATTCTAATTGAACGAACATCCCGATCGGTATGTCCAATTCTATATACGTAATTTTTGAACGAGTAATTTCACCAGTCAGCACGTGTACTGCACTCATTCGACGCTTAGAACATAATAACACGGATTGCCGTGAAGAAATAAATCGTACCAGATACCGCGATCAAATCGTATTAAACCGTTGATACCTAGAAAATTACTGGTCCGTGCAGCGAAATCTAATGTGGTCCGGCGACACTTATGGCACGAGAAATTCCACGTAGCTGACCGTAACGATGGACCCGGAATGAACGAGCGATCTCGTTACTCAGAAATTTCTCTCCCCCCTTCTCTCTCTTTCTACCTCTCTTTCTATCTCTGTCGAAATTCGGTCACGCCAGATTCGCTCGGCTTACCCAAAGAAAATCAAAATCCAGCCTCGTCGCGTTGACTCACACGAAAGCCCTGAATAATTTTAGCCTGACGTGTGGCATCGCGTCGCCTAAGAGTCTGTTGGATGGCTTGAGGGAGGCAAGCCTGCTCACAACACCGATCAAATTGCCTCGCCCGTTTTGTCAGGAAACGAAAAAAGGACAATTACCGGTGGCACTGAGTCAGACGACAAATCGGGCCGACTTACGACTCGATCTATCCTTTCGCATACTCACTCGTGAGAGGCATGTAGACTTGGAAAGTGCAATTTGCTACTTAGAAATTAGTTTCCTCACACCTGTAAGCCATCCGACTTAGATGTCCTTTATCCTACTGCGAACTCTGCTACACATTACGACATTTTCCACTTCGTGCTCATCGCGCTCGTGTAAGTTAATATAAAGTTTATGTCGTAATGTCTGTAAAATCGTATGCACTCCAACATACTTGACATAATTAATGTTTCCGTTCTTAGCGTTTCATGCTGTAACGCATTAAACGATAATTACAAACTCTGAGAACAACGAGAATTATTACGAGACGTTTCAAGTGTTCTGTACGACCGCTTTTTTAACCAAGTTTACTACTTAATGATCGTTAAAATAAAATTTATATTATACGCTTCGCGTGCATTAATCAATTTTCCGGAGTATCGGAAGTTGCTTACCCTATCATAATATTGTCAGATAGAAAGGCAAAAGCGAAAACACAGCTGAACTCGTACATTTCAAATTATCTACTCTGGATGACCGGAAGGTAAATTTATTTTCAGCCGAAAACTCTCTGTAGCTCTGTTATAAATTGTGTTATAAACTCATGTTGGAACGCGGCGGATAACACATTCGCGTCCAAGATCGTCGCTGACTTTGCGATAAAGCGATGAAGAAGAAGAAGAAGAGAAAGAACAACATACGGACTCCGTGTCATCGAACACGCACACCGGGACGTGATGGTATAAAGACAGCATAGACGTCACGGCGGTTGATTCACGCGAGAGCTCCGAACAGTTTTAGCGATCACTTCGAAGGTAAGAGGATTGGCAAACGAGTGGAACTAGTCATCGATGATGCCGCCCGTGCGTTCAATACGAAATAAGCGTGCCGCGATATTAACCACAGAGAGCCACTAACGACCGTGGCATTCAAAACGCTCCTCTACGAACAGAATATTACGTACCATTGAAATCGATGCGTCTGGAAAACTTTTAAACACACCGAAAAATCAGGAAAGCGCAGTGATACTCGGAAAAGGTTTAATAAAGCATGAATAACAAATTATCGTAAACGCTACTTGTTCGATATAATCAGTTATGGAATTAAGGTCACTATGAGCGTTGCTGACGATTAAATATAATGCGATATCGCTGCCGGTGGCGCGCACGATTGCATAATCTCGCTCGTTACTACTCTAAGACTTCTCGGAAAATTACGTCTTCCAAACAGGTGTAAACTGTCGTCATTAGTACATCAGAATGCTGTCACTGACACGATAGAGATACCAACTTAGAACGGTGGCCGGCGGAACTGTTACTCGGAATACAAGAATTGGAGACGCTAAACGAATCGGAGGCACGGTAAAAGTATTATTATCGTATAGCGACCGGCATCGTGTAATTGAGAACCGGATTGCGTCAGTTGGGAAAAACTTATATTAAATGTCATTCTATTCATAAGAATCGCTCCTACATTGTCAGGATAGTTTAGGGAACTGCAAGTAGGTTACCGGGAGATTCATGAACCGCATTCACAAACACAAGGACGGAGAAGGGCTTAGCAATGTGCCAAGAAGGTCACTAATATGCCGCAATATCATCTCTATGTTGGGATAAATTTCCATATCTATGCGAACAATGAGACTGGGAATGTCAATGCCACGCTATAAGCCCAACAAAGAAAAAGTCGCATAATTCGGTCATTATCAAGCGCAATACCAGAGACACGCGGGATGCAAGAAAAAAAATATCGTACAACAAAAAGACCAACGCATAAACCAGCCATATGCGACCGCCTCGAATATTACCCACCACGACACACCTTTTTTCAAACGATCTAAAACCGAGATCCACTTTGCGCCGCTGATTCATCGCTCGAGCCTTGACCAGCCTTTACGAATAGACGGATGGAAAGGGCTTGGCAAGGCGCAAGGAAAAAAAAAAAGCTGTTCTATATCGGCGCCGCAATTTTTCGAACGCGTCCCAAAATAAGAGCTGACCACGCCGCGCTTCGCATACCTACATACGTCTGGAGTCCACTATCAAAAACGTACGCCGTATAGCGTGCATCGAACATTCTCGTTGCTTCGACGCGTGCGAGTGCTCGAAAAAGAGTGGAGCTTCACATCGGCCAGTTGATTCATCGCGAGAGCCTTGAAGAGTGTACGCGGGCATCGTGGATGGGAAAGGGCTTGGCAACGTGCGAAACGAATCATCAATGATGGCGCAGCCTCGTTGGCTCGGGATGAAATTAGCGTACACCCGTGGGGATCGTGAAACGGCCAACGACGTCGTCGTCGCGACGACAACGACGACCACGGCGACGGCAGCTAGACGACGCTGTGCATCTATACACGCCCCAAAGGCACCTTAGACAGGTACGTTGCGACAGTCATTAGCACCAGCGGGCGTGCTATTAGTGTAGCCAGACTGCGCTCGACGCCTCTACACCCCGCTTGCTACACACTTGGCGGATTCTCGCGAGTCCGTCGAGTATCGCGCGGATGCAGTCGCGAGTGCAGCCGCGAAACGCTCGTCCGCGTGCGCGAATTGAACAATCATCGCGACGCACGCCGCGGCCGCTTTCCCGGCCACTCCGACGATTCGCGATCCGTCGGCACGCCGCTGTCTTGCATTCCGTTTTGTCATGAGCGAGCAGCTAATTGACCGGCAGACCAGCAGCGACGCTCACTGAGCACTCTTGTTATTGAGAATTGCCTGTCACGATTCGAACGTACCTCAATTGCCGATGTTGCTCTATTCCACCCCCCTTCCCTCACTCTTGTTACCTGATCGCCGCGCGCAGTCACGGCTGTCCGTTCCAATTTCGACGGCAGTTAATCAGCGGACTTAAAGTTTAACTTATTCACAGCCGCGAAATGAATTGCCGATAAAGCTCGCCATAGATTGACCGTCGCACAGATTGATTCGCCGAAATTTATTACCGCAACTTCATTCCCGCTGGCCAAACATATTGGAAGCGTAATTTATTTAGCGTCCGATGAGATCTGCGCAATTCTCGAGATCGAAGAATTTTGCGCGCACAGCCGGGCACCGTGCCGCGACCGGTGCTTCCTCGATCGTACGCACTCGGGAGATTTGCTTCGTCTCGCGTAACCATGCGTCACGCGTTCATTGTGTATCGTAACGTCTGTGAGACGAGTAGAGAGAGTGACGCTCGCTGGCAAAGATCTCGCTCGCATATGATCGTTCCGCTCGGCCGTTATGATTAATCTGCCGACGTTATTTTCGGTAACACGCCTTTCTCCCGCGCGGGATTCCTGTTTCGCGCGGCGTCGCTTGCACATTTTCGCCGCAGACAACGGTTATCTCGACACGTCCGCTGGCAGAAAGAGAGAGAACGAAAAAGAGTACAAATAGATACCCGCGCGGGCCCTTGAGCGGGACGAGCAATTACGAACCGTCAGCGAAAGTTCCCTCGGTGCGCGTGGATCCTCGTGACACTGTCCTCCGTTATCGTCAAAAACCCGCTGCCGGCTTTCTTTCTCATCGGAGAAGCGTCAGCCGAAGCAGCAGCCAGCCCCGACGAGAACGGCGACCGCGCGATTACGTCGCTACTAATTACTCTTTCGTTACGACCCGCTCGCGGGCTAATTCGTAATGACGAGCGCGGGTAGCATGGAGAAAAACAGACGAAAAAGGGAGAGTATGACGCGAGAAAGGGAAAAAAACATGTTGGTAGGCGCATTGTTCGGCCGTCGTTACTGGCAGGCGTTCGCAAAAGGAGAAAGAGAGAGAGAGAGAAAGAGAGAGAGACAGGGGCGGAGTGAATGACTAAAAGTGAAAGAACGAAAGAGGAAAAGTAGCAAACTAGCATGTCACGCGGGACAATGCACGCGCGGAGAGCGTCCCTCGGACCGAAACGAATTTAGCCCACGTCGATACTCGTGTCCTTTCCCTCCTTCGAGAGGGAACTGAAATCTGTCCCCCCCGAACCCCCTCCCGCGCGCCGCGCCACTCTTTTAACGATGCATTAAATCAGCCTCGCCGTTTCGCCCCGATTTCGTGCGCCTCTCCTCCGTCTCTCCGCTCGCTTTTTTCGTGCAACGTGCCGGCACAGCTGTGAATGACGTTGGACGAGGGGTGGTGCGGGGGTGAGGAGTAATGCGAGGGCATGAGAAATAAGAGGGAGAGAGAGGGGGTGTGGCTGCTGGTTGAATGCAGCCAGGTAGAACGACCAGGCGGTAAATTAAAAGCGGGTTTACGCGCGAATATCGATTCGAAGGCTTTAAAGCTCTTCGCTCCGCTGGCTCGGGAGGGTTGTAGGGGTGGGCAGGATGGCAAACGTCGTTCCCGGCAAGCCGCCCGGGGAGAGAAGAAAGGGCTTCGCCGTCGAGCTTGAAAAATGTGCTTGGCTAATCGTTCTCGTTCACGTTCGCTCGCGTGCCACGGCAACGAGTTACGGCGACAACGGCGACAACGACGACGGCGTGCGGCTAAAGTGTTACGTCCATTTTCCGCGGATCGGTAGCGTATAATGCGAGGGCTTGAATGGCGTTGGCCCTCCTTTATGACTGGCCGACGTAGCCGCTACGATAGGATGTGGTGTACGATCTGCAGAGCAGTGGTTGGCTGCGTTAAGGGACGTGTTCGGGGAAACAGTGGATAGAAGAATAGAGATCGCTGCGTCCATTATGATTTATGTCGGAGGCCGGGTAAAAGTAGAGTACGATGAGGCACATAATATCATATAAAGTTCCGGTGGCATGCATTCCGATAGTCACGAGACAGCGCTGCCGCGGCCGGCATGTTTTATTCATTGCGTACAATTCGATTACGTGCTCGTTATTACTTATTTTAAGCCAGCCCACCCGCCAGCGGCCGAATTGCTCAAGGGCTTGTTTCTGTCAACGCTCGAATCGATCGGCTCGCCTTCGTGCGCGGTACCGTATGATATTAAACACATAACACGACCTGTACGATGTTTACATGCTCCGTCGGCGGACTTCTCCGTTATTATGATCCGCTGTCACGATCATAGAACAAGTTCGAGTCAATACGGTCATCCGGTATCTAGCACGGCACGGCGGATTCAAATAAAAGCAGCGTCCCCGGCGAACATTCGACTAACAGGTAACTCGTGACCAAAGTTATAACGATGCACCCGCAGACGCGAGTCTAACGAGACTCGCATCGGTCGAGTGGAGCTCGCCGAACGCGACTCAATTTTCCGTACCTTCCAGCGTTCGAGCGCACCGCGAGAAGCTCTAGTTTCGCGTCACGCTGAATCTAGAGCACGGCTGCACGGGCGACGGGGTGGGAAAAAATGGAGACCAAGGGCCTTCTCTATCTACCGTTCGAGTGTCGGTCGCTGGCGATACCTTGGATCGTGTAAAAGGACGTGAGAATCCAATTTCACGAGACGCCGGATACCACGTACAACAGCTGTAACCCAGTTTCGATCGACGGCCATGCGTCCCGACGCTCCGCGCATCGCCTCGTGAATGGAGGATGTTACGCTCGAGCTTCACACTCTCGCGCCTTCTTTGTCTCACCTCACCTCCTCCTCTCTTTCCCTTCCGCCCCGTCTACACCTCGACGCACCGTTTGTCTTCTCGTCACTCCGAGCCTACCCCTCGCACCTTCCCCATTCCGCGGCCTCCTCGACACATCGGAATTTTACGCTAAGCGAACGCCGCCGCACGAGCCTGTTCTGAGTCCCAATTAACGCTGGCCAGCACGCCGCGTAATGAGCGTACATGGTAAAGGAGAGTGCATCATTCTCAATTGGCTCATTGGAACGGGTAATCAAAAATGTAACTCTATATTTAAGCGCGCTCGTTTTAATGAGTGTTTACTCCGCCGTTTGGCCCAAGTCTGAAATTCTGCGTAGAGCTTGTTTGTTCCATTGAGATGATTACTCGGTTCGCCGTGCGTGCACTGGCGATACCCTATTCCATTAATACTGAACGCACGATCCAAGTGTCGGATCCAATGTCAACATCTGAACCGTGCAGTTGGGTACCGAGCGATGTATATTGCTCGATAAAGCGAAACGGAGGACGTCAAAATGACACGTTATTATCTGTGATTGGATAAATCTGAAACGTGGAGAGAAATTAAATACGCATGGATGCTCTGTACTTCAAACGATGAGACGTCGCTGTTCAGATAGATGAACTGGTGTACTCATGCCTGAATTGCGGTGGTTACGTCGACTAAAAGTCTAACCTATCATCATTCACTCGCTTCCGTCGGAATGAAGTGGACAACTTGAAATAACGGTCATTAATTAACACCAATTTCTAACCGTCCTTATGAAGGGTAAATGTATCCGACGAATGGGGCAAAATGTTATGAGTACTATTAAGATAGCCAGCTCTTATAGAATCCGCTACTTTAACAATTGCCGTGAGCGCCAGTTACCATCAATTACCGCTTAAAGCTGCCTAGCAATACGATAGCATTAAGAAAAACACACACTGTAGACAGTATAGGCACAGAATGCAGTCAACATCATAATTGGAGTCAACTTGTCGCTCTTCGCCATTATTGTCGTTTACGTCGAATCATGCTCTAGTTTATTTTCCCATCATTTGCACCGATTAACGGCAACTCGAAAGGACAAATTATTCAGACGTATGATCTAAGAAACTTAGTAAGCCCGTGACACGAGAACTCGCCTTGACAAATGAAACCTTAAAACGATGAAGAAGTGATCTGGACAACGTCGGCTGTGTTTCATACCGTCAATTGGATTTGCTCAAATTCTACGGCACCGCAGTATCCGCGGGCGTGTGCCATCCGCGCGAACTAAGCACGCCGAATTGGAACAAACTTTAGAAATTAACTGCGGCCGCAAAAATAACGGCGCTACTTCCGAAGTAGCGCACCCGATACGTATACGTGCTCGCATTTATGTACAGGTGCATAGGTACATAGGCATCCACATATACGTCTACACTACGTTCACGTGAATACGTGGCATAGACGTACGTCAGGTGACTGTAACGATACCGATAAAGAGAACGAAAGTAGATCTGTGCTACGTTCCGCCGTGGAAAAACTTGGAAGTAACCGACGTCATCGGAATATAGCACACGTCGCAGAATTCGGGCAGAGAAAAGTTCTGCCCGCATACTCGAAGTGGATTAACTCACCGCCCCTGACTCGGCACCTCGAATATGGTACTCGAGTGACGGACCCCAACCGCGGAAGCTTGCGGGAATTTCGGGAGAAAGACGACAAATAGACGTTCTGAACCCGATTCGGCCGTACTCGTCGCGCGGGCCGACGGTTATCGGAAATACAGTGATCCAGAGAGCTTTCGAGGATCGAACGGTCCTCGCTGCCCGCCGAACACTCTCGAGCGCGAGTGAAATATACGGCGAGAGACGATTCTTTCCCTCCTCGCTCATACCGACCACGCCGAGCATCGCGACAAGTCTGTGGCGATGCTTCCCGCAGGCTGGCCATAAAATTTGAATAAAGCTATTCGTAAATTGTGCCGAGCCTTTCAGTCTCGCCCTGAACGAGGCAGGCGATCCTCGTCCTTCGTTCCTATAGGTCAGAGCTGGAAAACGACACCGCGCCCTACCCTGCCTGCTCCCTCAGCCAGACCAGCACCGACGATAAAGACGAGAACGTGAAAACGGAATTGAAAAAGAGTAGCCGCGGAAGATAAAGAAGAATAGTCTAGGAGAACGTTAGGTAACGGTAGAGAAAGTGGAAAGGAGACTCGCGGATCCAGGAATAATGATGCAGATTGCGAAAGAGCCGGAGAAGGTGGAAAAATATTGAGGGATAAAAGCGATAAGATAAACGACGATAGAGGAAGAAGGAGAGGGCCTAGGGAGATGGAAGAAGGGTACCTCGGGGAGCGTGGCCTGAGAATTGGATTCGATATTCTCTCGGGGGGGGAGGGACGCGGGACGAATGGCGGAGTGAAGGAACTGGAAGCAGGAAGAAAGTGGAAAGCGAGGGAGGAAAATGAGGAGAGAGAAGCGGATAAGGACAGATAGGCGAACGGACGGAGGGAGAGTAAACGAGAGGGAGGGTAGAAACGCGCCCCTAGGGTGGAACACGCACTGCGTAGAAACCACCCCTCTACTCCGGCCGACGCCGTGTCTGGTTCCACGAACGAGAACTGGGTCACCGGCCACGTACGATACTCGTGCAAGCTCGTGGGGGCGAGCTCGCCATGTGTATGCCCCACTGGCCGTGTATATGCCCGTCGACCGTGCCACTGTGTGCGCGTTTCAGCAAATTTCGCCCTTTGACACATCTCGAACGCGGTGCCAATTCGGCGTAACTCGATGAAGGTGCGAGTGGCGCGCGCGCGGATCTAGCTGCAACGAGGGTTGGCCTAACCAAATTTTATGACAAAAATGTCACGATCCCGTTTCCATGTATTCCTAACCCTACCCTTCCTGCCCCCTGTCACATTCTGTCTCTCTCTCTCTCTCTCTCTCTCTCTCTCTCTCTCTCTCTCTCTCTCTCGCGCGTACGGCCGCGCATCAAATATTTACCCGTCCATTATTTTTCCCGTGTTTCCGATAGTCAACGAACCCTTCAACGCCGACGAGTCGTATCAAGGGAAAAATTCATTTTCCGCGTCAGCTTTCGTTTGCTCGCAAATTTCCGGAACAATCGAATTCGAAACGCGAGCGCGTACCGCTGCCTACGCGCGGTCGCGAATTTTTAACCTACCACTCGATTAATTTCGGCCCGGGAACTCGCTAATCGGTCTCTCGCGCGGTGGCGTGACACTTAAGTCATACTAATTTCGCGTCAGACAGGTCACTGATATCGTGCCACGTTCCAGTTAACGATAACATTATCGCACCCGCCTCGAACCTCGAAATACAAAAAGAAAGTGCTTCAACGAAAATGTAAGGAGCAAAACGTTAGATGTCTCGGGCGACAAGAGCGACACGGGCTCTCGGGCCGCTGATACGTTTGCGACACTTCAATTTTTACCGCTCCCGGCGCGGCGGAAGATTAATCTCCTTTGAGAGAAATGAATAATTTCGCGAAGAATGAATCGTGCAAGATTAAAAGGGGCCCCGGGTAATATTCCCGCGCATAATTGGCTCGCCCGCGGCAGCGGCTGGGCGTACGGTGGGTATGGTGATGACGTCAAAGTACGTTTTTCCAACGATAAGAATTGATGCCGCCCCGCGCCCTGCTAAGTACGATTATTAATCAGGAGGAGGATATTTCGACGACGCGCGTCGACCGTATTTCTACGCCCGGCAAGCATCGACACTCCGACGTTCGCGAATTTATCTGCCAGGGAAATAACGGCCGCGCCGCGAAGAATGGCCGGACTATTTTATATCGTTCCCGCGAGAATAAGGGGAAAACAATGTGCCGCCAGCCGTTTCTCCTACTGACAACCTGCCACAGACGTATCGACGCTCTCCGCGAGCCGCGCCATTGCGCGACGCGTTCGCGATTATTTAATGCCAGCCGCTCGACTACGAGCGCAAAAGAACTGTTCCACGGTTTCCATCAATAACGAAAACGACGTTCTAATCGCGCGGAGCGATCCTTACGTAATCGACCTTCAACTTCGACCGCGTTAATCTGCGTGGAATTTTGTCCACGCGCGGAGAGTGCCGTCGATCGGAAGTTTACGTCTGCCTTTGACATTGCTTGGTAAACTCGGGAACGACGCGGCGTGAGTAACGCGAGGGACGGCTTACTCGCGCTGAAAAGTTCGAACGTGACCGGTGGAGCGGCACGATTCGACGCGAAATTATTGGCGCTAAATGAAGTTCCCGCGAAGTGCGTGGATATGCGTCGTTAGGTGGGAACGAGAAAGTTTCTCGGCTCGTTTCAGGTAAACACAGTGTTCATGATCTTGGTCTAGCGCGGAACACTCTCAGCGGGTCTTTCATTAAATCATAATGCGCGTGTAATACACGAACGATAAGGAACGGGCACGTGCTACGAGCTAAACGTTTCGATATTGTCATAAATTCAGTACGGTTGGAGGTAGAATGTGCATTCTCTACGGGCAGGTATACATTAAATTGTTCGGAGCCTGCGAAATAGGATACATCGATAACCCTGGGAGCGCTATTGGCGCAACAAATTCGTCTAACAATAAGTACGAAGTATCGAACTAAGAAATGTCAGAAAGTGTGCCAAACTGTCCGCCATCTTGAAGCGTCAAAAGCCACGATATAGGCGAAAATAAGAGGATGCAAATTTCAATCGATATTCCTTTCCGCCGTGGCATTAACCTCAGAAATTTGTCTTTCCGCTCGCACGCACTCAAATTGAAGCGACGCAAACACAGTAATACTCTTTCACTCGGTAGATATATTGCGTATTGACACTAATTGCCGATCGAATCGCTATTGCAATTTTGCCTCGTAAGCGAAAGCTATATACGAAAGCTTTCTCGATTGTACCAATGGATTACCGTTGTCGATCGCATAAGATCGCTTAATACTATCAAATGTTCATCGAACAGGAACACACAAATGCCAAGAGAAAGCGGATAACTCGCGCGAGAATTGCTACAAATCACAGTGCACAGACGATTCGATTAACAGTTTAACGATGCCCATTAATCTTCATCGAATGTTCAACAGGACATTACACGCTGTTCCAACGCCACTGTGATGCGGACAACGACTGACAAAAAATGTCTCGATTGTCCCAACACGACCAAGCGTAACGTAAATTCGACGCGAAACGTCGCGCGACGTTTCGTCTGCTTTGTCAAAATGGACACAAAGGGACGAAAGAGACACAATACCAAACAGAGTAGTCTATCTGTCGAGAAACTCGATCGACTCTTCAAACTCGTGAAGAGAACTCGACAAGTGGTTTGACGAAGAAAGAGAAGGCGACAGGGGAAAATAAAGAATCGATAGCGAGAATATCTACGTCGTGAAGATGATGGAAAACCTAGAAAAGAAAGAGGTCGCAGGAACTTCCGGTAAATTTGACGCGTCGAAATAGTCCGTGGAAAAACAAGTGCGCGCGTACGGTAGGAAAGCTAAAAACGATTACCGTGCAAATCATCGCAAAAGACCGTGAACATGAAAGAGGTAACGAGAAACGTAGAAACTTTTCCGCGAGTTCCTCGGCGGAGCGGAGCAAAGCAAGCAGAGAAGCGGGACGAGGCTCGAGACAGAAGCGTCGAAAGACGCAGGCGTATAAGTAGAAAACGCAGGCACGAGCGCGGACGCGCGCTCCAATGAACGGGCACCACGAAGTGGACGATAACGGAGCGCGCAGGAAAGTGGTAGGAAAAATTTGAATGGGAGCAGAGAGAGAGAGAGAGAGAGAGAGAGAGAGAGAAAAGAGAATGATGGGTAAGGACTCACCAGAATGCGTCCAGTGGTGGTTTGCCCGGAAATCAGCTCGCCGGCCCAGTCCTTGGCCTCGGTCATAAAAGTCCCCTCGAACTCCTTGCTCTGGCGGGAGTTCTTCTGCTCCTTCTGCTTCGGGTCATTTGGGGAGAACTCGGGCTCCTTGCGACAGCAGAGGAAGGCGAACGCACGCCAGAGGAGGACGATCAGCAGCCCGGCGAGGAAGGTGAACACGCTCGACAGCAGGAAGCACCACCATTTTCGGTCCTTGAGACAGTCGTCTACCGGGGGCTGCTCGGTCGTCTCTTCGGTCGTCATCCCGGCGGATCTCTGCTGCCCCCGGGCCACACATTCACCGGCGGCTATCACCAGCTGCAGCTGCTGCTACTACGTCCAGTGGGGCGCACTTTATGCGCTTCATAATTTCGTGCCACCGTGTGGTGCACGCCGCGACGCTGTCCGGCTGGGCGCCTCGGCGTCGTCGTTTGCGGCGGCCCACGAGCAAGCGCGACAACACCGCGGACCACCGACGTCAACTTCAACTTCAACTTCAACTTCAACTTCAACTCCAATTTCCTCGCCTGCCCTCGCCGCTCCGCTCTCCAACCGGGCTCACACTAAACTCCGCGATGCCGCCCGTTGGCCCGCGTCCGTACGTCACGTCGATAACGCGAGCACACGGCAGGAAAGAGCCGTCGACTCTCGTCCGCACGGCCAATGTTCCTCGCACGCCGTACCGCCAACGCCGTTCGTGAGCCTGCTGAAGGTTCGCGCGATCGTGCGCCTTAATCCACGACGCTCGTTCACAAGCGACCCGCTCCCGACTCACTCACGGATTCGATTCGATTCGATTTGATTCGCCTCGCTCCCACGAAAGCTCACGGCGTCCCTCACTTCCTTCCCTTCCCAGCCGCTTTCACCACTCTACTACTCTCGGCCTCGTTACGCGCGCGTCCTTTCCGCAGCGCGTCTCTCTTCCGTCTTCCTTCGGCGTCCTCTACGTTTTCTCTACCTCTCCCCCCTCCCTCCGACCGCCGACCGACGTCTCTCTCACGCACGACTACTCTCGATCCCCTCCTCCCCCGCCCCTCCCCCTCACCCTCCCCCTCCCCGACCCCGTCCCCCGAGCCACCGACCCACCTACCCTTCGCGGATCACCCTTATCTCTCGATTCTTTCTATCCTACCCCCGACTCTCACTCTCTCTCTCTCTCTCCCCTTCGCTCCCTGTCTTTCTCCCAACAACCCAACTCCCAACTCTCTCCTCCGTCGACCTAATGCCTTTCACCCAATCACTTTCCTTTGCCGCGCGGGGATCCTCTTTTTCCACCCTTTGTTTCCTCACTGCGTGTGGTATTCTCTGCGTGCACGTCCCGTCTCTCTCCGTATATATGTATTTACAATATGTACGTCCTCCCTCGTTCCTCTTCCTCGCCACTCACTTCCACACACTTTCCCGTGGCAACCGCGTCGATCCTCGGATATCCGACGTCCTTGACGCGCACACGTCCCCGATCCACGTCGCTCTTCGCTTCGCCTCGCCTCCTTCTCCACCACCACCACCTTCCCCGCTTACGCCTCCTCACCTCCCACTGATTCTCTCTCGTCCTTACCGTTCCGTGGCAATCCACAGTGATTCTCACTCTAGGATCAAAACTCCCGAATCGCGTGGAGCGCGATGGCGTTGAGCGCGACCAGCGAAAGAATCGTCAGATTCTGCCAACAGATTCTGCCTTCCCGCAGACTCCACTCGCGAACTCCGTAACTGCTGGCCACGATCGGTCGCGAACGCTTCTCCCGCAGATCCCTGTGAGGTACACTCGCCGGAGGCTCTCGTCGCAGAGATCCGCCGTGGCACTTCCCGTCCACCTGCCCCGTGAGCTGCTGTCGTGAACTCCTGCCGCAGACCCTCGTCATGGATTTCTGCGAAGGACAGTTGTCGCGGACTACTCCCCTCGATATTTTCGTCGGAGCACCGCTCGCGCGATAATGATCACGGCACCATGAACGTCCCTACGTCAGAGTGCGGAAGCTCGATGACGAGCCACTGCTGCACGAGAATCCGTGGAAAGTTCCCGGAGAAAGCTCGCCCGTCGCAGCCTCCCTTCGCAGACCTTCTCTCCCACGAAGCCCCGTCTCACTGGGTCCACTCGAAGATTCGTATCGTCCCGAGGTCGCACTAGCAAGATGATCGCGATGACGAAGATTCGTTCGCGGAATCCCGAAGAGTCTTGGCAGAACCTCCTCCCGAAGACTCGCCGCGAATACTCCTTCGCGAGACTCTCGTCACTCTCGCGCCACGTTCGGCGGCAGCTACTTGCCGCCGCCGTCGATGTTCGCAGGTAGTTCCGGTTCTCGAAAAAAGAGGGGCGACCAGGAGGTTACTCGGGGTGGTCGGTCGCGGCGGTGCGGAGGCAACAACGTAAAACAACGGAAAGAGGGGGGTGTAACGAGGTGAGAGGCTAAGGGGGTAGGAAAAACAATCCACTGTCACCACTGACGCGCGTGTATGTGCGTGCGTTTTCACGTACATGCAACGATACCGTATAACAGTCCGTGCGCGACCGTGTGCGTATGCATAATCTGCGAATTTTTATCTATATATATATATATATATATATATGCACTAGTATGAATGTAACTTAAATACATGTATATATATATATATATATATTCTCTTTCTAAGTATATACATATACGAACATGTGGGATCGTGCGTATATGCGTATATATATATATATTCGTACGTATATGTACCGTATCAACACCGTAACCGCGACGACTACCGTGCGCGAGGAAACGCGCCTCGCAAAAAGCTCTCGGCCGAGATTACAACGCGAGGACCCTCTCTATTTCTCTCTCTCTCTCCCTCTCTCTCTCTTTCTCTCTCTTTCTCTCCCTCTCCCTCGCTTCTCTATCTCTCCTTCTCCCTCTCCCGATGTCTGTCCGTATTAATCGTAACGTCCCCGCTGGCTGGCTGCGGCGCGTGGCCTAGCCTCTCGCGTTTTTCTCCCGTCTCTCTCTCTATGGCTCCTTAACCTATTCGACTGCACACCACCGACGACGACGACGACGACGACGGCGACGACGACGACGAGGACGACCGAGTGTCCCGACGACCATACCACTACTCCGCAGCAATCAATACGCAACAATGGACCGGGACCAATAAGCTCGGAGCTTTTCCTGACGTAGACGCACCCTCTCTCGCCACGGCCTACCCCCCACCAGCTCCACGCGGCCGCGCTCATTGAAAAGCTCGGCGCCAGGCGTCGCCACCGATGACCCAGCGTGGATACGTCTGCGCGTTGGCGGATGTAACCACTGGCGCGCGCGACGCTGGCGCTGCGACGCCGGGGGGAGAGGGACGCGTACGGTGATTGAACCGTGAGTTCGAGGCGCCATTGGCGTGGATACGGGGGTGCACTGAGGTAGATTAGTTAACTGCCCCAGTGGCCGAATTCGAATGGACTAATAACGATAAGGGAGCATTAAAGCATACCTCACCTTTACCGCACTGGGCTTTGTTCCGCGTTATTAAGTTAGGGCGGGACACCCTTACGTCTCTGCACCTCGCCTAGGCTTTGCTCGCTGCTGCTGCTGCTGCTGCTGTCTCTTTCATTACTCGGGAATGCCGATCTGAAACATTTAGTATACTTTAAAGAGGCAGTTCTGCGAACGATTACTACAGAGATGTCTATGTGAAGTAGCGCAGGACCGGGACGCATATTTGAGGGTTACCGGAATTATGGCATACGAGTTGGGATTACTGTTACGTTGCTTGGGAAAAAGTTAATAATGGGCGTGATATTCGAGAAAATTGTGAAATGGTAGACTGTGTTTGAGAAGAGCTAATAGTATACGTTTATGCAGTTTGGCGATAGTGTTGTGGCGGAATAATGTTAATTTCATTCATTTTATCCTTTCCGTAACTGTCGTTCTTAATATAGATAGTCTACGATAGCCTATATCTAAAATATCGAATCACGTCGTCTCTATGAAAATTGTACTTTAATAGATTGCATGCATTATAGAATGAAGAAGACCGTTGCATAATACTACCATGATAACAGTAGTCATACTGTAATCAAAGAATTGAATATTTCAAATACATAATGAGCGAAAAAAGGTACTTAACCTCATAATCAACTCCACATTCTCAAAGTATACCACATGATTGTATACGCATCACAAACTCGAGAAATTCTTAATATAACTTATAAATAATCAAAATATCTCAGAAACCAAGAAGTAACCTTGTGCGATATTCCAAATTATGAAACATCCGAACTGAACAATTAAAACTACTGACTGCATGGTATCAATGCAGGCAAATTTTATGACTATCGTTCAATCGTCAGCATCCCGTGCCAGAATTCATCGGTTTGTTTGAACAACACTTTTTAATTACCGTAATTATGTTCTTCATGAACGACATTCTCACATGAATTCATACCGGTTTCGGGTAACCCACACACGAATAATCCATATTTGATTAATCGGAGGTCTCCTTCAATTACGTACACAAGCACACCATTATCTTGGTTCCGTTTACCTGGCAAAATTCAACAACCGTTCACTGGAACCGAATATGTGGCGCCGCTTGGTGTAAAGAGTGTGAACTAACAGATTCAAGAAATGCAAAATCGGTACTTATGCTATATATTCCAAATGAGCAAATACAGTAAGTTCCTCAGTAATGATCTTTCTACATAAATACTTGCACATCATCCAAGCGTGCATTCCAAATTAGTATGAAAATGTTGTAAGTTTGCAATGATACAACATCATTGATTAAATACTTAGAGATCTATCGTAATTCTACACGATTTAGATGACATAAACGCTTCTGATCTTTTTATGTAAAAGTACATTATTTGGCATAGAAAAGATTTGCAAACTAAAATTCTAGAACCCACTGTACGTTTTTTTATTTAAACAATAACAATAACATACATATACTTGATTCGGCCACCACGCACTACGAGTCTTTCTAACGTTGAATCAATGAATGAAATAAATATTTACCCGCTTTAGAAATATCTTGGGATTGTTCGTTGAAAGTGTGGCATAGCTGGGTTAGAAACGTTCTCTGCATTTAAAGTCACGTTGCCATTGTCGAGACAAAAAAACTCTGTGCGACAGGTGCATGCATGTGTACATGCACAGGACAGCGCCATTTTGCACGGCAAAAAGTTAGTCAATTGAGAGTGAAGTGGTGTACTGTCCCGAAGGAGGCAATGTCGGAAGAAAAAATTGAAAGGTATTAGTTTAACTCGCTAAACAAAATAGAAGGGAGCCTATTTTACCTTTACAATGCATGCAACAATATACACATTACTTGGCGTCACGTATCTGGCTTCCTACGGTATAGATATTTGAGGTTATGTGCTAATGTTATTATCTGTCTAAGTTTATGAAATTACATGTTAATTGCATTTTTCTAGCCCAACCGATAAGGTAGACGGTGTCCTAAATGAATCAGCTGAGGATAAGGTCAAAGTGAAAGCCGATGAAAAGAATAAACAAAAGATTAAAGACGGAGAAAGCAATGACAAATCGAACGGTCGAAGTAACAATAATGAAACGACAAATTGTTATTGGTATGAATATCATCTTCATTTTACAATAGGCACATACAGGTGTATTCAGTAATGCATTTAACTTAACATCGATATTTATTATTCCAGTGGGAAGGAAAGAAATCTTAACATTGCAGAGCTGTTGTGCGCAAGCTGCTCAAGATGGTTTCATGAATCTTGCATTGGATACCAGTTGGGAAAGTTGGTACCTTTCATGATGAATTACATATTTATGTGCAAAAATTGCTCACCTACGGGATTAGAGAGTTTTAAAAAAAACCAAGCACGTAAGATTCACATTTCATTAGTAGTTGCTCTCAATAGTATTATGACAATATAACATATTTGACAAATTCATTGTAGCATTTCCCCAAATGTGTGTTACGGCAATTGCAAACTTGTTACAAATATGTCAGAAAGACAGTGATCACAGAGTACTATTTCACAAGGATAAAGACATAATTCCATTCATTGAATGTCACTGGGAAAGTATGACAACAATGCCTCGTAGGGTTACACAATCCTGGCATGCCACTGTAAGTCACGATTTATATCCAAGAATATAATCTTGCTCTTAAATGGTTATGATGTCAAATTCATATATCCCCTCAAATTGTATCAACTGTCATAAATAACAATTGCATGTATATATTAAACAAATGAAGGCTGTGTTGCATTTTCTTTTGGTGAATAGCTAAACATTCATAACAGAACTTAAATAAAATATGGTTAACTTAAGCAACCTGATATAAATGTGGCAGTTGGAAAGTAATGAGAAAATACTTAACCCAGATACACAGAGCACTGCTGAAAGATGTTGGAACATTGTTTACCATGGATGAAAGTAGTCCAGATGGCCAGTTATTTGGACTTTTGAGTCCAGATCTTGTGACAATTAAACCAAATTATGAAGCCATGATTAAAGGAGGTCATTTGAAAGTAACTGAAATGGGTGTTCAACATGTTGGTATGTATCTGTTACAATATCATATACTTATATTGCTTACTATGGGATTAAAATCTATTTTTACAATAATAATTACAATAAATAAATTAAGCCACCCTCTATAGGCGTTCAACATACATAAGTAAGTGGTATTGCAAATAAACGAAATTGCAATGATAATATTTCGCTCAATTTATTTCATGGCATTTCAGCACGAGGTCGTTAACAAAAATTATTCATTAGTACAAATTCTCTTTCATTTATTCATAATACTTCTATTCCTAATTTAAATACAGAAGTTCGCAGCGTAAAAACTCATATTATCGTCTGGTCACTTACAATACAGATACAAATACAAACCACTTATGTGTTATCTTATCAATTAAATAATCCCTACTTCTATATCATGTAACAACTTTAATCACACAGTAATGTGCAAATCAAATAGTCTACTCCTCTTCATATACTCAAACTTCTTTTGATGTAAAATGTGCCTGTTCACTTCAATCAATTATCTAATGTGTAAATAATTGTGTGTTAACAATCAAACATTTATTACTAGTAGATCGTGTTGTGCATTTCTTTAATATAGTCATACGAATAGGCATCGTAATTGCATATACACTAACATAATATAACAAGTGATCTTGCTAAGTGTTCGTGTCGTTATGGAATACATAGTGCCTCTCAGCGGAGGACTCCGTGGCCGTAATGCAAAGCGTAAATTTCCTGGAGAAGGAGCAGGAACGGGACCTGGCAAGAAAGGCCGTGGATCAGATATGGCAGCGCCAAAGTTACCCGCACACGGCTATCCTCTTGAGCATCCATTTAATAAAGATGGATACAGATACATACTTGCAGAACCAGATCCTCATGCACCGTTTAGACAGGTGAAAAATTATAAACCAAATTCCCTACTTCGTTATCGGAATTTTTCGAAAAACACGGATCGCACCCTACCCGTCGTTGGACCTTCAGTTTTAAGATTGTTTTCCGATAGGAATTCGACGAAAGCAGCGACTGGGCAGGAAAACCCATTCCTGGTTGGCTATATAGGGCTTTAAGTCCAAGCACTGTTTTACTGGCATTACATGATCGTGCCCCGCAGCTCAGAGTTTCCGAAGATAGATTAGCAGTCACTGGTGAAAAGGGATATTGTATGGTCAGAGCAACTCACAGTATGTCAAGCACTGTTATTTCTACTGGATTCAACAATTTACGAGTACAAATAAATATTTGCCTTTGTGATATTCAACGAGGATTTATGGTGTAGCAATGTTGTTACAGATGTTAGCAGGGGGACCTGGTACTGGGAAGCGACAATAGAAGAAATGCCTGAAGGATCTGCTACGAGACTCGGGTGGGGACAAGAATACGCTAATTTGCAAGCTCCGTTAGGTTACGATAAATTCGGATACTCCTGGAGATCTAGGTGCGTCTACAATCGCTCCACTTTTGCGTAATAGTCTTTAATGAGTACAACAATGGCACGTTAATAGGAAAGGGACGCGATTTCACGAAAGTCGAGGAAAGCATTATAATAATGGATACGGTGAGGGAGATACATTAGGATTTCTTATCATGCTGCCCGATACACACGATGCGTCACACATTCCGAATACATACAAGGACAGAGTAAATACATCAAACATTTTTGAACGCTACTTTATTTCCATAAAAATGGATGAGATGTTAAATATAACGTACTATATAGCCTCTAGTGAAATTCAAAAGTCATCTATACTACGAAGAAAAGGACCAAGTACCCGAGGCACTTAAAGCCTTAAAACCGGCGCCAGGAAGTAAAATAGTTTTTTTCAAAAATGGAGTGACTCAAGGGGAAGCTTTTATAGACATTAACCGAGGAGCGTACTTTCCGACAGTCTCAATTCATAAAAGTGCAACAGTGTCCGTAAATTTTGGACCGAACTTCAAATTTGCACCAAACAACTTGACGTTCAGAGGGGTGAGTACGAACGTGAAAACTATTCGGCACTTCAATTTGTTCTTTTATTTCTCGTCCCTTGTAATCAGTTTGTATGCACGCCTTGCAGATGCACGATAAAGCCGAGGAAGCCATAGCAGAACAATCTATGGCAGATATTCTTTATCTCACTGAAAACGAGGGGAAACTTAGACTGGACACGTTTTCCTTATGACATTAGTGCAACTTTTTCTTTGATCGTATCTTTTATTTTAAGACTTGGTTGCACTTACATGATATAATTTACAATGTCACGGATTTTTAAAAATTTGCAGATTCTTCGACACACTGAATTTCGTTGTACGAAGTATGTTGTGTTTCTTAACATTCGATGATGTTTGAATGCGGGAAGGATCTGAGAGTATCAAATGTCACGGAAGACGTACATTATATCGCTGTAAAATGTACAAATGATATCTACTTACTGCATTTTGTGCAATCACTTTCCAAAGCCACCCATACAGTTAGGACTTGGAGACACAGTTTTGTTGCTCCCTTCCCACTGGTCAGGTGTTTTTGCCTTTAAAATAAAATTAATTGAAACAGTGGAGAGAGATTTTATACTAGACTGCTCGCGGATTTCGTACTTATTGCCAAAAATGACACTCACTACTATAGATAAAGCATGAACTCCACCTTGCAATTCTGCTTGCAGTACCGTGTTTATCATCTGATGACGCTATATAAAGTAAAACGGATATGTATTTTATAAACAGTGGTAGATAGTGTGATAAACTGTTCAGTCATGTCTTTGCATTTGTGATAAAAAAGTATGATAGGCTCCACTGTATAAAATGTACACAACACTTACCTTGATAAGAGGTTGGTCATTAAAATGATCTGAAACTACAACCACTTTAAAGTGTGTTTCTGCTCCTTTAGGAACATTGTGCATGTACGACTCATTTATAACATCAACATACTTCGGTGATAGCGAATTTTCTAACTTCTTCCTTATTGTGGATTCTATAGGTTTATTTTCTATTGCAGTACTCATTGTTCGTAAAAGTTTGTATGTGTAACTAAAACCTGTAAGGAAGCATACTCATATTGGATATTAGTCAACATCATAAATTATTTGTAATATAAGAATGAGCACTGTTCAGTTTGTGTAAGCAATACATTGTATGCATATCAAACGTTATTGAACCCATCACAATAACAAATGGATTTCTTCCGAGTTGTAATAAAAGAAAACAATTTAGCATCTATCATAACCTATTGCATTAATGAATAATTTGTTTTTTGCCGTTATTTCAGCATATATTAATATGACATGTCGGCTATAATTTTAATAGACGCAAGGAAGCAAGTACGTTTTGGACTGATCTTATACTTTTCTTTCGTGTACGACACAAAAATCTTCAATTAATAAACCTAATTCTTAACCTCAAATGTATTGAAACTGCAGATACGAATGAATGTGCTTCGACTGTGGTATGAAACAATCACTCACTTTGCGTTATGATTTTTCTTGTTTCATACATCTATGTTGTTTTGATATTCTCGCAAGCCCAATATAAGCAAAAAATTCCAAGGGAAGCAAAAATACGTCGTAAATAATATTTTTCCACAAGCACCATCTACTTCTGTTAGAACGATTGGAAAGATGCTCTCCACACACGTCCATAAAGTTAGCAGACAACTTTCATATTTCTCCGTTTTTTTTATATTAATGTTTTACGAATAGTTTACGCACATCATTTCAGAGTTTACGAAATCATAGTTTACTTGTAATTAACTATGTTGTGACTTTCTGCATGAAGTAATGTTGCATTGATTACAATTTTTTTTCTTACCACACCTTCACTGAATTTAAAAGTGTGCAGAAATGCTTTGATTATTGCTATATAACTTGCTGCTCCCATGTTATCAAGCAGTTATATTACCTGTTTGATGGGTTAATTTAACCATTCTGTAACGTTGATCCAACTCTTGCAGCAAAGTTGGAACTGCAGCAAGGGGTCCTCATACTTACCTTAGTGTGCCTTAGTTTCCTTTGATGAAATACTAATAATATGCGCGAACGTAAATCAAGTGGACAGAATACCTATAAGGTAACTAGTATACTGACCTTTATAATTAATAACGTGATCGTGGGTTTGTCTCAGTATCGAAAACTTACATCTTTTGGGAATTGTGTGTATCTTGTTGATTTCACAATACTTTTGAATTTACCGCCACTATTTAATACTTCCGATACGGTGGCGCCAGGCATAACGGAGAAATGCTCAAACTAATCATCGACACCCGTCGGTAAAACAGAATGCAGTTTTCTAGAATACCGACTGGTGTCTATTGATCAGTTTGAGCGTTTCTCCGTTATGCCTGGCGCCACCGTATCGAAAATATTAAATAGTGGCGGGAAATTCAAAATCGTTATGAAATCAACAGAGTACACGCTAACTGTACGGAGATCTTCGCACAGGTCAGGTATTGAATAATCTACTTTATATCTGATGTTCGTGGAAAATGTTCGCGAAAAAATAGTGACATAGAATATTGCAAAATTATTCTTTTTGGATACTATAGGAGTGTCGTAAATCTACGTATGTAACAATTACATTTAGTCGGTACTACATTTTCAATGTTGAAGGAGAAGAAGCAACGACATGATATGTTTTTCATTTGAATACTTTATTTGATATTGTAATCAGATAGATACTCAGGAGGAAAACTTCAAGCTGCGCCGGAATTTTCATAGTGTTTACAATTTTTCTCTGGCGGTATTATCAAGTGACTAGGGGTTGGGTGGGCGCACAGCCCCATCCCAATTTCTTCTTTACAAGACGTTTTATTATTTTACACAGATATGTAGGCACATCGTCGTCATTATCGTCGATTTCTTAGGATATCCTCTTGTCGCGCTAAGACATTATGCCTTCGCATTGGTTCAGAAAACAAACGATATCACTGTATTTACACTCTACAAATACTATTTAAACAGAGTTTACAAACGTTGAATTGCGGAGGAACGTCGTGGTCGAAAGGTTTTTCGTTCAATGTTTTCGTCTTACGCTGCTTCTCGCAAACAATTATTTGCTATATCTTTTTTTCACATTTTCTCGATTTTTGCATTCGTCTGGTCCCCCCGCTCCATAAATTAATAATATTATATCGCAGTTGCGCAAAAGAAGCCACGGTGTGCAAGGTATAACGCTTTTTAACGTAGAAACGGGTAGCTTGGCTGTCGACGCAATGCCACGCAATTACGAAGAAAACGTCGAACGGTGCTAAGACTCTCGCATCAAGATGTTATTGACGATCGAACGTTCTATCGACATCCACGTGACGTGCGCCAGCGCGCAAGGAATAGGTACTGCTTAATACAACAATACAACTAAAATACCGTGTTAGCATGTAGTATGGACTCAATATGAGTCGTCGTATAACGTTAATAATCATAAATTGGCCTAGTTTTGCAACTCACTACACGAAACGCTACGTTATTTCTCCACGTTCAGGGCGTGTTTAAACAAGAATCCTGGGTAGAGCGCAGCTTGGAATTCGTATTATTCTGTTTTCCGGGATCCATACTCTCTCATGCATCCTTGGAGCGCGTCATCGATCTTTCGAAAGTGCGTCTCAAGGAAAAATCTCGATATTGGCTCCCGTCTCAACAGTCGGCCATTTATAAGAATTAAAAATCGTTCACTTTCGTTGCTTTATACACCTATTTACATAGACGACGGAGCTGCCGGTAAAGTAAAGAGTAGAAACGAAGTAGATAGAAAAAAAAGAACAGAAATTTAAGAAAGGAGTAAGACTAACATTGGACAAATAAACAACTAGTAGACAGATACGTTAACGGCGTGCTCCCGGCCGTCGTACATTTTCAGGTATACATTAATACTAGTGATTTCAAGAGTGATTTCCCCTACTATTCGTGTAAAAACGTACACAAAAGCTACGAGGTAACTCGTGTTGTCGTACTCTTTACGTTTTCAGTCTCATGAATTTCTCGACGCCATCGTCCTGCGTGTCGAAGTCCAGCAACCTCTGTGTCGGTGCGCTTCCTCGAGTGAATTATTATCATAAAAGACGTACGGGGACAGCGGCCTCGTGCTTCTTATTCTTCTTTTTTTTCTCGTCAGGAAAAAGGCACTTTTTCTCATCTTCTCGGTTCTTCCCTTCTGGCACGACAGCACACGTTGGAGATCCATAAGAGATCGACACAAGCTTCGACGGATATCGGTCCGTTCATTCTCTCTCCCTCGACAACTTATGTCTCCGCAGAGTGCTGTTGATTGTCGGACGAGATCAGCGCTTCTAATCGGAGGAATCGAATGAAAGCGATCAGTACTAGAAACAGGCACAGACGAAGGCCCAGAATCAGCTCTCCGATCATCGCGTCGTCGGTCTGCATCCTTTCTCAGTTCGACTCCGAACACGCTGTTCGTCTTCTACAAGCACTCGCTGATATGTTCCGAGATCGATATTATCGTTCGCGTCTTGTGACCTTTTCTCTTGCTCTAGCCGAGTCCTGTCCTGAGCTTCGCATGCCGGGAAATTCTCATTTCTCCGGCATCTTCTCCACTCTCGTACCCGACCTGTCACTACTTCCTCTTCACTCTTCTATATGCTCTGCAAAGCGTCTCCCTCACTCCTCTTCGTCTCTTCCTCGTCAACTCCGCGCCCTTTCACAGGTTCTCTTTCCCTATCGTTTCTCTGCCACGATATACAACTATCTTACAGTACAGGAAAGCATTGATTATTGAATGGAAGGTTCATAGAGAAACGGGCGACGGCCCTTTATCATCGATGGTCGTCAATAGACGTAGATGGTCTTCAGCTGGTCCTTTAGTTCAGGAGGAATGGCACAAGTCTCTGTCTCCGGCTTCCTTTTAACCAGGCGACGCCAGCGTCCCCCGAAGTTCTTGCGGAAGCCCTTCGCAAATCCTTGCCTGTCCGGTAACGTGTGTACGAGTGTATCCTGGAAACAAGGAAAGATCTGATGTTAGTCGTCGCACATTCGACGTCTTCCAGACAAAGCGCATTTTATCGTTCTATCGTATGAGCGTCATGAGCGTGGTACGTGGGTATATCGGCATGTCAACGAATTCAAAAACAACTAGCCATACCTGGTATATGCTAGCCCACGATCATTTGCAGTGATTTATTTACAATTAAGATCACGGGAAGGTTTATTCGATTCCTTGAAACGAATTTGCAATCCCTATTGTGCGGCCCGTAATGAAGACCTTGAGCACGCAACGGATAATGGTGATCCGCAAAATAGTTGATCGACTAACCGGATCAGATGGTAATTGAAAAATAGTTTACGTCGCATGCGGCGATCGTTTACAAAATGACTACCTCCCATTTGCACGTTATTAGCTACGACGATAAACATACCCGAATTTAACAAACAACGAGTCGTTGCGTGTAATGCCAGGTCTTACAGATGGAAACTTGGGAAAAATTGGAAAAAATGGTTCGAGGGTAGGCCGCACAATTTGCCGGTAATTCCTCGTTCGAGCGTAGTAATTTGCCGGAGTCGACTCTTTGACTTTGTCCCGAGAGTATGTGCGCAGGTTCGGTGCACGCGAACATTTACATGCAGATTGTCGAAAAACGAGGTTGCGAACCGTAGAGCGAACGAGGAGGACGCGGTGCGTGTTTAACGTCTTGAAAAATGGCACGCGAAAAGTGAAAAAGAAGCTGTAATTTACGAACTGCGTCTCAATGGCTTCGCTTGCCACCACGTGATTACCGCGTGTTTTTCGGATGTCACGGACGACGTCGGCGGTACATCTTTGTCGGTCACGCGAATGTGCCTCGTATATGCGCGTACGTAATGGCTCAATGTACATTCGATCGCACGCTTCTGCATCGCACAATTTTTGCGGCATTCTACGAATCATGCGAATTACCAAAACGTAACTCTGTTCCGCCTTTTCCGCAAATTATTCCGTATGCGGCTCACGACCGAGCGTTGCCTATTTTGTGTCAGAGCGCGGGACATCAAAGATGTGCGCAGAAAACGCCAGGTATTCCCCGGCAAAAGCCTTTCACTTTTTCGCCAAATATATATTTATTCATTTGAGGCGACCTTCATACGTCATGTTTCTCTCTCCCTGCTCTTCTTTATTCTCGTATTCTGCATCGTCGAGTCCGACTTGACTTGTTTCACAGGCGCCAGTGCCAATAGTTAATGCGCCAACGTGTGCTTGCACGTATGTATATTACATAGACAGATAGTTGGCACATACATAGACCGTAGTTCGTAGTAGGAATTGATTATGAGAATGTATGCCTGACAATGCCACCCACACGGCATTACGTTGTTACAACTATACCATATGGGCCTGTGACTAAGTTCCGACGAAACTTCATGAATGGTGAGGAACGGCTATCGATCGGCATTCCGATCAATCGATGAATCGGAAGAACGGTCTCCGAGGCGGCTCGCGACTTGTACTCGCATGCCGTCCGAAAGCATTTGGTCGCTCGCACAGATGGACAGGCAGGAGGCAAGAAAAAGACGAGAAAAACGGCTTCCTGCATAATCGGGCCTCCTTATTGAAAGGCACCATACCAAGCAGTATGCATCCGGCACACACCGAGGAGGCGAATGAACGGCCGACGTAAAAATAACCCGCGACATAAATCGCACAACTTTGTCTAACAACGTGCCGGCGATTAGAGGCAAAGTTGCGGGCGCCGCGACAGCGGCTCTAGGTATAACACCAATTCTTCCGTCACGATGTTTCCACGTGAAGCCTCATTGAGGCAGAAAAAGTTGGCCCGAGAGTGACTGGGCATCGATTTCCAATATTTTTCCAGGAAGAGTAGGAGGAAGGCGAAGAGAAGGTTGGATGGGTCCTTCGGACGGGGCAGCACAAAGAGCGGCGGCGAGAGAGGAGGCCAACGGTCGCGGGCGTTTTCGACGTCGGGCGTCAGGCCTATGGCATGAAGCGGCGATAGTTGGAGGACGATGACGACAAGCGTTATGGCGCGGCGCGGCGTGGCGTTGACGAACAAACGGATCTCCGACGAGAGGAGCGCGTAGGAATAGTCGTTGGCGGCCCCTACGTTGAACCGGCTGAAAAAGCAGGATATATCGTGTCCGGGATAGGCGTTACGAAACCGGGCGACAGGGGCCAAAGACGGAGACGGGCGCAGAGGCGTGCGGAGGAGAGGGAATGAGAAGGATATAGGTGCAGAGAGAGAGAGAGAGGCGCAGGGGGGAAATAGAGGAGAACGGAGGCGAGAGCAAGTGCGCGCGAGCGAGAAAGTATGACGCCCGAAGAGAAAGAAGGGGACACATGCACGGTCGTCGGACGGAGGGGAAGTGAGAGTGAGAGAGGGAGACGGACGAACGGCAGGCGAAACCAGGCGACAGGGGCCAGAGGACGGACGGCGGAGGCGGGGAGAGAGAACGAGAGAGGAAAAAAGGGCAGGGAAAAAGATGGAGCGTGTGCGAGCAGTGCGAGCGCTATCGAAGGAGAGATATCGAAAAAGAGCGGGCGAGAAAGCGAGAGGGAGAAAGCAGCGGGGCAGGAAAAGGATAGACGCGCGGCAGACGGCGAGAGAGACGGGGGAGGCGACGCCGACGCCGACGGTGTGTCGGAATGCCAGAGGCCAACGGTTCCTTTAACGATTCGACGAAATGTGCCAACGGAAAGCGTGTAGTCCTGCGCGCCGGCGGTGCCGCCTGTGCGTGCGTGGTGGAAGGCTTTAAGGGAGGAAACGAGGCGGGGATGGGCGCGAACGAGACAGAAGGATTGGGATCGGATCGGATCGGATCGGATCGGATCGGACTTCGTGGGGAGAGACAGCTGCACCCTGTCCCTGCCCGTCCGGGGTCCGGCTGGCAAACGGCCGATCGCTCGTTCGTGGCCGCCCACCCACGCTAAATTTAGCGTCTGGCCGGAGGGCGATCTGGCACAGAAGTAGCGCTCTTGTAGGTAAGTATAAACCTGCGGGGACGCAGTCGCAGACGACCGCCCCAAACGGGAAAGGCGTCTCGACGCTGAACAGACGGCACTTAGAGACGCGTATAATCGGTTCCTGTATTGCGACCTCTTTCTCTGACAGATATTGCCCGGCTCGGAATGATATACACGGGGCCGACACGCCGTGCCTCCGCGCTATATTGCGATATGCCGGACTATCATGTACTATAAAGAAGCGGAGTTTAGGATGGCGTACGCTGTGTTTATATTCGTACGAACGGTGTGCCAAGACGAAAATGTCTTAAGGCTGGAGACATGTTCTTCAGCTTTCACCCGCTCAGCATAACAAACCGCCCTTCGCTTATCTGATGCTTTTATTTAAGGGATGCCAAGGTTGAGCTTAAATGAAGCAGTGATGACGTTCTTCGAAAGAGTCGTACGATACTCTATGAAACTCACAGATCACCAAGTGTTCTTGATTATAAAAGCTTCTACAGTGCTCTATACGCGGACGAAGTATGATGAGGAAGCGCATGAGAAATTACGTCGCGTTTCTCGGAAATACTCGTAAGGGCCAACCTAAGATCGTGCAACGTACAACCTGTAATCTTATCTCGCTTTCGTCACTGCAAACGGTGTACAACTTACACACTTTATCGGCCCGCGATGCGATTCGGACAAAATTGGAGCAGGGCACGATGATAAAGTCAGTCCCTACAAAACTTTCGGGCGCTCCGAAACTCCCTTGAACTGAGATCCGTACAAAATGTCCCTAGTTCTGAAACTAACCCTCGCTTCGACCAGGAGCCGCGAACCTTCTGCAAACCCATACCCGATCCCTTGCGTCCAGCACAACTCGCGCAAGACAGAAAACGCGCACGGGGGATTCCATAGGAAGGCAGTGTCAAATGTCGCCTCCGGGTAAGTGGAGCATAAAGTAGTGAAACCACACGATTGTCAGGACGGCAACAATGGACAGAAGTGATGGCAACGTCGCCGATTGTTTAGAATTTTTTCTGGCGACGAGCCTCGAGCCTCGACCTTACAACTCGTTTGCCAGACCGTCTGCTGTGGTGCTCGTATGCTAGCCTCGTCCTTGGAGAATCGATAGCGCCACCGGAGTTATTATTAATGGTTGCGATTTTAAAAAGGCCTTGCTTTCACGCGAGGGCTCGCTCCCCTCTCGAGCAGATCAACCCCCCTTCCCCTCGTCGGCCTCCTTGCTCGGGGAGCGAGAGGAGGCTCTTTCGTCGGACGGTATCGAAAGTTTGTCTAGATAATGCGCCAATATGTTGCACAACTCCCTGCAATATCGCGCCGCCGACGAGAAACACCTTCAGGGCCGCCGAAGCCTCGATTTGTGCCGTACCGTTGACGGCTTCAACAGATTCGTACTTACGGCTGCGTCGGAAGATGTGCGGAAATATTCTAAGCTGACAGACACTCGATGATGTCGTCGCGGAGCAATGTGTCTAGTAAGTTTCACGGAGCGCGAGTGTGTCTCTCGGTGGTAATGCGACGGGATTGGCGGCCCTGAACGTTTTAACGGTCGCGTAAATGACGGACGCATGAAACGTGGCTTGTCTCCACGTATGTATACGTATACATACGGACTATCCCCACCGTCGCGCGCGCGCGCGCGCGCCACGACGCTCCTCCTCTCTTCTCGCGGTTCCTCCGATCGGCGAAATTGGCACGGCTACCAAGAGTTTTAACGATTTCGATGTAAAAAGGATCGCCCTGGCGACGCGAGCGAGCGCTCTCGCCGTGCCAATTCTCATAATTCGGCCCGTTTCTGCTCGTTTTACTCGACATTGAATTCGCCAAGGACAGACGGCGAGAGCCTTTAGGAAGACGCGCCCGCGTGCGAATAATAATAATTACACGCGGCCTGAGAAACGTGAGATTGTGTCTACACGTCCAGACGGATGTTGGGGCGGGCGAATAATCATATTCGAGTTTGGAAATTGTCATGTCCGGGAGCACGTTTGACATTTGAATTAGGAATGTTCTTGAAAGAATTGACTGTGTACCTAATGTTTTATTTCGTCAGGTACTAATCGCGGTGAAGAATGAAGGACCTGGCGCAAATCGCCACTTTACGTGGAATGACAATTGTTTAGAAGTAACTGTCTTTTTTCTTGCAATTTGCAGTGATGTAAGGAAATCTTTACGCGAAGTGTCAGCATGTAACGGATCGGTAACGACGAATCATTCAAGTCAAGCGAGACAATAGTACTCCTGCATGTCGGCACCGATCATTAGGCACCAAGTACTATATCGATTTGGTAAAAATTATTCATATGAACTAGGGAACACGTCAGCGAACATTATTTATACGAGCAAACTAACGGGCTCCTCATATCGGCTGTGAAATCAATGAAATGTCAAAAGTACATCCCGTCTGGACTGCGCTATCGTCGTATGTTGTCAATCTTACTGTTAATCTCATTGTCAACAGGCACGATTGTAACCTCAAGTTGAGTCGCATTTCGAAACATATGTATTGATCGAAAACGTGCGCTACATTCGATCGCGCGGCACTCGCCTCGTCGCGATACCGAGTGCGAGCCGTCGAACACGACCGAAAAGGTGCACGCGAAAGTAGTACTCTGCCATAATTCAATCTAGATAAGGTTAATTGATAAAGCATGCACACTCCATTTAACTCTCGACGTTTTGCCGAACGACTTAATTCCGTACCGCATCCTCGCTCGCCGGGCCGACACGCGAGCGCACGACACCAGAGCATATTACAGAGTGCGACGAGAGAATATATTCAAATGGCAATAGTCGAAGTTTGCCGCGAAAGAATTTTTAAAAGCCAAGCCACCGGGCAATTTTATTCAGACAGGAGGTGCGCGAGGATCGTCAAGGACACGCGTGGACATTGCGAAGTACGTTTTCTTCGGCGCCTGTTCCGACCGCGACACACACACTCTCATTTCATTCGCTATCGGCTGACATACGTGTAGAAACAACGCGCTCGCGTTGAAAAATTGCCGCGATAACGCGCGCGCGGCTCGTGGATAAGGCAGTGGCTTAGAGAGCGGAATCGATCGGTCCCGAAAATAGTATAGAGGAAGCGTAATATGCCAGCGACGGCTGGATGCATGGGTTCACTGTCCCGACAATTTCCCACAGTCGTTCGAAGCCGAATACACACGAGAGGCCCCGAAGAGTTTCGATGCCTCGACGTCTCCACGCAGTAAGTTACTTCGAGCGTACAACACGCCGGGCTACCTGTTCCCCCGCGAAATACGAACGCGACGAAGAGAAACCAAACACACCTCCTACCGGCCTACACACGCTATTTCCTGCGAAAACGTCACACCCACGCCATACTAAGTCCATATTTAATCCTTCTGCGTTACTACCCACTTTCTATTGCTGTCGGCGAACCTCGGTTAACGGATACATTGTCACCCCCAAGGGGTCCTGTCTTTTGAGACTCTATCCGGGTTCGTAAGTACGAACCAGTCAAATCTGGTAATACTGGCTCTCTACTGGTTAGCACCGGCGGAGTCAACGAAGGAACGCGAGGGAGAAAGAGAGAGAGAGAGAGAGAGAGAGAATACGTAGGCAATCCTCGTCCACTTTGAGGTAACGAGAAACGAGGAAGGACAGATAAATGTAATACACGCGCGGCATGTATCTCTCTACGCGTGCCGCCTAGCGCTTCATTAGATAACTGTGCGCCTCTCCCCAGAAAAAAACTGAATTCCTAGATTCCCACCTCGTGGCACTGCGCAAAGAGCAGACACCGGGAGCGAAGTATACAACACTCGAAAATTCAAACTCCGACAAACCAATACACACCGTACCCACGCTCCGCGCGCGACCCATCATCGAACGTGTGGTGCTCACCGCGGGCACGTCACATTATGTCATACCGCAATCAGCGTTTCTCAAATTGACATGACTCAAGTCCGCTCCGACGCGGCACGCATGACTCAAGCCGTTATTAATTCTCGCGGAAAAGCTCTTCCATTGTCCTCTCGATGAATGAATCTACTCCGAACCGCGAGTCTGCCGTTCGAAGAAACGCTCAGCACGCGACGATAAGAAACATTAAAGATCGAAGAAAAGTGAACCAACCTGGTCGTTGTACAACGTGTACTGCGGCGGCGGCGTGTGCGGGGGCGGATACGGTGGCGGAAATTGCCAGACGAACTGATCCGCGGGATTGGCGGTGGCAAAGACGTGGTCGTGCTGATGGTGAGCGGAAATGATGGTGCCGTTGGCCAGGTCCATCGACGTCGTGGTGGTCGTCGACATCTGCGTGCAGCAACCCCCATCCGTGGAGGGGTGATGAGCAGCGGCCGGCAGCGTGGTGAGGACGCTGATCGTCGAGACGGGCGTCGGCGACGTTGCCGTCTGCACCACGGCCGGCTCCGGATGGACCGCGTTCGAATGGTCCTCCCGCTTCCGCAGCTTGCTGCGGACAAGCCGGATCGCGATCATGGTCCCGTTGCTCCCGACCATCTTCTTGCACTTGTGGTACAGCCTCGTGAGCTTCTTCGCGACTTTCGTGGAAATTTTCAGGCCGTTTCGGTTGAGTGAGTCCTCGAACGAGTCGAGAATCTTCACTCGTCGGGGGTTGACAAGAAAAAAGGAAAAGGGAGGAAACGGCTGGGTAAGCGTGTCAACCGAAGAAACGGAGCGACGAGCTTCTCGGGTATAGCCGGGGCTAGTCAGCTACCCAATTCAGTCTTCTTTCTCTTTCGATATCTTAGCGACGCTAAGCTTTTGCCGTGTATCTACTACCTTTCTCGGCGTGACGTCGAGCGTGCTCGAATCTCTGCGTGTGTGTCAGTCCGATCTCTGGACGTGAGGTCTCTTCTTCTCTCTTTCCCTGACTGCGGGTGTCAAACGAGCACTGAACGAGCGTTTTCGTCAAAGAGACTAAAACCTTCTACCGTATTATTTACACTGTCGTACGAGGGATGTAAGCCGACCTCCGGTACGAGCTCCCTTTCTTTCACGCGCTCACACTCGAGGGGGAACGAACGCATACGGTGACTAGTATCATAGATCCTTGGTCTCGGCGGCGACGCGACAATTCACTGTTACTTTCTGTTTCCGACGACTGCGTATCTTCGAACGGAGCCGAGAATAAGGAAAGAACGGAACTCAGGAAGAACCGCCACTCTCTACTTCTCTCACTGCCGAAGGGGCACGCGAGCTGCAGGAACTCACTGAGAACTACCTCGCCTCGCTCATTTCAAAGCCAGCTTGAGGTCTGAGCTCGAGGCTGGCGCGCGACTTGCTTATATAGCTGGCCGTGACGTCACGCGGCGAGCCGTGCCGATTGGAGAGCGCCACGGGCGCCGACCAATCCGCTCACGTGCCTGGCGAAATTCGAACGGTACACGGGCTCGACCGAGCTTCAAGAGTCTCTCCCGCTCGTCGTCGTCGGCATTGCAACGCCGATCGCGGGAGAATAGCCGCGGAACTGCGCGAGGCGCAACCTGTCACGGAACTCGACTCGCTCGTTTTGCATCAGAATGAGCCAGCCTACAATAGTGTTTTTTACCTATCGATCGGCTCGTCGGGCCGCGATTTCAATGAAAATGTGTAACGCGCCGGTTGCTGCTGGCAAATTTGAATTAAGCATTAGAGGCTGTGGGAAAAGCACGGATTGACGTATGGCGGTTCTTACGGATTCAAAAGTGCGAATTTCCGAGTTTACCGAAAGATCATTCACGATCAATAGCGAAAGCGCGGAAAATGCCCTCGACTTCGAGTGACTTCTTCAGATTGCGTCTGACTCGGGAATTTCTTTGAACTCTAGGATACCCATTCAATCGGCAGTCAGTGATACATTTGAAATTCCGATTTACGCGCTCGTGCGTACATTCGGTTTGTCGAACGACGTGAATCAAACTTAATTTTCAATAACTGTTTTGTGTTGCTTTCTACAATCTTATTTACGTCACACATACTACGCCACATTCTCTCGTATGTTGCGCGGCCGTACAGCAGCCTTCTGCATCCGGACGTACGCGTCAGAAGAAAAGTAGAGCCAGATGTCTAACAGTCGGCAATTGTGTAATTATTCTTTCTCAAAGACTATTTATCGATAAGAGAGCCGCTTATCGCGAGACTTTTGCATATCGAACGATCGAAACCCACTGTCGTACGAATCTTACGAGTAGGGTACGCGATCGTGAGGAATCGAGCGCGATGGAGACTTTTTCGCTGAATCGAGGTCAACCTCTCCTCGGCGCTTATCGGATGAAGAGATGACATAATAATGTACAGTTTGCGTTAGTTGCGTCTTATGCAATTACACTCCGGTAATGGGCCAGGACGATATCGTTGCGTGGACTAAGAGGTTTCTCCGCTGTCGGCCGGGTCTTTCGGAAAACGTCGGATACAGAGCGTCAGGAAAATCCACGGGAAAACAGTCGATTAATTATGGACGCGCAAACACGCTGAATTGTTTTGCCGACGTAAGCCGATAACAACAATCCACCGACTGTTTAATTGCATTCGGTTTAGTGATTAGCAAACTAGCCAAGCAATAAGAAGTTTTATCGTAGTTTTCTAGAATTTTTAATCATCCGTGCTTGTTCTTTTCATACACGTCGTTGTAGTATTGCCCTCTCTACGACGAGTGGCTCATCAATATTGATCTTATTTGTCAAATTTAAAGAGGCACGTTTTACGATGACGTGGACGAGATAGATGTCGACGTAGTACACATTTCATTAACTCCTAATGACGTTAGCGCACTTCTCAAAATCCGACTCACGCGATGATTTCCACTGCTCAGACGCCAGCAGAGATTTGTTTTGCACACAGCATCTGGCCAGTGCTGGTCAAGCCGATATTCCGGCAATTAGACCTCCTAGCAATAATTTAATTACACGCATCGAGTCCGCGCGTGACGTACACGGAATTAAGATCAACATATTGACCGATCAACATTGAACTGATCAATATTCAATGAATCGATCGCACGAATCTTGACATTCCTCGTCCGGTCAGTCTATTAAATTACAAATTACCATTCGACTGTCAACAATAAATAAATAAAAAACAGTCACGGCGAGCTTGTTCGCGACGCAGTGTCCGGCAATATTAATGAAATTAGCTAATCCTCCGACACCGGCGCCTGCCATTCGGACCAGCCAACTCTAGGAATTATTCGCGACGCTTCGTTAATGAATGCTCGTGCGGAACAACGGCGCCTTTATTTACGCGTTTCGGCTCATTAAATTCGACGACGCGTCTCCCGTTCGCCACATACCCCGCCTAATCCGTCATATTTTCCCAAGTGAGCCTCTCCTCTCCTCGCGAGACAGGGCGACGCGTCTTTTACAATCTTCAGACTTGTCAGGCGAGCGGCAACAAAGCATATCGGTGCGCGGGCGTTACCGGCAGCTCGGTATTTTGATGGCGAGATAGGGTGGCAGACGCGATAAAATGCAATAACGTACTCCGCTTAATTAGAATCTATTCTTGCCGCGGCAGGGTGTGTTGCGCACCGACGGTGTCAAAGCGACAAAGCTACCTGAACGCATGCTAAATACCGTCGTCGCCACTGACCCAATCAGCCGAGTCTAATGAAGCGGTCGACTAACCCGATCTCGATGAATTATCGGCGTTGGGCGGAACAGTCTAGACGGCGAGAAGAAAGTCTAGACGCTGCTCCGCTTCGAATTGTCCGCGCGACGATCGGGCGTCGCTGCTTTTGAGACGGCTCGTGGAAGTGCCATTCGCGCGTAAACGTCTTCTCGGACGATGTTCGGGGGTCAGCGTGTTTCCCGATACCTGGTCAAGTCTGCCGTAGTCTGGTGAATATTTCATTTACATGTCGATATTGAGAAGACCACCTCGAATGTCGCGATAAAGACGCGTGAGTCAGGATTCAAGGAGATTTGCGCGTCTAATTGTTAGTAAACAAATTGAGGGCGCGTCCGTCGTTGCAAATCGTATCGGTGCTGATCAAAAAACAAAATACACGTGAGATTCGCATCTGAAGATAATGACGCGGGACGTGAGGGTATTTGTATGGCGCGTAGAAGGAAAATGTTCGCTGTTTTGATTCGACGTGTTGTTCCGTTTTCTACAGACGTGGGATATTGCACAAATTGCGTGGAACTATGCGTAAAAATATAGGGACTGTGCAAAGAGCACGGAAAACATGAATTCTGCAACGATGTAGCAATTTTGATAGGCATGACTAATGTAAGAACGCGTCCGCGAAGAATCTTGTTGAAAATTTGATATGTAAGAACGTTCAACTACCATCATCCAAGACGAAATATTACGCATCCTCATCCTTAGTTTCGCCCGTCGATTGTCCGCGTCCACATGATCCGAACCTATTATCAGCAGTCGCGTGTATAGGTGCGCGAGCGCGCACCTCGGTCATCGATCACTGATGCACCAAAACAAACTGACTCACGATCATGCTCGCGGTGCCTGTGCCTATAAACGCGAGTATCGAGCGCGTTTGAATAAACAGCGAAAAGCGATTAGCCGCATCTGGAACCTGGAACTTCCAGCTCCAGGTTGACGCGTACGCGCGATTCTGCGGAAGAAGAGGAACCGAAACGGAACGACTTAACCTTCGATCGACGACGTTCGACGGCCGGATTCGGACGGATCCGCGACATGGCAGGCCGAGAGAATTATTCAACGTTGCTCAAAGTGCGACCGCGCTTAGCGCCGGTAAACACCGGCCATTTTTGCAGGTAGGCAGGCACAACTTGCCGTAAACATAAACACCTCGCCTGTCGATAAACACGCGATGTGTCAGTGAGCGTCGAAAATAGACGAGTGTATCGAGTTACGAGTCCGCCGTTGTACCGACGAATCTCGACGAAATCTTCGATAACCGGCCCTCTTTATCACGTGTCCGCGGCCCATGAGTCGTGAGTACATTGCGCGGAGGCTTTGGCATGCTCGAGTGGCAATCACGGAGCGTGCCAAGCTGCGGCGGAGATAAACACGCAACGCGCGCCGTCGGAAAGTCGAGGGAAAGAAATTCGGGGTATATAATGCGCCCGTTTACGTGAACCTCGAAACTGATGAATCGCCGCTTCGACGAAAGTTCCGGATAAGATCAGGCTTATTTGAAAGAGCGGTAAACGCTGAAAATCGGCTGGGGCTTTCGGGGAAGGTTGAGATCGGGTTATTGCGAAACGATTCTCCAAGGTGTTTGAAGTTACGGAGGGTTGCGCTTGGCCTTCGTTTTTCGAATGAGGTGAGACAATGCTGGCGAATAGTTCGCCGATGAATCTTGCTTTCTCTCTCTATCCGATGACTGGTCTTCGGCGCGGCACGAAAAGCTCGCAGAAAAACGAAACTGAAATTCGAGCCATCGCGCGTGTCGCGTGGCGTCGGGACGCGTGGTGCGAACGGCGGCACACACGTGTCGGTCGCGAGGCACAAACGGACGGAAATAGAAGTAGAAAGAGGATAGGAAGAAGCGTGCGCGGCCGGTCTGCTTCCCTCTGGGTGTCACTTGCATGGAATTCCGTCGAGTTCGGACGCAAGAATGAAGACGAACGGAGAATGGGAATGTGAATGTCGGAGACGAAAGGGGCATCTGGTTCAGAACATCATTCCGATTCTGATTCTAATAGTTGAGAGCACTTTTTTTACTGTAACGCGCGGCAAGAATAAGAAGCCTTAAAGAAACGACCTTTCTTCGGCCGCAGCTGTAATTTGACGTCCAATTTCGTCGTGATCATTTATCTCGCGAATGAAGAGAGGGGTGCAAGTGAAAAAGGACGGGAGAAAGAATGCGGCAAAGGGGCGGAAAGGAGGAAATTTGTGGGACGCGAGTCGGGAAGATATATTTCCGAATAATAGGCGACACACGTCGTGCCCGCTCGGAACACTGCTAACGTACGCTCGCACTTCATCGAGCACCTTCATCTTCGGACTTACGTGCCCTTCGCACATGCATACATGCATACGAGGATCGCACCGAGGTTCCGCGTGGACTCTGATGGCGTGACTGAAAATGCAAGCGTGCAATGAACGGGAGGCCCTTCTAAATATAGGCGCACGTACGGCCCCGACGCCTTCATTTTTTCTCGCCGCACTCGCGTGACTTTGCGCGCGTGTTTCCTGCGCGATCCGTCCAGTAATTACGCGAGAGTAGGTACGCAAAATGCAGGGGCGTCAGTACCTGGCCGAGAAAGGCGCGAAAGGTTGTGGGAGGTCGGTTGAAGATGATTCGATATGCCTGAGTATGGACCCTTGGTGTTTAATCGATGATTAAATGGCCGATTGATGATGCGCCCCTTTTTACAGAGCCTATAATAAGGCGGTTCGCAACGAACGTATTACTTGTCAGGTTGAACATCGCAATCGATCGTCCGCCTGATAGAGAGGAATAAAAGTACGAAAACGGACTTCGCGGAAAAATAATGAGCGCCGGCGAAATTACCCGTTCGGCACTGACTTCGGGGAAAAATCGGGGCCTGCTCAAAATTACGCTCGCTTTAACTTCCGCTGAAATGTAAACGAGTGGACGTGACGTAAACGACGCGGACGTATCGATAATAGATGAGATCGGGAATAGAGGGACGACCACGTGCCGCTCGTTCGAAGGACCGTTTGGCACGTTTGGTCGCAAATTAATTCGATAATGTAACGGACGATGACAGGTATTTCTTAATCTGAACGTTGATAACGGTCGGCGTTGTAGATTGCGCGAGAGATCGTAGGGAACGATACTGAAGGCCGCCAATTAATAGGCGACCTTTGAATACGCGCGACGCGCGTATGTTGAAAACTTCGGGTCTCGAAGCTATCGTTCCATCGGTTATCAGAGAGTGACGCGTGTCGATGAACGCGATTCGTGAACGTTACAAGCCGATGTAAATAAATGAGTCCACGTGCTTTGTCGAGCGACTCAGCTCGCGAATAGTTGATAAGCCATGAAGTTCTGGAGTATGTACTTTTCTAACTTTGACGAATGACAGATGTCGATTGACGGGCATTCCCAATCTTGGCGGTAACAAACATTCTCAACTTTTGAGAGTGTTTGCTGAGATGGTGCCTTTGATATTGAAGTGCATCGTTAAAGTCAAACTTTAAATATGTTTGTATTAGCGGATACAACATAGCAATATATTGCGGAATAATATTATGCAAATAACATTTAAAGCTCACGTAATAAAGTACGTCAGTAAATGTTATTCCCGTGATTTACAAGTCGACGCAAATAAAAATAAACGTATGTGTTTTGTCGGCTGATTTAACTGTTACAAATTCGATAAGCGATCAGAAATCGAAGTGCTTTCCTAACTTCAGCAAGAATGCGCATTCTCTAATCTCGACGGCGGTAAACACTCTCCGCTTTCAAATCCTTTCAAAAACGATCGGCAAGATTGCGCGCACCAGTACTAAAAGAACTGCGGACGAGCCGTAGACTTTCGAATAAATGCGAAACACTCTCGTTCACATACCGACGCTGCCAAAATGTTCATTGTGAGAATATCACGGAACAACGTGTGCAAGGGATCGCCCCTCGTAAAATTGACAAATCGTTGTAAACAAGTGAATTCGCATATTTTGTCGACCACTCTGACACCATAAATAATCAATAAGCAAATCAAAGCGCCGTAACATTCTTGCAAATTCAACGCCGATGAGTAGGTGAATATTGTCTGGACCACGGGAACAAGTATTATATCGTGCCATTTTCACGAAAATAGTGTGCAATAAGTAGAGCTATGAGTTGACTATTAGCCTTGGAATAAAATAAAAATATCTATTTCGAAGAGTCGTTTAAACGACCGTCATAAAATGATACGAACTGCAAGCAAGCGTAATTCCTTGAATCGACAATGAGCTGTATGTACATGAATATCCGCGTGTTTGATTAACTAAAGAAACTTTAAGAGGTCGACAAATCTCAAGACTTAGTTCAGACGTAGTATTTTCTAGTTCTGACGAAAACAAATATTGTCTAATCTAGACAGTGATAGATGTGCGCCCTCGAAAGAGATCTTTCATTTTGACCGAGTGACAGACGACACTCTAGATCTAACTGACGAACTAACGAAAGCAGACGCCGTGAACTCGTTCAAGGTTCGCCGTGGGAATGAAACTAAGAAATTTCTTCGGAAGTACATCTGGAAAGAAGTAATCAGATTTCCTACCTCGCGGATCAGCGCGACTGTGGCTTCCCTGCGATCCGTTTTAAATCCGCGCGGCCGTGAGAATCGGCGGGCGATCAAATCTATCCTTTTCTAATTTCGACGATGACAGATAACCTCTAATCTGCTCAATTCCAGATACGCTCCAATCGGCACAAGGACGGACGCATTCCGTACAGGAAAGTACGCAGTAAGACGATACGTCGGCACGACGGCGCGGATCCGTGCGAAACGCGACAGTTCGGCGACTCGGACGTGGCAATCGACGAATTAATCACTCTCGATCTTCGTAAGAGTCGTTTTCGCCACGGTATGACGACCTTTGTCCATTCTCGTAAATTAGCTCGAACCAATGTAAACAAACGAGACCACGTGTTGATGGCCAACGACCTAATCAAGCCGAACTCATCCGAACACGTGACCGACGCGATCTGCAACGATCAATGTCTTGCGATCCACCGTGCAATTACGACGACCATCGCAGACTTTACTGTACCGGATGTATGTACGTCGGGCAGCGAAACTACGCGACAGGATTGCTAGAAGTCGATAGGCAAATCGCATCGGCCGCGTATCTGTATACAGATCGCATTCGACGCCTGCGAGTAACACGATGTTAGCGAACGTTAGTAAAACAATCGCTCTGCCATTGCGGTCCGGCGAAACCATAAATCTATCCCGCCGACTCGTAAAATCGAACGTCCGAGCGTACATTGGCGAGATCGGATTTTCGACGTCGCCGGCGATCGACGATAAAGTTTCCCGAGGCGACGAGCGCCGCGTTTCCTATCGGCTCGCGAAATAGAGGTGACGCTTCCGCGGAAAAGTTCCCCCGAGCCGAGCTGAAAAATGCCGACAGCGACAGCGCGCATGCGTCGTCACGGCCTGGCACGCGTAAAATGGACAAATCGATGCAAATGGGCCGCGCCGTGTGTGCACCGACGAAACGTTAAAAAACATGTTTATTTTCTTTCGGCGTCGCCGGGTTGCGCAACGCGACACGTCAGTGCAATTAGGTATCATTATCGACTGGGATTGCATTACGACTGGCCACAATGAACCGGCGGTTGATTCATCGGGCCCATTCGTTCGTGCCTTAATTCACGGCGATGCGGGTTTCCCCTGCCTATTCCTGAAGCCGAAACTGCTCGGCTGGCGCAAAACGGACCCGAACAGGTGTTGCAAGGTGGTACGCGGGAAACGATTCGCGCCGGAGCGCTGCGTCAAAAATCGTCGAGCTGTTCCTGCGTTCGCAGCTGCAACAATTAACCTATGTCCTCATCAGCGAACTACAACACGCAACTAAACAAAATTTGGACTATGTATGTATACCATATATGTATCTATAGGTATGATATATATAGTCAAAAAATTGCTGCTAAATAGTCAATGCATCCATGATGCGGACAAAGAAGTGTACACCGCAAATAACCTATTTCCTCGACACTGTTTCCAGACCCGCTTGCATAAAAAGGCATCCTCTTTCGCGACACCCGCGCAACACACGCCCATGCGAATGCGATACGTACATAGGAGGATCAGCGTGCGTTCGAAAGCGGTAAGGCGATTTAGATCGAGAATCTCGCGGCGGAGAGTAACGTGTCGCTCCTGCCGTCTTCGATAATCAGGTATTCCCGGCAACCGCGAAATCCCACTATAAATAGCCATCGCGTTGCGTCTCATTGCAAATTGAACGTTTCGAGGAACAGTTGCGATACGATAAAAGTTAACGAGTCCCGCCGAGCGCGTTACGTTATTTTCATCCATTCGCAGCTGTTGTTCGGCTTGAGATACTTTCCGACTAAATTTAACCAACGCCGATGCGACGACGATCGCCGCGCAGCCGAGACAAAAGGGGAGGGGGGGGCGAATGAGATTCTTATCGATCGCGACGTGTGCCGGACGATCGTCGCGAGGAAACCTTTTTCTCCGCCGCGTTTCCATCATGCGGCCGGCGCGTGGCCGGGGCACGGGAAAAAGTTACGGGTAAACCCGCGATAAAGTCTCCTTTATTGGGACTTACCGCGAAATTCACTTATAGATTATCGGATACGCGCCAATCGATCACAAGAGTTCGCACGTGAAGCGTGCCGAAGGATCAGCGAGTGCCTTAGCGATCGGACGATGAACGCCTACCGTTCGTGCTCACTCGGTCATATCAGCGTCGAATTCGTCGAAAGAACTTTATAAATCATGCGGATTATTTGTCGATTTTGCTTTGACGAAATGCTTGCTGATACGCGCGACGATTCGAGTTTGTAACGTATTACGTCGGCAAGGCTCTTATAGGTGTATTGTACTGTATGTATTTTGCAGGAGGATGCCTCAGTGTTTACATTTTGCACGCTGATTTAACATGGGCCGACAGGGAAATTTGCGGTGCTAATTTCATTCAATCCGAGTGATTGACGTCGGACAGCGGTGCATACGGCGCGGACGAAATGTTGATAATTGGATCAAATATTAATTACAGAAAGATCGCCCCGGATCCGCCGCAAGATAAAAACACTCGACTGCCTTCTGCTCATCCGCGATTTCGATTTCCTCATTAGCAGCGCCAGGGCGGATTTCTATTCTCGCCAATGGGCAATTTCAGGAAATTTCTACATGTCAGGCTGGTCACTCGGTAGTCGGAACGTGCCGTGTGCGCACGGCGGCGAGCCGCTGTCGATCGAGATTTTACACTTTTTCGAGGTATCGCGATTTAACGATCGGCCCGTGTTTAATTAACGAGCCGCGCATTCAGCGCGCACTGGCGGAAAGGAATTTACAGCTGCATATGTGCAAACATCTCTCGAACGGCTCCGAGACGTCTCGCGTCGGGACTCTTTCGTCAGGTCGTGTCGTCCTTTGCTGGTCCCCAAAGACGTTTCCGAGTTCTTTCAAGCCGCCGCTCTTATTATTTGCGTCGCCCGTCAATGCGCGAATTCGTTAAACGCACCGATCGTGTTTCATCGAGCAGGAAGAGGCAAAAACCGCGAATGAATTTGTACGTTCGCGCTCGACTCGATTTTGCCGTGTAATTAGACGGAGCCGACGTGGCTGGATCGGATTGTTTGCCAATCTCTCCGTTTCTCTATGGCGTCGAGATTGGATCCGGTCCCACTTATTGTTTCGCGAATTGAATGCAATTTATTGTTAGGGTCGTTGCGACGTTATTAATGTCTCTATTCGACAGACTGTGATCAGACGTTTTTGTGTAATCGGTAATAATCGAGTTGATTCGTTTATTCTGCGCGGTTTCAGGCGTTTCTCGACGACGTATCGAAATAGATCTCGCAAGTGTCTGGCTTTAATTGTTCGGAGAAAACTGAATCGTGACTCAAGACTTTTTAGCAAACGTTTCGATTCGAGAACGAAGAATGTCTACTAGACATCGGGAAGATGAGTGTTTTAGCGTCGGTTCGCATCATTTATGAAACCTTGGGGTCAGGCTTTTATGAACGCTGCCTAATCGAACCCTTGTTAAGGCCACATTTGGTTCACCGTCCACGGCGTATTCGGTTTATTGTCTCTGCACCTCTGGGAAATGTCTTAATTGTCGGTCTAAGCCCGGCAGTGACCAAATTTATGACATCTGCTGCCGCGTACCGAAATAAATCCGACTGCAAAGACGACCCACATATCCCTCGAGCCCACGTAGATGCACGTGTTTCATTGTGTACACAATCAGCCGGTCAATACGTTAAATTGCTTTAACTAAAATTCTCCTTCCTCAAGCACTGTTATTGGTGCCTGTTATGCGGTAGTACAATAAGACCACTGCCGATCAACGGACGGGTGGGACAAATAAGAATTAGAGAGAGAGAAAGAAAGAACAACACTGCTGTCAACAGCCAACTTACTCAAGACGTCGACAAGAGAGAAGATCTTTACAAATGTACTATGAGCGACACAGAAGAGGAGCGTCGGAAAGGAAAAGTAAGAGAATCAGCTTCATGTGTAGGTATGCGTCCAAGTGTTAGGACACAGAGGGTAGCGGAGAAGTGTAAGGGAGTTGAAGAAACTGAGAGAGACAAAGATAGAGAAAGAGAGAGAGAGAGAGAGGGAAATTTTAGTCGACGGTTGACCCTAATTGGACGGAACCTTTAGTGAACGAATACATGCGATTTGTCGATGCGCGTCCAATTAAAGTGCAATTAAAACGTGCCGTGCCGCAAGACAAGGAACTATTCCCGGTACCGGCGTCGGCTACTCTCGATTTCCATCCACGCTCATACTTATTCAGCGCTCGTTTTCTCCACTGTCGACACTGGGCTTTACGATCGCAAGGGGGTGGAGCGTCGAACGATCGACGCGGCCTGAAGATTTCATTTTCACCCACGGCAGCTTCGGTGCCCGTTCCTCGACACTCCGTTTCTCGTTTCCTCTTCGTGCCACGAAATTCAGCTCACGAAACTGTGCCATCTCACTCGTGTCGTTTGTCTAGATCGCATAATTGAGGCCGAGTCTATGCACGATGAAGCGGCAAGGGTAAGAGCCTTGCGCATTCACGTGTGTCGGTAAGCAATTTCTTAAACATTTACAGTACAGCTGACGTTTTTAGTGCCGTAGTTGCGATTTTGTAGTTTCCGCTTTTGCGTACCGTACTTTATAGAGTGAATCTTGACAAACCGTGCACAAGGGTGCATCGACAACAACTAGGTACATTTTCGTACGATTTCACAAAAATTGTTCATTAGCCCACGTGACGGCGCAAAACTTTGCGTGACCGAGGCAAAACGGGCGGGTCGCGAGACATGAAAGTACAGGAAAGCTCGATTCCGAGCGTGCGACAGCGAGTCCATGGCCCGTGCTGCCTCGCCATAGACAAGCGCGATCTAGACGTTGCAAAATAAGCGAAGCTCTTACGAAAGAGCCTGTCGCCGGGCGACAGGGGAAAAATGTGCGCTCGGCACTTTCGTCGGTGAATTCTTGCGTCGCCGTAGTGACACAGATGCGTATTAAGCGGCACGTGTAAGGCTGATTGACACTGGCGAACCCGAGTGCGTGATGCAACCGATGCACTCAAACGGAGACAGTGCAGGTTATTCGTCGGGAGCGGACCTTTATATAAAGTTAGCCGCACGAGCCTCTTAATATAGCACCTACCGTTCCAGGTAACCGGCCAATTTAACCTTCGCACGATCCTGAATTCACTCGGAGCCGGCGATATATTTCACTCCGACACGTAATAACCGGTACGAATGGCGGCTGACGGCGTTGCGTGCTTGTCCGGCGATGAAGTAGTACGAAAGTACGACCATAACGAAGACCGGCAACATCGTCGTCCGATGAGGATCGTGCGAGGGTCGGGCAGGAAGAAAAAAGGAAAGAGTCGTTGACCGTTAATCGAATAAGGACAAGGTCAGTGACGCTCGCCTTGTCCCTGTTCCGATTACATGCAAATATCCCCGCGGAACGATCTTGCGGGAGACCTTTCTCAACTGGACCGCCGCGCCGGAATATCTCCTTACCTGATCGTGACGGCCACCAGAACGATGATGACACCCACCAGCACCATAGCGATCAGGACCCCGCATATCATGTAAACGCTGTCGACGGGTGGATCTGCAAGAAGAGGAAAATCACAAATTACGGCTGGCTGGCTGGAGGAGATGATACATTAGGAGCGTTCACGGTAGAATACTGAAATTGGGCCGGTACCGTTGCGACACCGGTAATATCAGCGACGACGGTACACTCATTTTCACGCTTATTGTTAGCGAACGTCCTATCCTCTCTGCAGATGTTTTTTTTCGTTCCTGTTTTTTAAACCGAGGGACGCGGACGGTACCGCAGATTTCTCGTTTACGTTCAGCAAATTTGTCTTACGGGATTGGAAGCTTTAGATTTGTCTAACACGCGAATTATGTCATATAGATGTATGTACATCTGTGTGCACGTTTTTGCGGTACGCTAATTTTTGATTTATGATGGCCGCGTGTTATTATAAGGCGAGTTCGATGGATGAGACCACGAAAGAAGATTGTGCTGTCAAATGCCTGTCTGAAGGCTAATGCTTCCAATCCTCTTACGACTCCAAATTTGGGTAGCGTACGCGACGTCCGTTTCAGGCATCCAGGCTACCTTACGATAAGAAGGAGCGTAGAAATATGCATTAGCAATGTAATGAACGAGCGCGTGTGTCGCCACCAGTATCCTCGTGGAACACTTCCACCTTGGCCGTTAGCGGACACGGATTCATAAATTCATTTCAAAGACGCCGTTCTGCATTCTTGTACTACGCACTTTGCGCCCCAGCGTATTTCAATTCCAAAACAGCACAACGTTTATTGTAATCGGCGGGGAAGCCTGGCGTATTGTCACCGATAAGACAAAACGACGTTACGGGATTGATTGGTTGCGTTTCTATCGGCTCGTTTAAATAGTAACAGGACTATGTATCTGGAAATGCATACTGCAAATTTAAATGAAAACTAAACCATGTTTATTATCACAGGTAGAATAGACGATTATCATACGGAACGAGTGTTTAACGACTGATACCGCGCTGATCACAGACACTTTCTGTATACACACTGGAACGTATTAACTACATATTTGCATTGAGTGCGACAGATACGGCAAAAGGTGTGAGAGCAAAGGTCGGCCCGAGGCATGTGCCACGATCCATCGTAACGGCATTAATCCATCGGTATTCGAATTCAAGTATAAATCAACGAATGATATCATAGGAAAATCAAACATCCGCAGAATTCGTATCACATCGCGCGGCATCGTCGAGCTCCACAGTTTCATTTCACTTTCTTACAAAGACAATGTATTCTCCCTGCCGTCCACCTTGGACGAGGAACGTCGTCATCGTGCCTGTTCCTCCACGTACACAGTACACGTCACGGGCGCATCCATTGTCGAGGTAACGACGTCAGAAAGGTGGGGATAAAAAAAAAAAAAAAATAGACAAGGGGACATACGCGATTGTCCAACGAAGCATACGTGCGCACGCGTCTCATGCGAAATATTCCGTCTTTGGCCGATGACGGCAGAGCGGCGATTTCTTTAAAGGCGTTTCGCGGGATCGCGTGCAACTGGCACGGAAACTGGTACAAGACAGCCGGAACACACGGTCTCGATAGACAATCGACTCATTTCTCGCGGCTCGATAGCCAGTCCGTTCATAAGGATCGCTCGTTCAAGGCCTCCTCTCTTATTAACCGCCGATGGTCTCTCGCGGTGCGCTTAGACGCTTAATTAATTGCCTTTGTGCCGGCGATTCGAGCGCATCGAGGACTCTCACTGCGACAGCACTGTGACCCGGGAGCGCGTCCATGTGGACGCGTGCGCGTCCCTGCCCGTAGGCTCTCTCGATCGTCGCCGATCGTCTCTGACGTCGGGAAACACATGGCTGATTAAATTGCGATACATATTGTTACATAATGGCCGCGCTACTATCGCGATTATTACGACCCGCGACACGCTCCAATTGGCGCTTGACAAACGAAACGTTTAATTAGTACCAGGTTTCCAGTCTTTGTGCCGTTTTCCTTTCTTACTTGATACGCCGCCAGGAGCCCGCGTCAGGCCGATGCTTGTCGCGAGCACTGGATAGCGTGGTACATAATGGCTGAACAGAAAGACACTCGCGTGACATTTGGACGCGCAGATACTGCATCGATCTTTGCGTCAATCGAGGAAACTATCAGCCTCGCCAACTTACGGACTCGGGTTGAGAGAGTACTCGACGAGCGCAAGTAGACAATGGAATACGTGATTCTTATTAGTGAAGATCCGCAATTTTATGTACGAGCGGCAAACTTTGCGCGGCAATCGAGACGAAAAATTAGGCTACTGCGCTCGGCACGAGTGAAGCGAGGATCTTTAGCTCTCCGTTTCTTTCTTACCGCCATCATCTTTCTCATTCTCTCTTTCACGATCTCTCCGCTCTTGTCCCTCTCTCTCTCTCTCTCTCTTCTCTCTGTCTCCCTCGCGCGCGCGCATCACTTTCCTCACGAACCCCTTTTAGTCTTGACATCGTAACGTGATTCAGGCGACCGTGTCCTACATCTCAGCAAAGCGAAGTGAACGGTGCGGAGTAGGTCTGTCTCTGTTACCTCTCTCTTTCACGTACGTGCGCAATCTGTCTTTCGCTATTAACCTTTCTCTCTTCAACTTTCTTTAGCCCTCGCGACGCGTCGCTTAAATAAAATCAGACACCACTGTTTCTTCTTCTTCGCCCTCGCCAGTCTCCATCCTAATCTTTCTGTTTTCTTTCTCTCCACATTGTCTGCCCGCATCGGTCGTTCCGCTCCGAGCGAGTCGCACAGTTCGAATCGGCAACTCGTACGACTCCTCGCTACGCCACAGGGTCAATCGTACGTATCGTCCAACAGTTTAATTTTAGATCCGATGACGAGCGTTTCTCTTCGCAATTCGAAACTAGGAAATCCCTGGAACCGTTCTCTCTCCAGCCGCACATCCGAATGTCGACTCGCGCGTCGAGCGATCTTGCATCGAACGGCACTCACTTTCATACCGTTTACGCTGGATTTCATTGTCAGATGCATCGAAAGCGCTTCTGCCGTCCCTTCAACCCTTAACTGTGTAACGGTTTAACCGAATCCGCATAAAGTGTCGCGCCACGGAAACAGGACAATCGTGCGAACGAAAGCATAATTATGCTGAGTTAGATAGATTCCCTCGATCGTTCGATCTTCAGCAAGTGCCGCGTGGTTAATTAAAAGTTTTCGGAAGCAGCGTTGCCGGCAACGTTGGGACCGTAACCGGGAATCATTATTAGGAACGAGCGGAGCGCGCAGATGCGTTGATATTATTGTACGCGAGGAGCTGACAAGAGGCTCCCTTGATGGGCTGGAAGACGAGAAGGTCGTTACTGGTGAACTCGTTCGTTAGCGGGGTCAAGTCGTTCGTCGTAGAATGCCAGTTCGTTAACGAGTCGCGTCGATTCGCTTGGACGCCGGTACAAGGAGGAGTCGCGGGCAAACTTCTGCCATGCTTTTGCCAGAAATCAGAGTCCGTGGCTCGTCTGTGCGCTCCAGTAGCAGGAAGCGGAGGAGGTGGAGGAGGGGGAAAAAACAATGAACCGACGGACCGCAAATCTTGCTGCCTCGGTGGCGTGTTTGGTGCGGCCTCTTATCGTTTAAACGTCTGTCACTCACACGAGCGATCTGATGAAACACAAGTCACGATTGCGCGGTCTCTCAAATTAAACTCGTCTCGCTGATATATATTCGAGGCTTAGCGTGCAGCTACCGAACGTGTGTAGATTCCTGGGGGCACAGCCTCGAAACGGCCGCGCACCGTCGGCGTCTCGTTCGTGCGCGTCCCCTTTGTCGACGGTCAACCGTCCATGTTTGGTGGGCGCGAGGTACGCCGAGTACATACGTACATGGGATATCGTCGTTCGGTTGCGATCGTCCACCGTCTGCGATAGACAAACGTACCGAGCTTTGACGCTGACAACTAGCATCTGATGTCGATTGGATATAAGAGATCGATCAAAAATTCCTAGAGCGCAGACTAAAGACGATGGCAGGTAAGAGGGGGGGCTCACTGCGGTTTCTGATCTGACAATAAGCAAAGCAGCGTACTGGCGCGAGAAGTAACGATCGGCCGTTTCTCGGTCGGAGGAACTCCTCCCGAGAACTTTCCGCGCAGTTTATGTACTCGTAACTCGTAACGACGATTACATCCGCGCCGCTCGCACACCGACTCGACAAGTCTAGCGCCGCGGAAATGACGGATTTTTTCCCGACCAGCTCATGTGTATGTGGCACGCAACCGAGCAGGCCGCGCGGTCCCGGTTGCATAATGATTGCCCGTAAAACTCGACAGATTCCCCCGCGGTCACCGTGTTTGCGCCGTGCTCATTGTCTCGGCGCGTAACGAGCCCGTTTCGGCGGGCAGCTGCGATAAAATAGAGGGGCTACCGAACTGGGCGAACGAAATCGTGACAATGTGGAGCTTCAGGTTCGCAGGCGCGAAAACACCCGGAAATACGCCACGCGAAACGAACTCGTTCCGGCAGCGCAAGGAGGGAGGCACGTCAGAGCCATTGAAAGCGATACTTCCGCATTGTGAGCGTTTTAATGGCACTCGCATTGACGTACATCGTTCGGCTTTGATGTTCTTAGCATCACGTCGAATCGCTGCGTTCACGGGCTCGATCGGTTCTTTTCCAGTGTCCTTCATTTTCAACTTGATTCACAGTGTGGATGTGTGTGTGTATGTGTGGATGTGTGTGTGTATGATGATTTGGTGGATAATCTGAATATTAATCCACGTTATCCGATTTTGGAGTAAGTATTAGATGATAATTACTATCAACGTGTCAATACGTTTGATAGAAACCAATAATTTTGTTATGACGTATGCACTTACGTAGCTGTTATGACACCGGTGCCATGTAAGCTAGACGAGATGCACGCTCGATTAATTCATGAATAAAGTGTGCGCGTAAGAAAAATATGCCAAGTATTGCGCAACATTATCGGAAGATCCGTGGAAGTGATTCGTGACAACGTTCGGCACGCTCCCCGATCGCTCTCGAATCGATCAAAAAGGCGTCGCGGCGAGTGCGCATTTAGAATCGATAGACAAAGAGATGGATCTTGGATTCGCGCGGACAGTCCGTGCCGCGAGCGAGTTTCTTTGTGACGCGCACGGACGTCGATAAGCGTCATTGGCATCATCGACGGCGATTGACGGAACTGGAAATATTTACGGCCGCTCGGCCGCGAATGTTATTGTTTCAGTCGCGAAAACGCGCGTAACAAATTCGGAGCCTCGAATACCGAGCGAGCGTGCCAACCGAAATAGAGTGTCTACCGATCGATTTGGGTGTCTATTAAAGGTGCTCGGCCACTCAATCTTCCGAGCTCGTATAAAAACAATTGCTGACGAGACGCGTCTTCTCCCGCAGTTTCTTTTTGGACTTTGGTCCTGGCGCGAAAATCGCTATCGCGTGTTGGATTATTTATCGAGTTGGCGATATCGAGGCGTTTTCAGACGGCCGCGCACGAAGTATGTCTCGTATGCGGTGGCGGTTTTAGTTCCGGTAATGTTTCGCGGCAGCCGTTTGCCTACGAGACAATCAGGAAGTGACGTTTCAAATTACAAAATTATATGAACCGTGCGCAGCCACTCAAAAAGGCAATATGTCGTCATTACGAGAGGAATAGGATGATTTTATTGTTTGCTTTTTTGGCTATGCTGAAGTACGGGTAGTTTGCTGTGGACTTTGGTTTTAGCTTGATTCTTCGAGCAGGTTGGTTGCGTGGAACAAAGAAGACGATTCCAAGCTCTGTTCCTGGCCTTGGTACAGGGATCCAACGTCGGCCCATTTTGACGGACGGCGCCAAGTTCAGCGCACGGTTGCGAACTGTTCGGGGAGCAAGGTTTTAACGGTGGGTCGAAAACGGAAAGGTCGGTTTACCGGGTAGGTACAGACTTTATTCAAGATATCATTAAGCGCGTTGCACACCAATGTGGCAACAGGATCACGCAAGACCGAAGGAATTCGATTGATCGAGGTACAGCCAGCAGCAGGTTGGCTATCGAAACAGCCAATAAACGATCTACGACGAGAATCTTAAATTCCATCTCTATTTCTTCATTTTTCACGTTCTACTTCTTTCAAAAGTTGCCTACTTTTGATCATCGACACGACATACCGTACACTACATCACGTACGACGATACGCGTACAGCACTATATTACGACGCTGCTACAATAATGTGTTTTTGCCGACAGGAATGTCGTTTTCCTTAATCCAATTATCCAAATCACCTTTGCCACGAATCAATTCGCATAACGACCGTTCCCGGCCGTGCCGGTTCGAGGGAGATCCGTGCGTAAGAAGAGAGCGAGCCGAAAGCGCGGAATAGCTCTCGGCGCATGTAGTCATTACTCGTGCACCGGTCGGACGCATTGGGTATAATATGGCTGTTCGGCGTGCGGCCCTCTCGCACTGGTGTCTACGGCGTCTGCGTTCCGTACCGTCGGCGTCGAAGGGCGGCAGGTGTCCGTCCGTCGCGACTACTCTCCTTCCAAGCCGCTGGCTCCCTACTTGCCCACCCCTTTTGCCACCCTCCTGCCCCTTGATCCGGCCGCGCAGTGCCGTTGAACTTGAAAGGACGACGAGTTCTTTCGCACCGGCCCGCCGCTCGAGCACCGAGAAAAGCGGCAAAAATCGCGACCACCGACCTTCGATCGAACGATCCTTCGGCTATCATCCCATCGTGATGCAGTTACGGATCATCATCATCCGGATCCGTGGTCATTTATAGAATGGCTTTTTCTGGGTCAGCTGCAAGAAAGTAACATTCCTGCGTAGCGCGGCGCGCGAGGTATTGTTGATGCGATGCTGATTTTGAGTGTCAGAGGCAAGGGAGGCTTCGACTGTATTTCAGGGTTCGTTACATCGGACGTTACATCACGGTAGATACAATATTTCGTGTGTCGAGCTTAGTGTAAAATCTACGTCTGCAGTGTGCTCAGGCGTGTTTGATAATCCGTCGGTGCCGGGTTTCTAGGCAGATGACGGGAAACATTACACCAGGCATAATGATCCATTAGATTAGCATCGCGCCTTATGTCCGCCCGGCCGTGTTGGAGTCATGTGCTAAGATGAAGAACCGAGGAGAGCTGATTACGTCTAGGCAATATGACGTTTGAGGGCTGAACACGAGTACTAGGAAGTACGTCAGGAGTAAATCGTGCGCCGTAGGTAGCGCGGCGTGTACGTCAGAGAGAGCTGTCGAGGGGGATACTTCCGCGATGCTGGAAGGTCAACGTTTTAATGGCTGTCAAGATTTGCATTGCTCTCGAAAGTCCGCATCTCTGGAAGCCATGAGAGACTAGGAAGCAGCATCTGGCTTGTTCAAATTGACGTTCGCCGCGCTGTGAAGGTATCGTTGAGGAGATACACCTCCTTCCACTGCTTCTTCTTCTTCCTCTTCTTCTTCTTCTTTTGGCAGTATCGTGTCGCATGCTCGTTAACCACTGCTAGACATTCGAATGTACGCACTGATTGCCGATGGCGCCGTTGCAACGGATGTACTTTACACGAATGAATCTGGGGTGCATCTGCGGATGGGATCTGCAGACACGCGAAACGTATAATATCCAATTATAGCGGCGATGGCAGTCTTATGGTACCCTTGTAACCGCTCGTATAAATAACCTCATATAAAAGCGTCCACCTGTTTTTACGTAGGACATTTTAATCCCGGACGATTGAGGCTAAAATTATCCCGCCGGCGTGCTTAACGCGATTTATGCAACGGCTGTCGGTCCAGTTGCATTGTAAGCGAATACTGTCTGTCCGTCACAGAATGCTGCGTATGAATGCATTAACACTATTAATATCTGTTCGATACTTTTACGCAATATTTACGATTCTCACGCCTTACAATAACAACGTATAAATCTCAGGTTTACATCTAACAAAATTCGTCTTTTCCCATTGATATTTATTAACATTCCATCTTTGCGCTAACATTTAAGTCGATAAACTTCGTCACAATGTGCCTACTTATAACTTTTTCATTAGTCAAATTTTTCAGACTGCTACGGAGAACGTCACTTTCGAATCGATCTTCGCGAAATGGACCCCAGCATATCTTTACTCCCACCCGCATATAAGATCCCGAACACATTCCGTTCAAGAGAAACAAAACTCTCAACTACATTCCAAAAGGCGCTCGCTTTGCGTGAAAGCAGGCAAAAGTTTCAGTAGCGTTCTCATCAGCGACTTTCTTAAATATTGAATCTCGTTCACCGTGCGACTGGTAAACGTATACGTGAGCCCATACATCTGACCCCGGTCTCTCATCTTACACTTACACGAATGATCACCCTTCGGCTACCTAACCAGTCATCCATGCTACGTTTCGCGAAAAGAGAAGGGAGCGTCGTTGGGTAGGCAGCGTGAAACGTCTCGCTGTGATCGCTTTCCTGCCGACAGTGCCGTAACTTTAGCTAACTTTAGACAACTTCTAGATGCCTACCAGCCTGACGATAGCTTCACGGCCTTTCGTTCGCGGATAAGTGCGCGAAAGCCTGAGTCTGCGAGTGGGTATTAATGTTTCCGGGGCTAATTATAAATCCGGCTGATTACGCGACTTAATACTCGTCGATGTGTAAAAGTCGGTCAATGCGTCGCGACGGGACAATGATTTAGCATACGATCTGCGCTCCGTGACCGATGATAAACATTCGCTAGGATGTTCTTCTATGTACGCTCGTAATTTGAGGTGGTTGAAGGAAGATAAGAATTGACGTGAACGATATTGAAAATTGAATGAAACGCGCCCGAATTATGTTTCGTTACACTGCCGTGTCAATCGAATTAGACGTTCGTACAACTATGCATATCCGAGCTGATGAGAGTACGTTATGTCCCCTCATTGTGAAATTTTGCCGAGAAGTAAATTGATGCTCTTTGTTATCGTCGCGAGAAAGAGGAGCGCCCGAAGTCGGATGAACGAAACATGCCGTGGTGTCTGCCAACGTAGTCAGCTGACAACAACCTGTAGTCCGTCTGCTCAACAACGAACAATGTCGTTCGGAGTTGGATTCGGTCCAACGATCGGCGAGACTCAAAGCAAACCGTTCGCCATGAGCAACGGGATATTATCGTGATTCACAGAAAGAAGTCATAGTACGAGTAGATTGCCCGAAATACACGGTCGAAGTCTGGGTGGTCGGCGTAGCTTACTGATTCTGCCGATCCGATTCGGAAGGCGAAAACGTTCGTCGTGTGAGGGTCTGCACTCTGCATCTAGATTATCAGGTCACTATATATGAAACCGTGTGTTGGATTCTCTCCCCGTCATTCCAATGTTTATCCTCGCCGATCTAGACGTATCAACGTAAACATGCCAATACGCAACACGTGTCCATACACGCATATATATACACACACATCCATGGATATGCTTTTAAATGCAGCCAGTTGGGAAACGTAAGTGCGCGTAAAATTGATCAAAGATATCGCCAGCGTCGTCAAATTATATTGCACAGATAAAACTGACCCACGGCACACAGTACAAAATAGTATAATGCTCGAGAAGAGCACTTTGAACGTCACTTACGGCGGACGGAAAATTGTTTAGTTATCTCGTATGCAGAATGACGATCAATAACGATGACAATCGATAAGGACGTTTGCTCGACGAATTTGAAATGCGGGACGAGGGAAACCGGGACGAGCGGGACGGCACATATAAATTGCGAGAGGTGGGATTCGTCGAGCGGAACGTATCGTCGCGTTTGTCCTTATTTACTGTTACGATATTGCGCGGCGATGTAACGATCGACGTGAAGCGCGCAAATTGTCCGCGATTATATGGAAGCGCCGTCGTCGGGGGAATCGGTTTTGCAAAAAGACGAACTCGCTCTCTCATCGAGCGACGACTTCGTCTCGATCGCTGAAGGTGGCCTTTTATTGTTCCGCTTCTGCGCATCTGTACGACCGCTACATATGCCGCGCGTCTTCTTTATTGGCTCATCAAGGTTTCCGGGTATTCTCTGCCTTTCAACGAGAGATGCTCCCTCGCGACGTAGTTCCGAGCACAATTCCGCGGTACAGGCACAAGAAACTATGAAAATTTCTTGAATCATCGTGTACCGAGTGCTAAGTGTACATTGGATGAATTTCATTTTGCATGTATTGCGAGACCCCTCCTTTTGGCATCCATACACTCGGCAATTATCATCCCCGTACGTAATCTAAAGCAAGATTTTAAAACACAATTATGCCTCTCGAGGCTATTATCCGTCCGTCCACGCTGGATAATGTGTGTCACGTGTCGCCGCGAAAAGAGAAACAAATTACGGCAGATAAAATCTTCTGGGCAATTTCAGTAATGCCTCCGCGACCCTCAGGGAGAACAACCGGCGTTGTAGGACGGAATGGCGATAATATATATAAGCGTGACCGTGACCACCGTCGTTTATTTTCGTCCAGGAAATTTGCTCGATCGTTCGGATGTCATTGCATTAATTATTTCGCTTATCCGTTCGAGTCGATACCGTATCGAGGCCACGCGGATGAATTATCGAACACGCCGAAGAGTCATTGTCAAGGTTCTCGCGATGGGACGACTCTGGGTTTCAAGTTGCCACGCGGGACTGATTGTGAGCGGGAGAAAAATGCCGCGAGATGCACTTTAAATTGATGCAAATACACACAGTTACGGTCTTAATGACGGTAATGAGGATTTTCAACGTCGTCTGATGATCTCATGCCCATTGCTCAACGACGAGCGAAAGACACGACGGATAAGCTGGGTGAATCAGATTCTGTAGAAGAGCTTTCTTAATCAGAAACTATCGTGCAGAATTGACAGCGACGATACGTGGATGTCGTGAATCATAAATTGGTGATTATTGAGGTGGCAAGAAAAAGGCGGAATTAAAATGTCAATCTCAGTCAATGTGGCGTAAGGACATTTCTAGCGGGCAGATAGTATGATAACGTGCCGTTTCAAAATTATGACGAAACATTGTTAACGTCGTGATGAAGATAAAAAGTGATTAGGTGAAATAAGAGATCTCTTTCAACAAAAAACTGTCGTTGACAATCGGAAATGACAGTACAAATCTGTTGTGAATCATCAATTGGTTATCATTGAGAAATGATGACAACAGCAGAATAAATACGTCGATCTTAATCAATGCTGCGAAAGAAGATATCCGTAGACATTATAATAACATTTTATTAGAAAATCGTCATCATTCTGGTAAGATTCGTAAGGATAAGAAATCTTAAACGGTAACAGATGTTGTAGATATTACTGGATTACCAGTTGAGACAACGTAGAAGTTACTATTCAATTAATGCACATGAACAATAATTAACGTCAAACATAAATATTGAACGACCTCATGAGTTACTGAGATAATAAACGTTTCAAATAGACTGTTCACTCTGCAATTAGCTTCAAAGGCACTTTATGTACATCATACAGCAACGAGTCATAAAAAAATTCAGCATTTGACGAAAACATTCCCACTGCTTGGCACGTATAATTTTACATATAGCACGGAACAGACTCACAGTTACAAGCTTCGAGCTTTCCCGAGCATTCTAAACTACCGGTTGGCTTATCTGTTTGCAACAGCTCGCCAACCAAAAACTTGTCATGAAGAAATGACGAAAGTAATGACCTGGCAAACAATCCAATAGAGACGTCAGTCGATTCCTAGATAGTAGCCGACAGTACTTTAAGCGCACCGACACATAGAACATTGTAAAGTATATCGTCGGCAGTAAACGTCAAAGATATTTCATAGGCAACGCGAGTCGTGACGATGTATCGGGACATCACGAAAGGTCCAATCGAAATGTCAATTATGTTTCTTATAACGTGAAGCGGTCTCGTAATGCAACGATGCAAGAGAATAAGGAGGATGTCAACTAACATGTACCACTGGCAATAAAATGACGAACTTACCGCGCTCACATACATTCTAAAAACATGACCAGAAGATTGACACAATAGTCAACAGCATCTTGCATATCGAAGCGGCAGATTCTAGCAGCGCCGAAACGCGAATCCTTTCACCACATTCAAACGTATCGTTCGAAGTCGCTGAGACGCTGGGAACATTGTAATCAATACATAAATTCCAACGTGACACAGTATTCTCAGCGCACCCGCTGAGAAGCATTTCGACTGTAACGTATTGCTAAGCAGAGCCTGCGAGGATCGCAAATTATCGGATCGAGAGGCAAGAGTTTGCAACGCGATCGAATCGTCAACGCGACATGCCGCAAGAGAATATTCGCGGTGCGCAGATCTGCTCGCAAGATTGCAGACAATTAAATCCGAGGGGGTCAACCAAACAGGAAAGCCGAGTCACGATCTGTCGCATCACGCGTAGGACATGTGCACATGTATATCGCTGGCGTGGGACAAAGGTGAAACGTTCCTACAATCAATATCACCCACCGTTGCTCCGCTGTACTCGGCCTGTACACTGTACAGCGAAATGCTTTCATGCAAAATGTCGGGGAAGCTAGAATTAGCCGATAGCGAAGGTGTGGACGACATTTGCGTGCAATTCGAAGTCAACGCGCACTAACTGATTATGCCTATTTGACATATGCGAATGTTTATTAGCTCGCCCGGTGGTCACGATAGCCGCGATAACAAGAACAACGAAGTTTCTAATATCGCTTAATCCTGTGACGTTTAGCGCCTCGCGTGCTGCTCCGGAATCGATCACGAGTGGCAAAATATTTGTGGCGTGCACCGCTACATTGCATGCAAATCGGAGACGATCAACTCGTAATGTCAGTGTTAGGAAAGGCTGGAAATAGGTGAGCTTCGTGAAATGTATGGGAAACTTTGAATAGAAGAGAATGTGCCATGCTTATATAACGTAGCAGCTTCTAGACGTAAACTGAGTGGTATAATAAAGACAATTTATGTTCAACGAAGATCGCTGCTGCAAACTTAATCTGCACGAAAAAGCTGCTTCGCACTGACGAAAATTTTGTACTTCAAAAGCGAATCAAAACCGTCACAATAAGCTTCCAACCAAATATACTGCCCATTTGGACTAGAGTTAGAACTTTCAACGCTACCTCGAAGCACAATTACACATCGAATGCACGATATCTTCCGAGCGAAGGAAGCCAACGTACGTAATTAGAGTTTTCGTGCTGCGCTCATATGCGGAAGAAAATCATTGCCGGCCTCTTCCTTGTCTCACCCACGTTCAATTCGTCATTGTCACATCCACGCACATATCACGTGGCCGCTCCCTGACTCTCATTACGAAATTCTCATTGTAACACGGCCTCACGACCGTCATTCGCTCGTTTCTACGTTTGCACAGCGGACGCAAATCGATATTTCAAGTGGCACACGGAATACGAGGCCTCCCTTGGGTTCATCATACGCTGCCGACTCCTTAAAGAGTGCTCGTCGGGGTGAATACCTTGGAGACCAACATATGTGAACTTTGCAGATGGATGCATCGCTCGGTCACTCTGCTATCGACTTGTGTACAAATACCCTACGACTCCGTCGAACGGCGTCGTTCTCGTTTCTGCAGACGTCCGGCTTGTACTCTTCGCATACTGAGAATGTACGTTCGAAAGGTAGATTCTTTCTTAATCGTCTCTGAATCTAAAATGTTGCAGCGGAGGATTTCCGAAACTAAAACTAAATGTTCACCGATAAACGAAGCTTTCTTTCGTCTGATAATGGACGTAAAATATTACTCAACCAGAGAGGTGAATCTCCTTTGGTCGTATCAATTATTTTCCTTCGACCAAGTAAAACGTATTTCGGATGAAATAGACTCGAACAGAGGACCAGCGTTAATTCGAAAGGTGAACAGGTGTTGCGTTCTATCCTTGCCGAAGCAGTGCGGTGAAATCCGTGGTAAGAATCAGCACGCAAGGAGAATGGGATAAAAAAAGAAGAAAGTCGAGGATTAGTCTTTATCTGGCATCGCGTCACACGGGCAAGGTGCGAATCAGTAGTAATTAGCGTCTGCCTTAATTGGCACGCGGGTCACCACTCGACGCTCGACCTGCCACATTAGATTTCCTTCTCGCGGCCCTATTAATAGCTACGCAATCACGTCGCTAGATTATTCTCACAAAAATAGCCGTCACGTCTTTATCGCGGGATAAGGCGCTTAGCGAACGATAAATCCGCATATAACTTAACAAGCAGCTATCTCAACAGTGGCTGGTGTTACGGAGACGAACGGAGGCAGGACAGAGAGGGATGTGAGTCGAGATGCGGGCGGCGAGAGTGAGAAAGACGACGAGTTCACAAAGGGCAAGAGCGTAACGGATAAAAGGTCGAAACTCTGGAATTGGCGAGCATTGCGATACGCGAAACAAATTATATCTTTGACCGTCCGTTTCCGTTCGCAACTGTCACTGCAACGAGCTTCAAGTGCGCCTCGCAACGTCACGTCCTGTCGTAGCTACTTTCTTAGAAACGTCCGCACAGGCGAGTGCATTTCTGATAAAAGTATTCTCCACGTCACTCTCACTACAGGAGATAGGATTTATTCGCATCGCGAGAGAGTGAAAGATCGCTCGACGTCATCGTTATCAACGATATCGGCTCCTTTCGTTTCAAGCTCGGGGGTCTCACCCTCTTCAGGACAGGCTGCCTTGCGTCACGGTATTTCCGTCTTTGAGGATCTCAATTTTTCAACGCATTTCCGATAGCGGGCCTGGAGGTGACCGCTCAAAGTTTCAATACTCATCGTGCTCTCGCAATGATTGCATGACTCTTTCAATTAGCAATTAGACGAATGATGCAATTACAGATATTATCTTACTACTGTGTCATCACTTTCGAAGACGAGTGGATTACTTTTTTTTTTCAAAGGAACAAAGAGCTGGTCAATGTTGGTGTTGCGTCAGTTTATTTCATTTTACAAGGTTTTATCTTATTCAAAGCACGTTACGACTCACGTTAGATTTTCTTCCATAAGCAAACTTGCATGTAATTAAACTCTTAATATTTACGAGAATACGCGGTCGTTAATTGACATCACTCATTGCAGTCCAATTGACTAATCACAAATTAATTAGAGCAAGTCATTACAAGAAGGCTTTATGCGATGTAAAAGTAATTGAGACGTGACGCTCATGTATAAAGATATATTAAGATTAACATTTCAACAGATCGCTTGACCTCAGTGTTTTATCATCGGTAATTCACCTAACGATACCATCTAAATAGTATCTTTGCCACTCACCAAGTACACTGTATCGTATCATCTTTAATTAAATATTTGTATTAAACTTCACTTGAAGATGTTATGCATTTCGTTAGCGCTAACGTCAGCGCGAAACTTCAATAATAACCATATCTTCATTGACGACAATTTCAATCTACACCTTTATCCCCGTCGACACAACATTGCAAGCATCCTTATTGCATACGGTCGTTCACGTGTTACGCGTCAAGTCTCGTCACCGTTGCGGCGAGAAGCTTAAAAATTCGATAAATTCCGAGCGAACAGCAGATAATGCCCCGAAAGCAGTCGATTTGATGAACCCAACTTTGCCATTCTCGCTCTCTCCACACATCCCTTTTCTCATGACCCGAGCGAACGGAGCAACCTCCTGGCGCGGGAACTGATACGCTTTCACCGTCTCAAATTCTATTCGCGGAGCTAACAATAAAGGTTCAATGTCTCGGATTACGTCACGACGCGTTCAATATTTGCCGCGATCGGCGCTAAAGGGGAGGCAAGTCGGGCCGTGTCAATTTACTGGCCCATCGCGTCGCGAGTCGCGATACAATTTGACGAGGCTGTGTCAAGCACACACTCGCGTCTTGAAAGTGACGCGGCGGGGAAAAAAGTTTCACGCCGGGCAGGAGAGGATGCACGGCCGGTCGATGGGTCGCACTTGAGCAGTTAAAAATAAAGCCCACTTTATCATCCCGAATTGAGGCCCGCGTACTATTAAGGGTACGTGTTTATGTACTCTTGGTCATCTATTTATGTACCCGCGCGTTGATACGCGAAAGTACGTGCGCCGATCGATAGATTCGCGTGTCTTCGTATTTATAGACCGACGGATCGGGAAATCTAAACGTCCAAACAATTAGGCACGAGATATCTAAACATATTCGTAATCGTGTACGCAACCGTTGCGCGTAGAAGAGTATTATGTTTAAAATACGTTACATGCTGTCTCTGCGCTCGCGCACATGCCTGCCGATTACTACTTCTTCTAGGAACTTTGACTGCTTACGTCTTATTCATCTGTCGCATCGAAATGACGGCTGCTGCCGAACAGGTGGGCCAATCTGTCGTTATGTAAACCATCGCCGTTTTCACGGTCGACGAGACATACCGAGGGCGTTCGATCAGATTTATTAGATATGCTCTATAGAGTGCTTCGAGTATCGAATCATCTGGATTAGTCACAGGTGTAAAAAGCAAGGAGGGCTACTATCGCACTCGAAGGCGTCAGTCCTCGCTCGGCAGGAAGTAAAATTCTATTCTCGAGGCTAAGAGGTTCAATGGCTCGAATTGCGTCACGACGCGCGTGCGTTCCCTGTTGCAAGATCGATGTCCAAATCAAACAAGTAAAATCATAGTGATGGCAAGGTCCTCCTCTCGTTTTGATATATATATATTTTTTTTTTTACCTTTCTTAGGCGCTACTGTGTCGAACTCACGATCGGTGCCAAGAAAGCTTGCAGAAACGGTATCTCATCGACTTTGAACCGACAGGCAGGTGTACGCGTCTACTTTTGTATGCGAACTGGAGGACAATAAAATTGTGCATATGTCAGGCTTAACCGTTCAGTGAGAGTTCCCATTTACTTTCTTTTGTTTTACGTTTGCTCGCGCTGTACTTATCTGTTATGTATACAAAGTGCATTTTGTGGTAGTTGAACTGCAATTATACGCATTATTACACATTTACGCGGCACTCGTTAGCATACGTATATTGTTTGTATTATGCTAATGACAATTATCAGTCTGCGTTTTCGTTCAAGTCGCCTTCATACACGCATTTAGGAGTACTGAATTTAAATGCCAATCCTCTTTTCAATGCATCATCGATGTATGAACACATACCAAAGAGCTAATGCAACTGGGTTGGCTCTGTGAAAAAGTGTACAGACATTTTGAACAGCTCATTACAGCGATTTGTTAATTACATAATACCCGGCTAATTCAAAGCGAAACGAACTTGACTTAAAACGATTGGAAGATGTGTTCTCTTTCTCTCTCAATTGAGTTCATTGGCACGATACTCGTTCAATGGCACAGGACGAAGCAGCGGGCGTCGAAGTGTCCGTTGAGCGTGTTTCGTACGGAGTAGGACCGGTATTTGGTTGATTCTACTATTATACGCATAAAATATGGACTCTTATATGGATAAAAGACCATTCATTCTGACGCTCTCGGGAAATTATCAGTAGCACGGTACATTTATGTATCATAAAATACATGTCACGTCGGACTTTGAAATAGCGTGTCGTGTTCGCCGGCGTCTAGACGGAAAACGGACCGAAATATTAGCAGTCTAGAGTGTCTAGACGCGACATGATCTTCCGTTCCTTTTTTTGTTTACCGGGATAAGGTTCATTGACACGCTCTCACGCGCGATAAGTCACGATGCAGCAACAGCATCATATAGTTAATAAGGCTCAGAATAGGCATGAATAAAAACAAGTTACTGTCGACGTCGCCAAACTTTGCTCCACGTCCAATTTCAATTGTGTCAGTTTCAATATAAACAGCCATGACTTTATTTAAAACGCGTCTCAGCATCGTACATCGTTGCGATACAATGACACCCATAATTTCCATTCCGTAACATTTAAGTACTGCATCGAACTCTTACGGCCCACGGAGCAGACGCACGTCACATAACTAACAATGAGTTCAAACATACCCTGCCCTGCGAACTGCATGCACCACATAGGACATAGAGAAACAGAGAAAGGGGAGAAGCCGTCACTTAAAGGCCGTTCATCCCCGACTTTCGAGGCAGAAAGAGGTCTCTCGCGATCTTTCCGGGTCGCGCGCGCCGTTCGGTAAGGCGAATAAAGAAATTTCGCAGTCTCGAATTGCGTGACGCGGCCGCGGGTTCCGCTCCCCGCGACAACGTGCCGCGGCGCATTTTTTTTCTCCTCGCAGCAAGTTCATTGGCACGATCCTCCGCGACGCGAAGCGGAAGCGGTGGATGGAGACAGACGAAGAGAGAAAGAAGGAGGATGGAGGGAGGGGGGGGGGGGGGAGAAGGATCGAAGCAGGGGGTTGACGAGGTTAACGAAGAAGGAGGGGAAGGGCAAGAGCTGACGAGGACGGACAGAAGGAGCCGCGAACGGCCGTGGTCCCCCGTTCGTGCGCTCGGTCCTTTACCCCGACCACACTCGAGAGCCGTTAAGATCACGAGCGAAACCTCCCCTTCGTGCTCTCGACCCCTTGGCTGACGCGAGATGGCCCCGAATTTACGAGACGCCTTGGACCTTTACGCAGATGCCGTCTTTACTCGACGCGAGCCGCTGCTTTTGGATCCGCCGAGGAGTCCAGGCGGAGGTAAACAACTGAGAGCGCGTTCCTGCCGCATCTTTGCTCTCGTTTTAGCCTCCCTGCCGCGACCGCTGCTCGTCTTGATCGTCTCGATCGCCTTACTGCTCATAACCCTCCCGCCGGCGACGTATATCGAACACTTGGAGCAACTCTGACGCAGATGCGTGCAGCGCATATGCGGCGATGCACCTTGGCTGCGATTCAAAGTATATACCGGCCCCGAGAGGGAGAGGGTGGAATAGAGGGGCGCAACAACAGAGAGGCCTGCTGGCGTGTAAACAGGCTTCGACTCGGTTCAGCAGACTCGGCAACGTAACTGCGCACTGCGCCTCGTTGTGTTCTCTTGTATCGTGTACGGTGTACGGCGTACGGCTCGCGCGCGGAAGGCGGGGGATGAATCTGGGGCGGGAAAAGAAGTGGGATAATCGTGCAAGAAACGAGAGTCTGAGAGACAGAGGGTGGAAAGGACGCGAAAGGGGAGGAGACGCGTTTGTCAACGAGTGCGAACACGTCGAGCGTTGATGATTCATGAGACTCGAAACATTACCGAGCCGTGTTCTTTGCCGTCGCACCGTGTCCTCTTTGAATTTCAGCTTTGCGCGGAATGAAGAAGAAAACAGAGAGGCAGAAGTTAGGCGGAGGAGAAAGGTACGACGATTTGGCCGAGAGGGTCCGAAGAGTCGAGTGGTAACTGCGCATTGTTTTTTTGTTGTTCCCCTTGTCATCTGTTTATCTCTCGGAAGGATAGAAATAGAGCAGGCTAACGTCGGACTGAACAAATAAGATAGAGTGAGAGGTGGAGGGTGGAAGGGTATCAGAACATAGTAGGGTGTTGTGACATGTAAACAGTTCGACTTTCACTGTTCATGAGAAGTGACGGTGAGATGTAACCGCGCACTGTTCTCTGTTTTCGCTTGAAGTCCCGTTTGGACCGAGTCGGATAGGAACGCAGAGGTGGAAGGAGTCGGGCGGATGAGTAAGATAAATCGCTGGATCTTAGTAAATCCCTGTAGAACAATGTTCACCTTGGACAATGTACAGTTAATCTAAACACTCAGTTTCCTCTTAGGTTAAAATGTGTGTTGCACGTTTAATACATAGTATGCTTTCCTAAACTAAAAGAAATGCTGATTGTCAAGTAAATGTGTATTATAAATATAGAATGAGGAAACTTTAACGGTTCGACTGTATCATTTACGCACAAATGGTACTCAATTATGGGAACTGTAATTAGAACGTTTGCACACGTTATAAGTGGCAATGAAGAAAGGAAACTCCAGGAAGAGGTGACGTTATTCAAGCCGGACATTGTACGGATCGTAAAACTACAAATTACTTGATCCGTAGTAAAGCGACGCAATTGACGGCAGGAAATCGCAGGCGAACGTTAACGTTAACGACAATGGTGTGAAAAGTGAGAAGCATTTATGGTCGACAGTAAATTACAGCTGCAAAAAAGCCCCTCAATAATTCCCGATGAAATGTAACTACTACAAATCAAGTTACGACAAAGATTCGCAATAAACCACTGCTTATCACTATAAGCGTTCACGAAAATGAATCATCGAAATTCTATATGAAACGCAACGAATGCAACTGTCATCGACTATCAACTGGTGATGGGATTTCTTTCTCGAACGAAAATTTCATATTAGAAAATCAGTCAAAGCTCACTGTCAGTACTAACATTGCATTTTCTCTTTATCAGTCTCTCGAATTGCAATCTATATGAGCGTGCTTATAAACGCATGTGTCTTGTACATTATACACGTGATCGAACGATGAACAGCACGAGGCGGATTTGCTCGAACCGCGACCATGAACGAGGCTCGTGACCGGTGACATCTTCGACAAGCACGTGCACGATTTCCAGCAGGATATTCGATCCCAAGTTTAACGATCTCGGCTCGCGACACACGAATTCTCTAATTTCTCGCGCATCAGCAAAAATCAGCTGACGTGAGTGACGCGGGCGCTCCTGCCTGCCGTGTCGAACGGAACTGTGCCACGTGGACCCGACCGCTCTCGTAAATATTCACAATAATTCTCTCTGCGCGTTACAGTGATGGCCCGGTGTCAATTTAAACTCGACACCAGCGATCGAGGGCTCAAAGTCATGAGCCAAACGAATATTCGCGTCTAGTACTCTCACTTTCACGCAAAATCTTGGCATCAGACATAACAGAAATAAATCAAACGGTCCGCGCGCAAACAACGACCAGCAGAGGCCGTCTCACAGCGTTCGGACAAAATCAACTGTCCGCGGAACCTTGCAGACTCTCAAAGACCTACCCTGTGAGTCTGGACAAAAGGAAAGCTGCATACACCGTTGCAAGAGGTGCATGACGCGATACTCCACCACCTCGTTGTCCTGTCGCGCTCTCGTCGACAGAGAAAGCATCCGCGAGGCGACATTAGCTTTGGCAGACACGCGACGCATTACCGCGCCGAATCTCGTGCCACGACTGCCACGAGAGCTTTCGTCCTCGTCGCCCGTTGTCATCTTCTTTGTCTTCACCGTTCTGCGTCGACTTCGGAGTCGCATCGACTTGTGACCCGACGAACGTTTCCATTTCGACGTCGAGCCGGCGACAGAAAGAAGAGGTGGGAGAGGAGGAAGCGGAGGAAAGGAAGTCAAGTGACGCGACATTGACTCGTCATTGCGGCAATTCAATTTCGACCTCGCCGACCTGCCGTTTTCTGCCCTCCTTCGTCCCTTCCTCGGCCCCCCTTCTTCGCCCCTTCTTCACACGCCTTCTTATCAAGCGGTCGTCCCGGGCTCGCGTGACCGCGATCCCGATGAACGTCGACGCTGCTCGTTGATCTCGCCTTTTTCTTTTGTCCGCTGGGGGTTATTTATCGTCCGGCGGATAAGCGCAATCGACTCGCGACTCGCCAGCGACGCCGACGGAGGCTCGACAACACGCGCGAAAAGTCGCCCGGCACGTTTCGCTAATATGACGGTTGGCCGAAGAAAGCGTTGATACTGAAGTGTCCTCTGAATGATCATTCGTCAAATCGAATTTTTAATTGATTGGCTGGTTCTATTGGTTTTCATATTAGGTGATGCCTGAAGAAAGCAACTTCTTAGAATTAGAATTCAAAGGGGGATGGGAACAGGTAGAGGTTGTTTGCAACAAATATTTGCGAATTTGAGGGAATAATCTCGTCACGGCTCAAGCGTTGTTATCCGAGTCGAACGAAAAGAATTCGGACGCTAGTGGATTGCCTTGTCACGGGGGGGGGGGCCCGAGGTCAAACATCACCCGTATCTTTTATCGCAGTGCGAAATACCATTTCACCTGGCTCGAAAGGTCAAGGTATCGGGCACATCATAGGTCACCGTTATCGCAGGTATAGCTTTCCCGATCGAGATGTCGATTTGAAAGGGAATCAGAGATAAAATCTTCGACTCTCCTCTACGCCTCGCGCGGGACAATACGCGTCAGACGTACGAGGCTACTTTGAATATCGAAGCGCCAATGAAAATTCGCGATGACCGAAAACTTATCACAATCGTCTTGACGTCGTCTTTATTATTTCGCACTTACATCGACGCTGATCGATCGTTCGTCACCGAACGTTTATCGGTCAATTTAAATATTGATTCTGCCAGTTGACGATTCTTAACGCGCGAGACGTGCACCTTAGGAGCGTATCAAAAATATCGCAAAAATATTTGCTCGCGCGCAATCATAAATTAATAATCGCTGTTTGAACACTGACGCGCAGTGTGGGCGGGCAATTAATGCGGGGAATTAATGACGAGGGAGCCGTGACAAATAGTTGGTCGCAAATCACATGTCAGCGGAATCTCAATCCGATTGCATAATGTAGTCCGCGCTCAATCGAAAGAAGCTCCGTTTAACGTGTATTACTAAATGTATTATTCAACTTGAATAGTATCTACCGTATATCATAATACCGTAGATACAGTTGCATAAGCGATAAAGGTATGCTTTACATTGCACAGATTTTACCATTTTTTCGAATGCATAGGATTCACATTACTGTAACATCAATGAACGTTATCTTTTCAGGAAATGACTCTATAAGACACCCATTACTCTACGAAATATTTAAAATGTGAGAATCTACGATTTTCAAGCAAGTACGAACTCGCGAAAATAAAGAAGATTCGACAAGCGTATTGAGATTATAAGTTTTTCCCAACATAGCAGGATAGGCTCGGAGCCAATGAGGATCGAGAATTTCAGAACATTTCCATACGGTTTTTTTTTTGCCAGGTTGCCAGATCAGTGGTTGAATTATCTTTGCCCCATGACTTCTATGATTGAGTTGTCAGTGCAAAAAACGACTAATGAAGAAAAAACGCGATTTGGCTCCTCTCTCCGCCTCTCTCTCCCTTACCCCGGCTCGTGATTAGTATGGAAGACGCCAATTATCAACGCGCGTCATGCGTCGCGACGAATTTTCAAGCCAATAAACATGATTACCCGGCCGATTACCAAATCAGGTAATAGATTACTTGTACGTCTGCGTCATTAGCATAGAAATAAAAGCTATAACAAGATACCGTTGCACTTCAGTAATTGATATAACAGTGCAACGAACGAAAGACGATGTTCTGATGAGAATAGAAGATCTTGCTTCCAAAATACCTTAAATTCGCATCAATTCTGCGATCGTCGTAGTCTGACGTGTACGATTACTTGCGCCGACCATGACTACTTATGCGTAGTAATGATATCGCATTCAATAGGCTATGGACCACAACGGCGATCAACAGTTTATTATTCATATCGGTTCTTTCATAAAGAACAATCGTTGATCTTTCGCGACTAACAAGCAGGTGTACCGAGCGTACGTACAGTCTCCTTCCTACTTTTCTGTTTCTCGCCTTGTGGGACACCTGTCTAATAGGATTATTGCACGGGTAACAACGTTGTTACGAACTTGAAATTAACTTGTCACAGCACAGTACGAATTTCGTCTGTAAAGAGGTGACCTAGTGCAAATGTCTCGCGTTACAATTTCGAGTTCCAATGACGGATAGGATTAGCACCATTGATAGGTGTCATGTGTGAGCGGACGTCGAAGTTGCCAATACGCTATTCGTATCGCAGATTATATAACACTTACATCCTACTTTACGCGGACACTTCAATACTGAAGCAGATAAGTCGATAAGTGCATACGCTCGTCTAAGAATGCGATAAGCCTCACAGTATTGAATCGTCACGTATTTTTACGTAAAATTAACTTTTTAATAAAAATAGGGTAATCAAGTCAGTACCAATTTTTTATTTAGATAAGATTTATCATAATCATAAGTGACGGAAAATATTTGAATCCTGAATCAGTGGAAGGTTTTCCACCAATCGCACTATAACGTCGCCAAGGAAAGAGCTAATTGCCAGCAGCGCGCGATGTCTCGGGAACCACTTGCAAAGAAATTCCCCACACGCTGCGAACGTCTTTACGTTTCGTAATTCTTGCATTTCGCAATCGAACCTCTCGCGCGTCTCGAATTCTCGAAACAGCGGGAAAGAGGCGCGAAAAGAAAAGTCGTCAGGCCCCGGGACGCTCGCCTTTCGCACGATCGACGGCAGTCAGTCACGAGGCCGCGACTATCTGACGTGTGTAGCACCCGTTTTAAATCGTCCCGTGACGACACGATCGGCGAGGCAGCACGATAAACGCGATTCGTCGTGACACAAGCGTTAATGCGTCGCACCTGTCGAAACGCTGACTAAATGTTCCGCGGCCCCTTTAACAGATGTGCGTCCGGGACAAGATGTCGCTCGTTAAAAAAGACGAAAGAACATAAAACTCCGGCGAATCGGTTGCGCAACCTCAATTTACGTCACGGATCTGTATCGACGTGGGATACGCTCGCGTCGCGACGGAGGAAGAGATCAAAACTGCCGAGACGACGGAGTCGGCGATCCGGCGTAGATCGAGAGATCTAGATCTAGAACAATTCGTATCTGGCCGGTAGAAGATGACTGTTGCGTCAGAAGAGACTGCGGACCGAAACTGAATGTAATCTGGCGGCTCTATCGAGAGTTTAGATTTTGCCTTGGGTGTGACGCGTGCATGTATCCGCATTGCAAATGAAATTACGGTATGGGTGTAAGAATGTCCGTTGTATGATATCGCGAAAAAAGATGCATCGCGAACCCTACTATCAATTTTATTGCAAACTTTGCCAGCCTGCGGGAAACAGTAATCCATAACGATCATCGTTATCTCTTTTGTTTCGCAAATATCACTTTCCTCATACATCTGCACGATCCTCCGTCCTCCTTACTTTCATTCATCGCGATCGGCTCCATAAATCGCCAGTTTTACGCATCTGTTTACAGCTGAACAAGTTACGCGATAATTGACAAATTGTCACGTTGCATTATGTATCACGGGTAGTTCGAACAAGTCGCGTGACGGATTACCCACCTTGCGCGCTTGCCTTATCTACGATGACTAACAATAAGAGGCCTCGTCAGATGGATTCGGTGACTTTGTTGGTCTTACGTTCGGCGATATTTAATTTATGTCGAAAATTATCGCCATACGTTACGTTAAAACTGAAATAATATTGAGAACGGTGTTTCATTGTAACGATGTCAATATCGTCGAACCCTGCTAAATCTTTGTCAAATTTGAGCTCAGCACTAGCTCCGTATCTATCAACCATCTTTCACTTATCATTATTTACGCCTATAATCGTCAATGCTTCTATGCTCCTTTAAGCCAATTCCCATGTTTCATCCATTACTCATAAGCTATATTTGACAGGCACAAAGACATTGTACAACAAGTATACTAAGGAACGCCGACGCAACGACCGAACATTACACAAACTTATTTTGTAAAAAACCGAAATCGCCGGATCATTTTCGGGACACTCATTTACAACTTCGTTCTTTTGTTTAGACGATTTACGCCTACCGACCGTTCCCAATCCATCGGCTTATACTGAACGAATCTTCAAATGCCTGTTCAATCGAAAGGGGGGAGAACCCGCGTTGGCCGATGTTATGTTGCTTCCTGGTTTATCTTACTAACGCAGCCGTTCGTGTCAGATGACTAACCCGAGAATCTTTCTAAGCCGGACGACTCATACTCTACAATGTCGTTTTACGTCTTACAAGCACTTAACGGACTCTCGTTGCAGCGCGAAACATTAAGTACTCTGTTTCACGGTTTACAAACGTGCGCGCGAGTTATGCGACCGTTTTCGTCTAATGACGTTCACTTACAAACTTACATAGTCTCTTACGTGAAAGACCGTCGAAAAAACTACGAAACAATAACTGCACACGAGGCCAACGTACACTCCTAATCAATTTTGCAGAAATATTTGCTTCCCGACTATTACGAATTTCAAAAACTATGTTCTATTGATCAACTTTGGCGCAAAGCGTAATTAAAAAAAAAGAATCATTTGGTAGTTAATGGTCTGACTTCGTTATTCGACGATGCCTGACCGACCGAGACGTCAGAATCTGGTGAGTGCATCGTCGGTAGACACGTGCCGCGGGTTCTCCAGTATCGAGTCTCCACATTCCCATTGCCGCGACGTCCAACGGTATCGATGACACACGCAACCGTCCACGGTGTCGTTTTCCGCCACCTCGAGAAGCACGACTGTCGTCGGTTTCTCGAGAAGACAGCCGATAGGCCGTTTCTTGGACACTGGGACGGGCACGTGAAGAAAAGACTCCTGACGCGCCTATGCACGTCGGTATTCTCAGAACGCAGATGAGACGCGCACGGTGAAATTACCGCGATGAAAATCTACCCGAACGACCACGGTTGACCTTTTTGTTCTTTTTTTGTTCTCCTTTATTAAAACGCGTAACAGTGCAGCTAATGACCGCAGTCGCAGCTGCACAAAGTTTAAACGGCAAGTTGCAGGGCAAGAGGAACGTGTAACGGTTAGGCGACGTCGGATCGCGTCTGACGGATTTTATGACGCAACGCACTCTCTTCCTGTGGGGTTTCCACCATTTTCTGAAATAACTTTAGCGCGCGCGCGCGCGCGCTTATTTAATGCGCCGTCTGTACGTGTAAATTCCGCATTATACGAGGCTCGTGGTACGGACTTTGCGCCGCGGGTTCTGTGTATATGGTTGAGCTGAAAATTACATGTCAAGCGCGAAGGTCCGCGGTTTTATGTTATGCACTTACGTACAGTTAAACTGAAGACTGCTTAGTTGCCTGGCACGTGCGACGGAACTACAGATATACGTACATTAATACTGGAGCAAACTTGGCTGATGTGACGTACTCAAATGCATTCGCGCGCGTATCATCTCGATTTCAGATTAGTAGCTAACGTCTACTTATACCTGCTGTCATGATTAAGCGTCCAATAAAATAACGATCTTGTTATCGTACGCCTTGTAATCAATTCTATTATTGCAACAATGTTAAATAACGATTGTTTAATGAGAGAATGGAGCACAGCGACCGAAAGGAATTCCCACTTTTACCGAATCGTGCTCCTTCAGCCATTTGCCCTCGACGGGGGTACATAAAGTATTATCTCGCGGGGGGCCAAGATGCAATTGTGTACCGTCGGAGGCGGTTACCTTGGGCGAAATGCCGGCATAAATAAGATAAGCCGGCTTTCGCTTGATTTTTGTTCTGTCGACCGAGTCTTATTGAAAGCGTAAGATGAGAAAGGCGGAGGATAACGCTGTAAACCCCTCGATGCTCGTCACATGTTGTCCATCGACTCACGTGACGCCGAGTCGTGCCCTCTGTCTAATACAATGCGCTGTCGAACTGACGCCCACATCCATGTCCGGGATGTACAAAGAGGAGCATCATTTCAAGGCCGGCCTTGAAATTCGGTCACGCGCGCACTAAAGATTACTGGCACCTTGGCATACGAGTGTCTTGATTGTCCTGGCGCGTGACAATGATACCTTTGAAAAACAATACGTCACGTTGTTTTTTCGGGACACCGTGCGAGAGGTTAACACTTTTAATGAGAGGGTACTTTACATCTTTACAGAATGCCGGTATGCGCGCGCTCGCGTAGTGCGTCTGAGATGGTATTGGTTTCGAATTAATTGCATGCCGCGGACGCCTGAACGCGAATTTGTCCCTCAAATGCTTCGCGCCGCACGCTTGCAATTGTTTGACGGATGTATCGTTCGCTAATTGTAGTTTACGCGTGCTCGGAAGTGTTCAGTACTTGCAACGGTGGCGGTTTATTATGTCTGGCGTGTCGACGATGTAATGCGCGCACATCATTACTTCGTTTTACATTGTGTCTACTAGTTACCACATAGTATAATCTAATGTTTGAAGCAACGTTGTTTAAGTGTATATATATAAAAAAAGGAAATTGTGAGTAAGAAACTAGATACGCGCTAGTTACGCTTAACACGTTGCCCGCTGAGTCAAATTTTGCGGTTGGCTCTAATGCGTGGAAATGGCTTGATTGCAAATTATGAGTGCTTGTATATAACAGTTCCAATATAAACCGCACGGCGTAGAAGCTGTACATCGCTATGCACATCCCTACTGTGCATAATATATACCCACACGACAGTCAACTTGTTAAAGAAAAATGTCTCAGTTTCGAAAATGCGACCGAACATGACAAGATGACGGATAGCGATGCAGTCGAAAGGATAAAGGAAAAGCTGACAATATTCGCGAGCAAACAGCGACGACAAAAGCTAACCCCAGCGAGCGCGGATACGAATCGATCATTCTTTTGGCAAAACAGTCGTTATTCAGTGCTAATCGCACTATGAAATACGATCATTTATAGTTGACGGCGCGCAGTGATCCTCGCGGCAGAAGTCTACGATTCGTCCGAGATATGTAACTGCCGAGGTGCCGAAAGAACCGGGCATTCGTCTTGATAAGCTTGAAGCCAATAGAAACTGTTGCGAAAACGAGACTCGGTCGGGGCGAAGGGAAATAAATTCGTTCGACAAACATAAATAAAGTGGGCAGCGAGAGCTGACGGGGAGTGAGAGAGGGACCGCTAAACTTTGCATATACATAGACAATGCAGGCTTCTCGGCTTCTCGCCTCTTCCTCCCCCTCCTCCTCATTCCGTTATATTTGTACACCTGTTGCGTTTTTCCTCGCAACGATAATACGCCGTGTACAGCGTCGTGTTGCTCGTTATCATTTTTCCATCTGCATACGCGTCTCCTCATATTGTCGCGTGATTGTACCGCTGTCATCGCATTCATCAAATGACGATCAAGGTTATGCGAACAGACGGCTACTTATGTATAGACGTTATATTGTTTATCATAGGACAACAGTTGAAACTGCCTAAAAGGATGCAAATACAGATGTGTTCATTATGGGTGTATTATAGAGGTATGTAACCGATCTTGGACCGGCTCCCAGTTTGGGTCAACTCTGTTTGTAAGGACATTACGTGAAATCGAAGTCGAAAAATACGGGTCATCGACCGCTTCACGGTCTGCGACTTTATAATGTACGCCGATAGCCGATCTCTCTTATCATTCGCCTCGTCGACGCGGGATCTGCATGCGCACTTTCCTCCGTTCGAAATGTAGATCATTTTAATCCTATTGTGACACGATTGTGTCGGCGTCACCCATCTGGATCGAGTACCGATCAGACTCGATAAGCACTTACGCGCACGTCTCCGATAAGGTGAGTTCCACGAACAAAGCTAAAGTTAATCGGCGTGCGGTCGGCCACAGGAAGCGGCGAGTCTCGGGACATTTTGCATTCGCGTAGGAAGAAAGGACAGCGGAAAGAGGGATAAAGGGTAGCGAGAGTGGCAGAGGAAAACATAGTATGTACCACCTACGATGCGTTTTCGCAAATGTCTCGCCCCCGTGAAGTGACCTCAGTTCGTGCTGATCGTCACGAACGTGTCACGTGGAAAGGACATGCTGCAAGCAGGAACGTTCCTCTCACGGTAGTTTCCTTTAATTAAAGACTCGCATCGATTGACTTTTGGTGCAAGCTAGGGGTATTTCGAGACACAAGAAAAGAAAGAGAGAGAAAGAGGGAGAGAGTGACATAGCTTGAATATCGACCATACGTAAAAATAGGCTGCCCCGTAAGCCCTAATGGATATCGCTAATTCGAAGTCGGTCTCCAACCTTGTACATTGTTCCGCGACGAATAGATGACGGGCTTGTGTGTTGCTTCCGGTGCTGTTGGCAGTGCTGTTTAGCGAATGTTAAAATTCAGCAACAGTCTTTATGTCCCATTGCGTATGCCAGTGCGGATTTAATGCTGTGACGTTTCGCGTTGACGACGTGCGTGTCTCGGTTTTCACTTTCATATTGTCCGGTGATTTTATCGAGACGTGTCGTGCATTTTTTTAATTGCGTAGAACAGTTATTTCAAGTCAATTGGACAATTGGAATTACCGCGGCAGGATGAATGATCAGCGGAAGTGTCAAGGGAAGCTACGTTAGATTTGCGGATTACCATTCAGACTGCAATACTCGCATCCATATCACACCGTTACTCATGTCCACGCCACCGTATCATTCAGTTTCGTATCTGTTCGGAGTGTTAGTCAATAAAATGATTTCGCGTTCTACAAAAGTATTTCCATAATCATGTACCGTTTTGGCGCACTTTCCTGATAAGTCTTTTGCAAAAGTGACAATGATTAATCGGCACCTGAAGTATACGTATTTAGATCACAGTATCTACTCTACGTTAGTATGTATATCACATCTGTGCCATTGATCAGAAAATCTCGAAATATCCATTAACGTCCGAGATGAAATTCTCGTCGCAAACGTTCGCCTAAATGAAAAAGAAAAAAAAACCACGACTTTGGCAAACGACGTCGAACCAATGAGGAACCAATGCACACAGGCACTCGTTTCCTCGCCAACGAACACTTTTTACCGGCGAGGAACGGAAAAAAAAAAATCGGGACAAGACTCACCGAGGTGCGACAACGATTGCAAGGAATCTGAAACAACAAAAACGTCTACCATTAATACCGTTTATCGAACGTCGACACCGTCGGTATTACACGTAATTCTAAGTCCATATTCGCGATATAACGACAACATTCGACGATGTACACGCAGACGAAATATACACACCCCGTAAATGCATACATATACAGACGTCATAAACATACACGACACATATATACAGAAGACGGTGTGGCCTGAACGAGGGACAATGCGTTGCCATGGAGAGACGACGAAGTTCAAGGAAAAACTCGACATCGATCGCGGAATGGGGCGCTTTTGCCTTTCCTTTCATCGCAACACTTAACCATGCGCTTTACCCCTATAAATAGACTCTTCAACCCGCGTAAGCGTCGTCGTCCCAGCTACTCATGCTAATAGATTTTTCGAGCGTTAGGGAAGCCTCGATAAACAAGCGTCGCGCTATAATAGCCCAGACGCGAGGAAAAGGCGAAGGAGAGAGATAAGAAAGGAAAAACAAGTCGCTAATCGGATAGTTTTAAGGCGCACGTCAAATATTTTCTCCCGTCGATACTTTTATGACGCGCTGTCTAGCTTAAACGCCATCAATCGCGTTACGGGGCGATCGTTATTTTTTTTTATTACTTGTCTTGTGAAGTTCTTTATGATTCTTTGCCGCCGCGATCCTTCTCTCCGTGGTCTCGTGATACGGATTAGTCGAATGAGACGAAGTGTTTAACGAAGGCGGGAGAACGTTGTTTACGGTGATCAATATGAGATTGGTTATTAAGATTTACAAATATGTGGTACTTTGCGGGCTCGCTTCGACGTCTCTACGTGTGCGCTAATAAGCTTTCATCGCAATCGCCTGTTTTTGAACAATGAATAGTGACATTAGTCGGAGAGTCAAAAGCGCGTGTCAAGCAACTGGTTCATCTCACGTGAGAACCCGCTGGCATAAGGCTCACGTATGGTACATAAGGAAAGTGGCAATGAGAGTGTTGGCCGTAAAATAAATATTAGGTACAACGCCGAAAGTTGCTTATTTTCGACGCAACGCCTGCTTTCCTGAACGTCTGCAGCGCGTCTCGTTACATATGATCGGTAGGGAACTAAAAACGTCACGCATGTGTGCGCTGGTAAGATAAACAGGATCACGAAAGGATCCGTTGTTCGCGATGCTACCGGACGAGAGACCAACTTCTTCACCGTAAATCGTCAAAACTCTCATACCGTCTCAATGGCACAGAAATGGCAGAAGGACGGCACTAATTTCATATCCATCAATACACCAGCAGAATTCACCGCGAAAGATGCGTTCAACTGTGACAAGTACGTAGAAAGAACCACCGTCGAAGCAAACTCGCGCCCGGAATATGTAGGAAAACGACAAAACCAAACGAGACATCACGGTCAAGGGGTGAGTATCGAGGCGTACGCTCGAAGGGTCGGTTTGAAAGAAGCCGGCCACTCTAATAATATTGCGAATCGTGCGGTGTCATCGAAATCGGGGCACCTAACGTCGGGCAGAGGTTGACGCGGAGGAGGGAGGGAAGCTCATGCGTCACTACGTATCGCTCTAAAAGCGACGGGTTGCCACCCTAAATGCCCCGCGACTATTTTCGAGCCGTGGCCTGGCTCGCCGGTTTATATTCGCGTTGCGCGAGAGAGGAACCGAGGGCTCGAAACGACCGAAACGCTCCGACCGTCCATTATTTCGGGCATCGCGGCGCGTAAATTTAAACCGGCGCGCTCCTCTCTCTGCCAGAAATCACGCTCGCCGCGTGCACAGGCTCCCCCCCCCCCCCCGACGCCTCGCGGTCATGCCAATCTTTCCGGATTGTTCCTATGAAAGTTTCCTGCTACCGTAAATTACGGAGATCGACTCTTGCACTGACGCAAGGCGATGCGCTCCCAGCTGATAATCGGATTTCTCTCTCTCTCTCTCTCTCTTTCTCGAAACGCCTACCCCTTTCCGTTCTACGATTTTTATGGCCCTCGTTTCGTAACGGCACGATAGGTGGAAAGCGGCTCTTACGTCGGACGCCGGTATGAACGAGATTTTGCAATATTTTCGGAAAGCAGTTACCGGAATCGCGAAGAAGGGTGTAGAGGCTTAATGAAATCTGTGGAGTAATCGTGAATTCGTGGGTTGGCGCGAACGATGGAGAAACGTGGAAGATTTATGGTTTACAATGATTCCTGCTTCTTTAAATGTTATTGGAAGTGAATGGGTATCTTGTAATAGCACGCACGTAGCTGTACATATGTATAAGTCACAATATGTACCTTATTAGATCTTCTATTTGTCTCGAAATTGTCGTGGTCAACGTTGAGCATGCTACAGCACGCATTAAATGTTATGTAGTATACAGTGCGACAGTGTTATAATACATTATAATTCCATGCTGCACACGTGAGCTTATATCGCGCCAAAGTAAATTAACGACAGGAAACCTTTCCTTGCAAGTCATAAATCGCTCTCCTGATTTCGTAATTCTTGCCGTTTCTGGCACTAACACCTCGTACAACCAGCCGCCGACCATTGGAGATATTTAACGGATCAGATATGGGACAGCGGGAGTGTCTACTGCTAAGAAAGCTCATGTGAAGAAAATGTGTAATATATTAAGGCCGCACTCGATCAGATAGTCGGATCAATTGCCAACTTCTAATTATGAAGCCTTTATTTCTGTCGGCACGTGTGTGTGTTCGTACGCGCGCGCACAGACCATGAGAATGTGTTCGATGAGCGAGCATCGTGCGGACGCCTTCGCACCTTTCCTCATTGTCATCTCGACATAAGAAGCACACGTTTCGGTAATTATCTGCCTAAAGTTTCGAAATTCCAGTGAATCATTTAGACATTTTTCAGAGTATTCTCTTGTAAGTTTGTTTGCTGTATGTTCGTATTTGTACACCTGCAAGTCGCGGCAATGACTATTATATATTTTTAATCTGTCGCTAATGATACGTATCTTTGATAAATCACGGAAACTGAGAGACAAGAAATAACGCAAGTTCAAACAAAGAGTTCAGTTTACAAACGTTCGTTAGATTATTCTAGATATTATAGAAAGTACGTGACAGGTACAGAAGGCATGCGATGTGCAAGGTGAGCAATTTCTATTAGCCAGAAGTAATTTCCGCTGTATTTTTAGATATTTTCCATTAGCTAATTGCACTTAAATAGTAGTCGCTACACATTTAGGCGTGACAGTTATAAATAGATGGAGCGAATGGAAAGATCAAACAAGCCTGACAGCTAAGAAACATTAATTTCATTTTAATGAAATCAACCCTCGTAATTGCATATCTAAATGGCTGCCGCTCTCATCTGCTCCACATTTCAGTAGAAAAAGATGATCGAGTGCAGACTAATTCAAAGCGGCTGCAAATGAAAACACCTATACCTAATTCCTTCCTTCCCTTATTGCCTGTGAAACTTCTCATACGTTGATCGATGAATGCCGTTATTCCAAACAGGCCGCGTACCTAATAACTTCCATGCAAATCGAAACGATTGGAAGCGCAAGAAAGAAGCGTGAAATTAGGAAGAACGTTTGTTTCGACAGATCTTCTGTGACAGTAAAGAAGCGACCGCGTTCAAGAGAACGTTCGTTTACAAAACCGTGAGGCTTGACCGAGAGTTCAGCGCCGACTTTGACTAACGAGTCCGCTTTTTTGTTTCTCCCGAAGCCGAAACGTCCGCCGCGATGGGATGAAGATATTATGCCACCGACACCGAGAGAACCAATGCAAATAAACAACGGACTTATCTTCGCTCAGGTTCTTTTATCTCGCGACAGCGAAAAACGCGATTTCTACATCTTTTAAAGGATCACAGCCTACGCATGTTTACGAAACGTATTATTTTCACGCCGTAGTGACGTAAGTCGGGGTACGGACAGAGTCTATGGCTCACCCTCTTTCTAACGCAGATTTCTAACCAACGAGCGCTCGATATTTTATCGAGAAAACAATGACGATTGAAAGTGCGTCGCAATTTCAAATTGCACAGATGTCGCTGCGGAACTGGGTGTTGTTGGACGCTATAAACAATTGACAAGTTATGCGGCGGGACAGGTGGAAAATTCTGGAAAGTCACGCGGAAGATATCGGAGGCACGTACGGAAGCTGAATTTTTGTACAATCTTCGGCATATTTGGAACAATGGAAGTGTCTGATATCAAGTGTACACCTCGGGTACAGCGTGTCGCGTGGCATTTAACAGTATCTTAATGACACATCTAAATTTCCAATCCGACGGCTCGCGCAATCTCGGAATCAATTACATATATGTACCTACACACGACGCACACGCTTGATTTCCAGTTTCTTTTTCTCGCCTCAATCCTCGATCCCTCCCACGTAGAAGCGATCGCAGCTGTTTGTGCGGCATCGCGCGCGGAAATGTTCATAAAAATCACTTGTGTAATCTAACACGCAAGCAGCTCGCGGCGAGTACGGGATTATTCGATCGAAAAAAAAATCAGCTATTCCCGAATCTGCGCAGCTCCGTCTTCTTTTATCGTTCCCCCGTATTTTCTCACGAACGCGAGCCCCTTTCTGATTTCTCGATCGTTTTTGCAGCAAGAACTCATACGGACGATGACGCGGATTGTCTGGAAAAAAAAGGTCCGAACAATCGTTCGGCTAGCACCGAAAATAATCCTGACGCCCGCGAATTCGACGAGATCGACTTTCGGCACGCGTATTATTATGTAAGCCACAGCATCGTGCGGAGGCGTATATCGTGGTAAACAGTGTGCGAAATCAGTTTTCATATTCACAATATACAACCGCGCGATAGGGAAAGCGTGAAAGAGAGGCAGGAAGAGGATGTGGGTGCAGAAGGGGGTGATGAACGAGGAACGTGATTCGAAATGCACTGTAAGTCTGATCGCGGGAATTTCGGAGAACTATGAGCATCATGCAAAAGTCAACTGAGGTTAGCGGTTTCGTGAGCTGCTTACGTATCTTGTTGAATAATAGCGCCGAGGGCGAGAGAGAGAGTTTATGGACTACCGTCGGAGATACAAGAGTGATATCTCTACGAAATACGCATATATCCTGGACAATCGATTTATTTGCATTAACGATAACTGATCCATTAGTAAGTGATTATTCTTAGAAACGTTTCTGCCGATTCAATAATAAACGCGCAGAAGTCGCCCGTCGTTATATCAACAAAAGCCGTTATCGCGGCTTGTTACGATTAACGAACGACCGATTCGCACGGCGATTACGCCACGTTTTCTGGAAATCGATGCAAATGTGTCGTTCACAGACGCCACTGTCCGTCGACGGATTTCCGTCGAATCAAACGTGGAAACGTATTCGTGGGTAAATGCATCCATTAAAAGGAACGTCTCCGATAACTCTGATTGATAACGTGCGTAATTCGTTAGTCGTGCAACATACAATGTAATTTGATTGCAAAACCGATACGGATTCGTCTGTCTCTGAACACGAATACATCTATTTTACACATTTTAACGCCGATCGATTAAATCAATATATAATCATTCGCAAAATATTCGGCAATGTAACCGTAAGCATTTACGGAGAACATTTTTATTCTTACGGATATTAGCTGCTTAACTACTATGACACGGCTAGCCGCTTTGGAAGTAGGTAAGGTAAATTACATGCAACGTTTTACAATCTTGTTGTCACAATCGAAACTGAATGCGCAAGCGCGATTAAAGCCCAAGTTAAACAAAGAGCTTTGTCGCGGTAAAATGAGCGCAGCTGGAACTTTTGCGCTATTCTCTCCCGTCTTAAATTTACGCCTCACTCTTTTCTTCTCTCGCGTTGCGCGCCTGCGAAAATTCGCCTTGTCGATGTTTGCTGCTCGAACGAAACGCGGGGTTTCCCTATCGACATTGCAGCGACCGGTGGAAAGGCCGTGTCGAAGAACAGGCCGTGCAATTGGCAAAAAGTTCCACGACGTTTCATACGACTGGTTAGTGAACAAGATTTAACGAAGAAGAAGACGCTACTAAATGATATTCATCGACGTTTAATCAAGCGACATTTGCGTAGATTTGCATGTATGTAATAAGTGGATCCGTGATTTTTAATTTAACGTTTAGATAAGCAGAGATCGGAGCAGAATTGCAATGCAAGCGCACCAGCCTCGTGGAAGCCTTCAATGCGCCTTCGTCAATAAACGCCGTCTACCTCTATTACAATTTAATCATGGCAAATGAAACGTCCAGTCGACCGGTCACGTTGTTACATAAATGGAAAACGTGATTTTGTCGGCGTTAGGTACTGAACCTGTTCACGTACCGATGGCCCATTGTGCTCTTTAAAAACGTAGATTTAAAAACCGTATGCAATGGTCGTACTACGTGCAATACGTCTTATCTGATCGGAGATCTCTACGTGTGCAAGATGGGCAGGAGTTCGTGGTACAACTAAGAAAGGGGTCACATTCTATGAATGAATAAGTCGAGTATCTAAAATAATCTCAGCTATACCACAAATCACGGCCTCTGCCGTGCCATCTTATCACATTTATGAACAATTCCAGAGTAATTATTCACAGAGAAGTTATTCCTCGAATATGTTCTAGCATATATCATGGCCGTTTAAAAGGAAATATTTAATCTGCCGACAATGTTACTTAAAATGTCTCAATAATTTACTAGCAATATACTGACGTAATTTGTTTTTATGAATGAAACGCGTAGTTTCCCAACACTTAATTCAACCCTGTGCGCGCAAGCTTCTGAATCCGTACGGCGTACGCGATTAGTATTTTTCACATCTTCTAGAGGAGCTCCTCACGTTTTACGCCGTCAGGCGAATGTTTACGTTGCACGTCGAATATTAAGGATGTGTTCATCTACGTCACAACTTGCGTCTACGTGACCATCTGCCTCATCTCACTCGACCTGCCCCGCGATTGGCTCTGGCTCGCATTATCGTCGCTGTCATCGTCAGTTCGATTCTGACGGCGGATGTCATTCAACGTGTTCGCAGCTTTCTATTTCGTCGGCTACTTCCCCGAAAAGCCAGGAAAGCTGTTTCAAAGGATTCATCCCGTGACGTGCGCCGTTTCGCAACACACTTCCCTACCGACGCTCGCTCCGTATTTTCCCGCCTGCCTCATAATTCTTGATTCCCGTCGCATGAGGAACCGCGGCTTGCTTCGGACCGAGCATGCCGAGAAATTCGACAGTATCGTCGTTGACGTTTTACTTCGCTGTTTGGCTTCCTCCCGACAGGCTCCTCTCTGTCTCCTTGGTCCGTTCTAGTTAATACCGGCATGACTTATCATCGTTATCTTTATTGCAATCTCGATACGACGACTGTCATCGCCGGCTCGACAACGTTTGCACGCCTTGTATGACTTTCCGTCTCAACTGTCGCGATATTTGCCCGGCGACGTTATTCATAACGTTGCAAACGGTTCAATGAAACAACGCCTCTCAATCCTTTCTTCGCTTCGCCGAACAGTTCGCATAGCGAGCGCTTAACGATGCCTTGAGGAAACCCTTTTACGATGTCCATCCTCTGGTTGGCCGTGCCACTCAGTTTCGGCTCGATCTTTTCCTTCTCCATCAGTGCCGCGTCTCTTTTCCGCTCGCTTGGCACGAATCTTCGCTCTATCATCGTCATTTTCATCTCGGAACCAGCTGTCATTGGCTTCTCAACAGGTTCGCCGCATTTGTTGCCTTGTGCCGCGTGAAGCGCAGAAGATCCCTCCGGAAATGTTGCACGTGACGTTGACTCGTTTCCAATCAACGCAACGTGGCCGAGTATTTTTGCCGCGTCATCAATCATCCCGCTTTCCTTTTTCCTCTTATTTCGCGTATATTTACGCTGCAATGTCTGATGTCCGAGGAAAATTTGCAATGTCACCGGGCGTCTCCTCATACACTTGCCCATCTTTTTCTCAATCGCTTACTCTGCACCGCTTGGCTCCGGTACAAGTTATCGTAACTGTCATCATAATTTTCGTTTTGCTGGCGGACATTAACTGTGCCGCAGTTTTCCGACGTTTTCTCGAGGGCACTAATTAATGGGATGAAGCAAAAGGCGTACTCCTGTAGGCAGATTATTGCTTTATTTTCGTCGCTGACAAATCAACCCTCCGCACTATCCTATTGATGAATCTACGCCGTAGTCGGAATATTTAAAGAAATTCATTGACGTCACCGTTTCCGTCTGCGCGTCTACGCGTCCGATTCATATATTTTCTTACTTTCCGCGACTTAATTGCGCTTTAGTTCTACTCATTCCGGTATTAGGATCACTTTACGTTGTCGGTAGGCATACGTCATCATTCGCATATTAACCGATTCGCGTTTCGTCCACTTCGCCTTGGCTGTAAAATCGGACATAGTAAATCATTCTTTTTGGAGCACCGTTCAATGCACGTGTAATTTATTCTTGTCGATGACCCCGAGATCTCTTTCTTGCTCTCCTAATAGCAGCCGTTTTCCATGAATTACGAGTATTTAAGAAAATTTAACGACGTCGCTATTCGCATTTACGTGTCTGTCTGGCTCGTATCCACTAAAGTTCTCTGTATTTCTACGCTGCAGAATGTGGTTCATGCAATCGTCACTCATGTCGTCACACCAATGCCACCTGTAAACGACACCTATTGCACAGCGTATCCTCATTTTCTCAGAAGTTTCCTCTCGAAACAGGAAACTAAGGGTAGGGCATACGTGTCTAATCTCTGTCACTTCGTCAAATTGTACTCCCATATTTGAGGAAGTTATCTGAAATTCTTGTCTGCCCCTCTCCTTGCTTCATCACCCACATACTTGAATCTGATTCATATTTCAACCCCCTGAATGGCACCTATTATGGCACCACCTTTGTATAACGTTGACTACCGTAAATATTTCTAATGCTCATCAAAGTCTCAAAAAAATGTAAAAAGTTGAAATAAGAAAATATTATAACATCGCGTTGAATTATCGAAAGAACACATACGATCAGTATTACAAAAGATCCTTACGTTTCCCTATATATCCCCCCTTACATATTAGAAATCCTCCGCAAAAATAAAAAGAAAATGAGAATTTAAGGAAAGCCAGTATCTCTTTTATGAGACCGAAACATCCTCCTCGCTTCTTCCAACCGAAACATTTAAATCGCGTGCGCGAATATCCGCGGAAATTGAATGACGTCACGGTTGCGACGTACGCGCCCACCTATGCCGACCTTTTCATCCGTCTCTATTTCGTGGTCGAGTTCGTCCGACATCGCCGTCACTGTCACCGTTACATCGTCATCGTCTCTCATCCCGTGGCTCGACGTCAGAATTTTCGCGCTCAAACGCGACGGCCACCGGTCGAACTCGCTGCCCACGCAATGTTATACACGACTCGTCGGACGTCTAAATTTTGTCTGGTCCCGCGTCGACGAGTCATAGAGCGCCGGCGACGAATTTGTGGCGCAGTTTGCCGACCGCGGCTCGCTCGAGAAACGCATGTGACATTATGAGCCGGGCACGGTTCACTTGTCGTTTCGCGGCGCGGGCAATATTAAGAGCGCGCGAGAAAAGAGACGAGCCTTGAGCCACTCGTACGTTACGTTGTGAATTCGTATGGGCGAGTGTGCGCGCGCTCGTACGCCGATGTCTAGCTGTAGTACGCGACATTTCGCGAAATACGATCCGACGGGCGAAGAGGGGAGAGCTTTTAGTTATTTCGACAGAATCCACAGATACATAGTGAAAGTATCTTGCGCGCAGTTGTGAAAGATGTCGGGTAAGAATTCGGGTTTATTCTCTACGCTGACTTCGCGATGGGACGGATAATATTTGTGCAAATCGTGGCGAGCGACAGTAATATGCGGCGGGAATAGGAGTATAGGAATAGAATTCTGATGTAACGTATAGAATGTTACGTCAAAATGTAAAGCCTATGCGCGCATAATGTTCGATGCGAATCGGACAACGGTTGTCGCTCTTCGTGGAAATCGGAAACGCGAGAATATTTAGCTGCACTCCAATGCGGTAAACGCATCATGTTGGATTTGCTTCCTCTTACGAAATCTTTATGTTACGATGACAATCACTTCATAATACCGACTACCAATTTCATTCAATACTCCATTTTCCATACATAAGCTCGATCAATAAAAAAAAGTTGCTTTCCAATCAACATTAAATCAATCTCAACGCCGTCAGTCCTATTTAACCGTAAACAGCGAACACCATTTCCAGCCCAATTAATTGATAACCCCCTTAATTTTGTCAACTCGACCGTTGTCCCTCGGGTTCGCATGCATAGAACCACATCGCACGTCCGCAAGTATTACACGGCCTACTCTAACCGGCATCATTATCGGCCCGTTGCACGCTCTCTTTTCGTCCTTTATTTTCACCGTTCGCCTCCTGATTTAAGACTCGAATTATCATGGCCGGCCTGCGCTAAGAATAAAGAACCTAAAAACAGCCGTGGCAAAATGTCGAACCGGTGAATCCGGTTCAAGATGCGCGAGGAACGTGCGAGTGCGCGCGCGCGCTCTGCGCTAATCCCTCCACGAAAGCCGACGTCATAACTTATGCACTTGCGTCTCCCTAAGGAGACCTGGCCTTAGGAGCGCGAGCAGAGAGTCCGCTCGAATGGTCCGAGTTTAGATCACGTTCCTCCAGGGGGGACGCGTAAGTAGCTAACGTATGGGCGTTTCGTATTAAAAAGTGGTCCGCACGAGGAGAAGGCCCGAAAATGTTCGCACGACAATACGCGTAAATTGTAATCGGCCGGAGATATTCCGTGTTTGTCTGTGATTCGCTTGAAGCGTTCTTTGATTAGGTTCGTTCAAAGCGTATATCACGTATTTAATATGTTGATGTTGGTGGAAGAAAAATGTGTGGAATTTGCGTGTAAAATAATGGCTCGGTGACTGGTTTGGTAATGTAGAAGGAATTTGTAATAATGCGATCGATGACCGGAAAGAAGGAAAGATTGTTATATAAGCGTGGCGATTATGTGTATGCGGTAGGGCAGATAATGAAGGATGATTCTACGAATGACGCTGGTTTCAATCGATCTGACAAATCACACTATCTAGAGTGCATTACGGTTAATTGGGATTGTTATACGGTCCCACGTGCCGGAACACGGAAAGACGCGTGAACACTTGACGATAAGACCGAGAATTCAGCATTTTATCGACAATTGCCAATATCGTTAACTAAACTCTCACTGTAACACACGGTTCGAGTTTTATTGATAATTTCTCGGCAACGTCAATGCGTTTGATATAATCATATTTCTTAATAAACGATAAAGCCACGCAAACTCATCTACCGATATTCTTAGTCAAAGACATTCAAATATTCTCAATCACACCGCGGACGAAACTTGAAGAAACGATTGCCAGAAGCGTTTCATAAAAATCTGACCGCCTTCTACCGTTTTTATCAATACCACACTGTGCGTGACACCGCGGCTAGCCTTGACGTACAAGGTAGGACGGACGTTGTCCAAAACTACAGGATGTGGCAAAGAGAAGATAACGGCACGAAGAACCTGATACCGCCGAGCAAACGCCCTGAATAAACTATCCAAACCACTGTGATTTTGTCTCGCTCCCGTAATGTCGAGCCAGTGGAGCACCGTCGGGTTAGAAACACACGTGCACATATAACGCGCTTTGTTCCGCGTAGAGAATTTGTCCCAAGCATAACCGCAGGTGATACAGGCATAAGATGTTTCGAGAGAGGACATTGGCCATGCGGTGGACTTGTTGCTAGGCGGTCCGAGGTCAACCGTTATACATAGTTCCTGCTGATGCAGGCGGTCCATGTACGCGTATCTGTCCAGAATACGATATTGCCCTAATCAGTACACTTTTAATCGCGATCTCGAATTGTCGCGAGAGAATCATTATCAGATAAAATGTCGCGAGCCTTGAGTGCTCGCGTTCGCATTGTCGACGAGAACCGGCGAAATTGGCCTGGCCGCCTAATAATTTTCAGTGCGAGCAATTTGTCAGATTTTTCGGCCATTTACCGATGTCCTCGACTTTCCTTTATAGCGGCCGCGACATTCTGTGTCGCGCGTACATTCGTGACACGTGAATCTAAAGTGAGTGTTCGACGATCGAAGTATTTCGGTATCGATATTTGTCGGATCGCGGTCTATTGTCTAGTAACGTAACGCTGACGCAGATTTGAGGAGAAAATATCTGAAGACGTTACGTTCATGCGTCGACACGACTTCTGTTCTCCGAATCGATCGGACAAACATTATCCGATAAAAATAGGAACATAATGCAAAGTAAATGCCGGCGGTCGTCGATCAAAATATCAAAGTTCTCGCGCGTACGAGTTTACGGGAAATGTGCCATTTATCAATGTTATTGAGCCTTCTTTGTGCACGAAGGTGTACCCGATAGAATGCATCAAGTGTAACGTGGAAGGACAACATGTTGACGACTAGGGGTGCATTAACGGAGTAATCTTAACGGTTGATATATGGTCTCTGCATGAATTGGACTTATTTTTTACCGATATGCTAACATGCAGAGACTATGGCTAATGGAACGCCGATTACGCCCAAACTTTGAAAGACGTCTCATCGACCGTGGCCTCTCCTTGACAAGTTCATCCTAATTCTTCTCAATCTTCGAAACGTTTCACATTTCACGCGTGCCAAGATCACTTCGCCAAACCGAGAGAGCAAATGCTACTTGCAAATAAGTCAATCGGATTATACAGTCACTCCTGGGCGATCAGCTGATTCGAATGGCCACAAAGCTATCCCTGCATTCGCATACCGACGACGACTGGGCTCGTCCGCATACTCATCTCGCACGCGTTAACCTCGTGAGATTTCACCAAGTGCACGTACACATCGTGAGAACGAGCTTCTCGTATTTCGTTTGCCGAGGCCGGGCGTTTCTCATTCAGCTATCGTCACGCTTTTTTGCGTGCGGCTCGGAAGGATATGACGTGACTAATTGCTTCTAATTGGTTTACTGCGCATGACTAACTATTTAATGAGAAACCGGTCTGTAGTCCGGCGTCGTTGCATCGTCGGGAGACCCTTGTCGTTCGCGAAAATAAACCATGTCGTCAATTCAAAGTGCATAACGGAAGTAACGACGTAAAGTAGCAATATCGTTGTATAAGAATGTTCTAATCGTGAGCTGAGTTACATAAACAATGACACCGGCCAAACTACGAGTTCGCGTTCCTTTAAACACGAAACGTATCTAGGCTGACGAGATGTTTTTTATCTACTGTAGAATGTATCGTCATGCTGGACTTTACTTTGTGTAGCGCTGGGAAATGGTTTTACCTGAAAAAAAGACTTAAGAACACTGCAGCAACGGTCAATTCAACGAAATGGACGTCTGGCCACTAAGCATGTCATCCTATAACCTATACAGAAAACTACTGATGCAGTCCCTCATAACCGATTCATTTTTAATGTCCCTTGCTACCGTCGCGCTGTTGGTTTTTTTCATCGTTAAACATTGCAACATTTACGTCAAAAGTTTCTTTCGCCTCGACAAGAGGCAAGATCTACGTAGTGTGGGTAGGTGGCAGACGCGGAAACGATATTCCTGAACATTTCTTCAGCCACTTCACAGCGACACGCTCCACGTTCAAAGTCAGTGGGATCGTGGCCAGAAATTTCGTCGGTCCGTTTTGCGATTTTCAAAACGCGCTAAAGGACGAATGCCAAGAAGCGTCGGTGCATGTAAGGCGACGATGAACACAGAAAATTTTAAGGCCCATGAGCTTCGCGTATGCCAGACGTGTGACAGTCACGTGACGTCTGGTTGCGTTCAGGAAGCAGCTGGCGGTAAACTAATGCTGATTGCCGTCGCGTTGAACGAGGGAGGTTAACCGACAATTGAACCACCGCGGTTTTGCGTTGATATTGGAGAACGATAATGCGCCTCACTCGACTCCCCTTTTGCGCCATTTCGACCAGCCTGACCGAACAATTTACGGAAACGTCGCAGGCGCGCATAGCCAACGACGCCAGATGCGATAAAGAATACAAAATGTGACCATTCTCATGTAAAACCTAACCAACTTGCGCGTGTGCTTATTTTCAAATTGTTTAGCATTAGACGCATATATCTATTATGCTTGTATATACGGAGATATTGTATTTGCGTCAGATTGTTGTAAGTGCATGTGTTCCTTGCACGTTGTTTATATTGTATGTACAATTAAACTGTGGCTGACGAGCAGCCAGGACAAGGTTATACGGAATTTGTCGATGCACCCGAATTCATTCAAGTTTACACATGCATATGTACATACCTTGAAGATATTATCCACGGGAAGGTGTACGCTGCACGGGCCATTGTTAATAATATTAAGTAAACGTACGGTAACCACAGATAAATATCGCGCACAACACCTGTTAAAACTTTCGACCCGCGACCGAAGCTGATCGATCACTGCGCCACTAGCGCTACCTTCTGACAAGATGGAGAAAGAAAGATGGCTGGTCGATAACAACGAGGGAACGAGTCGATATTCATACGCGTCACCGACGAGATATTCTTAAAGACTGCCAGCGCCTGTGTTAAACAGCGGCCCGCAAATGGGGGCTGGATGGGGTCTGAGGGGGCGCTGAGGTCTCTTGGCGGCGTCGGTAATTGGAGCTAGTACCGTAGGTAATAGGCAAACATAGAACGTTGACATTACCCATTGTGTAACTGCTTAAAACGTAATGAGATTTTATTTTAAAATTTTATTTCACCCTCACCTTTGTAATCGATACTTCACAGATGCATACATAATTAAAGAGTAATTAGCACGTGATTTAAAAATAACATCAGTTTCTTTCGCTACTTTGCAATATCTGTTTAATATATCAAAACAGTTCGTTGCGCCTCGGATCAACTTTTCATGCGGCCTTGGGCTGCCCTCATGTGCATTCGAGTTCAAATTGGTACGCGGCTGCATGTTTTGCAACAAAACGAAAAACTTGTTTAAATAGACCAATGAAAGCGTAAGAAGTCCGATTAGTGTATTGCGGAAAATATCGAGTGCCCGGGGAAACGGTACAATATTTATGGGTGTGCACTGTGCGGTCACGTTTAACTTCGTTTATCTTGGCTTGTCTCGGAAACGGTCAATAGAACACAATCGTGCATGGCATCGCTTTGAAGCTCTCGACAAGATCTGTTCGAATATACGAAGAACATTTTGCATTGTTTTAAGCTGAACATTTTAAACATTCTTTACCAAATTCGTTGTGTTCCACTCACAGTTGCCGAGATAGACTGACAATGAGTTAAACACGGCAGCACACCCGCATGAAATAAACGCTTAGAAACTATACTTGACTAGCTCAACTTCACTCTCCAATCTGCAAGTCAGTCCTACACTCCTACCCAACCTCGCAGCGATACCGTTGTTTCTATGCGACGTATTTGTCGATGTAGCTGAGTGCCACTACTGACAAATTGTTTCGGACTACAGAAGATCGACCAAAACCGCGACCATTGTAACGGCAGCCTTACTTATTTTCAATCTCACCTATAGCGATCATGACCTATACGGCAGATTTTTCCGGGCACCTGTTCTCCAATTGTCAATTTCATGTATCTCACACAGCTTCAAATGGTGGAACAAATGAGCAAATTGCATTGAAACTATACGTGAACTTCATTTGAACATACAATAATATATATTCCAAATTCAGACCAACAAGACATGGTCAGGTTTGTATATCAAAATTTCCGCGTCCAATGTTGTACATATATTTTTACGGTTAACGTTGAATAGTTGAACATTTATTAAAATTTTAGTGAACTTTTTATCTTTCATTTTATGTTTCGTACACCCTTTTCTGCCGTTAATAGTAATTTTGCTTCTATTATTTTGAAACTTAAAATTCCACTTGAAATCGTCTGTAAAGAGAGCTTCACTTGCCCACACACAGGTGACATCTCATGATAATAGTTCAGTACGGTAGTGATTCGACATCAGTTTCTTACTCTGGCCGCAATATATTCTAGAGGGCGCCCGAGAACAGCGAATTTTGCTGGAGACACAAAGTCCCATAAGGCTGGCAGTCTTTAGGAATATCTCGTCGGTGTACGCGTCGATACCCGTTGTGCTAATGTTATCCGGTGAAGGTATATTTCCAGTCTAATTTACTACCTTACCGACTCTTGCTGGTACTGTAAAAACCATCAATGGGTACGATAGGAACAGGTTTACTTCTGAATCTGAACAACTTTGCCAATTGTGAGTTACAACTTGTTTTCTGTACTAGACTAGTAATGGCGCCGTGTGCATCGTTGAGCTATACAGTGATTTCTTACCTTTCGCGGGTCTCTATTTTACACGGTGGTTGTGCCTCCGTTTACGCAATCATAGGATTAGGCGAGTTGATGGCACGTCGTCAGAATATTCAGCTTTCTATGGTATTTATTCAGAGTGACAGTGGGTGGTACATAATAGAGTGCACTTTCGACAAGCGTGCACGGGATAAAATCGTCGGACTGAAATTTAGTTCACAGTAAAGTAAACGTTTATGTGTACTTGTAATTTTGTGCAATTTTTCTGATATTACTGTTATTAGCACCATTATTATTATATCAATGGAATGCAGTACCTCAGGGCAATTACTTCAGAATATTAGATGTTAGGTGCTTCATTTCTCATTAACCTTCAATCCAATCGTTAAGCTGGCGTGTCTGTGTCGTTTCGCAGCTCTTCGAATTACAGATGGCGCTCCGGTTACAGAAATTGTCCGCCTGCGATGAGCTTGTTCTACAGAACATATATCAAGTTCTCATACTCGCCGCCAGAGTTCAGCATAATCCAATATTGTGCGCAATTTGAATGTTTGCCGTAAAAATATAATGCAACTTCACAAGAAACTTTACTTTTCTTCTCCGAATTGCAATACAGACATGTACATTGTCACCTATACAGTCAAAAACAGGCATGTCAGACTTTCACTCAATTCTCAAAGATTCTAGAAACCGCATTGTGTGTCGCAAGCGACGTTGTGCTATATTCAAATATTACTTGTTACGATATTAATTTGAACACTTTCAATTGCATGACTCGTACCCTTAAAATACAACCACATACGTAAATCTCGGTTTACAAATTTCGTTTGAAGCAACGCGCGTCATGTAATCCGTTTAGATTGTGTTCACTGCAAACCATTTTCTTTTATTACGTTCTCTTAACAGATTCGCTCATTGGCACATTTTCCATTCAATTCACTTGGCTGACAATGAACCTACGAACGTAACTGTAACAATTCTTGAGCGTCTATACAGTGTTAAATTTACAGCCGCAGTCCTGCGTACTTGAAATCCCTCCATCACTTCCCTTCTTCTCACTCTCTAATATCTCCCCACCTTTCATTCGCTCGCTACTCCCCTTCCCTTCTTTCTTCACTCTACAGCCAGCCGCATGCAAACGTTCGTTGCGATTATCATCCTTTCCGTCAATGCCGTTCCAATGCACTCCGCCGCGCTATCGATGCGGCCGATTTTCAGCGCTCCAAAGAAATGGTTCGGCGACGAACTTTTGAGAACCGCGGAGCCTTATCGACACCACGTGCTCGTCATGCCGTCAGCTGACAGCCGCTTTGAGCGTACAAACGCTCACGTACAATCTCCGAATGGGCACGTACGGTGTGCATGCTTTTTAAGCCGATTCCACATCGTGACCACTCCCGGATTGCATTGTATTTCATTCGCGAACGTTCGTGAAGAGCGTTTACGAGGGAGGCTATTGACGCGTAAAACATTCCGGGAGATAGAGTATGTTCGCGACTTGCACGACAGACTTCTTCCCAACGTGACGTCGCATGTCGTATTATTGTCAACATTTTGTTCGACAAGTGCTTTTCGACTATTCGACGAATTCGTTCGTGACAGATTGTTGTGGTTGGGTATACTTGGTAGTATGTACTAGCAAGGAGAGAGTGACAGATTGTTGTGGTTGGGTATACTTGGTAGTATGTACTAGCAAGGAGGGAGGATCAGTATGTACGTAGCTCCATAATTTGGACTCGTGTAAGCCGGAGTTTGTTGTGAACTTATATGTGCGCACATGAATGAATTCTTTGCGGTTGAAAGCTGTCAACACGAGACATGAACAATATTGTTTGCAACTCATCATTTTCAATCTACGTAGGTATTCGATTTGCATGAAAATTTGCGAATTTTAGTCAGTTTTCGTATACAATGCAGTGATCTGACGAAAATAAATGTCCTTATCGTTTTGTAATCTATAAGTAAATTTGCTACGTCGGCGCAGCAGTCGTGGGATCAACGCATAATGGGTAAGTGCACGTGTTTCTAGGTAACTGACATTTTTCAATTGTCACAGTTAACATAACTGTATGCATACATTTATCATTGCGTCATGCATTAAAATATCTATCGATAATGTGTAAAAGCTTCTTTTCGGTCTAGTCGTTGAATACCAAAGTATCGGTACAATGGCTTGGAAGCATTTTAAATGATTCACCCGGCAGTTTTTCGTTAAGATAAAAAGCGTTACGCATTGGTTCTTTCCGTCAAGCTTTCAAAGTTATCGACGCTAAAACACTGTTACGTTTCTTTATTTATATGTTACCATTGAGTTATACAAGCGTCATAGAAGTGAACAGCGCAATAAATTGCACTGTAAATTTATTCGAAACTTCTTGCAATACGTTTACACGTCCAAAAACACAAAATCTAACTCAACACTCAAAGGGGATGATTTTACGCAATTGACCAAATCAAATTGTACAATAAATCTCTATCCCACCGTTCAACTTTGTCATTAAAAAATACGTTCCAAATATTCCTCCATACATAACGCAAGAACTATCGTCACTCACTATCGTCACTCACTTCATACAAAATACATACAAACATTCACCCCACGCATCTACTCTATTTCTCGCATATCGAATCACTCCCTCCAAATATCGGCATGCAATCTTGAAGCATTCCGCGGAGTTGATGGCATGCGTAACAGCGACGCGGCCGACCACTCATTCTCTAACGTAGAACTTTTCCTCTCGTCCGTCGTAAAAGCCGACACTCACGGGCCATTGAGAGTTGAACGCTTCGAGCGATACACGACGGCATGGAGCGAAATTTCACGATGACTCGGCCCGGAGCCCGGACTGTAAATTTCCATCGAGCGCGCGTCTCCTACGTTCACTACCCTCGCGCAGCACGTAGCGCGACGCTCAATTGCTCAGCGGCACCGTCTCGCCTTATTTGTCGTACTCGCGTACGCGTCGTGCACGTGAATACATTTCGTTGATTGATTGCCACCCCGCGAGAGTGCAATTAATCAATCGGTGTCACTTTCAACGCCGGTACGCGCGACAAAACAGCCCGGACGCGTCTGCCGTTCGGCCCGGCAACAATATTCGACAGGCGAGCCGCGTTTAGAAGGCACATTTGTAACAATAAAGGGACGGATGTGATGAGTTACGAAACGACGGCGACGCGTCTCTACCTTCTTGTGGTAATGAGCGATTTCTCGGAATTCGCTGGAGAGCTAGAAGTATTTCTCGCCGGTGTCGATATTATGCTTTCTCGATAGTGCAAATCGATTTTGCAGGCTTTCGTATCATTGGGTGTGCAGTTTCGTAGTATCGACTGTGAATTATGCTTTGCGAATTATTGAGACTACGTTCTGGGCTTTGTTAGTTTTGTGGCAACAAGGATACGGATCCGTAATTAGGCATTGATACAATATATTTTCGTGATGTGGTCTGTGTGGTCTGCATGAATCGCTAATATTGTTCGCCGCATATTATTGATTCGTAGGTATTGTATCTTCTATTATTCAATAACAAATTTACGACTCGAGCATCGGACTTATCTTGAAGCAGGTTTGAGAGAGTGGAGCAACAAAAAGCCACATAACTCGTGTGCTCAGGTACAACCGTCAAGTGTACCTGAATATCAGTGTTAGTTACATAACTCGTTAAAAAATAACGATTACGTCAAGTTATCAAATTATATCTACACACGGCATAAGATGTACACGCTTGTTTACAAGTACGTGCCCCCTTATCGTTCAACTAACGATCCACACTGGCCGCTTTTCACCGTTCGTAAATTGCGACTAAATCTCATCATTGTCCTTCCCAGCAGCTGCCGCCGGCACCTGAGTACATACAATTAGCATCTAGTCGGATTCACAGCTAGACGTATGACGTCGATTGTCTACTTTGCCCCTCCCCCCTTACCCTCCTCTCTCCCCACACTTTATCCTGTAACCGATAAAGTCACTCTCACACTCAAATTTCTTGTTCTATGACTTCCTCCGTCGATTACGCTCGTAGTAAGAAGACGATTTTCCGCGATTTATCTGCTTCAGACGGAAGGTCGAGCGGAAAGATGTAAATATCGCCCGCCGTCAGTACTGCGGAAGCTAATACGGTCTGGAGAGCGTGGTGAGACGAAGTTTTGCAGCAAGGTCGAATACGATTTACCTCAGTGCCACTCCATTCGTACAATATGCATCACATGTTTCAATGAACGGTAAACGTACGCGTAGGTATGGACGATCTTTATGCAATGGTACAGACACAGAGGTCAGGTTCCGGGTAGGTGTCGGTGAGGCCCTGATTAGGCGCCGGTTAGGCTCTATTAAGTCTCGATTTGGTCTTGATTATGTCCCGGATCAGCGCTACGAGTGAGTTGGGGCTCTGAAGTTACATTTAACAGTTTGCAACTGTGTTGCGAACTTCGTCGCATCGTGTAGCTATCATACTCATATGTAGGTATATGTTACGGGGAAAGCATAAGCTCAGCAGTTTTATACGTTCACTAGGAAATGCATTTACTTAGTATTGCGGGCAAAAAACAATTACAAGCCAAACCTGCGGCAAACCAAACACACGAGACATTCCTCAGGGTTCATCGAAATTTTTCACTACACATATACATTCACTAGAATTCCATGCTTTCACTGTGACGTGCATAAGCGTATGCATCGGTTGCTCCGAAAAAATGTCATAAACGGAAACAGCCGGAGCCGTCGTAAACACTGGATCAACGTCTTCCTAATCGGCGACGCGGTCGCATAGTGTGAACACTACATAAAGAATGCACGGGATTTAACCGTGGCTGTAACGGCGCAGCGTAACCTATTTGCCTTATGTCGTTTTACGCCCGGCTTTCCGGCTAACGCCGGTGTTAATCGGAGGCCGATTATGTTTGAGACAACTGTATGATGTAACCATAGTTACGTCGCATTACTCACACGGAAAACAATGTGCTTTATCTTCGTCCGCATTTTCTTCCCCCCCCCCCCCCTCCCGCGCCCGTACGAGAAGTTGATGCGCGCACGTGCGCGATCTAACGTCGGGAATTCTTTCTTCGGTTCTACCGATCGAGCGGAGCCCCAGGGTTACGAGGTATTAATTAAGAAGCGTGAGCTCTAAATCGGGACGTGATTCTTGTGCTCTGTCAACCATGATTCAGCCGCTCTCGTTCGTTGCACGGAATTGCTCCTGTAATAGCAATTCCGTATTGAGGCGCATCTCTGTATTGCGCATCTGACTGTGCGGCTCACTGAATCAATAAGAGTTACGCTGCAGTAAGAACGACTGGGCTATTTCAAACAGAAGGCCTGGTAATTGAAAGCATTTGTGGATGAGGCAATAAGAATCGAAGATAAAAGGATTTTGAAGATAAAAGACACCAATTGACCTGATAAACGAATAAAACAAATAAACAAATAGATAAACAAATAAATAAATGTTAGACTGAGCAGGCTCAATCATTTAATCCGAGTGGCAGTCGTAGCCTTTGAGATAACTGCCCGCCGAGTTATAGATACGAAAGGTACAAACATCGCGGACGTGGACGCACACATAGAGTGAGAGAGAGAAAAAGCGAGAGAGAGAGAGAGGGAGGTAGAGCATAAAATCTTAACTTTGGCCAGTCAAGTGCATCAATTGGGTGTGTTACGAGCGTTAATGCTCCATCATCAATCGCCGTTCATTCGGAACTGGACCAGTTGACCCTGGACCGAATATACAGCCGCAAACCCGGCTGGCGAAGTCTCTTCTCGCGAATTCCGGACTCACGTTGAAAATTGGCATTTTCCGTCCGAGCAAAGTGGCCATCCCACTCCTATCCAACTCCCCCCCCCATTCCTCGCGTTCTCGTTCGGCGACGGCCGGCACACGTGACATTTAAGGAAGCGGAGAAAATGAGGATCGAGATGGGCGCGCAAAAACGAAATCCCGAGGCGATTCCCGATAAATCGCGGGACTTCTCGCTAACTCGCCGCTCCGAAAGGTCACGCATGCGCGAGATATGGCACAGGCGTCGCGCGGAAAGCGTCCGCTTCATTCGAATCGTACGCCGCTGGCGCGCCACTTGAATGGAAACATCCGACCACTGGAAACGTACTTATCTGCGATTAAACGTCGCTACGTGACAATAAAGGTAATCGGCTGCTGCCGGCAGTACGCGGAATCACTGAATTCGACCGCACCGCGATCATTTTCATTGGCGGGACGGACCGGCAGGAATCGTCGCCAATTGAGTCCGATCGCTTCTGGTCGGCACCGTCAACTCGGAGCGGGACGATGAGTTTCGTGCGGAGCGTGGCTGAAACGCGTCTCGAAAAAGAGGCCGCCTCACGGCGAGGTCGATAGACAGTAATCCCTGCGTGAGCGTGGGAAGGATCAATCAGATGTCTGCCGAGCGCGGAATCAGAATCTTCAATCTTTCGAACGAAGCGTGGAGCGCTTCGGGCGATGACGCGAGCCCAATGGAAAATGAATGGGAATGAAAATTTGACGCGTCCGGTTCGTGTTATTACCGCGACGATAGTCCTCGGTGAGTCTCGCAAAACTGACCTGCGTTAATGGTATCGCGGAAGTGAGAGGCGCTTTTTATGTGAGATTTTTCGCTCGTTTTATTGTCTATGCACCGTTGAAAACTGGAAGCTGTGCGTGGATTGGCGATTAAGTAATTACGCGGTTCATGCAATTAGAGTAAATTTCGAAATAGCTTTCGGTCGAGTTTATGCTTTGAGCGGAGCTACGCAGCAAGTGCATTGTGAAAATTAAATTTCATTGTATTGATTAGGAGGTAGTGATTACGTATCATGGGTGAAAGCATGATTGAACGATTGTAACGACAAAGCGTGTAAAATGTATACGTTATATGTATTTGAAGGTTTCACGCTGACTCGTGACTGAAGCGACATAAATGCATCTTTTGTGAAGACTTCCTTCGATAGACAATGAATCGGCATAATTTCCAATACTTCCTTTCGTAGCGTTTCCGGCGGCAAATAATTCGACTGAAGCATTGAATTACGCAAATACTGTCCCGCCGATCCAAATCTACTTTCTCCAAATATGACGCAGCCGATTAAAAGAGAAAATCGTGTAACGAGAACTCGCAAGCGCAACTGATAAACATTGCGTAAGCTTTTTGACCGTCACTTAAACGTTCACATTTTCCGATCGCTCACCGTACTCGCTCGATGGCGACGAATGTTGTGCCAATGCGCGTATTTAAACGACAGGGCGTAAAAAACTGTGTTTTTTAATAGCCCAAACGAGCGCACCGCGGTATTTATTCGACGTCGGCGAATCTTGCGCAAATTTGGATACGCGAACGTCACGCGATAGCCGGCATTTCTCGTTCGATCATCGAGTGCACCCGAATGTTTCATCGATGACGACACGTATCGTACTAATTCGAGCATCCAAACGTTTCATCCAAATTTGATAGCAGTCCGACACGTTCGTTGGCAAGTTTATCTTACGGTAAAGATACCGCGAAAACTGAAACTCTCGAAAGCCGTGCAAACACTCGTGACTACCTTTGTTCATTTTTCCAACGAGCCGCTCCGGATAATTCATCCGACAGTAACGAATATTGGGCAAGCGATCAAAAAGCATTGACGAAAATTGATTCGACCGGCATCGATTGCCAAGTTGCCCACACAGATGCTCCCGCGTTCCGTCCGAGAGAAGTCGAACGACAAACCTACTGCGCTCACTCTAAATACGGACGATTGCCTTCTAACGCGGACGAGCGGAGCGAGTAAAGCGGCAGCCGTCCTTAGACTGCCCGTAACGTCGACGACGACGGTAACCCGATATGTATCTCATGGAAAATCCATACGCGGCGGTAAATTAAAGATCGGCCTGTGGGGCTTTACTCACCGGTGTCATTGTCGTGCCCTTGAATCGTATCTCCCACATCCTCGGCGGCTGTGGCAAGCGCTGCAACAGAGAAGAGAAAAAGGTCAGAATAAGTTGTCGCGCGGGACGCAGCGTTGTAGGTTGCCTAGGGAGCAGTGTCATCGTCGCGTATTCATCGGACGGTTTCGTCGGTAGAGCGATAATTATTAATGCCGGGCACGTAATAAACTTACTCGTGCCCTCGAGGTGATCACGACCTTCCACGACTTGACGGACGAATATTAAGCTTGCGCCGCCGGTTTGCGGAACGGAACATAATGCTACACGTACGTCCGGTATAATAATTAATACTTATTCATGGTCCCTCTGTACTTCGGCGCGCCGAATAAACCTTTGCGTTTACGAACGACCGGAGGCAGGAGAGCCCGCGCTCGGCCGGCAACGATTTTACATAATTATCGCCAGCGCCGCAAATGGAAAGTTGATACTAACTCGCGCCGTGCACATGCATTTTTCGCGATCGTCCGGCGATCGCGCTTTACTTCTCGCGAGGACAGGCGAGGACTAGATTTGTCGCGGGGAAAAAGCAAACGGTCTTAATTTTTTTTTTTTCGTTTCGACGTAACACTTTGATATCTGTAGGAACGAGCCACTTATGGACGACAACGGTGGTTTTCGACGATTAGAATCGCTGTTAAACGTGGATATTCGTGTTTGGCGGCGCAATTATCGTCGCTGAAGTCGCGTCGATTATCATTCCGCGTTGTACGATCGTTAGCAGTGTTTATGTACCCTTACGCGCTCTTAGCGGCAGAGTAATATTAATCAAATAAGCGTACATGGTGAGTGGAGAGCATACGTTTACTTGGTGACCCATTAAACGTGCAACTTGCTCCAAGGCTGCCTACGTATAAATGAACATACTGCGTTTCTGGAAACTTCTTCCACGAAACTGGCATGCATTCCACCGTAGATAAGATAAACGATCAAACGGATGCACGATTAGACGCATGCCATCCTAATTGCCAGCTACGCCAGCCAATATCCTACGGTATCGTTCGTATCGCGCGCTGTTTTTTGAGAACCTATTGTCTGATGTTGCAAACGTGACACGTCATGAGGCTTTATGTCGAATACGCTAATATCATCGCAGGCCGACTATTGTTTTCTTTCATTGTTACTTTCAGGCCAGAAAACGATGTACTCTGTGGAGTGTGGAGTTATGCAATGTAGAGTAGGTAAACAAGTGAGATCTACGAATAAAATTCCATCGATTGCAGCTTTACGTACAATATTTCTTCTTTCTTATACACATACAAACACACATGATCGATCTACACATCGCTCGATCCGTATTTACACTGTCATTGTGAAGATATTTCAAGAAGAATGCTGTTACTATCCCCACGGCAGGCACTATTTCTCTTCAAGTTGAAATGAAATCTAGCCAATGTCCCGCGGAGTCCGTCCTACGGTGAAAAGTCCACTAACATCATAGGTTCCGCTACACCTGCTTGCCGATCGCTTAACGACGGTGCAAAATCCGTAGTGCGCCGTTTAACATCGGCCCCGAAGAAAGTCAGTCGTTGAACGGCGCACTCTCACCGGTGTGATATAAGGAAAACACACGCGCCCCACGTGTCTTCTCCCGCGGCGACGCACGCGCGCTCTACGATAAGTGGTACATTTGACTCGTTAAAGGCGCTCATTAATGCGCATTATTTGCAGGTTATTTGCACGTTATTTGCACGCTAATGCACCGCGCCGCGTTTAGCTCGTTAAACCGGCTCGGACGCACGCCGCTTTTATCGGCATATTATTCGGACAGAGAAGTCGCCCTGCGTCGCGTGCCTTGCCGTCGAACGACCCGGCGAGTCTGACTCCTCAGTCCTCATCAAACGACGACGCCCGCCTACCACGAAATTAACGCGCGAGGAAAGCGCGCGATAGGTATGAAAGAATGCGCTACGCCGCGCGCCGGTACGGTCAGGCAGATGCACGTGACAGGTCGAGATTACGGCGTGCGTGTTTCGAGAGCCGAACGATACGTTTGTCCTCTCCGCCCGAACACTCTCGCTAACTCCGCGTATCAGCTACACGTAACTCCGTTTGACTTTGAATCGAAAAAATGTTTTGCCCGGGCAAACATCGCCCTCGTCTCGTTGCATTCAATTTCGCGGCCGAGCGTGAACTGGGCTCGCGGCGCGCTTAGAAAAACGACGATAAGGCGGACAAATAAGTGGCGAGGCGTACGTAACGCCGTTGCGATTCGAGGAATGCGCATTTTTGCACGCCATCCGCACGAAATTTCTTCTCCTTCTGTCGCCGGCCTGTTCGCAGCCTTTGCCTGGTGCGCGCGACCACAGCTGCAGCGTGTTCGAAAATTGTGTCCTTTGGCAAGGTCAGATACTGCAGGCGGGCAGGGGCTATTACTTGGAACGTTTTATGGATCCACGTCGAACGGCGAGCTGCAACCGGCCAATTATATTATGACGTATGCAGATTAAAGGTAATGGTAAGCGTGCGAACCCGGCCCCTCTCTACTTCCTTTTACGCACACAGCGAAAAATCCTTCAACGAGATCGTTGACACGGACGACAGCCGTGCATTACCAAAATCGTCCGTGAGCGCGGAGCAAACTGCGGAGCGAAAGAAAAAGACGGGAATGATACAGGCTGTCGGGGCGCGCTGTTTCATTTTCAGTATTTCAGTATTTCACGTCGAAACTCTCGGATTCCAAGATACGCCGACTTTTATGTTTGCCGAGAGAAATAAGCGTCGCGTGTGTTTCGTAAGTAGGATGAACGTCGAGTGTTGAGTACTACTTCTTTCTTTGGTTCAAAAAGTGCAATTCAAGAAAATAGTATGTCAGAGCATGTACAACCTGAGCACGTCGGATTATACTTCTATGGTGAGATGGTGACCGGTTCAACCGGCTATTTTTGTAATCTGTACACTGACGATTCTAAAGGTGATAATTACGAAAAATCATGGCGATGAACCAAATATTATTATGGACATTCAGTCCGTCAAACCTCTTTCACGATACTTGACAAGACAACAAAATTATCATCATATCCAGCGTTACTTCCGCTTGCGCCGTTCCGTCGCTCTCAATTACCGAATGCATCGAGTCCGAATAAAACTTGTCGAGTGAACCCGTCCGACCGACGCTGTCAACGAGCGCGACCATCGCAGGCAGTAGAGAGGTGATTCCAGATCATAGAAAGTTCTCAAAACGTCTGTCACGATGTCGTGCGCATTCTTCGTCCGGGCAAAGTGGAGCGAATTAAGATTCCTGGCGAAACGTGGATGAGTACCGCTCTCAACCCGACGACGGCATGCAAAGACTTTTCATGATCGACGTCATTCGCCCAACGAAGATCGCCTTTGGATTACGATGAAGCACGACTCGCGAACCGGACGGCGAATAATCAAATCCTAACGCGAGTACCGAGAATGTGACTCAAGGACTCGAGTGCGCGTCGTTATGTGCCTCACTATGCAACGATTACTGCATAAGGAATTTCGTGTCTGTTCGCTCTCCGGGTATTGCAAAACGGCTTTCTTGAGTCTTTAGCTCGTCTGCCGTTCTCGCAATCGTATCGTCTTCTTCCTTCCCCTCCTCCCACGCTCGGCGAATCTTCTCGCAGGTGTTCCTCTCCAGGCAGTCATCGAACAATCGGTCAACGTTTATGCGCGTCGAGAGTGCGGGACTCCGGGGGTCTGTCGTGACGGTGAGTGATCCTCGATCGGCAAACGACCAGCCTAGCAATTTTTCTCTCCTCTCGTACGATTCGAACGGGTTCGCGCGACGAAGCTTTCACGCGACTTTCGTAACGCGTGTCATATCCGAAAGAGGCCGGATACATGTCCCGGTTTTTAAGAACTCGCACATTTTGTTCTCCGCTTCTTGCGTTTACGTAAGTTTTATAACGCCGACGTTTGCATACATTGTTCGCACTTTTTCGCTTGATGAGGCCCTCGCGAAAGTCCTCCCGTGCCACGACCTTTCTTCTGCTTCATCTTCTCCTTCTTCTTCTTCTTCCTTCTCCTCCTCCTTCTCCGTTAATTCCGTCGAGCCTGACCCTTGGACGCGCGCTGTCGACACTTTAACCGCGCCGCGGCAGTAAATTTTCCTCGCAACCCGATGTGAATGAATTGAACGCAATCCGGATGCTTCTAATAAAGCAGAAGCTCGCCTTGAGGAAACGTGTCGGTCATTTCTGATTCCATTGAGGACATCTCTTTCGATCGGCGGCGATCCTTGAACGGTCATCACATTTTAAGTCCAGAACGAACCGAACGCCGAGTTCGCTCGCAGTTATCGACATTTTCCTTCTTCTTATCGAGCCATTCCTGTCAACGAGTGTCGGTTACGCGCGGACTGCGAAGAAGAAGAAAAAAAAATAGTCGACCGGAGACTTGGCCGAATCGGGCGCGAATTCAATTCTCGATTATGCTCATTCGGGAGGACCGGTTGTATTTAAATGTCAACAGTCCATCCGATGCGACGGTGCTTTCAGGTTCGCGCGATCCCGTTCGCTCGTGGTCAAAGGGGCTTGAGACAATGACAGACCTGAATCGTGTCGACGTCGAGCCACGACTGCATAGTTTATTATCCTCGCGTCGTCGTCGCCACGAAATCGAGTGATTACGCTCCGAATGAGTTTCGCGACGCAACGGCAGATAACTTGACCGCGAACAGGCTGCGAGGATTTCTCGTAATGAAGTCTCCGCGAATTGTAAACGATCGGCCACGGTAATGCATGCGCGCGAGCGGTCGCCTCGAAGTCGACGGAAAAATGAGGGCAACATCGGCGGATTCGGTAGGAGGCTGCCGTGTTTTCGTACGTAGAGAGCGCACAGGGCATGAAAATAAGTACTCCGAGTGTAACCGGACGGTTTTGCGTCACACACTTTTAACAGGTCTCTCATGACTCGAATCGCCCATTTACCCGTCTTTTATTGGTCACTCCGAGCGACGTTTTGCGCGTACCCTCGCTCGAGGTAGAGTTACCTATTAGCAGTCATGAAGAAATGATTGCACAATAAATTACTAGTATTCAGAGCATACTAGTTTCATTTTTAATAATACCCTCCGAGTCGCAGTAATGTATCTACGCGTTATTACGTACAGGATGCAAAGTGCTTAATTAGGAGTCATGCAATTGTGCATGAAGAAATTAAAATATGTCGGCTCGCTGCTTGTATCAGTTACTGTGCCTTAAGCGGTCGACAAAGTTGTACATAATTCTATACGGTGTAGAATTAGATGACAAGATCGGGGATCGGGACACACCTTACAAAAATGACCGTAAAAACAATTGTTAGTTTTCCGGACTAGATCGGTCAAGTTGAAAAAGAGTGGGAAAAACGCGTAATGAAAATTCTCGACAAAATATATATATTATCAGAACTACTGACACAAGTAACGCGCCGAGATGCACGCTCACTTGCGTGGGGTGCATCGAACAACTGGGACACGAGCGGCGCGTGCACGAAGAAAATCCGAGCGGAATAGTTGCACACGGAATTCTGTACATGTGCCACAGCGAAGTCGCGTGACTCCCAGGTGTATTCTTGCACAAGACAGTCCTCGTGCTCTTGTACCTCGAAAGACAAGTATTCTCAATTGAATGATTACGATGACACTTAATTAAATATAATTCAGTTTATTAAGTGATTCAATACAACTCTCCGCTACCACCTGCACTTTCTGGACCGTTCTCTTCGGTTTCAATTGCTACAAGATGTTTACTACAATACCCCTCGCTCACGGTATCGTAGATTTTATTTAAATGAGATGACACACGCATGGGTGCAAAGAGTATCTTCACATTGAATGCCAATCAATTAAGCGTTTCCGTCGTGGTAATCGCGTGTTCGACATTATACACGAGCTGACATTACACACTCTCTCGATAATACCATCGAGCCTGACATAACGCGGGAAAACGAAATGCCAAGTGCACCGCCAGCGTTTGCCACGCAATTACCAACTTTTCTTTGTTAAGTCGCCGGAATTTCTCTAACAATGGAAATCGCCGATTAGTATTTAAAGTTATTCCCAGCGACGCGCGGATTACACCCCGATTTCGTGCCGAGAAGTCGATCGCCTCATTCTAAGAGCGCGCGACAGCCACCCTATTGCGCGACACACAGTTGACACACTGAGGAGAACCCGGAGGCTTGCTGAACAGGGTGTCCTTCAAAGGTCAGCCGACTAGCGGGTTGCAAAATACCAGGTTGACGAGAAAGTACTTTCTTTCGCGTATGCCATTCACGTACAGGCACTACAGGCCGGCACGGTGCGCGGCCGACGTTGAATCATTGTGTACTACGTACCGACTTCGGCATGCTGCACGGAGAACTCCAACATAGCTGCTGCCCGAGTCCGTCGGTGGACGAGATCGGCAAAACTCGCGACTCTCTCACCGTTGACGTCGATGCTGGCAACGAGATCGGCGCTAGCCGCTCATGACAGCGATGCATAAAGGCGCTCCGGCGCGCCGATCTTCAGGTTGACAGGTGACTGATGAGAGAACGACGGCGGGCCGTCGCAGGTGACACACGCGGCACAAGATTACGGCCGCAAAAGGAGACGACGACGGCGAGGAACTATTACGTTCGATCCCGGCAGAAAACTTTCATGCGGCTCAGCCAGTGCCGAGAAAGATGGCGTCCGCGGCGCGCGTATATGTACACACTGAAAGGAAGACACTGCTTTGTCGCGCGAGCGGCGTAGCGTGCACACGAGCGCGCCGACACAATCCTCCTGCGGAGGAGCAGCAGCGCGCACACCTCTCCTTGCCTTCACCTGCTCGGCCAGAAGTTCACCTCCGCGACTTGCGTTCCTCTCGGTGGCCCGCTTTAAACTCGTAGAAAGCTTCCCGAGACGCGCCGCCCCGGCACTCCGAGACGTTTCGAACTCGAACGCGCGCACAACCAACCGATCGCAGCTTCTTTCCTCAGGCCCGCTTCTGGTGCTCGTGGCGCGACGTGGACGTCGAAGATCCGCGACGCTTCTTCTTCCACGCGACGACGACGCGCATTCGTGCGTCGGGATATATATGCGTTAAAGTAACGGGCAAGGTGATCGTCGTCGTTGCCGCCTTCACTCCAGGGGAAGGGGGAATAAGATAGATAGTGTGACGGAGAGAGACGGAGACGGGGGGGAAGGGGATAGAGGAGGAGGAGAGAAGGAGAGAGAGGAATAAACGATCTGGGGGAGGGAGATAGAGAGAGGAATAGAGAGAGGGAAAGAGAAAGAGAACGAGACAGAGACTTTTCACCTTCGACGGTCCTCGATCGACTGACTGAGCCGAACGGGCACCGCGAATTGCTCCGCTTCCACTCCCGGCACACGTTCGCCACTCCAATTTTTCCCTTCCGTCTCTCTGCTGGCCTTTATTTACACCTTTTCTCCCCGATGATGCACTGTGTACAGGCGACTCTCCTTCCCGAAGGGAAGACGGCCGACACACTTCACCGGGACAATCTCGCTCCGGATGACGCTGGCACGCGGACGAGCGCGCTCTAGCCTCTCTACCTGTCAAAGGATGGACCGGCGATCGAGGCGAGTAGCACGATGCACCAGACGACACTGACACTGTGAGAAACGTCCGGCAGCCTCTTAGCCTTATATAGTTTATGGTGCGTTGTCGCGCACCAAACACGGAGTGAAAGAGAGAGGAAATGGAGGAACGAGGGGAGAGAGAGAGAATTAGATTCCTCGATTAGATTCCCATCGACAGCGCCGCGCCGACACGAAATGACAGCTGCGTCCTCTTCGTTCGGCGGACTTTTCGCCTCAGCTCACCGGCGACGATAAGAAGAATTATACAGATTACAGCGGCCGTCGCACGCACACCAAACACGGAGTGAAAGACAGAATTAGATCTCCGATTAGATACTCATCGGTCGCTTGTTAGTGGCACAAAATGACAGCTCCGTCTTCGTTCAACGGGCTCTTCTCCTTCGCACAGTCGAGACGGCAAAAACTGTCACACAATTTACGGCGTGTCATCGCGCGCCAAACACGGGGTGAAAGAGAGAGAGAGAAGGAAGTGGATCGTCGACAGGTCCTCCGATCGGCGGCACTGTATCACCGGATGACAGACGCGCAGAAAGCTCTGTGGTCCTCGCTCCGGCGTCGACGACACCAAGCTACGTGTGTGTATTTCGGACCGAAAACTGCCGGCGGGCGCGCGAGACTCTCTTCGAAAATTTAGAAAGCCAGGCATGCGCCGACGACCGTGTTGACGCTTGGCTTAGAAAGTACCGTGTGCACGTAGGGACGAGCGTGTGCTTTAGGTTACTCGAGCGAGCCGATCGCCTCGGACGCCGTTCGAAATCTGCTTGTCGCGCGAGAACGCGTGCATTGGCGGCAAGCGGACGGGCTCGGAAGAAGAGGAGGACTGGAGGATGGAGGAGGCACGAGTTTGCGCGCTCCTTTCGGCGAAGTGTGCGTCCGCCCGCACGCGACGTGGAAACTTCTTTGCGATCGGCAGAGATAGACTCTCGACGATGACCGTTAACCTCCGCGGTTTTCGGATTACTGGCGAGAGCCGAACGTCCCGAGCGGTAATACGTCTAGCAGACGCGAGATAAGGATACCGTCACGCACAAAAGTAACGTCCTCGCGATACTCCCGCGCCGCCCAATTCGTTTCCGCCTACGACCCCCGAGCGCCGGATCGTTAGCCCTGCGATGCGTCATCCAGCTTGGGGTGTCGCCCTACCGTCAGCAGCGTCCACAAATCGTCATTCGCCACTCGCTTATTCCTGCGAACATTCGTTTCCCGGCGCAGCGAACCCTTCCGCGGCCCACCCAAATGTCGCACTCTCGGATAATTATAGTTTCCTCTTATCTGTTATTGCTCGCCACTAAACTAACGGAATTTACGGGTTGTCATTCACGGCAGTATCAACGATCACGAGGATAGTGGCAAACGCGTGAGTTATCTCGTTAGGAAGTTCGTGTCACTTGTTTGAATCAAAACTTTTTCTCCCCCCCGGCGTCATTAATTGTGACGCAAGCTAATGCGAAGCCGTTTTCGTTATCTCGCCGTCGAGGCCGAGAAATATTGCTCCGAAAGTTGTGCGTCTCGGGGAATTTGTCGTTCCCTCCTGCGCAACGATGCTGCACGACCGAGTGCCTGAAAAGACTTATGCGAGAGTGTACTAGGCGCTAACGGGTATTGAAGGAGCGTATCAGCATGCATGCCGCGACATCATAGCGGATTAATTGAGCCCACGGATCGAACGAATAACTGTGAAAATATGCCGTGCTCGAATCAATTATCGGCGCAGAAGTCCTTCGCGGGTGGCGAACGGAGCGAGAGGCGCGGAACGATGTTTTCAGTCGGACGCGTGGTGATATTGTTAATCGGAGCGATAGAATTATTTTGTTCGTAAACAATGTCGCCCTCGTATCGTTCGCGAGGTTCCTTTCCCTTTCTTTCGCGCGCTCGTTCCGCCGCTGACTCTCGTCGTCGTTCCAGCTGACCGTTTCTTTCGATCAATGGAAGGAGCGGCTCCAATGAATGCGCCATTTTTCACGCCCGCTACCGCGATCGCGCCGGCCTATATTTCAATCATCGCGCGAACCAAACCTTGATGAAGTGTGCCTCGATTACCCAGCAAGACAGCGCAAACAATGGGGTACGGCGTGTCGTGCCGGAGTAAAAGTGGCATAAGACCGAATCGTCGGAAGACGGCAATTGAGATGTTTTCATCGGCGGATGGTGCGTTGCACGCAATTTGTTTATCCGCTCCGCCCGCACCTCGGTCTATCGCGGCGTCGAACGCTGACAAATATTTCGTAAAGCAGATCCCGCCAGCCGGGATTATGCAGATACGCAGCTGGCTGATTTCTCGCGACAGATATCGACAATAAAACTCATTGTCAGCGGCACGAAACGCGCAGCCCGCCGACAGATTTTGCCGACGATCCGCGAAGGAGGACGGGTCGCGTGTCGAACGAAAAGTTTTTGTCCACCGGGCAGATGGCTTAATGCGATTTATCAGCCTCGTGTAGGCTGATTGGGTGTCGCTCGTTACTTCAATTACTCGGGCCGTCGGCGTGTGCGCGCAGAATGTAGCCTCGCCTACGTCGATTTGATGTTTTTAAAGGGTAGAAAGAGAGCCGATTAACCATGCTGACCCTGGACACACGGTGGCAGTCGACGTTAATTCGCCGCTCGTCTAATAGATTGGGTTAGGCAAATACACGCGTGTGCGTAAGGCGCGTGTGCTCGTGAGTGCGCGCGGCTGCCGACGAGACCGTTGACCATTTTCACTGTAGCGCCTGCGTCTCGTGACCGGAGGCACGATTTTTATCCGTACACCGGCGGCAACGGTAAGGCGATGTGAAATTTCAATTAATCTTGCCGCACGTCAACGTCCGCTGACGTCAGAAGCATTGTCCGCGTACATGCGCGAATCCGGAGCACGTCTGATGATGATTAGCATAATTTATAGAATTCAGGAATGAACATTGTTTGTACGGGACAAAGAGGTAGAAGCTGGGAATGAGTTATGGAGATCAAACGGCACGGGAGGGCGAGGTGTGCATTATGCGAGGCATTCAAATATCACATAAGATCCGTACGTCATGTTGCCAGTCAACTAAGACGAGTGCCGGCTGAAAGCATTGCTAAGTGGAGAAAATCTTTCGCACTGCGTTAGACAACATTCTCGACCGCGGTACTAACCGCGGCAAGGAAACGAGCCAAAGAGACTCCAACATCGAGTAGACAATTCCATTTGTCACGTTGACGTAAGGAAATTGAATGCTTGCGCAACGTGTCAAATTTGCCGCGGCGCGTGACGTATACTGATATACTTCGCTCGGATAACCTAATATCAATCAGTCTCAATGTGACGGTTACGCTCCGACATGGAAAATCCGATTTCCGGCAGTCTTCCACCAGGAACTTCACTCTCGGCTCATTGTCAGGCTTAAATAAAATGCCAGCACAGCCCTCTGCCGATTCTGTCAGGTGTCTCTCTTACCGGAATAAAACTTCCCGTCAATTCTCGGCGTACGAATCAAATTCCTGCGATCGTTAAGATGGTCATGCGTATTATTCACTCCACCATGCCTGCTTGTATCTAATCGAAACAGCTTCATCCCTCCGCTATGTTTTCGCGCTACTTTCTAAGTCGACGACATTCATCGGCTCAGTCTCTTTAGTCGTAACCGACGTAAACTGGATCGTTCCCTCGTTACCCTTAAGTAATTCATTGTCGCGCTGCCCGCGTGCTCGATACTCGCATATGTTACTTTGCGCGTAAAAACAGGTGTGACCACTTTTACATGTACGCGAAACGTGGGTAACGGTCGTGAGCGAGTCCACGCTATGGGCGTGCACCCGCGCGCTGCCAGCAACAGGTTGATGTGTCGTGCGATTAGAAAACCGTGGCTCCAATATTCTCCTGCATATTGTAATGGAGCATTGATCAGATACCGCAGAAAAACTCGTTCTCTGTCGCCGCATGACGTGCCAATGAACCGCCATGATTTCGTTTCGAGACACTGCATTGGACAAACGAATTACGGAACCGGGACAGCCGGGGGAGCGAACGGAAAAATTGTCAACCTTCGCGCGACGAGACCAAGGCCAGCGGAAAGATTTCGAGCCGACATGCTACAGTTTCCCTATCATCGTGCCCGTCACTATTCTCCAGTCCGATGTGCGCCAGGTCCGCCGTTTTCTTCCGCGGAATTCTGTCATTCGAAGCTATTTCAGAAGGTATTAAAGGACAGTGAGTCATTCGGAGGCTTTAAAGCCCCTGAACTTTCAATCGTCCGTGCACGAGGCATCGTTTTCAGGCGACACAGAAATAATCGGAGAATCTATCGAATTTTCCATTTAGCTTGACGTAACTGTCGTTCGACGTCTATGTTCGGCTGTGTACCGCGTCTTTCGTAAGATGCACGCAGATCGATAATAGCAGAGAAAGCACCCGGACAGGTATCGAAGGATTTGGACGGTTCGTTAATGATCGCTCTGCGAGACTCTATGTTACTGACAGCGGACGGATAATCGCGAACGCACACGCATCGCCGGCGTCGCAGGCACCGCATTACCCGTGAATCACGTGTAAGTGCACGTTGCGTCCGATAAACACGTACAACACTCCGGCCCGGTTCCTCTACACACGACGTCGAATACGCGCCGCGCCATTCTCGTGATTCGCAGGCAGATTCGAACGTCTACGCTACGACGTGCGTGATTGCGCGCGCGGCGTCGACGATGCCTCCCGCATTGGGGTAACAAAACTGACACGAGGCCGATATGACTCGCGAGTGACGTCATTACCGCGACGAGGCGTGCTGGCTTCGAGAAGTTATATCACTGTATGCGGATTATCTACCCGCCGAATAATATTTATCTACTATTATTACGTTCTATATGTCAAGCGTTATTAACCACCGTGACGTTTCGATCGTGGGCGCGTACGCAAAAAAAAATAGAAGGGAGGGAACGGTTGCCGGGAGTGACATGTGAACGGCGATGGTTTAGGTCTGCGTCTAGTTTAACCGGGGTTTGCGATTTGGGCATGGCTGATCAGTTGCGCAGCAAGCGTCATAGTCGAGACAACAGACTTTCAAGTCGAGACACTGATGACGATGTATTTTCAACGTTTTCGCGCTGTCATCTTTCACTCTCGCCAAATAATATTTGCGTACTACTGTTCGCATATCAAACACAGTAAACTATCGTGGTGACTTGATCACGTGAATGAAAACGGAAAACATCGAGCCCAATGCGTGCCGTAATTGTGTCTACATTTCAATACTTTGAATGTCGTGCAATATTTCATTCTACGGCTAGCGTCGTCGCAAATGCGCATTCATTTTCGTTCGATCCATTCCTCGTCCGTCGGCACGCTGACTTTTGTCGCATCAACGATCCGCTCGCCGGATGTGATGCGTATACAATGGAAAAAACGAGCCGGTCCGGCATTCGATACAATCTCGTCATGCGACACAATCTCGCTTGGCCGTCTGCGAATAATGGCCGGCGCAAATCGCCTAACATTTCTTGCAAACAACATTTATCTCCCCCGCGAATTTTCGATAATGCCGCGAACAGCGTCATTTGTCGATACCGATCTCGACACGTCTATCGACGAAATGGCGAGTCCGGGACTTCCATCGGAACGTTCGATAACCCCTGGACGAGTCGATAACAAGCGCGCGCGCGCGTTCCGTTGACTTGTGCGCCCGATCGAACGGTCAACGATGGCTACATATTTATTTACCTTACATAATCCGTCCGCACGTTATCAGGTCGCGTCTCCGGGTGGTCAGTCTGAAAATGCGGAGTGCTCCGTGAATCAGGAGAACCCGCGCACTTCCGAATCGCCGAGACGGGACGCGCAACTAGCACAAGGATGATTATTATCCTCATTAGTGACGCGCACTGTCAATAGCTAACTAATCGCTCGCGGAATTTCTACGATAAGCGAACCCGCCGTCCGCTCCGATCGTCCGCGTCTTCGGAGCCTTTCGAATGCCTCGCGCCTCCTCAACATTTGCCTCTCGGGCACGACGGAAGGGAGAAAAAGCGGCAGCGGGACGGAACGATACGTGCCGAGCGGTTGCGCAACAATTAGGAACAATTGCCCGTCGAGCGCGGAATTCGAATCGACTTGATTCGCGCGGCCTGTTTCGATCGGCCGCTTTACGCCGTTACGCGCACTTTTCTAATTGCACGCACCGATTGCGCAATCCGAGCGGGTGGCTGTGAGGCACGTTAACAGGAAATACGTGCGAATAATGCGTGATCCGTGCCAAGCGAGCAGGTGCCTTTTGTCTAGCTGCCGCGATTAGCCGAACGCTTTGCATTCGTTACCGATGCAGGAAAACTCGTTGAATCGGGTGTTCACAGTCGATGAGCACGGACGGTGTGCCATGAAAGTCGTGTTTCACAGTGCTCATCGGACATGTGAAGCTCTCAGCGCGTTACTGTGGTCGCGTACGCGTGCTGGCCCGTTTTATCCCGGCGCATTTTATTCGCCGGTCCTCCGAATGTAAGATCAACGAGAGCGTTGCTCGCAGTACGAAGTTACTGACTCTTTCAGATCGTGCTCGATCGTTGAATTTCGATGAAACACGGTCGTTATGCGGGATAAAAAGTGTATTACGTTGCGGAACGATTTAAGGTCCGTAACTTGAAGCTTTTCGTGTGCGTAAAGTTCAGTAGGGAGTGCCGTACGTTACTGTGCGGGATCGATTAATGAAACGCAGCGCGGCATTTTTCTTCATGCCACGTCTGTATTGTACCGATAGTCGTTGAAGACGTTAAGCGATAAAGATACGTCGGTTGTTTGCAAATTCTCTTTCACCTTCACCCGCTCTTTCACTTCTTCTTTCTTCGCTCATTTATGATTGGAAAAGAAAAGGCGGTAGAATCTATCGACAGCCGTACGTAAGGCGCAATATTTCTTGGAACGCAGGAGACGCTTAATAACACGTTGCGATCTGAGAGCTGTACCTAATTGAACGTCGAGCGGTAAAAGATGGGACATTTGCGTTTGACACGTTGTTATTCTGGCCAATCCACTGTGGCATGAAAATTGTCAGTCATTCCCGAACCGTCGGCGATCGGATTCGATCAGTATTGCTGAGAAGATTGTCGGTACGGAACGTTATTAAATTACGCCTAACGCGAGTTGCCTGTGGGAAAGTCAAAGATGATGTACACATAAAATTGAAAGTTCACGGGCTTCGGCAACGATGCGCAGATAAACAGCATCATGCGCTCGTTCATTAGCGTTGGCATAGTTCATCTCCCAGATACGCATCGTGAGACTTGACGCGCGGATCGAATGTGCAAGTCAAAACTTCTACCCCACATTATAATCAGCAGATATCATTAGCCGCGATACGCGTCGAACTAACAGCAGCACCGGATCTCGCATTCTAGTTGGCAGAATTGCAGCTTCCGGCGATGATGTGCTGATACGCGCTTAGGTACATGTTCGTTTTGCCGCGAGCGAGCGCGCAACTGGTTTGAACTGCCCTGAGGACGATTGAGTAATACACTCATCGAATTATTCGATCGCCAGGTAGAATCTTGACGCGCACAAGCAAACGGACGGTATCGAAAAATTGGCCGTAATCGTAAATTCAAGGTGTCACGTTTCATACATTATTCTACTGTATATCGTTGACTGCTTAACTTCGTGAAAAATCGTCAACTCGGCTATGCGTAAGCAAAAAGCCGTACGTTTCTTTCTCAAGATACCGGAACAGTGAGGTTAACACGTTCATCGTTCGAAATATGACTTCATCGCAAAACTGCCTTAACTTACCATAAAGCTATCAAGTCGAAAAACAACAGTGTTATTGCACATTAACGATTAGCATCTATCACGATAACGTATGGTGTAGTTTCGGAATAATTGACACCGCGATGCGATTATCTTATGCCACTTATGCCTTCAGCCATTTCTAAATTGGTGGAAGGACTTGTGAGTAAAGCGTAATCAAGGAGCATCACGGCATACGCATGTTCCGTTCACGTGCGAAACACAACGTGCGCCGGAGGATTCGCAACTTTGAGTAATAACGTAACGACGGGTGAACTAAATTCCTAGTGGCGCGACAAATTTGTCCCGGCGAAGTCGGTGCTCGGCGTCTCGTGATTGGACCATTAGATTCAATTAGATGCTGCTCCGTGCGTCCGTAGGATCCCGTCTCGTGACTGTTTGCAAAAGACCTTTTGCGTGAGAGGCGGGTCATATGGATAATCATACTTAGCACGCGTGTACGATGTCGTACGCACGCACGCAGACGCTCACGGCAAACTACGTATGTACCCACTGCTGTGACGTGTTTTCAAAATACTCGGCAAGAGGCGCAACATCATTTTCGAACCGTCTCGTCGGCACAAGCAAAATGCGTCGAACTTGACATTTCTCGCCTACTAATATTGGACTTTACGGCCGCTCTAAGGTCTCCCAAGCTATTTTTAACACCTCGCCGAGGTTTGAACTATATAAAAAGGACGTAAAAGCAGGGGTCGCCTGCATTAACGCCACTGGCCTCGTTTTTCGAATCTTTCCAACGGCTGGGTACGCCTCGGCAGGAACAATTTCTTTATGTCCGTACAATTGCGTCGTGACGCATCATGAGATCGCCGTATTCATCTTCAACGTGCGATCAAATTTAATAGACGGGTTTGAGCTGGCCGAGGCTTAAGGTCAGATGACCATTAACTATCTATCAGATCCGGTAGCTCGGTGACTATGAAATCATGGCTGCACAAACATATTGGCCGGTTATTTACTACAATGTATGTGAATTTCGTCGTGTTAAGGTCACAAAAACGTTCAGACAAATTACGCTATTTCCCGCCATGAATGGCTGGTTATTAAATGAGTGCCCGTATCCCTAACGAAAGACACGCAGTCTAGCAAAGATAACGTACAAATGATTCGACAAGTACTAATGGCGATAACGGATACCGTGTACTTTAGTAAGTACATTTCTATGTAACAACGACATCATGCACAAACACGGTGTGCCAGTGCCCGAAATAATGCATTCCAACGCACTTTCGAACAACGGTTATTAAGTAGGTCACATTTACGTATGTATTGTAAAGCATTCACTGCTGTTTACAGGAAACTATGAGAGACGTGCTTGAAGCTTTGCGGAACATGAAAAATAGTTGAGCGCTAAAATCCTCTACAGGAAATGATACATGCCCACCCCCTTCCAACTTCCAAGTACATTTTATCGAGACACGCACGTTCTTCTGCGCGCTGCGCAGCAAACACGCGTAATAATTCTTGAAACGGGGCGCGTTAAATTCGAGAAACGTTGCAACAAATTTCCCGAGCATCGTATCAACGTGTACAACTTTAAGCGTCGGTTATCATATTTTCGCCGACTTTCTCCGCGGCACTAATGAAACGTGGATACGTTCCGAGAACGGACAGCGAGGGTCAATTAAGTAATTAGGGAATGCGCCGGCTAAACGTGGAGAAATTCGCACGAAACGTCGGAAATCTTGACCGAGATACATTCCAAGGTGGCCGGGTGCAGGAAGCGATTCGCGATTTGCATGTAGAACCTAATGGACTTGGCGTACGCAGTAGGCGGAAGGAGGAAGAGAACGAGTGAACGCCTCAAGTCGAAAGGCTTAGCCACGCCGCGGGATCGTCATTATGACTGATCAGAATAACGATCAGCTGGCGTTCATTATGAAAACAAGCCCGATGATAGATTTGGCCACGTACTATTACGATGCATGGCGCTACAAGGATAACCTTATGTCGCGGACAACAACCTTAGTTCCCTACTCACACGCGGAGAAAGAGTCTGACTGCGAGTCGGCCATGACGGAATGCTAAGTTTTGCCGCGCGGATAGTGTAATACCGCAGTCGGCCGTGCGCAAAATTCGATGTTCTGCCATTGAGTCGTGCGTATCGTCGTTCGCAAGGAGGACCGCAGTCTTGACATTGCGAGCTGACTAGATGCGTCTGGATATCGACGTCTGCACGTCCGGTAATCCGCGCAGTCTAGTCATCTGCTTGATATTCCGCAGCTGTAGATTTGTACGGCTGCTAAGTGATACGCGAAACGTTGACACGTATCTATGCAGCTGCGCATCTGCGATTCGCGAGATTAATAGACTGGTCAGTTGTTAAGTAACGCCCGTGGCACGTATGATTTATATAGGCACGTTGTCATTTAAGCGCCTGAACCTTTAAATCCGATTGCCGGAACACGCATGACACATCCGGGATGGAATTTTCGAGAATCCTTTGCAGGTACTGTCAATTATTAATGTGTCACGTCTGTCGGATGAATCTGACGATTAGACAGGACGCGTGCAATTGAGACAATAAAATAGTCGCATGCCTGCGACGTAAAATACCTTCCCGCTATATGCTGTCAGTTATGTATGTATGTATCTTAAGGCGCTCCTCCGTGACGACATAAACCATATTTGTACTTGTGATAATAACGACCTCGACAAGACCTCGTCACTGTCTTTGTTCCAATCTTTTGTGCGATCTAGCAGTGACTTATTTTTCACCGAACATCGTGGACAAAGGTGTCTGCCATGCGTCCGTAAGCATAACCGTAATTAACGAACGTACGCGGAATTAAATGCATCCTCTCGAATTTCGAATAGGACATTCGTTGGAAATCGTGTGCTCGATTGCGCTTTACGCAACAGCTTCTGCTCGTACATTTCGTAGAACATCGTTACCCGTCACCCGATAATATTCCATAAATTCAAATGGAAAGTTCATCGGGATAATAGTCCTTCGAGCGGCTCATGTGCCCGATGCTTTCCGTCCAATATGCACTACATTTTCTAAATGTTATCTCTGCGGTTACGCAGTAATTCGCAATATGTAGTACTGGAATTTCAGACGTTCATTTAGCCCAGACCACATAGTTATTCCCTCCGGCTCGTGCAATTTAGCAGGAAAGCGCATGACGAAATTGTGCTCCTTGAAAGAACTCGCTGATATGCATCGTGCGAGAATACATGTCTAACCGCATTTTGGACGTGCGCATATGAAGAGGTCGAATGCAAAGCGCTCGCTGTGCATTCATTTTGCCAAACTTATCGACCATTTTTCGACTGACTTTGCGGCCGCGATAAACCGGCCGTCTCTCATACGAACTGATCGCATATCTATGCCGCGACGCACGCGAAATCTTGTTCGCCTGCTTCGCACCGCCGTCCATACGCGCATACACGAATTTCGGGCAAAAATGTCGATAACGTATCGTGTGTCACCCGCATTAACGCCCGACGACTCCTTGTGTTCCCCGAACTTTCACAAGAATCCCCGGAAACGATCTAATTGATCGCCTGCCCCCACATCAACGTGGTCACGTGTCGAATCTGCTCTGGCCAAAAAAGATCCGCTCATAAGTATGCGTCCGTCTAGCGGTGCTCGATGTCGACCGTGATCGAGGTCGACCAATTTCGAGCGCAGTGGGAATTTCCACTCTCTCTTTCTTTCTCTCTCTCTCTCCCCCATCGCCCCTCGTCGGTCGGTGCGGTTACCCTTGGCTCGAAATTCGGTTCGTTACTGATCATTATCGAGCCGACAATGAAAGTGACTACGAGTATTATGTCACGAACACGTGCGAAGGAGCACCGTGCACGAATCATTTCCCTGACGAACGTCGAGAGTCGTTGAATCCAGCTGGCACGTCATTGTGCAAATGACACATTTGACTCGGCACTTCATGTTTAAGACGGCGGCCTTGCCCATGGCCGCAGTTAATGGCGACGTTGAGTAATTATCATTAGCGTCAGGATGAAAGCAACAAACGGGAGGACGTGCCACGTGTTAGGGTTAGGCGTTCGTCCATGGTATTATCTGCTCTGGAACGTTATCGTGCCATCGCACGTTCCCTTCGATGTAATAATAGTCATGGCGCGTGAGAGTGACCGCTAATTATGTGTTTTGATGGGCCGCGAGCGTGGCGGCAACGATAAAAACAGACAAGGAAGTGAATGATGAAATTCAGTATCTCGCGGATTCGGAATGCTATCGACGTTAATCATGTCGGGATTACGATTATCGCTTCGGTCTAACAGCAGGACCACTCCGTATCCGATGATCTAAACCGGCACGATCCGCGCGGACGTCATCCGATGTTGCAGTGGACTCATTTCTCTTGCAACGGACAAGAATAAGGTGACGAAGGATATCCGCAAGCGCATTTACTTATTTCTAAAAGTCAAATCCTTCTACATAATACGATTAACGCTTTCCGGGTATCATTATTACGTTTGCGTTTGATCAGGACGTTGAACCGGTATTGCAAACGTAGACTCATACGAACGTATTCAACATAAACATTCATGATGCAAGACATTACAATATTGCGTCGATATTCTAGGAAACAGCAAACCTTCCACTGTATTGACTCTGTAGTACTGAACTGAAGCTCTGCAAGTAATTCAGCGCACGTCGCACGTTATCAATTCTCCTATTCTACTCGGCCTCTTAGCTTTACACTTTCGATTTGTTCGTCCTATCGGTTTGTTTTCGCAATAGACACGCTAGCCCGGCAGTGTGCCGCTAAAGGTGAAAGTATTCCTCTGGCGAGTATCGGCACCTCGATAACGCACGGTCACTGTCGTTGGCGAGAGGAACGTGAGCGCGCGCTGTCCTAGATCGCCGGACAATAATTCCTTATTTGTTTAACGAAAGTTAACGGCGGAACGAGGGAAAACGGGCCGCGCAGATGCGCTTCCGACCGTTTCACGGGCGTCGAGCGAGGCCTAGCGACGCCGCTGACAGCCCGAGGCTTCGATAAAAGTCCCAATCCGCCATCGCGACTCTACGATTAACATAGCGAGACCATTGCGACAGATGCAGCGATGAGTGGATGATAAGTGCAGCGTCGTCGCGCGCTTTACGTCCTCGACATTACGCGCATACCCGCGCACCTACGATTACGTGTCGATGCGTATCGTTCGAGGACAATTACCGTAACGAAGCGAGTAGTTGGTCCGATATTAGCCGCGACGAGGCATATAGTTGCCCTTATCTGCGCCATGTGCGTACCGTCGCGATGGACGGCGACTATTCTCTCCGCGCGAACTTTGTCGAGTGTCACGATTATTGTTTATCGTCACTAATGAAATTCTCATATCGCGCGCCGCGAGGCGGGAGAGCAGTCCTCGAAATATTCCACCGGCACCTGGGCAAAGCTCAGTGACGGTTCCCGAGGATAAGAATAATTCGTACAATAGGGAACACGCGGCGCGCGCGTTTCAGTTCCTTGTTTGCGCGGGAAGCATTTCAATTTTCTTCGCCCGCCACTGACCAGCGAATCCGATCGAGGAAGTGTCGGCGTTTGACGCGTCGCCGAGTGTGTGTATGTGTATGCGCGTGTGCCTCAGTGCGTCGCCGTCGAAAACGTGTGGTCTGCCGGGGGGTAAAGAAATGTTTCGCGCGTATCTCGCTTTGATGCATCTTCCTCGCGGCCCTGCCTTGCGCCGCATTCTTTTGAATGTCGATCACGTGACAGAGGCGAGGCAGGCTGTGACATACCGTGTTTTGTTTATTGCAACTGACGTACGGAAATGGAACTATACGAGATAAGTCCGTTTTCTGCGAACTTCAACTTCAAAGTGCACGCGGCTTGACTGAACGACGCTAGCAACACCTTGGAATGTTTCCGTCAATTTACCATTGAAGGTCCGCGACGGTTGCGACGTGTTTGTTGTGTCGTCTTGAGGAAGACGTCGCTCTCAGTAAGAGTGTAGATAGGCAATGTTTTTTTTAACTCGCACGTGTTTTATTGTTTCCGTGTGTTGATGTCGAGAACTTGTCTCTACTTGTCTACTTGGATGAGATGGGGAGTTTTCAGTGCGACACTTTTCGAGATGCATCAATGGGCACCCTTAGATTGAGGTATTATTTTGGTAGACTTAAAATAGAAAAGACTCGATTGTTTGATTGTGACGATTACGCAACTCGTGCGCGACAACAAATCGACAAAGGCGATAACGGTCTCTCGTCGTTGCGCAAAGTTTCATTATACATTCGCGGAGATTAAATTTTGAAAATGAGACCGCGTTCGCACGAAAAGGTATCGTCTCAAAGAAAACATCCTCGCTATCGATGCACACACGTATCTGTAACGCGTCCAACGATTCCGTCGAAAGTGTTTGTACGTTGGACAAAAAAATGATACAAAGAGAATGTTGCTGCGAGTCAACTGTGAGTCGAGTCAAATACAACAATTCGTAGGTATGCCGTTGCCAATCAGGCGAACAGTTTGAACGACTGATAACGAAAGTAAAGCCAACGCGATATGTTATCGCGTAGCGGAGCTAGACTAAAAATTGAACAGACGTCAGTTCGGTGGTAGATATGTTTATAACAAAAACGGAATCGAAATACGGAACATACGTTGAAATATCGTGCCACGACGACGACATTCAGGGTACAAACAACGAAAATAGAAATTCCGATGTAGAAAACTTTCTCTTCCTATGAAGTATAACGTTACATTGTACACGAAGCAGTGTTATAAAAGAGAAATCAAAACACGACACCGTACGCTATTTCTAGAATAATCTCATATAAATTTCACGTTTTCATTGAAGGAAACAGTGACCGGTAAGCAAAACATGTACAAGCAGAATCCACGTCTTCACCTACTTCGCTAAGGACAATCCCCGTTCTACCGTTCTGAGAACATTTATTCAAACAAAAACGAAAAGCAAAGAAAATTTGCATATCGATCGTTGCGCCGTCGTAATTTCCACCAATCATATTAGTAATTCCTTGAAAGAAGTATGTCAAGTACGGATATAATTCGAAGATGGACCTTTAAGATAACATTCCGCGGCTTCGACATTGACGCTTCATTTTCCGAACACGTCGCTCAGCGACGTCACTTTCTAATAACACGCTATCGGTATCCTATTCCATTAGCCTTTGCTATGCGCGAGTTTGCCGCATTTTCGCCCAAACCGTCCGATCGGCATGGTTAGCCACGCCGCACAAAGCGCCGTCGACGGCATGCGAATTACCCAAAGGCTAGGTCGAACTAAATAAGATCAAGGCTGACCTGAATTCAATCAAGGATCAAAAACTTTAAACGTCGCGACACGGGTCGGAGTCACAATCAAACCCAGCGGCCGCACGCGCTTTTCAAATCTAATTTCGTTCATCGACTTAGCCTCGCTTGCCCTCAATGCGAATCGTCCGCGGTTGCGAGTGCAATGTCATTCGTGTGGCAGCGCAATGAGGATCGATCCACGACAGCCGCCGTAATTGATTGTGTTTGCGCGTGAATTCGCCGAGTGCGTAAGCATTTGCGTCGATCCTGATCGGAAATTCACGGGCCCGCAATTCCGTTGACGAGAAGACTGATCCACGTGTCAAATATTATTCCTACGGCGTCTCATTGTCAGCGCCTGTTTTCCGTAGGCTAAGCACCCGCATTTGCGCAAATGTAGCGCAAACGTACGCTGCACGCAACATGAGCGACGGGCGAGGAATGATCGTTGGAATGTCGAAAGGATCGATAGATCGTTGGAATGTCGAAAAGTGTGCAGTTTGAAAACAATTAATTCGGTAGAATAATCGTTTCCTATGTTCAAATGGAGTGCTTAATCGCTGCGATATTGGCCAGAGTCCGGAGAAGATGTTAGAAAGATGCGATTACGACGATGTCAGAGAACCTTTCGGTCTCAGCACATAACCTATCCGTTGATTGGAATTTTAGAATGTATTAAACCAGTACACGTACTATCTGTTACGTCTGACGCAGATTCCTTTGCAATTGTCACCTGCGGCGGACCGTGCGCATCCCATTTGTTATGTCATACCTTACTCACCGGTATTTCCTAATGCGCCCTCCTGCATAAAGGCGCGCGAACAAACCGGATCACGCGATAAACAAACAATTCTCCGAACGGCCAATGATTATCCTTCGTGCGAAATGGTCCGGATGATTTATGCGCGGTTCGGCATGGCGTGCGCGCTCCTCACGTTAGCGCAACGAAATTGTATGACGTTCGTGAATTCTTCCGCACACAATGCGAGTAATTGCAGATAATAAAAGAGAGGGAGATGGGGGGGGGGGGGGGGTGAACGTCGCTTCTTCCGTTCTTCCTGATTCCGCGAGCAAAGGATCAGATTCCGGAAGTTCCGGTGGGTACGCGTTGCATTTGTTGCACGCGTAACGTTCTATTACGCAGTCAACGGACACACGACGAGAAAGTCCGTCACTGTCACGCTTGTCTTCGCTTTTGACCGCAGGAAGTCTGCAGAGTGACAAGTAGCGTTGCACGCTAACCGCATCCTATCGCTTTCGGTAATTTGACGTAAGGTTCCTCGATTGATGAGAGAGTCGCTTGTAAAGGCTAATACCTTTTGCATCTTGATACGGTGGCTCGGACGGCCAGCGTAGCAATTGAAATCGATCGAATCAGCGCTAATAACGGGATTATAAACGAGCCCCTCAATGATTACGCGGCTGCCGAAAATTCGCGTGTAATTCAGCGACTTGCGTTCGCGGCGTAATCGTATCGATCGATAATAACACATCGATTCGGGTGGCAATTGACGAAGTCTGAGGTCTTTTAATAACGTACAGTTTTGTATAATCTAATCATCCATTTTGATTGCGTTTTAGTGTCAAGCTGAAAATTTACCATGATCAATTTGCGCGGCTTGTATTCATAGCCGACCCACACCGACGTCTAGCTTGCCGATTCAAATGAACGGCGACAAGCAGAATTTATATTACACTTTAATCATTGGCGGCTAAGAAAAAATTGTTTGCATGTAGTTCATTATAATGAAGTTATATAAACGAGTTCCGCCTGGCGAGCAGATTCAGCAGCTGTAACTTTCCAATGCGCGCTGTGCGACGCACGAATGGCGCGAAGAAAAAACTTCGCAAATTGGTGCAACAGGACAAAGTCGCGGTGTGCTATTAAAATATACTATTAAAATATAATTGAAACGATGCGAAGCAGTGCAGTGCAGCGATATCGGGCATATGTGTATACAGAGCTTAGGGTCGGACCAAGATTGATGTCAAGCGTCGTCTAAGGCCAGGAGTCTAATATTTGGATTATCCTGCTGCCGTTCGAAAGCTCCCTCATTCAGGGCCCAATATTTACACCGGTCCCAGACTGTGTGTCGTTGACATCTGATGGAAGCCCGATCACTTTTCTTCGTCCCTTATCTTATCTCGACAAAGCCCTCTAGAGAGCCCACGAGTTAATGTACCTAAAGCCACCGATGCGATTACCGAGCTAGATTGCAAAATCGTCCGATTGCGCGTAGAACGGTCGATTAAGGCTTACACGCGCAACTTCTGATTAACCAGCGAGTCGCGCAAAAACGAGGCTCCGACGACGACGGTGTGAAACGAAGCGCGAGGGAGGCAATAGGATTAGCGCGCGGGAATATTTATGCCACAAGGCTACTCGACTTCCGAGTTTCAAAGACCTTCCTTTGACCGGACAATGGCGACAGACGTGACCGCACATACTGAATTTCAAATAAAAATGACAGAAAGACTGATGATAAACGTAACACGTTGGGGATGAGGTCACATGTCAGTTGGTAGGGTAAGAACGTGCCGGCTGGTTGTGCTTCGTTCTCGTATCGCGGTTGATTATTTTTTCGCTGCATTCTGTCGTCTCGCTGCTGCCGTCGCTTTACTTTACTTCCATCTTCTTCCTCTTCCCACACTTCCTCCTCTGTTTTCCTGCTTTTCCTTTCTCTTCCCTCGCTTGTTGCCTCTGTCCATATTTACTCAGCTTGAAAGACCATCTCTATCTCTCGCCGAATGAAGATGTATCCTTCTGCCTCTTCATTACTGTTGTCTGACGCGCGTGCAAAGGGCATTCCTACTCATCCGCGACAAACGAGAGACATCAATGAGTCACGTAGGAAATATGCACGGCGCGTTTTGTCGTGGCGAAGCAACGATGACGCCTACCCACTCTCTCGTGTGTACGCGAATGCGTCCGTAAGTCCGCACCACGCGCCGACACACAATTTTCTACGTTCAATTCTCTCACCTCGCGCCTCTTCATTATCGAACGCGCGCAAGTGATTCACGGGAACGCGATCGCTCAAAGGAGCATAGAGACGGCCGGCGACGCCGACGGTAGCGCGCCGTGGCGTCTTATCTTCGTCTATAGATCCGCAAGTCTGTTTACGACCTATCTGTCGGGCACGTCGAAGTCTGCGATTTTACAAGCTGAGCCGATAGCGTTTGCCAGCTAAATTTACTACTTCATTCATCGCGCCGATCGAAGTACGTCGCTGTCGGAATTCATGAAGCCCGGCGAAATGTGTAAGGAAATTACACTTTATCCCATCACGAATTTGGACCCCAGTCCGTTCGGTTATCTGATAATTCTAATTACGGGCCTACCCGACGTTATCGTCATCGATAAATCGGCAGATCTACGCGGTTGTCTATCGATCAGGCGATCTGCGGCTACGTGAGGTCGTGATTGCGGACGGACCTGGCACGATGGCTGCGATTTTCGAATACGGCCTCATTATCTGATAGTGACTGCTCGCTATCGTCGAGGATAAATCTCGCGCTCTATGCAACGTTACTGGTACTACTGCACCGGCGACTTACCAGAATTGAATTATCATGTCGAAACATCACCCGGATACGACATCAGTGCCGACTCGTCTTATCTGAGAGTTACGAACGGGTAAATACGTCTTATCAATCTTTGTATCGGGGATTCTCCTTACGATTTAACACAGCTGACTCGGTATCGATTGTTTCGCCGGGCGGCTACTCGAGTTTCGAATTTCTCAATGTAGAGATAAATATCGAACGGCGGCGGCGTGGGTCGAGAGTCTACATTAAACACGTGTTCGTGCCTCCGTGCGAAACATGAGCCGCAACATGTATTTTAAGTGTACAATTTTAAAACTATTTCGGAACGCTGAATTTCTTTCAATTCCTCATTATCGTTCCACGTGTCTTCGTTGTTCTTTTCGTTGAACCGGAATGGGCATCGTTCGCGGCTTTGATGCAAAACGACCGACTGGAGACCTGTTGGCCGGTGCAAGAAACCTACAGGCGTCCTCACCTCGTTAATCAAAATACTTCAAATGGTACGTCATGCACACGTTGTTGGTGAAGCAGATAAACGTAAACATCTGCCACCTTCGCTCGAGTGTAATGGAAAGTTACCTCCGATTATTTATTAAATTCGGGCAAAACGTCAGTGAGCATCGTGGCACGAAAGTAGAACGGAATTCATCATCATATTCCGTTTCATTCATCAACGTTCCTCCCGATTCGTGTTATCAGAGAACTGCAGAAGAGACGTATCCAGTCATACTGTACATGTACAACTATGTATGTAGATGACACGAATGTACAAGAGAGCGTCGAGTTTCTATGATCCTCTTGCTATTGGAGATCTAATCGTTTCCTCGAAAGATGAGTAATTCGACCCGTCAAATCTGTACGTAATACGACGTTCCCACTATTTAACGCCGACTTAACGTCACTCGGTGTGAATTTCAACCGTGGACGATGTGCAGAGTGCGTAAGAGACGAGACCGGACTCGCGAGACTCGAGGAATCTGCTCGTCCTACACTACACGAAATGCGCACGTGATTCGCGGAGACGCAAAGCCACGATGACGCATTTGACAGTGGGACACGTGACAGAGGAAAAAAAAACAGTCACTCCTACGGTCGTTAGAATCTTGCAATTCATGTCTCCGTGCATCGATCGGCTGGACTTTACAAGCTGTAGAAAGAAGATAACGAGCGGCCGACGAAAACATCGGATTTTAATTGACGATCGAACTACGGGGTGTCTACGATAGAGGAAGAAAAAAATTGCGACTCACATCTCTTATTCACCGGGCAAAAACGTTTATGAATGGTACCGGAACGTTCTCGTTGAGTAACGCACGAGGGACACTAAAGGCGCGACTCATAAACAAGAAATATCGTCAACATTACCCACCGACGGACTGGAGTCTGCAAATGATCTTTTGATTGGGACAAATTCCAAGAAAACGGAAAGTGTGTCTAGGAAAAAAATCATTTTTAATCATCATCTCTTGATCGTTAAACGCACGTGAGTCTACTTAACATTTACAAAGAGAACGTATCACGTCCAGATAGAACTTTGGGAAATCGATTCCGCGGAAAATGAGAAACTGTGATCGAGATACAGTCGAAAAAAGGTAAAAAAGACTCAACAATTTTGGAAATATGCCGGCCTTTCGGAGGCAAAAAACATTGTTTTTAAATAGCTTACCGGTCCTTGTAAATGACGTTCATGTTAATTTATGCAAAACCATGCAGACTTAATCTCCACAACTTTACCTTCATCATGCACCATTCGATTGTTTTGATTTCATAAATCGTTCATTATATTAGAGTAAGACGTTTCCAATTCCTAACCACCAATTAGCCCCTTATAATTCGTAATTTTTAAAAGCAAACCGCAGACATGCGCTATAGCTAGCACGTTTAACGAAGTAAAAACAAAGCAAGAGTACCTGTTCACAGTGCGTTAATAAGTTTGGGTCGACAATTTACAGGTCGCTGAGTTAACAACGAGTCTGCAGGAGTCTGAACCGATCATGTACTGTTTACCCATTGGCATATATTTCACTGATCAGCCTTCATCAAAACGGAAAAGGCTAAGTGAATAAACGTACAAAAAGGCTCCGCCGATTAGCGCGACCTCCCCACTCACTGGATCCAGGAATTTCACAAAAACGCACGAGAGACGGCAAAACTGAAGCTCGCTTGACTCGGTTGGTTGATCGAATTGAGCGAGCGATGGAAGGGGTAAGAAATGGATAAACGACACGACGTTGTCGGGAACAGTTAAACGAGGAAATAAATTGCCGATCCGTCTCGTCGATCTCTTCTCGACCTTGCCGCGGCGCGGGATAAATAACGACGCTCTATCTGGCACGATAAACTATAATGATCGCGTGCGGCTTACGAGAAAGCGACACTCCTGTTCTAATACCTTGATTGAAGCGCGCAATTCAGTAATGCTTATTTTTTGCGCATTTAACTCTTTAGTCGCCTCGCTTCATATTGTAAGCGTAGCATTAAATTTCATTTTATTCCGCTAAGAGTCATGTGTTGAGTTGTAATTTTAGTTTGCCTAAATCAATGAACTAAGCTTCTGATGTTCTATTTCTTTCGTCTGATAAATGTAAGTTTTTCGACTTAAGCTCATTTAACTCATTTAACACCTAATCAATTGTGATAGACGTCCATAAATAGGTCGGCAAAAAAGTGAACATTTATTTTGGTTTCGCACCTGTAGCATTCGGCACAGGAGAATTTTCAACAACGCCGTGACATTGATCACGTAACTGCTTCATACATTGTCTGTGAAACGCTAATTAATAAACATGCCTCGAAGCCAACTGTCAGTAACGAAACGCTTCATTGTCATTCAAATATCGGTAATACGACCCCACTCGAAATAAAGTTGCCATTTATAAATGGATAACGCGGAAAATATGTGCTTATGTAGACTTTACGATCATTTGCACAAATGCGCGTACTGTTTGTGTACAGAACGTATACATTACTTACAGTTTGCTTAATTTACAGCTGTTTATAGCTCGAAGAACGTGTTAGAGTATCATCAATTAGTACGACCAGGACAAATTTTACCGTTATTTCGATCAACACGGAAACTTCTGCACAAAACCTGCGCGTCTTCGACATATCGGAGTAAAGAGGTTAGCAAAACGAATCTACACAGCTCTGTTAGGTCTTATAAATCGACTTTCTTACATTTGCAAACGGCAACGGGGTGGCTATATTTATCGTCTTGACTAGCCTCCGGAGAACTCAGACGAGAAACCTGACAAAGGCTCCGTGCAACATCCACAGCCTTCGCGAATTAATATGATTAATAAGATATCAAAGCCGTCAAACGACGTCTTATCTCGGCGAGTGGGACTGCTTGTCGGGTGTCGCTTTTAGAGCTTTGTATTTGGACAGCTGCTCGGCAAGCATTTTCAAATCAAAGGACTCTGAAGTGAACTGGCCGAGTGTCGACAACCTTGCGCATAAGCGCAGTTCGCACGTGTTTAGACGTCAGAACGTACGCTTCGGGAAGATCAGTGCATAAACAAGCGACAGAATTGAAAGTGAAAGGGCGCCTTTAACGACGACTTTTCTTTCACTACCTGCCTTCCTTAACGCTGCGTCCCTGACGTATTACGTGCCAGCGCTGTAACATTAATCTTTAAACACGATAATGCACACGCGACATTAATTGCACGCGGTCATAGAAGCTATGCGGGACGGCAAGGTGAAGTCTTTGTCCCACGATCCTCTCGTTTTCTCGTCGCCCGACAGCCATCGGCAACAACAATGACGGATAAACGATCGTTCCTGATCCACATTTAGTAATCCTCTTACTCGCCAGCACCGGTAATCGTTTGGATCTGTGTTTAATACGTACCAGCGATTCGCTTTGTGGCATCGTCAAGGTGAAACGACGATTATAAGATTCCCGCGCGCGCGCGCGATCCTACGTTCGAGCCGATCGACGTGTGTTAAAAGGACAGAGAAAAATGACACGCCACCGCCGCCGCCGTCGTCTCGGAACAAAGCCACGAGATGAAGAATGTCGACGGATTCCTCGCTGCAATCGTCTCGGCCGTAGCATTAACGTCGCGGATTAAAAGCGTCGCGTCTCAATTTCTGGCGCCTGCACGACTTCGCGGCGCAGTTATGTCACAATATTTATTGACGCGCCGCATTAATTTGCCTTTATCGTCGTAACGGCCAAATTGAGACATGTGTTCCGCGGCACGATAAGCGCGCGCTGAGAATCGAGGGAACGAGAATTTTTCCGTCTACCCCCGAGCGGCCAGCGCCGTCGACCCGGCCGCTCGGCCGCGCGCTAAGGATCTGCTCGGTTAATGACTCTCCGCAACACGTTCGCGGCCGACGCGACGCCGAAGAGTAATTATGTGCATATATTTGTACGCGCGACGCCACCCGACAGTGTCGCTCGCGTCTCAGCGTGACAGAATGAAAAGGGTCCGATCGCTTATCTGCGCTATCTGAGATTCTCGGACGGCCGGCAGAAGGTTAAGTGCAGCGCGGTGTGAAACTGTTTTGATCGGTTCCAAGGTGAGTGGCTGGTACCGACATCGACCGGAAACGAGGCCTCGCGCGACGCGAACCGTGAATCTAGGTTGAATAGATAAAACCCGCTCGGGCCCTTTTCGTTCCTGCACTGCGCGCGCTCGGCCGCCGAGTGGGGGAGGGCGGGTGGAGGGGGAACATGATATCCGTTTATCTCCATATCCAGCCCACGAAGGGCATATCCGAGCGGCCTTCGTCTTTGACAGAGAGATTTTCATGCGCTGGGACAGTTTCCTTGGCTCGAAACGACGCGTTAAATTCATAACTGAAAAAGTAAAGTGCGGCAGCCATCGTCTCGCCGTCACTTCGAGGACGCGAATTGTTCGCTACCTCGTCCTCTCGTCTCGGCGGACGCGAAATGCGCCGCTCTTTTTTACGGCAAAGCTTGTTATTTAGCGCGATTCGTTACCGTGCCGCGACTCCCGCGCATTCTTCCGCCAGTGTTCGGCCGCGAAGGTGACACCTGCGTCAAAGAGACTCGTCGAAGAGCGACTTCCATCGGCTAATCTATATTTCCCACTTAAGCGGCACGAAAATATCTGACGAGAGACGAAAACGAGTCTCGAAACGTAAAATCGTGTTAATTATCGGACGAAGTATATATGTCACCCGGATTGCACGAACCAAATAACATTATCGTCGACCCGGTAGTGGAGCGAAAATCTCATGCCCGCCAAACTGCCAGCGTTCCCAAGGACACGAACTATCCAATCCCGATAATTATCATCTTCCATCCGAAGCCTCGGAAATGGGTAGGAGGAGACGATGAAACTCGCACTTACGTGCAGCGTCCAGTTCGACCGGATTAATTATTGAAAAACCAGTTTCATTTCATCGACAACAACGACAACGACAGATCGCGTTACGTAAAATCCGCGGCGCTTTTATGCCAGAGGAGACGCGAGACGCTCGAGGCTGAGAGCTGAGCACGGGTCGGGAAGTAAGAATCGAATCTCTTTGACGATCGACAGCGACGACACGGCAAATCTACATTTCGCTCGTACCGTCTCTCTTTGTCTCTATTTTCTGAAACACTTGCCCGTGTAACGACTCCTCAAGGCCTCGCCTCTTTCTCTCGGCCTCTCCTCTCCCTCCCAATTCCGTTCGCTCGCATCCGACGCTATCGCCGAATTATGAATTACTTCTGAATGAGAAACTCGTTTCTGTGTCCATCGCGGAAGACTTTTTGGCGCACGAAGGTCCGCGGGATCCGCTTCTCTCTGTTTTATTGTCCGTCGATACTCGTCCTGCCGCGGTGGTCGCCGATCTTCCACACCAGACAGCTTCCATTCACGCGAAACCAGTTCCGATCGTCGACGACGACGTTACGCACGGACCAGTTCCGTCTAGCTGTAAAGCAGCCCCAGTGTGCTGCACTACCGGTGGGCACGTGGCTTTTCTGTGTCGCTTGGAAGAAGAGCACATATCCGATCCGCCGCTGTCGAATAGGAAAACGAGCGATGGCCCTATAAGTGGCCGGGTGGCGGGGTGGGGTGGGTGAATCGACAACCAGATGAAGTCCGCGCTCGTCGACCGTTTCACCGGTTCTCCTTGACACAGGAGATATCGCTGTCTGGATAGATCGAATTCGCTCCTCGACTTTTGGCCGCTCACCACGTAACCGTGGCGATTTGACGTTTCGTTGATGTAACACGAGCTCGGAGAACACGTGCTCCGACCATTGGCCTGGAGCCATGTAACGCACTGCCTCGCAGGGTTCGACGAGGAGTACCGGTTTTTGGAGAGTTCTCATCGAAAATTCGGCTCAACCCTCTCACTGCCGTAAGCGCGTGACTCCGCTCGAGAAGGATTGCTCCTCTTTCGTGTGCAAATCTTGTCTCGTTACACGCTTCTGCAACACGTACTTGACTCATCGCATTGACCATCGATGCCGCTGTGAATCAGTGGCATCATCGACTGACAATGGCTTGCAAAAAGGTAATGTATTATTCAGAGTAATTGTGCGCGGGAGGACTTTCGGTCGCACGGAGCTGCGAAGAAGAAGTTAGTGCGTCTGAGATTTGCTATTAAATTAGTGTCAATAGATTGGCGTGCGTAATGCAGCAACGCAATGGAGTCCTTCGAGCGCTCCATATGTGCGATAACATTTTCGGAAATGCCGATGCGAGAAGCGCATCTCGGGAATTGAAGTATGCCGCGACGATTGCCGAACGTTCATACACACCAGAAATCCTTGATACGAGAACAAACAGCTGAGCCCGTATAAAGTCTTAAAATACACGAAAAATCCTTGCGTTAATTCCCATTAAACAGGCACAGGTAAGAGAGATTTTTCCATGCTTCGTAAAATCATCGTCGGCGTGCCTGAATCCAATGAATCTTCCCGGCACATCGTTACTTCACGAAGTCTCTCCGCGTTAGCAAGAATTCAATTTTCTTGACGCGCAACCGACACCCTTGATCTATTAGCAAGCGCAATACTAACATATCGCAGTCGCTTTATTGCGGATATGCAAGATTAAGATGAGAAGATATCAAGTAGACGCGAGACGCGTTCCCTCTTGCATGCGTCTCTTTAATTACGCCATGTCGAACAAATAGCCCGCTGGAAAGAATCGCGAGCGCAAATACGATAAAGAGAGAGGCATCTTAACTTAATTATCATTAACGACGAGACGTCGCCGGGGACGGCGCGAAAATATTTCACGTGAAACACGCTCCCGACCGCCGGGTACCGCGCGTTGCCTGCACTTGAACCGAAACGATTACGGTAATTACTAATAAACTCGTTAAACGCTCTCTCTTCGTCGGCTCATTAGGAGTCCGTCGAGCGTAAAGTGAGTCGCAGTGGATAAATAGCGGAATCGCGACGCCGGCCGATACGAGAAGCTGAATCGTGAGCCTTGAAATATCGCAGTACTACGCAAAAAGTCATCCCCTCCCTCCCGTCGCACCGATCAATGTCGCCATTTTGAGTCTTACATCACGGTCTATTGATCAACGGTGTCCATCGAGATCGCTTGTTGCGAAATTTCAAAATTCAATGGTACGGACTCAAAGGTCAAAACTATCGACGATGTTCGCCGCGCTGCCTCGCGGAAATCGAAGTGGAAAAATCGGGCAACATGTACGCTCTCTGAGGAAACTCGTTTACAGTGTTGCAACGGATTACCTTGCCAGATTCGCCGGGCGAACGTTTGCGCGCTACCAACCTCGGATTTCAGAAGGCAGTCGTGCAAACGGAACCATCTGTTTCGCCAGTAAATTATGATGTTATTTTCGACAGGCGTCAGGGTGATTTTCGTCTGGCTGACTGATTCTCTGCGACGATAAATCGCGTCACGCCGCTGATGCCCGAGCTGCGCGATTGCCGCAAAGATCGTTCTTCCTCTCTTCCAGAAAGCCGCGCCAACTGTTCGGCACATACGTCGGTGGCTTCGTTCTCCGGACAGGCGTTCCTCTCTAGCCAGCGAATTGGCGCGAGCAATCACGCGAGCGATACGACGAAAAATATTGACCTCCCCCCTGTTCTCCGGGGCAAGAATGTTCGAATGCAACCGATGGTCCGGGCAAGTAATTGCATCTGTTGCAGGAGCCATTCAGCGAGCGATCGTGACCGGAAGGTCGCCCCTATGGAAACGGCCGATCATTAGTCCAGAAAAATGGTGGCGGTCGTCCGTCCACATTCACGACATGCGTATCACGTACACCAGATACTTATCCAGCGGGTATCCGTGTCTGAATGGAGTCGTTAACTGCGTCCACGCTCATTTGGAGGCATCTCAAGGCACGCCTTAATCATCGATTAAGACGACGTGACCACGAGCGGAAGTACCGAAAGATTCTCTGTCGCGCAAAGATGTCAAAGCAGAATCGTTCCGAGCACTCATTATGACGCTCGCACCTCGCCGTCCCGATCGCAGGGCAAGTTTGGCTCTTCCGTAGAAGCACCTGCGTTTTGGACGATCGCGTCGAACGTGTAATTGGGAGGTTGAGCGAAGTTGAGAATTTTCGTGTTCCTAAGATTAAAGATCCGTGGCATCTTCGATACGTAAGCGACGGATATCGTTCGGCATTACCATTCGCGACGATCCGCGATTTGATAAATACAGCATGTCTGAACGCGCTCGATAAAGCGACACGTGCAGCATCAAGATCGAGATAAACTGTATCACGAAGCGCATATTGGTTTTTAAGTAAACGTTACAAGGTTCTGATTTTCTCGTTGCCCACACTGACCTTCTCCCATTCCTTACCATTCTGTTCTTATACCGACGTCAAACGATTTCTATAAACTAAATTAATCGTCGACGCGCAAAAGGTGACGGGAGACTAATCAAAATCACAAATGAGTTCCGCTGACATATTTTGCTTCCCGATGAGACTGTTTCTCTGGTCGGACACATCAAAGGCGATCGCTTCGTAAACGGCATCTCTTCCGAGACTTATCAACGTAATGCGAACGGACTCTAGAAGGTGCACCGATAATAGAGCTATTCCCACAACAGCGATCGCGAGTACATAGACGCTCGACAGTTGTAGCGTGCGTGCGCGGAAAATTTGCATCGAAATCACCCGATTCCGGCGTCCCCAGGCACGAGAGAGCGGACGATCTGTCCTGGCGAGCGACGATGATTACCCCTGGAGCGGACATCGAAACATACATATTACGTATCATCTCGAAGGAAACCCATCCTGCCGTTACGGGTTAGGTAACCCGACGGTAACGTCGACTTACGAGAGTCTGCCTTTTGCCGGGCAGGATTGACATATCCATATTCATGGCCTCGATCCTATCTCCCGCGACCGCCGCGAAAACGGACGCGCGTAGCGGGGGCACCGCTCGAAATCACGCGGTCTGGGCTTGGCCGCGAAAAAAGTCGTCAATTTTAATCAGTTCGACGACTTTAACGAGTCATCAGCGGTATTTCTGGCACACCGCGGCCCGTTAAATCTCCGTTCGCCAAGGATGTCGCGCCCGTTGCCGACGCTCAATGCTTTTTGCACAATGCGCTCATGCTTTCTTTGCGAGTATGCCGAATATGTCGTAACCAAATTGTGTTGGTCATGGCACGGTAATTAGCATACGCGTTTAAAGATGGAAAAGGACGACGACGGAGTGGCACGTCACGTGGCGACCTTTTGTTGCTAGCTGTTTGTATGGCTAACGCAATTATCTGCTGCTATCGGCAAGCCATTTGTCATTACTAACCACTCGACACGCATCATTTTCATAAACAATCTAACGTAAATCGTTATTGAATCGGGTGATATATAACGAAGTGTGACGACAAACGCGGCACTGGAGTAGAGTCATCGGTAATCGAAATTGTTTAGAACTGTTACGCTCCGATGCCTTCGTTAGTTAAAGCAGAAGCGTAGGAACCGTCGCACGAGTCTATCCCCAAGGCTGTCCGTAAATAAAAGTATCGCGACATGTCGTAATAGCGCACTGATAAGAACCTTCCGTTTGACGACCGAAAAATTACACTTTGCCGCGAGCTTACGAGCGACATGCCATTAAAGTAGTTCGCCGAGCGGCTGTAATTGACGACGACCGCGGGCTCCACGAAAAAAGCGTCACGTGTCGTTGCACGTAACGACGCCACAGCGAGCGGATCGAAGCGGGAAGACGAGAAATATGATTCGAAGCGGAGAAGAAAAAAAAAGAGGGACGCAAGAGAAATGGCGAAGACATGCAAAAATATTTCGTATCTCGTTACAGTGTTCACGTCGAACAGATCGTTCCACTTTCCGCGGAACCTTAACTCGACTCCCCTCCACCTCCCCACGCCGTACACCTTTTTCGGCCAGAATTCATTACGATTCGTCATAGTCGGTTACTCACCGGTCAGAGATAACCGACGACAGTGAAACCTGCGGCTCACCGCAAACGACCTTTACAAAATGCGCGGCCGGCCTCGTTTTGTCAGTGAACTTCCGCCGTAATTCAGCGCGCACCGTCAGGTAGCGGAGCGCGCAAGACGAAGCGCGGACGGAAATAGATCCAAAAATCCCGCGAGACGTCGTTATCTGTTGCGCGCCGTGCGACGAGAGCGAGGGAGGCGGACGAGAAAAGATGGTGCTCCCTTTTAATCAGGGTGATTACGAAGTTTGCGGAGAACCGTTCGCGTGGGAGGACGCGGACTGTGAATCACGCCGTTGTCACCGGCGCGGCGTACTGTTAATTACGAAACTGAGAGTGCGTCGAATGCCTTTAATTCGATTCGCCGAAATCGTCCGTTGTCGTGCCGAGCGTGTCAGCCAGTTGTGAATTACGGGTCCGGTTGTCGGTGGCCACCTCGCGCCAAGAGCAATAAACTTTTGTGTACGTCTGTTTTTGTCGTCGGCACCTACGCCTACTCCTGCCCAACCCTGAATCGCACGGTGCCAAAAATCGTCGTCGATATTGTACGCTGCTCGCTTCCGATGCTGCGCTTTCACGTGATGTCTACTGTTTCGGCCTCACGTTACGCGTACTCGCATGCGTTACGATTGCAAATAATGAATAGGATTACATTTAACGTGCCATCGAGCGAAATCTTTGCGTCAGTGGAATACGTTAACAAAAAAATGATGCTAAGCTTAATACGCTTACCTTTCGAGACGCTATTATTAGTTTTTATGTTTCTGTCGTACGCGATGAAACGCCAGTTATAGATCTCGCAGCACATAAAACCCGTGGTATCTATACTTAGCATTATAAATATTTATAACATAAACTTTGCATGAGATAAGCTCTAATGCAAACGTCCTGGTCTGTGTATCAGTATCCGATATTGCTTCGATGTGTGCATCAGGAAGTCAGCCGTGTTTTAGACGCAGTCAACTTTGTAGCATAATGCCCCAAATCCTTTCGGCCGCCGTACGAACTGCGCATAGTGTCAGTCTATGCTTTAGCAAAACATTCTTCGAACTTTACATTCTTTCCTTCACTTTCGATCAATACACTGCAGTACATTAATGCTAATCGGAAGACCCTCTAACCGTATAACGTGCCAAATGAACTACCCTCACACTAATTGTCAGCGAAGTTAGAGGTATCTAAGGCAAAGCTCGAGCCGCAACACCATCGTGATCTTCCTCGCAAAGTTTGGGAACGCGCCACCAAGCAGAACGTCCTTGAACTTGACGTTGCGGCAACGGAGTGAACCACAACAGCGACGTATCGCGTTACTCATTCTCATGTCCGAATTGAGTCGTCCATTTTTTTTCCACCGCTGATTTTATGGGGAGCGAAACGTTTGCCTTTTTCTTATGAGTGCTACACAAGTCTGGATTGTAGGTCCCGCATTTTTCTTAGGCACCACAACTTACAACGTGAGAATGCGTATATGTTCGTGCATAGGTTAGTATTAGGTGAATAGGTTAATAATAATATAGGATACCGACAATTTCGAAGAAGCTTGTAAAACGAAACTTTTAACGTCGAGAGGGTGACGTTAGTCAGCGACGTGACAGCTTTTAGTTGTCTTTCCGAAGGATGCGTAAATTGTTTTACGCGCGCATAAGTGCACAGTTCGGCAATTTGAATACATTCCTTGTAGCCGCAGGACGTCACGGTAGTTGCAATCAAGGTCCGCCCGACTTCCGTTCTCCGGCAGTGGAATAATGGTAGCTATGAGCCAAGGTCCTCATTACTTCCTTTCGTGATAACGAATCGTGGACACTCGCGCGAAGGCTCTGATTAAACTTCCTCCGTCGATCGCGTGTGTCTCACCGCTGACTTGTTGGCAATAACTGATCGAATTGCTTTCACGAACATACGCACACGCGCGGAACACTACTCACTAATCTATTTGTCCTACGCGGAAGCAGGATGGAATGTGGATACTACATTAATTTGAAGAGAAGCGAAACGCACCGTATGCATCGCTGCATGCTATATCATTATTTCGATATGTTGACAACAAAATGAAACGTTTACGAATAACATCGAGCACGCAGCGACACGTGTGATTATTGTCACGAACTCTCCCGATGACACTCCACCGCCGAGTAGAAATCGTTCCGTCTTTACTTTTCCTACCCAGGTGGCTGCTTTCTGCAGCGAACATTTCGTCGTGAGCTTAAAAGGAGAACAGTCGTGGTCGGCAACGACGATTGGGAAGGAAGCGGAGTCGTTATACGCGTTTCGGGTCTAAATGAGACATCGTGGCTCGCAATTAGCGTTTCCTGGGGCCATCGAGGAGAGACGTCAATAGACTCCTCTTACCAACCCGCACTCAAGCATACATATGACGTGTTGTCATAACATCGGCCGGGTCATTGACATTCTAAACATATCTTGTTGACAGCGTTGTTCAAACTGATTCACTTTTCTATCATACGCTGGTCGTCCTCTGTCTTTAACGATTTTACTAACAATCTCTGCGCACATTCTGCTGCACGTAGCACGAGATTCTTCATTCTGCGCACTCGCGTCGATTCGAGTACCGATTTTTGGATCCTGCATTTATGAAATTGGCCAGATATGGACGTCGACGTGACAAGAGACCGTGAACCGAACACGGTGACTCACGTGTCACGATTCGTAACACAAGCCAGTCGGTGTTGATTCGTGTCAGTTTAATGGCTTCAATAGTCAAGTAACACACCCTCCGCCCCTGATCGTTTCTCGCCCTTCACACGCGTGATATCCGAGCTACAACGGTAGTTACTCTTCTATTTCCCCGCTGTTACTGTTGTGTCTCTTAAAAAATCACCTTGACCATCGCAGCATTTAAAGGTTTCCAACGGTTTATCCGGTCGAGCGAGATGCGGCGTGGCTGATGCATATGCACATAAAGTTTATGTGTAACACGTGGAACACGCCTTCCATTGGCACGGAACAAAATGCACAATTGTACGCGCTCTACCCACGTTACGTAACGGCATCGCGGATGATATCGAACGATGCATCGATCACCACTATGTGCCTCGTGCGACTTTTTAGACGGCTGCCTCCGTTATTCCAGGGGCCTGTGTCATGATTGATATAATCAAATTCAGGTGCTCCTCATAAAATCAGAGCCACACCTCCAGACGGCTTTGAAAAAGCGCACGGCTGGCGTATATATGCAGACTCGTTGCGGCATCGATGGAGAACGAAGGACTTGCATGCTCTTCTATTGGCCGATGTATATATGCCTTCGATAAATTGCGAACGAAACGATTTTCTGATCAATTATCGTTTCGTTCGCAATTTATCCGTTTACTTGTTTCGTGCAACTTTGTTCCGAGGTTAATCATCGGGGTAAAACAGTTTTGCTCTGTATGTGTATGAATCAATATATATATATGGCATTTTCGCGGTATTCAGTCGGGAAGAAGTGAATAATGTATTCCGCGTTCTCTCCGTTTCAGTATACATGTATGGAAAACGTCCGCATGTTTACAATGGCAATGTGCGCATACAGAAAACATTGTTGCTGTATCCATTCATATCAAAAGCCGAATCGTTGGAGAATGAAATAACAAATGATATTGTTTCATTCATGCTTCGCATTGACGCAGACAATTCTGTGTCTTTTCTGACCATTCACAATACGAAAAATGGAAGGAATGTGTCAGAGCGACACTGAGGAAGACAAATTATCAGCTATTCGTCGAGGATACCTTGTGCATGGTCGACACCATGACCACGAGTATCACCGACGCCGAATAATAATCCAGCTAGATATCGGCGCGAGGCAAAAAAGTCCCGAAATCAATTAAATCCTAATATCGCACTTTCGGCGCGACACTGTGATTACGTTAATACTCCATGTCGCAACTCTTCTCATCACGTGACCTATCGAGGAGGTAGACAAACATCACGCCCTTGACGCTCGCCGAGTAACGCTGCTTTTATTAAACTTTGTCCCCGCCATATGGCCAATATGTTTATCTGCCCGACGATCTGACAGCTGCTTCATTCATAATTAATTAATCGAACAACGCCAACGATGTCAGGTGGTCTCGAACGGGTGAAAATCAAATTCGTTGATGGTACTCTCGACACGGATGGAATTGTCCATCTCCGGAACATATGAAGGTAAGTGGCTAAGGTTGAAATCGCACAATTTTCCTGGAAGTGATGTCCTCTCATGTCCTCTCGACTCTATTTGATTTTATTTACAGTAATCGGAATCTTCCACGTTTTCGAGTTCTCGTTGCGACACGAGGAAAGCTTTGTCGATTCAGTGCATGCATTAACTTCTTCAGATACACATAATTTACATCTGAAAGAAAAGGCTGTCACGTAACGTTCGACTTCCATCCCGCAGCATCTAGAGTACGAATCCCTCCTTAAAGTTCCATTGAAGTTCGCCCAATAGGCCGCTAATACGTTCGTAATGAGCCCGTAATGCGCCTCTAATGCGTCCCTAATGCCTCCCGAATGAAAATGTATGATTCCACGCGGAAAGTAGCGTCCGTTCGCATCGTGAATTTTGCGCAGAAATTACGAAAATCGCTGACTCCAATTGACCCTCTCGACTGTAATCCAAAAGCGGACGTCTGGAAAGCACGACGAATGAACATTCGTATGACTTGGCATAACGTCTTTCTCGCGACGCTTCTCAATGAAAAGACATCGTTTTCGACTCGCCGGGTCCAAAGGGCCACGAGCGAAAACCGAGATGACCGACAAGAATGAGACGATGACTCGATCGTTTCCGCGAAGTTCTCCCGACAGCTCGTGCGAAGGTCACGAACGAGTAGCACTAGGTTCTTCCCGCGACCGATTCCGTCGCACACGTCCGTGCCGCGAAATTGTGTTCGTCCGTTAACTTCGAACTTCCGGTACGTTGCTACGGCGTTACGAGAGCTCGTTACGCTCTGACGAAATCGTTCCCCGACGATGTGCGCCAATGTCAAGGAGTGATAAGACGCGGATGGAGTCACGTGAATTAGACTTCGTTATGCAACGCGCGAGCGAGGCAACGGTACCGCGACGTATGAGAGTGCAGAGGGAGTCGCAACGATCTACATACATCTGTAATTCGACGATCCAGAAAATTTCTGCTCCATCGGCGGCGAACGATCATTTTTCGTCTCGATCGAGAGAAGATTGCCGCGAGCACGGAAATTCGTCATGTCGAATCGCCGAGAGGAGCGCAATTAGTCGGACCGATCGTTCGATTACGTCGGACTGAATCGAACCGGCCGAAGGAGAATTGACGGAAAATCACAGGCACCACTTTTCCTCCCGACGATTCCATTGTAACGAGCGCCTCGGCTGAAACTTGCGTCTTGTGGAGTGAGAGAAAAGCAGGAAGAAGCAATCGACGATGATTTATTTGAATGAACTACTTCTGCCAAGCGACCCCGCATAATGTCATGATGCGATATCGATCAGGCCGCCGCGTTTTTTTTCGGACGCTCCACGTGTTGTACGCGTAGCATGTGCAGTTCTCCGTGAGATTTACTTTGAACGCGCGATCGGATTAATGGGCGAACCTTTCTGTATGGACGTATCGGTACGCTTCGGGGAGGTATTCAAATCGATTGGACGTAAAAACATAGAAGGCGCGGGGAACTACCTACGCCCGAGGCTAATTTATTTCCATATTCCTAAGGTGCTGGTAAGCGGGCGACTGACTTTGCGAATTGCGACTTAGCATTCATGGCGCATCGTACCGCCCGAGCGTCACATACGCACACATCGCAATGGCGATTCGAGCATTTTATGTCGTGCAATTCGTAAACGTCTTCTTCATGCAAATGAGTCCTGCCCGACGGGCCATAAATGTGAAAGCATGCACCCTGGCCGAAAGCGCTGTGCCAAAGAAAAAGAAAAACGACACCGACAAAAAACGTACTTGACCGCTTCTGCGAAACAATCAGTTTTTTACGACACTTTGCCTGTCCAAATCTAGGAAAGACGAGACCGCATCAGCCTGCATATAAAACGTATAAACTAAACTTCGAGGGAAAAGTCGCTGAACGAGTCCGGATCGGGCTTCAATATAACCAAATTTCATTCGGCAAGATTGCTTTCTATGAAGCAAGATCCCCGTAAGTGCTGCTAATATGGAAGGAAAGTAAGGCTGCACAGTTGACGTAGCGCAAAGCTGACGAATGTTTCTAAATGGCTGTTATTTGTTGTTTTCTCCGTAACCGATAATCTTACTACGGCAAAGTCTCTTCGACAATTGATTTATGCTATTTGATCGGCGGAACAGCGCCGTAGCGCGCTCGTCCTAACTATTATTATCGCAATTCGCGATGGCTAACAGCGTCGTTAAATAAACGTGTGTATATATATGCGCGTATATACATACAGCGTCGGCGTCATTTGCAGGACTTATTCGCGCTGACAAGCAAAACTGTCCGTTTAGGAGCCCGGCAAATCTGCCGCGTCGCAAATTGTGCGTACGATCTCTGACTGGCGGATAAATATTCGGCGCCGGGGATCGAGGTAATTGACGGAATGCGCCGGTGGCCAGTCGGGGCCGTCCTGGCAAATGTGCCACACGATACTTCCGTATCATTGTTTTGCAAGTAAAAGGATTAAGAGGGCCGGCACGAGAGGCTTCAAAAAGTGCGAGATTATCGCCGCTAATCGAGGCAGCCATAAATTACGGCCGTACAAACGTGCGTGAAAGAAGTCAATGGTACGATTCAAAATCTGGGAATCCCTCGAGAGTAATGCGTTCAAAGCTCATATTAATGCGGACAGACGACCGAGCGCACGGAGGATCGCAGGATACAAGGTGCAAGAGGCAGCGAGCGTTACGTAAAGACGAGGCCGCGATCGTTACGCCGAGTTTTCGTATCTTTCGCGGATCGTCGAACGGTCAACCTGCTTCCGCGTCAATCATCCTGTGGGACTAAAAAAAAAAAACCACAGCCTAAGTACACGCCGGCAACAATGAGCGGGTAAATGAATATCGTGCCGCGCTCGGAATTTATGCGAGGGATGTCATCTTGAAGACCTCGCCTAATTTACGGCTTGTCTTCTTGGAGAATCTGCGGGATTCACATTGTTTCACGCTCAGCGAATAGAGTAGGACGTTACGTCGAATTCGAATGAAACAGAATCGCAATCATGCGTCTTTGTGGTTCTCTCATTTCTCTGCCTCGCACGGACGATTGTGAGAATCAGCTGGTGTCTTGAGCATTCTGTGTGGATCAATTGGAAATTAGCATACTTCAATAATTGCCAGGAACAAATGAAGAGGTTCTTTACGCAGCCTTCTAAATGAGGAAGGCATCGGACGACTACCCACGCTCAGAGAAGGCGAGAATTTTGGAGCGAAGTTACCACGTCGGCAAAGTCTGACTGACAGTGAGTTCGTCGTTGAAAGGATTCGCAGGATTCAAAGTACAAGTCTCTCACCGTCAATTACGTAAAAGCGACAGCGGTGAGACAATTGCACTGATTCTTCGTGCCGATAAGATCTGTTTAATCGGCTCGCGGCACGGTTCAGGCAGATTGGAATAATGAAGCGGTATATCTAGATAGAACCCGTGCACGTAACTGCGTAAATAGTAATCTGGATTCAATGGCGCATTCGTTTCGAAGGGGGAAACGTGATCCCTCGCCTTTTAATTGCGTTACAGCGCGTTATACGCGATATGCGCTTAAAAGAACCCCGACTACTAACCATTTCGCGGGGAATTCGTTTTTCTTCAATCAACGCGTGCAGCACCGCGCCCATGTTGATTAGCCGTGGGAATCAAGTGCGCAGCACGAAGAAACAACACTCCCGAATGATCTACTCGTGAACCGAAGGGGCGTATATGATCAACGACGACTTGATCAACTATGAACAACGTCCGCGCATGATCGTAATAATCAAGGATGCCGGCGGAAAGCGCGTCCAGGAAGACTGATGCTGCGGGATAGGTATGTATACGCTGGCATAACGACGACAAACCGAAATCATCGTAAATACATCGCAGTCACGTATCGTCGTGACTCGTGATTATCGCGAATGCCAAAGACATAATGGGATATATAGCGCGCGAGGAAGGCCAGAGACTCCGTCATCCGTCAGAGATCTTCGGCCAGATGATGATGATGACGATGAGCACGTAAATGAGGTGTGAATCACGCGCGATGACACGGCAGAAGGAAAAAGGGAGAAAATGGTATAGGAAACGGCGGGGGCGTGTAATGTGGCGCATAATGACCGGATTAACGCGTCAGGCGTCGCGTACTTTTTTTCCGGTTTTTTTCAATGCCGAGCCTTCGCTGCCGGCGCGGGCAAACAATAAGTATCGCGTTTACGGTGCCGCGCATTGTGTCATCGTATCTCATTCGAAGGATTCTCCGGGAAACGTCGCCGCGTTATTCAGCTTCCGATCGTCTCTCAGCTGTCAGCCCTGCTGACATTTTTCGTAGAGCCGCGGCACGACGTCTCGTGCGACGCGAGTCCTGCCGCGCGCACCGTGGACACCTTTTGACGACTGTCGTGCCGTAACGACCGGTAGAATATTATTCGCGGAAGCTGATTAACGTAATTCCAAGTTGGATTTCTTCTTCTCGCCGGCCGTCGAGACGAACGGTCGCGGTTCGTTTTTGCGGCCGCGGCCAGCTCCTTCCTTTGTTGTTTCCAATCGGATCGCGTGGAAATTTACGCGAAGTCATTTTTATCACGAGACGCCCGCGTCGGATCGATGCTACAGATCGACTCGGCCCTGTGTTTCAGCGGTGCTCGTAAAATGGAAAAAAATGACCGACGACGACACTGTGCCGATTAGCGGCCAGACGTGTAAATAATTATGTATCGGACGAGCAGTCGCAGAAATTAGCTGCGCACCAGCCGCGACGCGTCTTTAATTGTATAAGTCGGCCTGACTTATATCGGGTGAACTTACGGCATTATTAATGCTCTTACGCAACGCCGTAAACGTTAATTTAATTCCGTTGCAAAACTGGATTTTCTGCCTCGCACTCCTGCGCGCTTGTCCACCGTAAGCCTCCCGTATCAGTATATTATATAAAATCTACGATTATAGCGCGCGACAAAGAAAAACAAAAAAAAAAAAAGTGGCGAATACGACGAATGCGCGACGAACGTGACAAGAAGCTTTAACGGGCAACTTCTTATTAGCATTCACGCTCGCTCTCGATACGAGACGATATGAGACCATCGAAACCGAGGCGCGCCGCGCAACGAAATTGCATTTTCAAAATTAATACATACTCCGTCTGACCCAATTCATGCGACGTGGGTGAGACATACTCGCGTAAGAAGAAGTGGTCAAGTCGAATATCGATTTACAAATCAGACACAAAGACACACCTTGACGATTCGAGCATGACAGAGCAACCGCGGCCAAGGTCGATCTAAACTCGATACACGGACGGACACACGCGCAAAGAGCAGATCAAAGCGTACGCGTTGAAGAGAAAAAGGCGCGAGCCTACGACTATGGCAGATACAAAAGCTCCGATGATAAGTACGAAAAACTTGAACCGCCGACAAATGAATGCCGCAGGCTGCGACCGAGTGCTTTCGATTACATTACCATCCGCAAGTGAGTTTCGCGGAGTGAACGTGTAATTTGTCGAGGGCCTTCAACTTGGAGAGAAACGATTATGGGTTAGGAGTGAAATTATTAGAGGTGGAAGCGTGCCGGATGACGTCGAAACCTGTTCGTGCAGCGAGCGTGTATCCGCCGCGAATATTTTCTTTTTGCCCCCGCACGATGAGCCGAACTTCGAAAATCTCGAACGCTCGCCGCTCCGTGGCCGTAATGCGCGCTCCCTTGTCTTCCTAGAAAGCCGCCCCGCGCGATAATTGCAACCAGCCGAGATCGTCTTACTGCAGAAAGTGGAGGTAAATTCTAAGGTTGCCCGGGCAGCCGAGGCCGCGGTAGGGACCTCCTCAACGCAGGGAAGATCGACGAACCGGTACGTGGAAATCATTAAAATTTACATGCTCGGGACAGTGGAGCGACCTATCGAAGAAAAACGCGGACCATCAATCTCGCTTTTTATCACTCTCGCAATTTACTTACAACGCGCCCATATCTTATTTATACGCGGCGAATGGAAAAAAAGTGGCTCATCCGAAATGTAACTTATGCGTATATAAATACGCACGAGTCGATTGCGGCGTCGGGCCTCGGCTAACGAAGATTTATTAAAGTATTTGTTACTGTTCATCGCGGCTGAGACGCTGCAGGAACAGTTCCTACTTAAGTTCCGTATTGTGCCGCGTTCGGCGACGGCAAATCGTAAATCACAGTCCACTTAAGGTTGTAGTTTAAACAAAACTTGTAGTCATTCAGCGAACGAGCGTTTTGAATTTACGCGACATAATAATGCACCCATGTCGCGTTTGCCTGTTAGATAATGCGCCTACACTCCATGATGTAGGTCGTTTCGTGATAGTTCACAAAATACCCGAGGCTACGAGGACCGTCTAAAAAGCGACGACGTTGTTTACCGTACTTAAATCATCGACACGTGTTTCGACACCGTTAAAAGACACGGGATAGGCTCGATCATGAAAGATTCAGGACCGTGAGGTGAAGAGAATGTGTCCCGAAAGGTGTACACGGTGTCGGCTCCGACTCCAAAGGGAAAGTGCCCGGGGCAACGTGCGTAATCGTAAGGGTGCAACGATTTCGTGAGAAATGAATATTCCACACGCTTACGCGAGCGAAAGCATTGAATAATAAACATTCCTACACGCCCGCCAGGGCAATGTTTAATAACTAAATTCAAGTGTCAGCGTTCGTGTGACAAAGCATTTTCGATACGGAGAATGATTGTCTTAAATAATGATATAATAGTTGACTAGACCGTTCATTTCATAATTCAAGACTAATTACAGTCAGCACACCGTTTCCAACGAATTACAATATTATTTGCAATGATATGCCAGTGTACTTTACGGTACCCTATTCTTTCGCCGATTTTTCGGGCGTCAGCATTCCTTTCGCCGAACCCGCGTGTACAGTTATACTCGGGAGTGACATGAAGCGTCAAACCGTATTGACAGTGTTCTGTGAACGTGGAGTAACTATAAAACGCAATGCAGGAAGAATTCGAGGAAAGAAGTCCGATAAATATGGGCGCGGAACGCAAACGCTTACCTATTCTAGATGCAGAACTTTAACGAGATAATCGTTCTGCGTGGCAAAATATATTATCTATAGCAACACTTGCTAACAATTCTACGCTCCTCACTGAATTAGTGATTCTCTTCGATTCGACAATCGTAACAGATTCGTAGCTCATCGTAGGTCAACCAATTTAATTTCACAAATATACTTCGCGAACACTACAAAAATATTTAAAAAATTTGGCAAGCCCAAAAACATGACTGCGTGACAAGGACACGGTCGACGTCATTGCAATCAATGACGCTGAGCAGTGGTGACGGCAAAGTGTCCACTCGCCCCCGTGCCAGTTTGAATTATTCAGCCGTTCCACGTAAAGCGGCAAATAAATAGCTGAAAATGTGGTACCAGTGCGCATAACCACTCACCGATTCCCTCGATCACGTAGTGGTCCTTCGGATTCATGTTGGCAATCTCCGTGACGCTGACCACGATTCGTACGCTCATCGTTTGATCCTTCTACCGCTCCTCCAGCTCGCTGTCTTCGTGGCTCGCCCAATTGCCGCTGTCAACGTGCATTCACCTTCCCGTTGACACTCGCCGCTTCTCACCTGCACACTCAGTTCGTACGATTCAAGGATTCCCGCCTACCACCTGTCAACTCGCTCCTGTTCCTCCTCCTTTTTCTCCACTTAGCGTTGCGTCACACGCGGGTCGGACTTTTATCAGCGACGAATCTCCTGCGATCCGCGTCGCTCGTTCACCGATTTCGCGTGGCGATCGCGCGATAAGCGAACACACTTCTCACTCGTCGTCGGGCTCGGCTGGGAACGTTGCGCCGGAGCCGTTCGCCGTCGTAAATAACGAATCCGAGAGAGACAGGCAGAGTCTATCGGACCCCAAATCCTCCTCCCGCCAATGCTGACGGAGTCTCAATCGGCGGGACACGATTTCCGTTGGCGCCGCGACCGAAAACGAACTATTTCCTCGCACGCACGAAATCACAGTTTCTCACCGGGGGACGCGCGTGGGCCTGGTGCCGTTTGACGACGACGAGTCCTCCTCCCGGTCCTTGTTTCGCGCAAAAAGGAATCGGCCGAATGGGAAGGCTCTTCGAGGAAGATTCCCTCTCCGCGTTCGCGCGGCGCCTGCGTCTCGTTCGAACGGAACGTTCCTCGCGCCTCGAGCTTCTCTTCCTATTTGCCGGGCGCGGATGGTGCAAATCACGCTTTATCGCCGCTCAATCGTCTCGCGCCCGCCAGGTAGGCGGGTAGGCGTACTCATCGCAGCGACGCGATAAAGTCTGGCGAAAAGGAAGTGTCGCGGGAGAATCGGCCAGCCGCTCGGAAGGAATCGATTGTGTCGGCAAATGCCAGAGGTCGGCTTGATGTGAGCGCGAGTCCGCGCTTGCCCCCACGCTGACAGGCACGGGGTGCTGGGTGCTTTTCAAAATAGAGGATAAAATGCCGGGGACGTCGAAGGTGGCGAGCTTTCCAAAGGTCGTCTCGCCAAGCCAGAGAACGCTGATGTGCTGGATCGTCGAGCCACGTGGTTGTAATGTTAGCCCTCTGTGTTTATCCCGTCCACTTTTGTCTCGTAGATCGTGTATACTTATTATCGAGCACTATCGAAATTTAGATCTAGGTCACTTTGTGGATTAACGATTATGGTCTCGTTAACCTGCTGCCGAAGTTCCTCAAATTTTCCTTTGGTCCAGATTCTTTAACTTCTTCGAAAGCCTCCAGGCGTCACGACGACTCAGCCGACGTACAACTGATGATTTTCGAGTTCTTTTCCGCTAATCCAAACTCGCGTTCCTCCTCATTACAATAATAATAGATTCCTGTGTTTGTCCAAGCTGCTCGACGATTCCGTACGTTAAAATACATATATTTGTACAAGCCGGCGGATGGCGGCTTCGAGTACGCTGTAATTCTTGCCTTACGCCTTGTTGCGGTGACATCGACGATAAGCTTGCACCTTCTGGTAACCTACCGTTTAGAAACGTTCTCAAATATTGTACTTATCATGCTCGGCGCGTTTCAGTCGCAACTGGCAAATTTCTGTCCGAAGTCTCAGCGCGATTACGACGTTTTTCGACGATCTTTCGTCACCTCACATATGCGAACGTTCACAAGCGGAGCCGTGTCACAGAAGTTCGCGGCACAATCGGTGAGCTTCGATACCCCCGACTCACGTCCTACCGGGGCAGCGCGCTTTTTATAGAAAACCGTCCTTACTTCGTTTACTAGTTCACTGACAAAATGCAGGAAACGACTTTTAGCGAATCCTTCGAGCGGGCACGACGAAAAGGCACTTGCGGTCGTACGTGATCGCGATCCTCATTACCCTAATAGGACCGCCAAGATCTCGGTCGTTAGCGGCGGCGCGCACACACGATCATATTTTCCGCGCGGGCTACGACCTTGGGCCGAGTCGTTCGAGTGTGGATCACGATCGCGATCGCCTCGTCGCGCGAACTTGAAGTCCGATTTCGTGACTCCTGGCGGATACCGAGTGCCAGAATGTCGCGGACCACGCCGACGACGACGACACTGCTCCTGGTGGCCGGCAGGAGCGCAAGACTCCCTCGAGCAGCATGTTTGTGACACACGGCAATTACAATGCCTCCCCGCGCGCGCGCCTTCTGTCTCTCTTAGTTGAACCGTTTACCGCCCTCTCTTTCTCTCTCTCTCTCTCTCGTTCCTTCTTTGCTCGCCGCCTTATTCAGCCCCGGGCGAAAAATCGCCTCGAGTGGAGCCTCGTGTGAGACCGATCGCGAAGGAGAACCGTGACAGAGGAGGGAGGAAAGGCGTGAGAGGAAGAGGGACGGAGAAAACGATCGGACCGGCCAGGAAGAGGGAGAGAGGCAAAAAGAGACGTGATGGAAAGGCACCAACTCAGACGCGGACGAACGGGGAGAAGGAAAGACTACCGGGAAGGAAGGGGAAGATCGAGAGAGGCAGGTAGCCGCAAAGAAACCGGGGATGGTAAGGTTACGGGCTCCTGACTGCGGCACGTTTCCTCAAGAACGTTCCTCGGTCACCTTCGCGCGTATCGGCCGCGGCGGCACGCTTTTTGTACGCCGTGTCCTAGGCGATTCGGCCGTCGTTTGAGCTTTCTAAGGCACTGCCTTCGCGCGGCCGCGCTCCGTGAGGCCGGCGACTCAAACTTCGGATCGGACGTCTTGTTAGGCCCAATCGTTCACGTTTATCTTCTTCGTCGGTCGCTCGGCCGGTGCTCGCAGAATTTGATGACGCGGCAGCAGAACCGAAAATGGGTTTTTGCTTGAATTGCTCGTTCTAACGACTGGAGGGTCGAGAAAAATGCTCGTCGAAACACTTTATAATTATCATGTCTTCTGCTGCGTGGCGCCAAATTTGATGTGCACCGTCTGTATGCACGTCGCGCGAACCTCACATCCTCCACTGACAGTTACAGATATCAGTCCCTTAGCCTTGCTAAGACCGTCTTACTATGAAACTGAATAAAGAATAGTCTTTCCCGCTTGTTTCATAAATGTGAGCCTCACAAAAATAATGTCTAAAAATGAATTTAACGTTCACCGCGAAAAAAAAACCGCGACGCTTGAAAGCGGAGCGAGTTTAGATGCTCCTGCCGCCTTTAAGGGGTTTTGTGCGGCATACGGGACGACGCCACATGGGTATTCTAGTAGTGCGTATCAACACACGACGCCGTTCCACACGTGACCAAAGATTTACACTTCTAAAGGCTCGTGCGTGCGGCTTCGCTGACTCACCGACGTAAAGTCACTTCGATAAGACACTCCAGAGTTGTGAGGCCTCGAGGTTTAACGTTTTGTCAACCGGTTCCGCGAGTTCGTTCGCGCGAAATCTTTCTTCCTCCTCTTACGATCGGGCAAGAATCGCGCTCCTCGAAATCTTATGTCACGTGGATATCCACCGGGCGGGCGAATTTACATCGAGCCTCGAGCTCGTTGCGAACAGTTCGATTCGAGCGTCGCGGCAACGACAGTTACCGCGGGTCTATCAAGCGATTCGCTCGATCGGGACGACGGTCGCGAATAATACGGGTACGCTGATGACCGTGAAGAAAGTGCAGGAATCATTCCGCGTTACATCTTCCTCCTCTGCTTCCTCTGTCTCGCTCCTCGATGACATAAAGGGCTGAATGAATCCGTCCGGGAGATAGCGATCTACCACGTGGTAAGCCTCAAGTCGACGATCACGAGAACTTGGAGTCACTCCAAGCAACTCTCCCTCTCGGCCCCTTCGCTCAAGTGGTACGGCAGCGTGAGCACCACGTGACACGTCGCCTGTCCTTCGCGCCAAACAAGAAGAGCGCGATGTCACACGTCAACTATCCTCTCGTCTCTCTGGACCACATGCGAACGTGATGATCTAATTCGACACGCTTCGCGAGCACCTGCCTGATAAGTCGCCGGCGATCCCGTGTCCAGGCAAAAACTTCCGTGCCACGTGACTGCGCTCAGTCATGACGAGCACGACAAATCGTGCGGCATCTTCCTCGCACCTCTGTCACACTCTCCGCGACGTCAGTCGCCCGCTGGACACCGACTCTCCAGGTACCAGGGTCCAACGACGAGGACTCCCTACCTGCTCGACACCGAACAATGCCTCCGCGTGAAAAGTTCGCCTCGCGAAGCTTCACCACCGTTCGCGGAACTTGAACACGACTCCAGACAAAGGCACGTCTTGCCTCGTCAAATGATCGATGCGACGGGAAAATCTTCGACCAGCGACATCGAGTACGTCCGTCACAGTCGTCGGCGACGAATTTTCGACAGCTCACACGATAACAGCTACTCAGCGTACTACGTTGTTCTATGATTGCCGATTATCGCTGGTTCTCTCTTCGTTCGGCGGACGATTCTCCGGCGTGTCGACTGCCCTGCCTTCGCGCCGATCTAATAGCAATGGTAGCGCGAATCACGAACCACAGGACTCACTGCACGCGACAAGAACTTTGAAAAGCCGCTGTCGGGGTATATACGTCAGGCCGGTCTCTGGGTATAGGCTGGCAGAAAGCACCACTCGGCTGCTGGTGTAACGACAGGTGTTGTCGGCCTGGTGGGGAATACGGTGGCGGCGGCGGACGATTCAGGTGGGGACAGTGAACGGTGGGGTCTGAGCCTTCGGTAAGGAGGCGATCGAGGCACAACCTCCACTGCACGCTACTCTTTGCCGCGCTCGTGTCTCTCACTCGATCCTTCTCTCTCCGGCGAGATCTGGTGAGATCCGGCCAGATGACGATTGCGTCGCGCTGTCTCGGGCACGCAGATGACGGACTCGATTCTCCCGGTCTCTCAAGGCTCGAATCGAGCCTCCTCATTGCCCTTTTCCGATCGTTCGCCACACTCGCCGTTTCTGCTTTATTGCGGTTCATGACGTTCATTCAGTGCTCTGCGGCTGACATGCATGTATTTTCGCTTCTTTAACAGCGTGCAGGCTGTCACGAGCTTGTCAATCGTCCACCGTATGTGCTTTCTGAATTTCTGCTGTCCTGGCATAGACGGCTTTTATATGCTCCGAATAATCTTCACTTTCGATGCTGGTACTTGTTGGTGATTTGTAGATGTTGAATTTGCGGAACGTTGTAAGATCAGTCGGCAATGACAACATTTTGCAAGCTTCGGATTTCTAAGGTTCGCTGCGCATGTACAAGCTTTGCTATTTCTTCTTTGAGCCCATCGAACACATTTCCGACGCTCCTCGTCCGTGAAACGGTCATGGGACATTTTTTCATCTCACCCGACATATCTTTTATACATCTCTCTGCCCACCCAATACAGTTTGAGATTTTCCAACGCGCACCGTGCCACCCAGGCGTCGCTCATCCAAGTATAAATACAAACTAAGTAATACATAAGTATATAAGTGCGACGCGGACTTAGCAAAAGGGCTAGACAGCGAGGTTTAATCGAACGATCCGTTTTTGTTCCCGAAGCAAATGATTCCGAGAAAAATGTCTCCGAGCACGTCATCTTGCCAACCATCGGACAAAGCCCGCCGGCAATGACAATTGTGGCACTAGCTTTCTGCGCTGATATACATATGTACTTATGCACGTCTGGACGGTGTGCAGCCCCTAACGAGTAGACGAAGACACGCTTTGTCTCACGTACAGTGAGACTTACACATGGCACAACCTCGAAATCACCGATTACGGTGCACTAACAATAAGCTGTGCCCGTTCACGACGATATGTAATGCCAGGTGAACGTCCTTATATAAAAGCTTTGCATTCGATGTCGCCCGTGGAAATTCACTTAACGATCGGCTGCCGTTGATTCATCCGATCCGATACACCTGGCCGGTAAATTCATTAGCAACTATCTTAGCGGCTATCGTTCTTAGCCGACTTTGGATATACTCGTACGTGCGCTTTTAATGTGTTTCGACCGCTCCGCGGCGATTAAATATAGATACTCGGACTCCTATCCGCATAGTTGCCTAATTACGCGTTCACGGATATCATATCTGTAAAATGTGTTTTCGTGGAACGTTAATGGCTGTACGAAGTAAGCGTGTATTTTCTAAAATGTTATACGAGGCAATTGATGTTCGAAAAAAGTTGCCGGTTCGACGAAGTCTACCGTGTGAGCGACCTTCTTACAAAAATATGTGTGTCCGTAATTCGACGTACCTACAATTCCATACTGATGTGCACGAAATACATAACGATGAAACGTATTAATTTGATGCGTGAAAATTGAAGCTTGAATTGCTACACGGCTTCGCGTGAAAGAACCGACCGATTGTTTGTTACTTCCCAACTACCACATTCGAAACTGTTATTAACAGTTTGTGTTAAATGACTGGGTGCGGAGAACTTGACATGTGCATACATGTAAATGAATGCAATAAAAAACAATGTCCGACTGAGTCAACTTAGTCCTGCATCCGCGTTAGAATGTTACGTTCTGTACTTAGTCTATGTAAGTTAAACATTATGAACGTTCGCCGCTGACGTCTGCCAAATGGTCAACCAACGTCACTGTTCCGTGTGGGTGGTACTTAAAGTCATTGTCACTTAACGCCCTCCTGCGATACGAATAATAATCGCGATTGGCCAATGAAATAAACGGCAATTATCGCGGCAAATGCTTATGTGCGCACGTTCAAATCAGCGTCGCAATTTACTATGTAAATCGTGCGGCGAGACGTCAAAATTATGACGAAGCTCCCGGCGTTGGTGTTAAGCTTTGTACCGCTAATTTGAAATTTAGAGTTTTCAGTATTCTTCACGGTGCCGTGTGAATCACTAATTTTATTTTCCAGCTATTATGTCCGTGTAAAAGGTATAATATCATGCTAACAACTTCTGCATCCGACGCAAAGAGAACGTTCGAAACGTTTCCGATCATCCTTTGGCTGCATGAGTAGAAATACGAAGAAAATACATATGTTTGAATGTAGAAAAAATCTTGCTTACCTTTCTTCAAATTAACGTGAAGATTGCCAACCCATGGAGCACGGTGCTAAAGTTTGACTCGACACTTGTCAAATACCCACTAGAAATAATGAGAATAATTGAATTAACTGAGTAAAATATGAAATATCGTGAGCCAATTCGACTCCTATCAATTCGTAAATATCGTTTCGTCGCAAGACAGGCATAAGATGAAATTTTAGTCAAATCGCGAAAATAATGTGCGCATACATTTGCAAGTAATCTCGATTACACTATTTTCGTATCGACCTCAACAGTGCATAAGCGATTGTGCAACGATCAAGCGCGACGATATTGTTCATATTGGGTGCCGACAAAGTGAAGGTGCACACCGAGTGCCGTATGTCTTGGAAGGAACGAGAAAATAAGGACAGGACGAGGAAGACGTTCCAAGCATCGTTCGGCCTTGTCCGGCGAAATGCAATCGATATGCAGTTCAAAAGGGTCAAGGCCGGAAGACAACGCCTTTTGTTAAATGAAGAAACTTTACGAATTATACGGGGACCTCGTAATTACCGCGAAGGATACCGATGCGTAATCGGGGGTACTCTCATTCGAAAGACTCTACCAATAAAACTGCACAGGCGTCGAGCACGTCGTGTTCGCCAAGTTCCCCTCCGTTTTCCATCTCATTCATACGCGCAAATCGTTTTGCAACAGTATTGACGAAGGCTAATAACCTTGATCACGCACTCCAACTTGACAGAAGATTTCTATTTAATCGAACTATTAAAGAATATCGCGATCAAATTGTTAAGCAGCCAATAAGTACATCTTGTTAGTAAAGTTTCCTTACATTTTCTTTTCCATTCATACGCGTACGCCATCTTGAATGCTATCGTTATTTCTCCACAGAATCAACTTTGGCTATAAACCTTAATGTTGCAACCGTTGCAACCAGACTAGAGTTGCAACCTTTGACTATATAAGTATGAACTGTGAATTGCGTACTTCACACCTATTCTAAATACGCCAGTGCTACCTGGTGCTACCACGAGCTGCCAACTATAATTCTAAGGTACAGCGTATGAAAAGCGCACGAAATTCAAATAGTCGATGACATATCCATACATGCTTTGCTGTGTATTCGTGATTACGTATTTATATATACTTATATGATATCTGTAAATTTGATGAACTAAAAGATGTTTTAAGTACGTGTTGTAAGGAAACGAAAGAATACGTAAAACATTCATAAAATATTTGTTTTTATTGCCGTCTAAAATGAATTGATTTTAACCATTTTTCTCTTACTAACGCACTTTTACGTTGCCATTGGTAGCATCAAAGAGTATCTGATACTCTTTGGGTAGCATGTGGGGGCTCTGTCTAGTGGAAAATTTGGTACTTGATTTATTGTAAGTATGCGTACTTGGTGAAACTCTTATTGCATGCGTGATCTGAAGGATAATGAAACTACGTCTTTATAATTTGTGGGATTGTATAAACACCGTTCTTCAAGTACAGGTCGCAAATACCGTCCATTTACTGAAGTCGTCAAAATGCAACGATTGGATGTTTCATTAATTGATTATTCTTACAATGCGTATGAATAAGTACAATACAACAGTTAAGGTTTCACTACGCAAACTTATAAACCTTCTGCACAATTATCTATTATTCACTAACAGTTTTAACACATGTAATATGCAAAAGATTGACATTTTAATTATCATTACTTTATATACTTTTACACGCATGTATGACCAAACAATTTCATATTACGTCTACTTATCTTATTTTAAAGGAATACTGTATGACTGTATCTTACCGGACTTAACGTTGCCTACTTATGGTACACATAAATACGTTTGTTCAAATACACTGTATGCATATTTTTGAACAATCAATTACATTACCTGGAGTTGTGCACAGAGTTCAGTAGCAGTTTGAAATATTATGAGTTTAATGGTTGCAACGGCAGTGCCTTGCATTAAAGTATATCGCGCTTTACATTTGGTTATATCTATTTTTCTATATATTTACATTTAATTATCCTTCTTCATCCTGTTCGATGTCATCCTGTATATAATGGAATCTCGGCCTGGATCCATTTCGGCAATGGTAACTACGTAAAGAATAAACATGAAGTGTGTATGTAAAAAGACACGCAGCGTTTAACTCTGTAAGATATTAGGCACCATCGAGATGACAGAGCGAATACATACTGCAAATAGCGAGGAGAGAGAAGAAAAAGACAACGCCAAACCACAAGATAATATTAAAGATGATGGGATAGTTTTCTGTGTACTTCTTTGAAAGGTTCCTGTCACCCTGGAACAAAAAACTCATCACGTTATGAAGCAGCAACAACACGCAGCCATAAAGCTGCTTTACCTCTGAGTACTTACTATATGCACTAACAGCATTCTATGTTTTATAAGTCCTAAAGATACAAAAGCTTCCAGTGTTTAACATACATTAATAATTGACTAGTGTAAGTAAATTAAGAATTCCGTCTTTGTGTATGTCATACAATTGGCAATCGTGAAAATGAGAAAATGTATCGTAAAAAACGATTCCTAACATAACTAAATTTAACGTGTAAAACTTGTATCACGCCTTCAACTTCCTAAGTAATATAATTATTCCTATTGACATACCATGCATTCAAACGAACAATGCGCATATAAAAATAGAGTTCTGTGAATTTCATGCATTACAGAAATTTAACTGCAAAGCTGCATGATGCATCTATATATCTGTATATATATTACCAAAGCATCAGTTAAGCAAGAGCGAAACGAACAAAACCTACAGCAGAAAATTTTTTTGCAAATAATAATCTATTTGAATAATATACATAACGTTTTCCCGAAACTCTTCCGGTGTGAATAAAGTAATATTTGTTGCACAGTGATCAAGTGTTTAATTGTAATATGCTATTGACTACACCGATAAAATGATCTAAACACAAAATGTGGGCAGTTTTAATAGCTATATACATTTACCCTAAAACTCAAATGCTCTAAAATCTTGAAACTTTGCAAAACAACGTTTTAGAATGCATGTTAAGGTGTTGTTAGTGATACCTGTCCTATTTTTTTTGTGTTAGTTTTTATCTTATGTTCCTTTTCATCTAACTCCTTATCGGAATTTTCTGTGGTTCCGCTACCGTCAACAATCTCACTATTTTCAGTAGATGAACTCGTATCACTGTAGATTTCGCTAGTACTAGAAATAACTGTGATTGTCTCCTCTTCGTCTTTCGTTTGCTCTTGACGGTCATCTTGCTACAATACATGTTTTGTAGTAAACACATGTGATTGTGAAATGTATACGAATTCCAATGTTGGTGTTACCACAGTGTGTGTCTGTTTCCAAATAGTATTCAATGAATTGTCTCAACAGTGTTACAATAAATAGACATGTAAAGAGAGTGATTCCCGTAAAATCTAATTCCTTTGAACTTCTGCGCAAATTTATAATGTCGGTGCGGCTGACAAATGGTCTTATGGAAGTTTCTGTGATGTCTGCACTTTCACTGTATACACACAGCTGATATTAATTTGTCAGACATTACGTGTTTCAAGTGAATTTGCGTATTTTTAATGTACTGACTGTAGCGTAAACGTAGAGCTACGCCATAACGTAGCCCCAAGATTATATCACTGTGATAACAATGATCAGAAAGTGTCGATAAAAGAAAACAAATTTATATTACTAAATCTTGCTGCACATAAAAAGCTACAAAATGTTAGCTGAAAAAATATAATTAGGATAATGTAGTCACACGATGTATCCCGCCTTACTTACACACCAAATTAGTTTGTTATTACATGACATGTTTGATGTATGTATAATGTTATAGGAAGACATAAAACCTGCAAGAAATTATACTAATAACGCTTCAATTTAATGTTGCAACTGTAAACTCTGTACTGCGTATTTTTGTTCGTGTGTTGAGAAGTCATGCAGAAAGCTACAACTAATTGAAAAATATTGGTACACATTTTATGGAAATTCATGCAAACAATTGTACCTTATTCATGACTCTATTATTGTCTAACTCTGTATTACTGGACACCCGCTTAGCTTCCGGAGCAGATTCTACAGTTTTATTCTTATTATCCTATAAAAAATATGACGATTAGGTGAACTCGATAAATATTATATTACGCAGTTTCTGACCCTTGAAACGACGGGGCATCATCGCCAGGAAAAAAACTACGAATCTTCTGTATTTCAAAAACACTGTGCCTGCCTTATCTTATCAGACCTGTAAAACTACGGTCCTATAAATATGTTTAAAAATGCATGTTAATAAAACCTGCATAGCTTATCGGCAGCTTCGAAACAGTAAAACGTTATTTCAAATATTGTATCTTCCTCTATTAATGTGTGATAAGAAATATATGTACAGATTTCTGATCATGATATTAAAATTAAAATAAACTGTCAACAGGTACGATTAACCTGAAGTAATATCAATTGTTAGTATAGAATGATCGACCTACTATAAAAATGACACATACATAATTTAAATGAAATGTATAATACTAACCGCATCCCTGCGTTGCCTTTCGTGAATAACAGAGCGAGTACGACGCACTTGACTTGCATCATTTGTGAAAGCACCAATTACCACCTACATTAAAAACTCATTAATACTCGTAATAACAGATGTTTGAGACATATTTAGAATGAACAAATTAACCCTGTACCTTCCCATCATAGGCATCAATGAAAGCTTCACTAGTGACATTAACAGCTTTGTTCAGTAAGAACAATGCTTCTCTGGCAGCTGTCGAATTCCTTCCATGAAAATCGAAAACAGGACGTAACCCAGATATTACCAACCAGTAAACATCTGGCTTGTTGTCAGCCTTGATAGCAGATGGTACTTTGTTGGCAATTCCATCAAGGAGTTGTACTTCATCAAGGAACTTATGATCTTCCTCATTATCTAAGCTCAAGGCTTTCAAAGAGGTTTCATCTATTGGCGTTGGTTTCAATTCCCCAAGAGCAGATTGTCCAAGCTATAAGAAATAATGTTGCATAAATATAAATAACTCATTACTTGACTACTACATTACATAACTAATAACATAACTTTATGCTTACAGCGTCAAGACCATCACCCAGGGAAATCCTAACTAAGGTATTGTCATTGTCCCTTTCAGCGAGACGTCCGCTAAGAGCTTGCCAAGTAGTTTCTTCAACTTCATTAACATCTAATGGAAATATGATGCCATTTGGCGCATCTAAAGAATCAATTCCTTCTACCGCTATTGCAACCACAGCTTCTGGGAGTGTCAATGGGTCCTTGATAGACATACCACCCCATGTTCCTCTCTAAAAAGGAAGCAATATAGCAAATTATAAGTTTATATTAAAACAAGAAGGTGCACCTTATGATCCTAGAAGAATGAACAGACCTGTTTGACGGTGTATCCAAGACAGGCTGCAAAGACTTCTGTCAGCAAACTCTGCTCTATTCCTTCGTTTCCGCTAAATGCGACGCTGTCAGGACTGTATAAAACAACGAGATCGCCGCTGGCCTGAACTGAAATAACAGAAAAATGCCACGGATAAGCACAACTGGCCGACAGTAACAATCGGTATATCTAACCCCCGAATGTTAGTAAAAAGAAATATTGAGACGTCAAATTTGCAATTTAAGCCAACACTCACCCGCAGCCAACGAAAGTACGGACAGCAGAATCAGTTTCAACATCGTTTCTTTCATTAACGAAACACGAAATTCAGACACTCCCTCGCCAGCGAGATCAATCCACGACTAGATCATATGACATCCGACACGAACGAGACGATCACTAACTGTAGCAGGTGTTTGCTCTTTCGCACGAAAGGGGTGCTCCCGCTACGTAACTATCGGTCGGTAATATGGGCAACTAGCAATAACAGAGTCCACGTATTTCCCAACTAACGACATCTGCTCAGAATGAGATCCTGAAAAATCACGCGAAACATGAATAAAATAACGTAAATAACGACTGTTTCGTACAATTCGTACTAAATGTGACGACATAACGAAGGAATACGTTGACATAACAAACTTTGATCATGGAACTGTACACATTAATGCGTGAAGAATTGTGTCTTGATCAGTCTTGATCGACGGCACCCATCGCGCGGGAAAAAGTAGTTGCCACGTTCGTCGCGAGTTCTCAAAATATTGCCAATTCTCCCGACAGCTAGCGCTCGCACCGATGGGCGTGAACTAGGAGTGTCAGTCACCGTACGGCTACCTCGTGATTTATGATTGTCTTTTACCTCGTGACCGCGCTATTGATTGTTATTCGTTCACGTCGCGAGATCCGGGGAAGATGGTCGTATCGTACCAGCATCATTCGATCTGTTAATTGCTCGTGAGTACAAGATCTCTAAGCACGAGCCTGGTGGTGCCTGGTCAGTGGCGGTCATCCGTTATCTAATCGTTCAAACGTACGGGACACCGGTGATCGCGCATCAGTCGATCGGGAAGCATCTGTGCCAACTGGCCGACGCCGATACCTCAAAGCGAGCAGCAAAATGGGATCGCTTTTTCGAAGCGAGGAGATGACCTTGTGTCAGCTCTTCCTGCAGAGCGAAGCAGCTTACGCGTGCGTGTCCGAGCTCGGCGAGCTTGGCCTCGTTCAGTTTCGGGACGTAAGTAGAATTTTAATCCTTCCGTATGCCCACGAACTGTCCTTATTTATATATAGACAGCGATTCCGACGTCGCGCACCAACTTCGCCCTCGTCGGAGATTCGCGTGCGATACGTGTGACGAATTCGTGCCGAATTTAGCAGAAAGACTGTGCTCGGCGAACGGAATACGGGCGGAACGTTTGCTATGTCAGATTTCATAATCGCTTGCACGACACCGGTGCTGAAAATTTCAACGTAAATCTGACGCGTCTGTCGCTTGAACGTTTCTGAGAAGTGTTAAAGAACGATAACGATCGTTGCCCGGTGAGAGATAGTACGAAAATAAACAGCATTCGCTGTACATTCAGATAGGATTATGACTAATTGTAAGATGAGGACTGTCGGTCGGGACGGGTTAACTATTGAATCTTGAAACTACATTTCCGTTGCTTTTTGACATGCGTTATTGATTAATACATTCATTTTAACAGTACGCCGAGATAATTTCGGATTTGTAACACCGAACAAATTGATTAGTATATAGCTATGAGCGATGCTGTCTATCCTAAAATTCTCGAGACCGCTTATCGTCAACTTTGGAATGCTATTTTTCACGAGATATACAATAAGAATTTATTTGCAATATTTTCTTAAGCTCTCACGTACTGTAGGTGCTACGTTATTTCGAAAATCATACGGGATATATTTCTGCGTTTTCGTGGCACATTAAATCCAAACTGATGTTTATTTTTCTCATGTAACACATGAATTTTTGTGCAGTTAAATCCTGATGTCAATGCCTTCCAACGTAAATTCGTCAATGAAGTACGGCGTTGCGATGAGATGGAACGTAAATTGCGATACCTTGAGAAGGAAATCAAGAAGGACGGCATACCGATGCTGGATACTGGTGAAAATCCAGAAGCACCACAGCCCCGTGAGATGATTGATCTTGAAGCTACATTTGAGAAATTGGAAAATGAGTTGAGAGAGGTCAATCAAAACGCGGAAGCTCTGAAAAGAAACTTCCTAGAATTAACTGAGTTAAAGCATATTCTTAGGAAAACCCAAGTCTTCTTCGATGAGGTAAGGATATTTCTTACTTTACAAGAATACATTTCACGATTTTTACTTGTCTAATTGTGTGTGATGTGATACAAGGAAAATGGAATAACCTATCTCAATCATTATATTTTGTAACTGTGAAAATATTGTTAGAGGCATGTCTTTTCCATGATATTTGGAGCAAGAATTTAACAAATCGTTACATTTTTAAATAACAAAATTTTAAGCTCAGTTGATCATATAGACAATTTAAGCAACAAACGCAATAATCTTCAGTACAATAGAAGAATTGTACATTTCAAATATGGTATTTGACATTCTTTAAAGGATCCATAACAAATATTTCATTAATTCTTCTTTTATTGATTGCCTTTACTTATCATGTATGAACATATATTACACGTTTGCCAGCAAAACTTTCGTATAATATAATGCGCACTTCTGCAAAAATGCCATTGCTGTAATATCGTATTACTTAAGTTCCTTTTTTTTGCTCCTCGCATTGGCAACTTAAAATTTTATTTTTCTGCAGATTCAAAATTTATTACTTAAGCTCTGTGAGATATGCTTTTTGTCAATTATTATTTTTCTGCAGCATCTAATAAACTAATTTATGTGTTATTGATAATACTAGTAATGCTTGTGTTAAATAACGGAGCGTTAATCAAGAACAAACTATACAAAAATCCATGATTCGTTAACTGTGATTTGAAAATCGGGTTTGTAGCCTATTTATATATGCATGGACAAATTGGAAAATATGCAATAGGTGTGTGATGCAAATGCCTTTTTATGATTGCTTTGTAATTTTAAATGAATATGACAGCACTGACTACATAAATGAAAGCTATTTAATGGAGGAAAAAAAACTAATCTACACAGTGAATTATAAATTGGCCAATTGTTCATATGAGGAGAGTTTTTTTCGTTATATGTTACTAATAATAATGTTGAGTGATTTTAGGATATTTAATGTGTTAGTGTTGCCAACTAACCAAGTTGCAGAATTGCAAAGGACACAAGTCACTCAATATGCCCTATCTCCCCTTGTAATAAAGTACATCCCTTTCAATCAATCCTGTTTATTATCAGTTTCTCATGAGTCTTCTTATGATGCACTTTCTGATAATGCACAAAAGGTTTATGTAAACATTTACGATGTATGCATCAACAACATTATGCATTTTTGTGTAAATGTAATATGCTTTTTATTAGAGTTTTTATTTGTAGTAGTAAGTGTTGATTATACATTTTACATATAGTCGCGTATGTCGGTAATTTGACATGCATTGAAAGTTGTTGGGTAAACTACTGGTTCACTGTATTTTACAATTAGGTGTTACATCCCATCTCCTAAACTTAGCTCTTATACCAATTTCTTGGGATTTGAAACCAAATTTTAGCTCTTTTAGTTGAGTATATCTGGTAAAAGTAACATTATCTGCTAGTACAATCCCCTTTTACCTGTTTTATAACACGATTTACTGTCCCAGTTACTAGTGTTGAAATATATTGTAATCAAATGTTCTGCATGAGCATTCTCCTCATTATCAACACATATATAGAAAATACATTGGTACTATTTATTATATATTAATTATTCGACTGTATATAAGTTTTTTATTTTAAAAATAACCAGCAGTAATACTATATACTTTACAAGTAATGGGAGTTTTTTTTAATTATCCGAGCATGACGTATTATGCCAAAAAGGTATGAAAATTACTAACTGATGTAATATTTAGTCAACTCGGAACTTTATGATCAATTTTTGACAGTATTATATTAGTATTTTAGAAAAGAGAATAAAATGAAAGTACACTCTAACAAAGATAAATGCGGCATGTATTAACATCGCACCATGCATGTTTAATTCCAATAAAATTGCATTGAACAAAGCTATGATATGCTACTTGGAGAAATTTTAGGACATTTCATAATACTATAATATGCTAATAGCATTTTGAAAATAATGTTTCCAAGTACCCGATTTACGAAAGAGCGGTACTTGTAATCATCTTTTCGTACAGACTTTAAATAAAGGAATGCATTCGTTGTAGAACATTGCATATGATTGCAGTTAACAACAAATCATGTATTGCATTTCCATTTCATATGCACTTTGTAATGTACTTACAGTAGCATGCATGCAGTTTTTTTAAAGTATAACGTACTTAGTAGTTATATGCGATATGCAGTTGTTCTTGATGCGTAATACTCTAAATTGAACATGATCTATTCTGAAACTGTCTACCAGTTTCCATTATTTGATTAACCTTTTTGTAGTATATTGAAAGAGATGGACATAGCTAGAAAGCAAATTTGGTTCATGTGACTTATAATACTCCGATAAGACGTATATAAAGTTTATCCATTCACGAAAGACATTATTACTATCGTGTCTTTATAGTTGCCAAGTCGTGGAGAATCTTCGAAAATCCAATGTAATTGTTTTATGCTTCTTTCGCCGATCTCAATAATCATTATACATGTTTATATTGGTGAGTTTGAAATTCTATCAAGAAAGAAATAGCACTGTCGGGAGATAGGGCAAGAGAGGGGTGACATGTGTCTGTTGCCAGGCTGAGCATGGAGGTGTCGTGTCGCAGATGGCAGACCCCAGCCGTGAGGAAGAGCAAGTCACTCTCTTGGGTGAAGAGGGCCTCCGCGCTGGCGGCCAGGCTCTCAAGCTCGGGTAATGAACTGTGGTGTATCTCTAAATAATACGGAGCATAGCGATTTATAACGATCTTAGTTAACATAGCGAGTTTCAACGAAATGTACTCACTACTTAACAACTTCTTCGCTAATTATTATTCACCATTTTACCCAATAGGTTCTTGCTTAATTGAATCTTGTATTATTTTCACTTTTAATCACGGGTTGTTCGTTTGTTATTCATGTGACAATTAATTTACTATGCACAGTGAAATTGTTAGTTCATGTTGCAAGTTGTATCGAATCCAGTACTGCTGCATTACGCCGGCAAGATATTGTATTATTATAAAGACGATAGATGATGCGATTTGAAAAGAAAATCTCTATGCTTTGTATTGCAAATACAAGTGACCGAGAATCATCCATTGTACACGCATGCCCTACAGACATAAGTCTTTCCACTAATTGCACTGATTGCACTGTACCCTTCAATGGTACTCGGTCACCATGTTAACGATGTTAGGTGTTCTGTCAGATGAGATGAACTTCAAACTTGATAGGATTGCATTTCTCTTTCTTCCCAATTCCAATGATTCAAAGAACGCACCATGGCAGGTTTAAGAAATGTAACTTTGTAAGCTACCCACGTTGCAAAGCTTTTGTTACATTTTTTGTTGTGCAACTTAGGTTCTGTATTGATACTTACAATTAGACTTGTATAGAGGGCACAATGCGTCAGTGTGTTCTGTGGTTACAGCACCTGTACACTGCGGCAGACACCATAGGAGCACATTATAGGAATCCCCTCAGGCAAGCTGTTATCAACCGTTATTTGCGTTTGCAAAATCGTTTTGTTCAATGTCTGCCTGTAGCTGTTCAAGATCCTACTGCCAGAGAATTGAGCAGTAACATCGTAATCGCTAAAGCACTTGTATAGATCTCATATCTTTTGGTAGCATCAATTTATATGAATTTACTTATTACTTTCGTGAAAAAGCATTCCTATTCTTTTTATCGTTGTTCTTCATTAATTGTCTTGTTACTCAATATTGTGGGAAATCCTTTTCAAGTATATTTAAGTGTAAACGAAAGGTTTTTCGCGCTTTCGATTCACTAAGGACATTTACTTATTATTAGTTTATAAAAATTCGACAACCAATATACTCGATGCTTTAGCGATCTTAATCCTCAACAAAAACAAACGCGACTGTGTTTGCTTTGTTCAATAACATTCTCTGCACTTATGAAGTGTATAATAAAATCTCATCTCCTAGTCCCTCTAGAATGTGTGTAATAAAACCATTCAGAGGTGTTTTACCAATTCCTATACTGCATAACAGTTGATACAGTTTGACATCACCTGTGTAATATTCACCTAGAAAAATTCAAACTGTATCGAGTATTGTTATCGTTGGCGTGATAATGCACAAAAGGATTAATTTGTGTACAAGACATTTAATCACTGTTCATTGCAATTTTAATATATATATATATATATATATATATATACATTTATATATGTATATATATAAAGTAATAAGAAAAATAATATCTGTAGACATGCGTCATGTAAATAACATAAATGATGATGGTGTGGCCATGGGTATGTATGTATAATAATAACTTCTATTTAACACTGGGTTCGTGTAGCAGCAGCTTTTTTGCGCCTTATGTATTGATTTTCTGATTATCTCGAAACTGTTTTTAAACGTACGAACAGCTTGGTGTGTATCATCCTTTGACTCTTGTTGTATTTAATCGTTTTACAACAGTGATGAAGTCTGTTAAAAATCAATGCATTAACATAAATAGCTTTGCTTGTACGTTTGCCTTGTGCTTCATTGAATTATTTACATAATTTTTTTCTTTGCATCTTCAACCACCCAGGAATTGATTAATTGCAACTATTTAATCATACAGTGCTACACATGCACGGTTTGACAATTGAGAAAAATCACACAATAAAATTACATTACACTACGCAAGCATTAAAAAGTGAAATTTGTTGACAATCTGTTGCATCATAAATGTACTGAACATAAACACATTCTACTATAGAGTAAAAAGATACATGTAAAAGTAATTGTATTTTGTAAACTTTTACAGATATTTATTAAATAGGAATTGCCATGAGCGTAGTATATTTATATTGTATAAAATTAGAATTTGTACAATTTATAAAGTTGAGTGGTTTGAAAATAATAAAGCATGGCAATTCATATTTAGAATAAAACTGTGGTATAGTTAACATATCTTTATATGATCAAAGCTAGGTTTGACTGATTCCTTTTTATTTGCTAACAGGGAAAATGTACAAATATTTTGACCGAAACTAGTGATTCAAATCGTTTTTTTTTACAGGAGGTGATACATGTTATTATATACGCATATATTAATTCACCATTAACTACCTTATTAATTGTAATATTTTTATCCAATTGTATGTTTCCATTGGCATCGTGCATATATTTCAACAAATTCCATCGAAATACTTAACAAACTTTGCAATCCCGGCTAATCTGAGTACAAAGTGAGATGGAAATACACGGGGTTCCAATCCCTTATTTCCATAAAATTACTAAAATGATTGTGTGGCAATCCTTAATAATGGTTGTACATACACTCAGCTTTGAATCATTGAAGATATCTTTAATATAAACTTATGCATACACTGAACGCCAGGCACCTATGAAACGACAGAGTGGCGTTGGAGCATTGTCATGTCTAGTGTGCTAATGTGGTTGTGTCTTGTCTGTTGTGTCGTCAGCAAGAGCACGCAGGCTTGAACCCCACCGAGTCCATGACACGCGCGTTGATTAGTGATGATAATATCGCCCGCCAGTCCGCCCTTGGTCCTGTCCAGTTGGGGTACGTACTCCATAACTAGTTAGTCCTTCCCTTACATCTACCGAATGCTTCTAAATCTTCAGAGAGATCATACCAAATACTAACTCTAAATAGAATCTACTAACAAAATTTTGCAGTGTGCACTTACATTTGCGTCATCAGGTACATTGAGTATTTGAATTGGTATCGTTATTGGTTTTAATTAATTCGAATCACGTAATGTTTTGATTTAAAAAGAAGAAAAGAAACCACTTTGATGTAGTAGCTATATCTCAGAAATTGGCATGAAGTGATGAAATGTAAGTGTTATATACTGTTCTATCAGTTATCATTCAAATTTAAATAATATGTATATTATTTCCTATTTCAGTGAAGCATGTTTCCTTCAAAAACCACTTTAAAGCTCATGCATATAATACTATGCTTTATGCCTAGCAAGGATAATTTTGATCATAGAATATTCTTCTGCATTGTATGGTTTTTACATCTCTTTTTTTTCCAACACAGTAATTATTTTCGTCTGGAGCTACTTTCACTAAACATTCCACTGTGTAGATCCCACATGGTACTATATTTCATTGTTAAATGTACATGCTTCAGTCCACACAATACAGTGATGTATCATTATAATACTCAATCCGTAGTATGATGCAGTCTTTAGTCTCAGAATTTAATGTGGTAGACATTGCTGTCCTGAGGTTACAAATTTCTATTAGATGTCTCGTCCTTTCAGTAACCATTGCTCACATTTACCTATTCACATATAAATTTAACCCTGCAACTACACGCACTTTGATATTGTATTTGAATACGTTGAAAATGAAAAATCAGAGGCCTCCGCAAACGGTTGGACAAGGTATACTGTAAGTTTTTTTAAGAAGTTATACAAAATATCGTATTTACACTTATTAAACTCACTGATATTTGTTGAACCCTATTGTGTGATTGACTCAGTCCTTTGTCAGGAATGTATATGCTTATCAGAATCATTTAAGGTATGTAAATGACCATGGCTACAAAAATCATCATTCAACTACTATCTTCACAATGAATATTTTCCTTAAAAGGAATTTCAATTGCGATCCGCATTGAAATGAAAGACTAACTTTGTGAAATATATATGAATTGATTTGAAGTGTTTTTATCATTTTGCATATTCTAGCTACATTAACCGATACAGGTTGAAACTTACACAGCATCAGTGTTATCGGTGCCATTATTTTTCGTTCAGTCTGTAGGCTTGTTATACAGGAACCAAAATTGGTATCAATATTATTGCTACATGTTCATTGTCACGTGTTTAATACCCCTGTACTATAAACATGCTCTCTATTCGTGAAGAAAGAGCTAGTTTAACAAAACATGTATCAACAAGTGTAAAAGATTAGTTATTGATCCGAACTAAAATCATGCCTCTTCCCGCTGCATTAACATAGTATCATTAATTTACGTTTTAATGAGATTTTTCTTTAAATAGCTTCGTCGCTGGAGTTATCCTAAGGGAACGTATTCCTGCATTTGAGCGTATGCTCTGGCGTGCTTGTCGTGGAAATGTATTTCTTCGTCAGGCGGAAATTGAAACACCTTTGGAAGATCCGTCAACGGTACGTGATATTTGTCATATTTCGACAGATGATCGTAGAAGATAATAATATTATTATGTGTATTTTGTTCTCAGGGGGATCAAGTCTACAAATCAGTGTTCATCATATTCTTCCAAGGTGATCAGCTCAAGACTCGAGTCAAGAAGATCTGTGAAGGCTTTAGGGCAACATTGTATCCTTGCCCAGAAGCACCTGCCGACCGTAGAGAAATGACTATGGGCGTCATGACACGCATTGAAGATTTGAATACAGTAAATACTTCGTGTTTTTTCTGTAGTATCATAAGGAGGGAGTACACAAAACCGATCATTCTTCCATGAGATTACTTTGCAATTTAGGTTCTCGGGCAAACGCAAGATCATCGTCATAGAGTATTAGTAGCAGCGGCTAAAAACATTAAGAACTGGTTCGTAAAAGTTCGCAAGATCAAAGCCATTTACCATACATTAAATTTGTTCAACTTGGACGTCACTCAAAAATGTTTGATCGCTGAATGTTGGGTACCGGTGCTGGACATCGAGACGATCCAGCTTGCACTACGTCGTGGAACTGTAATTATCTGCAGCTTGTGACAATATTAATATTGTCCACATTATTAAACGTTAATTATTAAATCGTTTGTAGGAACGAAGCGGTAGCTCAGTTCCACCGATTTTGAATCGCATGGAAACGTTTGAAGACCCTCCGACATACAATCGTACGAACAAATTCACGAAAGGTTTTCAGGCCTTAATTGATGCCTATGGAGTCGCGTCGTACAGAGAAATGAACCCGGCCCCGTACACTATAATTACATTTCCATTCTTATTTGCTGTAATGTTTGGTGACAGTGGACACGGTCTTATTATGTTTCTCTTTGGCGGCTGGATGGTACTTAAAGAAAAACCGTTGGCAGCGAAGAAATCTGATAATGAAATCTGGAACATTTTCTTTGCTGGTCGATATATCGTGTTTCTGATGGGCATATTTTCAATGTATACAGGCCTTATATACAATGATATATTTTCTAAATCACTTAACATATTTGGATCGTACTGGATAGTCAATTACGATGAAGATACGATCCGAAACAACAAGGATTTACAATTGAATCCAAACGGGACGGATTATATGCAATATCCGTACCCAATTGGAATGGATCCCGTCTGGCAATTGGCAGAGAATAAAATTATTTTCTTGAACTCGTACAAAATGAAAATTTCCATCATTTTCGGAGTTTTTCACATGCTTTTTGGTATTTTTGTTGGCCTGTGGAATCACATGTACTTCAAGAAGAAGATGAACATCATCTGCGAATTTATCCCACAAACCATTTTTCTTGTGTTCCTCTTTTTGTACTTGGTTATCTTAATGTTTATCAAGTGGGTGAAGTACGGTCCTACGAACGGTAAGTTTCTTTAATGATCCTGCCCTTACATGCAACAAACTTTAAGTATTTCTCTTTTAATTAAACTTTTTTTTTTATATTTTCAGAGGACCCCTATGGTTCATTCTGTGCGCCCTCGGTGCTAATTACTTTCATTAATATGGTACTCTTCAAAAGTGCGGATACTCCTCACCAATGTAACGAATACATGTACGCTGGACAAGGAGGACTTCAGAAGCTCCTTGTCGTTTTATCTGTTCTCTGCATTCCATGGATGCTCTTGGCCAAGCCGATCATGATGATGCGTGAAAGAAAGAAGCAGCACTATCAGGTAGGTAGACTATATTACAAACCTGTCAGTGTATTCCAGTACAAATTTCATGGTAAAATAAATTCCCTTTTCATTTAAGTTAAACAACCATGGAACGGAAAATGGCGATATTGAAGGTGCCGTTGGAACGATTCCTCCCACGGGCGGAGCTCCCCAGACAACACATAAAGAAGAGGAAGAAGATATGGGGGAAGTATTCATCCACCAAGGTATCCATACGATTGAGTATGTCCTTGGCAGCGTTTCGCACACGGCATCTTATTTAAGATTGTGGGCTCTGTCACTTGCTCATGCCCGTAAGTAGAAAGTATTATAACTACAACTATATTTGACAAGAGCCATTAGAACATCTTTCTCATAATAACATACGTACAGAACTGTCGGAAGTCTTGTGGAACATGGTAATGAGGAACGGACTGACCCGTGAAAGTTGGTCAGGTGGTATTATACTTTGGGCTGTTTTCGCATTCTGGGCAGTCCTAACCGTGGGAATTTTGGTGATGATGGAAGGACTCTCTGCCTTCTTACACACCCTTCGTCTCCACTGGTAATGATATCTCGGATACTAATACGAAAAGGCTTTAGAGAAGCGGGATATCTCTGATAGACTCCTGTAGTTGACCATGTTTTCGTGCTAAATCGATAAACATGATTGTTTTGTATTGCAGGGTGGAATTCCAAAGTAAATTCTACTCCGGCATGGGATACAGTTTTCAGCCGTTTTCGTTCGAGATTATCTTGGATGCGGCTCAGTCTACAACGGAGGATTAAACAAGATCACTATATGAATGACAATGTGTAGTGTGCGTTACAACATAGAAGCTTAATTACGGAGATGCGTAATGCGTTCCTATCCTTTCACGCTGGTAATACTATTCTATTGTTCGCTTAGAGAGGTAGCGTTATTCGCAAATATGCTAAAACGTGAAATTATAAAATTCAAGAAAAATCTAGCTTTAGGAACGTTACTTATCTTTCCAACAAAACTATGTCTTGCTCTGTAATTAGATCGGAAATATTGCGTGACCGTAGTAGTACTGGCGTACGATCGTATAGGTCTGTTGAACTTTGTAGCACATAATGAAATGAAATCATCTAATCTTAAACTTACTATATTCCAGAAGATCTGAAATATAAAAATATACAAATTTCTGTCCTTGTTATTGTATGTATTTAATTGAATTTATGATCACATATGTTCTGCACGTAGATCATAATAAAAGCATAAATTAACATCTTGTGCATTTTTACAATATCCAACATAAATATGAACCTCATTCCTTTTGCCATTATGTTTGACCTTGTCTATGTTTTTTAAGTCTACTATAAATTTATAATTATAGGAATACAGATCTTCAGAAATACTCATGTATTAATTCTCTGTCCAAATTAAAAACACAGTATTTTTTATACATTTCGCCTTTATTTAAACATAATTGTTATAATTATCAATGCCCAAAATTTTATATAAAGTAGGCAAGGTAAGAGAGATACATTTTTTACCGAGAGCCAAAATGTATGGGTAGTACCTTTATTTACGACGGGCGCTAAGCATCAGTTACAGAACACTGTACTAGAAGCACAACCTTTCGAAGGTTACTTCGTAAGGTAAGTTAGTACATAGTCATACACAGCCATCTACCAAATCAACTGACCCTACGTTCATATTTACGTGTCAACGCTACAATCACCTGAAAACCTCTGCTTCCAGCAAACACTTCAAACGCAACTCCAAAATATACCCACGACCTGCTGCACCCTGTACGTTCGACGTAGGCAGAAGTGCACGTTTGTTGTTGAAAATAAAAGACCCATCAAGATGGTATCGTCCGCGCCGCTGATAATGCACAATGGATGCATCAACGGCGCGATCGAAATCCTGCGTTCGATAATCATCCCTACACTCGTAATAACATCCACACCTATAATCCTTCAAAGCAACCGACGCATGTAAGACTGGCGCGCGCGCTTATCGTATCGGACTTTGATTGGGCCATCGTTTTCTCATAATTCTCGCGATAGCGTGCATCGCGGGTAACGCGGTGTTCGGGCAGATTCGTGTCTTCCCGCCACGTTCGCGAACGACACTCCATATTCCGCCAGCTCAGTCCAGCTCAGTCGCTCTCCAGCATCGAGACCGTGTGGTTTTCGTAGACCGCCCCGCGACCCTCGACCTCCGTTCGTACTTACTCTCTCCGACTGTGCACCTTGTCCGCAAAAGTCATGGCAGCCAAGCACCGAGTGTGCATTATCGGGTCGGGCAATTGGTAAGTATGTGCACGCGCGCGCGGCGCGTGTGTCATATGCCCGTTCGTTCCTGACGTTCCACTGAGAGTGCGGGGCAACTCGGCACTCGTGGAAAATTACAATCAATTATGTACTCGCCGTTCTTCCGCAAAGTCTTTCCCCACCCGCGTTTCTCGCCTCGTATCATTCCCTCCAACCCCTGCGCGGCAGCATGCAAAGCTGTTGTGCTATCATCGATTTGCACGTGCCGAAGGATGCTCGGCACCAGAGCATCACGCACTTGTCTCGCCGGTCGACTCGTGCGCGATTCTCGTTAATTGCCCGCCGAACGGAGCACGCACATATTCTCGACGCCGAGGTTTATTTTCACCGGTCCCTGTTGTCCCACGGACGATCTCTCCTGCGAAGCACGCACGGTTTTAGATGTTCGCGCGTAACGCGCCGTGAGTAATTGTCAGAGCGGGCGATGTTGATAAGAGGAATGGGCATCGCACGGCCCGAGCCTCTCGCTGAAAGGAAATAGAGCTTATCGCTCGAATGAATTTCCGTGGTTCCCTTTGCACGAGTCACGCCGGTTCATTCAAGTTTACCTTTTATTCGGCATCAATTTTGCATCGGCAGGCTCTGCGCGTGGCAGACAAGTCCGACAAACGCAATTAGAACATACTTCGTATTTGAAATATTCTATTTATTCTTTTTTATTATACATCGTATATGGAGTAGTTTGTACGTGAACGAAGTCAACGGGTTCGCTTAATGAACTTGCAAAATCCAAGAAGTCAAATCGGTGCGCCCTGATAAGTAACATACATCTCGTCGTTTTTCTCTCTTCGATTCCCGATAAAACACCACTGTCACGTTGAATGTTTCACAGGCTTCCTTTTTTGCCATTTTTAGGGGTTCGGCTATCGCCAAGATAGTCGGCGCCAATGCCAAGAGACAAAATCACTTCGAGGATCGCGTCACGATGTACGTATACGAGGAGATGATCAATGGAAAAAAACTGACGGAAATCATTAACGAGACGCATGAGAACGTCAAGTATCTTCCAGGCCATACACTCCCAGAGAATGTGGTAAGTGGATTTGTATGCTCGTACGGTAGGATGGCGATTCGTCGTTTTGTGTCATAATAATAATTCCTTTTGGCGGGAAACGATTAACTGGATTTCAAACTGTTAACTCGGTGTATGCTAACATTGAATGTTTAAATTTTGTTTTTATAATGAACAGTGACAAGAGAAATATTGAAAAAAATATACGTCCTGAAAATGCAAAAGTTCCGCTATCACACGATACATCGTGCCCTATCTAGTTATTAACATGTACAGTGTAATGATGTGTGTCTCATGAATAAGTCTTACGTAATTGTCACCCATCATTACATAAGTGTAAACAAATCTACATGAAACTTTCCAAAATCGTAACGAAAGCGAGCACGGCACGCAACCCACTTTTATTGATAACGTGAAAGTGTTCCTTAATTATGCTTTACATTAAGATCAGGTCTAGCATGGCAATTATATGCAAAATCGATTATACAGTAAATTATAAGTCTAGAAAATGATATTGATAGGTAGGCTTATAGGAAGAAGTATTGGCATTACAATTCGAAAGTTCCGTGAGGAATATTTAATTTTGGAAAGTGATTGAATTTTTGAATGTTCAAATGTTTTTAAGATATTTTCAATGCCAGGTTTGAAGTGTTTAAAGAATTGATTGTTAGGTATTTGATTTAACAATATCACACGTCAGCATTCTTGCAATTGTGTTCTCATAGCATAGGAAAGCTAAATGCAATGCTTTCAGAGCGTCAGCGAATTAACGACTCAAGATATGACGAACATCTGGAAGCTAGAATTCATAAGCAGATGTGCAAACGTATTAGAATTAGCATATATCTTGATATACAAGGTGCTCCGCAAATTGTGGTACATCCGTGAAGGTAGTAATTTACCGTGACAAAAAAGTATACAAAGTTTAACTTAAATAAAAAAGAACTCACCTAAATAATTTAACCATTTACCACGTCACGTGCCGCGAAAAAGTTACTATATATTTAACATCCTAAGAAAATTATTTATTTCATTTTGTTTATTACTATTTATTATATTTATTATAATGCGTATGATATTGAAATATTATATCTTTATAAAAAAAATCGTTTCATGTGTATTTATAACATCACGAGCTACCAGACGCTCATCATATACCCAAAAACGTCTGTCTACGAGCAAAAATCTGTGGGGACCAAAAACTCGCGAGCGTTTGAACTTACTGAAGCTGAATCACAATTTTCAACATAGATAGGTCTGCGTCCTTGGGTCGCCCCGACAGGCCTTGACCGCGATCAAGGTACCCGTGGAGGCTGTATTGATTTATACCACGCTGCTTCTGCACTTTGACAGTCCACATTTCCAACAAAAGTTCGTTCGGAATCAGATTATCACGCTAAACTATCATAGCGTTCACTCTAACATCGCGAGTAATGTTATTGCCGGGCGACGACAAATAAACAAACGCGTTTTCTTTGACACGTGAAAAATGAACATTGCCTTATATAAAGACTAAAAATAGAGGCTGTCCGAGATACAGGTCGTTCAAAGGTTTTGCGAACGAAAAAACTAGCTGAGAGTTGTCTCTCTCATCGATTATCACGGTGACTGCAACTTGTATATCTGATGTTTAAGACACCTTCCGCGCAACCACACCTTACAACCTCGTTTTCTGATACCCGTGCTAGGCATGCAACCAACCTTGAAACGGCTATTTTACTGCGGTATGTATGTGAAAAATAGGATGTAATGTTGCAAGTGCAAACACTGTAGACGCTGGAATGTAGAGGCATAGATCGTAGTCAACTGCAGTCACATGCGTACTACATCTGTGGATGGTACGAAGTTATTTTATCCTCAATCTCTTAGGCTTGGAATCCATCCGAGGGCAAAAATATTATAGACTGTTTACGAATAGCAAAAGTTTTCCGATGCGCTCGACTCATTCCACTCTTCGTTAATTCCCTCTGTACTTCCACCTCGCTAATCGTCTAGAATCTAGACTCTAGATCTCTCGATAAGCCAAAGAATGTCTCATAAGTCGCGATGAGAGGTACTTCGGTACGTGACGGATGTTTGCTGACGCAAAAATGCCTGCATCATTCAATTGACGTGCCCCGCTACCGGGGTACAGTTACATCACGCGAAATTCTGTATCGCGATGTGTTTAAAGATCAAAGAAACTTCAAAGATCACGAAATGGTGAGGTTTGATCTTTGGTCTAAGCGGGTCTCTTTGTTCGATGTCGTGTTATCGCGACTCGATACATTTCCGGAGGAAGGCGGATCGTGCTTGACATTTCTCTCCTTTTCATTCATACGTATGTTTTGCAATCTGGCCGTGTAACATGTAATACCATGCGAATGTATGGATGCATATTATCACGATCGACATTGACGTCCTTGAGAACGAAAAGTCACTTTACGAGTCGCTGCTATTGTCGGAACCTGCGACAGTTTTATCCGGTATAGGTCTCTTCCCCACATTAATTTTGCACGGGTCGTCGTATCCCGATATAAGTTTCCTTAATACTTGAAGCCGATTGATTATATTGAACGACGCTGCGACCTGCGACATATCTGCGATTACTTTTACCTGCGAACATCAAATAACATCTGGATGCCATGTGCGTTTTGCCCTGACGATAAAAGAGACAAGAACGGAAAACAATATTCCCCAATAACCGTTAATCGGCATTATAGGCCTACTCATTGGGAAGACTAATCACATTTTGTGTGCTGCATTATATATTCTACTCTAGAAATCATGATAAAGGAAGTAGAATCATTTCTATTAAAGGGGATGTACTAATGTACTTTTTCTCTGCTATAACGTTCCAGTGTTACTTGCATTTCGGCGTTTTGAACCAAGACGAAAATGCGTACGCCCTTGTCCGCACAGAAATATGTAGTGCGGCATACGCCGGTAATGAGCTTAATCGTTTAATAGCCACTTAACTCTGCATCACTCGATTGGCGAGGAAAGTAGTTCCAGCACTGCCCATTGCAATTTCTGCCGACCCCCTCTAGACAGACCATCTTTTCATAAATACCACTTGAGATTGGTACTGTTATTAGTTCGGACTACCTAGTTCTTAAGAATTGCTAAAATGTTTTTCATTTCGTAGTGATAATATCCTATCGTCATAGTCAGGATAAATACAGCGATTATTTACCACATAAATAACGATAATGCCAACGTAAAAGTTTGTGCTGCCAGTTTGGTTTTTATCTGTAAAATATTTACATTTGAAGGAATATTTCGTTCTACAAAACGATGTCGATAAATTAACATATCGAACGTGACGTACGCTTGGAAGCCGAAACTTAATGAGATTATGTACATTGTTTCCGCTTAGAACGTGCTACGTCAAAAGAGATACTATATTAGCGTATAAACTTGTAGGTCGCTGTTCCTGATGTCGTCGAAGCAGCCAAGGACGCTGATATCCTTATATTCGTGGTGCCACATCAATTTATTCGAAGAATATGCAGCACCCTTCTAGGAAACATTAAACCGACCGCCGTTGGTCTTTCTCTCATCAAGGTACGTTTCAACAATACTTCCGGCATTGCCTTATAAATTAATTGTTAGATTTAATCAATCATGCACTTGAAGATGGAGACTTATATTTCCGGTCAAAGAGTATATTGAAAGTAACTTTTATTTTGTGCTTTATATGATAAATCGAAACGCACAAAACATATACGTTATGATATCATGATTAGTTTCTATTTTATCATGTTTTGCAAGCATTTCAAATTGTATGGTTTAATATGTCTACACATATATACATATCTTTCAAGTAGATAACTGTTCAGCTCCCGGTACTTATTTTTAGATAATTTCTTCGGCACAATTCATACAAAATGCTTCGACATGTTATCGGAGCCATTTGAGGAATTATTCGGATAATTCTAAATCTAATCCCCACTTTGGGGAATAGATATACTAATATATTCCGTGAAGAGTTATCAATAATGAACATTTTTTTATCGTACAGGGATTCGATAAAAAGGAGGGTGGAGGTATCGAGTTGATCTCGCACATAATTGCGCAAGAGCTTCACATTCCGGTTTCCGTGCTCATGGGTGCGAATCTGGCATCCGAAGTCGCAGATCAGATGTTCTGCGAGACTACCATAGGTAAATTTATTCGCAACATTGCCTAATCTTCGGCTAATATATGTAGAAATTGCCACGTCTGCTTTCGAATGGCACGATTATTGCTCAACACCGAGACGCGCACTGGGTGTCGTGAAACGTTTCATGCTACTTTCACGTTAAAGCCTGCAAAAAAACGGTTTTCTCATGAGGTGCGCGTTGACAACGATAAACACAAGTGTTCTCTTATGTGACGGGATTACTGATATTACTCCCATTCCTTTTACCACAGATATTAACTGATTACGACTTATACTGAGCTTTATGGCACGTGCGCCTGCTATAACTGAATTACAATTTTATACTTTCTGAAGAGATAAGAGACGCGCGCGTGAGATAATGTATCTGTGCATCGTCGCAATGCTGCGAATCAACCGTAAATTATCATCCATTTTTTCGCCATTTTTGCACCTTTGCCATCGGACCTTTGGCCTTGTGTCTCACTTATTGTTCGCTATCTCGTTAATGGTTACGGAAAAAGTGGATAAATGTGATGACGACGAATAGTGTGGAAAAAGGAACGTTTTATTAGGTTGTAAATTGAAATACGCGTTAACGATGTCTTGTTTTTATTTGTTAGGTTGCAAGGATAAGACGATGGCGCCAGTTTTCAGGGACATCATACAAACGTCGTACTTCAGAGTTGTCGTTGTCGAAGATGTCAACTCGGTTGAATGCTGTGGAGCGCTCAAAGTACGATATCAAGAAATTTCGTAAGAACGTTGGAATAAAAGTTTCAGCGCCGTGTTTCGTCATCCTTCCAGGCTTAAGATAATTTTGGTATGTTTGCCTTTGCAGAACATCGTGGCCTGCGGCGCTGGTTTCGTCGACGGGTTGGGATTAGGTGACAATACGAAAGCCGCGGTAATTAGGCTGGGCCTAATGGAAATTATAAAGTTCGTCGATGTATTTTTCCCCGGCGGTAAACTTTCGACGTTCTTCGAGAGCTGCGGCGTAGCCGATCTTATCACTACTTGTTACGGTGGGCGTAATCGCAAAGTCTCGGAAGCGTTCGTCAGAACCGGCAAGGTCAGTAACCGAGTATAACTACGTTCAAAACTGAATTGAGTTTGAGTAAGTTTTATTAAATTCTACCATTGTAAATTAAATCAGTTTTCGATTATAATACAGTAATATGTCATTTTTTATCAAAAATGTTTGCACGTAACTTTACTGTATAAGAACTGCTCGATGTTCCAAAGATTAGCTTAGAATTTGGTGTTCTATTTAAAGTGTAAAAACACGCATTTAGCACTAAAGTATTGAATCTTATCTGCAGACGATCGAGGTACTTGAGAACGAAATGTTGAATGGCCAGAAGCTGCAGGGTCCGTTCACTGCCGAAGAGGTAAACTACATGTTAAGATCAAAGAACATGGAAAACAGATTCCCTCTATTTACGGCGATTCATCGAATCTGCATTGGCGAAATTCCGCCATCGCAATTAATCGATTGCATACGCAGCCATCCGGAACACATGTAAGCTTTAATAGTCACAGTTCAAATTGAAGGCGGATTAGTTCAAACGCCAAACTCAATCCAGACTAAAAGAGTACGACTCTGGAATAGTCGGAAAAGTCATCATTTTTGCACCACCATTTTGCACTGTAACGTTAACAGTCGACATGCAAATAACCGTACATATCGTGATAATGCTATTTTTTTAAATAATCAAGCCCTGCGCAGCAGTTTGCCGAAAAGGTTCTATTGTCTCGTAAATTACCGTTGGTTTTAATCTAATCCGCCTATAAATACGATTAAATTGTTTCGCTTGCCCATGGTCCTACTTGTCGGTTACCATTACACTGAGTTAAAAAAACATAGTACATGTATAAAAAATCTAGTGCTACGGAAGAGAGCATACAATTTCACAAAAGTGTCTGAATGAAATTGTAATGATATATATAGGACATGTACATACGTGTATATAGTTGTTTACGTGTACAAAGATTGAAATCGCGTAGTCAGTGTCTCAACGGTGTGGAGAAAGTCGGTGGCATTGTCATGTATGTTGGGCTTCAACGCGAGTTGTTTGTACTTAAATGTTCGGTCAAGTAAGTATACCAGCCGCACAAAATTTACATCTTTTACGTTGAATTCCTCCAACGTCCATTTCTATGCCGTGCCATGAGGTGTTTGCGCAAATAGAATTACAACAAAAAAAACATTAATGTTTGCGTTTTGACGGTGCAATTTGAAGTTACGTTGTTTCAACTAAACGGTTTTACGATTCTTCGCGCATTTATGATATGTTACGTTACGTTCTGAATCAAACTTTACAACGTAAAGATATACATTTGTTCTGAACATCTGTGATGTAGTAACCGCCATTATTGGTGGTCAAAATTGACAAAACCAAAATGAATGATCTGAAAAATTTATTAATCTGAACAAATGATAAAATGACAATATAAGGGAATTTACAGAAATGCCAGATTAAGTAACCAAAAAGATTGGTCCTTTTGTTCCACTTTAGATGCTGTTATTGGCAAATATTATTTTGTCATGCAGTCATTCTTCAAAGTAACTTATTGGTCTAGTCCACTAGATATTTCACGATTTATGTAATTTATAAAAATTTAAATGGTTCATGCAAAAGTAGAGATGCTAAAGGGTATATGTATTAGAATCTTTCAGGACCATGGACGCTTAGTAAGATCTGGAATTGCATGTATTTTCAATATTGATGCCTAACTTTCTTCTAGTTATTAACAAATTATTTTGTAACCCCTACCTGTTGCGTACCTGTAGGTTGTAAACAGACTTAAGTAGGCCATCTAATCGTGTTGTTTCTTCTGACTAACTGTCATATATTTCCTTAGAACATTATATTAAATGTAATAACACACTTTTAACCGCACCAGTTCTCCTCTACGGAGACAATATGTGTATAGTGTGTGCATAAAAAAAAAAGTTATACAAAAGTTATACGATATCATATATATTTTATAGAGAGTTTATTTGAATTGTTACGTATAGTTAAGTCATTAAAAAATGAGCGTGCGATATACGTATAGATATGGCCATTACTATTATTATACACCATCCAAAATTGTTATTGTGTTATCAAGAAATCAATTCAAACAACTTATGTATCGACATGCCAAATATATAAACATTCTTTGTTAACATGAAAAAAACCCACGTGTAATTGTATGAACTGTGCGTATCCTCTAATCCAATACCTCGGTAGCATGTTACGTCTTATTCTAGTCTTGGAAGTTAGCGCATAATAAACTGCATACATCTGATCGACCATCAATAGAAATAGTTGTGTCCGCTCTCTACCGTATTTTCAGTTCTCCCGAGTGTAAACGACCTACAGACTAACTATGCCAAGCCGAAACTGTTGCGCGACAGCGAGCGATCCTGTTTGTTTATCCATCATTAAAGGTCTATTTTAAGGGAGTGCGAAGTCTCTCGTAACGTCTGTTTTTGTGAATATATATGTGCGTGCGTACATGTGCTATTGTAAGTTAATGCTTTTTGACGAATACGTAGCATTGATTAGACATTCTTCCGTGTCTTCTTACTCTATTATGACATCTGTATTTTAATTGGATTCTCGCTTCATATTTAGGGACGATGACATTAATCCCACCAGCACGCTACAGCTGTCCTCGCCGAAGTGCCATCTATGAAGATTGCATCGTCGGAGGAGAAGACGGATTGAAGATGCCCAAGAGAGATATTTGTATCTCGAGGACTTTCGTGCCATTGTCAATCGCCTAGTGATCATATCCGGATAATTGTTATTGCAGTCATAATACTTAGGAATAAATTCAAGGCGCAGCTGTCAGGCTGTTCTTCTGTTACGTTATTTGGTTAAGGATTAGAGTGTCTCGGTGCGAGATAAAATGAAGATAAGCTGAAGTAAACGATTACTGCCGTTACAGTTTTTCACTTTTTTATGGGTTTGATTAGACACTATAGCGATACTACGGTAACTTAAGCTCAGGTTATTTGTACTTACATATACTTAATGATTTTATAGTTTTGTATATATACACACATATATATGTATTAAATGCATGCATTTGTTGTTACCACGTAAAACGGAGGTATACATGTTTTATAAGCATATATTGTATATTCATGTAAGGATATCAATTAGGATAGATCACCAGTTGTGATTTCAAAGTAATTGTGCTCGACCGTCAATATTTATTCTTTTTGAAGTGATATCGCACACAAATATTGAGGCTGAGAATTCTGTACATCGCATAATTCATTTACTACAAGCGATTCTCGAAAATTTCTCGGAGTCCACACGATTGATACAGATTGTACCAAGTATGTCCGAAAAAGTACTATCCAACGCACTGAACAATATTAAATTCGACTGATTGCTACAGCAGTTGTAAAATAACATATCCTATCCCACAGCATTTCCACAAACTGAAAAGACAAATCTACTCTGTCCGTCTCTATCTCATCTCTATAGCGCCTACGAAGCAATCTTTTCTCTCTCTCTGTAAAGAATTAATAAAAAAATTTCCAGATTTTCGTCAAGTTCAAGCTCGCGCAAAATGCACCGATGATGCGACCTTCGCTCCTTCGCACTGCATTATCTCTATTATCAGCCTATGCCTAATTTTAACCCCAGATCTGGCGGCACTACTGCGTTTCGATTGCGCTCACCGCGTTGGCCTTGCTCCAGGACTTGCGCGCCAACCGCTCACAAAATAATTCGCGATCGTCGCTAAGGTCAATGAAGGCTGAAGTGGAGTTTGTAAGTCAGTCGGTCAGTCAGTCAGTCAGTCAATCGAACCTCCCGACACTTGAAAGTACGCGGGAACTCTCCCAGTCGAAGGGCATTCCCGCTTGTTGAGGATACGAAAGGGTGCGCGTTGACTGTCCGCTCTCGAACCGTAGTGCGGGAAGTTCGTCTGTCGTTTATTTCTCCCTAATTGTCAAACACGGTCAAGTCGTGACACGATGCCGTCGACGAAGAAGAGGGTATGCGTTGTGGGAAGCGGCAATTGGTATGTGCAGAGATTGCTCGGCCCGATGTTGGTCGGAAAGAGATTCCGAGAAATTAGCAACCATTAAGAGCGTTCGGTGAAACAATGCGGACGTGACAGTAAACGTCGTGAAATAATGGTTTTTCGTTGATCGTCAAAAAAACACCTTTCCTACGGTTGTGCATGGTGAGGAGCACGTGATACATTGTAGTTATAATCAATTTATGGGGGTTGTAGTATTATGACCTACCAGTTTCGATACTTGTTATCAGTTTATATTAATTAGTTCGATTTGTTGTTAGGTTATCAAGTGAAATCGGAGATTTAAGAAAATTTTGCCCACAAACAGTGTCTGATCGCTGACTTCTGTAAACGTCGCGGGTGACTCGTGTCGGCACACACGAATATGCGCAATATAGTACGGTGGGATTATTTAAATTTGCTGCTCGACAACAGGCAGGCACATCGCAGACGATGGAATAGCAAATTCAGTTTGAGACAAATTGAGCAGTCAGCAATTTCAGACATTAACATTACCGTAAACAACGCTGCCACAGAAATTCTATTATACTCACCTAAAGGGTAGATTTCACCACAAATTTCTTACTAGAAATAATCACCAAACATCATAGCTTCTGATGTTAAAAACCTTTTCAGCCATATCATTAGCCCGTAATTTATTATGATAATTCAGAGTTATGTAAACGTCGTTGACGCATGTTAAGCCATCTAATAATATTCGCCTCAACGATCCGATTGCAGCGGACTGCTGCAGTTGGGGAGGCTGAACAATTCCCTTACGTAATAACGTTGCAGCTGCAGATTGTTACGATGCAAATTAAATATTTGGCTACGTCGCGCGAAAGAGACTTCATACGCTTAATACGGTGTCGAATAAATTAACTATGGCACATTGTAATTAAATCGATACTTCTTTTAAGTCTGCAACGTGTTGCGTCGAAGTAACGTCGCGATTACGTAATGCCGAGTAGCGTGAACATTAGAATTTCAAGATGATTAATTAACATTTGTCAATCACAGGGGCTCGGCAATAGCAAAAATCGTGGGCGCCAATGTCGTCAAGTTCAACAACAAGTTCGAGTCGCGCGTTACCATGTACGTCTACGAGGAGATAATCAACAACGAGAAGCTGACAAGCATCATCAACACGCTGCACGAAAATGTCAAGTATCTCCCTGGCCACAAGCTCCCGGAGAACGTGGTAAGTTTTCACAACGGTATGCGCGTCCAATGTGGAATGAATTTCTTTACATAGCATCAGCGGTGCAGGTCGACGGCGCTAATGCAAAATTCATCGGCGGAACGAAATACACTGCAGTAAAGCCAACGTGAACGAAGTCGGAATCAAAGATTCCGTCGCACTGGAGCACTCCAAACACCGATTAGTCATTCGAAGTTACGAGCATAGCAAACGAGTTACCTGTGGCCGAATGTTTCAACGTTATTCTGTCTTTGCGTTAATGGGAAAAGAGCATGGTGCTGATATGTCTCTATGTCTAGTCTGACCCTCGTACCATAGGGTACTATCGGTTCAATTGGGGATAATTTGCTTTGGGTATATTGTACGGTTACCGTTAATCACGAAGCGGTTAACGGTTATCGTTCCGCTCCACCTTGAAGCATTTGCAAATTGAGTGTTATTCACGTGTAATTTGTTGATACAAAGTAGATAGAGAGAGAGAGAGAGAGACGACCGCCGAACACTCAAGACGGTTCATTAACGACGCTGATAGAATCAGCAATATCATTGGTCCATTTTCGACGGTAATCATTAGATGGCGTCACGTCGGTGTCGCTTATCGCCCGAACATCAATTATATAATATGTTATTTGGCGTCGCACGCGTTGCATGTTTATCGGATACACTCTAATCGAGTAGCCGTTTATCGTGCCGCCAATAAACTGGCTATACATTTTGATGAAGGTTTCTTCTCGCTGGCAGATATCACGAGTACTCAAAATCCTCGTGTAATTTCCAATGACAATAGAATACATACAACAGACGTTACTCACTTTGCATTACAAATGCACAACAGGAGACGCGCCGTAAATTGAATCGGCACGTACCGAATGCACGTTCGCAAACATCGGAATACGTACGCATCAATACGTGAACCATCACGGATTTATGTTGCACAGAGAAGTATATATTGAATAAGTCATTTGCACCCATTCACTGAAGTGATCGATGCAATAAGAGAAATGTTTCCGATGTTTGCAAGGACATGGCGGGGAGCTGTGGAGCATGTCAAATCGTCTAAGAAAATCGGAACAAATTGGAGACGTAAATTGTCATTAATAGAAAAACTTTATTACGTACGAATGTCTCTTAACACGATGAAAGCATAATGTAGAAATACATATACATTAAGATGAGTAAAGTAGTCGTTATGATTAGAAGGTGCCGCTTGGGGCAGTGTATTATGTCCTAAGTTAGTAGTCGGTGGTGGTGCGAACGTAGACTTTGCCAGATGGCATCATGACTCTATCGACGCCCTTCGGGAAGAGCTTCGGAATGTCGGCCTCGTCAACCGTTGGCAGGATCATGACCTTCTCGCCGGGCTGTCAAAAGAGTTCGTTAGACGATGATATTATGCGGTCAATTCCTCATGAATGACGAGACTGTCTCGACGAGATAAGCTTACCGTCCAGTTGGCGGGAGTAGCTATCTGTGGCTTCCTATCGACTAGTTGCAAGGAGTCGATCACGCGGAGTATCTCACTGTGAAAAGCAGAGACGTTTGATCGCAAATGCCTTAGCCGGATGAATCTTTCAAATTACATTGATTCGCTTGTTTGTCGGACACGACTTTTGATACTGATAATTCGGCACATTTGACTTTTTCGTAACGGCAGGATGTAATTGCATTGAATAAGGGGCACATTGAACTCTTTCAAAATTGTATACTACGAATATTTAGCATCTGGTAGAAATTTCCATTTTATGACAAATTCCAAATTTTCGTAATTTATGCGTAATCGTTGGTGACCGAATTTACTTACTCAACATTACGTCCGGTGGACGCTGGGTATTGCATGGACAGGCGTAGGCGGTGATCCGGACTGATAATGTAGAGAGCTCTCACCGTTATGGCAGTTTCTGGGTCATTTTGACTCTCTTCGTCAATCATGTCAAGTTTCACCGCGAGTTTGCGATCGTGATCGGCGATGATTGGGTACGGGAATGCCCCGGGGATGTCTTGGCAGTAGGACTTGATGTCCTGTTATCGTTAAGAGCGTTTCGTTGAGCATAAGTGAAATTCTTTTTAAGTAGAAAGCTTGACGAGTAACGGTAATAACTCATTCTTCAAGCCATGACTCGCACACTGGAATACATATGACACCCGAACGATATTCCTGTGCTAGATGTACGTCGGGCCTGTTCGTATCATATTTCACTAGACTACAGTCAACGAAGTACGCCTCTTATTGACACTTGTTCTAGTTTCCGCGATAACCTATGAGAGCTCTATCATGCCTGTCGTATCTATTTTTACTTCACTAGTCTACTTCGATATTCACAGTTTAGATATCGGTACATGTATAATCACTATCGATTATTCGATTCCGCACGAATGATTCATGTATTTAGTTCTCGATTTTTCTGCATATTTACTTACATTGACCCAGTCAACGTGGTCCTTGAGTGCATCCACGGAGTGAGCTAGAAGTTTGGTGTTACGGCGTACGAAATGGGGCTGGTGCACAGCCAGACGGCCGAGTTCGGTGGTACAGACCGGCGTAAAGTCGGCAGGATGAGAGAACAAGACGACCCATCTGCAACAGAAACGATAAATCGTCGTAACTTGACCTATTAAGGCAATTTGCCATGCCGATCAGCCGAGAACGTTCTCCTGTTACCGTATGCGCGAATGTAATGCAAATGAGACTGGATACGTACGTATTCCAAGCACGACATTTTTCCACCGCGCGACTAATATTATAGTCGGATAATAGAAGGTCTCATACTTTGGCAACGGAGGTTTCATGTCAAGGGTGTGAGGGTCTAATTTTACAATGGACGAATCATTTAGGATCCACGGTCAATAGGAAAAGAACTCATATACCGGTAGATATAGTAGTGAACTTTGCGTTTGTGGTACAGAGAATCTACGATATTAAATGATTATTTGCTGATACGAAAATAACACTTTTATAACAGAACTGTTCCACTTGCAAATTATCCCCGACATCATAACGTTGTGCCCTGACAATTTATTATCGAAGAGGAATCCCTTTGAACATAAACTTGTTCCAGTGCCCGAGTGAAAGTCACGACTTATCATTAAGTCAACTTTCAGCCAATGCAACTGTCACCAAACTTGGAAAGCTCTACTCTCACTGTGCACGCCTTAACAGACTGCTATTCCATTTCTGATACAGTTCAGTTATGTTCGATAGAAACTTGTCAGTCACGAATATTAAACGACGATACGCTCAATATCACACTCTAACAGAAACACATAATAAATTATCCATACCACCACCGCGCGAAAAGTATTTAAATCAGATGATTATGTGATAATCATGATAACGGGCGTTGTCTGTGCATTGTCGAATGCTGATCACAACAATTTAATTACCCGGTATCAAAGATGGTATTAAGAGAGAAAATATAACATCTCACAGAGTTAACGACGTGATTACTTAATATGAGAGTATCAAATCAAAGCAATCAAAAGGGTTCGAAGGAACGCGACATACAGAGCAACTATTCGTAGAAAGAATTAATCAGCAGATTTACTCACGAGTCGCCCTGCCACTTGTAAAAGACAATCGGACCCTGGGTGGTGTCCACGTTAAAGTTCGGCACAATGCTGTTCAGCCTCATACTGATCTCTGAAAGTGTTCTCGGTCGTGAACGAACGAAGATCGCTGGTAAGTGATTCGGCACAACTACTCGCTGCGAGTGCGTATGAAGAACTGAGTCCGGTGAGATCAGGTCTCCAAGTTTTACCTTATCGTTACCCTACGATTGACACCAGCTACTTATACGCGCCCGTAGTGTAATAGATTGCGCAACTTTCACTCTCCAACTGCCACTTCCGTTTCGATGATTCGTTCCGATCGAATTTTACGACAAACATCCGGAACGATGGCATGCAATCGTATCTTATCAGTCATTAAAATTGTCTACCTGCAAGAGCGTGCGTCCACTTACACGCTATCCCACGACTTTGCATCATTTCCAGCGCCCTGTGCCGGCCGTGCTCCGATTATCGTCGTACGATATCATTACGATTAATTATTCCGATAATTAAGGATTCCTTGCCCAATCTCCACCGGTCCGGCGATTTCATTCAGTCACGTACGACATTCCGATGGATGGTACAGCGCGAGATTAGCATGCCGTTCAAAGTAAATAAGAATTTCGATCAATTCTGCTGACAATGAGATGAAAATCGGCGACAATGTATATTTGATTCCTTCGTTCGAACACGTTGAATCAGATGCATTAACGACCCGACTCGTTGTTGTTCGTGATATTCCTACGATATTTTAAAAACAGCGACACGAACTTCGGCGTAAACAGTTTGTATCTTTATTCATCAACAATGTGGATCCATTCGACGATTTATAGAACGTTGACTGTATAACGAATGCGTTTATCAATTTTACTTGTCATTAGCTTAATAACATAAATTCAGCGCAATTTAGAGATTATGATTGAAAGACGGTCGAGATGGAGTAATAGTATCCGCAGTTACGTGTTGTTCAATTGATCTATTCGTTACGCAACTGATTGTGAGAGTTGAAAGCACTACGGGTGCATTTGCTGACCTTGCGTAGCATTCACGGAGCAATGCCAAGGCGCAGTTTCGCCTCGACATAGAAGCACCGTACGCAATTATCGAAGGTGCAGAAAGAAACCTGCCGACGGCTAACCCTTTCTGACCCCCGGCGTTTCACGGTGCAACTACCTTTTGGCATCCATTGTTTCGTTCGATAAGCCTTGTCTCCCGACGTCGATGGTCATTCAGGTTTCAAACGTACAGCGAACGAAGTCGTTCAAAGTAACGCCGTGTAAATCTTCTATTACTACTATCGTATCATTCATTATTTGAATACCTCTCTTGATAGACTCATTCTACTTCCAAATACTTATATTTGCAGAAGGTGGGACTTTGTGATCTCTTCTTTATCTCTATTATGTTAATAGGTGCCATGCTCTTCTCATTCACTCAACGAACAAATCTATGCATTCAATGTACATACTTTGGAATATTTGTCTTTTTCAGGTCGCAGTACCGGATGTCGTTGAAGCTGCCAAAGATGCAGACATCCTTATTTTTGTCATTCCCCATCAGTTCATCCCTACACTCTGTTCCACGCTTCTTGGACAAATTAAGCCCACCGCTGTTGGCCTTTCCTTGATCAAGGTAGATCTATCGATTGATCGAATCCGTCGACCCCTATCAGTCGTTTAACAATGCTCAAACTTCCAATCTAGGGTTTCGATCGGGGAGACGGCACGAACATCGAGCTTATCTCGAAGATCGTCGAAAAAAATCTGAGGATCCAGTGTTACGTGCTAATGGGGGCTAATTTAGCCAACGAAGTGGCGGAGGAAAAATTCTGCGAGACAACCATCGGTAAGTCTTATTTCTATTCTGCCTGAGAGGGAATCTCAATGTGGAACAAAGTTCACTTTTATCCGTACAAATGATCCGTACGTCCTGGTCCACCAGTCAGGATATTGCCACTGTTAAATAACGTGTGTGCTCTAGGCTGCAAGGACAAGCGATTGGCACCGATATTGAGGGATCTCATTCAGACGCCTAATTTTAGAGTGGTAGTCGTTGAGGACTGCGAGGCGGTCGAAGTCTGCGGCGCATTGAAGGCAAGCGAGTCGTTCCAACGAAATCTGCATGACATGTCGCATGTAAAGAATAAGACTGACGCCTGACACTGGCCTAGTTCGTTTTGTTAATGGCAAATGCGTAGCTGCAAAATTTGGGCAGTTTACGAACGAGCTGTACCAAGTATGGTCTAAGTGTGGCTGTTACCGTCTAGTAGTAGTCATAAGGTACTATCGGCATAGTTTACAAGTTTGACTAACGTCGACGAAACATCAACAGAATATCGTGGCTTGTGCCGCCGGCTTCGTCGATGGCCTTGGTCTGGGCGACAATACGAAAGCCGCGGTGATCAGGCTGGGCCTGATGGAAATGATAAAGTTCGTCGATGTGTTCTTTCCCGGCGGTAAACTTTCGACGTTCTTCGAAAGCTGCGGTGTAGCCGACTTGATCACCACTTGCTACGGCGGCAGGAATCGTCGTGTCTGCGAGGCCTACGTGAAGAGCGGCAAGGTAAGGACATGCGCAATGTTTTTCGTTCCTTACGAAACGTCCGTAAACGAAAAGTCATGCTTCTCGTGCCAGGTCGTGTATAATCACGTAAGCGATCCCGTTTATCGGGAGTAATAGTTGCCGATTAGTAAGTTCGGTCGTTGTTTTGGTCCAAGCTGATACCATTATCGAGGTCGCGTCTTTGAACTTTCAGCGTATGTTCGGGGCACGGATAAAACATGAAAGCTGTAAAAATTATTTGTTTTGATTAGTGAATGCTTTTCCGTATCGTTTGATCGATAAGAAGCAGTTTTATGGAAACGAGGAATTATTGTTACGATGATGATTTGCAGACGATCAAGGAACTGGAGGACGAAATGCTGGGTGGGCAAAAATTGCAAGGGCCGGCCACGGCGGACGAAGTTCACGGAATGCTGAAGGCTAAGAACTTAATGGAGAAATTCCCCTTGTTTACTGCCGTACATCGTATCTGTACCGAACAAATTAGACCGGCTGACTTAATCGATCAAATACGATCTCACCCGGAGCACACGTTAGTACTTTATGGACATATCAGTCAATTAATCTTCATAAAAAGAAATCACACTTACCATTAGATTAGATTGCGGTGTTACATTAACTCTTGATAGAACTTGCTGCCTTATCCTAGATTTGCACCAAAGACGCTATATATGTGCTAATCCTTAACACAAACTTTTACACGGACAAGCCTTGGTGTTTTCTGTGATATATTGCATGTAAAAATCCCGCCCATTTATTAGAAACAGACATGGTTTTTAACGGGGTAGTACAAGGTATGCTTTATGTATTTAGTGATTTTATATATAATAGATAATGTTAATTTTAGATTAGAACCATGCCTGTACCTTCTGAATTAATCTAAAATTCATTTGTAATTATTTCAGGATGAAGATGGAGGTGATAGAAGATAATGCTTAATTAATGATGAAACACATAAAATTGTAAATATATCCTGTAAGTTGTATGAGAAATTCTGTATATAAAAATACTCCGACAAATAGTAAACATTGTACGCAACGAACGGACACGTTAAACAATTTGAAAACAATTTGGGTAAAAACATTGCGTCTATTTCGATGCGATTGTGCTATTTGCATCCACGAGTACATCATCATGTGCAATATGTACATAATTGTAATATACTAAATAAACGTTATCGCAATAACGAATAAAGGAACGAAACGTCGTTCATTTTTTGTCTTCCGACGTTTTAGATCTGCCGCTACATGGTGATATGTTCTTCTCTGTCGGCTGCTCTGCACATTCGTTGTATGGCACGTTGTCCCACTTCGCTGTATCAGATGTGATGTTAAGTCCTAAAATACAATTTACAGTAGTATAGTATGCCTAGAACAAATAAATACACGATAGTCTACAATTCCATCATGATAATTACGTAATCTTCCAGAATCCGTTTCAACAACTTGTATCACGGTTGTTCGCACCTCATGTTCCACTTCCTCTGCAAATCTGTTTAACTGAAAAAAAAATAGTTCATCAGATATTTCTATAATATTGCACGGCGCCAGATAATTTTCAAGCCGAACTCTGCCAGTCATTCAATAAGGCATTATTGGTAAAATCATATTTACTCTGCAAGAAGACCCCGTTTTCTTTACCTCCCATTTATCTAAATTACCTCTTCAATGGCTGCTGGATTCGTAACATCCTTATACTTTCTGTACTCTTCGTTTATCTTCTGCCTCGTGGCTGATCGACACGCGTTGAAACATTAGTTATATTGAATAAACGGCACACTGCTTAAATCGCAATCTCTCTTCGCCTTTCACAGGGCCAGTCAAATTTACCTTGTAATGCCTTCTCGTCGCCTTTAAATGTCGTCATCCGTGTTCTGTGCAATTTCTTAAACACTCGCAGGACCTACACAAGCGTGTCAAGACATACCATTATTTATACGTATATAAATATATTCAAACAACCATGAAATCATACCTATTATATATCTCATATTAAATATTAATGTAAAAAATTGATGTCAATGTCCCACCCTGTTTATTACAATCCGTACTAATTTCGCGCGAAGATTGAACATTTAAATTTCGATATATCGATGTCAGTTGATAATGCGAATATTAAAAGTCGATTAATCGCGGCAGGAGTGATCAAAGATCTAGACATGCCTATCGATATTTTGAATGTCGTTCGATCGATAGGACAGGGTGAACAATCGGAAGAAATTAATATAGAACAAACAATAAAATCATGTTTGCCGTTCACTTTAATGTATATAGGGTTGATGAACGGGTTACTGCATTACACAGACTGGCGAATACATTATCATAAGTAAAATGTCACGTGTTGTGGAGTATATAAAAACTAATTGCGCAGTATATGTAATAAATTGAAAAGGTGTAAAACCTAACCTATGGTAAAGATACAAACATATATTGAGGTACTTGTAGAAAGAAATTATGAGTGTCAATTACCTCCCGCCGAAGGCTGTCGCCCATTTTTTTTGTCTCTACTGATCCAATAATATTTCCTAGACACGTGATAGATATCACTGTCACATCCGAAGTCACGGCGTTGAAGTAAGCCGATATTCAAGCCGGAGAAGGAAGCTATTTAGCCTATTTAGGATAGATGGAGCTGCTTTCGATATTCTATTCGTTCTATTTGCCGATGTTCATAGTTTACGTTGCAGAAGGTTTTTGTACACAATAGGTAGAAAGAATGAAGGTTGTAATTTGCGTCTTCGTGCTTGGCCAAATTGCAGTTTAATTTTTCAGCTATAATATCATAACGTTTATTCGCGAATGTCCGACATTTTTATTATGTTGACATACAGCATCAAGCGGTATTGAGGGACAATATTTTCGTATTATTCTTTACCGATGACGCCTATACTAGCTCAAGGAATGAATTATTAATAAAATGTAGAAATTTCTACTCTGTTCGTCACCAAACGTATGTCATTTACTGATTTACAATTTTCCGTATGTTCAACATAATTTGATCATATCATGACTATATAAGTAAGCTCTATGATGACTCAAAATTTATATTTTATTTAATGAATTTTTGACAATGTTTTAGGATTAGAGAATGTGAAAGAATGTTATCGAAGCATGTCTAATAGTGACTGACATTTGCTTTAAGTAATTTGCAAAGCTTACAATGAGTGAAGAGTGTCCAAATTGTAGACAATTAACAAATACATCTTTTTCAAGACTTGTAAAAGATAGTTGCGGTCACACAAAATGTCGAATGTGCCTGTTGTACGAAGAGCAGGGTTGTAAAACTTGCCATAATGAAAATCGTATACAGAACATTGGAAACTTTGGTATGGAATACAGTTCCATTTTCACTTGAAAAGTTTTTTAACAAAATTCATGCATAACGAATGTCTGTAGATTCTCAACCACAACTGGTATCAGAAAATCTTTCTCCAGATATTAAAGCTCCTGTAAAGGTGGAAGAAATTATACTCCCGTTGGAACTTGTTATCAACAAGAACTCTAAATCCAAAGGAAATAGCCTGCAACTCCTCTCTGTTGATTCTGTATCAGATACAGAGTCACAGCATGGGGATAGTATTATATTTGACAGTAGAAAGGAAACTGGTCTGGAGCAACCATTGCCCTCTGTAAATGAGAACAATCTGTCAGCTCGACTATACATTCCTAAGATAGAACCGTGTGACATGATTTCAAACATCCAAACACATCTAAATCCTAATAACACATTAGTTCATGCAGAGAGAATTTCTGGTATAGAAACAATGGCACAAGTTGAGACAACTGAATCTGTAAGCATTGTTAATCCTTGCTTTATCATTCACCCATTATACCATAGATTTATCTACAAATAATTTTGATGTCATCTTTTAGATCAAATTGGAATTTATGAATAAGGACAAGTCAACTAATAATAAATCCTTAAAATATCCAGATCGTAGCCACATATCTGTTCTACCTGGAAATCCAGAGAGGTATAAATGCAATGTATGTGGCAAAACGTTTAGGAATAAGAAAGGGAAATGTTACCATGACGCGTGCATAACAGGAGTCAGACCATACCAATGCAACTTTTGTGATAGAAGCTTTGTTAAACGATCTCACTTTGAGTATCATGAGAGAGTGCACAGTGGGTACAAGCCATACAAATGTCACCTATGCGAAAAGGCATTTCCACAACAAAACAAACTTAATAGACACATGTTTTCACACAGCAGTGAGTATAACTTTAACGAAACTGTAACACCAATCTTTTAAACTAACGCAGCATAAATTACAGAGGAAAAGCAGTTTGCGTGCCCTAAATGTAACAAAGGATACAGTAAGCGCGATGATTTGAAAAATCATTTAAACTTGCATAATGGTACATCAACATACACATGCAAATCATGTACAAAGTCTTTTCGGTTACTGACAAACTTAAAACGTCATATGCGTACTCATACTAGTGAGTGATAGAGAAATATTATTATGAAACAATAATATTTGTTAACATTTTTATACACATATTTTGTTAATTGATATCTACAGATGAAAGACCACATTCATGCGACCAATGTAGTAAAAGCTTCAAGGATAAATCTTTACTCATACGCCACAAACGCACTCATGGGAAGGAGAGACCGTTTTCTTGCGCTCATTGTAATCGGGTTTTTTTGTCTAAGAGTGAACTAAGGAGGCACTTAACAGTACATTCAGGTATATCTGTATAAGTATAATTGAATCACCCAAGACATTATACTTTATTTCACAGTGTTACTGATGTTTCAGACGAGAAACCATTTTCTTGCGAATATTGCCAAACAGTTTTCAGGAGAAAAGACAACTTAAATCGTCATGTACGACATCATCATACGGAAAACACGGCTTACGATGTAAAGAAATTTCAGAACCCCGGTCCGGTTTCAACTAAAAAGACAGCGGGATCGAAAGCAGTTAATAGTTTAAAGCAAAAGAAGTTAAAAAAGACACAAAAAGTTAATACCAAAGCATCGGCAAAGAGTCCCACCAAAGTATCTGTCGCTTATGTTAATTCCCGCGAACAAATCAACTCCAGACTAGATTCAATGGGAAACATCACACCTGTCATACGCACAACTAGCGAATTAAGTAACGCAGTGCCTGTTATAAATGGACCAATTAGCATCAGGAAGCCTGAAGAGAAGACTGATACTCGTAAAAAAACATTTACGTACACCGAACCAATACCCCTTGCTGAGGCGGTAGTGATCAACAGACGCATAGAGGAGAAGTTGTACCCCCAGAATGCCTCGAACCATAATTATTTTTTTCGCAACCATCCAAATCGTATAGAGAAACATCAAATCGCCGTGTCAAATCAACCAGTGCGCACTAATTATTGTCCAAAGGAAAGCACTCTTAATAGACCAACGTGTCTTGAGAATCCATCATCCGAGACAACTGCAACGGTGCAGAATAATTTGGTATATCGAAACTTAGATATACCTGCAACCGTAGTTACGAAAAACGTGATTGTGGGGGAGAATTCAAGAATAGGGAAAATTGCAGGTATAGATGATTGCAATAGACAGAGAATATTCGTGAACAATTGCAACAGTGAAGAAGCTGGCAATGTCATAGATATCAGTGAAACTGATCAAACTCTTCCAAAAGAAGTTATGAGGGTCAATCAAGAACACGCTACGTATGTTTCGACCATAAAGAAACATATATTATCACAGTTTGAATCGAGCAATGCTGAGAATACAAAATCAGTGAACCATGTGCACGAAGGACTTAACGGTGATTGTTTGGTAAAACAAGTTGCGAATCCAAATGAAAGAAAACAAAGCAATATGCATTGGAGACGAAGAACAGCAGAGACGTTGAAACCGTCTACTCAATGATGTAGGATAAAACTTTCACGGCGTATGTGGAAAAGTTTATTTGCGTTAATAAAACAATACTGTAATATTATTTATTTATTCAAAAACATTTTGTACGATAAATGTTTAATATGTCTACGGGATTTGAAAACTACTTACAAAACGTGTCTGAAAAACTTACGCAATTTTTTCAAGCACATCTGAATACCTCAAAATTGTTACAATAGGACGAATTTCTTGTCAGATCGGTGGAAGACGTGTATAAAGTCAAGTTGAAGAGTTTGTGTGAAATTATATTTGTACGATTTTGTAAAATTGTGTATAGATCAAATTTTAATGTATATACAAACTTCTCAACCTATAGAACATAATTTAATATGGGCTGTAAATAAACAATTTTCTTAAACTAACATGAGAGAATCTAAGACAAATTGTGTAGATGTACAAATAGTCACAATGTAGATGACGACTAGGAATATTGAAAGTTTTGATGAATTATAAAGGGAATTACTACAATTCAGTTCTACACATATACCAGCAATGGGAACACTTAATCTGATTGCACATTTAACGTTTTATCGCATATATTAAATGAAACTAATTGAATGTACCTTATATACTGAAGAAGTAATTATAACCTGTGTGCTAATCCAAGATAAAACTTGAATTAGAAAGCATCCAAATCTGGTAGACATGCGTTTGCAACATCATATATAGCTCTTATACGCAGTTTCCAAATATATGATAAAAAAGAATGAAAAAGTTAACTAGTATAATAATTCAATGATGAATACTTGATATATGTTTTCACTTGATTGTTTACATACGCAGTAGAGTGGAAGAAAATTTGATAATACTTTCACTTAGAACTAACTTTTGAAGTGTGCCATGTCAGTCTATCCTCATAAAACTGTATAACTACCTGAGGACAATGTTTGTTTGCATCTTTGGAACTAACCAGATCAGTTTCTTCAGTACCCTTCCTATGTAAACAAAATGTCCAACAACATGACAGGGATTGTTTCATTAAGCTCACTTACGCTCTAAGTAATATTATACTTAGTTAGAAAATATGGTAGGTTTAACTAACCATTTCATTAGGTACATCAGCTCTCCGCTGGAATCGGTAGCACCAATTATTTTGTCAGGTTCCAATGCTCTCTTAAACCCGTGTACTTTATCCTCACCCTCAACACTTTTATGTCTGTTCATCATTAAATATGTACCAATGATTATGATTGAACTAATCGAATAACTATTCTAACAATTTTGACTAAAAGGAATACAATTAGTCCATAGTAGAAACAACACTTCTGAAATAAAAATGTGCATTACGTATTGTTGAGGTTAACAACTTTCAAACGCCACAGCTTCATCGATAAACCGTATATATACTAATATATCAGTTATAAATAAGTATATAAAGTTCTAATCTTTGTTTATACCCTGTAAACGTTGCGATGGTTCAAAGTAGTTACAAAATGTTTATAATGCAGAGGTTATGTATATATTATCCTCTTACGAAAATGTGTATATAAAAATTGGCTTCACATAACGTTCCTCCAAAATTGTGTAAAATCTTTCACGATTATTGTTGATTTCTAGTAAATATTCGGTTTCATTAAAGTACGACTACTGTGTAAATATACATTTCGGAAGACGTTTCAGACGCGAAAATAACACCGAATACGTTTAAAGTTTGTTTACCGCCGAAACATCAATGTTAGACGTTGTATATAGACATTTTTAGTGTGCATACATACAAAATCCGTTAATAAGAATCAAAATTCCCGATATTCAAAATATTCTTTTGAAAACAAAAGTTCACAAGACATTAAACAGATATCGAACGTCAAAGCTCGGAGATAAAGTAACATTATAAAAAGCATGAATTGTCTGCAAATTCACAACAGAAAATCATTATAATATAATGCACGAGTAATGGTATACAATTATTGTACCTAAGATAAAAACATTACATGTGCGACAACAGTAATATGCTAACAATTTGATTTAAGCGGACTTCCATGATACGCACGATTGACATTTCCGGCATCAAAGAGGGATGTTCCGACTGGCGAACGCAACCCCCTGCACACGCACGCAAGAAAAATGTAATTCGACTTGACCGCACAGAGGATACGTGAACACAGTGACGAAATATGTACACAACAATCGAAACTGATTTACGAAATAGCAGATCAGCGTCAACTGTCAAAATTCATCATACTCACAGTTCTCGTTCAAACACGAAACGCCGCTCCCGCCCCCGTCGTCATCGTAACCTGCAAATCGCTCCTTTGGTATTAGAGCGTCATTTTGTCAAATTTCTCTACCGAGCGCAACGTAACCGATACCTGCGATATTTTTTCTACGGCGCGAAGCATAATCTTCGTGCGAGATAACGCAAACAATAACAAAGTTTACGTTGTGTATGCAGCACGCATGCGTGTGCAGTTTGCGCCGTTCTACTGCACCTGCGCACCAAGGGGTTTACACGAGTTTCCCAAAGGAGTCATGATCGATCGGGCGACGTGCGCGACCCCATTTCGCGTAAAGGCTGCGTCGGGTGTCTTTCGTGTTTGCTTTTTCAAGGGCGATTAATCCTGTACAAGTCATCGAAAATGGTCAAAGTGGAGCACGACGTAAGTACATAAATAATTTCGTTTGAAATAAAAATAGCCCGCCGCTCGTCAGCCGTTCTCCGCTGGATTTACGCGAGGAGGCGACTCGGAGCGGTTCTTCTGTTTCGCGTCTATGCATATAGATACGTCGTAAAAATTGTGTTTCTTATCCTACAATTACACCTCTCTGTCGCCGTGCGTGCGACGATTGTTGGAATCGGTGCGCTATATTGGAGCCTTTCCTGCGGTTAAATGGTACGTTCTCATCAGCCACGATCGGTGTGTTGCGTTCTCGGTTGCCGAAGAGTGCCCGAAGTTATAGTTGTGCGAATTGAGTGTGGGACGGCGTTCGTTCGGACGAACGATCGCAAATATCAAGAGCGTACGGGCTTCGTGTGTTTCAATGGCGGACGAACTTAGCTGTCTTGCAAAGCGATACTATGTCGCGGCTCGGTATTTGTGGTTAACTACGCCGATATCAACAAAGCGTAGAATTGTTTGTTGACTTAACGAAGGATATGAGAGTTTCAAGCAAAACGACGTATTGGACATCGTCAAACGAGAGATTAATCATTTTTCGTTGGATGCGTCGCATTTTTCGATTCCTTCGATGAGTCAACGTTCGCGTGCCTTTCTCTAGTAAAATTTCGATAAATTATTTGTATGATGCTTTGCTAATTTGCTACGCGAGCTTAACTGTATTACGATGCCCGTAAAAGGTCAAAAGTAATATCGTCTCGATTAGTCATTAGAGCGTGGCGTACTGACGCTACGCCATTTTGAAGAAAAAAAAAAGGAAGCTAATGAAATCTTAGCCGAACCCGAAACGTATTTGTATTTACGTTTGGTTTATTGTATTTCAAATTATAATATGTAAATAATGTTAACTTTAATAAACATGCTTCGTAAAACTGTGTGCATAATAAAAGATTATCAAGTTTATAAGTTTGGTGATTCTGTAAACACGATCAATGCATAGCACCAGTTATTACGATAACGTGGACAATGGTGCCTATTTTAATAGACCATTAACAGAATTTATTACTGTTTATATTATTAATCGTAAAAAACCTCAGTGAGACACTTTATATACTTTAATCTTTTTGTTTCAGGACGGGAAAAATGAACCTGAGCATGTTAGGAAATTATTTATTGGTGGATTAGATTATAGAACAACAGATGATTCACTTAAAAAACATTTTGAACAATGGGGTGAAATTGTTGATGTGGTGGTTATGAAAGACCCAAAGACTAAGCGTTCAAGGGGTTTTGGTTTTATTACATATTCCCGCGCTCATATGGTAGACGACGCTCAAAATGCCAGGTTTGTGATTTAAATCACTATACAGATAATAATTAAAGAATTTGTACATTTATATGGCATTTAATATTTTATTACAGACCACACAGAGTTGACGGACGAGTGGTTGAACCTAAACGAGCAGTACCTCGACAAGAAATTGCCAGGCCAGAGGCTGGTGCAACTGTGAAGAAACTGTTTGTTGGCGGCTTGAAGGAAGACCACGAAGAGGAAGATCTGAGGCTATATTTCCAAAGTTATGGTAGTATAAATTCTATCAGCATTGTGACTGACAAAGAGAGTGGAAAGAAGAGGGGCTTTGGATTTGTTGAGTTTGATGATTACGATCCTGTCGACAAAATTTGTCTTCAACGTAACCACCAAATTCGCGGCAAACATGTCGACGTCAAAAAGGTAATAGGGGCATTCTTTAAAAAAATGTTGCAGGGTGTAGTAATTTATACTCATTGCCGAACTTATGATTTATGCTTTTTGAACAGGCCCTTAGCAGAGCAGAAATGGCTTCTGCATCCGGAGGAGGCGGCGGCGGCGGTGGTGGTAGCCGTGGTGGTCAAGGTGTAGGCAGAGGACCACGAGGTGGCAATCAGGGCGGTGGCAATTGGGGTGGGCGCGGAAGCGGTGGTGGTGGCGGAGACTGGAATAACGGTGGTAATCAGGGTGGTTATGGTGGAGGTAATCAAGGAGGTTGGGGAGGTAACGGACCATGGGAGAATCAGAATCAAGGTAAAGGTTCGCAGAAAGAAAAATCATTTTATTATTCCCAGGCTAGATATCGATCGATCATTCACCACCTTGGCAACAATTTCATTGCGCAACGAGCAAATGAAAAGTCTAACAAGTTTTGTCAGTACTTTATTGGAGATTATCCAAGGACGTGCGTTGATCAATCGATAGAAGTTCGTTTGGTCGAACAATATCTTATCATATGTTTCTAAAGGTGGCGGATGGGGTGGACAAGGTGGTCAGGGGGGATACAACAGTGGCGGAAATTGGAGCAATGACAACTTCGGAGGAGGCTATCAACAGGGTTACGGCGGTGGACCAGTGCGGAACAATTTCAACTCTGGAGGAAGACCAGCACCCTACGGTATTAATACGGGTCCTAGTGGCCGACAGTCTGGAGACTCGAGATGGCCACCGCCCTTCGGTGGACAAGGTTGCTTTCCTCCTTCTCAAAAGCCAACGCGTCTGGCACGCGCCTTGAGCAACATAATTATTGCATTTCTTTTGAACGCTTTCTGTTAAATATTATACACTTATGTTTCTTTTCTTTTTTTATTTAATTTATTTGATTTTGTAATACTCGTGGTTTGTTTAAAATTCAAGTTGCGCAAGGGGCGTACAGCATGGATGCACGCACAAAATTTCGCGGATATTATAACCCTTTAGTATTAAGATTTCAAAATTTTCACTTAGAAACATGGCTTTCCCTTTACGAATGTCATTTAATTATCTCTGCTTCACGGGCAAACTGCTGACACATTTGCACTGATATGTGTGTGATGTTAAGTAGTAGGGAAAGGCACATTTTTTCGGTGGTCAGTTCACTATGGGGCCGATGTTGCAGTGAGAAGGAGCGCCTTTGTCCACTCTTTCTCTGCTCTTTATTTCACATTAACAACTTCAACTTACTCATGATACTCCCAAAGTTCGAGTACTCGTACAGTTAACAAATACCAAACGAGATTTATTACAACCAATCTTAGAAATTCCTAAACTACTCCCAAGTAGTACCCCAGTACTACGTTAGTTTTTCATGAAGTACAATGCAGCTGCAAAAATACTTGACTCTTGGGATTATACTGACAGTGTCAATATCAGATAGACTATTATTTAAAATATTGGATAAACCTTTTCTAATTGATTTGTTTTTGTCTTTAAGGAGGTCCGATGGGTGGTGGAAACTCTGGAGGCGGCGGAGGATACGGAAACCAAGGGGGATACGGTGGTAACAGTCTCGGGGGTGGAAATATGGGCGGTGGCGGTGGTGGCGGTGGCAGAAGGTACTAAGCCGTCTTTCATGCACCATCTCTCCCTCACGTGGTAAGCATAATATTCCATTTCAAACGTTCATTCGATCATTATCTCAATAATATTACACCTAAGATGACAACTTAGACTCGTTTACTCGCTCAAATGATGTAACCTTGCAATTAGCAAAAGTAATGGGATTATATTTTATAAGCGAAACTCGAAATTTACATAGGTAGTTTGTTGATCATATAACGCTGTGCCCATACGTTATCACAGTTTTGTGCTTAGATATATAATCACCGAACAAGCGTGGTAAATCTTCCACCTACGTTTATATATCTGATAATCGTTCATCACACATCATTGCTTATCGATAGTATATTTAGTGAACATGCTTTATATATATGTATATATATATTGCATTGAAGTTATGAAATAATAAGCATCTTATATCAGCAGGATATAAAATAGATACAGTAGGGATGCATCAAATAAACACTCCAACAACAATGAGACGTGTACACTAGGTTGTGTAATTACCAAAATTATATAGTCACTTTGTTAGAAGCATGCGTGGTAATGCTTAACGGTATTATGATTCTTATTGGGAAAAGACGTTGAAACAAGACCAGCAAGAAGACTTCGCAATACACAGTACATTACCAGGTTTTTGTACTGTTTGGTGCATCCCGGGACTGATAGCATTTTGTCGAAACATTTTTGGTTTGCACCGCCTATTCACACGGTTTCACTTTTGACGTTTCTGACGAAATTTCACGAGCTTTCCATGACTTATCATTTTTGCAGCTTCTGATTATTTCATTTATATACAAACAGAAAAAACCCTAAACAACGAAACACGGTTTTCCTAAATAAAGGACTACTAAAACTGTTCACAAAAATAGAAACTTATGCCCGTAAGTTTAATAAACCGGAAAGGAGACACCTATTAGATGATACATTGTTTTAAATCTGCACGTAAAAAAATACAAAAAAAAAACATTAGCTGAAAACTTATAGATCTTTACCGCCTTTGAGTATCTTCAAGCATCTTAACTAATAGATTTATGACTTTTGAACCTCAGGTGAACCTACTTGTCTTCTAGTCGCCAGTACTTCTGTACTGTTTAGTATTGGAGCAGGCAGGGCTATAAGGCTAGAGACAAGACCAGGCAGGACAATCAGGATACAGGACAGAGAAGCGTCATCTGTTAGCTCGCAGTGAGGGAGGCTTATTGCCTGTATTTCTTTTGGTACCTAGCACCTACCACATCTCCCCTACACGTTCAACTCATCATGTGAAAATGATGCATCACAATTTTCTAGACAGTGCTTGCACCAATAGTGTGTGGCACACAAAATACTTGACAGGAAAGGCAGGAATAGTCTATATTTAGCGTCCACCGCTATCACTAACGCGTAAATTCAAATTTAAAAAAGGAATTATATTTTGGTCTGGCTAGGGATACATCCGTGCCATCCAAATGAATATGCTACGTATCATTGTCACATTCGTATACATTTGCAATGAGCTCAGTAATGACTGTAGGATTATTCAGCCGATGTTGGAGAGCACGATTGTTTCTCTAATTTATCGAAATCAAACAAAACGAAATACGTGCGCGATATAGAAAAACGGTCCATGTAAGAATCTAGGTTTTTAATTATATCGATGCAAACTTTTAGCCTGAGTGAAAAAGGTGATTCTTATATAGACCAAGAGAAAGGAAATATAGCGGTACGAGAGAGAAAGGCCCGGGGTTTATTAAAAAGACGGAAAGTGTAAGAATATCAATAAGAAAGTGAAGTAGCAGCAAAAGTGGGAGGGAAATTATGAAACACACAGATGTCAGTCAGCATTTTTGTAGGTTATCTAGATTAACCGATTTACTCTTTAAGTTGTAATGTTTTAAGAGTTAGCTAATAAAAATGACCAGAACCTTTTTCCATGTCACTCTTTAATTTATGAAACAAGGAAGTATCAATGAGCATAGGTTAAGTCAGAGGCACTACAAATTGTAGCCGTGAGGATAATAAACAACAGGGAGAAGTACAGCCAGACAAAGATAGATAAAAATATTGACCCGAAGATTGAACTATTGTGTATGATAGAAAATTGATCATATTTGTACTCTCTGTCAACTGTGTAGCCAATGAGAGCACCTTCAAGGGCATATTTATGTGTAACACAGTATTAAATAATTTGTACATAATGAAAACCCATTACCAGTCTTGTTTAGTCATTACATCGTGTAGTTAAGATACGTGGATTTATAGGTGAAGGGATACGTTATTGTCATATTGAACGACGGGCCAACTAATAGGTCACATACATCTCATCGAGAAGTTCATGTTCATTTACAGAAGTTTATGCGCTATCATTGCATTTTTTTATCCTCTGCATATCATCCGATTCGTAAAACTACAAACACTGACATACGTACTCTAATATTCTACATTTCCAGATTTTCCTCAGTTCCTAAGGTGTCTATCTTTGCTCGGTTTAACTTTACTAGAGAACAAATCAGCGAAATGCAATATAAGAACTATTTTAATCTGTATAAAAGTGAAAGATTGAGTCAGCTGATGTTTCAGCAACTTCTCGTATCCCCTCAAGTAAATCCAGAACAAGGCATTATAATTAGTGTTGTGCAGGGCAGTTGTAGTTGTGACATAAGAGAGGAGACGATGATATATAATTAAGTAGATAGGCTACTTAAATAGAACAGATCAACTTTTATTGACAACTAAATGTACGTTTTAGGACTGTTAGTATATTATTTATGCCAATGCACCTTCTTTAACATCGACAAATTTCAAGATATTGCTGTATTCTGTATTTTTTGGGAAACGATGGATATTACGCGCCCAACTTTAATCTGTTTTCAACACGTAGACCTTCAACTTTTCGTTAAAGTATAAATTTGTTCAGGTTCATCGTGTGGTAGAAAACAGTTGGCTGGTCAGGCAACCTTTCCTTGTGACATCTTGCCAAACTTTGTGCAACACGAATTATAATGTATAAGTGTGTGTGTATTTTTTTCGAATCAATGTGGAACGGAATCCGGTGCAAAATTTTATCTCATTGCTTGTAAGCGACACAAGCATTGACGTCACAATATTTAGCCCATCTGATCGTATTAGGATCATCATTTGTACAATCAAACTTCGCACGCTTTGTGACAAACTTACTATTACATGATATAGTCGTGGGTAGGTGAGTTGTTAGGTAACTTCATGTTTAGTACATGTAACAAAGAATGACTTGAGAGCCACGAGTAGTACCTAGTTAGACTTCTCTGGCACGGTACTTAGTGACGAAGATTAGAAGAGTGAGAATGGAATGAAGAAATTAAGTACAGGCAGGTAGCCGAACAAATGGAATCTGAACTCTACAGCAGACTAGTTGTCGCTAGGCTTGTTGCTAGCCTGAGTAGTGCAACCACAGGTAGGATATCTAGATTCATTTGTTTAGATATTGTAGGGATCTGAGTGGTAAATGATGTGTGCATGATGTCTACAGTTTTTAATTCATTGTACTTCAACTCCGTCGTGTCGTGTATATAGACAAGTTGTGGAAGTTCTCAAGACGAAAAGGGTGGTATGGTACAACATGGAAAACTATATTGCTCTTGTAACACTGTTTTCAATTCGTTATCTGTATCACAAGCGTCACACTGTGTGTTGCAAATTTTTGGATTCTTGCCATCTTACAGTTCTAGTTCTAAGTGTAAAATGAGATACGCTCTATAGTGTTTAAGCTTTACACCAATTATTCAGGACAATCAACAGAACTCTTATTCGTTCGATGAACGAATTTGCCATTCATGTAAGATCGTGAGAGTGTTGTATCTATAAGAAGTTTGGCTTTCAGAAAATACTATACATACGTTTACAAGGTTGTTTGTCAATTAGGAAAACACTTTTATGGTCGTATCACCTCAGCTTCTAATTCACGTTCATTTTTATGTTTATCATTCCTCTAACACGGAATGATCATTTTATATAATAATGTTATATATAATTTTATTATTGTACATGGGATTTAGCCTTCTAATACGTCAACGCTAAAGTAACTTGGTTTAGGTGTATACGTAAATGTCGTCAACGTTTCACAAAGTCAGGAACACGATTGAACTTAGAACATTTATTTTTCCAACACTGCCTCGTACTCGATATCTATTGAAATTGATGTTTATTTGTAAGCAAAGAATAGAACAAATTTGTGATAATCAATAGAATTTTATTTTACTTTTCTTGTATTAATTGCTGTCTTTCGTTTTCATTAATTTCTGGTTTACCGTTTGGCCTGGTACTCCAAGGGCGCACGGTGTCTCAACGAATCCTAAGAATCATCCACCGATGGAGGTAAGTTGAAGTAAGTTCGCACTTGACCGCTACTCGTGGTAAGCAGTAGACAGATTTTTATTTATTTTTATTTATACTAACAGTACTTACTCTCTACGAGTAGTAATCTCAACGTTTATACTACTAAGCCAAGACAGTAAGGGATCCAATAATTTAATGTAGCTGTTACTTCTAGTATTTTAAAAATGTTGTATATATAATCAAAGGCGGCATTCATTTGATGTGGTCAGCATGATAAAGTACAATTTGATTTTATTATGACTTAAGACTGTGATAAGTTGACTACATTGAGTGAATGTGTAATAGTTATTAAATGATTATTTCGTTAGAAAGTTTTTCCGGTTGAAACTATTTTTCCGTCGGGTTTTCAGATATGAAACGGCAATATGTGTCGTTACAAATTTATTTCAGATACCTAATAAACTTCTTTTCAGTCGTACTACTTGTATCTTTATCTACGTTGTTCCTCCACACGTAACTGAAGTCTGCCTCGTTCTGTAACGATCTAGTTCTGTGGCAATCGATAATTCATACTTGTTTTGAACGGGCATGTATCAGTTTCGTGTCCTTTTCCTAATCCAAACATTTTACCTAAAAAAGACATTACCTATTTCACCGATTATCGTATTGATTTCAAATTCAATGTTCATTCGTTAAGCCAACGTTGACGTTGAAAGAGAAATTATTGTGAAATCCATTTTACTTTACCACAGCCTATAAAATTACTGATTTTATTATGTATATATTGTTTTGCAAGTGTCAGTGCACTCCAGGACAGAATGATATTGCGTACAAAAAAAATAATATATTAAATTAATAATTTAAATTAGTATATTACCCCCATTTCCTTGTATTACGTATGAAAGCGCATTTGTAATATTTATATACATTATAAGTTTGACTAAAGCAATATCTTCAATTGTTAAAAAAACTACTGGATTTTTACTATATTTCATCCAATTTCATCCAGTATTGTTGTAGAATAGTCTTTTAAAAAATGTCAAATGTGGTTATTGGAAGACGCAATTGGGGGTATGATGCGTTTTATTACATGCACACAAAATACAATGGGTAAAACAGCGAAGGATGATCGAATGTATGTGATGGACGTCGCATTTTGTGCTGCAGGTAAGTTTACAATAAACAATGTATTGTATTGTATTCAGAGCGTACGACATTCGCGAGAAGTAAAACTTCTCATAGTCAGATTTGATTTGTTACATTAATTGTGAAATTAAGTTTTTTGTCTATAATACGAGGTATTTTGATTTTCTTCGTGTATGTATGCATTTTCCAAATTAACGGTACGCAGCTCAATTAATTCCAATTTGCTCATAAGAGACGTATAATCCATATTCATTATTACACATTTTTATTGCAACACTAATTTGTATACCGAGAAAAGAGGAATTTTGTGAAAATTCTTCTGTTCGTGAGAACATCGTTAAAGATTTTAACTCACAATTTGCACTATGAAAATAATCACTAAACCAAGAATTCTTAATTGTTAGTATTTATGGAACGAACATACGATGAATCGATTTTCAAAGCAATGAACGATTTTAAACATTTCAATACATCTTTGGTCACGCACTTACAAGTAAACATCACACACTCATTCATGTATATGTATAATAATACCACAGTCTTGAATTGCAGGGTTTTGGCTGCAATGTCGGGAATGAAGAATCGGAAATAAATGAGGAAAAAATATAACACGTTCATCCCGACTTATCATTTAGTATGTATCTTGATCAAACGTCAAGATTTTTTCTGTATGCTTGTTTTGTATATATTACCACCCCCCATCCGATGATTCATGCTACAATCGTTTAAAATCCATCAATTTTGTATGAAACATTTTTCTATAATTGAATAACTTCGATATTTCGGATGAAGTGTTGACATACTGCATAAATAAATGATGTGCTTCAATCTTCAATTAGTGAATACTTGACAATTTGCAGCGTAACCCTGCGATAAATCAGGTCAGAATGAACTTGTTAAGTGATAACAGGTTTCTTGCATATGGACTGTACCACCGCGCATTCAATTGTAAATTAATCTGTGTTTCTTATAGTTTCTTCTTTGGAATTTGCGTTTTAATGTCTCTAACGTCACATTTTCGTCGGAAAAATGTACGCAGACTGTTACGCTTATCTTTAACTATCACTGCACTTACTATCAGACCTAACGTTTTGCAAAATGGTTCACAATTTTTACACAAAATTCCGGCCCGCAATTTCACTCCGTGTTAACACTAAGGGATCTGTCAACGTTTATAAATACAGTAAACGGCCAATCTATTACATACAATAAATAGAGGCCATGCGTGATAGAATTTACACATTGCCAAATTTATATTTCGTGACCGGTAAATACACGATAAGTTCGGCAATCTGTGAACTCTGTTAAGAACTAAAGAGTCTACATACTCTCGACTATGCGTAAAGCCAATTGTATTTACATTGTTCGCATCTATTATAAGGTAAGTTAATTTAAATAGCGAAGAATTGAATGAAGAACGACTATGAATCGCGCACCGATCACAAACAGTTTGAACGTTGTACAGAAGGAACCTGATTTGCTAGTGATTTACATTCCATCGAGAGTTAAATCGGTGACATGACGTTCGGCGGATTGTCTGACGTTTCGCTTCCGCTACTACTGTATTGCGGTTGCTCAGCTGACGAAGCTTCGGCACTCGTATGCGTTGATACACAGGAGTGATTTGTCGGCGCACCAAAAGCATCCTTGTAGAGACAGAGGCCGCAGAAAGAACTACCACCGTAAATTGGAAGGTTGACGAGACCGTTGGACACAGCAAAGTTTCTGGAAATAGTGAAAGCTGTAAAGTACATGCGCCGTGTCGCCCGTGTCCTATATGTATACGTTGCACTATATTGTTTGTGATAGGGAAATAAGAACGATATAATAAATAATGTTTACAACAAAGTAACAAAAATAATGACAGATGTTACGTATGTTCACCTGGTGTTTATTTAATTGGTTTTATCAAATGTTTAATTTTATTCAATATAGAAACGTTATTCGATCAGTATAGAATCGTTTAATTCCATCTGTAAATTATTTTAACAGTTTTATAGCAACACATTTCCAATGGTTTTTCTCTCTCAACGGATAGTTACGAATGAAAGCATGATTGGGGCTATTTCGGCTATAATCGCTTAAACGCCAGGTTGCGTGTAACATCTCTTCTTTTACCTTCAACGAAAAGCAAGATAGTCATTAGAACTGCGTGTATTGCTTCTTTCACCGAGGAACAATGCGTCGGGGTAAGCATATTACCTTAAGGACCCACGATAAATGATCTAACAAAGGTGCTCTCAATTTTGTGCTCTTTTTCCTACTTTCGCCTCGTCACGCGATAGTATTTCATCTTATCTTGTAGCGCAACCTATCGATTTTAGGATTCAACAAGGAACACGTCTCACAGATCGAAATTTGGGAAACGGACCCCAACATTTTATGTACACCCCCCCAACCGTGTCAAATCCCAAAGGCATCCTGTCCGTGAGCCTTCCTGCATTATTTATTGAAAAAATTACTTTTGACATAACTTTTTTTTTATGTAGCCATAGCTCATCGCATTACAGAATGAGTTATAAAGAAGTTAACATTTTTAATGTTTTAACACATTATCTGGAAAAGTGATAAATTCGATCTCAATTATATAAATATCAAGGGCTATAATAATGAATGAAACATTTTATAACTGTCGACCACTTAGTTTTTAATTAACTCGCAAGAAAACAGATGATTTGGACGAAATCGAATGGTCATGGGAAACGTAAGATGCGCGAAATTCGTTTACCACGGTGAGCTCGGCATCCTCTCAAAACATATGGTATTTCCTGTAGCAAACTCCACGCCCTATTGCTCCTGCCGTGCATCCATACAAATCATTATCTTGTCAGCGCTGATGTATTGCTTTCTCTCGATGTAGTTATTATCACGGTCATTAGTGCAGCTGCATAAAAGCGTCACGAGCTTATGGACCCAGAGCGAAGGGTATTAGGCATTGTCCGTTGTTAATCGTATCACATGATGTTTAGATCACAATGAAACTAATATTATGCATTCATTCAATATCAGTGAATTTCAGGCAATTATTAACGTTACCAATTTTCAGACGTGTATTTTCTTCATTTGCTGCTGTAACCCAGTAGCTATACATATTTGCATGTTATTTTAAAAATTGTCACACTCAAGTACGTAATTTTCCATACATTTCTGTCACGTTCTCATTCGACCTTATTATCAGACCTTTACCATAATCTGTGTACGCATAAGTGTATATAATTTTGTCTAAACCTTCAGCTTATTGCCCAAAGTAAACATTTGTTTTACGCCGTGATTATATTCTTTTCGCCTGCATGCTTCAACAGACTTCCCCGCCACTTCCGGAATCTATCGGGTGAAATTATCCGAACGTCTACTCTCGCCACTAGCAAAACGGCACCTTGCCGCTAGAACACAGTCACTCGATTCCCGAATCACCCTCTACCGTCGGCCACAGCCGCGCCGCTCCTTTTCTTTCGCAGACATTCTGCTGACAATCGTGTGGGAAAGAGCGCGTGTCGCGCTGCCGTATTGTCGGGCCAAGTGGATCAGAAAATCCAGCGATGTAAAGCCGAGTGCGTTTATCCAGCGTTTATCTTCGGTTTATCGAACGTCCGTCGAGTGGCTCTAATGGAATCAGGTGCATATTGGCTGAATAATACTGGGCACCCCCGCCCGCCCGAATGAAAGGCGACAACGGGGAGGAAGAGTGTGCCGTGGCGCAGGGGCGGTGCCGAAGAGGGTGCACTGCGACGAGGGGGTTGGCGGGGTGCGTCGGGAGGTTTGACTGTGATTCGAGGAGGGCGAGGTGATGATTTCTGATGCGATACGCCGCTAAATAGCCTTAAGTAGGATTACACTCGCGTGCCTAGCGCGCCATTGTCGGCGCCGTGTCCCGGAAGCGACTACGGTCGCTTCGACAAATTTCCACCCTTTGTTCGGCCGTGAAACCGCTGGCCGGGGATCGGGTTGCTTCCCTCGACGGCGAACCGCGTTTAAGCGAACATTCCGACGACCGCGGCAGAATGTCGATGACGTGCGTCGTACGCGGTAACGCGCGCACAAACAACGTTCACGTGCGTGTACCCGGCGCGCGATGCGCAATGGTGGACGCCGCGCAAATATATTTCGTGTCACGCTTAAGGGACGCTTTACAGATTTCATTTAACGCGGCGGCGTAGAAAATTAAGCGTGCCGTATTGCTCGCTAGAGCATATTCGCTTAACGCTTCCGATGCCGTTGATCCGTCATTTTTGCGTCATGCCAAGAGCCACTTGCGCGCAATTATGCGCCTTTGATCGTGCGATATCTATGTAATTGCCCTTTTGTCCCGTTCTGATAATCGAAAGAAATTCGCTATCTTTGAGTGTCCACTTGGAGTCGAAGCTATTGTTATACATCTTCTCTCAAACAATCGCACGGCACATGTCGTGTTACAGTTAATTGCTAGGACAGTGAAAAAGAAAAAATCGCGATATAAATATCGTAACGTCCGCTACGACCGTCTACAGTCTACATCCATTTCACAATATATCTACATAATTATCTGTGTTCGCAACGTCGAGAGCGTGCACCGATAAGTCGATACACTCTGCCCGACCGTTATACGAATATCAGTGCTGTTCATAAGACGCATAATTACCGGTACTGTTGATCGAGCTGCGCCTTCTCGATCCGCTTGTCTTTGGCTCGCCGATTCTGAAACCATATCTTTATCTGCGTTTCGGTTAGTCGGAGCGACGCCGCCAGTTCGAATCGTCGTCCTCTCGAAATGTATTCCCCTCTGCGATATTCGACCTCGAGCCTTAAGGTCTGCTCCCCGCTAAACGTCGTCCTCTGCCTCCTGGGTCGTCCTTCCTTTCTTCTCCTGCGCGCCACTGCAGTCACAGATTATTAATCATAAGGCAGGTTCGATCTCACTCGCATACCTCGGCGCACGTATCGGCTCGCGAGTAATGCTAAACGAGAAGAGAGACCCACCCGAAGTCTTGCATATTAGGCGACCGATTGGCAGCTGCTGGTTACGAAACGGCGCATTGTTTCGTTCGCTAGATCGTCGATTAAGGGGCTTGGACTAGACGTAGCAACGGGAGAACGATAGGGCTCGAACATTGATCAGTTGTCAATCTTAATTATCGCGTAACTGCGATCCGCGGTTGATACGCTATCTCTAATCGAATCCGTGGCGCGTTTTAAAGGTTTTGAGGTTTACAGAGGGCTAACGAACAGCTGCGGCTGTACTGCTGTGTTTGACTCATAGGAACTTGTTGAGGTGTCGGCTGAATTAAACGGCAGTAGGGGCATGAAAGGTAATATAATCTACGATACATCCTGCAGTAGCGCACTACGCTTGTTATCAAAATCATAGTGTATCTTCGTCAGTTTTTCAATTGAACGTATTGAATCCTTTATGTAAAGTTGTTGAATAGTTGCAATATCTGTCGCCGACGTTTAATGAAGTTCTGTTTTTCTGACACGTTGTTGGTCACGGTTTACTGACAATATTCTAGCAGAGAGTTTATGAAGTAAAATTAAATAGCGGCGATTTCACGAGCGCGTACCATTGACTGGTCAAGAATTCGACGACTGACACGTGCATGAATGCCGCTTTGCTCTCACCGGGCATCCCACTTTAGGATCCATATAACACCTGGCCGCGTGCAGAGATGAAAACGGACAGTGAGTAGTAGACCCATTCCTGAGCGACGAACCAATCGTTGCTCCATAATTGGATTTTAATGGACAGGGTAATTTATGATCAATCCTCATCGCAACTACCATCTGGATTCGTATACGGACGTTCAGAAACACTCTTCGGCATCACGCGGCGATGACTTAAAACACGTGAGTATAACATTATAAATATACAGTACCGATAATTGAGACGAGACGATAGTTTCTTCACTCCAGACAAAAGACACTGGCCTCCGTCAGCGCACAGACTTTAGCTACTGAGACGCGTAATTTCTTAAATCAATTTTCGCCCTTCCTGTCGTCGAAAGCTCGTATCAAATCTGTACAGCGCGTAATTCGACCCCGTAACCGCAATCCACATTGTCAAATAATTAGGATGTGGGGGTAAACGATACCGGAAGTCGTACGCATCGAGGCTTCGCACAATCTGTTCGTGAACGGAAACAGGATCCTAATTGCTCCTTGAACCCAACACGGCATCTCGCCCGTTTGCACTTTATCGTAAAGAGCCTGTGACGAGGTGTTGCGTATCTTATATCACATCCGCACGTGTTTTCTTAATTTTAATATGGGAGCCAGCGGAAGATGCGCAAGTATGGCAAAGACAGGGAAGTATGTACTTAGCAATTTTTATCTCTATTTCAATACTATGAACCAGAACGCTTAGCAGCTAGTAACTTTGCTTGTTTTTAGCTTGACAATTAGCAACGCCTAACAGCCTGCTTATTTGCTACGAATTTCTTTCTCTCAACGTTCCAATCCCACATGTGACTAACAATAGCATTGTTTCATTATGCGACTTGAACTCGTTCTGTCACCGATGACAACTTTCAATGAGGGTCAATCGCGACAATAAATACAGCTTTGATCAAATCTGAACGAGTATTTGAAGGCGTTTTGTAAATGTAAGCGTTCACAACGTCGCAGGGTCATTTCAACTGGAACGTTAATGCAGACATCGCGCAAAGGAGCTGCATTTTACGTACATTAACGTATGACACGCGCACCGCTGTCGGGGGTTTTTGCGATGTCAGCGAACAAAATTCGTCCCCGCGAAATATTACGCGGCGGTACGGGTAGCTTTATATTAATGAATATTACGGTATATTCCGCCAGAATCGCGGACCGAAGAAAGCGCGTTTGACAATAACGATAACAAGCCGTCGCGCCTCGACGAGCTCATTGTCACATGATTTATCTCTCCCTTTCTTTCTCTCCTCTCCATCGCCATTCTCTCTGCCTTTACCGAGAAACTCACCTCGGATAAGAGCGCGGTGATGATTCTCTCGCTTCCCGAAATGCGACATTACATTTTTCGCCCAATGAACGTTATATTATGATTTAGCGTTGAAGCGATTACACGGCGGCGCATTAAAGAAAGCAGCGTCGATAGGAAGGACGAGTATTCGACGAGTACGCCTCGTTGCTACGAAAGAATACTCGATAGTTTTCCGACGTTCCAAGGGAGGGGTAGTTTTGAGAGTGGCTATAATGAGTGAGAAATGAAGATGTCAGGCCTCTTTTTCTCTTAAAACACTCAATGAGCCTTTGTGCGATTTGTCGTGACAGCGGCTTAAGGCACAGGCGAAGAGCGTCGGTTGAGGAAATATAGCGATGTATATTCCACATTGAGACGCGGCCAACTGCGTTTCGTAATCTCATCACAATATCGCCACGAGGTGGCGAAGCGGGATAAACCCCGTCGGTCGTGTGCGCGCGTACGTGTATGTTTGTTGTAATAACGAAACACAATGGTGAATTCTCAGATGAGGAGTGAAATTTCGAAATCCCTACGTACCGTCACCGATATGTTCCCTTACCATTTTCAACATGGCTCTCTCTCTCTCTCTCTCTCTCTGCAACTTTTCAGTTATCGTTATCAGTATTTTAGGCTTCAAATGGACAGCGCATGTAGTGTGGTAGAGTTTCTGTCTCGAAAGTGTTGACTAGAATGATATCAATGACGTTCAAATCTGAATGTTTCCATAGTTGTACCGAATTTCAACACCCGTATATTACAGTTTTCAACGGTCGCACAGTAATTGCAAATTTGTGTTAATCGTACAATTATTTGATTCGGTTATAATCACATCAAATTACTGTACGGTACGCGGAACATCTGCTTTCTTACTATACCTGGCAAAAACACCATATATCGACTATCTTGCTTCATAATCCTACTTTCGAATGAAAACAAGATTAGGACCTAAAAAATGCACCGTGGCACGAATGCGCCGATAGCATGAAGCAAATATTTGAAAAATTCTTCAGTAGTTAGAGGGTTGACGCAAGGAGCCTCTCCACACTTTCACCCACACAGTCGCCTCTTTGGGGAGATACACTTGCTCGCGCAGGTACAAATGACGTTGCTCCGAGATTTTATTATTGTACAGAAGCGCAGCACGAGGATATGCGTTCGGCTTCGCTCATGAATGCAACGCGCATTTCCAAAGGTCTGGAACGTACTCGGACCGTACCTACGTAAGCTCAGGACGGTCGCCGTCTTTGCGGGCATACACACGCTCCGTATAACCGTACGTCGAATCGGTAAGCAGATTTCGCGAATGTATTATGATAGGATATGTTCGTCCACCGCTAGACTGTCCAGGCACAAAGAGAGAGCGAGGCGAGTGAGGCAATATATCTGGCATATGATATTGCGCGAGAAAGACTCTCGTGAAACTATTACTACTTCGCGAACGGTCGTTCGCGGATCCTTCCGGGCTGAGAATCGTCGATCGACGGTATTTCAATGGTATGGAAAGATTTAGAAGCACGAACCGAGTTTTGAGGCCACTCAAGAATTTTAGAGCTTTAGAAAGGAATTCGAAAATTGGTTGAAAGATTCAATGTCGATCATTGGTCCATGTTTGTCGGACGTTGCGTTAATCGTGAGGTGGTTGCTCGAGACTTACGAAATGCTGAGAATCCTTGGAAATGGTGGTCCGACACCGGGCCGTGATTGGGCAGAGCGTGTAGATGTGGCGGAAGTGCAGGCGGATGTGCGACCTGCGTCAGGTGTAGAGGGTGACTAGAAGCTCCGGGAAAGAATCCGTGAAGCAAAGGTAATCCCAGAGAGGGAAGACCCAAATTCTCCTCGGGCAGTCTCTCGTCCTCGTGAGGTATCTTCGATTTAGTGACGTCCTGCTTGTCGATCCGGCTCGCTGTACCTTCCTTCAAGTGCACCACCTGTATAATGTTACACGCATTTTTTACCTCTCGCTGAAGGCGGTATCATCTTGGCAAACCCACCCTTCACAGAATCGTTCTCTATATTACATCGAATTTTGATAGAGAATACGCGACGATAGTTTCTTTTTTAACTGGTAACAATACGGCCTACTAATTTTGTCTTCCATTGATCGTATGAACGCGTCGAACTGGTTTCGATGGAACAATCTGCAATGTTTGCGAAACGTCGACAATGTCGTAGATACAATACGTGATTAACATCCGGGAACCGAGCCTATTACTAGGATCGACTATACGTCGTACGCTGGGCTATATCACCGTTCAATATTTCATACTTGCTGACAGATTACTTATCAAACCTACACACTTTATACAATACACATTACTGTAATTCCCGAAAAAAATCTGCAAGAATTAATACAATTGTCTAAAAAAAAGGATGAAGTCACTGTGTGCGTTCATGGATTATCTCTTACTTGTGATCCCTTGCGATTTGGCGAAGCCCGCGAATCATCAGCCGTACTCCTTCCGCAGGGACTCATATCTGGCGAGGACGGAACGTCTGTCCTCGACCTTTGACTGTTTTCCTCCTCATCCTTGTCTGTTTTTTTCGTCGCCTCCAGATGACCATAGATTCGAGCGAAAAATCGCCGCGGCGACGAAGGTCTTCCCGTTTTTGTTGACATTTTGCACCCAATAACTTCGCGGTGATTCAAGGATCTCGACAGTGGTTTCAATATTGAGTTATTAGGAATAGTTTGCCCAAAGGCGCATCTTAGATCGACGAAGGATCTCGATACGGAACTTCAACGTTGCTTCAAAGAATTTTGTTTGGTAAACGTTACGACGGCATTTACAGTGTACCCCTCGTTTCACTATCGAAATCATTTTTTCCTCAACATTATCGATCAGAGTTCGGTCACTGGTAATTTATCGGTCCGTCAGATAAATTTCATCCCCGGCTTTATATAGAGATAGAAACACTCAAATCGATGCGAAGATAACAAAACACTTTCGCCGGCTTTATGGGGTGTTATCGTTCATTCGGTTCCAATTTTAATATCGTACATCATAAATAAAAACGTCCGACACGTTCAAGGCGCACTGATAAGTTTGCTTCATGCCCTCCGCTTTGCACCCGTAGAAAGTGTCTTCTATCATGGAAGAACGTGATGCACGTCACACCACGTCATTACTCATGAGACCATGCCGCTATATTTGCCATCACTATTTCCGACAACCTCCGCACTCTACCCATCCCAACCGCCGATCTTCAAATATCGGATATACACTTTAACATCAAGCCTCAATCTTTAAATGAGACATTCCCAATCCGATGGCTTCAATTTATCAGATTTTTTCACTCCTTCCGCTTGCATCCGGAGAAACGTGACCGACTGCCACAAGGCCGTTTATTTATGTACTTCTTCTCATCGTTCGCAGCTCGGCACGGATTTCGCGGCACAAGAATGGAGAACGTTTCCGGAGCGATCCGGCGCGAGGTAACACGCGCATCTGAATCACCTTGGTCACAACGTCCATTCTCTCACCTCGTGGTGGCCACGAAAATCGGTAGGAGGGATGCTCCGGGGGTGATACTCCCTACTTCCATGCGGATTCCCCACCACTGATACGCACTCCGACAACCCTCCTCCGTCGTCTCCCTCGTCCTTTCTCCGCCCCTTCAACAGAATGCACGTGCGAAGCCCGCCTGATGAAATTTGCAGATTACCATTTATTAACGTGGCGAAATTATTAAAATATCATATGAGATCATGTTTCTTGTTTTCTCTCGCACTGAACAACACACTATTGAGAGCAAGTAAATGCCGTAGATATATGTGAGCTTTGGGGAGTGTTGAATAGTGAGAGTAACATGGCACAGTTCCCTCGCGATCGTTATTGGAAAATTGTGTTTCATGAATAACGTGATCGGAAGATTAATACGGCGCAGACTGACAGAAATCGAAGATGCCGGAACAAAGATCAGATTGTTTTTCGGTCTACATTGGCAGAATCCGATGTTAAGCATGCCCGCCCTTATCTTTCGATTCTCTATTGTCCCGTGGCTCATAGTCCCGGAAAAAGGCGGAAACAACGGAACATTAATTGTTCTCTTAAAACGATCGCGCGTACGTCGAAGCGACCAGCGAGGCCTCCCTCAATATCAGTTGAATATTATTGCCGATGAGATAGCTTCCGACGGTTCGTTGATTTGCGAGAAAAACTCGTGCCGCCCCTCGATTACGCGTAAATCGAACAGCTCGCAAATATGCCCGGTAATATCTCGCGCATTCACGGTCAACTGCACACCGGACAATCTCTACCGGCATATTCTTTTCTCATTCGCCAATTGAAATCAAACCGCCTCGAGTAGGTTGAAAGGGGCGAACGGGGGGAGTTTTTCGCGTATTCTTATTACGATCCCTCTGCCCGCTCATCCTCTTCCCCGATCCTCCTTTATCATCCCGCGCACGGAGGAAGCGCGTTTTTGCAGCACAATGCAAAAATTGCTGGACGCAATAGTGCGGTCCCGCGTGAAGCCGCGTGAACCGACGCGAAATTTCGCTCTCATTGACCCTCTCTCAAACGCCGTCGCCCGGCATCGACGACACACGAGATCGCTCCGACCTTCGGCGCATCAAATTGGCCGATCCGCCACTCGTTACACCGCTGTTTGACGATGGAAAAACAAAAATCGCTGCGAAACACGCACCTGCGGGATCAATTCGGAAGCGGTCGGCTCCATCGGGAAGCGTAGCCGGGAATGTGTATTGACCGCGGCGCATGATAACGATAATTGTATCATCGCCGGGCGAGATCAGTGTGAGCGTAATAACCGTAATACTGACAATAGGAATCGCACAAAGGGAATTAGAGATTGGCGACAATGTATGCGTATACGTTTATATACGGCGCGGCGACGGGTACATGACGTACGTATACGTATGTACCGCTCTATGTGCATGCGCTCCGTTCCGTGGATTCGTGGGGTGCGCACTGCGCATGCCTCGCAATCAACGAATCCCCGTTGGCTCTTCCCTAATTACATTGATTTCCGCCGGTTTTCCGATTGGTCCGCGCACTACCAACTACCATTGTGCCGGCACTGTGACAACTAGCATAGGTAATGTTCACGCGGAACGTCGAACAATCGGGATAATCCGCCACGCGGGCCGCGGGCTAGGAAAGATGCCCGCGTCTCCTCTCGATTTCCGTCTCCGCGCTTCGCGCCGTCCCGAACGTCAAATGAGCGCGTCGGCATTATCTGCCGTGGACGTTGGTAGCGTGCGCGATAAGGATTCTTTTCCCCACGGCGACGAAGAGAACGCAAAGAAAGGAGCGCGTATCGCGGCGCGAAAGTGTCGGGGCGCGGCAGGAAAAGTTGCCTTATTATCAATTATCTTATTAGCGGCTGTCGGCACGAGGAGGCCACAGGGGCTCGTCGTGCTTAATCAGTCGCGTTATCAACGGTTAGCCTGATCGATCGCGCGCATTATCAAGCGTGGAAAGCGATACTTTCCATATCGCGATTGAGATCGGCGGTTGAACAAAAAATTCACACGGTCGCGGTCGTATGTTGCTCGCTTATCTGCCGACCGTCTCTGCCACGAATGTTACGATCGTGATCTGAAGTGATCGCACGCGATTCCGGAGTAAAAGAACTATGTATCGATATGGGACACGGTATTTGCACCAAACGTCAATGCGAATCGAGTCGAATGCACGAATCTGCGGCGTGACGCGTGGCTGTTTCCCCTCGAGCTGCTGTTGAGATTCTTTCGGCTAATGCAGGGGATCGATAGTTATTGTAAAAATCATGGTGCGATTGTGTCAGGCACGTAGCACGTCGTCGGCTAAAGTTAGACGTCCGCATGAGAATAAAGTCAATTTGAAGAGAAAAACACATAGCGCTGGAAGTACATATGTATGTCCCTACACGCTTAATGTCATATTTCGTTTGTACGCTTATAGCAAGAAATCAAGTGGCATAATTTTCAGGTAATTTCCAGTCGTGTCACAGATGTCCGTCAAAATCAAATGTAGCAGGTGATTGAACGATTCGAACGATTGACCGTTAATGTTATTATAGTACACTTCATTTATTGTTCGTCTAATATCAATGATGATTATTCGCAATTATCCGTGATACATCGGATACATCCGGACGAGACTTTCATATGACTATTTTATGATAAAGCTACGCTTGCAAACTCATTTACTTATATAGATTTCTTTTTACGCAACGGTACAACCCGGATTGTTTAATAAATCTTTTGATCACAGATAAACTGAAGCATCTTGAATATAATGATGATTCAAACGAAGCATCTCGACTCGTCGATGAGTGTGCCCAATATACAAACGAGAGATGGGTTGCTTTGGGTCTCTTTTGCGCTTTAGCTTGTTTCCAATGCTGTATATGGAATACATGGGGTCCTATCGCAAATAACGCAATGCTGGCATTCCCCACATGGCATCAATCCTTAGTTGCACTGATATCCAATTGGGGATGCATCACTTATCTTACTTGTTGTCTGCCTTGCTGTTGGATGCTTAATAAAAAAGGTAACTAGCTGTGAATGAAGCTAGCGCCCTTAAAGAGAGAAAATATGATTAAAGACAGCGGAAGACTTTTACGAGTATAAATGTATGTGCAGTACTTGGATTAACGTCATTGGACATTGTATTACTTATTGTATCAGATATAATACGTACATAGGTTTGCCGATTCCCATACGCATAGCTGCCTTATTAACAACCATGGCGACGTTCGTTCGTTGCCTGTCCTCCCAAGAATACGTCTTTACGATGTAAGTCTACCGATGTGTGAAAGCACAGTCGGTCGTTTATGTATTAAAAAGAAACGTTTACCTTATACCCGCGTTTCAGAACGACGCACATGGCGGCCATATTGAACGGATTTTCAGGTGTAATTATTGGTCCGGCTACGACACTGGTATCTGCTGTTTGGTTCCCACGTGGAGAACGCACCACCGCTACTGGTAAAAACACGTTCATGTTCAAAAATATCAGACGTTTGTTATTTACCACGTTTCGTCTTCTTCTACGTACAGGAATATCATCGGTGTGCAATCAGTTAGGAATGGCTGTCTCATACTTGGTCGGTCCAGCCGTTGTAGGAATACGATCCCATAACGATATTGCGTCTGTGACGCAGAACATCGTGTCAAACTTAGATCAGAATTTTCGGGAGAAGCATTCTCTGCACTCCATCCGACAGTTTCAGGTCTCGTCCGATGTGAAACCGTCTCCGAACATTACAAGTGACGAAATGGCACTGCGTGTGCAAATTATGTCACTCATGCGAATTGGCGAGTATCTATCTCGACGGAAAACGAAGCAAAGATCAGTTACGCGAGAAGCTGACTTTGACAAATTTTCGTTACAGAATTCGTCGTGCAATTTCTGATTCTTGTTGGAGTACTAGTATTCTTCCCGAAGCAGCGCAAACAGTCGATCGACGTCTCTGATGACGATAATCACTTCGGTCTGCTCGAATCCATCAATCATCTCGTCAAGTAAAAGAAATGAAAAAATGGCTTTCAGTCAAGCGAATAAAATTCCAAACAGCCTTAATCCGGAAATTGAGTTTCTAGGTTCGCGGTTATCATACGATTGCGAAAGTTATACGAAATAGAAAATTTGTTTTTTACTATTACGTACGTGCTTGGACTCATGAGCTGCTTTTTCAACAAACACTCACAAGTCCCTTTGGCGCAGAGGATAGCGCGTTGGACTTCTAATCCAAAGGTCGTGGGTTCGATCCCCACAAGGGATGCCATTCCTTTTGTTTTTTAATTCTATTATATCGCAACAATGTGATCTCTATGCAATGGTATTAAGAACGTTTCGTATAGCTGATTTTATATGATGTCAATCAGGAACAAGAGTATGTGGTTGTTGTGTCTGGCAGCCGCTTTGAGTCAAGGAACAACCGGGCCGTGGCTAGCAATGATTACTATGGCTTTTGGTACAACCATTACACAGGTCAGTTTATGGCTAATTTTGCACAAGCATTATCTTTTTATGGGAGTAATGTTTTCAGTAATATAGAAAATGAACATGTCCAAGTGTGAAACATCGGCAATACCTGTATATAGCTACAATAAATCGAATTATTAGGACGAAGCAGACAAATTGGCGTTCTGGACCATCATCTCCAGCAGTGTTCTCAGTCTTGCCGCATCCCGAGTTTCGGACATGTTTCAAGGTCACCTGAAGATAGCGATATATATTCTTCTACTTACATCGTCGGCCATGTTTTTATGGGTACTTCTGCTGGACGGAAAGATTCTCGTCTTCCACAAGGACGAACTCTATGCTGCCGTGATCCTTGGCGTTTCCGCGAGTTGGTCCACGCCTGCACTTTTCCTAGAACTTGCATCTGAAATTGCGTTCCCGGTTTCAGAAGCTATCGTGGGCGGTTACGTGATCTTTTCGGCCAACCTAGTTGGCACACTCTTCTATTTCTCGTACTTCTTGCCTGGAATGGGTATACATATATTGGCGTTACTAATGCGTACAAAGCATGTTGCGTGAAAGTTCATGTTTCTCGCTTCGTTTCATAGGTATACACTGGTCTAGCTGTTGCGTCTTCGCGAACGTTCTTATCGCTACGATTCTCATTGCGTACGTGAAGGATGAGTATAACCGCACAAACTACGAGTAAGCATACCGATTATTGCTTTATACACGTTGGATTAGAATTATACGCTTTTTTCAAGGTAATATAATATAATAATGTAATTGCAACAAAGTAAATTAGTAAGCTTCTTAATTGCAAGGTTCGTTTTTTAGGGGATGATGATCATTTCAGAACTTTTCCATGTTTTATATTGAATTGTACATTAACAGATCAACGATTGAATCCCAGACACACTGGTGCGTAAATAAGAGCGCTCGTAGATGAAGAAAGGATCGTTTAGTCTTTCAAGATAAATGTGCTTCAACGATAGGACATAGGACGAGAGTAGAGTGCAGTCAGCAGAGTTTTTACTGTACCTATGCACTTCCTCACGATAAAAATAAAGTTCCACCCATACATTCCAGTAATATTGACTCAGGTGTTTCATTGTTCATCGCTCTACATTATTATATATTGTTATTTGTATGAAAGTATAAGAATAAGTTTGCATATTGATACAATGAATGATGACATAGCATTTTCCAATAGAGGGCAGCACATCGTAGTTGCAGAGCTGTCGATACGCAAGGGCTCCATTAAGTAAATGTATCATGACAGGGGGTGATCTAGTTTGATGTTTGATCGCGACAATGACAATTTTTCCGTCTATAATGTCAGCAGACAGTATGACGGCGTGATTGTAAAAGAGCGACATTTCGAACGACCTCCGTTAGTTACCGAAGACAATTGTCGAGCAAGGATACGTTTCCCTTAGGCGCATTTTACGGACAATATGAAGATCAATACGACTAGAGGCTCAATCCTTGACATGCGATATGACACGTAAAATGTAACTATGGTATTTACGCTGCGAAAGGCGATGCGAATCACGTTCTAATAAGAGTACTTAATGTAATGCGCTGTGCAACGGATGCAGGTGTTTATGATCATCAGGGAAGATACATTTAGACAGAGGTAAACAGTCAAAGGGATAACATCGAGCTGCATCGCCGACCATCATCATAACCCGCTCTAACGATGGAAAAACAACGGCAACGGCAGGTGGGAAACATCGGCAAAACGCTATTTGTTTAAGCGTATTAAACAGTATATGCTATTATCGCGCAGTACACCCCGTGACATGTAATCGTTTAAGATAGTGTTGTACGTCAACAAAGTTTGCAAAGCGTATGCAAAACACTGTGAGTCGATGTCTAAAATGAATACTTTAATCTCAGTGTTAATACATGCTTAATGTGTGCAGAAGAAGAAAAGAGAGAAGGTTCGACACTCTGTCTTGGAGCATCAGATACCGGATGCCCCAACATTGGAAGAGTTTGAATGTTTATTGGGTGAATCACCGACAAACTATCCTAAAGGAGAAGGTGTTGAGAATATGGAAAGTGAACTACATTCAGCCGCTATTGACACTGAAATATACGAGAAGGAAGCTGCCGAAATGGCTGTGTCTGAACCTGATCATAATATAATCGTTGAAAGTAGTAAGGTATGTTAGGACTATTTCTGTTTTTGGATAATAACATTATTTTTCAATCTAAGAATGTATTCTGTTAGGTGTCTTCTGAAACTTGTATTTCGTACGATGATGTTGATGGAGATGGTGTCACAGCTTCTGCACCACCTAAAAATGACACAGAAGATGAGCTCAAAGAAGTTAGGGTAGTTGTTTCTACGATTCAACTCTTAGAGATTGCTCCGTCTGCACCAGTCCTTGACACTGACATCGCAGAACGTGCTATGCAAGATACAAACTCACTCTCATCAGAGGTAAAGAAGACTGTGACAACTGAAGGTCTACTAAAAAAAGAAAGAGAATCCATAATACACAGAACAGAGAGCAATAAACTGAAGAAAGTGAAACCATTTACGGAGAGTCAGTTAGCGACAATATACAATAATCAAGAATTATCAATCGTCGACGTTTTTATCTCGGAATTTACGGAAACGCAACTTCGAAGTGGCCCTATTAAACAACAGCACAAACTCTATGAGCTACTTATGAATTATTTGCGTGTGAGAAATCACTTGATTATTAACTCGCATGAACTAGATGGTTTAAAAAAGAGTTGCAGAGAGACTCAGAAGCAATTATGGTGCTTGGATAAGGAATCCATCACAGAGAGTGGAGAGTGCCAAGATGGAAATCCAGTCAGCGCTACGCACGAGTACTCAATCGCGCACTTTAACCAGCAAACGCTAGTAGCGTTGTCTAGAAATTTATCAGCCATCAAGGAAATGCTACACAACACGCAAGCACTATACTGCTACGAAGCGGAAGCACTCAAGCTACAGATCGAACACTACATTCAGAGAGTTTGCATTTCATGCAAAGAGTTCGCCGATCTTTCGCAAAACTCGCCAGTAAATTTACTTTCTGTACAAACACCATCGCAAACTGTACCACAGCTCGTAGAGCTCAGAATGTGCATTACGATATTATTCAATTTTCAACGAAAGATTTTGAAGGATGGGAAGTTTGTGACGGATACCCGAGAATGGCTGTTGAAGTTGGTAGCCATTCTCTTAAGAGTGGCGACTTGGCAAGATCATCTGTTCGTGCTAAATCACATTTTGAGATGTCCAGGCGGTGTCGTGAACTGGGCTCGCAGCTTTGTTCAAATACCAGTACCGCCAAAGATCGCCGGTTTGGGCACGTCCCCGTTAAATGATCCTTATTTGGATCACATCATAGCCACGCTAGCCGTTATTCTACTGCCGATTAAGGATAGGGACAAATTTCTCGAACAGGTAATTACGTCTGTGTGCTTTCAAGCAATATTTAAGTACAATGGATCATTTACACGTTACAGGTACAAATATCGTTACAAGATACAGCTAGTAGCCCTGGAGATACAGTTTGGGTGATGCTAGATGAAGAAGGCGAGGAAGATGAAGACATTGCTAATGTTGGTGCAAATCTTTTCGAAAGCGATCTAATATCCCTTCTTCATCAAATACCCTTTGACAAACTGTTCGAGCAAATTTTATTTATACAATGCCAAAATGATAGATATCAGCAAAATAAGAATTGTATAACCGAGCATCACATGCTGTGTATATTTGCCTTTTCTACAGTCGTCGTAAGGCTTTTAAAGCAAGGATTGAAAACTTACGATTCTCCGAGATACAGGCAATTAGCTAAGAGATTAAGTGCACTGATTAGAGACATTGTACAATATGCCAGCGATCAATGGGAAGCATTCGATACAACTCGCGTAAGACGATGACTTATTACAGATTGTGTTATTCAAAATGCATTTACATTATTCTGCGATAGTAAGAACTTACAATTTTTACATTTCAGGTTTCTGACGAAAGCGTGCTGTTAAAGTTACAAACAGAATATGACTGTTTTTTCTTCAGAGCGACTATGTGTATATTTTCGTCTAGACGGCTGGGTGCTTGGCAATATCTTGCCGCTATTCCATATCACATAATATCATCTTCAACTTTGTGGCAAATTTTTTACATTTTACACACCGATTGTGTGCCGCAAGATATACTTTCAACAGATGTATCTCAATCTGGTAGTTAGAATTTGTTAAAATTTGTTATCATGCAGTAAGTGTATTTCGTTTAATAATTGTGCTTCGTCTTAAAGAATGGGAAACTGAGTTGAATTCGGCTCGACTTCGTAAACAGTTTGAAGAAAAATTGAGCAACATGCCAGGAGATGAATCGTACTTCCTGCTAACAACTTTTGCCAATATGGCTATGGCGAGGGCTGATAAAGATTACGATTTCGTAAGAGCCACTACAATCGATTTGTTTCAAGTGAGTGGCGAAATGAAACTGCTAGTTTCGTTATTTCATCCGATACTCGTAATTATACATCCACGTGTAAAATCAAACCCATTTTGTAGATTGGTTTCCTCAGTGAAAAGACACAGGAATCATGTTCGAAAGATGCCCGGTCACTTTTATCCAACTTGACGAGTAAATATCCCACTCTACTCTCGGATATTTTATTGAAGCTAAAAGATAATTTTGTAACAGTGGGAAAGGTAGAAAAACGCATCCTCATTTTTTACGTTATTAATTAAGCGTTCAGAATGACTCACACAGTTGTCGATTTCAGTTAAGTTTATACCTATTCACTGAACTGAAAATAGAAAAGTGGATTCCTCAAGAGCAAGACTTAGCCGTCCTTTCCACTTGGTTACATCAGCATCCCTTAACATCAACCGAAAGTCATTTAGCTCGTCTTGTTCTTACTCACCTCAATTGGGGCTTTGATGAGTCAGTATTTACCATTTACGTCTACGTTATTCTTTGCAACTCCACCTGACCTTGTTACCATTCACGACATTACTTAAAATATTGCAGGAGTGATAATATGTACCTTCCCATTGATCTTCACCGACGAGTTGCTCTTCTGGTCGTTGAACTTACAATGAAGTATGTACTTGATAGTCCAGCGCAAACCGCTTCTTTGTTATCTGAAGGCGTCAAACAGGTGAGTTTTTGAGAACTGTTATATGCGGTTTATAAAAAACCGGCTGTTTATTATGCATCTAATGAGTGTCTTCATTCCATAGGTGTCTTCTATAGTAAGACCTCAAAGTAATGAACACGCGTTTACCTTATGGGCCTGGGAGCTTATAACCAGACTCAGACTCCATCAGCTCGATCAGTCGGACGCTGTTTGCCGATTCTCAATGATAAATCCCGGAGAAGCGTATGCTCATGTTCCAGACATGGATTCTGATCCGAATCTGGAGGTTTTAATGAAAGGAATTAGGGAGAAACAACCCATTGCCTGCTACACAGCAGTGCTCATGACACTGTGGGGTCACTCAGTACCGTTAATTTGCTCGAATGGCTTTACACAGTTGCAAACGTTACATTGTTACTACAAATACGAACAAGTTTTGGTGGCGCTTCATCATATAGTACCACTTTTCCTGAACTGCGCCGATTCGTTGCTCAAAAATGACAAATTTGTAAGTCTTGTCATATCGCTCGTCACTGCTGACAGGACGTACATGAAGATGGCAAAGAATCTTATTGCGCCCGAGTTTCCGGGACCAATATTGAAACATTTTTCGAACATGATCGAATCTCACTTGTACAATTATAAAAGGTGAGAGAATTTATTTGTATTCTTATTTTGTATTCTATTAGAAATTTCCATTAACTGTTTATATTTCCTTATTAGGTACTGCTTAAACAGCCCCGAACGTTTTGTACACCTATGGCTAAATGTTCTCATACTTGTACCTGATTGGAATAAGGATCAAAATGTGATGTATTTAATGGACACTGTCATTCGTGCTGCATTCTTCCATCTGGACACGAGAGCAACAATGGAAGCGATGTTTCAAAATTTATTTTCTGTAAGAATTATTAGACATGCTTTTTCGTTTTCTGCGTTGGTACATTATGTTCTTCTATTTTCATTATCATTAATATAATTCTACCCCGCATAAATTTATTTGCTATTTTTTTTATTTCATTAAATAATCCTTTACGTCTGTAATACGGTACATTAATATAATTGCACTCTCAGTTTTATATCTAAGTTACTTAACATATATAGCCATTTAACCCATTTATTTTATTAGCCTACAATAGAAGGAAATGATGAGGTATGATACATTTTGTTCTTTTATGGTATGAACTTATTTGCGAACAGTTATAACAGATTATCCCTTATATCGTTTGATTGTTAAACTTTTGCGATACGTTCCTCTTATTATTTACTTTCTATATTCCCTTATGAGGTACTTTGTGCGCAAAAATGTATGTCATCTTTCCGACATTAACAGTTACTTCGCTGATTTTTCAGAATATAGCTACTAGTCGGAATCCTGGATCTTTCGGCACATTCTTAAGTTGGGCAACCGGCACTTCAGGTTCTTTCAGCCTTCTAGGAGGATCCGTTCAATCGATATGGGTTGCTTATCAAATATTATCGATCGAGCAATATGACAGAGAAATAAAGACCGGCCTATGGCGAGAACTCTTACGAGAGTTGTTGTTGCAGTCTAAAGTGTCTTTGGACACTGCTCTGAAGGTACAATGAAACGTATTTCTATGTAAAAGAACATTGCAAATTAATGCAAAATACAATATTGCAGAGAGCATGCGCAACGGTAAAAATACAACCGTTTGGACTTAATGCACTAGCGATATATCGATGGTCTCAGCAAGCCCTAGATACTCCTATGGATCATCCCATTCTACCCCTGCTATGGCAAAACTTTTTTGCTTTATTTTTGGCCAGAGTACCCACAACTGCAGGGTACGCATAACTAAAATACCGGAACCAACTTTTTATCAATGCCCATGAATAATTTGGAATATTACTTTGTTAGTGCTGTAGACCAAGGTGGAATAGGCGAAAAGTTTTTTGAGGGCATGATCAATTTAAGTTATTTAAAGAAACTAAAGAAACGTCTACACGATACTACTGAGTTCTTTCAGTTAAAAGGGGAAAGAGACATGGATAATGGAAAGCCTATTACCGATGAAAGACGAGTGTTCTACTTTAACGGAGCAAAGTACGCGAATAAAGCCCATTTTCATATAACTACGCGAAATACTAATGTTCTTGCACTTGTAGGTTTTACAAAACTATGAGTTTATGGTTAGAAGAGCCTAGACTACAAGAACCAGGACTCTATCTTCCAGCTCTCCCACCACAGTACATGTCGCAAAAATTGATTTTGCTCGTTCAAGGCGAACGTGTGAGTACCTCGCCGTTATTAAGCACATTTAAATTACCGCGGAAAGGTTGTCAATTTTATACTTACAGAGTCCATGGTTGGAGTACGTGGATTACTGGTCGGTGCAACAAAGTCAACTGAAAGCAGTTCAAGAATGGGAGCGTATGTGTTACCGGGATCCAGAAAGTCGTGTCCAGAAATCGATACAAACGGTACTTAATCCGCCGGAATCCATCGATCCCTTGCAAAGAATCTTTCGTAGACTAGGCACCTACGAGCGTTCAGTTCCACCGCCACCTTTGAATAAGAATCAACCGGTGTTCAATACCATACCCAGAGAGTATTTGTACAATTCAAACACAGTCGTAAACCTGATGAAACCTCACTTTCGGGTGATCCTGGATTACGCACAAACTTACAACTTGTTGTTATCGGAGCACACTGCAGTGGACTGCAGTTTCTTAGAACTTGTCCCGACTCTCTATCGGAAGGTCGAGAACCGCGTGACTTTGCATGCCTTGTGCGATCCTGCACCGCATAACCAGCGACGATATCGAGCAGGTACACCGCCCACTGTTCATTGCGCTGGTCCAGCAGTAATTAGAATTAAGGTAAATGACAGACTATGCTGAATGTGCGCTTTGCAGCCTATTAACATATTAGGTTCTGTTTGATTGCATTTTATCTTCAGGTATCCGAAGCTCACGTTAGCGATGGAGTTGATCATATGATAACCCAGAACAGAGCGGAGTATGAAAACTTACTGGTGAAAGCTAGTCAACCTCCGCCCAGCAAAGTTACCTTAGGATGCGTATTTGCGGATCACCTAATTTCGTACGTAGAATGACCGCACAAAATATCATTATGCTCCTGTCAGCGTTTTGCAGAAATGGCTTTTAAGCTCTTATCGATTTTGTAGTATGCTTGAGCATGAGCTGACCATGTGTCGAACCAGTGAAAACGGCGCTGTATTGCGAAAAGTCCAAGAGAGTGGAGTTAAGTTATTCTATCACTTGGTAGAATCTTATACGGAAGAAGCATCGTTATGTCCTCCGACTAAACAACTAATTACGACCTGTTTAGAAAAGTTAGGACAGGTATGTTTCGTCATCCTAAGTGTAATTTTATAACATTTGAGGAAGTGCTCATGATGTTTTTCACTTTTCAGTTATTTATCAGTGGTGAAGAGATTCAAGGGCCGCAGTTACTCAGCACAATAATACAAAGGCCAAGCTTGGGCGGTCTCCTAGGGCCGCATTTTACACCTGTTGCAGGTGGAGCTTCAACATTCTTACAAATGTATCAAACTGTAGTGGAATTGTCCACCAGTGTAAATGTTGACTTGTGTTTTGTACTCTTATCCAAAGTATGTTCATCTCTCATTCGTATAAAGTTATGCATTCGTCCGTTTAAAGTTATATTCCTCCACGGGCTAATTATGATAATTTTGTAATATGTTTCTCTTTGATGTAGTTTGACGTTGGGAGTTGGTTAAATTATAGACGTCCAAGGTTGAGCGAACGATCCACATTCATAGATCTGGTCTCCCGAGCTCTCTGTAACATAGGCCTTAATCCTGAAGAAGAAAAACTAATATTACATGAGGTAAGTGCAATGTCGACAAAATGTTTCTTAAGAAAGTAACATCGTTATCTTTGTTTTGACAGCTGTTTCGAAATCACTTACGTCTTGTTCTCTTACATGAATTCCCCGAACATTACGGAGAAGTTCTTAGTGCTGTTTTGAAAGGTAGTGAGAGCCAGTATTTATCGTTAGACGTTTGGCGCGATCTGTTAGGGGCTCTTAGCGGAAAGACGAAGCCTACGGCGCCGATTCATCCGTCCAAAATCAGGGAGGAAATCCGCTATTATGCCACAGAACAAAGACTTCTTTCACGACAGGAGGTTCGCTCTCTTCCCGTTAACAAAATTTTAAGAGTCAAAAATGTGATATACCTTTCAACGAATTTGTTTCAGATGCATGACACTGCTGTATTATTAAGTAAACACTTCATGAAAGAACGTTTGCAATATGGACTCTACGGTTTATACCCAAAGTACAGGGTCTATAACGATCCATTAACTATATTTCTCGGCATGATTGGACATGCTCTCGTCGTCCTTACCCTCCAAGCCGATAGAGGATCATTAGCGGATCAATGTATGTAGTTGAAATATTTCGATCGACAATGGTACCTAGTTAAATGTTTTCTTTCGTATCTACAGTATGTGAAAAGATATGGCCGGTTTTAAGTGAAATGTACGCTCCGTGGATTATACCTTATTGGACTCGAAATTTGAGAGAGCCAACTGCCGCGTGGATACAGCAGTTAACGGATGATAGATCGGTTCTATTGCCGTGGATAATCACTGATGGCCCTTATGCTAACAAGACTGTAGCGATGTTCGTAGAGTGCATCCGCTTTATTATCGACACAATGCCGGCGTCCAGTAAAATTCTGTGCTTCGTTTGGCAATTTTACGTCACCAATTTTGCACACGCTTCCGTCAAAGATCACATTCTAAACGTAATACACGGGAACTTCTTATTACTGCCATGGGACCGATTTTGTCCCGGTGTCAACGATGTGGAGTTCATGATAAAGGTGGTGGATCAATACTTGCCGGACAGCCATTTATTCCTTGGCAGCGTATTTACATGCGTTAATTGGTCGACATGGACAAACGAGTCTTTAGTGACTCAGCCTTTACCGGTCATTGCTAGAATGCACATTTGTTTATTGAACTTGTTCGTAAAGCTCTCGAACGAGCCAAACGTCCGACAGGTAAAAATAACTTTTACACTATACGTATATAACGATAAAGGACGGATAATGAATAAGCAAAGAATACTTCTTTCTAGAACGAGAAAGCGGTACAGTTGATCGTGGAAGCTGAGAAGTTTGGTTGGCATTTAGTTGATGCCACCGCCTATGATCAAGTAATTAACTGGCACGTCATGAGCTGTGATCCAAGAGTTATCCTTTGCCTCGACAGTGAACAAACTCATCCTATAGATACTGCTATCAATAAGTACGTAATGGCATTATTCGGCATTGTTACACATTTCCGAAAACAGCTTCAGGATTTGATAACTCGTTTCTACTCGTAACAGTTTGTTAAAAGTAGCAGCTGCATATGATCCGACAGTGACACATTTTCACCCAACCACTTTGAAAAAGAGACAGATGTATGTACGGTCCTCGGTAAAATTGTTGATCAACTGCACGACCAGGCACAAAACACTTTTAACTACGAACAGTAAGGCTTTCTCTACTACGTTGTCCCGTATGTTAGATGAGATGGAAGCCATTATTACAAGTAGTAAGTGTAACAATAATTTCATAAGCCTTTCTTCCGTTTGTTATTATTTTGTGTATTTCTCACCCCAAATAAATAACTTTCAGCTGTATCAGAGTCGCAACAAATACCAGAAGCAGGTCTATTAGTCACCGAACTGCTTCATTCCATCAATCAGAGCGGGCTTTTAGTAGAACATCTTCGTACTAGTTGGACAACGTGGTTGTCAGAGCGAACAGCAAGCAGTGCGGTTCTTATGGGTGTTCTCAGAGTTATGGGCATGGCAGTTGCATCCCCTTCTACACTCGGCGAGCTGATGGAAACAGCGCTCGAAGCTTATTTTAAATACAACGGTAACGGTGCAGAATTTACGTTACGTGACACAAGTTTTAATCGATATTCTTTTATTATTTACAATATATAGTAACGGAAGATGTTCGACCAACATGGGCGTCCGTATTAACGATTCTACAACCGGTAGTACCTCGGCAACCACCACTGGAAATTGTATTGGTAGACGAGGGCAGATTCTTAGCTCTATACTCTGTCCTATTGAAACGACTTCCATCTTGTCAAGATATTAGGGAAGAGGGTATGGTTCTGATCAATTTAGTCGACTGGATCACTAGTATTAAACCAACGTAAGGAACACCTGTTGCTTCATTTTAGGCTTTATCGTTACGTTATGCTCGAACTTTATCAAGTCAAGAATATGCAGCTTCGAGTGTTAGATTCGTAAGCTGTATTCGAACTTCAAAGCGCCTATTACACTTTCAGAGATATCGTCGAGGAGAAGCTACCGCTATTATGGGCGAAAGCATGTGAACTTGCGTACAGACAATGTCAGTACAGTGAGAACGGCGTCATTGCCGCTAGAGCTTTGAAAGGATTAGCACGAGCTTTGCTCATGATGGCCGACGATGCGGGACAAGGTTGGGGCATTCTAGGTGCCATTGGCATAAGGAAAGGATCTCAGTTGTCCATTAGGTAAGCTCATCGCACGCGTATAACCCACTCATCCTCGTAAAGATATTCAGATTTTAACGTTCACCGTGTGTTTAGATGCAAATTCCTGAGTCGCGCGATAGCGGTCTACTGCCTTGCGCAATTACCTGAATCGAAGTCAGACCAGCAGTTGGTAAGGTTTACACCTCACTCCCCTGGAGTTGCACCTTCAAGGTCGACCGATCCAGAATCCGTCGAAATCCGACCTAGTGCCGAGGCTGTCAGAGCGATGCAAAGCTTGGAAGGCCTTCTACTGCATAAACAGTACGCTGAACTGAAAATGGACGTGGAACGAGCGATTAGGCTGATCAGAGATTCTGCTAATTCTCTACACAACGCAGTTCCGGTGATCGGAGCGCTCACAGTCGAACTTTACAATCAGAGATACTTGCACGTTTTAACGGAGTGACGAGTATATTCGGATTCGTAAGTCCCCTCGTTCAGGTCAATTTTATTCTGGCCTATAGAAGTAAGAACGTTGCAACGCGATACTTCGCGTTTCCTATTTATTGACAATTGTTACGGAGTTTTAATCGGTTGATTGACAAGTAGACGGTAATGATTGCATTAACTGTGATACACAAACAGTTTTTACTCATTTTTGAAGTAATTTCCTTTCGATAATTTTATAACGGTGCACAGTCTGCATACGCACTAATACCTTTAAGTATCGGGCATAAACTTTTGAATGCTAGGAATATTGGGTTGCAATGATCTTACTCGCAGATTACTATTTAGACACGAATCGTCATTCTCCTCCATCTGTTTCACAATTTATTCACTGAAATCTATGAGTCTTAAGCAATCTAGTCATATATCGTCAGTTTAATCACGATCGCGGTATCAAATTACTGTTGTTGAGTGACATTACTGCTTTCAGATTTTATAACGTTAACTGTATATCTTATATTTAACGTCGTTAGCGTGGGAATAAATTTACACACCTACTCGTCACGGTAATATTTTCATAGAACGGATTGACGTTACAGTTATTAAAATTGCTGTTACGCATAAATTATAAGCACGAAAAAATAACAAACTGTTGAGATAAAATACGTTATGAAATACGTTCATTGTGACATCATTTTTTCAAAAACGCATTAAACTGCAATCTAAAAATTCAGCCTGACGCAAAAAAATGCTAATAATTTTGAAACATTCAAATGTTATAATCTGAAACGATACGTGTAGCGTATGGACAGGCACCGTGAGAAACGTGATTAAACGTTTAAGTGGTGCGAAAATTGTTCATAAGAAGCGACCAAAAATGCTTTCCTTTCATTAATTTTCTCAAACGAAGCTTTACTATTCGTAATGTACAGTTCTTGACTCTTTGTTTGTACATTTATATCTTTTAATGTTACGTTGTATGTGCAACGTAATCGCGTGTAATATTTATATGTAAAGAATTGAAACCCCAATTGGCTTAATCATACTTATTATAATGTGAAAGTCAAAATCTTTGTAATACGTCGTGACAGAATGCAAAAACAAATATTATTAAAGGAAAATTATTTATATATTTGTTTAGTACACTTTCTTACTGGCCTTTCAATTCTTTCTAATTTATAATAAGCCCTAAAAAGTTCGTAACTTTATGTTCTATTACAAGCAGATGCTTTTATTTTCTACTCCATTTACAAGCATCTACGATATTTGGTTTTAAATTTGTTGTGATAGATAGATATTTATTGATTGTATTCTTTTTTACTTGCTGTACGAAGCCATGTAAATATATTTATTACACAGCTGGCTAAAATCTTATGAACGGTTCAAATTGAAATACAAAAAACAAAGTATCGAACGTTTTTATTTTTTTCCTAAAATAGTTCCTTTAATGAAATATCATAAATATTTGTTGAAGATTGTCCGCGTATGGATTGACATTCGTCAGAGAACATTTATTTAAGGAGCTACATGGCTATGTTTAAAGGTTTTATTGAAGTTATATAGGACAGGTGAGGTGTAGGGCTGTGTTCGTAGTTGCTTTACCGTTTAATTCATTCCAATGTATTCAAAATAGAGGTTATTATTGTATCCTAGTGTACATCAGCAATTAGTGGAAATATTATAATGAAACACAATACGGATGAAAATATTCAATCTCTAAAATAAATTTCATCTAAAGTTGTAAAATTATTGAATGTAATATTTCAGACAAGTACGTGACCTAAATAAATTACTAGGCGAGATTATACGGTTAGTCGAGCAATAAAATTGAGATTTCAACTTAAAAAAAATATATCCGTATACTTTCTTTCTAATACATGATTCATTGAGCGAATTAGTAATGTATCGTTCACGGTACTTTATCACATATGCAAAACTCTTACATCTTTTTCAACTGACACAATGTTGTACAAATATATTCGTAATCCAGCTGCTGGTTTAGGAAATACCGTCATTAACACCACGAAGTAGTTCTGATGCTTTGCCGGGCGGATATTCGATCAGAGAGCACTTAAACTGATCCTTAAACGCATTTTGAAACACTGGAAGCACATCCTGAATAGTAACGTTCATGTTGAGCTCCTTACTGATGCTAGTCACGTCTTTACCCTCGATGCCGCATGGTACGATGTGATCGAACCAATTTAAATTAGTATTACAGTTAAGAGCTAATCCGTGGGAAGTGACGTAACGACTTCCGTGAATACCGATCGCACAGATCTTCTTGTCGTCCACCCAGACGCCCGTATCGGGGGACGTTTTACCTTTTATACCGAACTCTGCGCACAGTCGTACTATCATTTGCTCTATTTGGCAGACGTACCACTTGACGCTAGGCTTAAAGTCTTTCAAATTTAATATAGGGTACGCCACCAATTGGCCAGGTCCGTGGAAAGTAATGAGGCCGCCGCGATTCGTTCTACAAAATTCAGCTCCGAGGTCCTTCAGCTTACTCTCATCCTCCTCCGTGTATCCCTTACTCCGAATTCCGACGGTGTACACTGGATCATGCTCGACAACGACTAACGTGTTACCAGCCGCGGCATCTTTCTTGTGATGTTGAGCGACGAGTGCTTTCTGGAGTCTAATACCAGCACCATAACCCAATCGGCCTGCCCATAACACTTTTACGAATACAGGACACATGCCGGAAATTTAGTTGGTCAGTTTTTTAAGGGAAATAGTAACTTCTTTTAGCTTGTACTGCTCCTTCAACTTCTTGTCCGAATTTACAATGTCCAATTTAGCGTCCACTGCTACAATCTCTGTCAAAAGAGCAGCTCTTTTCTGAATACTCGTATGTATGAGTAGTGACACCTGAAATGGTCAATGAAATTGGCATAAACAGTGTCATTCTCTTTCTCCTTTGTGTACTACTTAGAAATACTTACATAAGCATCTGTTGCTGCATAATGCATTTGAGCTTTACTCAATGGCTGTATGTGCCACTTACTTCTTCTGACTATCGGATCTTTGCTAATTCTTTTCTTTAACTGAAAGTAAAATGAGTCATGTTGAACTTGGACTTAAACCCATTAATGTAATTTATGTAATGTATATTAGGTAGATTACATACAATGTAGGCTGTCAGTCTTTCTAAGCTCCACCTGCATGATCTATTCAAAACACGATTTGCAAAGGGACCGCTGTCAATACAGTTGTTTTCAACAACTCGTTGCGCAGGGAATTCTTTAAAATCCCTACCTAGTTTCCAAATGTCACTGTAATTACCATGTAATGAGTTACATTAATTCCTGAATGCTCATCAACTCTATTAATACTCCAAATGTCACAAAACTTACTTCTTAATATTAACACCAACAAGTCTCACTTTAGGATGCGACAGGAGAATAACAAAAGTAGCGGGTAACTTTTGTAGTTCAAATAAATGTAAAAGATGGCAAACTGCTTCAGAGAGGCAAATTTGTGCTAGCGCTGTTTTCCCGCTTCCTGTTTGAAAACTGAATGGCCACTCCAAATCAAATCCAATCGGTACAATTTCATCAGAACGTTGTTCAACTTCCTTTCTAAAATGTCACAATAATAATTCTCAACGTTCACCAAGACAATAATACTTGAGACACGACACTAGGATTGGTTTTCTCACATAAGCTCATCACAGATCATAGCACAATTCTGAAAGTCATTGGCAAAATTGATGTGCCCATTGAAGAGAATCGATGGCAATGTTGATATGTCTGGTTCCCTTTGTACATCAGGCTTCGTTACAGTCTTTTCCTATCAACGTTGAGAGAAGGTTATTTGGCTCAAATACAGTATGCAACCATGTCTAACAGAGGACGACCTCGCAATCGACTGATACTCGACAATTTTTTACGTACATCTCATGCATAAAGAACAATGAAGCCGCGAAAGGCGAGCGAGCTTTCGCAGAGTACAAACACGTCTTGTCTTATCTAGCAGTGAACTATTTCATCATTGTCAGTAGTCAATTCTGCAAGAGGTTATCTATAATTAAGTGTAGAAATGTTCAAACAAACCTTCAAATGAGCTGGAAGGTTTCTAGGGGATCGACGCGCTCCGTCGACGCTCTCCGTATTCGTGGCGCTCTAAAAATGTATCAACATGTAAGAGCATGCATATAGAGCATAGAGACGCTAGCTTATCGTCGAACGCATTCCGAAACGAACGCGCTAACCTTATTTTTATTTCGGCCGATTATTACTCGTTGTATCACAGTGGTTGACATTTTGAACGATACCGGTACTCGCCAATGCTCACGAAAAATATTGATAATATTAGAGAAGCAAAACATTTAACTCTTGAAGAACCTGATAAGCGAATATTCGTCTGTAGAATTACCCGATGATATGAAAGTTTTACCGGTTTCGCGCCAATACGTTCCCACCTGCCCGACTCTCAGGACCGTATGATGGCCGACCACGTGTGTGCGGGCGTGTGAAAAAGGAGCCAAACAGTATTGTAGGTGCAGCTTAAAATAATTCATTGTGTACGGTACTCGACAAAGTACTGTGGTACGATAAGAAATTTGATCTCAGACCAGATGTACCGAGAGTAAACATATCATGCAATGTATTTTATCGTCACACGTTTAGGGCCCTCACACAGTATAGGCACACATGTAAGCGCAGACGTTTTTTGGTTGTCACAAATTCCAATACGCATGTGTCAAATATCCGGCTGGGAAAATGGTTGCTACCCACGTGACTTCCATTGGAGCCGAAGCAATCAGCACACACTTTGGACTGTTGACTACCTGGAATGACACTGTGGGTTGGGTATCCAAAAACGAAACGCGCAGTTAGAGGGAAGACGTTGACTAGTCGAATATCTTTGTTTTACTCCACATATGGATCATATGAATATGCTCATTCCAGATAATGTTAACTTCAATTCTGTCAACAAAATTTGAATTTTGCGCCAAATTTTAATACCCGACGTACAGTGGCGCCAGCCTTGGCGGAGAAACGCTCAAACTAATCATTGGACAGCAGTCGATATTCTTTTAAGGTAATGCAGTTATCAACATTACCGACTGCTGTCCAATGATTAGTTTGAGCGTTTCTCCGTTTCTTTTGGAGGCGCCACCGTACCGAAGATATTAAGGCGACGCGGGAAATTTCAAAAATTTCAAAAATACTACACGTAAACGCCCAGTGGATGTAATTCTATGTTTAATTATTCCGAAGCAAACGTACTATGCCATTATCTATTATAAAGGTTAATCTACTTGTTAGCTCACAAAGTATTCTGTCGATCGATTTTACGCCCGCGCATAATAAGTATTCCGCCGAAGTAAACAAAGCAATGTATGAAGGCACCCCGGAGGAGAGACAGGGCGAAACGACGATCTTATGTCCTTCTTATGTCGGCTTCAAACGCTGTATATGCTGTGGACTGTGAACTCGCAGGGATGAAGAAAAAAGGCGGGAAAATAGGTGGGAACATCGGCGCGCGGCATTCGAATCGTCAGTTCGATGCTTGCCTTGCCAGAGCAAGCGAGGTTAAGTTCGAGCTAACCTACTTCTCTGTCGCGCACCGACGGCCGACTAGCTTTCATTCAAAGTCACAGGTCCGCTAAGAGGAAAATTAGGGAAAGCTTGTACGGTACGAGCCGCGTCGATGATCGTTGTATCGTTACCACCTAGTTTCATAATTCTCAAATGTTGCCGATAAATAGCAATTAGGCGCCATGTGTAATTAATAAGTCAACGTCAGTTAGTTGTCCTTTAACACTTCGACTGCCATGTCGCCTAGTTAGGGGTGCTTTTACACGATAAGCAACAAGGACTTAGTTTGAAAGGAATGATTAAAAATGATCGCCTTTATCATAATGCAGAAACGTGAATGCGCACTTATTGTACGGATTTATGACCATTTTTCCCAATTCTACATAAAGTAAAACCATGTCCAAAATCAAAAATTCCGTGCATAAATCTTACAGTCTTTTATGCATAGAAAAAATCATAATGGAGACAGGTGTACACGAGCCTCTCTCATTATTCCCACGTCCTGAATCCACATTTGGCCCGTGTCTCATATAACGAAAAACACCCGATTCTGCTGCACACGATCTATCAGCAAGCCCACCGGAGGCAAAAAGCCGATAAGCAAAAAAGATGTTTCTTATCCTGCAAATTAATGCCACAATAATGCAATCAACGACACATTGACAGATGAGAGAGTCGGTAAAAGGCAATAAATCCCATCGCTCGCCAGCCCCGATTAACTCATTCTGAAAGAAGTGTTGAACGCACGCGGCGCTTGTAAAGAAGGTAACACGTTCCTCGAGCTCTTCCTTTCTTTCGCAGGATTGATCGTGAGCGCGGTTTCACTTTCTCGTACGATGAGCATGTATCCATGTATGTATCGTGATATTTCTCTCTCTACAGCGCCCACGCGACAGCTCTGATTATCATAAACTGCAAATCGATCCGGCAACTCCACGCGTTCAAATTCGAGTAATTTGTTCACATCTGTCTCTCTATAGCGCAAGTTCAGTGATCTACATGCCCACTCACCGTGCCGGTATTCCGTCAAATGATTCATCCGTTTCGATCTGGCCGTAAGATTTGTATTCGAGCATACCGACGAATCCGGATCAACAAGACTTTGTTCGCATCTTCAAAGATAATATGAGCGGAGCGTTTGCGGCCATATTATGGGCTGTAAATCGAAGGCATTCAGGAGTTCTGATTTCGTAGAAATTTCATGGGAAGGTAATTATGAAAATATAGCCTTCGAGTAGCAAATGATTCTGCAGGCGTTCTTTCTTACTTACTGAATGCGCTATAGTGAAAGCGAAATAAGGCGCTAAACGAACAAATTGCAGACCAGATACCTCGCTGGGTTTATCTGATTGATAAACATTTTACTGATCGCTTACGTGAAAACCGTAAACGGTCTAACTTAACTCAGCATTCGCGGTCTCTATATTCGTTTTTATTAACACACCTCGAACAGCCTGTAAAGAGAGGTGCAAAGTAAAGTAGGCGTCCCTCTGAAAAAGGGTACCGTGATAAATCGAATAAAGATATCGGTCCCAACTTTCTCCGATTTTCAAGAACAAACGTTCCGCTCCCGTCCAGCGCGACGTCATAATCCGTCCACTCGAACAACACATTTCAACTCCGTCGTCAGACGCAAACATCAACATTTTATCGGCTCCCCGGCTCTAGGCATCATGTCTGTCGTCACATTTCATAAACCACGAGTCGAAAGCACGAGCGAAACGTCATAACGGCGCGATCGCTGATAAATCGACAGCGCCGCGACGTTTGCAAAAAGAGGCTGCGATTAGGACGAGGAGTCCGATTCATTTCGTAAACGACACTCATGAAAAGCAGCGGACCGACGCGCCGCCGCCGGCGGGACGGTTTTACGACTTTAGAAAATCGCCACGTTCTCGCTCCCGAGGATATCTGGCCGCGATGCAATTCAGCCTCACATTCGAAGTTTCTCGCAATTACACGCGGGCCATCCGATCGAAGCAGATGAAGACGGAGAGGACGTAGAGTCGATTACCTGCGAGTGATAATCGTCGGCCCGAGACGCGGACTCTCGCTTCGGCAATGAATCGCAATCCGCCCGGTTTCACTCCTTCCCGCGGCATACCCGGTCGACGACGCACAGTAGCGCCGAGATGCCCGCTTATCGAGGCCATTTCAACCGCAAAGAAAGCGACAACGGCTGCGGTACACCTGACTCACGAAAACCGATCACTCTCCCCAACCGTTTCCGGTATTCGCTCCGTTCCTTCTGCGATGCTTGGTGTTCGGTTATTGTCGCGGAATGTGCGGAGTACGCGCTGGATTGTTGGTGTGATAGACAGGTGTGTATGGATGTAGATCTCGATTATTGCGGATTTTGGTCTGCCGCAATTTGCAAAGGAAAGTTTCGACGTTTTTAGATGCTGGTAACCCGACTTTGACGTTTCTCTTTGAGAATCTTTATGGCGGGCAGCTACGGAGTTCGAGAAATATGTAGAAGCTGGTCGTAAATGTTGAAGATGTTCTGGCTCTAATCCGATGACTAGTTGCATTAGTTTATGCACAAGAACTCTACTTCGCTAGTATTATTTACGGAGGAATCAAATTGATGTGCTGTCCGGTGAAGCAGAGAACATATAGGAGGAAACTGTACCGGTCCAATTGCAAAATTTACGGATGATCATTCAGTGAAAGAAACAATATTAAATCTGATTTTAATCGCGCCAGTACGGACAATAAACCGGCACAGCATTTCAAAGAATTACCAGTGTCAAATTGAACTACATATAAGTCAGTACGCTTCGTGAATCAGAAAGTTCGGCTTAGCAGGTAGAAAGACTGATTTGAAATAAATACGGCATGAACATTTCACCATAACCATTCCGCACAAGAAGCTTCGAAATCTAAACTTATCAAAACGCTACCCAACGGAAGCAAGCGTTTTGAAAATCCGAAACACTTATTTCCCAACGACTCCCACTTCATCCCGACTAGCTCAAAATCGATGGATCGCGAGCGACCACGAGGGCATCTCCTTCCGCGAAGGCGGCAAACCGCGAGGATCCAGATTTCGAGCGATCCGATTCCACAAGACGCTCTCGTCGGTGCAGGCGAATCATTCATTCCGTTCGCTTAACGAAAGACAAGCAGGGGCGGAAAAACGGGGGTTCGATGCAGGCAGACTTTCGTGGGTAAGAGCGATATTCGCTCATTGCAGATCGTCAGTCTCCGTTCGTTCGGCGCGTTCGCGAGGTTCATTTCCTCCGTCGATCGAGATCGACCGCTCGATCATTCTCCCCGAGGTTTCTCCTCCTTCGAGGATCGATCGTGCCTGAAAACCGAGCCAATCGCGTCGCCGTACTCCCTCGATCTCTTCTCCGCGCTCTGACCTTGATCAGGACACTCCGACATTCCGACAATTCGGATTTGCGCGCTCGATGTGATCGAATTCTCGCCGTGCCAGGGCGTACTCTCTGTGACATTTCTTCGGAACGCTCTCACTGTGACATGCGCTTGAGGGCTGATTTTAGCGGTTGATCCTGCAACTACTGGCGCGCGGCAAGAGTATGTTCGCTCAAGATTAGTACCCGTGATGTCGGTCTTTTGGTAAATAACGGTGGTGTCCGTTGCGATCACACGTAAATACATGATCCCGAGGCTTCTTGGCAATGAATTGTCTTCGATGCTGCCTGATAGCGATTCTCCTCTTCGTCCACGCGGAGGTCGGCGGTGCCATGGTGAAAATCGCACGGGAGGATCATACGAGTGAGTATCGATTTAGCATGCGCGCGCGCGACCGGTCTGCGTTCGAAAGAAAACGACTTTGCATAAAGAAACTTAGAAACGGTGCTGGACGATGTCGTTAGACGTTTCTATGTGTCAAAGTGCAACAATGGTGAACTACTGTGCTTCGCGGCGCACGCATCACTGAGGCGATTGTCATGAAAGTAGTGCATTACATGGTTTCAGTATAAGCATTCTCACACGGACTTAAATGCTGTTCGATGAATCGCGGTTTTTCAAACGTCTTTCTCGGAAAACAATGTTTTAGAATAAATTGGAAAGAGAAGGGAGGCGGAATAATATTTCTAGAACAGATTAAAGTGTTCTTTAGTGAACATGGGCGAAAATATATGCTGTGAGGCTGGAATGTTTCTGTAACACATAATATGTATAAACATACGTATTGACACGATAGAAATCATTGATGTTTTCACTGTAATATATGACACCTATTGACACCTAGGACAGTACCTGTCGTTGAACAAAATTATATTTGCTCCTCTAACGTCATTAAACCATTTTCATTACATGTTTTACGGCGTTGCAATTAGTTAAACGGGAGACAACGCGCTATGTATGTATTACATGCGTAAACACAGAGTGCGGCCATCCTTCAATTCATTGAGCGTGAAGTCCTAAAGAAGCAATTACGATGCTCTACTTACTCTATGCAAAATCCGTATTTCTGCGTATCTGTAGACGATTAATGGCCAAAAAGTGCCAAAGGAAGACCGGCAGCTCTGTTCTCTACAGGCGGTAAAAGAGAAAGTCTATTATTAATTCGGACGATATATCAACGCTAATCGAGCAATAACATTTCTCCGCGCATGCATCGCCAGGATTTACAAAGGCAAACCGGTCCGCCGTTCGCGATCAATGATCAGCGAATGACTATAAACTTGCGAGTTATCGCGACACGACTTAATCGCACCACGGACGCATTCCTAGTCTCCGCTCTACGAAAGTCGCGCCTAGAAAAGTGTCGTCTAATGAAGCGATACAACTCCGGACGTAAAGGATCTCAACGTTATAACCGTATCTTCATTGATTTAAAGTCACTCTCGTCGATCACTATGTAGGTCAAAAACTATCCGAGCTCTCAAGGAAATTACCAGCTAACGTACAGGTACACCTTATACATTGAATAAGAGTGATGAACACTCAATTAGCCGCACATGTCCAATCGAGTCTAACGTACATCCGCGATGAACGGTACACAATTTGGATGGTGTCGGCTTCGTTTCGAATTGCCCCGTAGCAAACCTTGGGTCAAATTTCGCTGTGAAAAATATGATTACTTAATAATATTATACACCGTTGAATATACAACGTCCACTGTCTTGTCTCATAAGACGAGCCTCAGGAAGCGTATGAGAAAATGACTGATTCGTTATTAAACTGACACCATTCAAGCTGGCGAGACTGAGAGAAACGTTCTTGAGGAAGAACACGAGTTTTTGAATAACAGAGTGCGGATGTCCAGCAGCGTCCCAGAGGCAGCCACGATCGATCGGAGCATCCGGTAGGGGCGAGACGCTGGCGTCGGCGTCGGCGGCGTCGGCGGCGTCGGCGGCGTCGGGACGCCAGACGGTGACGTCGACGACGGGACGGATCTTCAACGGAAAACCGAGCAGAAGAGGCTCGTGGCCTTGGCAGGTTTCCCTACAACTCCTGCACCCGAAAATGGGCTTCATTGGCCACTGGTGCGGCGGAGTACTCATCGACCCGAAGTGGGTCCTCACCGCAGCACATTGTGTCCATAAGTAAGATTTCGATCGAGCGCCGATCGTTCGAACGCTTTGCGAGACATCGAATCTCAAACTTCTACTGATGGAAAACTCTTTCTCGAGAGTAACGCGCGATTATAGTTTCTAAAATTAATGTTTTTCCCGCCGCACCGCGGCGCGTCGGCTTGCGAGATTGACAAGGCGATAAATTATTTGCCCCGTTGTCGGTCGAAAGTTGGAGATTTGACGTGGCGACGATGCGCTGCGACGCGAGGGACGAATTCTTTCGAATCAGAGCATTCTCCGTTCTTCGAACGCCCTGAAATTCGTAGCGAGTCATTTTTTATGATTCAGTAGTGAAAGGGAGAAATTTGATTGACAGTGAACTGTTCAATCTGCCGATCGGTGCTCTGTGGACTGCGGTGGTGGGCGAGTGGGAACTGGATTCGGGAGGACGCGGATCTGCTCGGCTACCTGTTGAACGTGTCATTCTTCACGAGCGATTCAATAATTATGTTCACGATATAGGTGAGTCGAATGTCATAATCACGTGCCATATAAATGCATACGAACTATACGAAGCAAGAGGCATACGCGGTGAAAGGATGCAAAGTCTACCGGAAATATCTGTGATTGATACTTTTCGTACTACGATCGATGCGGATCCTCAAAAGACAGCCGATCAATGAGATCACACGGAGTGCAGCGAGTTGATGTCACTAAATGAAGTCCGTCCTCAATAACACCTGTGATCGTCGCACGAGAAAGGATGTAATGCATACTCTGCGAATGCATTAATATCGGAGCAACAGACGTCTGAACTTATTAGAAACTTAATATTGCCACCGTTACCGTCTTCATTAGTTTCACACTACACTGTCGACGACCGATGCTCACAACTTTCTTTCGACCTTGCCGCACTAAATGAAACCACGGGACATCGCCACTTTCTTGTTAGCGGTTTTATGAGTTGGCGGGTATTTAAAGAGCACAATAGACGGTTTGCTGTAATGGAGGTCAGTGACTGTAACATTGGCGCGATAGTGAAAATAATAAATGGATTGCAGTAGAAGTCGATAGTGTGTCGACACTTTCACAACCTTTTTAGCATCGGAACGAGCCTAAATCGTTAGACGCGACTGATGCCTTTCATGTCCCTGTAATCGTCATGTGCTTGTGTACGTGATCACTGATACGACACGAATAAAGTTCAGCGAACGCGAAAGTGGCGGGTTATTGGAAACAGACTTTTTACGTCATTTTCACTGAGAACTGAAATGAGACAGTTTGGAGCGAACCAGTGAAGCGACTGTCCAAACCAGTCTCTATCATCAAGTCTGTACGGTATACGGGAAGAGATTTATCCTTATGGAAACTCGTATCAGTCGAACCCCATAAGCAATACAAATGTTGCACGTACGTGTACAGTAATAGACATTACATAATACGAATTACGAGATTTCAAGGTCATTAACACAATGTTCCGCACTTACAAGAGTCTCAAGTTCACCGATATCAGTGTAGACATTGCATATGTTTATGTATTTTCGTAAATTAAAACCTCCTAACACCTACGTCACATCGACACTTAGGAAATACCTTGGCCAAAAGTCATAACAATTTTGGCAGAAATCACTCGAACATACAATCGATCGAAACAAAGCTTACAAACGTGTTTTTCGTTTTTCAGCCCTAATGAAACTTGCGAGACCGGCGCCGCTTTCGAAAGTGGTTCGAACAATCTGTCTACCAGATGCCGAAGAAGAAATGAAAGAGAATCAATGTGTGACTTCTGGTTGGGGTCGTTACGGTCCTTCTCCGTCGCTTTCGACCGCACTTTTGGAGGCAACCGTGCCTCTTCTTGATCTCGAGGATTGTCTGCAGGCTTACGGAAAGTCCGTGCCAATTCGAAGTGGGCATCTTTGCGCAGGACATACCGACGGATCGTCCGGAAGTTGCGTGGTAAAGAGAAAAAAAATGAACATAATCAGTAGGATTTGAAACGTATAAACGTCTGCACGTAACATGCTTTATATTGTGGGAGTGGGATGTTTCTACGTTGTTAAAAATTGATTAAACATATCTAATGTCTTTTCCCACCAAAACACTGGCTTCGAAATAAAAAAAACGGTATCAATGATTAAGTGACTCTGCATCTTTACGAAAAAATCGATTTAACTACGTACGGTGGAATTCTTGTGGCTTATACAGCTAGAAAATACAGATGAAACATTTTTGTCCCTCACTCAAAACATAGTTCTGACGTACACGTGATATCCCTACAGTATTAATGACGCTCAAATATATTTAACGTTGTACAATATATCGTCGAAGCTCCCCATTCACTGTTGTCAGCGTCTTCCGACTTGTAAATGCGCCCCTTCAGGATTCACCCAATTTTCCAACCCCTCGACAGTAACACGACTCTCAGGTCTCGGTATAACGCACGATCATTAACATCCACCCAAATACACTTAGGCAGATTGCAGCGCGGCGTCCATCGTACAATAGGCATTGTAGTACGGTGCACGATCCAGATTGCAAAGACTGGCTCAACCAACATCATTCTGCGATGCGTTAGCATGCAGACAGAATTTCTGAACCGACCAACATATCTAATCGGAAGAACATTTTGCGCTCCACATTTTTGATGTGTCTCTTCCACACGGTTAGCGTTAAAAGTCGCAATCGGTGTCAGGTGGATAGCGAACGTCGCAAGACGATACCGACCGTGCAGCTTTCGTGCATGGTTTATTACGACTGGCGAGGCACATTTTATTGCACTCGATGCACCAGTCCATTTCTAACGACGAAGACGTTTGCACTTTCACGCAATAAAATGATGCGCCTATCGTCGGCGAAAATACGATGCCGGAGCTCTCGTCATTATCAAACATTAACTAAACGGTAGTTTAAACGTTACTCATAACGCTCGACTCTCGTTTTCTCTGGACAGGGCGATTCCGGCGGTCCACTGCAGTGTCGTCGTCCCGACGGTGTTTGGCAGTTAGCAGGTGTCACCTCGTTCGGTTCAGGATGTGCCAGACCAGGCTTTCCGGATGTGTACACCAGAATACAGCACTATCTAAATTGGATAAAGAGCACTATCAAGAAGGACGAGGAGGATGACTTGAACTTTTCTTAGGCCTTCGGCAACCATTGCTACAGGGAGACAGTTAGGAAATTTGGTCTGCGCGTGTTTTCTGTCAACAAGTTCAGGAGAGACAACATCGTAACTTGAACTGACGCAAAGTGTTACAGCAGCCCACATTCTTAAAAGACACAGTGTCTTTGATGTATATAATTATCTCTACCAATGTAGACACAATGTACATAAATTCGTGTAAATATTTCATTACACCAGCGTGATGCGCCGTGACTCTTACATTCGCAACTATTGAATTCACCAATCACCCGTATCAACGCGGACAAAGGTTATGCCATTAGGTTAATCGCTTGCGCGGCGCACTTTTTACCGTGCACTCGTTCCCTCGGGAACGTCAACTCGTTTTCACAATGCAGGCTCGTTCCCCGCCGGAGGCGAGGACGGAAAATTGAGACGTCGATCGCGGGAGAAGTCCTGAATACCGAGCGAATCTCACAATCGTACGTATCTGCGAACGATACACGCCGACATGCGAATCCTTTCCGCAACATTGATTACGGCTCGCCGGCCAAACTTTCACGTTTGCTCATCCGAGCGTAAGAGAACCAGCCGATTTCATTTTAGACAGGTTAAATGACACTTACCTGCGCGTCGCGAGACGAGTCGCGGGACCTTATTCGACGTACACGAACGTGCGCCTGCGAAAAACTTGCCTCGCTCATTTCTCACGAATTGAGAATACGCGACGCGTAACGTGCACTCGGGACGAGTGTCGTAACTTGGAAAGAAAAGCCATTTGCCTCGGGGGGCGAGGTGTAGGAATTCGCGTCTGGAATAGGGAGTCCAATATCCGTTTCCTCGGATAGGCGGGCATCTGCATTTATATAAGGGCTCGCGCATATCTGACGGTCCACGCCACTTTCTTGTCGCGGCCATTGCGTAACTCCGTCGACACGGGGCGAACATGGGAGACGCGAGCGAAATCTGAGGAAAATTCATTTTCGTCACTTACTTTGCCTCGCATCGACTCACATTGCCGCATAAGTGGCAGCTTCAATAATTTTTCTTCTGATTTTTTCGGTAGGCCACTTTCATAATCGCCCGCACATTTGCGTGTACGTGTGACGGGGTAAGTGGTTGCGCTCCAACGATAGAATTAGAAGTATCGATTTATAGCGTGCCCGTATGCGGAGCCTCGCACGAGAGCACGTGTACATATTATTACACTGTGATGCATGCATTAATTAGCCTAATATGAGGCACTCAGCGCGAGCGAAGCCCCATCCATTCCGCGCAAGCTGATCGAGCGCGAGGTGAGGGCGCTACGCAGTCGTGGGGCGGTATTCAGAGTCAGGTCTTCAGACCTAAGACCATCCTAAGCACAGCTTTCACCGATGACCACTCTCTAAATTCGTCTCAAGTCTTAGGACCTGACTATAAATATCTCACGTGGATTCGCGAAATTCCGACCAGCTGTTCGTACTTCGCACGTCAACGGTAAGGAATTACTGGTTGAACTTTATGTCCGGAATGCGTAGGATTCTGATATTAACGCCGTTTAATGTCAACCTGAAATCCTGGAGCAGACTGTGTTTGACAGCCACACTGAAACTGTTCGGTTATAATTCGGCAAGGATTTCGTTATCAGCGGTGTTCATTCTATGAGAAACGTGTGATCGAGCTTCTATTTTAATGCACATTTTAAGGTGTGCGTTGTTGAAACGGTGGAAATCGATTCTGTCGGGCAGGCTTTATAATCAAATTGTTTGTATATGTTGTGGGGCCTAACGCTATGGTACACTCTCATAGGAGAAGCACATACTGTTAACACGAGTCTCAGTCATTCTGCTTCTTGCTGACATTCTTGTAATTCCATAAAAAAAAACCATAAAAATGAACTGTCAATTTTAACAGAAACGAAATATGCCGAAGAAATAGGAACGATTTCATGTTATTCGGTGCGACTCTATAAAATAGTGGCATAGCTTGATGCCCTCGCGCTACATTCAAACGCTAACCACATGTATTACGCGAGTCTAAATTGACGGAACTACTAGAAACAAGTATCTGTACACTAAAGGGTAAGATTCCGGGACCGTGATATCGAAGTTGCACGAGTGGTAACTGCGTGCACAGGTTCTAAGTGCAGTCAAGTGGTAACTCTGATGATAGTGTTCGCGGAGAGTAGCGTCGCAGAATTTCACGTCAAATGGTACCGTGCCGGATAGTGCGATTTTTTTCAATTGCCCGAAATCATACGTGTTCATCATTGACGAAAGATACGAAACGTCCGATAAAGTGCATATAAATCGTGCATCTTGGAACTTTCCAGTTCAAACGTATGGGACGGACGAATCAATTAATCGAGCGAGGAATGTCCCCGCACTTTAACAAAATAAGTTATGCGACTATCGACGCAGTCGCTTTGCAAATGAATGAAGCAAAACCGATCGATAGTTACTAGAACGAGTTCTACTTACAATAGATATATAAATGCTTCTAAGGAACGCACGTAATTGGTACAACTCATAATTTATCAATTTACAGTATCGGACAAACGAATTAATTAATGGTGGAACGAAGTTATGAGACAATCGACACAGCCATTCTGAAGATTCATCAAGTAAATGCCACTGATGTTTACCAGCATGCGTTCTACTTAACTTAAATAACTATATTAGTACGAGCGCGCTCGTCATATTCACGACAGATCCGTAGCATATCACACGCTGATTGCCACTACTAATTACATTAGACACCTAATATAATGTTATCGCACAGCTGGCGCCCTGAGTGAGTGCGCATTTGTGCTCGCGAGGGCTGGACGAAAATTGTCCGGGAGCGATTAGAACGCGCATCGCGTGATACATTTTTCCGTGATGCGATATGAAAATTTTCATTTGCCTCGCTAATGTTTGCACTGTTGCGCGGAAGCGAAGCGGAACGTCAGTGACGGTTTACGTATTAACTTCTGGGGTATCCTTAGCGCGCAAAGTGTTTTACTTAACGCGTACTGCAATCTCATGTTTCGACTGAATTGTTCCGTCGGCATCGCTCATTAATTCAGACCATTAGTTGATTAAGAATAGTAAGCTCATGGGAAAACAAGGTGGGAGTGTCGCTTAATATTAACAGTTGCGTTACACTGCGTGTCATTTATGATGTTCTACTAATACGACCTGGACATAATGCGCCCCCGATGAAACATAACGAGTTACTTACAGCGTGGAAGCGTATGTGGCAATTTGCATTTTGCATTAATATAATTCATTAGTGGTTGGCGCACGTGTGGCAAAAAAGAAGTTGTATACAACTATCTATGAATCTCATAAAGACAATAATGGAGAAGAACATAATAAACGTAGGAAAATTGTCGATAAAGATAGACTATTAACGTTCATTCGGGTGTTTCGATACGGTCCGCGAACTTTAGCGAAACTCGTATCTACACTTCCGGCATCAAATAGTGTCATTTATAATGGAAATGATGCATATAATTCCTTGAAGCTTCGCCCGCTGACAGAACATCCCCCAACGTTATCGTGACCAACAAGCAGCCTAAACTTGTTTCTACGCCCCTACTATCGAGCAGTGAGGAGGCACGACACGAGCAAGATTTATAATTGCTTAAAAAGCCGCGCGCTGACACAACATCCCCCGCCGTTAACGTCATTACGTGAGCAAAAAAGCTGAACTTCTATCTACGCCCCTGGCATCGAATAGCGGGAGGAAGAATAGGGACAAAAGGTGCGCTCATACACGCATGTGACGCATATCGCCCAATGGGATACTGTCACATGATGGTACGCGGGCACTTTCAACGAACTCGCCACTATGTTGCTGTTGTACATGCACGCTGTCGTGTGAGCACTAGTGATGGGATCAAGTTCAACATGTACTCATGAATACCAACTAACTCAACACTTCAAGACTCATTCGACTGGAATCGAGCAGACCTCATGAAGCCACATATATTATTTGAGGTACTTGCGAAGTACTTGACGTCAACGAGTTTGTTTCGAAACCGTAAATGATGTAAAGTTGCAACATGCAAAATTGTCGAATGTGCTGAAATCCTGTATGAGTATTCTTTGAGAAGTTCTTTGATACTTTCTGTGTCAGAGGCTTATTCTTATATCGAAATTCCGATCAAAGTTTCGACGGAATACATATGTGTTGTCACAGACCCTCAGAACGTATTCATATAAATTTCGAACATACTCCGAGTGATTTGATTATGCTTATAATTGCCGCTATCATTTTTCGAAGCACTTATACAGTATTCGAGCATTAGTCGTGTGGTTTGGAAGCAATATATTTCGAATATGCTTGGTCCCATCACTAGAGAAACAAGCATAGATAAAAAGAGTGCGAGCGAGAGAGAGAGAGAGAGAGAGAGAGAGAGAGATACGGCAGTCGACGCGTCTATCGTGGATGCGCGAGGGAGTCGAAAATCGGTACCCTCGCGCATACGACTCGCCTCCATTATCCGTGACTCGGCCAGAGAGGGAGAGTGCGCGTTCCTGATCAGTAGCACACTTTCATCGCGCGGAGGAAAGTGAGCGAAGCTACTGTGCTTCTCTCTGCTTCTCTCTTCCTATAAGAGAACGAAAAAGGAACGGTCGCGTGTGGAGGCGCGAGTGAGTACGCGCGCGCGCGCAGTCTCGTTCAATCGCAGGCGAGCGCGAGTGGGAGGGCACTTGGCGAGAGACTAGCGAGAGACTGGGAGAGATATTGAAAGGAGACGGGAGAAGGCGGCGAACGGGCAGGCACACGATGGTCTCTCCGAGTTAGGTTCTGTGCGTGCGCGAAACGAAGTGACTCCGACGGGGCGAAGAGAAAGGGTGGAAATAGACGCGTCGCGACGGAGACATATAGACTAGACTGCACACGGCGGGAGGGAAGGAGAGAGGAAGACAGAGAGAGTGAGAGGTGAATCACTGGACAGTGGCGCTGCAGTTGGCCGGAAGAAAAAAAGTTCGTCGACCATTTTTCTCGAACGATGGCAGTTGGCGCCGCGAGTCGACGCCGCCAGACGACGACGACGACGACGCCGCGAGAAAGTATGAAGAAACGATGAGACGGGATCAGCTGACGGTTCTTCGAGTAGAGAGAGAGAACTCGTGTGACATTGGGCGCGAAAGACATAGAACGTGCGAGCTTTCACGCTCTCCTCCTCGACGTCGTTGAGATTCGCCTCGTCGCATTCCTACCCGCGGCGCCTGTAGCTTCGATTGCGGATTCGCAGACTTCACCACCCCCGCGCGTCTCTCCTCAGCCGGGACGGAAGACGGCAGAGGGTAACAGTGATGACAGGCCCACGTGGAAGGTACTGCGCATTTTCGAAAGGGATCATGAGTAGGGAGAGGTGAAAGAAGAGGCTTTCGTGTGCTCGAATAAACGTCAGAATTCGAGGACAACCCGTTGACCCACCACACGCTGGACCGTGGGGATAGAAAGAGAGAGATATATATACCGAGCCGAAGCTGATTGTGAGGGCGAAAGACGTGTGATTGTGAAATGTAAGCGAAAATCCGTTCTACCGACGCCTCTCGATCTGCATTACGCTCTCACGTGCGTCTGTTATTTTCGAACGACGCGCTTTGTCCACTTTTGGGCCCAATCGCTGCGACGAAAGTCGTCGCACGGATCGCGGAGAGGGTGTATCGCGTTCTGGATAAAAGTGGAAAAAAGGGCATGCGAAGAGATTGATACAAAATGGCTGCCTCTTTTGTGCCCTGACTATAGTGTGTCGGTACAATATGTTTATATTTATCCACCGTACGAGGATTGGCTATCGAAACCGGCGTCTCCATATTCCGTACGATACGCATCCCTTGTGTCAATGTTTCGTCGCAGCTTTCGTTCACGGTCTCGTGTAATTTCTCATCCTGTCAGGGATTTCTTATGAATGAAGAATGAAATGCAAGCACAATATTACCATGACCGTTATTCATTTAGAGGAGACCGTTGTTGGTAAACATAGAATGATACGAAATTAACACACTTCTGAGCAGTAGTCACGTATCGATTTCCGGTTCTCCGTATGAGTCCCGTAATAATTTGGAACTTCGTGCCAATAATGCAAATGTTTCCTATTATAAACTCATTGGCTGTTTTCCGTATTTTTATTATGATTATCGCTACCACGAATAGTCTTACATGTTGCAAGCAAAACTTTATAAGTTCACGGAATTAACTTTCATATTCACAAGATTCCTTTCAAACGCGTTTTTCTATGAAAATCGCTGTCGACGCTTTTGATTATAACAGATGCACGGCCTCTTTCAGTAGAGCCTTAAAATACGTCAAGCAAAACAAACACCCGCGTAGATAATATCCGGGGCATATATTCCCTATGGGAGAAACTAATAAAGTATGCGGAACGCTTAGCGCTAAACGGACGATTCCCAAGCCATTCGGTGTAAATCAAACGTATCCTTTGAAGAAACCGTGGAGACAAATAAACACATCTCTTTCTTTTCTCATAACGAATATTTGCCCTGAAATTCTTTGTTATTACGTCAGACTTTTGGCAAACAAACGGCTACTTGCCACTTGTTTTTGCGACGATTCTACATTTTAACACTTTGAGACCCATGTCGCCCATATGTGGACGACGATTTTGTTACGCATTGTTGCGAAAAATTGGAGACGCTGAAAGTGTTAAAGTATTACATTCCAAAAAATCTATTTCATCCACTTTTACTGTTTCAATATTTTTCGTACAACCCGAAAAACATACATAAACAATATATCTCATTACAAATTCATTTACATTGACGATAGAGTTCGTTAGAAAAAAACCGTAAATACCGTATGTCCTTTCGCAGAGATTGTTCGAGTTTCTGAAACATCAGACGATCATCAATACGCTCAATCGCACTGACGTAATGATCACAATGAGTAGAAAAAACGACAACGGCATATCCCTGGCCACGCCACCGGCGATACACGTTGGACCGATAATAACGCCTGGCAGCAACGAGACAATCTCCATCGTGATACCGTTGTCCGCCCAGCTTGCCACTGTCTCAGGACAAAAAATTGAAAACAATTCCTGCAAGGATTGTACGAAGGTCACGAAGCCGCAGCAACTGCAACACCATCATCATCACCATCATCTTCATCATCATCAGCACCAGCAGCAACAGCAGCAGCAACAACAGCAGCAGCAGCAACAACAGCAGCAGCAGCAACAACAACATCATCACCATCATCATCATCAACAATCTGCGAGTGGAAATACGCCTCGGCCGAGAAGAGACAAAACGAAGGGTTGTCCGTTTCCGACTTGCACTCGTTATGGTCGCGCATTCTCAAGGGCTCATGATCTGAAGCGGCATATCATTCGCCATGAGATGCGTAAGGAGAAGCTGTCCGATCTCAACAGACAGCATTCTCACGAGGGCGGCGAATACGTCGAAGCGAATCAGACACTCCTTCAGCGAGACGGACAGTGTCTTATAAAGCTAGAGGATCTTCGGGAGGCTGACTTAAAGCTTTACTCTTGTCCGCGTTGTAGGAAAAAGTTCGCTACTGACAGCAAGCTTCGCGCACATCTCAGCACGCACGAGAAGGTGAGTCATGCCGACATCAATTTGTATCCTAACGTTTTTGCGTTATATAAGTTTCTTGTCGTTATCTTAGAAAAATTGTCGATTAACGATGTATCCAACGTGAAATCGCTGAACTCTGCTTACAGAGTCAACAGGGGGCACAGATGCACATGAGGCAGCACGCAGTAGATGTTCAGCAAGGTCAGATGAGCATTGTGAAGTCCGAGCAGAAGGATCTGGCCGATAAGGACGACGATTTTCTTTTGGAAGAGATGCTTCTGCTGAACAAGAATCCTCGTCGCGCAACGTCGTCGAGTAAGACCAATGCCGGTGGCTCGAAGATTAGGTGCGATTATTGTTCGAAGACCTTCAAGACAAAGTGGACTCTAAGCTCGCACGTTGCCGCGCATGAGGGTCGATTTCAGTTCGACTGTGCTCAGTGCGGGAAGAAATTTGTCCGAAAGAGCCATTACGAGGGTCACGTGAGATCGCACGAGGCCGCTCGGCCATATGTGTGCGAACAATGCGGGAAGACGTTCAAGGAGCTCAAGCACAGGCGAGAGCACACAAAGCGAAAACACTCCGGGAATCAGAACGCCATACAGAATTTATTAGACAGTATAGGTCCATGCGCGTCGGATGACGTACCGGTCGCTGACCAAGCCAAGTTCACTCTCTTGATGCCCGTCAACTTTACCACGTAACTTCATTAAGTGACCCTTGCCAATAAAGAACAAACTCTGAGCCGTTTCGGTTTTCGCGAGACAAGGATTGAAACGTGTACTTATTAGATTGCACGTCTCCGGTTAATGTGTTTTTGTAATCACTGAGATTCGACTGATACGTTTGTTTCATGAAATCGTAGCGTGCTAAAGGAGAAATTTATGCCCCAGTCCATTGTATGTATGGTAATCGTCTCCTCTCATTGCATACCTTAGGATAGTGTGAACGTTTCGTCGATCCCGCGAATATCGAATGTCGATCCGGCGGTGGGACGTTTGTATAAGATTGTGTTGTGAGTGAGATGAATAAATTATGAATTATTATAACAACGGGGTAATCGCTCATAAAAGGCAGATAGCGTTTCGTATGCAGTACTTATTAATGATATATATTTATTAATATGAACGTAAAATTGATACTCCCTATATGTCGTTCGAGTTATGCGAATCGATAAACCTTACGGTTTGCAATGACGCTAGGTATTATGACCCTTTTTTGTTTTGTCATTGGTCGTACAAAACATTTTACCTTTTCCCAAATTTTTACCTAGGAAAGTTTTACCGGCAATGTAGGCAGCGTATCTGCGTCAGGGCATACGATGTAATAGTGAAGCGTCTAGGTGATATTTCATTGTCGAGAATTTGACTTGTCACGATCGTCGGTCCGGATAAACGCATTTTCAAGAACTGTTGCATGCAAAGGGACTAACATTTTGAGCCGCGCTAATCTTTCTGTTCAACTACCCTCTTTTACGCAAGTATGAGTAAGCGACGAAGAGTATCGTCAACACGCGATCGATCGACACAAACCCAGGCATCTCTGTCGGATAATTGCTGTCAATGCTATACGCTGGAAACACTTCCACCAGAAGTGCTCGAAATGATACTCTGTTTGCTTCCTCTACACGAAGTGGCCTGTACGATACGTCTAGTTTCGAGGTGAGCACTATCGGGAGCTGATACCAGAGACCAATATTAACGTTGGAACCAAAAAGTGACCGATATGAGTTAAGAATTTTCCAATCATATTTCCGAGAGGCGACACCGTACATTGCGCATCGAATTTTGTAGACATTGCTCGATGGTATGCACGACAGTTCTCAATGCTGCATTCCTGACAGCTGGCGCAAGATTAGAATTGGCGATGAAGCGCATCGAGGCCATGATGCCAAAGGTCAAGACGGGCGAAGAGCTGTTGGCCTGCAGCAAGACTTTCAACGCTCTTGAGGTGATCAAGGCACAGTACAAAATGCTCAGGGCCGTAACTTGGCGCTATACGCACCCATCGAGGCAACAGAAGTTCCCACGACTTTGCTTTTACGCCGGCAACCTGCTCGACGATCTGAACAGTATTCTCCGACGTGCCGCTAGCCATCCTAACGCCCTCACCACGTTTCCATCTCACGGTCAGGACTCGAGCGTAACTTCTTTCGTGGCAGTCTGCAAACGATTCATGAACCACTTCGAGAGACTCTCGGAGCGCAGAGTAAACAGGTGAAACTTCGACGGGCAACCAGTAAAAATATTCAGCCAGCCGATGAAAGACGTGCAAAGTATTATTTGGTGAAAGCTACCCAGCTCACGGCACTTAGGATAGATAGAAAGATAGGAAGTAGCTGGACACATGTCTCACGTTTTGACGTTCACGCAGATCTGCACTCGTATCCGGATGTAAAGTGGTGGACGTGTTAGACTGTCTCGCGGAGGGCCGACAAGTGTTATCGTTTCGCGTGTCCTCGAGCGGCAGAGGGATTAAGAGTGGCTTAGTCAGTATGCGTCTTAGATACGTCATGAAGCGCACATGGTTCACGTGCCTAGCAATTCCGAACAATACCGACGAGAACTCCTGGAAGGACGCGCAGCGCTTCATGTACCTTAGACTGCGCCGATTAATCGGTAGCGTGAACGAACACTTGTTCGAAAAGTTACACTACGAGCGTGAACTACTTCTTCAGGTGATGCACGAGTATATATCGCCGCGCTGCTCCTTTTCATTCCAAGCGATAATCGGAAGCGTACGAATACATGAAACATTAACAAAGACATTATGTAATACCATATATAGGCACCACTTATGCCACCACCAAGCCCACCACCGGCTTCAACGTACTCGGGCTACGGAGACTATGGTGATCAATTTTTTTACTACGGAAATATGAACAAATACGCGTACGAAAGTAAGTTCAAGCTTCCGAGTACGGCCGATGGAAATGATTTACGTGCGGAAACAGAAGAGGAACGCCGAGCTCCGTACTTAGACCTGGTTCTCGCAGTAGAATTCAAATGCACCCCAGACTTGGCACCGTACATGATCAAAATGATCCTGAAGTCGGATGAGTTTGAACCTCGCAATACGAGAGCGAACAATCACCAGGAGCTTTATCTCAAATTGGACGTTACGTGTCCGGCATCAAAAGCAAACAGATTGCCATATAGGTTCACCTGGGAACTGCAAAGTTCGCGTACGGCAAAGCTTCAAAAATACCCCAAGAGCGAGAATTGCTCGTAACTGCGATATACTGACGTGTGAAGCGTCCAAGGGAACTAACAATCGTATCGTGTCATTATCGAATAATATATTCTTATATGCGGTATATTAATTATTAGCTGCGTTGCGGGCATCTATCGTGGTTATTTTATGCGAAGATAATAAAGTGCTTCGTGTACATTTTAACTTGAAACATAATTTCCTCTGTAGAACTGAGAAAAGAACACTCTCCGATTGTAGTGAAATGTTTCCGTTTTATTTATACCTTACTATAATTATTGCTTAGTTTACAGCCTGCATTCTGACATCTTCCTCAATGTCATCGCTATCTCTCTCTGTTTGTGGTGTCCACATCACTTTGTTAAGTTTCTTGGCACGCCGTTCCAGTATACTGTATGCATAGTAATTCATTATGATGCCAGCAGGCAGTGCCACTCCTTGAAACCTGTATAAATTATCCTCAGACTCAGACTTTACTTTGTGAACTGCTACAACTGTAAAGCGCCCGATAATGCGTGTATTGCCAACCATTGGTCCTTTACTGATATCGACATGGTCCCCTACTCTATATAGCGTTACCAAGTTGTTATTATCCCTTGCAATATTTGGGATTTGTTGTGATTTATGGGGATTTTCCTGGAACATTTCAAGTGCAAGACTTTCTGTCACCTGCAATGGTTCAATAGGTAGCTCTGCATTTGCCAATTTCACTATGGAAGCGGACATTGCTTGCAGTTCTGCATTGGAGGGTTGCCAATTGGGTAAATTAAGATAAGCATCATGTACAAAGCTTCCTGATTTTATCACTGGATATGGAAAACTGTGCAGGTGGACCTTTAAATCCTCTTTGAATGCAGAGTCTATCATCGCTCCCATTAGTAACGAACAGGTTCTCCAAAACGCAAAGTTGACCGTTGTAACTACTGGATTCTTCAAACTCACAAGTTCTAATGTGCAACTATGAGTGAGCGGTTTACACATATCCCATGGTTTTCCATCTACAAGTGCAAGTGCTGCTACATTCTTTACACCCTCTGTGAGATGTCCACAGCAATCGTAAGGGGTAGACAAATGCTTATTCATTACTAGAACAACTTCTTCCAGTGGAGTTTGATATTTGACATCTATCTTCTCTATTCTACCAACAGCTGACTTCTGTTTCTTTTTCTCTTCCTCAAACAGTAGATTCCGCCGCTTTTTGGCTTCTGCTTTTGATAACACACTCATACATTTTGACTGTATTTTAACTTGCAACCTTAAATTGTTCAAACAAAGATTCTTGCACCTAAAAACAATGATATGTAGTATTATGATTGATAATACCGAAACAGTACCGCCAGCATCACCTACATTCGCAGTGTTACAAATTAAATAAATAAACTATCCATGTGATCAACTTAAATCATTTCATTCAAAATAATTGACTCTACTGTCTACTACTAGTGGTGTATAAATCATCTATCCGAATAACGTTCATTTTAAAATAATCTACGTACCCCTGAAACATTTTGTATCAATTTGAGGTTAAGGAGTTCGGTACAATCACGCACAGTTAACTCACTGTTGTACTACACGCATGTACTTTATCGTGCCGTTATAGTCTCGACGACAACAATGCGACACAACTGGTTAGGTGTACATTTTCGCCTAATTCATATGTTCTATTCAATTGTGTACAATTTGACGTACACCGTACACCATACAATACAATGAACGGAGAGAATATTGGTTAATTGTGGATGATTGTGGATTGTGGATGATTTGTGGAATTGTGGACCATCTTTAAAGGACGGGGTCAAAATCGGCTTCCGTAAGGTTGGCAACAGTGCCTCGTCTGGTCTCGTGTTCTGGTTGGCTCTGGTACGTTTGTACATGCGTACCAATGCGTACACCCCCGTACCCACCAATCATAGGTTAAAGCTGAAAACAGCTGAAAAGTAAGATCTTTAGAAATTTTGATCAGTCAGATGTTTCTAAACAATGCATACGCGGAAGGTGCTGACTGGAAGTTGAACTAACAATATCGCCCCAACTTTATGGTGTTATGTACCACAATTCTATACAACATCGCCGGTCAACATGGAATCAACCGTACGTATGCTTTCCGGTCACTGACCTACAAATGGGTTATTTGGGTTGTCAAAAGTTGCACTTTACTTACGGAGATTTATTTTAGAACGTTGGACATTCGATTACTAAGAAACGGATATCTCCCAAACCTCGACGGCCGCTAAAACAGACAGCAATTTCTCAAAGTGACACATTGGATGACAATGATTGTAGTAAACATAAGTCAACAGAAAGCAGTTTGCACGAAGAATCTTTTGAAAGACAGCACATTAACAGCTCTAATACGTCAACTGAGAATGAAACTACTGTCACAGAGGAAGAATTGCAAATTACTTCAACTCCAAAAAACCACACATCTGTTAACTCAGTTTTAAAAAATAATAATAGAACTTCAAAAGGAGATCCATCCAATAACGGATTCTCAATTGGTTCATTATATACATTCATTGTATTGTGTGCAATTCCATTACTATATGTATATTTCATACATGGAACAGAGCAAGATGAATTTTCAATGTCTATAGAGACTTCATTGAGCACATTAAAAGAATCAATGGACAGTATACAAAAGCAATTCAATGAGCAAGACTCCCATATATGGGAGGATATTTCATCTGGCTTAAGCGATGTCATTGAACAGGCAAACAAGCTCTCAATATTTATTCTCCTATCGAGTGAAAGTGAGACAATGAATTGTCTAGCTGCATCTTTAGGCAGATTATGCAGCCAGGTGCTAGGGACCAATGATTACTTAACTCTAACACCAAGAAACATTGGAAACAATACTGGTGAAGTCTTATCTACATTTAAGGATAAAATATTAACAAGAAAAGTTGTTGTAAGTACAAACAAGTTTGAATTAATCTTTGACTCTATATAAACAGTATTCATTTGCAGGTTGTTCAAAATTTGTTAAATATGAATGCCAAAGCAGTGGAGGCATTTCATAATCTATGCGACCGAGAAAACCCATTGATAGAACATACTATATATATAATTACTATATTGTCTGAGAGCCATAAATCGAAATTTGCACTGCCCTTTGTTGAAGCTCTCATAAGTAACAAATTGTCTGGATTAGTGGACCAAGACAAAATAGCACCTCTTGTGACCCGCATTACGGACGGTTTAATAATTGAGGTGCAGCCAGAACAGCACATGACCAAGTGTTCGCTTAGTCAGTAACGGTATACTGTAAATGTGATATAAATATCAAATAAGAACGGAATATTTATAAGGAATTGTATCGCAATAAGAACTATTGAGAATGTAATTCATTACACTCAAATACGGAGAATTTATAGCAGCCCTTTTTACGTTTATTACACTTGTACTCGTTGGTAAACGCTAGATCGAAAAACTTAAATTTGTATGAATTTTCTAGTTATGGGTGCATTGTATTTTGTATAGGTTCGTAGAAATTGGTACTGTAGCCATTTTTGAATAAACCATACTGAATTCTCTGAAAGAGTGTTGCATATTGCCATGGTCAATACTACAGTAATCTGTCAGCTAATCATTAAATTAGTAAATTTTCTTTGATTTACTTCATTCATAAGACTGTATAACAAATGGAAAATATGTTCTAGAGATAAGTTGTTACTTTACGCAGTAATATAATCAATAATAATAAATTAATTTGTGATAATAGACAATCTACAAAGGAAGAACATGTTTTTAAGTTGCGCTTTATGTCCATATATTTATCAAATGTAAGAAATATTAAAGTTAAGATTGGCCATGTTATTAAATATGCGCGCTTTGTCTACCCACCTTCATTTTCCACATCACCTGAGGTGATAAAATCAGCCCCAAAAAAGCTAATTTGGTGATTTTTACAAAAAAAAATTGAATTTCCCGCGTCGGTCTAATATCTTCGGTACGGTGGTGCCTCCAAAATAAACGGAGAAACGTCCAAACTAATCATTAGACAGCAGTCGGTATTTTGTTATGGAAATGCAGTTATCAACGTTACCGACTGCTGTCCAATGATTAGTTTGAGCATTTCTCCGTTTATTTTGGAGGCGCTACCATACCAAAGATATTAATGCAACGCGGGAAATTCAAACACTTCTTAAAATAAAATACTACACGTAAACGTCCAGTGGATTTAATTCTATGTTTAATTATTCCGAAGCAAACGAACTATGGCATTATTTGTTATAAAGGTTAATCTACTTGCTAGCTTATAAAGTATTCTGTCGATCGATTTTATCCCCGCGCATAATACGTATTCCGCCGAAGTAGACAAAGGAATGTATGAAGGCGCCCCGGAGAAGAAACAGAGCGAAGAGCGAAATGACCATCTTATGTCTTCATCAGTCCTCATACTCCTCATGTTAGCTGATGTTAGTTTCGGCTGGCTTCGGCTTCATGGCTTCAACTCCCGCATACATTTGCGTCACTATTTGCGTGCATTGCCGGGATAGGGAGGGCGCAGTCCATGTATATTGATGCATATCAGTCTGTAGCATTGTAACGACGAAAAACCGTGCATTTGACATACTAGTGAGTAACGTCATACATAATAGCACTATTAGTTGCAAATGAAATATAACACTAGTGTATTTGAACGAGTAGCAACATCACTCATCAGTGCCAAAAATTCTGTGTTGGTGCAATTGTCTGTTTACGTTAATGAATAGGCTATGTTACAATTTTGCCCTACCTGCGGAAACGTACTTCGCGTTGAGGAAGGCTTAACCGGATTACGATTTGCGTGTAACACGTGTCCGTATATTTTCAACATAGCCAGAAGGGTTAGCAATCGCACTTATCCTAAGTTGAAAGAGGTGGACGACGTTCTTGGTGGAAGTGCAGCTTGGGAAAACGTCGACTCCACCGACGAACGTTGCCCTAAATGCGCGAATGAACGTGCGTTCTTTATGCAAATTCAAACGCGTTCGGCCGATGAGCCCATGACCACATTTTATAAATGTTGTAATCCACAATGTGGTCATAATTGGCGGGAGTAGAATTATATTCAGGTATGCAGTTTGAATATTTGCAATTGCGCGATTGAAGACGTGACTTAATTCTAAATATATATATATATATATGTATACATATTTTTTTCACTTGCACAGACATGTAAAAGTGGATTACCAATTAACATGTACAGCAAGATAGGTAGAACAATGCAGAAACAGATAGAAGGTGCGAAAGCAATGTCAGAATTGTTAAAAGCATCAAAATCTAAGCACTGGTGGGTTGCGGGAAACAACAGTGTGGCGATGGCTGCTCATTTACTAAAAACTGGTAACATCATTGCAATTCCGACAGACACAATTTATGGTCTTGCAGGACTTGCAAAAGACCCTGCTTCCAGTTTGAAACTTTATAAAATTAAAGAAAGATGCCACTTGAAACCATTTGCTGTGTGTCTCAGCAATACAAGCGAAATTGATGCATGGGCTGTTACCGATAATATTCCATCAGGCTTGTTGAATCTTATACTACCAGGATCTGTTACTGTTCTTTTACCAAGAAAACCAGGAGTATATGAGCATTTAAACCCTGGTGTGCCAAATGTAGGCATCAGAGTTCCTGACTCAGAGTTTATTGTAAATGTAGCAGAACTGGCTGGACCATTAGTCCTTACAAGTGCTAACATTTCCAATCAACCATGTAGTGTCAAACCAGAAGAGTTTTGTGAATTATGGCCCCAACTTGGAGGAATCTTTCATGTATCAACTCCAAAGAATGTTGCAATCAATAATAATCGTGCTAAACTTGGCTCTACTATAGTAGATTTAAGTGTATCTGGTCAATATCATATTCTGCGTTATGGAAAGACATCCAAAGACATTATTGCAATTTTGCGAGCCTTTGATCTAACACCGAAATTACCAATGACAAAGCAAAATAATGAAAAAGAAGACACAATTAAAGAGAAACAGATATGTTGAATGCAATAGCATGCTTTTTGTAATATAGCTATAATATTTTATATGTAATTTTTGATTACGTTATTCTGGATTCAGTTTTTATGTTTCTGAACAGTTGTTTTTGATGCATCAGAATCCAAAGTACTATTTATAGTTTTGAATAAATTTTACTACAATAGGAGTTGTGGCTAATTTATTTTTATTGAATATGATTGCGTGGATTTATGCATATGCAGAAATGAAAAAATGATATATTTTCCATGCATTCCAGCAATTTACGAAAACAACGCTATTTCAATTTGTTGAAGAGGGTAAACGAATAAAAATAATTGTTTCAATACTATGCTTTTTGCTACCAAATATATATCAATGCATTGCATTTAAGGTTCTGTAATATAGAGAAAAGAAGTGATATTTAATACAAAATTATTTTTCGAACGAAAACGTAAGGTCATTATAGGCAAAAAGTTTGGGATATTTAAATCAGGTGACGATTTTTATTAAGATTTTTTATTTAACTTTTATCTAACTATAATCTGTAGATAGAAAAAGTTGTAATTAAATGCCTCTGAAGAATTCCCTGTACTTCGATGCGCTATACTTTATGACATTATTCTCGGAGGCATGTGCTATTTAAAACTTAAAAGAAAATTACCGTTTATCTTCTAAGTCTTGAATTACAATCATCTAATAATGTACAATTTATTCGTGAGTATATTAGTGCCAGTGCACATTCTAACATTGTATTGTCTTCTTGACGAGATGCATATCACATAACATTTTTGCAAAATACCTAGAAGATTCGTTTCTCTAATGCGTAAATCGTAGTAAATACTAAGTATCCGCATGACAGAAGGTACGGTTAATATTTATAAAAACATATTAGTGCTGTGAATGTTATAATTTAATTAAACTCGCATATCCTCTTGACACATATTGATTTTCACGATAAAATCAAATAATCAGTCTCTGTACAATATATACTCTCTGTCTTGCGGCTTCAGTATATTATCAATGTACAGTCTATATGCATTTAAAATGCATGTGATTACTTTATTGAATGAGGGTCACTACCAAATGAGACAAGGTATCACTGTTGTCTTCATTAAGTGTCCTCTTTAACCATTTTTTTCCGCATTGTGAATTTCGAGCACACAGAGTCTTGTAGATCGTCCTAATAACGTGTTTTGAACGTCCAACAAACATGATTGTAATATTCAGCGCAGTTTACTCGTCACATACATCTGAACACTTTATTTGATAAGGTATGTGCCAGATTTCAATGCTGTGCAACAGATTACGCACACTTAATGGTTCACTTGCAAATCAACTATTCGTAGATCATAAGCTGTGGCTGTAATATCCCCAGTTGATTAGACTGGTTGAGTATGCGCAGAGTAATCTTTTTACATCGCCAAACGAAGGGGGCAGGCGGGGCTGCCGTAATGTGATGGTCGGCGACTATTTAGTCGGAAATTTACACACTTCCCAAGGCATATATATATATATACATATGCCTAGTGAGAGGTGTTCAAGTTTGATACGTCATGCGATTATGGTAAATAGAATGCTGTCGCTGCAAGCTATTAGTCTAAATATGGAAATAAATAGGTGATTATCAATCCCACGCACAATTCCAACTGTTCCCTGAAGATTTACATACTCATTCGAAGCTTGCATTCGTGCCATTTATCACAATACTGTGCTTTTATTGCCACGATTAATTTTCTCAGTTAATTCGCTCGGAGCGCGACGGTCTATCTAAATTACAGATAAATAATTATTAAAATAGTAAGTGTACAATAAATAATTATTACTACGCATATGACAGTATCATATTTTAATGGACATCTTAACTGGCCACACTCATGCACGTCTAGTTACGGGCTCGATTAGACTACCGATATATACAAAATCTCGAATTTCCGAATTCACCGTATTAACCTTTAAAATTTTGATACAATTCGGTTTGTGAATATATATATATGTAGACATATGTACGTATGTGTGTATATATATACATATATGTATATATACATATCGTATATGTCAGAAAGACGTTTGGCGTTGTACACATCGCGGATAAACGTAAAATAACTTACAGCATCGTGTCTGTTATTACCGTCAGAAAAAAATGATAATTATCCGTTACTGCCAAGGTATCAGTTAAATAGTAAATATCTTTGTAATCTTCCTTACAATGTAAATCAGTCTAATCTTCCTTCGTAGAAAACATTCCTGAAGCGCTCTTCTTACCTTCCCCCTTAAATATCCCGACCAGGCTGCTTCTTAGCCTGGCGTAGATCTCTTTGCGCACCGTTGCCGTGAACTTGGTAGCCAAACATCCGATCGCCGCTGTGGCAAATATTAGATTGTAAAATAATACCAGTTTAAAGTTACCAAGCCACTCAATACGTCCGAAGTCGCCTAGGAGGTCGAAGTTCGTCATTCCTGAAAGTCAAGAGGATAAGTTTAGCGTTGAACGAATTTGGGCAACCAGATAAAACGCTGGCAATCATGATGACCCAGCAACTGATGTGAGATCAACGAAATGATTTTCATTGAACTCGAAGTTACATATACGTAGATATAAGTGTAACAGAAATTTTAATTGATCGTACCTAATATTCGTGACAACAACGGTAGCGCAGAGCTCAACACAAGTAAGAGAGCACAATTCGCTATCAGATGAGTGAGAGGCGTGGAATGAAGTCGAGGCTGAACTTTTCTCACACCTGGAAGTGTGTACAAGCCGATCGCGCTCGTTGCAGCCAAATAAAGTATCACCGCGACTTCAATGGTAGCTCCAATGGGGCCAAGCTTTGATAACGAACTGATACCCAGTGTGAATTGCTGTAACATACATATTCACATTAAGTAACGTTCCAATTGAAACCTAGATTTATCCACCAACATACGCATACGGATAGGTGTAACATAATTAAACATAGGGTCTGTCACAATATGAATAGGGTCATTGATGGAATGAATAATGATCAATATGAATATTACTCATGCATGCCTTAAACAAACGACAAAAAGAGAAAAACATGCACACACCCTCGTGCTTAGCGGCAGAGCTTTGATGCCGACAAGTAGTTCCAAGGTATTCTGAACAGCCAGCAGAGCTGTGGCAGTGGAAAGTAGAAGTAACGCCAACATCGCCAGGGGATAGACGAGAGTGCGGCGAACCCACCAAGTCCTTCTTTGTTCGTCGAGGACTTTTCGTCGTCGCTGAACGTCTTCCAGACGCTGAGTGAGACCCCGCTGCAGGGCGCCATTTCGTAGACACATCAGGCCGGGACTCACGCTGAGCAATTCGTCGTCCTCGAATGTCGGACCGCAACCGGGTGGTGACATAGGCACTGGCGATACGTACGACTTACCGGTTGCCTTTGCGTGCTGCAGTCTGCAATTTAATCGTAACGTTGAGTTGAAATATTTTCATATATTATCATATCCCTAAATTTTGATGGACATGGTGTTCAACAAGAATTGCGGTCGTCGCGGCTAACCTTCTTCGAATGCAATCTTCTTCTAATCTATATGCGAAAAACTCTTCGTCCAAGTTTTTTAGGAACTGAGGTTTGACGAGGAACGCGCCGACAACTCCGAAGAGCCGCACGAATCCCACTGGAGTGCATACTGCAAGAAAAGATAAACGATATCGTTCACTGAATTCATCAAAATACGTTTACGTGTGGATAGTTTTACTTGATCCACTAATATAGTTAATCAACGTTACGATGTTACAACTAATTACCTAAGAGCATCACCACACCAACGAATGATACGCAAGAATAGAGGAAAGGTAAGTAGTAACTCCATAAATCTAGAAAAAGAAAACGGACCAACAATTAAAATACCATTTTAAACAAACAAACAAGTTTGTATAAACGTTAGTCATGTAGTTTCTCCAATTTGTGATGCGCATGTAAAATAGAGTCTCGAATTTTTGGATTAGTGGCCAGCTAACTGTGGATAGCGATTGACCCGTATGACTGGTCAACGTACAACCATTAAGCAGCACAATAATACGATATTCTGCTTAAATCTATTTTTTGTTACCGTTCATTTTACATCGTTAATCTGTTCTTCTTTCATCCGTCTCGGTTGAATCCTGTTAGATTAATCAAGAAAAAGGTTTGCCGTCGACCAGTTTATCGCCGCCGAGAGTTTACCGAGCAAGGCTATGCATCCTTGACACATTACTCATCGTCTACACATGGTAGGTACTCGGCCCGACGAGTACAACTTTGCAGGGACGATCGAGCGTTCCTCAACACGCGTTCAATGAATTCTCTAATAGCAAGCGCACTGTTGCAACGCAATTGCGAAGGCATACGTACTGAGCAACGTGTGTAGACTGGATTTTTGGTAGTCTATGAGAGCTGACAAGACATAGGTCATTCCCAAGACGAGAGTTCCCAGCAAACAGAGAACCGTTACGGTTTCATACACTCTCGCCATCACGCCCTAAAAGAAAAAAGAATAATGCTGTTTAAATACGCTCCCGATCATCCGTAGTTCGGTGCTTCTAGATGATAACGTTTATATACCTTCCTGTAACCCACGAAGCCCTCCGATTCCGTGAACAGGTATGCGAACGGCAGAAACACGAAGAGAGATAGGTTTGAGAACAGGAATACGTGGTTCCACAGACCTAAAATCACATGATTGTTGCGTACACGTGTGTTGGGTTAAATGTAAGATCAGTACGAGTTATATAATTTTACATGTAACTACATGTAAAGCATCTAGTTATATCTTAACTTCGTATTCAAATTTTACATGGATCGTGCAACAACCCCGGTGTTACTGTATGGTATGACATATTATGGCTAGAGAACTTGTAACTAGTTACTTAAGACTCATATAAAAGGCTATACCTATAATGATACAGCAAGACACATTATCGCTTGAGCATTAGGTTCACCTTGTATGAGGGAGCTGTTGAGCCACTTGACGTAGTAACTGTTCGGGTAGAGTATAAGGACCTCGTTGCTGGCGATGGATACCGGAAGTAGCAACGTCGCCCCGACGGACACCGCCAGGGCGACTGTGCATAGCCAGAGGCTGATCCTGTAGACGGTGGCCTCATCTTCGTCGACCGAGAAATAATCCTCGCGATCCCTGCGCCGGAAGCGTGCGATCAGCGCGTAACTCGAAATGTAAAGCAACAGGAAGAGGAGGAGAAATATCTGCAAACACACGGAAAATGTATTTTATTATTCGAGGCATGAGCATAATCTGAACGGAGAACGCGTTTGAATAATTTGGGATCCGTTTGTACGAGGGAATATTAAACTTTAAACAATACTAAACATTGCGGAACAACGCGCGCAGGTATAAAATAATCATGTATATAGCCTATAAGAAAAATATCTCTGTACCGAGGCATTACTTTCTTCAAGCAATAATTAAGGAGTCGCTACAGCGTAAGAGTACGGAAACCGATTACGTTGTCTGCTGTCCATTTATTTTCCCTGCTACGAGCAATCAGAGCGCTACTATATGTACCCGTTACAGTTTCTATTCTGAAGTCTTATCCGTTACTAAGTATTTGTTACTAAATATTACGGTGAATTATTTATTTCGGACAGATTGTGGCATAACTTCGTTACAGCGGCTTATCGTTTCTTGTCGGTTGTAAGCGATGTCTGTAAAAAAAGTTGCTCATAACATTCACTTTCTAATACCAGAGCCCAAAATAATGATGTTCTCGATGATGACTAGAGATAACACGTTCACGAATAAATAATAATTTCGCATGTTGTGTTATCTGCCACAATATAAATTACACATTACACGCATCACGTCGAATTTACACTCACACTTTTCATTGTGCATATCGCAAAATGTCAAGTCGAGTAAGACGTACGACGAGCGACGTTATCGAAGATCAGCATTGTAGAATATCATTGTAAGCCATCACAATAGACATTACCTTACGGCTTCTGGCTAGACACGTTTCTATTACTACTATCCGAAGCATGTTGGTTCATTGACCGAACCAGTCGGCGCGGAAGTGCGCGCGAGAACGTTCGGAAACTGTAAGTGCAGTTCGAGGTTCGAGTGACAAACACGTTCGCGTGATTAGACGAGACATTCTTCAAAGGCTTTCCCGGATAACGACAAATAGTTGCGCACTAATGTAATCGCTGCCGTGGGATTAACAATATTTTTATATTTGCTTTGTTCCTTACTTTATGTTTGTTGCATCATGTCGTTCCACATCATTACAATCTCGATGGACTTGATAAGTCAGTGTAAAATCTGTAGCGCTAGGCAGCGAATATATCATTCGGTTTCTGGCTAAATTGAATATAGGGTTAGAGGACATATTTATACCCGTATTATGTCATCGGTTCATGACAGCTGAGATAAATATGAGGGTGTTGCATGTAAAATTGGCCAGTTCGTAAAAGTTATCATCGAGCAAAAGATATCTGAATTACGCCACTTTAATAATCAGCGAGCCATGCATGCTATAGATTGGTTTATTAAAACAGCTTCGTTTATATAAGTGAGAACAAGTACTTTTGGTTTATTAATAAAAACTGCATTACTGCAGTGGACTATGTGTTTGAAACTGTGTCCGCTACTGTAAGTATTCTACTTGGATAAAATTCGACGATTTTCACTAATCCTACGTATACGCCAGTATACGGTGTAGAAAAATAATCGAGTCAAAAGAATCCTTATTATTTAATAATCTGTGGATAAATTTCTTACAAAAGTGTAACAGTTTTTTGAATAATGAGCGAATCTTGTAATAAATACATGTCGCCCAATAAGTTGGCAGCAAAAAGGCGTACAGATAAAGGCAAATGTTCAATGAAACATTATCCACCGTAATAGAAGAATTACGAAAGATGACATCACACGGAACAAAGAGGAAAGAGATTCACTGACAAATACATGATACTCCAATTGCATCGTTCAATTGTATTATCCCAATTGAAGCCTGCAACGAGTCAACGTTTTCCCCAATTAAAATCCGGCCTTCTCGGAACAACCGGCGTCCGTTCTCTACAATGTATTACGCCACTGGCGCATATGCACACGTGGCAAAGTACATAGTGGGTCACATTTGTCGGGAAGTAAATTATTTTTTGACTCGCCCCTCGCAGTCCTCATTAAGTCGTCACCGCATATCAGATCGTTCAGAGCTCGCTCTGTGTGTCCTATGCGTGTTCACGATAAACATAGGCAAACAGAGAAGGAGAGCCGCGGCGTTTGCCACGTGAGCCATTCATGACGTATATCATTTCTCGTGTACGGAAGCCCTTGGCAGGCGACTCCCGTTTTGCGTCAACACTGCGAAAGGTAACAGATTGAGGCAGACATGTAACATCGATCACGGCAGAAACGATGTTGTGGAAAAGCGATCAAAACATGTTTCGAAAGGCAGGGTATTACCTTTCGGCATGCGGCGCACTCACCGCTGTGCGGAATTGCCACACACGGTATTTCCGGATTTTCTTAGCGTCGCAAAACACGCGCGCTATACAATACCCCGCTGTTCGATATTGCGGCGCGAAGTTCACGTGCATCGTCTGACTTCCGCGACGATTTAGATTATGTTGAGCGGTTGTACGGTATCGGTGAAATAAGACCTGGCAAAGCATACCGCTGCCTCGTTCTGGCGCCATCATTCATTACATAAACGCTTTTATTAAATAAGTTTTTCCAATAAAGTACAAGGTATTCCGTAAGTACCAGGGCCAACTGGAAAGGTGGCCATTCAACATGAAAAAACAAACAAGGCGAAAAAGGGACAAATAAATATAATATTTGTTAGTTTCCGTAAATTCGGGCATGCACGCGGCAGGAAGCAGAGACATCGTATTTCAATCGGTCACCCAGGGACCGTCTTTGCTGCAACGATATGTGACGCAATACGTCTGACAATGAGATACGCGACGAGCGGTGTTCGGTCGACAAGTCGCTGCACGTGGTACACGATTTATGACGATTGAGGCTAATAATGCGTGAAGATTTTTCTGTGAATCACTTGAGAAAATCATGCGTGGTATCGCGCGAGCCAGACACACCCGAGTTGCGCCTATGCAATTCTGTGCGACAAAAGATGACCGCCTACGATGCTTTGAGAGCCTCCTATCCGTATCAAGAGTATGGAAGGAACGAGTAGGAAGGGAAGTATTTTCATGCTCTCTAATAAGCGAGACGGGTAACGCGACGAGATTCAATAACGGAGTCAGGAAATTGTACTACCTCTCGGTACATTCTCGTTGCTGTCCTTTCTTTTCTTTTTCTTTTCGTTTTCGCGAAAAACGTGATGCAGTGCGGGAGCTATGATTAGAGGCAGATGGCAGAAACCGTTGCTCTTGTGAGAGGAGAGCTACGATTAAATAAGTTTTATGTTTTACAATCTTTTCTAACGGGAGAGAGACACTCAGGCGAAGCAGTAAACTTGCACAAAACTGTGCAGTGGAAACTTTCGACAGTGGAGCATGATTCGTTGCCTCTGTCGTGCACATATGTAAGATTGCAGTACAAAGTTCAATATGAAGAAGAGTCCTTTGAAAGTCCATCTGTAAGACATGTTTATCGAATCGCGACGGAAGAGACTGTGGGCCGTGTTTGCCATACGTGATAGTAATTGCTTTCACAGCACGTAACACACGTTGGCGTGTCGCTCTTTGTCAATTTCTATTTCATTTTGCGAGTTCGCCTCCAACGACACAATTCATATGTCACGTACTCGATATGATACACAATCTGTCTCGTACAGGATATTGTTATACACATATTGTCCGTCGTGTTAAATCAGATCGTGTATCGACACTTTAAATGTCCCAGAATCACACGAAATCTTGCCCGCGAACAAATCTTAGGAGCTGCAATCGCGAATAACACGAAGTCAAGCTCTCAAGACGTAACCGCGGATTTCAAAATACACATTAGCACGAACTCGTTCGTGCATCTGCGACTTTAGACTAGCGTGTCCGAAGGAACGACATAACTTGATATTCCGCGTTGACAAGATCTTGAGAAACGTACCTGATCGCCGGCTTATCTCGCCTCGCCTCTTAATCAGCTGAATAAAATAATGTTGTCGCGGAGCGCACCGCGTCTGATTCGCGTTCCAAGCTACAGTTATTAACCCGCTTGGCATTGCGCGTTGTCCCAGAGGGTGTTCTACTTTGTTCGCCGTCCCGAGCTGCTCGCTTCTCTTACAGGCCTTACAGCAAGTTGTACGACGGTAAATTAAGACGTCTGATCTAGTTTATCGATGCCACTGGCAAAAGACGATAAAGCGTGTCAAGTGTCTCGCGCGCTTCGTTTTTCAACCTAATAATCAGCCTAATTTCATTCGGCGAAGAGAGTTTTATTTATAATGTGGCAGATAGGTCAAATTAGCGGCTACCTAGACTGGCGCGGTGCCAGAGATTAATAAGGGATTTTGGATTGACCTGAGCAAAGAGTGGGTTAGAAATGTAGGTGACAAGATATCATTTCATCTTCTATGAATATGATTCGATTAATGATGTGACGGGATTATTGACTTCATGTTTACAAACCATTGTACAATCTACTTTGAGTTTCTGTAACTTTGATGCGAATTATTGCCGGAAACTTTTAGCTATTTCTATGCTTCTATTTCTGCTTCAGATTTCTTACATATATAAAAGTACCGCGAGTAAAGTATCGTCATTCATCGATGCCGACTATATAACTGGCTTAGAAGATCGAAGGATTTTGCAATAGAGCGATGGACGACGATGTCTACTCGGTAAAGAACGCGGAGAATGTAAATGGGCACGTGCAAAAGCACATTATTCATATAAGACCTTTGCCTACGGTTACCGATAGATTTTTCATCTTCTGCGCGCATCGATTAACGGATTCAGAAAAAGCGATTGTAAAAGCACACCGAAAGAAGGGCTGCGAAAATGGTTTCGATTGATTGACCCTGCGTGTAGGCGTAGAAAGAGCTCAGTCTAAGAAACGAGAACAATGAACCCGACGTTGCTCCTAGGATGACGCACATTCTTGCAACGGCACTTTGACGTTGCCTAAAGCACGTGTTACGAGTCGATTTTTCGTTTTATCATTCTGCTCCCTCCCTCTCCTCTTCTTCGTTCTGTCGCAATTGCATGTGCCAGGCATGTCAGAGCGTGGATAACCACGGATAGAGCGAGATAAATGCGGAGGAAGAGTAAGGGACAGTAGGAAAAAAGAGACGGAGAGAAAGAGAGAGAGAGAGAGAGAGAGAACGAATAAGATTGATATTCAGATAATGATAAAGCCAAAGAGACTCGGTGGATTACACGTGGAAGCCAGCTGGCAATCGAGACCTACTCAGCTCCTACATTTATATCTAAATTTCTTTACCTGTCCTGCCTGCGCGCCCTAGTGACGATCATTCCTGTGAAAATGTCAGATAAATATTGCGAGACGTATTATGCGCCGTGCATAATATGACGCGGCGATATTGAATTTTAATTTTTTGAACGAAGACAGTGGATGTAGAAGGAATTTTCGTTTTCCATTTGCCTACGTATGACAGCTATGAATAATGTCGTTGGACTCGTGCAAAAGGTTTGAACAACTATAACATTTCTGAGTTTTTATATTCCACACAAAGATGAAATACGATTTTTCTGTTGTAGAAATGATACAATTGAAATGGCACGCGTTGAAGAGCGAGCACGGTGTAAAATACGTACATACATATATATGAACGTGTGTCCAGTATTTCCGCATATCGCAAATGATCAGTATGGCCTTCATCGTTGTAACCGCATGAAGACAATGAAGATGGAAATTGCGTCGAGCCGTGCGGCTATTGCGGTCACAATGCCGATATTAAGTAACACGCGGTAAAATTCATAACATGTAAGATGTGAGGTAACGTCGCAATAAATCTCAATCCGATTCGATCAAAACGTCCGTTCAGATATTCTGATAAATCGGATACCAAATAAATCTGACGAAAACGCACGTACACATACACACGCCTTTGCGCGAAATGTTCGAAAACAAATAGCTGCCATCGAAACAACGCAGCACGTTGTCGATTCTGCAAAACATCTACTTTCCCGAATAACCCAATTCATCGGATCGCCATCGAATTGGGTAGCAAAACAATTACGGTCTGAAGTCTGAAGTCCAAATATCGCCGCGTCCATAAAGTTACGTATATCGCCTATCAGTACGAAATAATATCGCACAGTCTATGCAGAACGTTTACACTGCTCCGTCAGCATTTAACCAGCGCGGCGGCACCCTGAAATGTTATTACGGTGTCGTTGTAATAATACGTGCCAGTGGCCGCCGCGCCGGATAGTAAATTTTCCGTTTGTCGCACGTATAGAATGGGCGCGGGATTACGGATCATTAAATTGTTGAGAATTTCATAGGTTCGTCGACCCCGGTGTGCGACCAACGAACCAAGAGGGGTGGCAGGCGTCTCTATGCCTGTACGGTAGGGGAGAAACGAAATTCGACGAGAGGAGTCACGGCGCGTTATTATTAACGCCGTTGAATAATCAAAGCGCTCGCAAGCGGTCTTGGTAGTCTTATTATATCCACGCCGAGCGATGCTGATCCGAGAAGACCAGTGTGTGCACGTGACACAATGCACGGAGGCCCACGAGCTTCTCTCTACAATGCAATCACCTAGCTCGCACAGATCGTGGCAGACTCATTGTCGGAAAGGCGAGTTAATCGTGTGTGAAGCACGCTGCGTCTTTGGTATTTGTATATATTCCATTTTTCATGGTGGCTCGTTGGTAGGCTGTGGTTACAGTGCGTTAGTACAATATGATTTGCAATCGTGGTGCATTGTTCACAGAACCGCAGCAGCACTGTAGCGAATCTAGAAAGTATACTGTAAAGATTTTATTTTCGTTCGATTAGTGGATTGTATCCGTAAAATCGATGAAAGACACGAAACTTCGTTACGAACAAATTAGGTTTGACATAAAAAACAAATACTACTTTTAAAACGTACGTATCTATTAATAAAAACTGAGAAAGAAAAATAAGGGACTTTATGAAAAGTGAGAGAGAATTATATGTGAAGTGTGAATGTAACAGACAGGTTACGATTTAACGGATGTTTTTGTAACCACGCCACTGACATGAATGGAAGCGCCACGAATAGTAGAAGTTGACAAACTTGCCTATAAATATATCTGAAAGATAAGGCAGCTGCGGTATGCCACAAGACTGTCTTGTTTATCGACAAGTGCACGAACCGGGATACATACTGAGTTGTCAGTCTGCATGAAAATGATGTGTCAATGTCTTAATTCAAATGATATCGCACAAAGGTTGTCCAATTACTTTAAAATTCAAATGAGTCACTTATGATACGTCGTCTCTCATACAGGTAACTGCTTCTTTAGTAAGAAACGCTAGTCTCTACATAAAAAGTAAAATCTGCCAAAATAAGATGTGTCTGCAGCAAGCGTTCGTAGATCATAAGGCAAAAACGAGAGGATGTAAGGTTCCAGTCTTAGACCATATCTACTCATAGACCCGCCTTTCGTATAGGAATCCACGAAACAGAGTCAGGCAAAGATAAAATCATCTATGTGACGTCACATGTGGGCAAAAGATAATTCCAAATGACAGATACTGCATGAAATGCGCTTTAAATATATGCAAGCAGCCACATTCAAATTTTCAAATGAGCTTATACACCAACATCCATCATTACTTTGCCCACATGTGACGTCATATAGATGATTTTATCTTTGCCTTAATGCAGTTTTCTGAAGCCGTGTCTATTAGTATATATGGTCTAAGGTTCCAGTCCATTACCGCAAAACACATCTGTAATTACGGCCAACTGGTCAATCTTATTGTCAATTGTCTCGAGTTTCATTCATCCGTATCTACTCGGAACACTTTTCACGCGTCAGTTCACATTCAGACAGTTCTCGGCCGTGACCGGCCCGATTATCAAAATCACAACATCCTGTTGTTACGTACTCGGATGACGTGATTCTCCGCAATTACCACGATGATAATGGCCAAAGGTAAGTATCGAATAAAGATCGTCAAACTCCTACAAAAAGATTCACAAATATGCACGATTTATGATAAACGCAATTTCGGTTTCTTCAAGTGAGCTCGACGCTTGCGAAGTTTATCGTGGAAATGCACGCTTCCGGGCAAGGGTCCAATTAAGAAATCTTGCAAATTAAGAAGCGCACGCTTTTTGACACGATCGATTGTCCACCTGCTCGGTTGTTGTAATATGAATAATAAGCGATATTTCAATGTTGTTTCAGCGAGTTATCAGTTGGTAAATGCAGTGTGCTCTCCGACGAGGGATGTATGCAAAACATGTGTGCGGACACGAGCGGGATAGAACGTCAGTCACTTCGACCGTGAAAGCCGTCGAAGAAGTTTCGTCACGCGACAGGCTTCGATGCTTTTGTAAAATGTCCAGCTTGGACGATGTCAGTGACTGTGACCTTTTCGACGTCCTCCCTTCCGAATTTGTCCCTGCCTCGCGCGGCATATGTCATTATTAATCACTCTGTAATATATGACAGTCCAGGTATTACAAGTGAGTCATAAATAGACTTTAATGTACGTACGTAGCATCTGCGCGATATAAGTCAACATAAATATAGATCATCAGTCGCAATGTTCGAATGAATTATAAAGCAAATCTTTGCCACAGTAATTGAAATAACTGTATCAAGTGTGCTCATACTTCTTAAATGAACTCATATATCATGTACAAAAACTGGATTACAATACCGTAACCCCTTAATTAGCCTTTCACAAACACAATAGTCTCATAATGTAAGTGCAGAAAATCCTGCGGAGTGCAACTGTTTTCCGTAAGATTCAATTCAGTCGATGCGAGTCGCAACTAAGGTATCGTAAGACGATGGCCAGGGGATTCTAAGCGGAGAGTATACATATGTACATGTAACCAGTGACATTCGCTACTTGTCCAGATCTGATCAATCGCAGACGCGTTAATTGAATTCGGATAGGTTTCGACACGTGCCGCGCACGGATTCTTCCTTCGTGAAACGTCAGCGAGTACATACTCGGCTATAGGCGAACGTCCGCGATCCGATTATTTTCCACGGCCTTGTTTCTCAATTAGCACCGACGTCGAGAGATTGTCGAAACGAGCGAGGAGCGCGTGCGATTACGCGCCGCTGAAAAACAGGACGATCACGGGTGGGAAAACCGCTGACTTCGAAAGTGCGTTGTCCTCTGTGAGCCCGCAGAAAATTCCGACGGTTCGCGAAGTTTGCAACGCCTGGCGACGAAGGGGCCAATATTGGATAAGATACATGCTAAGATTTTCGCGATCTCACTTATTTCAGAGCGCCACAGGCGCTAAAGGTCTCTCACGAGCCAAGAAGATAGGAAGCTGCTGGTGCGGACAATGGGAACGAGAACTGTGTGAGTGCTGGAAATTAACAAACCGGTTCGAAAAATTCTTGTTGCAGGTTATGTTTCCAAAATGTATGATTGAAAAGTTATTTGCGGCTTTGCTGGCGAGAAAATAGGAAGCTGCTGGTGCGGACAATGGGAACGAGAACTGTGTGAGTGCTGGAAATTAACAAACCGGTTCTAAAAATTCTTGTTGCAGGTTATGTTTCCAAAATGTATGATTGAAAAGCTATTTGCGGCTTTGCTGGCGAGAAAAGGCACATTAGTAGACTAGTCGCCAGTCAAGTGTTAATGTGACATGCGACGTTATTGAGTACAGATCCTAAGGTCATGGGTGAAAGATTGAGAGGCAGAGGCAAATAACGGTTTCTTTACACACTGGCGACAAAAATATAGGAATGTATTACTTTGGATAGCAGCACAAGAAAAGCACACATGCTTTGTAAATATCATACTTTTCGTTTGTCACGTACAGGGTCAGACGGAATAAAAGCTAACCTTTTTCATCAGACTGGATGAAAAAAATGCATGTTTAACGTTCAAATAATGGATTTTAACGAATATATTATTTTATACCCAATACTTCGACGTTATGCTAACGGCACTTTAAGATTTTGAAACGATCACAGCTGTTTATCTTTTATCGAGGCTTGCGAAGTGACTTTGGTCACAGAAACGAGAACGATAAACGTATCAGAAATGTTGTACCGGAGAAAGAACGGGAGGAATAACAAAACGTGGATAATGCACGTAGTTGTGAGTCACGATTTGTCCACATTTGAACTCAATTAATAAATCCGCTGAGACGAAATACGTATGATCAGCAACGATTACCAGACCACTGGATGTGTAAATGTTCGTATATGAACATTTATTTCACTGAACCAATATTAATTCACGTGAAGCAGTTTGCACGTTTGCAAAGAGAATAGCCGCGCAAAGCAGAATATTTTTGGTGCGAGATGCTGAATAAGTGCTGAATCTATTTTAAGAAGATTTAGACACAAACTAAAAAAAAAAAAAAACGAAAAGCGTGCGGTGGAGCATACGCGCCAAACGATACAGTCGACGAATTTCTTCGTAAAGAAACTATGCCTACCGGCACTGCAACTGTACTGTGCAATATATTTAGTAATTACAGCATTGTATATGCACATACTACAAATTGCAGCATATAAAAACAATAAATTAGCGTAAATGATTTGTGTGCGTACATGCATAATCGTCAGTATATCTCTAATAAATTAATATATACCCTTACTAGTATATGCATCATAAAATCGTTATTTGTGGTAAGAAGACCTCAATAACAGACTGATTTCTAGCCGGTATTATCATCACTGAGCAGGCAACACATTTCGTTGCGCAACAGGCGTATCAGTTTCGTTCGTGAGAATTTTGTCGGGAAAGTCGTGTCAGGTTGACATTCAGCTGCGCAGGCTCGGTACAAGAAGGAGAAACGAGCGTTCCCTATCAGAACATGAATCGGCTTAATGCCTGATATCAGGCTATTTTCCAGGTCCCTGGGCGACATGTGTACTGCGTTCACATGTCAAATGTCAAATTACCATTTTAGTCCTCCGCCACGAGATACACGCTGCCCGCTGCCCTACATCGTCAGAAAAACGATCGAATCGTCCGGCGCCCGGCCAGCTTCAATCGATGAGAGTAAAGGTAGCCGCGGTAGAGCCGTTAATAACTACGTGCGACAGTATTCCATACAGAGTTACGCCGTTTATTCACAAAACGTTCCACCAAGAAAGCATTTTCCTCTTTCTAGCACTAGATTACTTCACGGCAGACTTGAGTGTTATTCGAATTGTTCCAAAGAAAATTGTAGTTCAGGTTGAAAATATTTCATCTGGATAATAATTAGTATTCCCATGATTTTATTCGGATAAATTACGTTTTATCCGATGTTGTCTGAATAAGACTTTGTTCAACATTGATTCGCGGGATCATCGTACACTTTTCTCGTCAGCTCGTTACTTTCCGTGTCTCCGTGATTCTCCGACAAAATTCGGATTAAATATATCGCACGTTTTGGGTACCCCGTTCTCCTGCACATGCGTCGCTAAACAGTGTTAGTAGGGACGAATTGAAAAATATATTTACCGGCTATACAGGCACGTGCTTTGTATGCACGTGCGTGTGCTCCGCGGTAATCGTGCTCGATATCCGAAAGAGAACAAAAAACGTTATTATTTCGTGCGATAGCTTACGCAACGATTCCTCAGCATTACGTTCTCGAGGCGGATCGTCATCGTCAAGGGACCGTGAAAGTCGCGAGAGCGTAATTTCATCGAGGCACACGGGCACTCGTAATTAAGGATCATCAACAGGCGCCGCCCGTGCTGACATTTTAAGCTTCGCGGTGTAACAATTCGCCCGACAATTTGGCAGAGATCCGTCGTTTCGAACTGAGAATAGGATGTGCACATGCTGGGAAGCCAGCAGATTTGAACATTGTTAGTTACGAGTTGCTGGGAGTGAACAAGACACTCGGTACTCACGTTCGCTTCAATTGTTCGATGTAGACCCAAAATATTTTTTCAAAATGATGTGCTACATTCGTTTCCTAGGAAATGTAAGTACTCGAAAGGGTGGTATTCAGAGAGACTTGCCGGGAAATCGTGAGAAGCAGGTACGCAGTAAGCGGGGGATGTATAATTGGAGTAAGTAAGGATTTCTTAGATACGTGCAATAAAACTTAATTAGAGTATAGATGTTTTTGCTTTTCTTCACGTAGTCTGAGTACGTGTGAAAGGGTGCTTAGACACAAAGGCAATAATTCCATTGTCAGTGCGTTTTGGTTCACTGATTACGGCTTTTGGTATACGAGGTATGTATTTTCCAATAAAGTCGTACAATAGAGAGTCAAAACGTATACAATACGTTCAATAGCAGCATTATTGCTTATAAATTCTACCAGCGTGCAATAGTCTTAAACGTCTTGGACGTATTTTACCTTTTTGGATGATAAACCGCTCAAAGGAGAGAACGGTTAAATTGCATTCGGGGAATAATATTGATTCCGCGAAAACTGCTTCCTCGAACTCGTACACGTACGGCAGCGTGTTTTAGACTGTGAGAAATTTGATAATACCGAATGCTTTCACGTCACGACATTTCCAATGCAGTACAGGATATTCAAAATTGTTCGAGAATATACGCGCTAGCAAGTGTTCGTGATACTAATAGAAAATAACCAGAATAACATTTTTATTTTGTGATTTAAAAAAGTGAACATTGTATTAGTATTACCAAACTTTCTGCAAAAAGCATGTGCTCTGGATGATTTTTCTAACCAAAACATTTTATAAATACGTTCTACATTGAACGTACACATACGTAAGATTTTGCGAGGTATTGATAAAGGCCGTATCATGCAACGGCTTAAAGTTTTCCTTTCCTGCTCGTTCCAGAGATTAATTGACTTAACAGTAGAACGGCCATTTTAACTGATCTTTTAAACATGTATTCCACTAGCAATGAGACGTCCATAACTGTTTCCACAGATTCTAGGAATGATTAAGTATATTCAATTTATGTACTTTGATAATTACCAAGACAAGTAATTGCTTTCCAGGTTCCGGTAATATTTATGATTAATGAACTTGCATACCCTGAAGTTTTATTAAACGTGAAAGAGAAAAGGAACCAAGCTTCAAGTTAAGTACTCAAAACACGATTATCGACTGTGCCGACCGTTCATAATCTGACACTGTCCAATTAAAATTTTCACGCGGACAGTGATTCGACTCAACGAAAGGGCGGACGTCACACAATGGACCGTACAGTATGCGCCTGATTCATAATCGGTAATATTATGCACTTCGTTAAAGAACACAGCGAAACACGCTTTAAGGTCTGTACTCTCGCTTTAATATGAATCTTTATCAGATTCCAGTTAGATCTTACAGGCAAAACAGCGAAAAAGTGCGAAAAAGTTCAAATGCCTTTTTTTGCCCCGTGTCCATATCGTTTGATAGACGGCAATTTGTGCTGAAAATAGACCCCAGGCTCACGCGCTGAAGCCTCAATTCGGAGCTTCGAAGATCTGATTTTACAGCCTACGGGGTGTAACAATATACTATGGTCCATTTCTCGAAGCTCGATCCAGAAGTCAGACGTTCTTCTTGCTAGCTACAAAACTATGCCTGTCGAGCTAGCTTAGATCTTCGATGACACGTCCGGCAAAAAGTTGGCGTCGCTCATTTTCGACCGGACGCGCGAACAAAAACGCAACTTCGCGTACAAATGGAAGCGATTGTACCCAGATAGCACAAAATGGCAATTTGGTGACTAAAATAGTCATTTGTGCTATCTGGGTAAGCAAGCATGACGCGCGTACGCCGCATAAAGCTTCAATGCAACAATCGTGCCCGTGTCGGCGGCCTCTTCAACGTAAATCGCGGCATCGAAAGGAGACGTGGGATTGAATTGAAGCGGCACGTAAAAACAAGACGGTGGAAATATGCTTGCGAGCGATAATGCGCGGACGCGTAAAAAAATGGACTGCGCGTAATAGGCATTTCTAAGCTGGCCAGCTAGTCGGCCGCGGTGCATAAGCACGATTCAAAGCAGAGAGTACAGAGGAAACACTTTCGGCATCTATTTTCAGCCGGACAAAGGATATAGAGACGAAAATGGCGAATTGAAAATTTCAAGGCTTCGGTCACTTGTCACTGTCCAAATAAATAACGCGGTCTTTGCAGCCGATAAAACGGGACGAAACCAGTAGAATAGTCGAGATAAGTAAACGTTCGTTTACGGAGCTTGGAATTACCAAGGGAAAGATAACAATTTTTGCAAAGAAGTAAAAAAAATTTGCGAAAAGGACATATACACCAGAACATTCTATACCTATACCTTATACCAGGTTGATATTTCGGCGGCGCGCAATGGTAACGAACCCGAAAAGAACTGACAATCATAACGGTAGTCCCAAAAGTACACGCCTGAAAAACGAGGCACGAACAACATGCTGCACCATTGGTTGACGTTTTTAACGATGCGATTCGCATATTCTTTCGGACTTGGCGAACCGTGCATAATAATGTACATGGGTGCGTCCCCGTTAGCAATTGCTTTTTCAGTCCGGGACGCGAGGAATGTGGAAAGAAAAACCGGTCAGCGACGATCGGAACAAGAAGAGATGCCATAGCTACTTGGTCAATGACTTCGCGTGAAAGTATCGAGAAAGCACGTCACGGGCATATCACGTTCTCGTCAATAGTCATTACGGCCTTACGCAAAGCATCCTTTGTGTAATTGGCATTCGACGATCAACAACGAGCCTTTGTGTCAAAACTAAAATTAAACTTCGGGTTCGTCAACCAGGACCGGTCTTTGAATCGAGCAACGTGAAACATCACGCTCAACGCCACTGAAAATGGAGTGGGCTCCGCGTAATTTGCTTTCATTCTTAGAAGATCGTGCGTTGGGAGTAAGTTTCAAATAATCTGGAATAGAGGTGAAGTGATTGTCTCGTAATCATACAAAATAGCATGCAATTGCATTAAGCGCAAAATCGTAATTCTTAATAGGTATGGATGTGATTCTATTGAGGAATATCGTACATTTACCCGAGTATTTAGTTAGAGCATTGTTTGCAAACATTACTGCCTATAATCATATTATTATTTGTTTATTAAAGAGAATCGAGATTTCAGACGCTAACGAGGTAAATCCTTGATAAAGCAAGCGGTTGAGGCCTCAACGATCACGAAATCATCGGCGATAAGTCATTTATTGATTGTCCCTTTTGCCGGATCTATTCCTGTAGTCCTGAGACTTTGTACCGTGCGTTATCACTGACCACCGAGCGATTGCTTTGTCCCAAACGTATCAATACCGATTATAATTAAAACACGTAAGCCTGTACTGTGTGGAATCGAAATGATATGAAGGAATTTTGGAGCGAAGGTTTCTAAGCCTACAAAACAGAAGCATAGAAAGGGAACAACATTGACATCTGCACCAAAATCTGTGTTAAACATATCCATGTCCGAGCTATCCAGTAATATTTATTCGGCGGATATGAGTACGTGTGAATGATCAATTTTTAAATACATGTTATATAACGCTGACACTAAACGGACAGCTGTGGCACGGCAACTGATACGTGATAGAGATGTGCGAATCTCCTCCAATATGTGTGTTTGGGCGATGCAATCATTTTTAAAACCCAACCGAGACAACTTAACATCCCACGGGAGGCCGATGCTGTATCGCTATGTATGTAGACTGAGAACGACAATCGTTCGCGGATACGCTTCCTGCGTTCCAGGAAGCAGTATAACGCTGCTAACAATCAAAGGAATTGCCAACAGAATCGATTTACGTGCATATACTCGGTCGATTGGGAACGATCGAAATTCGCGATCGAATTCTCGAGTATAAAAGAATCCTGAACGTACTGCTAAAGCGCGATTGCACGCATAAAACAAAATATAGATCAAAGAAAAGACAACCGCGCTCTTGGACATCAATAACGCGAATTCACATGATGCGGTTGAAAACTTGCGTCTACACCATTCGATCTTCATGAAATGACCCTTTGAAATTCATAGAACGCGATTTCCAACGAAACGGTCAACGGATCGAAAAACAATATTACTTTCGGTTACGTCAAAAACTATGTTAGCATCCTGCAAACGCAAAAATTTCGTCTAACCCGAGACGTATCTCCCGCATTACACGGGGTCCAATGCCATTTGACCGATTTTCCTCCAATCACACGGAGTCTCAATGACCTATTGTAGAGCGTACCGGTATACAAAATCCAGACTATCGAATTCCATTTTCTGCTGGCATTAAAGGCCGCACGGCGAACGGATTCGATAAACCGCGAATACCTTGACTAACAGCCACGCAGAACTTTTGTCGACACAGCTCACGCTCGTTTATACGAGTATTGCGCTTAGGCAGAGAGAACGACGTCGCAGCAGTCCGGTGCGTACTGCTCTCTCGCTCACGCCAATCTGTAGGCCGCGGAAATCGTTCTCCCCCGAAAGGACTTAATCCACGCAACTCGCTTTTCGTAGCACGCGGACGTGGAGCTCGCTTTTGGAGCACGCACGATCGAGGTGTGACGTAAACGGGGGGGACGAGACTGGACGTGGCGACTATCTACTGATTGTTAGGGAAGTGACACGACGTCAACGGTGCCCCTCGACCGGGTCCTCACCGGCTGTGCACGTAATCAATAATAATAAAAAAAAAATAGCGCGAATGAAACGAACGGTCGAAAGCGAACCGACGACACCACTAACACTAACGTCTCCCGTGCCGAAGTGAGGGAAACGGGGCTGATTGTGTGTCGCGGGGAACGAGTTAAGCTTATTGTTAGGCGCTAGGATAGCAGTGCACGTTCGACTCACGATATTTTCCCGCACGGTATTGTGAAACAGTTGTTCCCTGATGTCCGCATCATCTTCCATCTTCACCTATTTGTCAGACGATTTCCTTTGGCTAAGCGTACCGTCGTTGTCCTCGTCGTCGGCCGTAGCGACATTTTATATTACATCGACGAATCTTCCCGTCCAGCACACCATGCCCAACCCCGCCACCAAGAGCGGCCGCACACCGTCGTCTGCTTGCCGTTCCCTCCTCGCAAAAAGGCGGCTGACGCGAGAGCGGAACGTCTCTCGTATTTGCGCGACCCGGCCCACGTCAAGCACCTGACGTATGTGAATTGTCCGTCGTCGCAGGAGGCGCAAGGCTCACGCTGCCCGTTTTGTTTGTAACTCGCGAGTCGCGACGTGTTTATGCGGCAATACAGGGGGCCCCAACGCTCGACCACCACCTATCGTGGCTGGTAGGAGACTAAAAGTCGTGCGTCGTTTTTGCGGTTAGGGCGGACGCGCACGCCATCTGCTTCTCAAGGTCTAGTGCGACGACGGCAGTTATCGTTGGGGAGAAGAGCGCGTTGTGTCAGCTGGTCCGCCGACCTCGCGTGCCGAACGTCCTTATCGACCGAACTTCATCCATCTTTAAATGTGTGAGCTATAAAGAGAGAAAGGGCGACAAAAATGCAGCGAGTTTACTGCTTTCTTTCTTGCCCATGTCCGTTTTCGAAACGTTTCTATTAATAAGTGCAGGCGTCGTATTTCTGATGCGATGAGTGGAGTTGAATGCTTATCGTTTGAATAGACGGGGCAGCATTCTGGAAGACGTTTATTTTGAAACGTAGGTTGCCGCGGCTTGTTGACTTGGTAAACGTAATATTTTTATTAACAATGTCAACAGCGTACATTTCTTTCGTTACTGTCTATAGTATACTGCTTGGAAGCGTTATGACGAATGTATTATTAAATTTCAAATGCATTTCTCACAAGCAGTCCGAGTCACCGGTGACATTTATAGTCCTCGGCGTGGCACTCCTGGCCACGGCTGTAACAGTGTAACATCCAGTTAGCGCGAAACGTGGGAAATTTGTATTCAAAGCGCAGTTCCTCGCGCATGCGATTTCACGTTTTGCCATCTTCGTGTGTGCCAAAAATTATAAACAAGTAACGTCTCTTTGGTGCTTGTTTCGTAAAGTGTTAACGTAAGTAATAACTGACGTGGTAAGTGCGTATAATTGAATAAATGTGGTTGTAACGTCAACGAGTAAGACGGACCGAAAGACATTGAGAGCAGAGTGCTTAAAACAAAATGAAAAATCATCAACGTGTTAAGGTAATGTAAATAATTTTTGTTTTATTATATATACTATCGCATACGGACATTACAACTTAAGGATGGAGCTTATAAAATGCACTGTACGATCATATAAATATAAATCTGTAAAACTTTGTGGTTGCGAACAATTCCTGAGTAATGAATTATTCCGAACTTTATAATACAGCCTCAGACCGAATGTATTCGCTAATGACAATGATGGAGACGTTGAAGTTTGTCCGGACGCGTCGTGACATTACTCGTTATATTTGCACTGTGTCGAGAGTAAATGCAGAGAATGCTCATGAGGAAATATAAATGTTCGTAAAAGAAAATTTGATATGAATGATATATTCATAAATATTATCCTGTTAGAAAAAATAAACACACGCTTCGTCTTTCAATCTATTAATAGTTTATACAGTGCCTGTTGATATAAGTAAAAACGGCTTCAATAGGTAAATAAAAAAATCTCTAAGACTACAGGTACAATATTAGATGAATAAGGTTTCGTTTCGTTATCTTGCTCTCCGTTCGATCGTTCTTTACCGCAATAATGTTTTCGGTTGTCAACTGAGAGACTGGACTATACTGCACAGATCAATTTTGTTTTACGTAAAAATTCGTACTTCCTATCGATCAACATTTTCACTAACATGAAACATGATGTTCAACGTCGTCCTATTAGCATTTTTTCCTTCTTCAGGTAGGATTTCCCTTGCGCGCAAATCGCTTTGAATACCGCTATATCTAGGTATCGGTAATAAGCAAAATCAGATGAGTCTAGTACGCGTTTTCGAGAGCTTCGAGAAATATCAATATATTGCATGGAACAAGTTTACCACAGTAGACACTGCATAGTCTGCTTAGGCAATTTTAACCAAGTATCACAGATTCTTAATCTCGTTAAAGGCGTCCTTCGTAGCGCGTCACCATTTCCTCGTTTTGTCGCATTATATGCGACAATTATACAAGCTCGTCATGCTTTTTGCAACATTAATATTGGGGGGATCGGAGCCCCCAAAGAGAATGTAAAGAGGATCGTAGATGAGAAGACGCGCATTGCACGCCAAAAGTAGCCAAAAGTAGACAAAAGAGGGCATTAATACATAAGCCATCGGTACAACCTTAAATTTTCGATCCTACAATATTATCGGATCGCTATGAGTGCTCACGGGCCTAACAAAAGTATAGCCTTAACGCTATCAATAGTTAAAGTGAAAGAAGTCCTCGGACAAAATTAAAAACCTGTGTAGTAGTCATTCTTAACAATCCTCCGATAGTGCACTGCATGTATTTTTAATATTGATGGCAGAAGAGATATCGATATAATGCTAGATCTTTATAAGCCTCATTAGAGTAAAAAAAGTCCGTCTAAGACTTTTGCTTATTAGATGTCTCAAACAGTAATCCAATTAATGTTAATCGTTGATTATCAACTGACAAGGCCTTTACTGTGCTATACAGCTACTTCTCCGAAATTCTTGTGGCCAGTCTGTTTTGCGTGTTGCTGCGCCGCTATTTGTCCGCTTAGTTTCACCTTACAATCGTTGCATATTAATGTGAACTTTTGAACATCTGTAAATTGACGACTAGATTTCACCTCTCTCGCAAGCTCTGCTGCTTCCAATAATATTCTTTCATCTGATGTAGGGAAAATTGTTTGTATGCTGCCACCCTGTAAAAAAACTTGTCTTATAGGGTGCGCATTATAAGGGAATTTCTTCTTTCCTATTGACATATTTTCTAAAGAACTTACATCTAATGGTTCTAAGTAAAGAGGATCGTAGTGAATTCCATCAAAAATCAGAAACACTCGTTGAGCATAATGTTGATCTTCGCCAAACCTATTTATAATCGCATTGATGCTATCAATCACTGCAATTTCTAATCCATAAAACTTGGATAATATTGACAACTCTATCGCTCCGCCCCATGAATCAGGCTTTAAAATCCATTTACAATATTCATGGTTTGGCCGACCTAAGAAGGCTTCGGAGTACTCATCCAGATCAGCTGCAACCGCGTTAGCAATTATTTCCCTCATAAAGTTGGCACAACTGGGGTCAACCTTTCCTGTGAACAGACAGACCTCAGATGTTTTCAGATGTTTTGTCACCGATGGAGAGCAATACTTTACGCTAGTTCAATACCAAATACAAACACAAGCAATCATCCCACATACAGCAAATAGCCCTCCAACACTACTACTAAAACACATCCAACTATGCTCCGTAATAGCAAAAACAAGCACAGAACGTGACAAGAGTCGGAATCGAATTTCCATTCCCATTCTACAATGGCTAAGTAGTACTCGCGGCCGAACGAAACTCCAAATCGACGTAACAGTACGTGGACCACATATGCCCGAGGAATGCAGTACCGTTCAGTACGTATCCGACGCTGGTGAAGAGACAGGAATTGTCCGCCGGCACGACCTTCTTCATAAGAACGCCAGGCGTGTCAACAAAGGTCTCATCGTTAACGATGTGCGACCTGCCAATTTGTTCCGGCCGCTGCTCGCCGTTGTGCACGATCTGCTTCTCCTCGATGATCAAGGTGTCCCCTGAGACGATGCCAGTTTCCTCGATCGTCGCCGTATTGTCGTGAAGATCGATCGGCTTCGGCGGAAAGCCGCCCAGTACGTGGAGCGCGGCTAACGATATGCCCGTGATATCGGCGAGCTTCGACTTAAGCTCCGACACTTTATCCTGCGCGATCAAGCCGTTGACGACCTTCTGACCCGATTTCGTCTTAACCCGTAGCACAAAGCCAGCCATCGTGCAAGTCTACTCAATACCGACGACGTTCGACTGACTAGAAGAAACGAGAGTGCCCCGCTTTCCACCCCTCAATCAGCTGTTTAGGTCGCGCCACGATACTCTTGTCGCTCCTGGGAGACATAACATATCACTAGGTAGAACACGTACGGCTGTGCGCCCCTCTTAACTGTGATACCCGTTGTTCCGTACACTCATGGCTCCTAATTACTCCGCACGACCCATCGTCTCTCTGCACTCAAGTGAACACAGCCGCGGGTACGGTCCGATTTTGGCCGACTCTTGGCCGCGGTGTTGAACTAATCTTCCAGATCGGCTGTCGCATAGTGCAAACCGACGAGAGGAGGCATCTAGTGGCATCTACGACGACGGCGCTGGAACTAAGTCAGGGATTTGCAACTGGAAATACTAGTTACAAACGGCTTCTTACGACCAGTGTACGACCAGTTAAAACCTGCGCAGATTTGATACTCGGATCCTCTGTGAACAGGGCTTCAAGTTCGGTATGGTAGAGTGATTCGATTTCGGGTTCTTTCTGCAGCCGCACTATATTCTAGAGGGCGCCAGAGAGAGCACAATCGTTTCAGTCTGACGAAATCCCATAAGGCTGACAGCTGTTATTATATTTTTAATAGCATCTCGTCGGTGCGGACAGCCATCAAATTGACGAATCTAATAAATCCAGTTTTAATACTTATTGAGTAATCATTTTACTACGCCGGTAACACACTGACCGACGGTACCATGCCCACTACTCGTCGGTGATCTTGCTTGTGACTGCGCGAAACACACTGACTGATGAGGGAGTCAGTTCATCAGTTCATCACATAACTGAACTTGTTATAAACAGAGATTTTAATTAGCACGATAAGAGCTACAGCCACCTTAGAATGTGCGTTCATATTATTACTACGATTGGCACCATTGTTTCTAGTTGCAACGACACTGTTACGATGCAAAGTATATCATATTATAACCATACGTCATAATAACTGCTCTGTTTGATGCTGTTACAGCGGCTCGTATCTTCAAAGTAAAATCTTTGCTGTTTAATTGCGACAGTGCTGATCGGAATTGGATCGATCTAGAAAGGTGTCGATAAAACAAGACCTATTATTTTTCAGATTTACATAAATCCTCCGGATCAAATAAGTTAGCCGGAATGAATAAAGATTGAGGATGTCGGAAAAGCATTGTTGCCTTGAGAATATGAAGATCGTTTCCAATATCATCTGAGAAGATCTGATGAAATTATTTGCAATCGTTGCATCATGGACGAGCATAAATCTTTGATACTACATTGTTCGCTATTACTGGTTTTTCTCCGTTAATGACAAGTAACGATGTAACATGCGACATCGTCTTTTTTGTTCATCCCGGCATGGTTTAATCAATAACGTAAGAAGCGTTGTGTTTTCATTTTTATTCCGTTGTATAAGAGCATTTTCAATGATCGCGATTTATAACGGTAGAATGAGTACGGAGCATCCCACGTCTGTTCACGCACCTAACAAACTTTTAGGTACGTCACGCATCTTCAAGTGAATGAAGAGCCTGTATCTCGCGGATTAGGGTCGTAAGTGTATATTTCACGATCGTTTGAATGTTAAATGATTAAACAAGCGCCGTAACACTTTAGTCTTCGACGAACTAGCCGCTTCCGTAAGGGTTAATAAGTTACTTCAGAGGTAGGCAAGGGCGAGTTGCGTAACGACTAACAAGTATAGGATCCCCGGATACGCAAGCAATATGTACAACTAATAAGCTTACATGCTCGATTCGGAGGGATTCTCACACGAAAGCAGAAAGCCCGACGCCAAGGCAAGCGAATAAAGCAAACAGTACATCTAGAGACGTTCTTTATGTTGCGATCGAAAAAAAACGGACCAGATCTTCGAATTATGTTGCTCTTTACTAGCAGCATAAGTAAAAGAATGCGTATCCCTCTGTTCGATCACGTATTCGCAACGATATCGATCGATTGGCAGAAAAAGTATAGCGCCCAACAACGCGATAACGTTACTTCGAGACAAGCAGCTCTATCGAAATTCTTCTCGTAACACGACGGTAAGGGATCGTTCCATCCGGTAATGACCGTGAAGGAAAACGCAGAAACATGGGTCGTGGAGGAAGCCCTAAATGGTTGGCGAACGACCGAACTTCAATCTTGAGAACGCCTACGCTTTGATCGGCAGACTAAAACCGTAGAAATTCGCGTAATACATGTTACCGTGGCTTCGTTATAAAGCTGGGGCTTTTCAATACCAAGGTCCGCAGTCGGGTGAAGAGCTCGGCATAGGACTCTTCTCTCGCGGAGCGTGGCGAAAATAGAGCACATTCCAGGTTTTGCCCGAAGTCAGGGGTACAAGAAGCATCATTAACCGAATGGCCATCGTGTTAGACGCGAAGTTAAGTCGCGCGATAATGTCAAGTTGTTTGACGCAACGGTTTCGATAAACGCACAAGTTACCCTAAAGCTACAATTAGTTAGAACGTCATTCAATCGGTTCCCGATAGACTAATACTAATACTTTCCATAGTCGATCGTTTACGAAATATTTAAACGAGTGAGTATTCGGAAAGTCGTCAAGTATTGTTTGAGAATGGATAAGAGAATTGATGGAAATCTTTGTCGAAGCTGGTGATAACAATTGGTCTGTGCGACGAATCTGGTGGTAAATTCCGTCGAGCATGGCGTGCTTGCGCGCCTGGCTGATAGTTTTTGTGATCATCGGCGCGTGCACATGCGGCTGTAAAACAGAATGTGGGAAACGGGCTCAAATCTCACTTCTGACGAGTGTCCACGACGATCCGTCCTGCAGAAAACTGTCGGCCAAGGGCGTCCTGATGTTCGAAGCTGCTAAGCTGCTCGCCGAGGTGCATAACAACAAATCCGCACCGTACGAAATAGGTGAGTGAGTCACGTATCACAAATTCTGTAGACTTTCGAACCAGTTTTTTGTCTATAATAGCGCGCTAAAAATGGCTCGTCATAAAGTGAGTCTGAATTCAATTTGACACAGGATTACTTCTATCTGTAGTATCTTGCACAATTATGGCACTATTCTTTCAATTTGGGTCCTAACAATCTGCATACGACCTTAACACGTTACCTTAAGATTTCTTTTAACGACCGCCTACGTCACGATTAGCTATTTAACGACTTGACTTGCAGCATCAACAAAAACGTTTGCTGCTACGTTCAAACTCGTATTTAATGACCCGCTGAAATTTTAAATCGGCAGTCCTGAAAACGTTTCTGGAAATCAATTAGATTTATGACTCAGATTTGTCACGTTTGTGCTATAATAATCGGGCCGGCGAATATGACTCAATGTTGTAATGAGAATCGTATAACATGAACGTCGGCTATAATGGCTTTCAAGGGGCCGTCAGATTTTCTGCCAGTAGTCGGTATCTCGTGCTAACCAATCTCGTGTACCGTAAAAATTGAACGTAATAAGCTTTAAAGAACCGTCCGATCTGCTCGTGGTAACCCCTTACATCGTTACATTCGATTCTACTAACATAACGCAACCGGTTAACGTGTATCAGATCTCGAATGAAGCGGCGTGAAACAAGTAAGACCTGTACATTGTTCACAGAACTGACAGTCCTGGACACTTGTGGCAGTATAACGGGCGCACTGAAGGCGGCCATGAAAGCACTGGTGTACGCCGATATAAACTGCTTGCACCCGCCGCATTACTTGGGTTAGTAGCGTTCCACAATGTGAAATTCGAACGCCCATCGGTACCAGGCATAACTTCAACCTAAACCCACTTTAGCAGGAACATGAACGCGGGTCAAGAGGCGCTTGTTGTAATTAAATTAACATAATTTGTCCACGTTAGGCGGGGGACGTGAGAACAAAAATTGTCGACGGAGCTGACGTTAGTCGGCATTTTTGAGAAAATCAAGCGAGTGGCAACCACTACTGAGTATGCTTACAATTAGATATTGGCCAACAACGTTTGCTTCTTTCCGATCGGCTCCTCAGATCATACTTACATCCCCATCGGTAAAATTCCGGGAGAAAGGGTAATAAAGATGCATCGCTTTTACAGGTGGTGAAAGGTATTGCGTGATAATTACGCGATACACGTGGAATTTAAAATTCTTTTACCTGCTGCGATCGATGAAAGGGTCGAACGCTAAGCGCTTTGCACTCTTCTACACTCAATCACAATCTTCAACACTCCTGACGTCGCTTTACACGGCATGCGATAAAAAATCGAATATGCTCACGAATTTGCATATCTATGATATTAGATTACGATTTCCCACGTTTCTCTAATATGTGTACATTAATCGTCGTGGCCCGAATCCGTTAATGCAAATGTCCAACGTTTCTAAAGTTTTGTTTCGCGCGCCTTGAGAAACTCGGATCGGCCGCGACTAATAATTACGATTATTCATGTAGGCATACACCTGTACATTGTACATTGACATTTGACATTTTCCACATACAGTAATATCTTTCAAAGTGGCCACCTTAGAGCTTTCCCTCATAGTGTTCACTGCGTTGGTGCTACGCTTATGTTAGTTTTCTAGGAACTAGCCAAGCGTGTAATCCGACACGCGACGGGGTCTCTTTAATGTGAGTTTACGATTTGACAGTTCAAAATACAATAATATAGCTTTCTTAATTTAATTTTTTATATTTGAAAATTTGTTTAACATATTGGCGAAATTTCGGCGATTAAAATGAGATTAAACATGATATAGTTTGGATCAGATTTACTTACTTAATAGTTATCATGTAACTCATTTTAGTTTCTTATCGTCTTGATTACATTAGAAACATAGGCTGTGCCTCGATGTACGGGCAGTCATGAAATGAATTTACTCGATAAGTACCAATGAATAAATGTGGTTCAAATTATATCATGTTTGGTCTTATTTTGATCGGAACAATCTCATCAATGTGTTACAAACTTTTGCTTACAGAGAAAGTTAATAATAAAAAAGTTGAAGGATCGTCTTTATTGTTGCATCATTCGACCCAAACTGTCCCAATACGGTTCCGAGTTGTTGGACAGTGTGGTAGATATTGCTGTATTATTATTCTGCCCAGCCGCCTAACCACCACTTTAACATACAACTATATTGAGATGATTATTTCTATCGCTTAGGCGTAATCGGTCCTGACACAATGACAAATGCCGAGGCTGTGCACAAAGTGACTTCGGTATTGAAAGTACCGCACATTGTGAGAGGCGCTTCGACGTCGTCATACCTCCATCACTTGGAAAAGGAGTCAAATACGTATCTCGTCGAGGTGATTTTCGATTTTGCTTTACGTTGAGTAGTTATCAATCGATGGATGTGAATGGTGAGGCAAAAACGAATAGATTGTAGGAATGGGATAAGGGTAATTTGACCGGCTAAATAATCATAATTCTGCGGTGTAATAAACGCCACGGCAGACATAAGGCGTATAAATGGCGATACGCAAGATTAATCCGGTCACAGGAGCCATTCACCGTGTATAATGTTTTATCAATTAATAATTCGTCCTTCAATCGTAATTATGTTTCCAGTACTTTTTACTTTCAATGCTCCATACACGCGTTGCAAAGAACGTTTCATGATGTCACAGCCATTCGTAACAAAAGCTATTTAACGTGATAGAATCTATATTGACTAAATTATTGAACAATTGCGTTCGCGTTGAATGATAAGTATTGTAATTGGACGATCAAACAGCAGGCAGTTAGAATGAAACGCTTACGTATTTGTATGAAAATGCGGATGCTGAAGAAGAGATTTATAGAGCGCAAAAGTAGCGTGAACTTAAGGAGTACCACTTAAACGGTTGGTTTTCGTGATTTCAGGCTACGTTGAAGGTAATACAAGAGCTAAAGTGGAAATCGTTCACTATCGTCGCGGCAGCTGACGAGGACAACGACGACGACGTTCAAAATATCGCCAGGAAGCTAACAATGTCAGCCATAGCCAAGGATCTCTGTGTTATTGTGCACGATAATGGTGAAGAAGGTATCATGCTAATTCTTAGTTAAAAGTTTATCACTATTGTCGGGTTAAAAAAATGAAAATCTTTACACGATCGTTTTCACGTACAAATAAAAATAACAGTTACGATGTTATGGTCGAAGGAATTAAATTGCAAAAATGATTAATGTATGTTCACCAAGAAATTGATAATGGAAATGATAGATAACTAAATGAAACTTTGCGCATTATGACACCCTAAGGATCTCGATACAGTTGCAACTTTCTGTTTAGATTATACTTCGCATATTGTGCACATTGGAAAACCGGAAGCGGACTTCTTCCACGGACCTGTTAATGCCACTATTATAGTTGTCAGCGAAGGAAATCTCGAGAAGCACCTGAACAACGTCAACACGTCTAACACCATACTCCTTCTAGAAGACTCCAGGTGATACTTTCTATTCTATTATGCCACTAGATAGATGACAATTACGGAAACGTTTTTGATTATATCAACAAAGGTCAAAATGATAACTCGCAAACATCCCTCAAAAGAAATTTCGTTCATCTACGTAAGCGTTCAACTCATTAATGTAAAATGGCACGCAGTAACGGTGTTTGTTTTGTGTTACGCAAACGTCTCTCAATATCGAACCTTAATGGATAAATGATCCGCATTGGAACTTATGATGAAGGCAGGTAATTTGTCATACCGTTATAATTCGAAAGACATTAATGTGTAACAATATGACGTGAGTCACTGGAAGATCCTGTCCGCTGATTACCGGGAACACGGCCTCTTACGCTATATTCACTTGAAAAACCGGAATACGCTTTCATTCCATGAAGACAGTTTTGCGCACGTGGAATCCCATCGACAATATCGCGAACGGGATAGAAGTCTCAACTTTCTGAGAAGCTCGTTAAACGATAATGATGACAATGTTACAATAGTGCAAGTAAATTTCCTTGAAGATTAATCGAGAAAAACGGCACTTTTTGTTCAAAGCATGACTGCATCGGAGTTACGTGTTTGCTACTGCCATTTACCACGTTCTAACATAATACATTGCGTCGCGTGGTGAAGGATTTCATGTTTCCTAATCTTGAGTAGCGATGTAAACTAGGGGACGAGCTATTTAAATCAGGTTAACGTAAAACTGATTCATACCCAGTCATTGTGCGAAAACATATTCAAACACCCATAAGCAAATGTTACCCTTGTACAGAGAAGTTCTTAGTCATACGGTAAGATAAATAGCTACGCACGTTTTATAGTTTTTAAATGTGGCTGCCGTCGCGGAACGACACGTTCGATGTTATATGCTGCCAACAGTGTACCAATACTGATGTTTTCGACATATGTTTCTAATCGTCGATGTTACACCTCATTAGCAAGAAGGCATGCATTTACATATTTATGTAGGTAGTACATAAAACGATCTAATGCTGATTATAAATTATTAGTCGCAGTTGCAAGTGGAAGGTGGTGACCGACAATAACTTATTAGCATTCCAAAAATAACGAGTTCGTTTGCGCTTTAGAAACACTATCTGCTCGAGCCATGTGCTAGCAGATTACAATGAGTAAAAGCTGCCTGCTGATCAACCTCCCATATCTCTCTATGTCTTCCAGGCACAATTATTTCCGTTAACAGTGTTGCAAGCCACACATCCTTCCGTTTCTATTGACTCATTAGCTATTACCGTGTCCACCGAGTAATTAAAATACACGCAAAAGGAGATCGTCACACACGCGTTCGAGATTGCAAAAAGGTAGTAATATTTTGCAGTTACAATTTGCTCAACCGTCACGAACGCACATTAATCTCCGACTGCTGCACCGTGACCTCCCGTTCGCGACAGGATAATAAGGTTCTCGGCGCAGCTTCGTGCCAAGATTGGGATGTCCTGGGTGTACTCGGATATGTGCAACATCAATCGAGGTTAAGGATCTTTGACAAGCGGGAACGCGCGACGCAATTGCCGACTGTCTGGCGCGCATTTTTCCCGCGGTTCCGTCGCTTTATTCTCCTGCGATCCAGCACGGTAGGCATGTGAAGGTTATCCGGTTCGACCGTTAGAGAGAAATCAAGTTTTCGTCCTCCGTAACCGCGCTCCATTGAGAGATCCTCGACAATTTAATCCCGATTTCCTTCCATCACACCCTGTCGATCACTTTTTGCCAGCCGAACGCTTTCGAACGTGCGGCGCGCGACCGCGAGAAGAAAAATGGACGCGTGGATAGGACTGCAGGAACGATTAACTTGATTGAAACGGACATAAGCGCTTGTCTTGTACTGATATATCTTTTTCGCTGAAAGATCAGGATTTCATTATACAGTATTGCAAATGCATGGAAAACGAACCGAGTTACGAAGGATAAGTGGTCGACGCAATAATCAACTAAGTTTCCAGATATTCTATTCGTCGACATGGTACATTCATAAATGGCGGCTCGTTGAAACCAAATCTCATTAGAAAACCAAATCTCGAGGACGGGTGGCAGGCACTAAACTGTAGTAGCTTACATAATAACGGTCAACCTGCATCGGAATCACGAGTAACAGTAAAAAACAAAAGTACACTTTGTGTATATATTCAGAAATCACTGTCCGTCGGTATTGTGCGCAAACGGACGGAAGATAATGTTTCTTGTAAACGGAATAAGAAGAAACCGCCACGACAAATTACTGTGACGTAAACGCGTAGCAACACAATTTTCTGCCAATCACCCAAATTTACACATATTTTTGTATGGTAATACAACATTATAGCTTAACGGCTATTGTCGTGTTACAAAGAAAATGTTAATGACCTGCTGCAAACGGATTACTTGAAATATGTTCACACAGCTATTGGTAGATGAGTGCTCTAATAAAGTATCTCCATCGACGTGATAGCGAATCGTGAAAATACGCGCATGTATCACGCAGGCTTTTCAGGATCACGCCACAAGGTTAGCTTCATCGAACGTTCCACATGGAAATGTAAATCGCACCAGGAAAGACCGAGCCCTCGAGGAACCGTGAAACTAATTAATGAGCGCGATGCGAAACGTTGAAACGTTCGCGCGTCATAAAAACGTAGGCATGCGTACTTTGGCGAATCATGAATATCTTTCCTCGCTGCGTATCCTTAGATGCCTTTCGTACTATGGTGCTTTTCAAAATTACACCCTTCTTTATCTTTTGCATCTGCATATCACAGGTTGAGTGGTTGTAGCCTTGTTGCAATGAATTTGCATAATATACAAAGAGCAGTTCTGGCGTCTGATGTGGCGGAAGGGCAGTGAAACATATGTATGAGTAGTCGACGAACGAAAATGAATGGAATATCGATATTTTAGTAGGAAGTACCGAATCATGGTCGCGAAGAAGGTCAGTCACACGAAACACACGGAAGGAATGAAAAAGGAAAACGTTCGCTGCAGTGATAACAATGATGAAGGCTATAGCTGAGACTATTGAGTCCGAAATCTCAACGACTACCTTTCTGATTACATTCGCGATTAATAACCTTGGAAACTTTGTTTCTTTAATAATGCACAACGGTCTAAAGGTGTTTTTTCGACATTTCAGAAACGAATTGCCGGGACTGGAAGCTCGAGTGGAGAACTCGGAATGGTGGAGTCCTGGACAGGGAGTTGGGAAATACGACGCTGAGGAACTGAGGGAAGTGAGGTGGCTCGAAAATGCCATTGATGTCTACACTCAGACGCTGAACACACTGTGGTAAGCGTCGAGTAACACAACAGTATAAACACATTAAGAGTCAAAGTAACAATTATAGCAAAGTGATGAGTTACATTCTCTAGGGTAATAATAAGACTGTCGAGTCATTCGAATTCCCTTGTCAGTGTTCCTATGATACAATTGCAGTTTTATAACTCTCGTGAAAACCTGTACCTTTTATTCTGATTTTGTACGTCCCCATACTTGAAGACTGACAATTTCACTCAAAACGTGCACACTTTTATATGTCAGTACACCGTATGTGAATGATTGTGACATGCCAACATCAGGGTCGAGCTGTAATTACTAACTGATTGATTTAAGTTTAAGTACTGACTACCTAATTCTTCTATATCCATGCGGTAGTCACTAAGGTAATCAATTGATCAGTACACGAGTGCTGACTTCATTATGCGTTTTATAATGACAACTCATTATCTGAATCAACACGCGTGCCATTTGTATTACGATCTAATTGTAATCGACTCGATTAACATTTAGAGTAACACAACAAACGGTGGTTCTGACTCATCTCGGTGATGTTCTTGCAATTTCTTTCCAAGCGTTCGTTTGAAGTAAACTTAGATTTAAACGTTCTGTCAGATACGTAGACCCTTTATAAAACATCGCAACAAACGTGTTTCCAACAGCAAAAAGAGAAAGTGCAAGGGTGTGATAAATCCGATCGACTGGAACAGCGTCCTGAAGAACATTTTGCAAAATCACAACGAGGAGTCGGAAATGGAGCCGAGATCGCTTAATCTCTTCCTAAAAAAGCAAGCCGCGAAAATGGAATCGTTGGGCAATATTCAGGTGAAGGAAAGCAAACCAAAGCTATACTGGCACGGGCAAAGCATCGACGAAAACGACGAAGACGACGATGACGGCCACGAGAATGATGACCATGATAATGACGACGACGACGACGCACCGAAATCGTTCAAGAAGCTACTTGCAATGCCAGAACAGGAAACGCGATCCCGTTGCGCGAGTACGATGAAGGAGATTAAAATGTTGCACGAGGATGACGAAGAAGCCGCGCAAGTTCTTGTTCATGAAATGGACGACAGCGAATGGTGGACGATGGTGAGTGATCGATCTAATACCACTAAACTAAGCAAATGTAATAAGCAAAAACGACGAATTAGTTATACAACCAAATCTGTCTTATACCAACCCAATGCTTTTGACGCCTTACGCAACTGCAACGCTCTAGACCAGTGTTTCTTAACCTTTTTGGTGATCGGGACCCCCTTGAATCTGAAAATACGGTCTCGCACCCCCTTGAATCTGAAAATACGGTCTCGCACCCCCTTGAATCTGAAAATACGGTCTCGCACCCCCTTGAATCTGAAAATACGGTCTCGGACTCCCTTGAAAAATATGTTCAGATGTTTTTATTTAGGAGATGACAATTATTGTAACATTAGAAACCTCTCTCGCACCCCTGGAAATGCTTTCTCGCACCCCAAGGGGTGCGTGCACCCCGGGTTAAGAAACACTGCTCTAGACCGTAGTGCGATTCGTTTGACCAGTATACAGATGACTAAACCTTCCCTCCATCGCTTCACGTTCAAAATCCTGCTGTGGAAAAGCTACAAATTATACGGAAACACTTGCGACCGATCGTTGCTCAGTTCGTTTCTCATTTATGCAAGACCTCATTTTATCCTGCGGCGATTCTGCCTACTGGTTTGCAATTAAACGGGCAACCATCCGTAAACTTAAGTAATCGGCCAACAGCAGTTTGTCACGATTATTAAACGCCGAAGAATGATGAAACCCGTACTGTTCATATCTTATCCCTCATATACTCATACATTACTAATGATAGTGGATTGCGTTGTCTGTAAAATATCGCCAATTTACTTCATCATTATGAATCTTTCCACTCCGACGCCTACGACACCGTGAGCGAGTGATAAGTTTCATAAAACTTCTTCGAATATTTCAGATTGGTACGGTAAGCGGCGTCGGTGTCGCGATGTTCGCCATTGGAATCCTTGCCGTGTATGTCGTTTACACGAACGTACGCGGTCCGAGAACGCCTAAGAACAAAAGGTCGCTCGAAAGGGACACCAGTTTGAGGAGGATTGGCAGTGAGAGAGACCAGCCTCCAGCAGCGCCCGCGCGCAATCAGAGGCAAACTCGTGGGGCGCAGCGTAGGGACAGCAACAGAAGCATCAGGAGCAACATATCTGACAAGAGTGTGTGATCGCCGAAGAGTCGAATCAATGCAGAATCAATTTATTCCACGCGTGTACATATACTGATCTGTTGTGAACGCGGTCTAGTCGTTTAATCCGCTGTATACAGAGAAATAGAACATTCAGTCACACATTATGATTCCCGCAGGTTGCATCGAAAATACGTCCAAGATCATTTGTAATAGTTTTTTATGATATCTTAGATACTAGGAGTTCAAGCAGAGTTTTGGGAGGATAGATATTCGAGGAGTGCAAAGGATTAAACGATTCGCGATCGCACGTCTCGTAGTTAGATGATGATTATTTTCTTTCCCGAGGGTGCACACTTTTCGTTGGGATGTAGCTCAGATATTTGTGTAAGTGAAAATATGTAAAACCCTCACTTTTATTTCATGTTTTTGTGAGTTATGATCTCATTTATAGTAGGTTCGTTTCATTCTAGTTTGTTCCATGAGTTGATTATCGTGTCGGAAGTTTATTGTGTGTCGACAATTTTCGATAAGGCTTACAATTATAAAACGCTTGTTCTTTTGTTCTGTATTAATTCCTATTAAGGCGTGGTATTGATTGTATCAATGATTAAAGTTGACGTCGACGGAAGCATTTGCATTTAGCTACGTAGTTTTCGAGAGTAGGCAGCTGTTTCGTGTCGCTTACACTTGCTTCAAGCGACAGGTTGCTAATTACTCAACTAACGCTTGAGCGCAGGATGGAATTATCTAATATGCAAACGTTGATTGATACTACCGTTCCGCATAGTGGCTTTTAAAGTTTTGTGTGAGTTAATAACTCAATGGTATATGACATCTAGTTATTGGATTACGATTAATATGTATAGGATGCGCCCTGGTTATCGCTACCTCCACCAGTGTTGGCCACTATTTAATCCAATTAACGATTGGGAAAAGTAATCATTAGTTGATTTGACAATTAAGAATTGACGTTTTTAAATATACATACGGGCATAACCGCCAAGATTGCCATGCCAATAAAAAACTTAAAAAAAAGAGTAAAGACCAATTTCAAAACTGCGTTAAAGAGTATGAAATAATGTTCTTTTTTGGGGATCCGGACAGGCATCTACAAATTAACGTAAACGGAGTCACAGGCGACATAGCCTCTTTCATATAAACTTATAAACCAAAGCAATAAAACCTTACATGCGTTATTCATATAAGGTACAAACACTATTATGTTTCGAAATACTCGCGTAAGATTCAAATATAGTGCCATTATATTATGTCGAAGTATATGTACTAAGATTCCAACATTCGCTACTTGGTTTCGAAATCACTTGCAATATGCTTCATCCAATAATTAGTGAGATCGGACATTGCGCATACGTTTACAGCTCAACATATGTACGTAACATTGGTCTACAATAAAGAAAAAATGTACGTGCTGCTCTTATATTCGTACGCTGTCACTCAACTAGAACGTTACGTATACTACCTTAGCCATTTGTATAAATAATTAATTAACGTCTAATACATACAACATACTTAAACGCTTGCCCCCCACCTACCATTTGCAACACTAGCCAACCGTAAGTTGTCAGTGCAAACGTTTACATACCCACTGACCCACTGCTCTAATTTGCATAAACACAAATGTCGGCAAATTACTTTTATAACGTCGCTCGCTAATCCGGCAAATTATGCGTGAAAGTAAGTTGCTTGATCAGCACATCGGACAAGTTCTCCACGCTGTTCGTCTGAAGTCGCTCACACACGCGCATGTAGAACAGTACGAAATCTCCATCGCACTACGCAGCATCCTAAGAATGGTATTATGACGGAGGCTTCACTGTTCGAGATTCATCAAGTCCATGGTCGATGTGCGAGGTGCCAAGGGAGATAAATCAGAGCACGGTGTCAAACGTGAAGCACACAGATCAATTTCCGACATCGGATCACCGGCGTGAAATCCGTCGACCTCGAATTTGTTCGATTCTCAAAAAGATCGGTCGAGAAGAGTCCAATAATGATATAATCGATAACACGTCAGGTGGCAAGCCGAGTGGAACGGCTTCAGGGTCAATCAAACGCGATCCGCGTAACAATGACTGACACGGAGGATGGAATCGACCTTCGCACCTTTTTTCTCCTTTTTCTGCTCATCGTCCCGACCTGATGAAACATCAATGCGAAACTTCCGGCACCGAGGAGAGACGGTGGACGCGAGAGTAGGGTAAAGTTTGCCGCGGATGTCACAGATTAAGACTGTAAAACGGGGTTATGCCCAACTGGATAGGTGGATGGATACCGGCTATTGTTCTCGCCACTTGACCCAATCAGGGGGTCAATCAAGGTTACGCAACAAGCGAAATATTCTGTTACAACTACACCATCACCCGTCGTCACAGCTGATGGTCCGATAGGGTCAGTTCAGACTGTACCTTGAAATGCAAAGTTGCACTTGGTAGTTGACGTTGCCGAAGTGTTATTATGCGCCAACGGCTATTATTGATAAAACGAATTTATCCACTTTGCTCTATCGTCACTTATTAAACTCTGTGTAATGATAGCTCGGTGAGAATTGCTTACCACGTACCGTACCATGTAGAGTGTTACGTATTTCTTGCGACAGAATAAGGTAACAACTGTAGAAACAGGTAGTTTTTATATAACAATAATGTTGATTGTGTTTCTCGTTGGGATCGGCCCCTTTTCTACAAAATAACGACACTTTTGCGTTGGCAAAGAGTTGCTTCAAATTCTTACATATATATTGTTGATATGTATCCTCCGAATGTTTCAATTCAAATGCCTGAAATCTTTACAATAGAGAATTGCAAGAAAAGTTCTAAACAAATATGTTTTCCCTCTTGTTTTGTTGTGTTTTTTCACACGTTTCCATTATGTTTGCATTATCCGCGATTTTCAATTATCCGGGCACCCATTCCCGGTCATTATCCCAGTTAACCGAGAATTTGCATTCGTATTTCTTGACACATTCAGACACATAGCTCACTGTTATATAAAATGACCTGTTCATGTCTTGAGCTATTCTACATTCACAAATATTTCTGTTATCTGAACCTAAGTTCTTTGCATATGCAATCGCCCACTTATACATGAATATACAGAATCAACCGTATGTCCATTTACATTCAACATACCCAAGGAATCATTCAGTATAATTAATTCGGACTTTTTGCAACACTAACAAGGGAATATAGAAAACCCGTAAATTCAAAAATTTCCCAAATTTTACACACAAGTCAATTCAGCCATTGGTAATACAACCATATTTTCCGTTGGTGGTATAACTCGATATTAAGGGGTAAATCACCCTTTGAAAAGAAATCAGAATTTACTTTTCCGCGAAATATCTCAAGAACCTTATAAACCTAATTGAGATTCAATTAAAACTGAACTCTACCTGTCTATGCGAAAAGTAGTTAATATTTAGATTAGGTGTCTGCCCCAATTTCAAAGCAGCTAATCAATATCACTTTACTTAGATTCAGTAGTTCAAGTATAACGACATTTTTTACTAAAGTAGCTTACTATTAGAATATATTAGAATTTTTGCTTCATTATCTATAACATACAGATGCAAATTTCTTAAGTCCGGTCCACTGACGACACAAGACTATTAATTTGCTCTGCATAGTTACAAGTAAATAATTTTATGGGGTTTGTTTGTGGCGATGATTTCCGGGGCACTTCAGTCAATTTCAAATTATGTTTAAAATATATCTTCACTACAGAACGTACAACCATTTAAACACTCGTCAACATCTATTTCCAAGCAAGAAATGCGTAGAAAATTGCGTGCATAAGTAAAATCTGGCCACACTACTGCCACTTTGCAATTTACGTGCATTCATTGATCCATTGACACCTATCTGGCGATCTGCTCGACGATTACTGATTATACACAAACAAGTGCTTGATCGTGAAGCATGCAAAGTATCGCAGTAATCTCGTGTCAATTATCGGGCAGAGACTTAACAGGCCAAGCGCGAGTCTAGCAATAATCAGATGCATGACGTCAACGGATAGTACGTCACAGCGAGCGTGGTCACAGTATTAGAAAAAGAAAAAACGTTATGAGACACCACCCACCGAACTTTCCCGTTTCTTTGTAACATGCGCTCTCTCGTTCGCCGGCGGTGCACTCGTATCTATATGTAAAACGATTCCGCAGATCCGGAAGGATATGCATGGAGCAGCTCGCGTGAGCCTCACTTCGAACGCGTGAGTCTCGAGTGTCTCGACTGCCTCAGGCAATGACCGTGTAGAAACGTGTCTTGGGTAATGCCCTCCCTGCCAACTACACGGAACAAGCAACCTGTCGGATAAGTCGGCGAAATCCGGAGAATACGGTGCCGTAACGGTTGATCCACGCGTCCGTCATGCTGTCCGTTAAGAGCAGAAAACGTCAGTAGCCGAGCAGCCTGCCCACGTAGATCGTAGTCTGACAATCAAAAGAGGAAACCCGAGCCGATATACATACCAAGACGCATAGGCGGTCAGGTGGGAAAGTACAGGCGACGAGGCGGCCGAAGGAATTCCCGTTTTTACTGTGCACAGGAAAGATGAACAAGAAAGTAGTGAGCGAAGGTAGGAGGTAGGTTTGGAGAAAAAAAAAAAAAACATGCGCGGACCCGGGATTCCCACTTCCTTCGGCCAATCCTCGCATTGCGGCGCACATGATACCAGAGGGCGAAGTTTTCTTATTTTTGCTCTGATCAAGTGGCACGTTGCATAGATCCTCTCCTTTTATCGACTTTTTCTCCGCCGCAACGATGGCAAAGCGACGTAATTCGACGGTCGTGAGATGAACGGTTAATGATAAGTTTGGTATAACAAGAAATAGAATGTCAGCGGGATCATCGCCACCAAGCGGCTTACCTATACGCGTAGCATATGAGACTGGGTAATCGGGTGTTTATCGTTCCGACAAAAAATCGCACAATTTTTTAGCGGCGATCGCATGACTCGAGGATTTAGTAGGAACGCGCTGGCACTTGACATGTCATCGTGCGCGAGTGGAAAGAGTAGAAGATCCCCAGGATGAGTGCATTGGGCCTGGAACTTCCAAGCAGATGGTGACAAAGATAAGTCGCGCGCGAAGTGCGTGTGCGTTTCCGCTTACTTGCCAACGCGCGGCTACTGAATTGAGGAAAAGAAACTCAGCAGAACCAGACACAGCTACCGCGAAGAATGCGCGCTTCGATCGCAACGAGCCACATAAACGCCTCGGGATGACGCACTGATTTCCGAAGGAAACACGTAAATGTAACCAGATCGCACTTCGCAATGTACGCACTTTATTCCATATGAAAATGTATAGGCTACGTTTATGTACAAACTTCAGTATATGAGAACTAATACATCATGCAAATGCATTATTATGAGAATGATTATTACCGTGTATGATTAGAGGAGGATTTGCGTATTAATAACGGCTGCGCTGCGATCACGTTTAAAAGAAGTCACGGATAAATTAACTGTACAGATGCTAATGTAATAATTAACTACGCACTTCCGGCGGATATCATTGGGAATATTGTCAGTTCAGCGAAGCGTCTGCCGAATTCCACCTCGACTACGAGCACACCAGCGAATGTTATTCAAAAACGACGTGTGTACGTCAGTTCTGATCATGTAGATCAAGGCCGCAGTTTTCATAAGCCGCAGCATCAGCGCTACGATTTAGGGACATGATACATTATCAGGCCGTCGGATTGCATAAATCCAAGTACCATTGCAACATACTTCCTCCGCCAACGTCTCATCGTCGCTAACCTTTCGCGCACACGTATTACATCTGTCGAACAGACTCCGAAAAACTCCATTATTCACAAAGCGTGGAAGTAATGGACACTGCCAGGGCGACGTTGAACAAAATTAAGGGTGACATGTTTCACGATCCATTGCTTCGAGCAAGGCTAGATACACCTTTCATTTCCGTCGCACTGCTTATTCATGTTCTGACCGGGCGCGCCGACGATATCTGCGATGGCACAAAAGAAACCACTCGACCTTGAATAGGACAAATATATTCGCCCCTACGCCCCATTACGCCGTTCGCGCGTCTGCCCGAGCAATCACGCGTACTTAAACAAAATTGAGCATAGACCAAGCTGAATCGCTCACAACAAGAGCGTAGGACGGGTACGAGGGGGAAGAAGTTGTTGCGGAACGGTATCGATTAAAGACGTGATCTACGGCGCTTCACGTCTCGTCCTTCTCACCCGATGTCCAGGCGAGCGCACTTGTTGCGGCGATTAGCTCGCAATCGCGTAATGGAAGATGAATAAATTAAATAACAGTTGGTTCTAACTTCGCCAGAAGAAAATTGTTTTTCAAGTTAACATTTAGTTTGAGCGCGCTAGAGGTCGGCCCTCACCTCGCGCTGTACTCGGCTGTACCATTTGGTTCTGAGAATTCCTCTGTCTGCCAGCATGAGAAGGAATTGAAAATTGGCCATTTGTCGTTGCTGAAAGTAGAAGAGAACGGCGAACACGGTGATTGGCAAGGAATCGTCTCGAAGGAGCGTCTTTCTCTTTAGCATTACTGCTTCGACGAGCCACGATTAATGACAGTTCCCGTCAGCGTCATGCGTTTCAGCGGTGCCATTCACCTTTACCGCGGCAGGCATTCGCGGGGCACGTTGACTCGGAGAATTTTGCGTTTTCCCCAAGTCACGTTTACCGGTAATCGCGACGATATTTTCCGCGCGAGGCATGCGGCAATATCTGTACAACTGTGCACAAATCGTTCCCGTGGCAGGTCGAACCACTGCTAATTGCCGACAGTACCGAAAGCAGCCTCAATGAAAAGCGAGCAACTGCGCATGACGCGGGTCGAGGTGTTTCCGATCGGAAACTGGAAGGCGGCAACAATTTCCAAGAGCGAATAGAATCAGTGTAGACGCTGGCAATTACGGCACTCGCCGGTGATGATAGCCACGGCGGCTGGCGATCGGTGGTGGTGGTGGCAGGATGGGGGATAACGAACAATTCAGGGTCCTCGTAGCCGGCTCAATATATAAGCACATGCTACGTCAACCGGGAGAAGTCATTCTCTCTTGGTACCCTGGCCAGTGATGACTAAGCTGCCGGTGGCGTAAGGTCATCGAGCGAGTCTCGTGTTTTTCGATCGCGCTCACTCAGTTCATCGGCCATTTGCCTCGAAATCCCAGCGCGCAGGCGGCAGGAGAGATAAGGCGCGCGAGGCACATAGGAAGTTGAGTGAGGGACGCGGACGGTGCGTGGGGTTCCGTGATATAGCCAACCGACGTAATTAGCCGGATAGCAGAAGCAGCAAAAAGGTCGATGCCGGTCGGGCGGGCGAAGTGGAGAAAAACGACGCGAAAAACTCGCAGGGACGGGAGGCGCGGCCGAACTGCGCCGAAGAAAATCCGACGAGAGCTCTCTTGGCTGGCATAAAGCGCGCGACGCGCAACCGTCTGAATAAGAGGAAAAGCAAACGGCCAGCGTCGACGAGTGAAAGGGGGACCCATTTCGTCATTTCCATCGGCCTGGCATAAACGGCGTTTGTTAGCGCGAAAGTGGTGCCAGACTTTGTACGCTCGCGGATCGAGGCTTGACACAGTCGAGGCAGGACAGTCGAAGCACAGCGTCAAGAAGGAGGCACAGAGAGGCGGGCGGAAGGTGGCCGTACGAGGGTGACAAGGTGAGTGGTTGCGCGTAATTCGAGAATCGCTACCGGCGACGAGTGACGTTCGCGATCGGAGCCGGAGAGGTGAGAAAAAAAGGATGCTTTGAAGGTTTGAACGATACCGCGAAGGATGGCACGAAGTCGGCAATAAAGTAGAAATTATTCTTTATGGAGTCGCATACCTTATTGCATTGATCTTGAGGAAATCTACCTGCATAAAGGGCGATGTGATTATAAAAAATCGATCAGTGCATACGTACGAATAGCACTTACGTCGTTGTGATCACGAACGGTAGGGCAAGTTTCACGGTGGATGGATAGTGATCGGGATCACTACTGAACGCGGTTGGATTTCAATGGCAACTCCGATAGAATACTTTTTCTATTCTATACCTAAATTGTGATTCGGAGCTTCGCTGCACGGCATCACTTTTCTCTCACTAGGATACATTTTTCCAAATGCACAAGAAGCACCGCGATGTTCGGCACAGTTGAAAACTGGCTTTATCCAAAACTGTATTCCACGACAGCGCGCATAGTAACTATGTCGCACGTATACACTCTATAATTACCCAAAACGTTGCAAAACCAAAGCCGCCGCGTGCCATTAACCCTTGTTGCGCTTGCATCATGTTTCGCGAGACATGAGGTAATGCGCAACAATGCCAGCCTTTGCGCGGTCCCCATTATTTCTCAAACAGTCGTTGCCAGGTACACGCACCGGAAAACGTAGATACAGGTGTAATTTCAACAGATAAGATCTTGCAAGACTCGTCGGGTTAAAACACCGTCTATTAGGGGTGCCAAGTAGCACGTACTCTCAATGTTACTCCGCTAAGTAATTTATTGGAATTTAATCCTAACGGCATGTACCGCGTAGATCCGCTAGTAATATTCCCGATGTTAGACCGTGTAATTAGGGAAGCCATTATTCATGCGCGCAGAAAGTTGTTTAACCGCCGTTGCCACCTGCCACTTGTTTGATTTACCACGCGTTGCCGGCAAGAATATCACGCGATCTGTCGGACATAAATTTCTCTTGGGAAGGACTCCTCAAATCAGCCTCGGCCGCGGTTAATGAATTTCGATGAGAATTAAGAGATTTCTTGTGTCACATCCCCGGCCGACCAAACTGGTTGTATGTGTCACGATCGATGCTCATTGCGCGACACCGATTGCATATCGACAGAAAAAAAGGTTAACGAGCGAGAGTGATGAAGCGAGGAACATTTCGTAGGACGAGGTCGCCGGAACTGTCAATACGGCACGGCGTCAATATCGACGAACATAAGCGTGTAAATCCACCTGCTCACCGGGCGATTGGCACAGTCCATTGTACAAACGGGGCAAGACTAATCTACATTCCAGAAAAACGTAAAAATAACCGCACGATTACTAGTACATTCAGAACGTTTCAACGGTCTTACATTATAATGTTTTCTAAGAAACTTTGAGGTACACGTATTTCGAGCGTTGCTCAGTCATACGAAACGCCTCAAGGATTGATTTATCGCTCATTGCGGGCATTCGAAAAAAATGACCCTCAAAAGCAGGTCGTTGCCAAAAGAAAAGGTAAGATCTTGGGAAAAATTGCGACACACGCTTACGCGGCCGGTGTTGCGCGTATAATCCGACAATTACTCGATACACGAGAACACGAACTACTAGAGCGAAACCTGGCCAATCAACGGCTGCGAATTCGTCGAAGTTCTTGATAACCATGCATGCAGTTTCTTATATAAACGTTAGCGGGCACACAATTTTCTACCTGTCCCGTTTACATCTGAACCTTTTATCTTGTATGAACGATTTATGTCTTGCTAAATAAGCAAAGTGATACGAAGATGATATGAAGATTTTTCCTCGTTCATCGATAAAGAATCTATTATTTCAATTCATAAAAAAGTATGAAGTCATGATTCATTGAACTCAGCCTCTCTTGAATTCGAACACGTCATAAATGTACGCCATTGATCGAACGCTGATTCTCTGAAAGAGGATTAGTGATGAAGGATGTATAAATTATGGTTACGAACAAATGTGCTGGATCTCATTTAAATACGTGATAGGATAAGATACTGGAAGCCTCAGAGGTGCGAGACATTGACTAAAAACCAATTGAACATTCATCCGACTTTATCCTCGTCCGTTCAACCAGAACAGTTCGACGACGATAAACGTAACGGCGCGAGACAGTGAAATTACAGATGCAATATTTCTTCCTTCTCCATACCGTCGAACAATAAATCTCAATCTGCGGCGCGCCTTGTGATCGTCGATTCGAATTAATGAATAAAGCCGATTACGACTACCCGTAATCGGTGGCCTATGTAAGAGTAATGCAGTAGAAAAACACCGTACTCGGAGCAGGTTTGAACAGTAGATAAAGCTGCCACAATACAGAGTAAGGCTATCATCGCTCGCGCCATTACTGTCCGCGGGCGCGAATACATTTCCGAGGACAGTCTTCCCCGCGTCAATCCTTCTGAACATTTTCAAGGCAATCGGCGTGATCGTTCCTAACACGGACACGAAACATTTAATTAACCCAGACATGTTTTTTCACCTAACACAAAGTCTGCTGCACTTACGCGTCCCTTGGGATTTCTACGCCGCGGCAGTAACGCGCCATTTCATACCGTTTTTCCGCGACATTCCCAGCGTGTGTCCACGTTGGCACTTGTTGGAGCATGTGCATACCCACTGCATTCCTAAGTGTTAACGAACGGCGACAATACTGCGTTCCAGTGTCAAAAAAGGAACTGATTCGAAGTCAGTGTGAGCGAAAGCGAGAGAGAGAGAGAGAGAGAGTGAGTGAGAAATGTCACAATCAGATTGTCATTCCGTTCGCGTCGACGTTATGTGATTACTTAATGTCTGCCGCGATTTCAGAACGATGATAAATCTTACCCATCGATTCGGTTCACAATCAGTTTGAGGCTGCGTGGGTTCATCCACAAAAACACACGATTTGCGTGCTCGATCATTTCAGCGCGCTGTATCTGGACACTCGTCCTCTTTCCTCGAAGTCCGGTGGTGATTTAACAAAGATAGAAACCTGAATGCAGTGGAATGCATTATGTCGCCCGACGCCGGCACTTTTGATACTTTCGAGTTTCGAGTTAGTTCGCTTTTCACCTTGGCGCGTGAGCCATTGCACAAATACTTTGGTGAAACCTCGATGGCCTTCGAGGATTTACCACGGCCGGCCTTCTCATATATGTTTTTCGTTCATTGGTTCCTTCGCAGATGGGCACGCTCCAGCAACAATCGATCTTAAAGGGGCAGCATGTCGAGAGAGGGAAAGGAAAGGAGTCGGTGCACACGATGTTCAGCGAAACCGCAAGTCGACATGCGAATCAGGTCGCAATATACTACGAAGGTAATTAGGCAAAATGGTGATGGCAAGTTTCCTAACTTGTCAACACTTATAAAACAAAACGGATCATCCTGCCGGCCAGCCAATATCATTATCTACTTTCGAATCATTACATGTTCAGAGTTTTGACACATTTAAAGTCTGAAAGATTCAGTGTCAAAAGTTAAAGAGAAGAAATCTAAAAATGAAACATTCGGAATAAAGTGTTGATAATGCGTACCGAGAATGGAAGGTAAAAATCAATGTTGACGCTTGTACACAGATGACAATGGTACGGAACACATTCTCACGTACAAGGAACTCGAAGAAACTACGAACAAACTAGCTAGGGCCCTTCGAAAGCTCGACGTACCGAAAGGTTCACCGGCATGCGTCGCGGTCTGTATGAAGCCATCGCATCAACTTCCGACATTGCTGCTTGCCATACTGAAAGCCGGCATGGCTTACCTTCCTCTAGACGCGGAATTCCCGATGTCCAGGGTGAAACACGTTCTCGAGGAAGCAAAGCCATTATTAGTGTTCATCGAGCAGGGAGGTGAGTGTTTTCACACCATTATATACTACTTTATATAGAAGCCTGTAAAGGCGCATCTGGAATGCTTTCTGAATGACACCACGTTTTCCTTTACTATTGTTGCTTCTTCGAGCTAATGTCTGGACAGTTACCGATTAATTCGCGTTGCCTCATGGCCTTTCCCAGACAGACTTTTTCCTTTTGAACGATGTGCCTATGTCATGTGCCGTTTGCGCCACCTTGTTGCGTGGCTGCCAACGCTGTGACGACATGACACAGCGTTCCTGAAAACGCGGTAGAATACACCAGAATACGTTCCCTCGGTCTACATACTGCGAAATACCAAACGATTCTTTTTTCTCAAATCGACACGGTGGGCGAGGATTGCAGGAACAAAGCTAAATTTTTTATTATAGTCACCTTGAACGAAGTGAAACTCGTTCGCTCGTAATAGATTCCAAGAAAATTTAGAGCGACGTAAAGGCGTCTGGAACGACACCGGAAGGTAATTGCCGGACAACAATTCGATACGGTTGAGCGTGGTACAGTTAGAAATTAATCGCGCCGCGTAAACGTCATATAACGATTTCATTGCACAAATCACTGATCTCTGAAAGACGGCTTAATAAACGGTCGGTGATAAGGAATGATAAATTAGATGTCAGGCATGTCGGTAATGGTAATTTGCAGTGAATTATGGAAATGCTAAAGTAGCATATACGGTGGGCTAGAGAATAACTAATGAAACTGTTTAAAGTTAAAAATTTTGATACACGGAAGGATCCGATCTATTTTCGTCAGAGTAACCCCCAAGGGACACGATGCATATACTACACTTACTACACTGTCCATTCATGCAACTTTTTGAGCGCCCCAGGAGGTTCATCTAATTTAATGTTCCCCTTGTGACGTTTCTCAAAAGGAAAATGTTAACCTTTTAATTTAACTATCAATTTTGAAAAAGGAAAGTACTTTAGTGGTGTTTCGCAAATTTGTACGTTATAACGTTGTTCATTACAACGATTTTTACGACACGTTCACACATGGCAAACAAAAAGTATACGTACAAAGCAAAAAACAAATTTCTGACTAAAAGTGTACACTGTACAGTATAAATGGCATAAATGAAATTTCAATACACACACTATATATCTAACTTTCCGTAAAATATAATTTTCGACATGTTTGCATGAATCACGCTTAACACCAGTCGTATTGAGGCATGACGATACAGGTTTGAATTATTCTAACAGTAGACAATCTTGCAACCAATACACCAATTACCGCATCCGTCTAATGCATTAAATAAGTGTCACGCTAAGTAGGCACCATAATAAGGAACCCTTGTGGAAGTGCCATGTGTCAATTTACGCCTGACAGAGCGTCGAAAAAAATTCGGCGTATTTGCATATTCTTCCAGCTGTCTAATGAGTTATTATTTTTCTTGTTCATGTGACGATAGCAACGTCCCTTTCCCGTTCAGATCACGTCAATACCTTGTAATTACTGTTGCTGTGGAGGAAAACATTCTAAAGCTGTTCACTTAACACGCGTCAGGGAAAAGGAAACTTATTTAACGGGAACTTGAGGAAGTCCACACTCACGTTAATGCTTTTGATGCAATTCTGAACATCGTTAGAAGCAATGAGAATGTATACAGAATAGAACTTCATAAATGTAATTGTGAGATTACGCCTCACCTTCGAAACCTTCTTCCCTTACTCTAGCCGACACCTCGTACTACGATCGCACTCTGACAATGACGTTCGAACAACTTCTCGAAAATGCTCAGGGGGAATTGGAAGACGCTTTGGAGGACGAAGTAAACGACGAACAGTTAGCTATTGTGCTCTACACATCCGGCAGTACAGGGATTCCGAAAGGTAGGTGTTCTTCTCCCAATAACTGCCACCAAAATTTGAGGCTTATGAATTAAACAAATTTAATGCTACATAATGTTAGTACGAGTTAGATTTTAGAGTTGACCGATTTCATGTGTTAAGACGAATGAGCCTCAATATTAATATACTACATATTCACTGAACAAAAGTTCAATTACTGTCCATTCCGCGTTGGTAGGAAACAAAGCTTTCGTCATATAATGTATTACGGAGCCAAGATTATTGTCCATTTTGCATTATTTCACCATTTTTCTACGATATATTTTCTACCCGTATTAAGGAGTCCTACTGCCACACGCTACACTCCTGAATCGACTTCATTGGCAGTGGAGGGAATTACCCTACGGACAGGATGAAAGACGGTGCGTCTTCAAGACATCTCTAACATTTGTCGACAGCGTTCCCGAAATTTGGGGTCCGCTCCTTCAGGGTCGTACTCTCGTAGTAATACCTAAGCACGTTATGAGGGATCCAGAAAAATTCGTGCCTCTATTGGAAAAGCACAATGTAATTATGCCTTGTAGCGAATATACTTTCCGACCCTCTCCATCGATTGGAATATCTCGTAACTCATTCTAGTATTCAGTAGAGTTCTGTTGTCATATCGCAAGCACTACACAAGGTCTGCATCTTGAATCAACTAATCTCAGTAATCAAATGTTGCTTTTGTTACACACTCCATTTACGGATTGTTCGGAAAAATTTGTTATATATGTAAAAACTAGGAAGGCAACGGAAACAGATTGAAAGGTCGTGAATGTGACAGAAAGAATTGCAATATTTCAGATCCAACGTCTTGTACTGGTGCCGTCCTTACTTCGGTCGCTGCTCATGTATCTCGGATTTCAAGTAAGTCAAGCGAACTTTAACATACTAATAAGAAAAACACAGTAACACGCATGATTTCAGCGAGTCAGTGAACGAACATTAGTAATAACTTTATTTGCATTACTATGTATTAAACTCGCGAACTCGCCTTTTTCCACATTACCGTTTATGATGAAATCTTTTTCGTACCTCTGAACTATTACACTGGCTGCCACGGTATGTGGTAAATTGCGCCAATGACGCAATTTATAAAAATGTAACATAGACGTTTACTCTCCCACGTACAGCAAACATGATACGTGATTTTGTTGCCTAGCCCGACAAGCATCATAAACAGTTACCCGTTTTAATGAGCAATGACAACGTAATGGAATTCCTGAATATTAAATAGCGTAACCATCTAACGTCGGCGGACTCGCGTAATCGCTATCGTAATCTTTCGCAGGAAAAGCGCAACGTTCTCGCCTCGCTCAGATTTTGGATTTGTTCCGGCGAGACTCTGCCGGTCGCGCTGGCCGATCAATTTTTCGCTACGTTCAACGACGACAATCGGGTGCTAGCAAACTTCTACGGCAGCACCGAAGTTATGGGAGACGTCACCTATCACCTGTTAAAGAACCGCAATCACTTGCAAGGAATGCAAAAAGTGCCCATCGGTACGTGTCCTTCCGTTTCTGTCAGTCGATGATCGCGTTTTGTTTTTTCAATTTTTTCACGTACATTAATTACGCAATCTTGTCATTGAACGATATTTTGCGTCATTTGATAACGTCATTTATCGTCTGCCATATAGACGAGTCCTACTATAATGTATGCCCAATATTGATTGACAACTTTTTATGAGAAGGGTTATGCAGACTCGATGCATACTCCGCGCATTAACCGACGCGAGTGACTCTTTGTGGAGTTATTTTCTCTCATCGAGTTTATCAACATACTAGCGGATTAATGAACCGTTTATTTCGATTTGATAATAACCAATTTTAATATTCATATCGACGGGCGCTATTTTTTCGTTGTGCGTTATCGTAACGAATGAAACCGGTAGGACAACAATTGTGAATGAAGACATTTGCATGCGGCTTTAAAACGATATCTTAAACATTGAAAGAGGGCTATTATTAACAGGTCTATTACCACTTAAGCGCTCACCAGCAGGTTACCGTGTAATTAGATTCCGCGGCAAAAACTTATGCAAGATATCGGGAATAACGCTGACCATTATGTCCGACTCGAACTCCGGTGAACGTTATATTTTAGGCAGACCAATGGACAACTGTATAATATACCTTGTGGACAAGGACATGCAATTAGTGCCTCAAGGCGAAGTTGGCGAACTGGTTGTGGCCGGACGAAATTTGGCTGCGGGATACATTCGCGAAAGAGATTCACACAAATTCTTCGACAACCCATATGCGATCGATCCAGGTAGGCAGTGATTTTAACCGAAGTATTAACTGACGTCCTATTAAAAATTCCTGCGCGGCGCAATATTTTTTTTTTGCGACGATCATTGAACACGTGCTAAGACTATTGGAAATCGATGGATAAGAACATTTTCCACATACCACTTTTCCGAGTGAGATTACCGCGAGATGCTATCTCTCAAACTCCGCTTGAACGGTGATTTATTAGAGAAAATGATCATAAAACGAGCGGAGTGTCAGTACCGTTTATCGTCTGATAAAAGGTGTTCATAAATAAAGCTACTAACTATTCCCCAAGCGATGCCGGAGGTGGCATGACGGATAACATCCAACGCGGCAATTGCATTCTTTGTTGAGCTTGTGTACAATTGAAAAACGGTCTCTCAGCATACATATATGCCCTACTAACGCTCTCCGGCTATAACTTGTAGAACAAAAAAATCAAGGACTCGAAGGCTCTCGGAACATTATAACGACAAAACTCGTTCGATAAACTGTAGCTACCGCAGCATGCGTATCCAAAAATTTCCATACACCATTACAAAAAGTTCTATAATTATCGGCTCCCTATCGGTCCTATCACAATCGAAGTATACAATCCGGACAAGGTGCATACTACTTGTTAGGCATGACTATTTATAGTGTAGAAATGTAATTCATATGCATTGAAATGTTCACCTTGCAAAGACGTTCTTCTTTCATCGCACGTCCGAGCCGAGAATTTGAATAAATTCGAAAAAATATAATCCGACGTTCACCGGCAATCAGTTTACCGAGTATTGAAAATTACATCTCATTTATGTATGGGTGTGTCGAGGTTACCACACGCGGAGATAGATACAATTTATGACATCTGTCATTGCAGCATTGAGCCTCAGGATAAAAGTGAGAAAACGCGAGCGCAATTATAATAGTCATTCATTACAATTACTTAGACTGGCACCGTGACGGTGAAACACCCTTACAGAGAATGCACGACTCCTTTTATCCGATTTCCTGAAAGTCCGACGCAACCTTGCATGTAAAGTCTTCGCAAAACCACAGATGCAATTATGCAGCACCTTTTCGACGTCTAGTCAACTAAAGCGCTCATTTAATACGAAATCCCGTCCTAATCTAAGCATGATCCGTACGGCCATTCAGTCAGATCCCTTGGGATATGCCCAACAATCGCATGCATTAGAACGAATTTGTGCAAGAGAACGAGCCGCACAAATCGACCCTCCAATCTACCCCCCTCTCTTCTTGTCGACACAGACTATTCGAGGATCTTTCGCACCGGAGATTACGGCAGAATCGTCAAGGGAAACCTCATTTACGAAGGACGAGTGGACTCGCAGATCAAGATCAGAGGTCACCGAGTCGATCTCGCGGAAGTCGAAAAAGCTGTCTCGCGAGTGCAGGCCATCGACAAGCCGGTGGTGCTTTGTTACAAGCCCGGAGAATTATCTCAGGTAAAAGGGGGACCTTGTGAAACTTCCGGTATGCCGCGTCGGACTAAACACTTCGGGCGGTCACGCGGAGACGCGTTACTTAGAGGATGCGTAATACGTTCTTAACGATCCTTGGGACCATTAAAATGATGGCCTCTAATGATGAAATCTGACGTGCACCTTTTTATGTTTCAGGCACTGGTCGCCTTCGTTACGATCAAGGACGAGGCGCTCACTTCCGCTTCCCAGATCGAAATTTCTTTACAGAGCACGCTACCGCCTTACATGCTGCCGCAAGTGATTATCATCGATAAAGTACCGCTCTTAACCAACGGCAAGACTGATCGGCAGACGTTGTTGAAGGAATACGAGGCGTCCAACGTTAATAACGGTACGAGCGTCAAACGATAAGGATTCTGAAACACTTGTATAGTCACGGAATTGTTATACCGACTGACAATTCAGTTGTTTAATTGGAAATAAACTCGAGACGATACGGGATAATTTTATGGAATATTTCACGGGACAATTTCTATAACAGTGATCATCATTATCTTAACATTGATACTGTCGCGGTTACTATCGACGGTTGTTTATAGTCTAAGTTTAAAAATCTATGGTATTCTATGTATTTGACCTGGGAATCTTACTTCAATATGCGCAATTTACAGAGGACGACTCTGCGTGCAACTGCGACTACACCGACGTCGCAGACGAAGACCTTACGAAAGCGAAGGTTCTGTTTCCAACAGTCGCATCCGTGATCGGAAGAAGTGGACGCGGCATCGTTTCGGCGAGTGCCAACTTCTACGAATTAGGTGGCAACTCGCTCAACTCGGTTTACACGGTGACGAAATTGCGAGACCAGGATTATCAGATCGGTATTACGGAATTCATTACGGCGAAGGATATGGCTGAGGTACTGAAACGGATGAGAACCGGCAACGACAATGAAAGTTTGCAGGAGGCTATCGACGAGCAGCAACGTGTGTTTGAGATGCTAAACGATTCGCACAAAGAGGATTCCATCAGGTATTTCCTTTTTTTAATTATTATTATTGTTAGCAATTTCCGATAAAATGAGATAACGCTCTGCACAGAAATTAAAGTCAGCGAAGTAAGACAAGAGCGGTGAAACCCGAAATTCCAGTAAACTGTATATGTTTTTAACTAAAAAGTTGTTCTACAAATCGACTAACCATGAGAAGCAGTAGCGGCAAACGAGTTTCTTGCTTCTCGCAGCTTGCGATAACTGCGTTAACTGTCAGCACTGTACTACAGCCGATTTATTGACTTTTTCAGAATTATTACGGAAAGCTTCTATTCGAAGGCTGACCTCGAACAATGGCTAATGCCCGGTATAGCGAGAAATGATTATCGCGTAATGATGGAAGCCTTATGGGAGGCGCTAATAGAAAAAGACTTAAGTTTCGTAGTGAAATCATCTCAAAGCGGCAAAACTGTCGGTGTCGGGCTGAACTTCGATCTTTGGGACGAGCCCGAGGTGATTCTAGACTCAAAATTAACGATCGTCTTCGAGTTCTTGGAGTACTTGGAAGGGCCTATCCGCGAACGGAAATTACCGAAGGGCAAAGGCCAAATCATTCACAATTTCATGATGACGACGAGCGAGGAACTTAATCCGGCGGACAATGTCATTGTTATGGGAGAAATGGAAGAATACTGCCTACAATTAGCGCGAAGGAAAGAGTACGCTGGTATTTTTACCACCAACACCAGCCCTCTCACGCAGGTAAAATCAATGTATCTATTATTGACCTGTTACGTACTATTTCCTGAAATTTGTGACCTTTGTCGCTCAAGTTTACGAGAAAAGTTAGACCATTATGATGGTCACTGACACGATAAAGATTCAGAGCGAATAAATGATTGTGATGTAAATCAGATTCTGTAATATTTATATCTGAGTTTTCTTTATCATTTCAGCAACTCGGTATCGACGTTTACGGATATCAAACGATGCTCACGTATCAGGTGAATAGGTACAATGCACCAGATGGTTCAAAACCTTTTGGAAAAGCTCCGGATAGTCAACTTGCTATTTGTTCGCTGAAAACGATCGATTGAACGTTTTCACTAAAGAAATTGGACACAAAGATGAAATATTGCGAGAAACGAAATATTATTGACCAAAACCGTTCACTGAAAGTGTTAGCCACGTGAATGTATATTTGTGATGAACCGATGTAAATATTTTTGTACATATAGGCTGTAGATAGAATTGTTTTTTTAGCGATACTAGCGAATCAACCACTGTTCTAATTTATACGGTAAACATTGTCGGTTAATAATGTTGTCAATGTCGTATAAATGTGATTTTTCGATTTACATTTTATGACGGTATTTAAAGGGGTATTGATTTACTGTCGAGGATTGAATTTGAAGCAATGAATTTAGGATCAAAACAATTTCACAACGCGACCGTTATATTATATTTAAACGTAGAATACAAATATAAGCAATTGTCATTCTGTTATACCGTTATTTATGGTTCCTGTTATACGCACCACAATAAAACATACAAATACACTATGAATGTAGATAACATATTTTTCCCTAACTTATACATATATGACATATATATATCCCATCATTTCAACCATGTCATCCTAACTTATGATACTGAAATACTAGTCAGACGAAAAATTATTTATGCAATTTTCTCAATAAATAAGGCCTATTTAAGACTTTACATGCTGGGGATGAGTGTAACAATTTGGTGGGGTTTATTTCCCAAAGTTTGATCTGGAAGTGAGACTTTGTTAGCACCGACGATAATATAGAATTTGAAAAAATATAGTTTGCTTTTGAAAACATCCGCAGTTTGCGCTATTATGCGATAACTGATAAACTGTCAATGCATATTTGTATGTATATATGATATATAAAAGAGAAAAAAATATACGTGAGAGAGATAACACCATTGATAACGTCTACCGTTCGGTGTTGTCATCAGACGTAACCTAGTATATAGCACTGGTCATTTACTATGTGGTCTTTTATTAAACAAACATAATTTAAACAAAAATTATTCTATATGCCCTATACTACTAACTACAAGCAACAAACGCTAATCGAATGGTATTTTCACAAAGTGTACATACCTACGAAATGAAATTGTGGCAATCTGTCAGACTCGCAAGTGCATTCTGTTTATTTTAAACTTTGCGATTATCGAAAAATATCAGTATGGCACCGCTCACGGATTTAATTTCTTGCAGTATAATCGGTAATTTGTTCAATATGCAATACAATTTATTCTATATGTTTTGTTATCCCGTCCGACATAACCTATCTCTTGTCCTGCGTTTAGAAAAAGACTGTAATGGAGACGTTCTATGGACCTGGACTTATCCAGCAGTTTCTGAATCGCAAAAAAGTGTCGTCACAAGAAAATGTAATTTGGAATTGGAGCACAATTCCCCTCAGGTTTTTGTATGTGCCAGACATGCGCTCGACTGGTTTTATATACATTGTAGTGAAGTTTTTGATTCAGACAAGCTACCAAAGGTCAGAACAGCAAATTCATGCCAATAATATTTTAGGTGAATCTAATTATCTTATTATGATCTATAGGTGAAACAGTTTGCACTTGTTTTGTTCGCCAAAGACTTTAATCCACAAAAATATGAGGTGCTATCGAGAGTTCTCAGCAAGATGTATTGCAAGACTGGAAAACCAACAGAAATCTTACAGTTGTACCTCTCTGTTTTCACGAAAGGTTCATGTTCCACTCAGGAAAATGGCACGTTTGTGTCGGATGACTTTAACGGTCATCGCTTTTCGAGCAATACCAATGTCAAAGAACTGATTAAGACATTTGACCTGGAGACAATATTAATATACACAGCCTTATTACTGAAAAAGAGGATAATTGTCTACCATCATAGTTTGGAGCAACTTCTTAAATGGATCAGAACATTTCCTGCGCTGATGAAACACAGAAATGTCACTGACAATTTGTTTCCATGGGTAGAGTTGGTACGCGAAGAATTAGCAGAACTGAAGGTATGCTTATAATGATAGCGATATTTCAATACCTAAGAAAACTTTATACATGATTGTTACAGAAACATTCCTATTACGTGGCAGGGTGCAGAAACAGTACAATTTCATCGAGAACAGATTTATTCGATTTACTCGTCAACATTCCGGCTCGAGAGATAACAGTTGCTTCTCATGCAAAAGGTAGTTGATAGAGAAACCGACTTCAAGGAACGTAAATACATTAGCAGGCAAAACTCTATCATGGATATTATTTCTTTCAGAAAGTCTTACCATGACAAAGACTCATAAAGAAATCGCATTGTTCATGGTTCAGTTGGCCGAGAATCAGTCGCTAACGGAAAGTCAAATAATATCAGAGATAAGCGACAAAACTCAGGATTTGTTGAATCAATTGACGTCGTTGGCGACGATTCGAACACCGGACGGTCAAAAAATGGTGTCCGTGCAAACGTTCAAAGAACGAAATTTACCTCCGGCGGTGGAAGGCTTTCTCATTAATCTGGCCGTAGCCGAAAATCTGTTTATGTTGTAAGACTATATGTAACCCTTGTAAATAAATCTCTTTTTTTCTATAACGCTTTTGTTCACATATACAATACATTTAAAAACTGATAAGCACTCACCGACCCCTCTCCATCTTGCCTTTCGGACAATGCTTCCTAGAATGACATTTGTTGAAGAAATCGGACAGGCACCTTTCATACTCGTGGGGGAACGGTAGTCTTTCACTTGTACTCGTAGCCACGATTCAACATTTATACGGGGCAAAGTTTTCGAAACGGTCAACATTTCGCGCTTGCTAACAAGGAACATATCATACTTTTGCAAAACGAACACTTGGAATCTTTCGCGAACCCCATTAAATATATGGTCGTACGAGGACACGAGTCGCGATCTATGTCGCACACTGATAATTGAATATTATCAATAATTTGAGCTGTGAACTAATGAACAGAATATCAGTAGACGCGTTACATTTACGTTCTATTCAACAAAATAGCACGACAAATTGAAGAAACTATCGAGCAGGTCGTATTCAATCCTTATTGCAACTTGCACACAAAAATTCTTCCCGGCAGTTCAAATTAGTACCCTGAACATCAGCAAAGCGACCTCTAGGTTGTAAATCAAAAACTAACCCACTTAATTAAACGGGTAACAATTATATTGCACGCAAATAATTATTTTATATTGTGAATCTGACAATGACATTTCCGCGATTTATTTATCTGATATGAAAAATTCGAAAATATCGGTATCGGTATTAAAATTACTCTTCATTAATACTGACGCATATTTCAATGCACTTGTACATGTAAATAAGCAGTAGGCCAGTAGGTATTGTTGAGAGACTTGGGAGTTGGGAACAACATGTGTAATAAGTTATTTTATGACTATCAGTGAGTTAGACTATATATCAATGAATCAACCACTATCAACCCATTCTATCAGTCTTGCAATTATAATAATGAAATCCATTACTACCGCCGGCTAACGTATTTACAAAAGTTGTCCTCAGACACTCGTTTGCTCAATTACACGTAAACTAATTAGTACTAATTAGTGTCAAACGTTTACTTTGAACGTTTGAACTATCAATCCAATATCAAACGACTATCAAACGATTCGAATAAATTCGCGACTTTCCGTTGAAAATGCGGCCGTTGAATACCCTAGAAATCTAGTGCGTCATTATATATAGTACCTGCCTTTCTATGCAATGTGCAGCTTCGCCCCATTGCTGTTAGTAGTGTAAAAATTACATTTACAATAACAAATACGTCGCGCGTTTTCCAAGTGGCACGAAAAACGCCGTTTTTTTTAGACAAATACACGTGTCGCTCGACGCGATCTTCCGTCATCTTACGGAATTAGAGAAATCAACTTGACTTGGAGATTACAGGAAGCCATTTTACCACAGTGACCGCCTTTCATCCGGTACACGCGGTCGAGGTCCGTAGTGACAAACGTCGTGTTGCAAGAAAAGCGTAAATTGTAAACGGTTTGCGACATTTTTCAGGCGCTTCAACAGTGTATATGGTGGAACAATAACAGTAGTCGTGCGGAAAGATGTCTCGATACGGGCAGCGGCCCGAAAACGCCCTGAAAAGGGCGAACGGTATGTACATCTCTTTGCATTATACCAACATGACATGGCCGATGAACATTTTAATCTGCTCCTTGAACAACGTTCCTGCCGCCGATTTAGCCTACTTCAAACACCTCGATTAGACACTCACTTTATTCTTTCGCACAATGACCATCTGTTGCCCTGTGACAGACCTCGATTCGCGTCACACGCGTGTCCAGTTGGAGTTTCTTCTCGCTATCACATCCTTACAACCATATGCACTGCTCTATAGTTATGCAAGCTGGCACAAGCAAATGAAAAAATGTATTTTAAAATTGGATCTCGAATGATGCTTTAAGCGGGCAGATTCATATATGATGCCTTATGACGTATATGTTTTTCCATTGTTGCTTTGAATAGTAAACAGATAGAGTACTTATTTTTATCGCTGGATCAACACTTGTTTTAAACTTTTCTTAATAACAATTGTGGGAAAATTATGTTTCACCTTTGTCCCAATAATGTATACCTTATTGCGTTTGTAATAAGGTGTGACATATTATGTTATGTAAGAACATGTGTTACAGAATTGTAGCATCTTAGCTATAGCTTATAAAATGATGACATTCAGCTAATGGTGTTAGTACCGAAAGACTGCATATATATGTGTAGTATATATACATACTGCATTTATGCACCTTTGTCAATGTATTTTTTTATCATCTGCTGCCCATTGTTCTTAACTGAGTTAATGTATTATTGCTAATAGTTTGTTTCTTATGCCTATAAATGTAAATGTTGACAGAAGAATTTACCCAATCTTCCATTAGTATCTACACTGTTCTATAGGCTACAGCACTGTGATAATATAATATTATCTTGATTTTTTTAACCTTGTCAGAACGCAAATTTCTTAACCTATGTACTTATCTTCTATTTATATATTATCAAAATATAATGTATTGTGAATTTGTGCCTTTTGTTATCCAAACAGAGTTCATTGAAGTTGGTAAGCCATCTCGAGCATTAGACACCTTGCAAGACGTCTTCCGGAATAAAAAATGGACGTACAGTTGGTCAGAGTCCGTACTCGAACCTATAATGTTCAAGTACTTGGACCTCTGTGTGGAATTGAAGAAATCCCACATAGCAAAAGAAGGTCTATTTCAATACCGCAACATGTTTCAATCCGTCAATGTCGGAAGTCTCGAAAATGTGATACGTGGATATCTGCGTATGGCAGAAGAGAAGACAAATGCTGCACGAAAACAAAGCCAGCAGGCAGTCATCGACATCGATGACCTGGATAACCTTGCAACGCCAGAAAGCATTTTGCTTTCTGCCGTGAGTGGTGAAGACGCACAAGACAGAAGTGATCGTACCATTTTAACGCCATGGGTCAAATTTCTCTGGGAGTCATACTGCCAATGTTTGGAACTGTTGAGGACAAATGCACACGTTGAAACACTGTATCATGATATTGCACGCATGGCTTTCCAATTCTGTCTCGAGTATAACCGTAAAACAGAGTTCCGCAAATTATGCGAAAAATTGCGAAAGCATCTTGAAGAAATCTGTAAACTACCGCAACTTGTGTCAAATGTGTCTATGAATAAGGCCGAGACGCAACAACTTAATTTAGAAACAAGGTTAAATCAGCTGGATTCTGCCATTCAAATGGAACTCTGGCAAGAGGCATTCAAATCATCTGAGGATGTGCACGGAATGATGAATTTGTCGAAGAAATTGCCAGTGCCAAAGACAATGGCGAATTATTATCAAAAGTTAGCTATGGTTTTCTGGAAGGCTGGCAACTATTTATTCCACGCCGCAGCGTTATTCAAGCTTCTGCAGTTGTCGCGTGAAATGAAGAAGAACATGTCGCTGGAAGAACAGCAGAGAATGGCTAATCGCGTGTTGTTAGCCACATTATCGATACCACTGCCCTCGGCCCATCCGGAATTTGATCGTTTTATTGAAACTGATAAGAGCCCTCTGGAGAAGGCTCAAAAACTTGCTACTCTTTTAGGTCTTACCCAGCCACCGACGAGAGTATCCCTACTCAAAGACATTGTCCGTTTGAACATTGTCAATCTGGCATCTCCTCAATTGCAAGAATTATACTCATGGCTGGAAGTTGAGTTCCATCCGCTGGAACTCTGTGTCAGGGTGGACTCCGTCATTCAGACGTTACAGGTTGACGAAAATAGTCCGCTAGCTCAATACGTTCCCGCGTTGCAGGACGTGACATTAGTTCGCCTTGTGCATCAAATCTCGCAGGTATATCAGACGATTCAGTTCGCCAGGCTGCTTGAACTCGCCAAATTCACCACGGATTTCCATTTGGAACGTCTCCTTGTTGACTGCGTGCGCTACAACGATATGCAGATAAGAATCGATCACGGGAAGACATGTGTTCACTTCGGAGTAGATCTCTCCGAAGCTCAGCGTGAGGATCATCCGGATGGTCCAGTGCTGCAGGCCATGCCTTCGGAGCAGATACGTTGTCAGCTCGTAAACATGGCAACCGTTCTACATCGCGGCATCAACGTAATAAATCCGCACAAAAAGAAGGTCGAGCGCGAGAAACTGAGAACCGCTATGGTCGGCCATTACCACGAGACGAAGCTCAAGGAGCATCAAAGAATCTTGGGTCGGCACAAGATTATCGAAGAAAGAAAGGAGTACATCGAGCACATTAATACGGTTCGCGAGGAGGAAGAGATGCGCAGGCAAGAAGAGTTACAACGCAAACAAATGATGGCGGAGCAAAAGCGTCTCGAGCAGGAGCGCGAGGAAAGAGAACGAAAACGTCAACAAAGCGAGATTCAGCAGATCAAGGATCGCCATCTGAAGGAGAAGATGCAACAGATCTCGCAAACGAGCCACGGGCAAAAGGTTCTTAAGAAATTAGACGAGGACGAGATCAAGAAGCTTGACGCCGAGCAAATCGCAGCCCGCGAGGCGGAGGAGTTACAAAAGGAGCGCAGAGAGATGCAGCAAAAGTTGAAGTCGCAGGAGAAGAAGGTTGACTACCTAGAGCGTGCCAAGCGCGTGGAGGAGATCCCGTTGTTGGAGAAGGCGGTCGAGGAAAAGATGGAACTTGCAAAGCAACGCTGGGAACAGCAGGAAGCCGAACGAATTGCAGCGACAATAGAGGAACGCGAGCAGGCTGTTGCTTCTCAACAACGGATGGCGAGGATGAAGGAGGACCACGACAACTTCCTGGGGAAGATTCTGGCCGAGCGGAAGAGCATCTATCTGGAGAAGTTAAAAGAATTCGAGAAGATGCTGAACGACGAGCGTGCCAAGAGGCTGCTAAAGCGCAAGATGGAACGCAAAGCGGAGCGCAAGGCAAAGTGGGAGAAGGACAGGGCGGAAGCGGCGGAGAGAAGACGCGTGGAGGAGTTGCGCATCAAACAGGAAGAGGAGAAGAAGCGGATCGAGGATGAAAGAGCAAAACGAGAAGAGGAAGAGAGATCGCGCCGTGCCGAAGAGGAGGCGAGACAAGCCGAGCGCATGGCTAAACTCGAGAAGCAGGCAGAGATTGCTAGAGTCAGGGAAGCTGAGATCGAGCGCAAGCTTGAAGAGGAGAGACAGCGATTCGATAAAGAATCTTCAACTTGGAGAACTCGTCCAGGCGGCGGTCGTGCTCGTAATTATATTTTTCCAAACACTTATATCCCATTCGATTTCTCTCAAACGTGAATCTTGTTAATTTTGACAATTATAACTGTTCTCGCCACTTATCGTTCTGCCCTTTAGCAGCTGCACCTGACGTACTCTCGTGGCGACGTGGCGGCGATCCAAAAGATGACGGAGTCAAGGAGGATATAGATCACTTTAAGCGGCGCGATGATAAAATTGAGGATAGCAAATGGAGTAAAAAGCATTTCGACAAAAGAGATGAGCGTCCTGCTGTTGGTGGGCTACGTGACCGTGATCGTGAACGTGACCGGGATAGGGATAGGGAAATAGGTCGAGATCGCGAGAGGGATGGGCTTAGGGATCGCCCACTAGATCGCGAACGAGACCGTCCCATAGACCGTCCTGTAAGTATATGTACCTCCGCGGAGATAATCGAGCCTTTCCGAAGCCAAACTAATGAATACGATATTTGTTTACGCATTCGTTTATTAGTTATAACGCTTCCACGAATGCAAACAAAATGGAAGGGTTTAAACAATTGTATTAATATAATTATTGCTTTAATCACAATAGTTCCGTGACAGTCGCGACAGTCGTGAAAGTCGCGATATTCGCGATACTCGCGATACTCGTGATACTCGTGACTCATTGGATGCCCGACGATTGCCTCGTCGCGACTTTCCACCACGTAGCAACTCGGACTGGCGATCAGAACCGGCTCAGGACAGAGATAATCCACCAAAACGGGATGATCGGGAAAGAGACCGGGATAGAGATAGGTGAGTACATTGGATAGGTTCATTCTTAGTTTATAGAACTACAAGCCTGTGACTTCGTTAAGTAGTATGCTAGTATGTTACCAATAAGTTACGTGTTACGTTATAAGCAGGTTACTATGAAACCATGCGAAGAATTTGCAAAGAACAATTTCCGTTAACAGAAAAGACGATCGTAAGGACGAGAGAAGAAGAACTACGGAAGATACTGGTTGGTCGACAGTGGCTGGTCGGCGCTAACACAACGACTAGACTTCGATCATCATCATAGATCCGGTAATCGGGAGATATTGAACATCAATCTTATAATATTGCAAAAGAGACTTTTGCCTGAAGCCGAAGTTGTATCTCGCCCCTCCTGTTTTGTACATCGCTTCATTCTTCCAGGCATGGTCCATACATTGACAAATTAATGCACAAAAAAAAAAAGAAACGAATGAATATGAGAAACATTGAGTCCACTCTCGCGCATAACGGTCAACCGACTATAATTTTAGATACTGTAATGTAATAATGTTTGTATGGTTTTTCTACACCGATTGCACTGACTGTATGTATTTATCTGTATAAAAAAAGGCAAAATATACATAAAAGCTCCAGAATTAAGTTAGCCGACTTGAGAATTATGTAAAAACGTGGGCAAATGTGCAGAACAGAAGGGATGGCGCAGTGTGTGAATCTTGACGAAATTAAAACAACTAACTTAAATCAGCGGCAGAAGTTTTAAAAGCGTAAAAAAAATACTGGAGACATCAATAAAGTTCTCTTACATCCTAACTCTCCTATGTTAGACATTTGACATGATCCCGTGCGGCATGCGTCCTCTTCCTACAATCAATCTGTAGTTCATAACTTTGCCCACTTTTTATTTGCTCCGATATATCTCACAGACATCTACTTACACACTTGTATCATATACCGGAGATCAGTCGCGTTGAAGAATATTTAGCGGATAAAGGAAAATATGTACTACTTCGATTCTATCATTTATTATTTTATTATTATATCTCAGATATCATAAAATCTTAAGGTATCGTATAATAAATACACCGATGCAAAGTTTTGCACTCAGTTTCTATTTACATCCCCACTGCATATGACATATACATCCTGCCTTGTGAACCATTTTATGCAGCTCCAACCGTACAATTTATACAAATCAGTTGTATAATAGTGTTACTAAATAACTAATACCATCTCACTATAAAAAAGCTTTTTATAATTTTATACTCGTTGCTTTAAATTGTGTTCAAAAATGCTATTTCTAAAACAAAATTCTCATACAGTCGACCCCTAACATTGATATGAACATTATTGGGAAGAAGTTTTGCTTTAAATTAAACACGTTTGTCAACGCGAGCCGTATTATTGTGTAAATGGTGTGTTTTACTGCGCGATAGTTATATCACAAGTACTTAAAACAAAATAATAAAGACGTGTACCGTCAGGAGAAAATAAAGTTGAGACTTTGATTTAGTGACTCGATGTCGCTACCCGTAAATTTAGCAAAATCGCTACGTATAAAATGTCCTCTATTATTTTGTATCGTGTATATTGAATGCGGCGACGTGCTAAAACTTGATGACGATGTATTCCGTTCATCAACACCACGTGGAATCGTAGTGTTCGCGCAATATTTGAAGTAATAAGATATTTCAATATTCTTCGCCAAATCTTAAGGAGTTTTATTTTACGGTGTTGTCTGACGAGGAATTAATGAATTTCATGTGGCAGTCGCGCGTACACATTACCTACGTCTGGCAGTACACATTAAACTTACGCACGTATTGGCAAGATTGTACGCTGTAGCCCACATTAAAGGCACCTTGAGTATTCAGTTTCATTATCAATTACATACTCGGTAAAAGAACGACACGTCACATGTGTGACCAACTTCGCCAACATTTTCTTAACAAAATACAATCACTCATACACACATTCATTACACAATCCTACCCCGAAAAATCGCAAAAACACGTCATAGAAATTGATTAGCTGCACGAAAAAGCAAATCTTCAAAGCGTGCGAAAACATTTAAAAAAATAAAAACGAGAAGTGCGAAGCCAACGCGCACGTGTGAGCAAATTTAATGTAGAAACAATAACTATACGCCAAACGACAGTTAGGAACTTCGGAAAAAGCGAAGGAGCATGAGATAAGAGACAACAAACGTGGGGCAGAATAAAGTTTGACAACGAACACGAATCGTCACTCGATTCGATTTTAGACCCGATAAACATTCCGGACCCTAATAGAGCATTATTGCTGCAGCCGTTTTTTCTTCCAGAGCAGGAATCGGTTCCAGACGATCATCCTTCTCTCTGCCGGAACCCCAGCCGACCAACGCTATGCTGATCAAGTGTACGACACCAGCGCTGACCACGAGCCTGAAATTCAGACACAAATTGCGAATAAGTGACGACGATCGCGAACGAACGAACGGAACGTCAAATCGAACGTTAATTCCAACTCAAACATTCTATGCGAACATTTTACTCTGTCACGCACCGCAAAGCGTGAAGCTTTAAAAATATCCTTAAAAACGATGCAATCGAAATATGTCTATAACGCGGATAAGGTACTTTCTCCGGTTTTATTTAGCGTGGGTCGAATGACTCGACGGAGAAAGGAATATATTATGTCCACGTAATTCAACGAGATGCGCACTATTTTTAAACTCATTAATTTATTGTTCCGCCGCGTAACGGGGGGAGAGAGAACAAACGGGATGATGCTTTTTTGATATTTTTTCCGAATGTTCTGGCGATTAACAACGCGCCTGCATCCTATACGACAATCGTGTTGGATAGTGCGCACAGAATGCGTCAAACAGAAAATAGACATATTATACGTGTGTAATTCTCTTGCTCGCGCCACTTTTGCCGGTTGCGCTTATAAACCGCGCCCTGAATTTGCAGACTTTTACAGCCGTCGCCATAGTGAAACTATCTGCCTGGAAACGAGACTGTAATTCTATCAATCTGTCCCCGTATAAAACGGTTCTGGTAGACCAAGCGTAATATGTAGAACGATGGGTATATGCGCGAGAATCTGCGGACGGCCGATAGGCGTCTTACCAAAACGAATAACCAAGCTCGGCAGAACCTTCACTGGTCCACATGTTGTCGATGTCCTCCTTCGGCAGCACGTTGATATATAATCTCGTGTAATACTGCACCAGCCAAGTACCGGTACTCGCCACGCACATCAGCACTACAATAAAGTCGATATTAATAAACGAAGAGCGTTGATCGATATCAAATCAGACGAACTTTAAGCAAGAGACAATCTCATCCATAATAAGTAAACTTTTATGATTTCATCTCTTCCCCGTACAGCGATTCCACCCATTACGTCGTTCATAATTCTCATTACACGTTGTTCACATTACATACTATTGCAAGAAGACATGCATACGTTCAATCATTTCTTACCCTTCTGTTAGACTCCCGTTTCCGATGATCAGACTACAATAATACGTACAGAATCTCTAACGGTAATCGGCGATAGAAAAATGCACGCACGAGCGTGTCGGCGGCGTGAACTTGAAACCGACGAAGGAAGTAGGCGGAAGCATCGGCGGATATCTCGGGAGAAAAATCTTTCACACACGACCGCGCGTTGTAAAGCGATCTGCTCGTGAGGAACTTACGCGTTAGGATATTTATGAAATACACTCCAGGGACGGAGAAGACCTTAGACCTCGGTGAGGTGGCCGTGTTCAGAACTGCCAAAAGTGCGGCGAGTGCGGCGGCAACCAAGGCAGCCGAAGTCGTCGTTAACGTTCCGATCCAGAGTCCCCAGGACATGACAGATGGATCCTGCCGAATCATCTGAGGAACTGGAACAGGTCAACGAGCGCAATCTATTAAGATGCGAGACGAACGTCACACAGACGAGAAACTGGACGTGATGTCGAAAAGTCAGACTTCCGAGAGACCTTTTGCGCTACATATTTCCATTATAATCTGATCGACGTATTATACTACAGTTGTATGAATAAACAATGCTCTAGAAATATACAGTTGCATATACCATAACGCTCCATGTTATACTCCACTTACAACCGGTGATCAGTTGATCACCTGCACGAAAATCGTTGATTCCATAAACGAAGTCTCGGTATTGCAGTAGGGTGCGATGCATAATGCATTATGTACAGATCATTCGGCGTGTGGAACTACTCTCCTACGACCAGTGTCGAGGTTGATAATGTTGCAATACGAGTGCAACGCCAGTGCGGAATACCGTTCTGACAGCGGTGACGCGCTAAATTTCTCCTCGACGCGAAGTGCGAAATACCGGCAAAACACTCTAAGTAATACCGTCGTGTAACGGTCCCACGTATTCGTACCCCGAGGCTAATTCGACGGATCCAATCGGATCGTCGAGTCGAGAATGCTACGTGAGAACATCGGGAAACGATTCCCTTCCTCTCCTTCCCGCAGCTTCTCTCTTTCTCTCGCACTCTGTATTCCGTCGGTCTCGAGACGAAAGATTTGTCAATCTGCGAGACGAAACTTCATCCGCGGGCGAATCGGTACGAAAAACGTTACAAGCACTTGAGCAAAGTGGAACGGGTGCGATCGATAGCGCCGGCCGCGAGACGATACATACGGACCTCCCGCAAAAGTTATTCGGGGATCTGGGAAGCTCGAAAAACTCTCCGAGAGGATCTGAGTGTCCGGATAATCTCGCTAGTTCGAAACGACGAACGAGGAAATTCGAAAGTCCGCGAAGCCTTGAAAGTCTCGAAAACGTACTGACGTGTAATAAGAAGGTGGCCGCGACTTACCTTCCGCGTGATTCACTTACGAGGGAAGTGTCCGGGACCGGTTTAGTTCTTCTTCAAATATGTTGTTGAGCTCAACAATTTAAGCGACCCACTCTATTTATTGACACGCGTTTTCAAGAAGTGAAGCACTTCCTTCTATATCATACTACTACACAATATAAAGAACAAAGATTTGTTGTAAGTTCTACGCTAGAATACCCATTTTACTCCTTACCTCAAGACTTTCGGAGTCCGTCAACTTTCCAGTGACAACTCCGGCAGCTCGCATCAAGTCCTCGCGCAATTCGGCACTAAAGAGACTTCCGACTTCCGGGAGAAGATATCGGGTAACGGTTACGTCGAAAACTGACCTTGTCTTGCATGTCAGGGAAATGCATACACGGCGTACTGCGGCAAATAAACTGCGCGATGTCGGCGATAAAGAAAACGGATTGGATGTCCGTTAGTAACGGTCTCACCTTACGCATCCGGAAAAAGTTGCGCGTCTTTCTTCATCGCGGAAAAACCGAGAGGAGGATAGTGATGCCTTCGTGCAGGCGGGCGCATGGCAGGAGGAAGAAGAGGCATGCACGCGCGTCGAACGGGAATTTAATATTCTGAATGCGGTCGCAGGGTACGAGCGCCGATGATACGGATAATCGTGTGCACGTGAAAGTCAACCGCGAGGCTTGGCCGCGGGTATTTTTGCAAGGCCGAACTTGTTTCGCCCTGCCTATTGTTAACCGGGGAGTCCGCTAGCGGAGAAGCGAAAAAGGTAACTCGCCGTGGGCGATTTGTTTGAACGGACACGCTTCGTTTCACGCTCAACGTGCGCAGAGTGGCGCGAGTTTCTCCTAAACAGTTCTCTCGCGTTTTGTCGGTCGTCAGTCGAGCGACAATTGTTACTGGCCGCATGGGATGCGACTTCTTTCGGTGCGATTGCCAATGCCCGGATCGTGTGCGTTGTCAACTGTGTCCTTGTGTCGTTGCGTTCGTGAGGAGCGAAGAAGAGAAAAACGAATCGTCTACTAAACGACGTTTCGTCCGTATTTCCAAGTTTTTCGCTAGGTGATATGATGTATGTACGTCGCTTAGTTAGGTGATAATGTAGCAATTTTGGTCGGACGCCAATAATTAAGGATTGTTCAAATTCCGTTCAGCTCGGAATTTTGTATTTATTCCGTGTCATTTATTTATGAGGGTCCTCTTGTTAGTCTCTATCAAAGGCAACGATAGTGAAACTGAAAATCCTTTGCGCCTGAAACTTCACGAGTCGTGAGAAAGAAATGCGATCTCTCCGAACGAGAGGATCTGGAAGGACGTAATTGAGACAAGAAGTATTACTTCATCGTTCGCGCACTAGTTTTGAAGCGTACTGTTGAAGTTACTTAACGATTATATTCTAGATGAACACGCTATTATTACGGTAACGCCGTAGCTGCGTGCACGCGGATCGCTCGGATCGATGTGCGAAAGGCGGATATCGTGAAGGAGAAATGCACTCTCGCATAATTTCCCAGAAATAATATCAAGTGTAATTAACATATCCGCGCGAACAGTTGCGGTAGTGTAATGTAAGTGATGCGTAACATCGATGGTGGTGCAAGCAGCGTGTTACGAGTATGGCTCTTGAACATTACATACATATGGCGTGATTGAGGTAATTATCATGAAACAACGTCAATACGATTGAGCACACAGGCGTACGGAGTGACGATGTTAATACAAATATTCGTCTTTCTACAACTCCCCGTAACTGTCTTCAAACCTCATCGATGTAATGTCAAACGCAATTTCGTAACAGAATCACGACTGTGTTCTATTTACACAGCCGATGCTGCATCAACGGAAGTAAAAGCCGACATGCAATTATATCAATTTTTTAATACATTCTAATTATTGGCACAGATGAGGTATAGGATAGACTCATCATCCGACGGGGATCTTGTCTGGGACGTAGAAAAATATCAAGCAAGAGATGCTGCATATAAACGGCAAGCGTGATACGCGCACAAGACATCATTGAATCGTTAACGGTGCGCACGCATCGCGACACGAGCTGGACATTACTTCATATTAAACGGTCGTGTTCGATCATTGACACGTAATTACTCTAACACGAGCGAGACGCGAATGCCGATGACTCGGCGCGTCGAGTAGCGACTGTGTAAAACGTGCTGCCAAGAGAAGGCAAACTATTGACCCGACGTCTCAAAGGCTCCTTCGATAATTCAAGACGCGCTCGTGTCCTATCGCGGCGATACGTGACGCCGGTACGTGTTTGCATGTCCCTTTTCTTTCGATCTATTACTTGCCTCAATGAAAGAGAAACGTTTCTCACGACGCGTGCCAGCAATTCTGTTGTGCTCCCAGATGGTAACACGCTAAAGACGGGCCCATAAAAGGTGCGTGCTCATAGGCACTGACGCTTATGTTTGCTCACGATGAGCATATCACGCACGGGAACGCGGCTCGTTGCATTTCGTTCATTTTCCCCGTCCCCGTTCGCGTGCTGCAAATACCTGCCGACCGTTCGAAGGTTGCTTGGTTCGATGATCTTTGGGTCTCACGGCTGGCGGGTGTATTCAGTGGTACCCATTGTTACCTTTTATTATACTCGCTTTCAAGCCGATCGTGAATGATACACACGAGCGTGCACTATAAATGCGATCGACATAGTCTGCTAGGTATGCAGTCTAAAACGTGTGCGCAGAAGTAAAAGTACCATCCGCTAAAAGTATAAATCTCGAGGATTGCCGAGTTCCGTAATTCGTTATTATACTCGAAAACCGGAATAGTCACTTTCTCCGATATTTAATACATCCATACTACTTTCATTAATGCCGAGCCACCGTACGGTCTTCATTTTACGCCCGACGATATAATCCTGCCGTTTTAAAAGAGAGGAAAGACAATATTCCGCAGGTTCATCTCTCTAAAAATACCGCAGCCAGCGCGGCGTAGAATTCTTCACCGTAAAGTGTCCACTCTCTAATCCGAACTCCGCGTCCGTGCCAAATGAGGAGAAGATGTGTGTATGTAGATGTATATACATATATACCAACATACATACACGTGCGAGGAAAAATCGCGATTGCCTCTCTCTCCCGGTCAGCAACGACGAAACTCCAAGTTTTCCCGGAACAACACGGCGCGCTGAGCCGTGCTACTCAAACACGTGACTACTCGCTGCGACCTGAGGAGGATGGATATTTACGCGAGGAACGGACCGTTCTCGCTCGAGCGCGCTCCGACCGCCATTGACCGCTAGTTACGGGCGCGATAACAGTTTCATCCTGTCGGGATCAAAAGGGAGACGTGCGACTCGCTCAATGATCAACTTCTCCCACGAAGACGAGGACGACGACGAAGACGTACGATCGCGGAATAGTCGATGAACCCCGCTCTCCTCCGCGGTCGCAGGCGAATTCGTTCGGCGTCTTACGTAAATTCGAAGCGTACACGCGCGGCATCAATGCGAGGAATGCGCGATGGCTGGTCGCGCATTACAGATCGCGTCAAGGCGTATCGCACTTTCAAACGCTTTCTCTATTTTCAATGACAACGCGCCGGGAATATTTGCCGTCGCCGTGCGGACGATGCATCGATGGACGGCGTAAAAGGCGTTTTCTTGGAGCTAAACTTGTCGTTATGTTAAACGATCCGGTTCGAGGCTTCAGTTACGGCGCGGCTTCGGCGGAATAGACGCGGATTTACGTTTCCGTTTTAAATGCTGTGTTATGGAATATCAGAGTTTGAATTACGGTCGTTTCGCTAAAAGATGGATGTTCTGCTTCATGGAAGCTGAGCACAGTATTGTTTGAAGTTACAGGATTGAAACACTTAAATGCATCCGTAACAAATCTTATGACATTATCAACATTTTCTGCATTTTTCATGATGAATTTGGACAGGGCCGCACATCTGTCTGCGAAGCTGCGTCAAATATGCATAAACCAAATGATTCATGGTCACATCGAAGTTTGTTTTCCACGCGAAAAATTTGTCTCAATAACCGCGTGTAATAGCTTTAGCAAGTGAAATTTGTAAAAATGAATACAGATCACGTTAAAGCGTATAACACTCTCAATTTTCAATGACAACCCGCGCAGGATATTTATCTTACTCAGGGTGTACGGAGTTAGCGTCTCCGTATGATTGATCGAGGCGCATTATTCTGTCCCGTTAAACGTTCCGTTTTAAATTAAAAGTAGTGCAACGGTAGCGCAGAGGCAGTGCAGAACGAAGCGAGCGCAGTTAGCAGAGATCGTTGCGCAATGCGCTAAGTGCTCGCTCAAACAACGATGCAAGCTACGAAAGACGTCTGCCACCGTTTCATGGCGTACAGCGGGTAAAAGTGAAATTTATGCACTGTCAAGACGTTCATGTCGCAACTGTGCATTCCATCGCGTCGTGATACCTGTTTATCAAGAGTACATAGATTACCGTCAGGAAGGAAATTAGTTCGGTACATAACACGCAAGATCCAAGGTTAATAACCAAGCCGTCATCGTAATGTTCGACGGTGACACAAGATTTAGATAGAGCAAAATTCGTTAAAAAAAAAGAAGTAAAACCGACTGTAAAGCAGCGCTAAAAAGGATAAAATAATTTTCCCATTCTTGAGGTCGCTCTTAGACGCGTCTATTTAATGACGCGAATATTATAATCCGAAAACATAATCCCCTCCACGCCGCGTTCGTTACAGCATCGTGGCTTGGAAAATATCTCGCTCGGTCATCCTCCCAGGTGCATCTCCCCCCGTCGACGAATCCGTGAAAACACTTGATGCCAAAAGAAGCCCTTACCATCTGACAGAGGGCGAACGAGGCGACGATCAGTGGGAAAAGAATGGACTTACCCGAAACATGATAGGTCCTCCATCCGTAGGCGACGTTCAGTTCCTTTTTTCCCTGGAGCAGTCCAAAATGAACTCTGCCCGCGCTCTCCTGAGGATTCGGTGTTCTCCACGGCCGTGCCTCGACCCAATGTTGCGTCACGAGAGCGGCGCAAACGAGCCCTCCGCCGAGCAGGGAGAGGAAGAATGTCGCGAAGATTGTGCCTCGCCTGAACATCGACGTCATCCTCGGGTCACGCGACGGCGGTCCAGCCTTGGGGAAGTTTGTCAACACTGCGGACAGCGTAGGCAGATGAGAGGGCCGGGGTCGGGGATAATGATCCGCGAGAGTTTTGAGACGCGGCCTCGTGCGGCGCGGCACATTTTCCCGGCTTGGGCTCTCGTGAACGTGAAACGACGGCGACGTTTAGCCGAGATGATTGACGCGCAAGGCGGTAGCCGCTTAAATTAGGCTTTTTCTTCGAAATCTTCGAAGGGCGTTGATCGGTACAGGGTCGAGTGAGTGACTGAACGTGGATTTAGGAAGCGAAAGGGGGGAGAGAGAGAGAGAGAAAGGAAGTGACGGGATCAAATTATCACGTTTGTGTTGACGGTGGTATGGTAAACGTTGTAACGATATATTTATCAACCATATTTGCTTCACGCGTGGTACTGTAATTTTAATGTTATATCAGCGGTATGGTATCTATTATGTACATTTTTTGTTAGGAAATAGTTGGTATTTTTGGTAAATGTATTGGAAGAAATGTAGGGAAACGTTAGTTTTTGAAGAACTTTAATCTTTGCGACGTAGTGAGTGACTTCGAATGTCAATATGGATGTTGAGGGGATTTAGGAGGCGGAGAGAGTTGACAGTGACAGTTTTCAATTTTCACGTGTGCGACGACGGTGGATGTAATATCGTCGTTTGGTATCGTCATATACCTACATGCGCATGTAATATACTGTTATGCAATGGGTATATCTAGATTGCATAAATTGTTTGTTCGTGGGGAGACTTTATCGAACAAAAAGACGTGACAGCCTCGAGGTGCACCGTTTTTGCCGACGCTTGCTTAATTAATCAGAAGTGCTGATTGGTCGATTTGGCACCCACCGAGATTTTAGTCGCGGCTTAAATAGGCGTCTGTGTACTCGATCCTGAATATATTTCCGCTGTAGGTAGCATGAGGAAGGAGAGTTTCGCGTCGTTGCGTTCGATTAACATATGCTGTACGGTACACCGTGCAGATTTGATGGTGCTGCAGTGTCTATATGCTCAGTCATCTTTTCTCTATAGATTATGTATTGCAAACTTTGTATAATACGAACTTCGTATCGGTCGAGTTCTATAAAATCCAAGATTCATGATGTACACACGAGAACTGTTTAGGACATAACTTGCACAAAACAGTTTCATAACTTACGAACAAAGAGCTTCAACGTAACTTACATTGACCAAACTGCAGTATTTTCGATCTGTCTAAACGTATTGTCCGCGTTCAACCATCGAATACGAGTGTCCTAATAAATCTTACTGAACGTTCCGTTATAAAATTAGCAATCACTTAAACAGCGATCACAGTCGACCTACTATCATTCCGCTAACTGAAACAAAGCCATTAAACATGCAATCGGAACTGACGGCCATGAGTACCCTGTCCTCTCCACCGTTAATACTATAAACGCAGTCTCCGCACCCGCGCACCATCCAGCATCTAGCCTGTCCATCGTACGTCCTCCCCGAAACGAAATACCCGTTATGCAATCAAGAATTCATTAGGCACCGGGCGATACGAAGCTGCCGACCCGATCTGAATCCTCGTGCGCAGCGAGCACGACAACGCCGTCGGGATCTGTGAAAAGCATAGGAATCACATCGTCCGACGATATAATTATTCGAGCCGCTTTCGAAAATGTCAAGGATCTCTCGATGCGCACAGCTCGCGGAGCAGTGGCCAGGGGTGTCGAATGTCCGACCGTTAATTGCAATCGATCCGTTTTCTGCCCCTCGCGGTTTTTTTCTCGCGGGCAAAACGAGCCCGGGGGGTCATTAGGAGCCCCGACTCCCGACTCCCGAGATCCTTTCTAATTCGCGTAACACACGCGACGCGCCGAGTCGAATCTAGTTAGTTCGCCGGTCGACTCAATCAGCGTGGCTCCTCTCATTTGACGACCTCGTCGCGCGCCTCTGTTTGCTTCCTTTCCCTCGCGCGCCGTGTCTGTTTTCTCCCGTTTGACAACAACGGGAGGGCGGCGATGCGTGCTCGCGGCTGCACTCGCGCATGCATTGCACATGCACTGTTCGGTTGTTAGGCGATAGGAGGGGGCGAGGGCGGCGATGGGGGAACAGAGAGTAATGCCCACGTTGTGCGCGAAACGTCACTGACATACGGCTGTCACAACTTATGCCTCTCAATGTAGCACCGATGTCACCGCGCGCCGGCCATTTATGAACGCACCCGCGCTGCTAACGTTTCGTTGATGAAATCGGATAAACCGTGTTAACTCGTTGTCAAACGTGTTACTGATACGCATCGCAGGCGGCTGTGGTAATGAAAGAGCGAACGGACGAAACAATGCATACAGCGTACACGTATGCATACTTATTTATATGTGCATGTCGCTGATGATCGGAGGAAAAGTCTAAAATTCTAGAATCTAGATGGGAACAGCGCGTTTTTACGGGTAAGAAAGCATGGGCGAATTGAGTGCAGTTGAACGAAGGCAAACGTTTGTCTGCTGCGGCATGTGCAGTTCTGTAATTTCGTACGAAAATTTGTCTCTTCTCACGGGTTTGGAAAATAGAGCCAGGTACGCTGGATGCGGCAACATGGTTGACGTTACACAAGATATCCTTAACGCATTGTCTACGTAAATTACAAGACGCGCTCAAGAAAAAGTACAGGATGCACGTGAATTGTGGCAGGTTGTACAGTGACGCAACACTGCCAAGTTGTCGTGTGCGCGCGCTTTCCTTTTCGTTTCAAGTGAATGATAATATTTAAAAATTATAGTAACGACAGTTAAGTCGTACGATATCAGTACACTGTACTAAGTAAGCCTTGAATGGCGAATGATGATCATAGCGAACAGTCTACCTTGAAGGCAGTAGATGAAATTTTAACGACTACGCTCTGTACAATCCAGTCGTACGTATGCTTTTGTCACCGTCATTTCTTGTAGTGTGGACACAGCGTTAAGCGTCCCATGTCGTAGTAGAGCCCTCCACTCGACGACGGCAACAACTATTTAAATTATGCCACTGAAACTATGCCGCTTTCGCAACAATTATCTGGTCTGCTAGAAAAATCCACGAGCGTGAAAGCGCCTTGAAAGCGAAGCGCGCCGTTTGTCCGCGTAAATTTTCCCATCCACCTCTTTCTATCCTTCCGTCCTTCCTTCCTTCCTATCTCGACCAACCCCCGCGAAGGTTGATGTTGCAAGCGTTTTCACCGTGAAACGTTCCGAAACCGCAAGAGAAGAGGATGTTGCCAGCAGAACAGACGAAACCCGTCTCAAAGTCAAATGTTCTGACCGAAGCAGCCGGTGTCAGCAGTCGAAGAAATAAATTGCGAACTGTCTTGCGCCGCGTTCGAATCAATTGAAGACAACGGAACGTGCGTACAACATCGCTCGACGAGCATTTTTGCGGCTTATAAAGAGGCGCATGCCGAGAATTCGTGAACGGCCGTCGGCAATTGCACGCTGTAACGCCTGTTGCAACGTCATGTATACATCCTGCACCATTGATACATCAAATCAACAATTATAACTGACTGAGTGTTTTGGATCAACTGAAATTTTCAGATATTGCAAGTGTAAAATTGTACAAAAATTGCTGCTATAAATGGATCGTAGCACCGGGTTTGCAGACTCAACCTTCCAACCATTCTGGCATTCAGAATCGCTAATATAAAATTTCCTTTCACTTTCCAGTCAAATGATTACGGGCTTCCCATTTCCCAGGATATACCTACAGAAGCATGTTCTGAATTAATTTCGCACAACTTCACCATGATCCCACACATACTTCCACTCTCGGCCGGTCTCCTTTACGCGAGGAATGCTCCGATATCAACGATCGCGCCTTTTTTCTCGCCCGCGTGCACAATTCAGCGTTACATAAAACAGGTCGACCACGCCTCGCGCGCACGGGACGGGGTTCTTCGCGAATGGAAGGAATCAGAGGGATGAGTGCACTAAGAGAAAGACGACGAGGAGAATGGAGTACGCAGGGAGGAAGAGAAGTCTCACAATCGGCTTGGTCGAGCAGAAAAATTGGCGGGTGCAAAGCATCGGTCACGTGCGACTTCGAGCGTTTGACGATTCGAATCTGCACTCTGTAACCTGTAACGCGACAAAAAGTGAGCGGAGGGGGAGGAGGAGGAGGAAAGAGGAGCAGCCGATTGCACTCGATCATTGTGTGCGCCGCGTCGTCGTCGGCGGGCAGAGAAAGAGTAGAAAGAGCCGAACCGACGGGACGGGCGGACAGTGTAATGGGCGTTACTCGGGCGATTTTTTTTCCCCCGCCCGGCGAATAATAAATTACGCGCCGCGCAAGGATTTACGAGTGAGGGCTGCGTGAGAGGGAATGCTGCTGCGGGGGTGGACGTGAATTTTCGCTCGTCGTCCGTCTCACCAATTACAGAGGCGACTATCGGCGAATTAAATGTTATCCGTTATTCATTGGGAGACGCGAATGTGGTGCGGATCGTTCGTTCATCGCGGGCAATTGCGATACACGCCGAGTGGGCTTCGGCTCGCGTTGCCCGGCATAATAATTCCGCGACGGCACGCACACAGGCCGCGTCGCTGCGATATCGGCGAAAGAAGAACGGTTATTGGATCAAACATTATTATAGCGGCGCAACAACGTTTTATATTATGCATCGCGCTCGTAACGGTGTTTGACTCTGCGTAACGTTTAATTTCCGCGTACCATGGCTTTCCGTCAAAGCTTTATCTAAATGAGCTCCGTCTCTTCCTCTCTCTTTAATAGCCGTTTCAGTTTTTTTCTCTTTCGTTTTTTCGAGTAATCCGATGAAATTCTTCAATTCGAATGGGAGCCACCGCTCTGGTACTAATTAATTTTCACTTTGCCGGTGTTCCCTTTTAAATGAGTCCAGTGCAGCTCGGCCTGCAAAACGCCTGTCCATTGGCACTAATTAGTATTAACTCTTTTTCAGGTAAGCCGGTAAAATAATCTAATTTCGCGGTGTTTACACGAACAGGCGAATAGGAATTATATATCCACGCTGGAAGTCTTTTCGAATGATACCTATGGTAAAACGATTCTGTTAAATCTCATCTACGAAAATGAGTAAACGAGGGTTATCTTGTTTTACTAATTAATACCTGTTCCTTCGGCTAACCCCGGCAAAAGGAATTCAGTTGGAGTAAGCGCGAGCTATCACCCTACGCTAATTAAGACATATTTTTCCGAGGTACACTGCAAAATGTTTCAGTCTAGTGATGCCCCGCGGTAGCAGGTTCTCACAAATTACGTTTCCTTTCCATGTAATCGGAGACGCATTTTCTTCAAGCAACGCGATAACGTATGTACACACCATTGTAAAACGCCGATGGGAACGTACAGTCTCACTCTTTCTAATTATAATTACATGATATTTTTTATTATAAACAACATAGATCAACTAATTCATCGACATCATAAATCGAGCAATAGTCACCACCATTAACGAACGTTACTCACTTGTCGGTATCATTTGAGATTTACGTCTAGTCAATAAGACATACACAGAAAATAGATTATTACGAGACGCGACGGGGGCCGACGAGAAAGAAAAGCGAAAAACTGGAAAAATTGTAGAAAATCATACCTTGTCCCTGGTTCTCGGCGAAGTGCACCTGACTGAGGCTCCTGGAGAACTCCCCCTGCTTGACCTTCTGCGAGAAATCAGCGTTGCTGAGCTTCTTGGAGAATTTCACACGACAGTTGCTCCTGGGTCTGCCTTGCCTTAAGAGTGAGGTCGGTCGTGGTCTTTTGGCGAAGGTATAGGGGATCGTATAGGGCTGCGCTACATAAAAGTAAATAGGCCTGTAGTCCTCATGGAGCTGCTGCTGTTGCTGAAGGTGCTGATGGTGATGGTGATTCGGCTGAGGGTGAGCGAAGCCGCCGTTCGTCGGGCAACTGTTGTATATGCTTGGCGGACCGTTGCTGCAGGCGTACGAGCTCGTGTAATGAACGCCGTAGTGGTTCGCCGTTTTTCGGTAGTTACCTTCCACGGTTTTGGATGGAAATCTTAGGGAGGAAGGATGGCAGCTTCCTCGACCGTAAGTATAAAAGATTGGGACTACCGTCTTGAGGCTTTATAGTACACGCTGGGGGAAGTTCATAGGTTCACAGGCGTATGTTCACCTGTGAAAGACGACGTGGTGGGTCGACGTTGGAGAAGATTGTTGCTTTTTCGATAGATATGAGCCGCTTCTTTGATGATGATATGTACAAAACGACTGCGGTAGGTGGTAGGGCAATCTTCTGCGATTGCTTCGTTGCTTGTGGATACCTTGGTGTCACGCTCTTCCGCGCTGAAAGACACAAGATGTTCACTGGTTACGCACGATCCACGAGGTAGAAATCAGCAACGCTCCGATTTCCGTCGCCAAACGTACGACAGAGAGCAAACGTCCGCTTCGTACTCCACGCCGGGCGAAAAAGGTGGATCGAGGCAAAATCACGAGTTTGGTCGAACCGCGGCAGTTCGTAATTGTCGTAACCGTCGTCTTGCACGAAAACCGTCCACCTCACCTTAGTCCAGCGTAACTTCCCCTCGAGCGTTCACGTAACTCTCGCTGTTAACTTCGCCGAGGAACTCCCGGGTCAAAGTTGACGGTGCCTTAGGACCCTGGCGGGAGCGAGGACAGCACGAAAATAGTCCTTTCACGGGATCGCGGAAAAGGAAGTGCCTCGCTGGTTGATCGATGAGTCGTCGTCCTCGCCGTGTGGCCGTTCGCAAAGTGACTGGCACGTGCTCCGAACGTAGTAGCTAGAAGACCATCGACGCCTGGGTAATGCCACGATCCTTTTTACGTTTTACTGCCTCGCGACGTTCCGCTTGCCGAGCGCCGATATTCCTTCCCCTTCGCTCGTCCCCTTGTCTTCTGCATCCGCGCAAGGAATCCAAGGTCGACCGCCGCGATGTGAAATTCCACGAGGAAACGGTGGATTCCGTCGAAAGTGTGAGGGATCGCTGTTTGTTTGCCGATCGACCGCTCGTTACAGAGACGAGAGTGCGCAGATTCTGAGTCTTCCTATATTCAACGATCGCTGTGTGCTCGACACTTGCCTCGGTACTCCCGGTAACGAGACGAAGAGACGCTTTAACGTTCAGCACGCGCCTTCTCGGAAGCCTCTGCCCTCCTTAATTAATCATGCGCTCCCTTGAGATACGCCGGCGACGATTCGCCGTGGACCGTGACCGCTTCTCAAGACTCAAATAACATACCTCGATCCTCTCGGTCACGTCGTATCGCGTCTCGCGTTTCAGGATGCTCACGGAGTATCCGTTTGGCATTCAAATTTTTCTACGCTCGCTTCTGCGACGGGTTTCGCTCCTCTCTCCCTCTGGCCGTTTCCTTTTCTCTGTCCCTCCGCTAGCGACGTAAACGCTTCTCATTCTTTTCTTCCTTCACCCCGCTCGTTCTCTCACTCCCTCTATCACTCTCTTTCTCTCCTGTCTCTACACGCGTTGCTCGCGGCACGCACCGGTTTGCATAACGAACCGCCTCACCTCTCGATTAATCACATGCTCGATCATCACCCAGAAAGCCCCGGACGACGGTCCTTGCGCAGGCGAGAGTGAAATTCCTGTCGGATCATAGATAACACCTCCGGGTCCTATTTCCGCTTCTTTCCCTCCTGTTCTCCTCGTCCCCTCGTCACTCCTCGCGACGCCGCGCCGTTCGGAATCTGCGACGCTTCAGGACGCTTCTCAGGTAGTGCTCGCTATGTCGCTTTCTCAGGTGCGCCTTCCTCGTGACGTGCTGCGCTTGTCCGTCTCCTCGAGCGTTACGTTGTGTCAACTGGAAGCGACGATTAAGCGAATTAAATGACGTGTGAATGGAGGAACGGACGGTCGCGGGAGAATAGAGACCGGAGAAAGGTGGAGTGGAACGGGACACCGGTGCCGTTTTTATTGTCGCCGGAGTCCGACGCCATTCTTTTATCACGCTCGCGCTGCAACGCGCCACTCCGTTCTTTTATCCGACGAATATCGCGTTATGCCGCATCGGTGAAAGAAACTACCGGTTGTAAGATCAAATTGCTCTTGAATAGGGGGGTGCGGAATGGGAACGTGATAATCGCGTTACGTTCGCCGTGGAAAGTGCTCTTTGTATGATCTCGCTGATAATACAGTCGATTGTCGGTTTCGGAGTAAAGTCTCTGGCTGATTCTTACGATGCACGCTCGTTGTCGGCGTGACGCTTCATTCGAGGCTGCAAATCTGTTGCACGGAGAGGAAAGAAGGTAGCGCTTGGCAAAACTGACTTAAGCGACGCTAAACACACGCCATTGCGGGCTGTATACCGTAACATTCGGAACGAAACGGTAATGCGGAGAAAGAAGCTACTCTCTCGCGGTGAATATTGTTTACAAAAACAAGTGTTACCAATTTAAAGAGCAAATTGTGACGGATGGGAGAAATATGGGGCAAAAGTAGGGCGCCGCGGCGTTGCATTCGATATCGTAGGAAGCGCGACTTTTTTTCGCCAACGTTCCCGTCAGATACCTCGCAATTTCCGCCGCACCCGATGAGCGCCTGCGTCGATTCCGATCGCAGGACTAACGGCACGAATGATGCATCCGTCGATGCGTTTTCAAGATTTCGACCCGCTCTGGCGCGAGTAACGGTCGCAGGCGCGGAGATCGTTTTCGTCGATGCATTTAAAATAAATTCATTGTTACCGTTTCACATACCGGGTAAAACTCGTTATGCCTATCGGGCGCATAGAATGACCGACTGTCTCGGAAGAGTAACGGCGCGAATGTGGCACGATGCCTTGCATTACCAGCGGCGACTGATAGCGCGATTGATATTATTGCGCTGGCTGTGCGTCGGACCAAACTCGTTCGACGATTTCTTGCGCGATTACGCAAGAGCGTTTGATGGATCGCAAGAAACACGTTCCCCGATAAAATCGCATCTCGCCGAAGCACGCGGTCAGATCTCGGTGAAAGAGACGTGAACGAGAGACACGTGGCCTCTGATGTTGGCCACGGTGAACATGCAAATCCCGTTTCGAGAAAGGCTCTGCCGAGCGTGTTCTGGACTCGCCGCGCGCCGCGCCTACCCTTTCAACTTTTTCCCCCGCGACTTCGGTTCCACGCGAAATGCAATGTCAACGACTTACTCAAGTACGCTATTTCCGTATACATGCCGGAAACGGGTATTGCGAGTTTCGGTCGGTGGGCCGGTCGAAAATTGTCCATGCCACGCTGCATTTGATACACGACCGCGATTACAAACTCGCCTGATCGTCAGATTCGTATGATCTTGCGCGAAGTATGTACTCGTGTGTATATATATATATATCGCGACCCACGAGTCTCTACGCCAGGTTAATCTACCGGTTTGGCCACGGAATCAGCTAACCGCACGTATCTGTTGTTCCCGTGACACGGAACTGACTTCTTCGAACGTGCGGACCTACACCTACGTGTAAATATGCATATTTGATGCATTACGCGACTTACGGTGTAATTTCGTCTTTGCAACTTTACGGCAAATTTGCTCCATGAAAACGTCTGCATTCCGTAAACGGTGCAACAGAAAGAAAGCTGACGTCTATAAGTGACTCAATTAGCATCGCCGACGAAGTTGGATTAAATCGCTTAGCGTAAAATGATTGCGCAATCATCGTGTAAATCATTCGCCCGAAGACAAGCTTCAGTACCTAATAGGCCTCTTCTGTCATTCGGTCGAAGGAAAATTTCAGAAACCTTATCATTTATTCGGAAACAAATTCCGGTAATAGCCACTTCTACTATTTTGGTTGACGCGCCGTTAATTACAGTTATTTGCGAATCGTCGTCGAAGACCTTTCGAGACGACGGAAGAGCGTCGATCGGCAAGTGGAATCGACGGAATGCTGGTATGCAACTGCAAGAGGCACGAGATGACGAGGTCGGACGGATGCCGTTAGACCGTGTCACTGATGCGGCCGTACGAGCATGCATACATACCGTGTGAAACATTGTTGCCCTGGAGAGGGAGAAGGACACAAAATGCGTCAAACACAGGGACAGCAGGTAGGGTGGCAGGAAAAAGAGAGAGTCGCCAATCTCAGGCATCCAAACAATCTCGATTGTTTCGAGCGAGATAAAAACTGACGGACGTAACGATTAAATACGCTGTCGCTTTCATATAGTATAAAATACGCACTATTGTGCGTGGAAATATAACTGGTTCACTGTGAACGAAGGGAAACACTTGATGATATTGTGCCTGTTGTTTCTCCGAGTTTTTCTCGCCAGCCTTAAATACTCTTTCCCTTCTGCCGGTCTCGTTCTTGGAATTAATTGACGCGCTATACTCTCAAGTCCTGTTCACGTATTCTTTTTCACGAGGGACACTAGACGCTTCTCGAGTGATACGCGATATACCGCGCAAGCAGTTATTATCTTATATTACTCTACGTTTGGATATAAAACATTAAACAGAGGGGAAGCGTATGAACATTGTTAATGCAGAAAATGCGAAACAATGCGTCTTACGTTTTAAGCAGCTCATGATAGCGTCGACCCTGCTGCTTACCTCATTAGGTCATGCTTCTCGATTCCATTAGTATTACTCTCATTTCACAGCAACAAGTTTTGCAACTTTTACATCGCGCGGAACGTCTACGTTATTGATGGTCGAGATACAAGAGTCCGGTTAAAAACGTTACTCGTTGCGTCAACGTTTTCAAGGTAAAAAGAAAGCGCGTTAATCGGTCAATTTGTGCTTATCCACACTAGTTCTGATCGCGTAGGCGGAAATGACTCATTCCCCGGTCGTAATCCAGTTTCGATTGCCGTCCGATCGAACGGCCGGACTTGCGCGAATGACTTCTGCGTCCGAACTGAACTGCAATGATCGCGGAAGTCAAATGCGATTTTCTATCCCAGCACAAACGATACTTGGAACTCTCGTTCTTTTCGACGACGCATAGCTGAATGTTGTGTTTCGTTGTTCCAACCGGTTAGGGCTCCGTTCAGCTCGCGCATTTTTCCTCTCGCACTGCGTGCCTCGCATGACGCAACTACGGCGTGTACATGTGCACGCGCGCGTGTTGGACACAGGTAAGTATAAGGACGAGTATATACGTATATATACATGACGTTGACCACTTGCTCCGGGGCATCCGGACAGAGATGCACCGTGAGAGGTCCACCGGTGTGTCCTGCGAAACTAGGACACGTAACCGGCTTGTACAATGTCCAGCTTGGATAATATCAGTACCGCGCGCCACCAGCGGTATATACGCCTCTACCGAACGTTAGCTTCTTCGCCGCGACGCTTTTTTCCTCCTAAATTTATCTCACACCTACACGTCGCATACGCGCAAGATATGTGACTTTCCGTACACTTGCCGCGAGGTTAATATCGCAGATTACGTTCCGAACCGTTATTATGATCATAAATGCCAAGGTCCTTCGTGGAAACTTAAACTAGTCGCCGACGCGCAAGTTTATGAAAATTCATTTCCAGAGTCTCTCGGCGCCGCAGAGGATTTTACGTCAATAGACACTTAGTCGCGTTTTTGCCCAAAAAATATGCATGCGCAGCCCGTGTGCCGTAAACTAGGAAACGGTCCCTTTTATTCGTCTCTTTAAATCTCGAGCGTAAACCGGTGCAAGTACGAGGCAATATTTTCAACCTTATATACATAGATCATGTAACCCGGTGGACGAATTACAGATGGGCATGCAGGTATGCAACGTCGAGCGCATGCGTGCAATCAGGAGTGTATCACTTTCGGCGTATTCCCTGTGGAATCCCTCGAGCTAGCCGAGCGCACTTTTATTCGACCGTTGCGATTCCCGGAGCGAATATTCGGATAAGCGGAGAAAAAAAAACGCAGGCTAACCCTCGGAAGGACAGCGTATAAAAATGTTACCGTGCAGCGCTACAACGTTCAACGATAAAAGCTGCGAATTACGCGAATCAGCCGACGCGATTAGTCGAACGACGACGAAATAAAAGTTGCTCAAGATCGGGCGCGAATCCGGCTGCGACGTTGTTAGAACTCTGTGTGTCGGATCTGTTCCCGCTAACGGCATTCTCGGTGGTGCAAAAATGTTACGCCACAATTTGAAAATGCGCTCGTCGCTCGCCCGCGATGCATCCACCGCGACCTCATGAATAATTTAACGTGTGCCATACCCTCATTGTTATACACTAATGGCATTGTGTCAGTCACGTATCTGGTTCTAATTCATTTTCATCAGGCCCAGGCCCGACGCGACTCTATTATTTTCAGCACACGTATTTTGTCATAATTTCGTCGTCCCTTTAATCACGTCGCGTATCCAGTCGATTTTTTTCAGACGCACCCGGTGTATTCGTGAACAGTCTGAAGCGTAACTAATCTGTTAAATGCTGCGCTCGCGAACATTTTTCGCGGCGACCTTTCGCGCTTCTACTCTTCATTTCGGTCTCTCTCTTTCTTTCGATGAATGAGAATACAGGATCGTCTGAATGACGATGTATTCGACTGAGGATTTTTCGCAGTTACAATGATGAGAACATAACCCCATCGTGAATCGAGGACTACCCAGTAAATGCACTTCCGCCATCTGACAGTTACATGATCAAGGAATGATTTCGCGAGCGGATCAGTCAACTCTAAACTGGCCGTTACAAAAAGTCGTGAAAGTTTTTGAAAGTAACCCGCCGTGATGGCACGTTTGTAAACGGGGAGCCGAAATAGGAAACTTAGTGCGCACCGTATGAGGAGTACACCGCCAACAGCAACAGCAGCCAAGCGAGACCGCAGTCAAATGAAACACGCCAGAAGGCGCGTGCGTGTATTATGTATTCTTCTCCTCTTTTTTGCGCCGCTTAATCCGCGTCCTTCCTAGACCTGCTAAGCTAAATTAACGAACTCCCTATACGCAACACTCGCGATTGCGATTCTTCAGCGTGCGCGCCGCGCGCGCCCGACTAGCGAATCGTTCGTTAACCCTGTGGGAATGGCATACGGCGCTCGTTAAAACGAAGAACCTGGTAACGAACGCCGGCCTTCGCTGGTGGTACGAAAAAACGCGATATATCTCGCGATACGTATCCCGGAGTATCGCGCGACAAGTGAGCGAAGCTTACGGGCACCCGGATCTCGAGTGATCCGTTTTCTAGGCGACCGTTGAATTCGAGAATCGCAGAGACGCACAACCTTGAAATCGTCTTCGACAAATTCGGAGCAAAGGGCTTCACCACAGTGGCACACGTAACAAACGCCGTTTTTTTTTGTAATAATGCTTTTTTGCGCGCGTATGCAGATGCACACGTCAAAGGATATACAATAGCGTGTTTCGTCGTATTGACACACACACACATACACGCGCGACATACGCGATGTATCCCTACAGCGGTTCACTTTCGACAAAATCGGCGAGCGTGGAGGACAAAGGACGAGGGGAGGACTCGTGCACGAAGAAGAGGAAGGTAATGCCAGGATATTTACCTGCATCGCTTTGGCATCGTTTGCGTCTCGCTTCGCTTCCCTTCCACGACGTGCACCGTCCTCTCCGAATCAAAACTCGGACGGTGGTTTCGATCCTGCGTGGCTACCCGTACACAAACGCCGATCGGCGTCTTATAAGCTCGATCCGATGCGCGAACGCGTGACACTCATTCGACGCACAGCTTTTTTGGAACACGCTCGTCGCAGCGCACCGTTCCTTTTTCTTTCCGGAATCCGCGGTGAACGAACGACGAGAAACGCGCACGCGAAGCCACTGTGTCGGCTGAACTGAATTTCCAGCTCCTGCTGCTCTTTCTCTTTATGCCTCACCTGGCTCCGGCAGGTGAAACAGATGGCGTCACTTGCCCAATCGACTCTCGATCTTTCCTCCCTTACCGGTCCTCAGGTTTTTTTTTTTTGCAATTTTTGTCTTGCGGATCTTGAGCTTTATGCTGTTATCCAATTTGTTAACGGTGTAAATCAACATTTTTATTGAGTGGGTCTGTGCACCCGTTTGCTAGAAAGCCGGTTTATGCGTTGCACCGTTTTAAAGTGATAAGTCGAAATGATCGCGGGAATGCTGAGAGCGAAGTATGCAGCCCGAAAAATTAATTTGATGTATGGAAGGTAGAATATTTGTTAGGTTACGTTAAAAGGTACTCGGTAAGGGGTCGGTGGGATTTATTAGATTAACTAGTTGCGTGGAATCGTTATGATAGGATCAAAGGTGATAATATATTTATACACATGTTTTTCGTGAAAGGTTATATTTCTTTATTTTTTCGGAACAATGATGTACGTCAGTAATTTTGGAGGAATCGCTTCTCCGCTTCGCTGGATTTTATGAATATGATAAAGCTCGGAGTTCCAGCGCGAATGACGAATCTGTCGATTATTTTTTATTAATTATGATCTATGAAACAGATTTATGCTCTTTAGAAGCTTACCGTTCACTCTGAATGACTTCGCCCAAAGTTTTATGAACGTCCACCTTAAATATGGACGTTTTATTCTTTCCTTCAAAGTACACGTTAATGTTGTCAACTTTGTAACGATGTTGTGTATCCCAGTCCGGGGGTTCACAGAATAATTCTTCTAGTTGATCTATCAATCTAAAATGAACGGAACATAAACTTCAGTATCAAAATTCCTTTTTCAATGTTCTGACTTTGAGAAATAATAGAATATTGCAAACATACAAGGTGTCTTCGTGAAAATTCTGTACAAAGTCAGTTTGCTGCGTTTCCGGATATAAGATGATTGCAGGCCATATGAGTTTATTATTTTCATCCACATGCACCCTTGATTGAGCTATTTGAGGAATTTGTGGTTCCAAATCTTTCAAATCTGGACATCCTTTGCCTTCTCGTAAGTCAAGATTAATGCCCTTACTCTTAATAGTCTCCAATAGTTTCTCCTCCTCTTTATTCAACAACTTTTCTAGCTTCTCTTGTTTCCTCTTGTCTCTACGCAAATGTTCCTGCATAAATAACCTTTATGATACTGATGACAACAGATACCATTGTATAATTTATTTTTTGTTGTGTTCCCTACCCTTTCAGATACAGCCTGTCCTCTTAAATTTAGAACTGCTTTATCTGTTGGACTTTTCTCAAGAAATTTGTCAGACAAGGAAACGCATTGATCGTAATCCTTAATTTGTAAACAACATTGAGCAGCTCTACTTAATGCCTTGGTATAATCTGGCTTCAATTTTAATGCATATTTACTGTCATTTAGACTAGATCTGCAAAAATGTACACACTGTCCGTGTGCTTACACAAACTTCTAACAATCCAAAATAATGTCTAACCTATTCTCTCTATGTTTACCGGTAATTTTTCAGCATCAAATGTGATGCTGCTCTATTGTTATATAGCTGAGCCATTAAATCTTGATCCTTGCACTTAGTTCTTATACCCTCTGTATAGCTTATAATCGCTATGCGATACTTCTTATACTTGTAATTAAAGTTTCCATCTTCTTTATAATTATGCGCCAATTCTATGCAAAGATGATGCGAATTCCATAAGATATGGAAAATTTAAGAGTCACCTTGTCATCAGTCAGAAATTTGACGCAAAATGTATCTAGCACGAGCTTCAGCTTGCAAATGAAATCAAACCTTCAGGTGTGTTCTCCACTTCACTGTATTTGAGCTGCTGCAGTCCTTCCATTAGGGGAGACAATTCATCACCCGGTTCAGGACTTTTTTTCATAAAGAACGGATGCTTTTCCATTTCCTCCTCCCAACGATCGATCGGCCATCCTTCCGTATAAGTTTTCTTCTCTAAACCGTTTATGTACTCGTCCAATTCCGCGTCTAATTTGGCCGCAAGTTCCAATCGTTCTTCTTCTGTCCATGCCTTCTTGTTGGCTTCGTTGGGATTGTCCATGTCGTATCACGTACCCGTTCCTAAAAGCATCAACCACTGTACGCCAGCGCCTACGTGCACATGAATATTACACACATCCGTAACAACAAAAACGACAAACCACATATATATACGAAACGTTACCAATAAAAGCACGTACACTAAAAATATAACCTTCGCAGAATCACGATTGTCACGCTTAACAATCGGAAATTATCGATCGAGCTGTACACGGGCAATACGAATTCGCAAGTTTCAATTTTTCCCTGACGATGGCGTCGCGTGTATTCTTGCCGCTGGTTCAAAAAAACATCGCGCGGTAGATAAGCGCCCTAGAGTACTTCGCGTGACGTAAGCGAGTGCCGAACAAGTTCAAACACGTCGCCTGCTCCACTTCGTTTCAAACTCTTTAATCTCAACATTCGCAAAGTGCAAGCTCTGTACGAAATTCACTAGGGCCGCGTGCCGGACGTGTCAATGGTATTGGCAACGAGCGGCCGATGTGAACTGTTCATCGAAGTTCTAGAGAGGCGTGAAGTTTCGTGTCGGGCGAAGAATGCAGGAAGTTGCGCGAAGTTTGCGTATCGGCCGCGAGTCACCCCTCGACCATTGCGGGCTCATAAGTCTTGCATCATTATCCGATTTAGCGTGGAAAGTGCGAGACAACATCCCGCGTGGCCTGGCACCCCTCGGCCCTGCGTATTAATCCGGCAATAAAGTGCGTATTGAAAGTTGGGACATCGGCACGGAGAAGCCACAAAGTATACGTCGATCGGGTGTAGGGGTGGCTGAAGGCCTCGGACGTTTACGTGAACGCTCGGCTTCGGGCTCTTTGTGCTCGGGTAGGGGCAAGATGGCGCTCGGTGAAAGCCGGTTCAGGATTGGTCGATGAGGCCGCACCGCGAATCTCCCGAGAACAGTCGCTTCCACGGCCTCGTAGCGGGCGAGTTGCTGGCCTCTCCGAAAAAAAGCAAAACACGCTATCCTCTCTCTCGCTCGTCGAGGAGCGCCATACCGACGAGTTTATAATGGCCACCACCGTCGGCCTAGGATAGGCGAGAGGAGGTCATCGGACTTCTCGGCTTTTTCTAACGAGCGCGGCCGCGATCTAGCACGAAGCCGGCTCTCGCGCATTAAGCTAACTCCGATCGTAGGAACCGTAAAAATGAATCGTCGCGTGTGAAGGACCACCGTCAGCAGGGCGCATCGCCGTGCTTTTTCGTTCCGTTCATTTGTTAGTTGGTTCGTTCGTTCGTCTTCTGCTCGCTCTCGGCAGCGGGCTCCGGTTGGGAAGAGAGTGCGTGTTTTGTATGTCATCGTCATCGGTAGTGCATCATCGTCGATAGTGTACTTATGTGTGCCAGCCATTGTCGAGGAGCGTGCGTCGCGATGCCAATCCTCGGGCTTCTGTGACGACAGTGGATTTATCGGCGACCACCGACGACCACCATCGGCAAGGAGGACACGATAACGGCGACAACGGCAGCCGACCTTTCTCCTGGATTCTCTACCCTCCGCCGTTTTCATGCGCTGCCCCATCGTGACGGTGAGTGCCTGTTCATGTGTGCATGCGTACGTGTGCGCCTTCATACGTTTCGCTCGCGTATATATCTCGCGTTTACGACCCTTTCGGCTCCGATCCTGTCAGAAGCGATTTACGTCGATGCGAAGCGTGCGTGCCGCACGTCCTATTCCTGCGTGCATGCATTCGTGTTTTCGTGTATCTCGTGGTCGTGTTCAGTTGGCCCCCGAGTGGTACCCATGCACTAAAGCCACTCGTACGACACCGAGGCGCACCCTCAGTTTTGGAACTATCGTCGGATAGAGACGTGCGTTCGGGGCTGTCAAGCGCGCCTACCACGAGGTTCTCAGATTATGCTGTTCGACCGACTTTGCGACAATCCCACTCTCGGTATCCTCGCCGCTGCTACACACCTGCCAGCCGCACGGCCTGATCTTCGTGTCGATATCGTGTTTGTGCTCCGTCTCTCTTTCTCAGCGCACTCCACCTCGCCCACCACCTCTCTTTCTCTTCTTGTTTATTTCTCCCGTATACTCGGCCAGCGTGTCGCGCGTGCCGGAAAAGTCCATTTATTGTCATATGCAGGCGATAATGAGAAAGAGGGAGTGAGAGCGAGAGAGAGAGAGAGAGAAAGAGAGACAGAGAGAGTGTGTGCGCGCGTTGCGAAGCACGATCAATTTCGGAAGATCTACCAGCACGCTGCAAAAGATGTCGCACCGCCCTGCGGCTTCCGATAGTTTATTGCCGTCCTCCTGTTCCGCGGAGTACAACGCCGTTTCTCTGTCGGCGGTGTGCGCAACGCTTCTTTTTCACCGTCATGACCTGGGTCTAGACGGACGTGCGGTATATTCACGCGTCGTGTGTAAGATGATTATTACGCATCGAACACCCGCGCGTATCCATGGATACGCGCCGTCCGATTTGGGTTAAGCTCCGATATTTGGTTGGTCTCTCTAAACGCGGAACACGAAGCACGTAAAGTGTCGTAAATCGTCCGCTTTTGCTGCGTCTGAAAGATCGACTCGAAATGCCGGTTCGTCGTACGCGTCCGCAGCTATTTGCTAATGAACCACTGTCTTCCTCGACGACACTCTCAACGCTCTCTGCCACCGTCTCGGGAGAGGGCTGTTTTCCATTAGTCCGTCGCCGTGTCCGCAGATGGGCGTATTCTTTTCGCGAGCATGTAGTATAGCCGCGGTGCTCGATCGATTTCGGTTATCTCGTGATTGCGAAACGCTTCGGACGATCCACTCCCTTCGTTTCGTTTCTTGTGCCTCGCGACGTTACCTTTTCTCCCGTGATCGTCATAGAGACCATGATGTCGGGCCAGTAGTGTATCACGAAGGTAACAGGTGTTCCGCTGTGTATTTTATTTATTTTTTTCGCCCCGCTTGCGCGCTCGCCCTTCGAGCGCGTGCTAGACTTCTGCCGCATTAAGGTCACACCGTTCCGCGTTTTCTGAGGTAATCTAAGAAATAGCGGCCGCCCATTGTTTTCGCGTCAGGATATCGTTCTAAACGCTGTGTTGTGCTTCACGAGCGGAGTTGCCGCTCTCCGGATTCCTGTTTTTCGACTGCGCACGAAATCACCATAGGCATTACCTGCGGGAATTGTATTACACGCTGCCCGATATAACGCTCCTGGGACGTTATAAGAGGATGTTCGGGGCTCGATACAGTAAATTACGGCGGTAATTGGTACACCATTCTGAAGGAGCTGCCAATGACATTTTCAGTCTAAGCTGGCGAGCTGTTCGAGCGTAAAACGAATCACGCCGACGTTTCGGAGTAAGGACTTGAATGATTTAAGTTCCGCACCGGACAGACTTCACGCCATCTGTCGGAAATAATTGAACGCGAAATTAAACGAACATTTGCCTGGTAGTTTGCTCTTTCTTCTTGCGGAAATACTTGATGCAAAGTCGTGTCAGCTGTAGAAGTGCGACGTCTAAATATGTCAAGTGAAAAATCTGTTCTGACAATTGTTCGCGTTAACCGAGCGTTCAAATTGCTCTTGTTTTATTTATACATGAAAATGACTTGAGGGAGCTAATCACAGTTAACTTCGTGCGTCAGGTTACAGATCTGCGCTCTTACGTACACATAATATAATATCGTCGATAACGGCAAAACTAATTTCACGCAATTTAAAGTTTGTACACGCAGGAGCCCGCTTTAAATCGTGACAGCATTCGACTTCTTGTTAGACTGAAATTTCGATGTAGTTCGTTTTCGCGTACCGACAACCCGTGAGTACAGGCGAAGTTGACTTCGCGAGTAAACCACAAATACGGAGACGCGTGTAAATATTAGTCAAAAAGTGGTAATAAAATGGCCAGTCGTTCATCGATCGGTTTATGGTTGAGCGCTTAATTTATTTTCGGTGACGAAACGAAGCGACACGGTTATAATATTGGTGAACGGCGGCCCATAAAGATCGCCTGATAGCATTAATTACAGGAGCGGATATATAATTAAACGCTCGAAATCTAGCTAAAAGCTTGTCAATATGATCGCGCCCCTTATTTCACGTTATTAATAAACGGGAACGTTTAATCACCCAGAGTCGCCGCGACTGTACATCAGCATTTGACTCTCGCACCGCACCCGATTTTTCCACTCCGTCCCGTGGGGGATGATAACGTTGCCACAAATCCAAAGTATGCCCGCCGCCCTCTTCTTTCCTCGGCTATCGCAGAATTGCCAGTTAATTAAAGTGACGACAGTCCTCTCCCTCATTCGCGCAAACATTGCCGGGGGAGCAAACTTCGGATTCGCGCTACCCGTGTTTATTATAACGATCTTATCGGAGCCCCCCCCCCCGTTTCCTACTAAATCGCATTATCGCCAGCTTAACTGCGAGTTTGACAGCGCGGCATTATCACCGAGGCTACTGCCATTAATGTTTACGAAATAACGTCACACAACGGATTACCGTGACAGCGAGCGGCATATTGGCCGACGAGTTGCGTATCGCCGTATATCGCGTGTGCATTCTCATGCCGCGGTATCATCAGTGAATGTGCAACATCTCGCGGGCTCGGTCGCTGGCGAACAAACGATACGCGGGCCGATAAGCGCGGGAGGGTAAAGGGCAGACGAGAGAGTGGAAGAAGAAGCCGGAGGATAGAAAAACGGGCGATACGCCGCTCTCTCATCGGAAGAAATTCCCCTTCGCCGAAGGAATGACGGCGCGCGCGCCGGCCGAAGTAACGTTTAACTTCTTGAAACCTGACGATGTTTAATGAGACGTCAAGAATTTGATGCGAGTTTCGAAGCGGTTGCATAGAGGCGCACGGTGGGCTTATACATAAAGGCGGCCTTTATATTTCAGGCGCTCGGAAATTCAGTGAGCATGTGGCAACGTCGGTTCCTCCGCCTCCCTTTCTTTCTTTCTCTCGCCGTCTTTCCCTCTTCTCTCTCACTCTCCCGCCCTTCTTCCGTCCTTTCTCCTTCTTCGATTCCTTGGGTGCATCTTTTTCCGCCGGCACCACACCGCACCGCACCACCGTTACGACTACTACTACTACTGCTACTACTACTAATACTACCTATACTACACCATCGGATCGCCACCATCGTCACCGTCGCCTTCTCTCTACCCATAGCGAAGTTTCTTCTACCTTCGCACACCACCTTACACGCCACCCCATCCACCACCGTGCTCTTTTATTTTATTATTCGACCCGACCTCGACGAGTTAGGCTGTCGGAGTATACCCAGGCTCTCTCCTCTATCCTCCTCTTTCTTCCACTTCCTCCGGCTCTTCTTCCTCCTCCGTCGTTGGTTCTCGGCTAACGGAGAAACTGGAATCTCGGCATCGGATCCGAGATTCTCTCTCTCTCTCTCTCTCTCTCTCTCTCTCTCTCTCTCTCTTCCTCCTGTCTGCATTACCTTTCTTCCTCCCACTCTCGCATAGCCCTTTCTTGCCGTTTACAATTAGTTCGTCTCGGTCTTCGGCTCCGCTTCGAGGAGAAGCGAATCGTCGGAAACGCTATTGATATATTAACATTTTTTTCCCCCACCCCGGATGCGTTATCGGCGCGCGGGCGTGAAGGGACTGGCGCATATTAAAGTTTTCACCAGGCTCGCTCGGAATCCAGGAAGCGACGTAGAGAGACGCGCGCGTCTGGGCACATATGCTCGCATGCGGACAGAGCTCGTCGGCAGGAGAGGAACAGGCTTTTCATAATGCAATAATACCACCGCGTGCGTATGCGTTTTGAAATTTCCCAGCGTCGCGGCGCCTGGCATTGTGAATTCAGTCGGCGAGCGTATTTGTCATTGCCCGATACGCGCGTACGTACGTACAGTGTGTACGTACGCGGGGGAAGAGGCGAAGAAGAAATATAGGTAGTGAAACAGAGAGACAGGGAACAAGAAAGACGGGGAACGCATAAGCCCAATAATATAGGACGGGGATTGCCTATTATTTCTCTATATTCTTTAAACGTCGCCCGCAACCTGTTTGGTCTCTTCGCGGTAATTAGGAAACGCGTAAACGAGTTTTCGGAACGATCTCTTCCCCCTGCGCACGAACGTGATTTTAACGCTGTGTGCATTCTGGCTAGCCTCCCCCTCTCTTCCCGTCCTCTTCGCGTACACCATCTCGCCCTGGCCCCCGTCCCTCCCTTTCTCTCCCCCATGGTGGATGACCCCATGGACTTCCAGGCGCGCACACACAGAGAGAGGCTCGCCCGTTCGCTCATACGCGCGCCCGTAAGGTACATACACGCTTTATCGAGCAGACCGGTCGTTAGAACTTTGAAATGCAGGGAGGGAGAGCACGCGCTTTGTTTTACGACTATTTTTTAACGCGTGCACACGGGCACACAGACAGACGTGCGCGCATAGAGGTTCATATTCCGAACTCTCCCTTGCCGTGCAAAGAAGTAAAAATGCATACGCCGGCAGTAGTGGTCCGGCCGTACCCTTCAGCGTGCACGCCGCGGTGCGGATTCAAAAATGTAGAAAGTATATCATCGATCGCGGTATTTCCGTCGCTCGGCTACACCCAGAAATATCCTAGTTTTGTTCCTGGCGGACCGTCGCCGCCGCTTTGTGCGGGAGACAAAGGAGTCCGGAGAAAGCGGCAGGGCAGGGAAGAAGGAGAGTAGCGGAGCGGCAGGACGGCGAAGCCTTAATAATCCGCGTACCTGCATCGTGCCGCGCGCACGTTTCCAGCGTAATCTTCCGTACGCCGTGTCGGCGATTAGTGCGGCCTGTCGATTCCTCGACTTAATTGCTAATTAATACGTGGATGGGCGCGAGGGTACACGGAAAAAGGACACTTTCGCGCGGCGCGTTGTCGATGGAAACGCGAAATGTCCCTCTTTCGGACGGAACTAATTCGTGCGAGCATAGCGCGCCGCGTGTATCGCGAACACCAACGAAGTTTCTTCCCTCCTGTCCGCTCCGTCCGCCGCCGTCGTCGTCGTCGGGCCGTAATCGACAGATACGGGGCGACATATTTACCGATACCATATCTTTTTACCGTGTACACTTAACAGCGCTCGTAAAGCCCTCCCTGTAGAAACACACGCGACACGCTTCGGGCCCGAGGTAAAGAGAATGTCGGACGATCTCGCTAAATATCAGCCGTTCCGCTTGTGATCGAGTGGAACGACGACGAATCGTCAACGCCCGCCCGATCGCGATTACTCGCGGTCTGTTTCGCGTGGCGCGCGAGAGATTTCGCACTTTTTCCCTGAAGGCATTTTCTCTGAAATCGCGCGGCTCGACCACTTCCCCTGCTCTCCTTCCGCGTCAAATCTCGCACACGCCGTCACGCGGCGCACGCTGATGCTCGTAACGGCCAGCTTCCTTTTTCGAAACGCTGCTGACCCAAAAACGTCCGACTTTTTGTACGTCGAAAGTCACCAGCACCGCGCGGATGGGTCTTGCGAACGAGAGATACCGACCCGTGATAGCCTACTATTCCAATTTTACGCTTTTCGGATTTTCCTAAATAAGCAAGCCGGTGAGAAGACCCGTCTGAGCCCCGTGTTCGTCGGATCTTCCGGTCAATGATTATGCATTATACCTGCTCATACAGCCATCAGCGTTTATTTGATAATAATGTCGCCTGATGGATACGCCGTATATGCATAGGCGATGGATTCACGTTTTATGCGGTTTTCAGCGAGTAATACGTATTATCCGTATTAGACTAGAACAAAATAATCCCGCACCGTGCGCGGTCCCACGTGCGCGTGCATTACATCAGCGACGTGTAAAATCTGCGCGAGGGACATTAAACCGGGATTCATCGCTGCGTTAATAGGTTAGAGCGCGTATCGAAAATCCATCGGAAGATCGGCGGTTCGACGAGGTCCCGCATTATGGAGATCGCTCGAATCGCATTCGCGCCAGGCATTCAAGACACGTGAATTAAACACGTAATACACCGACTCTCGCGGTGCACCTGTCGCGCATGCAAATCACTTAAGCCGAGGGCTGCCGGCCGGTTCTCGGAGCTTTTTCGGTCGCGGCGTGTACCGAAGAGCTCTCTCGTTGTGCGCACGTGTCCCTTTCTCTCTCTCTCTCTCTCTCTCTCTCTCTCTCTATTGCACTTCCGTACCCCCTACCTGCGCAAGGGCATGCGTGTATGCGAGCGAGTGAGTACGGCGCGCACTCCCGTGCACGTGTACTGTACACAGTACACACCCGCCTCTCTGCATAGAGCGCGCGCGCGAGCGAGATACATGCGCACGTTTATTACATGCGGGCGTTCAGCGCGACGCATCATGATGCTTTCGTTGCACGTAATGCCGAGCATCGCTGCTGACCGAGATAATTTACCGAGGAATTTGTCGATCGGGGTCTTCGAGCTTCGGCCGTTCGAAGCTTTACGACACAATTATTAGCGCGCCTTTTCTTTCGCTAGTCCTCCCCTCGCTTATCGCAACCCCGTTCAGCTTCGTCCTCTTCTTCTCCGCGGTGCGTCGTATATTTTCCGCCCGTTTCTGACTCGAATCGCACGGCGAAAGCCCTATCTCAGCCGTTTTTGCCCGTCAGCGCACTGAGTGCGCTTACGGTTTTTAGCAGCGGCGCACTTAGGACGCGGCAATTATCCGGGTATAGCAATAAATCGCGTCGTTCCCCGTGACTCACTCATTCCCTCGCCTAGCACGCGCGCATACGCTTTTCGAGCATGCGGGCTAATTGCATGCTTAGGGGGACAGAGCGGCGCGCCGATTGACGGTATTTGCGCTCCTCGACGCCGGCGGAGCGCCGACTGATTTAATTGGAGGCCGATCGTGCAGCCCGGAACGTCTTTCCTGCATATGCATGTGTCGCGGACGTGCGATGTCGCGTTCGTTCAGAATTTCCAACGACGACGGCGCGACGATGACGAGGAGTTTCCAAACGAATTCGGAGTTCGCCCGCCAGACGAAATGTCGTTTCCGATCGAGATTCGACTTGCTCAGCGTGTCGCTGCGGTCCGCCGTTCTCCGCGCGCCCGTTAACCGTGTGTGACGTCGAAAGTTTCGCGGTGTGGCAGGCCGCGAGGACGGGCGGAGACGGAAAAAGCGCCGTTCCACCTACCAGCCCCCGTTGCATGCGCGTCGGCGTCGTCTACACGTTGCGACGGAGACACGCATGAATCCGTATATAACCGTGACAGCGAATTACCACCGTTGTCCGTCGTCCGCCTTCTTCCAGCGTCGTTACATCGCGTTACACCGTTGCTCCCGTGCTCTATATGTCGTCGCTCATGCGTAAACATGCGGGTGTAGGCATATAATGGCGCTTCCGCTACACATAAATTAACATCGGGAGTGGCTGCTGACCCAATGCACGAGATAATTTTCTAAGAAATTTGTCGCGCTCGATAATTCGGCCGCCTTTTCACGTGTAAATGGCCCGGCTCCGGCTACTCCGGCAAGACCGGTATGTAAATGGCCGTGCGCTCCGGTAGGAAGGCGGAATGAGCGTGAGAGAGGCAGGGAGAAGGCGCGAGAGTGACGGCGGTGGCAAACGATGAAGGGAAAGTCGTTATTCTAAATTCATTGTTTGTTTTTCACGGACAGACGTGAATCACCCGTTTGCTAACGGGCCCCGATAATGATGCCTGCTACCGATGGCAGCTGGCATTTAAATAGCTTTTCATTCGCGCGGAACGAACGAATTTTGAACGCGCGGCAGACCTTAAGCCCCGTCATACGCACACCGGACTTTTTCCGCGCGAAAATTTCCCCGCTGGACTAGTAGGAAACGGCCGTGTCTGACGTGCACCTGGAGGTTGTCGCTGCCAAATCCAGGAGGATCGTTTTTGCGTTCCGCGTTCTAGGTCGAAAATGATCGTGCTTTAAGGGAATTTCGTGCACCCGCAGTTACAAAGTTGTCACAATATAATTTTTAAAACACGAGATACGTCAACGAGCTGGCCAAGGTAGCTGCGTCGAATAAATGCGTTATTCATGAGAGACAAGATATTACTGACTTTCGGTCTGCTGCCTCGATAATCGGTTAGGATGTTAAAAGGGCGAGTACAAATTGGAGGAAATTTAACATTGACGTGTCTCATCAATTAATACAGCCAAACCACTTATTACTGTCTGCCGACGTCACGGTTCGTGGGAAATTTCGTGGTAAAAGGGAAATGTTAATTTCGAAGGATACACTTCTGGAACGCTCACGGCATCCCCACGTGCATTTCACATCTCACGTGCGTTTAATCAACACGGCGATTAGAGTGTGTTTAAAAAACAACCGCATATGGTACGAATTAGGCCGAAAGTGGCTGTTGTAGTTTCCAGGAGTCACGGTTCTTCCACGGAAGCGATGAACCATTTAAGCGCGTGCCACATGTGGCACGCGGTTGACGTTCTCTCTTGGACGGGACGCATTAAGGTTTCAGGAGTTCATTTTTAGCGACGGAAGGTTCGTAAGAGGACGGCGACTGTACGACAAATTCGAAAAGTTCGCTCCGTTTGACGTCACACGTTCGCCGGGACGCTCAGCATTTTTCGAACAAGTCAAACAAAAATTGCACCTTCACGTCGTACATTAATAAAGAAAGAAACGCGCTCGACTTCGTCGGAGAACGTTCCCCAATTTTTCCTTCTTTTTTCTCGTTTGCAGCATGTCGGCACCTACCCTGAAATTGCTCGTCATTCCCTGATCCATCAGACACAGGTATGATGTCCAAATTGAATGGTGCCGGTTTCATTATGGTTCAAAGACTCCGTCGACGCGCTTAGTCATTTCCGTTCGCTCGTATGACACTGATAATATTATTCTTGTACATAACCGATCATAAAATAAGAAACGTAATGACATTCCTCGGGACATTTATGAAGACGGACACGAGGATCGGAATTTCGGAGCATCCTCTGGTTCGATGACACAGAAGTTTTATTCTCCCTATCCACGGCATTTAATGTATGGACGAACCTTTAATACGTCATCCGCGCTATATGTGCCTACAATGTAGAACGGCCGACCGAGATATTCTCGTGCCAAATCCGTACGACCGGCGCTATTCAGCTGGACTGGATATTGTATGACGCCCTGGAACGTCACCTCTGAATTCCTTAATAGGGCAGCCTGTGCACGCGCATGGCGGCGGCGTGACATTACCTGCCCGTGCATTTGTCACAGCCGAAATTGCATTACGCGCCACGTCGGATCTCTATAAAACGGCCCTAAGTCGCCATTGACTCCGCTGTCATCGTTTAACGTGTCGACATTTTCTGTCCACCTTTATCTCCTCTCCCCCGTCCCAGCCCTCCTCTCGCCCCTGCCACTCTTTCTCGGCATATGGTTCACGGGCTCCGCTGTTCATTCATAATACACACGGTACTAAAAGTTTAGCGGCTCAACGGCGTGCCCACGAGGCCTGGACAGTCCTTGGCAAAAACTCCGCTACTTCGCAACCCTCGTCGACGCCGCGCCGGCAGCTTCGAGAAGTCAATCTCGGACGAGACGCAGCGTTTCGCAGTCAGGCGGGAGGAGGGGGGTCGATGGTGGATCAATCGCTCAATCGAGCGCGTGAGAACGTCGGGTTGCGCGGAGAATACGTAAAAATCCTCACGGACAGACTCTCTCTCGTCGCTGCGTGCTAACTCTTTGCGCGAGGCTCTCTCCGTGACGCTCGGAATTGTAAAGTACGATTTACTTCGGATACTTATGTAAATCCTTCGGCATGGTCAGCTGTCCTCGTCGCTGACCTTCTCTCGGGATTTGTCTCGAAACACACGAGAATGCTGTAAGGATGAAATTTAGGATACGTGATACCTGTGGAATGCAGTATCTTTCCGTTGCAGGATCTATTTTGCGTATTATTAGTAGACGCTCGCTAGACCGGTGCAGAGCGTCACGCACGTAGTAGAGCTCACGCGGACGAACGTAGAACCCGGGTATTGCAGAATTTATCGCTGCCTTCACAGTGGCCGTATTGCCCATAAAGAGAATTGAGATGGGAAGGTCCAATAAAGATTTCGGCACAGTAAGCGGCGGCTGCATTACGCGGTGAAAACTTTCTGTCCGGCGTGTATTTCCGCGCGCTTACCTGGCAGAAACGGTGGAAAAAGGAAGAAAGGCCAAGGGCCAGACATCATAGGCAAGAGGCCGGGGCTTAGTCAGCACCCAAGTATATAGCAAAGCGCGCGGAATGTAGGTAAGAAGCGCGCGCGCGCGCGCGTGCACTCCATTGTGATTATATTCTTGTCCGTCCATCTGCAGCATCTGGCAGCCTGAATGACCGAAAGTAGGTATTTCGTAGGTCATATTAGGCCACTGGATGAACATCCTGTGCGCAAACGGCTTAGGTTGCGCACGTGTGTGCACGACTCTCCCGTCCGTTCGAACCGAAGTCGACGGAGTAAACTAAAGCCATTCTTCGGATAATGTTATTCGTGCGTTATTAGCTCTCGAGGGTGCACATTGAAACGGGCGGACTCTTGGCCGGGGATGAGTGCAGAGGAATGTCTAGGGCTGACGGTGCGCGCTCGTTCAGCGCTCTATTGTAATTAAAACGACCGCAGTTACGACACATCCGCGCTGTGTCCAGGATTGTCCTCGACTCTGTACCACGTTCCCCGACGTTATAAATGAACGATACGAATTCGCGCGGCACTTACGTTCCCGCGAAAGTTAGAAAGAGTCATTTACCGCACGTAGATGAGCGACGATGTGCGCGGCCGCGCTCTCCGTGGCCGGTTTTACGGAACAATCGAATGACGAACGGTGATTGATGAATCTTCGAAGTGAGTCGACACTCTCGCACTCCTCCTTTTTCTTCTTCCCGCTTGCCGAGCACACACTCTCTCCGGTATAGACTGATTGACCAACATTTATCAAGCCGTGATTTTCGGTGCCGCATTTTTAATGATCATCGACGTCGACGTGTGCGCGCCTTCACAGAGCGTCACACTTGGATAGTTTGTTACAGTCATTGTTGATAACGAAAAATCTACGCCACGAGCCTAGGTAGAGATGACGTAACTAATGTTCAGAAATGTTGGCAAAGTCTACGTTGACAGGCAGTCATTATTGCGAGATCTGTATGTACAGCTTTCACGCGCCTGTTAAGCCAGACAGGCGGGCGCAGTGTGCGAAAAAAAAGGGGCGAGGGAGTTTGTAGTGAAGACAGTTATCCACGCAGGGATTGACGCTATCCAAGCGAGATGTCGTACACGTATAAGCATGTACATAACCATGATGGATGGATTATCGTATCGATTTGCCCGAAGTATAGATGGAAATAATGCAACGTTAGCGGAGATTTCGGAGAGGGTGTTAGCTGGCAGCTGGTTATTATGCATAAGGGTGCGTGGGTTCCATTCACCACCCCTCGCGAGGTATGAGGCACGCCTAATGAGCATATAATGCGTACAGAATTCTAATCGGCCTGCCTCGCACACACGGCTATCGGCTATTCACTTCGGGGGAGGATGCTCCCTTCTACGGTGCTTGAACTGCGTTTCTGTTAAATTGGGTCGAGCCTCGGCTACTACGGCCGAATGGCAACTCCGAAACTGTTAGCACTCGAGAGTCTGTGACCGTATTTTTCGACGGTCACATCCGCGCGCGTATAACATCTATGACGCGCGCGTACCACCAGTAATGGGCCGAGCGCATAACAGAGGGAGAGCCCTTCGCGCGCCACGGCACTTCTCACCACAGAGGGACACCCCCTCTCGCGTGCGTAATAGTTTCACCGCGGGTATACAAACCCTGAATTTTCAACGTTAAATTGTCTTATCTTGAGTTAGAGGACCAGTCACCCTCAATACACAAGAACGAGACCCATCCTAAATTCTCTAGCCTACGAGTATCGTATAGTCGAGGTACGCATAGTACACTCACGGTAACGAGGATTCGAATATTGCATCACGGTCTTGGAAACGCGTTGTAACGTCTCAGGCGAGCCTGTGTGGATGATAGGGGATTCACGAGTAAAATCTGATTTCTTGTATTAAATTCACTCAGAGCTATAAAAGAGTTAAACACACGTTCCGTAACTTTCAATTCACGCATGCAACATCCTACGAGCTGACTCCCTTACTCGAGGAATCACTAGATCGAATAGACGCGTTCGTTCTTCAAGATAAGTCCAAAGAGTAGAAAGTAAGAACATAGAAATTAGATCCACGGAGGACGAAGGTGCCTGACAAAGACAATCGACCGGTACTTGACTGTACCCCTTGCTGTCCGTCTTCGGCCTACCCGACTCCTCGCAGTGCGTTAACCTTTCGGTGGATGGTAACTGACAGTGTCGACTTTGCGTAATTGCGAGTTTCCATTGAAGGCGACTTTTTCCCGTGGAAGGCAGTTTGCTTAAATACGAAGCACTACGAGATAGCTATCGGCAGGTAGACTGGATGCACGGCTGGCACTTGACTGTTGTCCCCCGCCGTCTGGTTAGATTCCTTCGCCGAAGTGTTCTCGTAGTAAGAATTACAAAGAACAATTTGCAGTAGAATCATAGCTTGTAATGACCTAAGTCCGAGTCACCTTTAAATTCAAGTAACCTGTGATAACAAGGCGAAACTGTTTGGTTGCACGGCCGGTACTTGGTTGTATCTCCCGCCGACTGGACATTGTCATAGCCGAAGTATTCACAGGTACATTATACATGTACATTTGCATCGACTCGTATTGATACTAGGTCACCTCAGAGGAGTTATCTTGATCGACGCCGCGTTTTAGCGACTCATCAGAGAGAGCCCTCTGCAACTCTGATATTGCACCTCACGCCAGGCTTTCCTGACTCGAGACACGCGCGTAGACACCGACGCGTTTTTGCGTGTAAAGGAACAGCTGTGTACGGCTCTTCTAGTCACTGTCTGCAGTTCCCAGACTCATACACAAGCGCCTGTGTGTGCATATCTATTTTGTCAACATACCGGACATACCTATAAATAGCACGCGTACACAACCTCACGCGTATCTCTATGTAAGAGATCTCATACACATCGCCGATCAGCAATACGTACGGTGTGTCGTACGCATTGCAGCACACAAACGATCGCGCTGACATATTCATATCCTGTAACATCACCATCATAAGCAGAATATATTGATTTTTTTACCAGAAACTGACCATACCCTCTTATTGCATTTGCCTCTTGTCGCCTAGTGGTTCGAGTCCACGGGCATTTCACACGTGCCCATTATATAGTCAGTGACAACTATCTATTAATTATTTTTGGTTTTCCTCGGTCATTGCCATAGGGATCTGCTACTCCTTCTGAGTGCCTATCCGCAATTGCCGAGGGACTATGTGACGTGTCACGGTCACAAGTCAAGTCCTGTGTCAGTCTGTAGAGTCAGGTATTATTTCCAGGCGGCTTCGTTTACGATTGCAGGACTGTCCAAATTTGGCGCCGCGAACCCCACCGTGACGGACCGTTCTGTTCCCGCTGCCTTATGTGTTTTCACGATACAGTGCCAATGTGCACGCACTTCAAAAGTATATAGCTTCTTTGATGCACGAATCAGACTCGTGCGATGCGCTATTGTGCCACGTCGTTCGCGCACAAAATGAGATCGGTGTATGCAGAAAATTAGTATTCGCTCACGTAAATCGTAGATTTTCTCGGCTACCAACTACTACCTGCTACGTTTCCAACGAACTCGCAGAGTGTTTAAGTGACCGCGTCTCTAGCACCGAGTATCCCCGATAGCGATTTTTCTTGATTTTCCGCGCCTCGACGTGCCGCGTATTTCTCCGATCCTTCACTCAGAAGCTTTAAATTGACTTACTCGAAGATCCACTTGCCTTCTCGCCGAAGGCAAGCCGACCGATATTCATCCGGCCGACTGACCGCGTCGAGGACTCCGAGAGGGCAGCAGTTATACTTGAAAAAGGCCTAACTCCCGACGCTATCGTTGCCGTCATCGAAAAGGCCCAAGTCTTCGGAGCACTTGAAGATCCGCATTGAGGGAAGCTCCTGCCGCAAACCACGTCAATTTTCGGTCCTTTCGCGGCGCCGGCGTACCCAAGTTGCACCAGCGTCGTGGCCTTGTGTCCACCCTCGATTCTCGAGTCCATTTGGGGCATACCAACGTTACTAAGGACAAAGCAAAGCGGCCCTCTCCCTCTCTCTCCTCTTTCCGCCGCTCACACACTCCCACTTCATTCGACCTACGGCCTCTCTGCGCTTTGAGGTTCGAAATCCTCTTACAGCCGTCGTGCCAGGCGTCTTAGTGCTCGCAAAGTCCACTCGCTATTACTTACTTCCGTCGAATCCACTCGTACCTGACGGACGGACTTTCGTTAACGGAAAATTCAAAAGGGGGCCACGGCCGTCGCTCTCAATGGAATTTTCTCGCGCCACTAAAGCGGAGTGGACGACGGATCCCGTTTGCGCATCTAATTCGGCAAAGAATCCTCCGACGCGTCGCGGCATGTGCGTCTGGCTGATACTGCTGCCGTGTCGAGCAAGGAACGCGTCGCGGACGTTGTTTGTCGGGAATAAATTTTCATTACGTTTCGTATTCTTCCGCGAGCACTTCTCCTCTCGTATTTTCCTTTGTCTCCGTTCCTTTTTCCTTGCACCGTTCTCCCCCCTTCCTCCCTCCATCTCTCTCCCTCTCGGTGTCTGCGAGGTCTTGTTAACCTGCTGAGACACGTTAGTGATAAATCGTGCGCTACGAGTCGAAGAATGCCCTCTTTGGCGCTCTTCGCTGGGGAATTCAACGGCGTCCAGTCACGTCGTTGAATCCTCATCGAACGTTCCGCGCATTAAAAGCCGCCGAGTTCGCAGAGTGCCTTTGCTCTTGCGCTCTCTACTTCTCTCTTCTCGCCTGTTCCCCGTCTCTTGTTCTCTCTCTCTCTCTTTATACCCGCTCGTTGTGTCTCTCGTTGTACCTCTCCCAGTTTCTCTACCTCTTTCTGACGCTTCATCGAGGTGAGTGCAAATGTCGAGGAGTCGAGGGTAATGAGTGAGAAAAGATGAACTGCACATTCTCTCGGCGCGATGGATGATACTCAAAGCAACACACCGGCCGTGCGATATTAACCATCGCGGTGACGTGGTGCAGAGTGGGAGGCGTGCGGTGTATCACTTTTGACGAATGAAGAAACTAAATGTGCAATACGTTAATTCCAGGGTTTTACTAGGTCATTCTCGCTCTTCGCATGCGTTCGTTTATCCTTGAATGGAACATGATTCAAGGTATGCGCGTGTGAGTACTGTGATTAACTCATTAGGGGAACGTTTCTTTTGCCGAACAAAAGTTTTACGTTGCTAACGATAGAAGATGCACTTGCGCATGGGAAACCGTGAATATAATTGGCATACGAAAGCGTATCCAGGGAAAGGAACCCAAGTATTCACGGTAATCATACGTTTTAACTGATTTCTTCCGTAACCATTTCTGAACGTACAATGAGAATGCACGTAAGAATACGTGTGTAAAGCTGTTTTACCATAAGCTCGGGCACATTTCCCGAAGTCTGATCTGGAAGTGAGACGTTCGCCTTGTCAGCTAAGCTTCATTTAAAATTCATCCCGATGCCTTTTCGATCACATCAACACGTGTTGCAACACACGGCATACGTAGAGTTCCTACGTGTCATCGCTATTACTCTCCACGTTAGCTCAACTATCGAGCCTGGCGTCTGCACATTCGGCGTCGGTGTGTATTGTAAAAGCCAGTTTGACAGACAAGGTTGCAGAGAGAAGCTGAAGGCTGCGAACGCGGCCTGAGCGGGGGTCATCCACGGCAAAAGCCTGCCACCATTAAATCCCCGCTGCGCGCGCCGCGCTCAAATGGCGAGAGAGTAAAAGTCGCGTATGTCGGTGAATTAATGCGGGCTCGGTTTGCGCGAGAGAGTAATACGTGTCAGAGGGAGCCTCGAGGATAAATTCGATTTCATCGAATCGGGTGAATCGCATCGGCTGAGTCACGCCGATGAATTCTCTCTTGCATTCCCCCGTCATGCCTCCTCTCTCTCTCTCTCTCTCTGTCCGCCACCTTTCTCGCCCCCGTCGTACAAAAGGCGCGGCTATATAATACAGGGAGTGCACCTTCGCCACGACGAGACGACGAGTACCGCGGCGCGGCGAGTGCAAATGTCGGGGAGTCGAAGGTAACGAGGGAGAAAAAAAAAATGAGGGGACGGTAAAGACGAGCCGCCGCAGCCGTCGCCGCCGCATTCCCTTTCTTTTTCCGCCTCATAGCCTGTCCGTCTTTCTCTCCCGCTCCCTGGCTCCCTCACTTGCTGGGGGCTCTTGATGGGTGATGCTCTCTCATCGCATCATCAGCAACACGGTTACCAGCTTGCACGGGAGAATGGCATCGCCCCTCCGCCACCTTCGCCATTCTTCTCCTCCTCGTCCTTCTATTCCTCCTTCTCCGTCTCGAGCGGAAAACGAGAAACGACTCCGACGGCGAGGAGACGACCGAGAGAGAGAGAGAGAGAGGGAGCTGGGACCTAGTAGACGATCGATTCTCTAAGCGGGAGACGAGAACCGCTTCACTCTGGAGGAACCTTCGCCGAGTCGACCGTATTCCCAAGACTCGCCTCCGTGCACGGGCTCTCCGAGGTTACAGCATGCGAAAAACGCCAATTTAGCGCCGCTTACGAAATCCGCGGCTCATCCGCGACGATGAAATTACGATGGGGCTTATTATAGTCCGCCTCTCCCTGTTCCTCTCTTGTTCGCCGTTCTCTCTCTCTCTCTTTCTCTCTCTCCTTCTCTCCCATACTCTATCCCTCTCTCCCTCTCTGTTCCCCGCTCGACGAGGCTCCGTCAGTTCCCGATTTCGTCACGACTCTGGCCTAGCTCGGGACCGGATTTCGGAGATTTTAAGCTTTCTACTCGGATAATGTACCTGCTGTACTATAAACACTGTTAGGGGCTGCTAAAATGGATGTTCGTTTTACCGATTACGGATTTAATGGATATTTCGGATCATTGTTTGGACAGAACTTGTTATGACCTCTTTCTCCATCTTCCCCGTCTTCTCGTCTGCATTGTGTGTAATGTACTCGGTGTCCGTAGATATTATTAGAAAGGCGACGCTATCAGAATAAGCACGGATTTAGTAGCCACGAAAATTGCGACTTGCTTCGAAACGATGTTACCGCGTCAGGCGCTATAACTCGCTACTAAATTCGGCTTAAATGCCTTAAACTCGGGACTCCTTCCGGGTCGACGAACTGCCACCGCGAAACGAGAGATGTTATTTAACGTCGACCGTTGTATCTTCCAATATCTCTCGCCGATCGTGAGAAGGGGTCTCGTAATATCGCGTTCGCCTTGTATTATCAGCGGCGAGATTCGCTCTTTTTCTCTCTCTCGGCTCCAGCTTGAGCCGAGAACGATTTTTCGCGAAAAATGTTGATCGCGCCATCGATTGGGCGAATAAGTGAAAAGTTAAGGAACTTTAAAGTACCGCCGTTCGATGAAGCGGCCCGTGACTGTAACGCGAACGCAAGAGAGAGGAGAGTCGGCGCTCGTACCCGCGGAACTTTCGTTGTTAAATTTTATTGTAAAGCCATTGCGCGAGAGAGAAAGAGAAAATGCCACATCCCTGGCACACTCGACTCTCCGCACGAGAGAGCGAAGACGATCGATTCCACAGACAGCGTTGCCCTCCTATACGCTGGGCTCACCTTCTGGCGTACAGTTCCTAGGCGCGTGTGGGTATGTATGTGTGTGCGTGGTCGAAGTCAAAGTTGTAACACCCGAAACGAAAATACGGCGCCGGAATCGGAGCGTAGGTACGTCGACACCATGCCAAAGACCATTATTTCGCTCGGGCTGATATTAGCGCGGCGAGTGGGATAATGTCGCACGCGGAAAGTATCTTTCTCTCTTTCTCTCTCTCTCTCCCTCTCTGGGTGGGTATCGCTAAAGCTGTGAAGTTACGAAGAGCGTACCGTTACCGCTGTAATTGCGGCTTCGTCGTTTCATTCGATTCGATCTGCGCGCTAACCCTCCGAACCTTGCGAACTTTTAGACGCGGCGTGACGACATCGTTACTACTGAAATTTTAACGCAAAAATTGAGCGCCCTTTTCCTGCCTCCAATACCAGCATTACTCTCGTGGTCTATTTGCCGTGCAACAAAAAAATGGACACCGCGCGTTGTCTTGGGATAGAGTACACGACAGTTTCGGAATTGGAAGAGAGTAGAGAGCGTGAGTCGTGTCACGTATGAAATAATAAGGAAATATCCGATTGAACGATGTGCAGTCTTTTATATCCGCCGTACCGCGTATCCGTCAAATTGTCACGCGTCAAACGTGACACAGGGAATCTTCCACTGAACGCGGCAGTTCCTTTTATCAGTACCGCAGTTACAGAGCGTCTAACCGTGCCACGACTGAGATCCCCCGTTCAAAAGAAGTTCGTCTCAGTTATTCAATAAAGCGACGGATGTCCCGTGGCAATTTGTCACATGATGCTGCACAGTCTACTCTATTTATTTTTACACATACCATAGCCGCGCAGATTCGCATGCACGACTCGTGCCGGGTTACATATATATGTATACATACATACATACGTGGAGCACATTGGTTGAAATTGTTCTCAGCTCATCTTTGTTGCTCCGCCATTGTGCCGCATGACACATTTTCGCTGAACTTCTCATCGCGGCAAGTCGCGCGCAATACGTTTTACTTACATCTTACATGCACCTTGCTTTGCCTACTTTGCCTGTACTCGTCGCTGACGGAATTTCCATATTCGACGAAACGTACTTCTTTACCCAGTCTTGCCTCTCTCTCTGTCGTCGCGATGAGTCAGAATCGAGGATGGAGACACGATGATTGTGCGCGCGCCAATTTTTCGCGCCAACCTGGCGAAGGCTATCGATTTCTCTCACGCGCGCGTGCTTTGATGCACGCGTAATGAAGGAGAACGTAACATCGTTGCACAACTCATGCCCTTCTCACACCTGCTCGGCATAGTCAGCGCTCGAGCATTCCAATTGATCGTTCTTCGGTTACCCAACCCGTCTCTGCGTCCGGCGTAGACAAGGGTTGTTTAAATAATTCAGGACACTACACGCGGCACGTCAGTTTTATTGCCAGACGGTGCCGACGTCAAATGACTGAGAGTAGCGGACGGGCAGCGGGAATTTGTTCTCCGTCGAGAGGGTTCTTACTGTGGGCAAATTCACGATCGAGAATACTCCGTCTTTCTATTCTATGTACCGTCACGAACATTGAACGAAGAGACGCTGTTACGCATTCAAAGTGTTTTAAGCATTAGAGTTATTCAAATGTGCGTCAGAATGCCACTAAGCACACGTTCAAACGTACTTCTCGGGGGAATAAGAACAAAGGGGAACAAGCGCGCAATTCGGTGTGCGGTGTCGGTAACACTGTCACATACGTCTCCGCGTGCGCACAGATCTCGACGTAAATTACATTCTGCAATCTCCGAAATTTCTAAGGACACCGTGAGCGCGCATTCGCACGTTCCGCCAAACGCAGTCTATCTGCTCCAATTTACAAGCATATTACATATGCTAAATATGTGAATGCACGCCGCGCGGCTCAGCGTCTGACATCGTGTATAGAGCTGCGAAGAACCCTCTTTCTCAATTCGCGAGCGCGCCGTCTACGTGTGCCATAGGTGTTAATCATTTTAACGGGGTCGAAAATACCCGAGCCGAGACTTCCCGTAAGTTAGTAGTTAGGTCGCGCACATTACTAATCATTATCCGCTTCGCCGCATAAACCATTCGCGACGTGCGACATGGCGGTAAGAGAAGTATTCGCCGAACGTTTCTTTCCTGGCATTATCAACAGCATTAACGGCAAAGGTCGCCGTTCCGTGGCAGAGAATGGTTCATCCACCTTGAAGGTCTCTCAGAACCGAGAAATTGCTATAGCGACGAGCGAGCGTGAGAGAGAAAAAGATAGACGGAGAGAAGGGACCGTGTTCTGTGAGCATACAGACACTACAGCGGCACGCCATAATGTACCAAGATCTCCCTTGGATCCCGCCGCTGGTACAGGAAAAAAAGATAAGTTTTCGCTTTATCAGCGACACCGGCAGCAAAGCTTGACAATCTTCGCCGAGGAACGGTGTAGCTAGAATATATAGCCAGAAGATACACGGAATACATATAGGACAGGGGAATACCTTCCAATGTGTCGTGTACAGTGTCGCACGGATGTACGGGACTGTACTCTAGCGCGCGCGTTACAACGTATCGATCTCTCCATCGAATGCCGTCACTATGGACATAAAAGAAATTAATTTTCCGCGTTGTAAGCGTCGACACAGGTGACAAAAGTCGACAGTCTACGGGGGCAAATAGCGTGCAGCACGACCCTCCTCTCTCACTCTCTCTCTTTCTCTTTCTCTTTCTCTCTCCACGCCTGTGTTCTTTTCCTCTCTCTTTCCTGCCTTTTTATACGCTCCACGACGATTACCTTGTAACGAGGCGACAAAGCGAGAGAAATTGAGTTTCCATTCTTTTTTTAAACCATTACCGATAACGTAAGCGACATTCTGCGACGCTTTATAAAAATAGAGAAACGCCATCCTTGCCCGGGCCGATTCTCCGAGAGTAGATGAACAGCGAGGACAAGGATTACGACAAGCCGCGACGATGATGACAAGGAGTAGTCGGAAAGAGGGTACCAGCGGTGGAGAGAGCCGAGTGAATCCTTTCTTTCCGACGCCGGGCACCGACTATATTATACAAACGGCTGCGACTGTAGCGGCCCGCTATAACGTATCGAGTTCTCTCTTTCTCTCTCTCTCTCTCTCTCTCTCTCTCTCTCCGTTGAATCCTGGCGATTTGAAGGCGACTAAAGGCCGATCGCGCAGGCTGAGCGAAGTGAACGACCACGTACCGTGGCGAACTTCGATCATGCTTCAACGGGTGCCTTCCTTTGTTTAAAATCATCTCCGTTTGCCCGCTCGTGGGATTATATCTGCTTGAGCGATCAAGCATCTGGGAAATCATCTCGGAACAAATGCCCGACCGTGGCCGATGTGAATCTCTGCCTTTCTCTATATTCTAGCCACAGTCCGTCTCTCGCATTCCCTTTTTCCCTCTTTCGCTCGGCCAGCTCTCTCGCTTTTTGTCCGTCTCTCTGTGTTCCCGACTCGCCTTCCGCGCTCGCCCATCGTCTCATCCCCTACCCTTGCGGGCTCTAAAAGTTTAAACACACGTGGAAAACGTTTTATCCGCTGGCTTATCGCGCATTTTCTACGACCGTCCCGCGATCTATGGACTGTGCGGCCCGAGTGTATGCAAAACGCTCGTCTTTATCAGAGAAATCGCGTCTCTGGAACGCATTCTTCATGCCGCTCGAAGACACGAGGATTCGTGCGTTCTTCATGACCGAACAAAGCCTTATCCCGGATTTTCTGCTTTTGATAATTAACTCGAATCCAATTCTACCGGAGGTTGCCTCAAAGTTTCGCTTGCTCATCAGTCTACTGTTTCGTTGTTGCGTATTTATTTCGCGCGGAAGATTAAACGGTAAATGTTTGAAGTCAGACGTTTGCACAGCTTCGAGTTCTGAGAAGTCAGGTGAAAAAAGATTAACCGATACACGTTTCTCAGGTGCTCCGCTCTACCACAACCGGGGGTTTGGAACTTTTCAATTTTTCAAAGGCTGCGAAGAGCCGAGCTCGCGCACGTATTCTTCAGATTTTTCTCTTCCCTCGTAATTTCGCTAGCTTTACCATTTCATTAGGGGGGGAAGAATTTACCATCCGCGACAGCGCGAAGAACGAATTCATTAACCGACCATGCGTTTTTGTTTCGGACCTCTAAAAAGTAGCCATAGAGGAAAAATACGGGACATGACGGATTCTCAACAATCGGCCGCATTTAAGGATTCACGTTACTCGTACAGTTAATCCGCGAAGAATGAGAAACGAAATTCGTCTGAAATAGTCGTTCGAAGCTGACGTGTGTCACACTTGGCGCTCTGAAAGGATCTCTCTCCGGCTATTGAAATGTCTCGCGAGCGCGACATTTAGCCGTTAACGGAGCTGTAATAACCTGAACTTCATAGGCCGTAAAATGATCGTGACTGGTTACATAATGCAAGGTCCGTGCGTTGGCCCCTAATGAGGAAAGCGTTGTTTATTGTGTCAGCCTCTGCGACTGTCTTTACGACTAGTACGTACACCAGCAGAGCCAGCCGGGGACCCACTCGTGCGGCGTTATATACACACATGCACGTACTGTTTTTCATACTTGTCCAACGTCGACGCGGGATACTACGGATACGTTTACGCTTCGCCTCGACAAAAGGCATCTCAGTGAATCGGGGTTTGTTTATTCCGCCGTACGAAAAAAGACCGACCGGAGTGAACGTGCGGTGTCCGACTTTTTTCGCCTCCTCCGTCTTGGGTCTCGTGTTTGCCGATGGATTAGGAATAGTTACGCGCGTTCGGGATTTCGAACATTCGAACAAAGCCAAGTAACTGTATCCGTTTACGGTGCTCGTTCGTCGTCCTTGCTTTAGATTCCCGCTAACACGACGAGTTTGGATAATGTATCGTTTCGGCATCGTGCAAGATACGGCAATGTTTCTCTCTCTCGTTTTCGCTGTAGGTGGTTCTTTTTAGGCCGTACTCGGAATGCGGCGTTTAGCGTCCGCAGTTGACGCTTTAAACTAATTCTAGGCGAACGCGCCATCGGCACGTACACGGTACGCGTATCTTCGCTAGCGTATACATGTCGTTACAATATATGTCCAGGCACACGTAATTATCGTGTCGACGCTGTATGCGGTATGCGCCTCGCCTATCGGCAGTGCGCTCTGGTCGGTATGCGCCGATGACGGACAATTATAATTATTTTGATTCGTCATTACACGGCTCATGATGTGGCACGAAGTCACTTGCCACTAACGGGCGAACTAAATTCAGCGTTAATTGGAGTTGGAACTAAATTCAGCGTTAATTGGCCCTCTCTCTCTCTCTCTCGCTTTCTCTCTGTCTGTCTCGTGCTATCAGCATTTTGATCGGATGTGTCGATGCGGACCGGATTGTCGAATATAGAAGAGAATATGAGCATATAAGCCGGGTGCACGGAACGACTCCACTTGACGATGTCGAACTTCCAATTTCGGCCGTCTAGAAAAATCGGGCCCGATCTCGCGAGCAGAAATGCCGAGAGAAGAAGGTTCGTCCGCGCGCGGCTCGATTTCCGTGAAACAACGCGCCGGGATCAGATGTGCGCATCGACATTTCACGATCGGCGAAAAAGGGGAGTAATTAACCGGACGAATATTTGACGTGCTTCTGCCGTCTGTCTCTGTCTCGCCGAATTTCCTCGTGAATAAATGATCGGCCGTCGATGCATTTTTCGAGACTCCGGGAGAGTGGTCGTTGGGGTCGAGTGATGAGCGGCAAATTATCGATTGGCTCACTCTCGACACGAAGGGAGCCCTCGCGAAGGGTCGAAAAGGAAAGCGCGGCGAGGCGGGAGAAAGCTTATCGCTTATCGCCGGCTCGTTCATCATGCCCGGCCCAAAACTAGTTCTGCCCGACCACCCGGCTGCCAGTGTGTTATAGGCGGGCCCTGTATTAGATTCGGTATTAATTGGATTTAAATCGACGCGCCCGCGGAATCTACATTTTGATCGAACGCGCTGCCGCATCGACGTTGATATGTTTGCCGTGTAATCGACTGCGGGATGAATTCCATGGCACTCGCGGCGGTCGCGCTGTTTTTTTCTATAACGACTGTCACTGGCCGCCCGCCGCGGCGGTTTTATGGGATTTGCGGTTAATGAACGATTAGAGTTCGGTGCACAACTCACGCGAACGCTTCGTGTCTCGCCATTTGCATTCCTCGACAATTTTTCTTTATACCGCCGCGACGTTTCGCGCAATTCTGTCTCTCTGACTTCATCGCACGGCACTTGTTATATTTCGCTAATTTCATTTGTCGCTTTAATAATTGTACTCTGGTTTGTATGAAATTGTGTGAGGCATCCGTTGTCGTTTTACCTTGGCTTCGGCGGAAACTCTACAGGTGCCTCGATATTGTGTTTTTTCTTTCGAGCCAGAATGCCGTTTACATAAACAAGTATAATGAGAATTGCACCTTGGGAGCGCGGACTGGAGGTCGCTGTTAATAAATAAATAGAGTTCAATGAACCGTCGTCAGGGGACCGTCCCTCCAGGGCAGACGGTTTTTGTTCTTTTTGAAAATCCTACAGGTACCTCGTGTTTTTCTTCCGGCGAGCGACAAGACAAAGAATCGTAATCAGAACGGAGTGTTGGGAGGCGGAAACAGTGCCCGCCATCAATAAACAATCAGAGTTTGGCGTGCGATTGTGCGGGTTCGTTGTGGCGCTTCGTTTATTTTCCTTGAAAGTCCTGCTGGTGTCAGTCGCTTCTATCTTCGGGAAAGAAAAAGGAAGTACCTTTAAACTTACCTATTTTCTTTCATTCTCCTTCTCTTGAATGTCCCTCAAACATAATCCCTTCCAATGAACAAACCATTTCTATCCGACTTAAAGAATACAAGCCTGATATTCGTACCTTTCGAGCGGTATTATTCATTTCCATCCACAATGATTGGAAACGTTTCGATGAAATTGCAGTGCCGATCGTTCAGGAACGATCAGAGTTCAATGTGCCGATCGTCGAAGGTCCGTGTCTTCACGCTAACCCATTGGAACTTCCTGAAAATCGTAGAAAGCTCGCTCACGCCTTCTCTACGCGCCGCGCCGCGTTTCGCACCACCGAAGCAGGTACAATCAGAATTGCGCAGGCGAGAGCGCGGAACTGTCGTGGCGGTTGGGAAAAATGTAGGATGAATTATTTATTGGGTCACGCCCCGGTGACCAAGTCGAAGGCAAGACAAAGGAGAAGTCAGCGGTCGGCGAGGCGGCAGGAGGCGGGAGAGCTGAGCTAGGGCGAGAGAGAAAGCGAGAGAGAAGAAGGAAGGAGGCGCTTACTGCTTATTACGTAGCGCGGCAATCTCTTCCTTTAAATCCCGACCCTTTCGCCGCCGCCTCGGCGATATTACATTCTCATTCCCCGAATCCTATTATTTTCAATTGCCCCGCTGCAACGTCGTCGTTGTCTTCGAGTGATTCTCGAGCCTCCACGCCGCCCCCCTGCGCCATATTGTGCGTGTCATTGTGTGGGTGAACGCTCTAGGTATTGGTAAGCGCGCTCTCTGAGAGACGCCGCCTCAGCCGCCTCAGCCCTCGGCCGCATCGTGCGAGCGGCATGCCCCGCTCTACGTATGTATAACACCGCCACTAATTCCGGGCGACTTCTCCGGGAAAAAGCTGCACTCCGGCAATATCGAATTAAGCAAGTTTTCTCTCGCCAAAGATAACTTCGATCGGTCATGGGCGGCGCCCGCCCACTGCCGGCGCCGTCCGACAAAGAAACTACGTAAATATTAACGGGAGTGAAATTGCATCGTTCACGGAAAAGTTTCTATGTTAAATTCCTGCCCGGGCGCAAAGGCGTCACATCTACACCGCCCCTTCCCGCCCCCCCAACTCAACCCGTCGACGCCGACGCCGTCGTTTTCTTCCTCTTCTCCGCGCGACCTGTTAAGCCGCCTCCTATGCGAGCGCGGCGACAAAGGTTTATTAAGTTTCCGTTTAAATCAATATAACGAATAGCGCGCGCGCTCGCACGGAGCCGTTCGCGGGGGCCTCGTTCGTTTCGCTCGTTTCGATTTCGCGCTCTACACCGGTCGCGTTGTCGCGCGAGAACGAACGGGAGAGTGGGCGGTCGCCTATCGATTGCTTGGCTAACTAAAGCGACGCGCTTTACGAGATCTCCGGGCTGGCGAGCTGCTGGAAATTTCCGAAACTTTCCTGGCGAGTCCCGTTAAATACGTTCCGCGCCCGGGCGCGAAGCGTATTGCCGTCACGCCGACGCAAGCGTCCTTTTGGCCGTGCCAGAGGAACGAAGGAGCGCGTCGCGCTAATTTATCGGCCCGTGTCGACGCTGACGTCGACGTCGACGTCGCCCGCGTCTTCGCAGGGCCGCGAGCAGCGCGAGCGCACGGCGGATTACAAAGGGCGTCATAATCCGCTTCTCCCTATTTTTCCGGCTTTTACCTGCTGCCCGACACCAGGACGAAGGGTGGCGAGATGGAGGAGAAGAGGAGAGGCCCGGAGACCGAGCGAGAGGAAAAATGGTGGAAGAGTGAAAACGGGAGATAGAAGGAGGCAGAGGAGAGGAAGGGAAGAGAAAATTAATTCTGTCTGATTAAATTACACCTCGCACGCACGGAGCCATATTTTTGCTGACGCGTTGTCGGCGGTGGCTACCTCTTCCATGGGCCGCGAATGCAAAGCGGGGGCGTCGTTATCGCGCGCGCGAAAACTTGCCTGTTTCGGCGCCGAATTAAAAGCATTAGCGACTTTACGCGGCCGAGGGGACATTTTTTCGCAGCTCGGAACAATTAACTTTGTCATCCTTTCTTCTCGGCGCGGCCGCTCGGAAAATTTCGAATATTACGCGCCGACTCCACGCCTTTTGCTCCCGAACGTTCTCTCGCCGGGGCCGCGCAACATCGCCGTTACTACGATGTTCTCGCCGCAAATTAGGCGATATTTTCTCTTTGACACGCGAGCGCGGCTAATTTTCGACGCTCCGCTTGCCGGGGAAATTTTTGCAGTGCGCGTAATGCTTTGCCCTCAACCTCCGTTTATTCAGGCACAAAAATGTCGATGCTTTGATATTGAGCGAGGTGGGCACGTTCACCGCCGGCTGGGGAAACTGTCGTTCAGCAGTACTCGAAAAATCGACTTTACGTTCCTTATACACTCCGACAACAATCGCCACGATGCGTATCGATTTCTCGCCTTTTGGCCCGCGCCGGTCCTATTGCGAATCGCGCAATATCGGTGCTAACACGTCGCGACCCTTGCGAAAAGTTCGCAGTTTCAATATTGAGCCAAGTGTGTTCGGCAGTTGGTAGGGAGTCGGTCGAGCGAAAAGTCGATTTTTCGCGATTGCCGGGGAAACCGATTTCTTACTCCCTACTTAGTGGCAAGAAATCGAACACTGCACGCTCCCCGCTTACTTCTCCGTTTCATGAGACTTGTCGCGCGTTGTACAATGCTCTCGCGAATGCAATGCCGCAATTGCAAAAACGATCCTCCGTTACGGCCGCTCGAAGCGAGCATATTGACAAACGTTGGGAAAATGTTTCCTTCGCGGTTTCGGAAAATCGGCAATAGTGCACATTCATTGTTTTGCGGTTCAGATCGCAAACGTGTTGCGCCATTGTACGTTACATAATTGGTTAACCGTTGAAGCCGATGTCACGGACTTAACGCCTGGTCACGTGATTTACGTTCAAGCGAGAAGTGGAAATCGTTCGCTTCAACGATTCGTTCCGTTGAGCAAATGGCTGCAAAAAAATATGGGAACCGAATGATCGAAGAACAATCTACTAAAACCCAATTGAACTCGCCTTTCGCTTCGCGCGATCGCAAACAAGTCGTCCGGTTTAAACATCACTTTTATCCGACTTTCAACGTTTTCGCGGAGCCCACTGCAAATTCGATAAACTCTCCATATTCGCGAGAGGTGCCGTTCCGACAAAGTAGATCCCGAATGAGCGTTTCCTCGCGGGTGTAGAAGAAAAGCGAGATAACGGCATTGGCTAAACTGGAGCGTCATAACATCGCAAAACAGCGGAATGGTTCGAGTGTTCTCATGCCGGTTGGCAAGAGGCACGAGCAACTCGTAACGGTGCCGGCCGATCTCTCGCTCGTAATCTCGTGCACCCTTCGAAAACCGCGAGACAAGTCGCGGCGCACTCATCCGACCGCGGGGCAAACGCGTAACGACGTTTGCCAGTAAGTTATAATGACTTTTACTGCGCCATGACCAGCCGCATTAGTGTTAGGAGGGGAGTGGGTGGGGGGCAAAGTTTTATAATCATATTGAAAACACTCTCTGTACCTCTCTCTCACTCCTCGTCCAAATGTAATCTCGCCAAACGTCTGGCAGTTTCTCTCCGCTTCTCAGTTTCCCCTGTTTACCACTCTGACTCTTTCTCACTCCCACCCACTCCTCCCTCTCTCTCTCTCTCTTTCTCTTTCTGTTTTCACCACTCGCGTTTCCGGTGGTATCTACACCCTCCGGGAGTTCCATGCCACACTGTCAATCTTCGGCCTATCCTCGAATTACCGATACACCGCGCGCCGGGGCGAAAAGTACAGGTGATTTGTACTTATGAAACTCCCGTCGAGATTTGGGCGATCCACCCTCCGCGGGAGACCACGAATAGTACGATGCTCCAAGCTCGAGGCGCCGTGTTTAGGTTCGATTAGAATTCGTCTCAATTCGAGTGTTGCAACTTAGTTCGAGTTCAACAGTAGAATTCTGCGCGCCAGTACCAGTAATAGAGAGAGAGAGAGAGAGAGAGTGAGGTGCGAAGGAAAACAGATAGACGAAGACAGGGTGATAGGGAGAGAGTTACCTTAATCGAGGCGGCGCAATTATTCTGCCTAAATTACCGGCACGCTTCGGTCGTTTAATTAAGAATTAACCGAATGGGCGTCATAGAGAACTTGGCACCTGAGGCCTTGGCTCGCGCTTCGTTTGTTGCGAACGGTCTCGGTTGACTTCGACGTTTCCCAGAAATCGAAGCAGAAAACGGAAATAGCTGGTGCCAGGGTGCATTTCAAAATGCTCCCCCGCCGGTCGCAAGACGAATTCTGGTTGCAGTCTGCTTGTTATGAACCCCGGTCCCGGTTGACGGGGTTCCGGTGAGACAAAACGGAAATAGCTGGGGCCAAGGGGTATATTTAAAATCCTGTCAGCCGATCGCAAGAAATAATATACAGAGTTCCGTTGTTCGGCATGACCAGTACTCTGGTGACAGTTGACTGGTCTATTCGTGCACGAAACGGAAGCGCGATATTTGTCCCATGGCTGCTCCTATCCTGTTCGACGAAAGACGCTCCGACTGTTCCGTTTGTGTTCCTTGTTAAAGATAAGCGGCCGGTATTTCCGGGCCGGGACGACGTGCTATGAGAATGTTCCTTATCCGCCTGTCCCGGCATTCTCAAGATGCTTCCCGATCTCGGTATAACGATATCATTTTTAACGACAGTTTAAAGTTTTAGCTGGAAAAAGATGACGGTAGAACGTTTCGGCTTGGATGGTATCAGCGTCGTTATGATTGATTGTACTCGAGCCCGCACACTCCCGCGCGTTTCTTTCCGCCCCACGGTCTATGCCGTTGACGCTGACTCCTTTTTCCACCGAGTCGCTCTGCAATTTACGAGAGCACGGAAAAACATTGTAGCCTCTCTATTATAGAATTCGATGCGCACAGGACAACCCCGGCGCGGCATTTGCATGTTACAAAATCCAATATGAGCATACTATAATACGTGCGCGTAACAATTTGCATGTCATAAAATCCGAAATAACTTACATGCATAATCTATGCGACGTCGAGTTTGCGCGTTACAGAGATTCCGGATACTCCGCACCTTCCGAAAGTTCGTCGCGCCCTAATGGAAAGTCTCGATAATGTCGACACGGGATCTGAAATTTCACAGTCTCGCCGATCCGTATCAGAGGAGGAAACGGTCGGGTCCGCGCGGCGAGCGTTAAGCAAACCGCGTCGAGATTCTCGACCTCGGCCAAGCGACGAAGCGCCTCTTCGCTCCGACGAAACTTCGCAGATTTGCGCTCTCAAGGAGCGTTTCAATTTCGGCGTAACGAGCGCGCTGTCGTTTTTAATCGCGGCACGACGAGCTTAAGAAGTATCCGCGCGTCGCGACATGATTCCTCGAGGAGGGAGGAACGAGGCGGAGAAGGCATGGATATAGGAGTCGGCTAAGGGAAGGAAAGTGGAAGAGACGGAAAGCGAGAAAGAAAGAAAGAGGAAGTGAGAGGAGGGGCGGGGCAGGACGTTCGCGTTCGTGATGAAATTTCCAATTTCACAGAGGGCATTTACCTACTTTCCTCCGGCGGCACTGTTCCCCCTTGCCTCCGTCGAGGGGAGTCGAAACCGCGCGCTCCAGTTACGTGGGCCTGTCCTTCGTAAATGTATATCAAGACTCTAGGGCCAAGAATAGCCCACGTAATCACGCGCCGCCGCTTCTGGTAAAACAGTTTTAACTCGGCGACGGTCTTGGTGTGTGAATGAAGCCGGAGGAGGTTTAGGCTTTCGGGCTCTCTCTCTCTCTCGTTCCTTTCCTGCATATGCAACGAGGCTTAACAGGTGCGTGCGTGTCCATTCAAGCACGCGTTTCCAGTGTATAATGATTTACGCAAGCTCGTCTTGAAATTCCTGGATAACGAACACGAGCGCGATTATATCCCTCCCGATTCCGCCGTCAGGCTCGTTCAAGAGAGAGAGAGAGAGAGAGAGAGAGAGATGCATGCGCGCGTGTATAGAGTTGGACTTAGACGGTGGGAGTCGCACTACGAATCTCTGAACAATGTGTCACGCATCGCTGAATGCCCGGTGGCGTCCCTTAAGTCGAACCAGTCGACCAGCGTGCGCGCACGAGCACTGTGCTCCCCCCATATAATTCACATTTTTTTCCCCGACAGACAGATTAATTCAATAATACACCCGCTGAACATCGCGAGCAAGTTGTCAACGTGAGGAATTAGAATCGCTGCGGGGGCGTCCGTTCGATTTATATGACCCTTTCCAAAAACAACCCATCCAATATCGTAATCTAGTTTCGTATAATCACAGAGCGGGCCATTATACCGAACGAAGTTCAGGACGGTCGGCAGAGAATCACTAGGTAAACGCAGCGGTCCGTGCCGTTCGCCGGCAGCAACGGACAAAACTGAAACTAAACAGTGTACACGATCAGCAGTTCGCCCACGCACGGCAGCTCATTATCGACGATTCGAAGGAAAACAATTTGAAGGGACTCCCATGCGAGGTTATTAACGGTTCACCGTAACGGGGTAAGAGCGTGTCTCGTCTGCAGGGGGCCGGGGTGGAAGGGGGGGGGGGGGTAGGTAGGTAGAGACGCGGAGATATTATACGCGCGGAATGCAGTCTCCCGGGTAAACATGTTTAATTCCGCGGCACCGCCTGATTGCGATTGTTTAATTTCGTGCCCGCGCATTCTGATCACGGTCGGACCGCGCGCGGCGGGGGCGGGTCGGCTAGCACGCGCGACACGCGAGGACGTTTTCAATTTGCATCTTTGCCGTTCGTTTTTGTAAATTCTCTCATTTTTCTTCCCCGCTCGCGCCCACTTCCTCCTCCTCCCCGGCGCTCGGCGAATTTTTATGCGCGCACGGCCACTGTAGAGGGCGAAACGTCACGTGTGTAACGTTCATCTACGTGTATGGCATGATAACCGGCCCTTCGCGAGTCGCGTGGCCCGCTGACAATGTCCCGATTTCTATTCCCCGAAATATTTTCGCACATTCCTCGTGAGATTCCCGTCGCGTCGTCGCGCGTATAATCGGGTGAGCTCACGGGAAAGACAGAGAGGTAGGGATTGCAAGCGCGCGCGTGTGTGTATGGGCGCGCGCGCCTATTGGCAAGGGGCGAACATCGGAGCGGGTCGATCGCGGTGAATACATAAATATCGCGCAGTTAATAATCGTCGCTGGGGTATCGGGCGAAATAAAGGGGGATTTAGCGGAGAGCGCCGGGGAGATATCGCAGGCATTCCGAAAGGCATTTTAACCGCAATTTTCGCTCCGACGGATTTAAAGTATTTTCGCTATTTGCAATTCTTATTCCCCCCGATACGCCTATCGCCGGGGATTTAGCCTCGCAATTATTGCTCCTCAGCAATTCCCGATGTTTCCCCGTCTCGCTCTGTCGCCCCCCTCCACTCCCGCTCCCTGGTCCTGTGAGAAGCGGAGAACGAAGCCTCCGGGCTGATTCCCTGAAATTGATTCTCCCGTTCGAAGCCACCATCTGTTGGCGGCATCCCCAAACGAAATAATCGACGAGATTAAGGCTTTGCGAGATGGGAGAAGGTACGGGAGGTCGCGTAACTTCCCTTCTCCCCCTTTATGTCCTCTTCGCATTCTCTCGCCCTCTCCCACTCCCTCGCCGACCGTGTTCTATCGCACGCATACACACGTGTCCACTTTGTCGTCCCCCTTTGTGTCCGCTCCGCCTCTCTTTTCGCTCCTCTCGATTCTCAATAAAATCGGAGCACGTTTCGCGAGGATATTGTATCGTAGAGCGAGAGACGTACCTGCGGTCGAGGAACCCGGTCTTGCATGAACGTGTAATCACAACAATGGCTTCCACCGGTAGCCATCGAACCTTGAAACCTGCCAGGATTTAACAGCGACTCCGGGAAAGAACATATGAGCCCCCCCCCAGCGTTGCCAAAACGATCACGTTTTCGTGTGGCGAAAGTATAAAGTCGCGGTGGGTGACTTGTTGATTAAAGCCCGGTTTCAACTGAATCTCGGTCGTGTAGAGACGAGCGAGTTCTAATCCTCGCGAGCTACGTTGAGCGTGCAACGCGGCGCACGGGTCGGACGGCGTGCGGCCTTTTATGGAAAACTGCTTCCTCCTGACGTTTTTTTTCCGTTCAAACTCGTCTTACAATGTACGCGAACATGGCAAATGTACATTCCGCACTGCGCGGCTTTCATAATTGGCTGAGTCGGTTGAGTGCATGAAGAGCGTTCGCTCTGTACCGAGATTGCACGGCGCGCGGTGCATTAGTACGGTTAATATTTTTCTATGCACATTTCGAATTGATGACGTTTGAGCGTCAAACGTGAACATTTTCGCGGATCGCTCGCCAAGTACCCTCTCTGTATAGAGACAACCTTTCCATACAGCCGCTATTTCACGCTAAATTAGATGAAAGCCACGCTCCCGGACGGATAGCATTCATAACGCGCGCCGCACAGCGCTCGCCGTATAATTTTTCTGAAACGGTTATTATCTCCGCGGAACTCGGGCAATACTTTTTGAGGTCGTCCCGTAAAATATGGAACTTCCGCGACGCGAAGTTAGCTTCCCTCCCCCCTGCGATAGTGAAAGTATAAAGTTCCCGCAGGCCGCAATAAAATAATTCGACCCTAAGTGCAGCTCGACGCGCGGCCGAGAAGAGGGAGTCGCCGGTCGGGAACGTGGAAGTTCGGCGGTGGACAGTTTTCTCGCTTAGCGTCGTTCAGCCGTTGCTGCCCGGCGGCGCCTCAGCCGTGCCATGTAAATTGCGCGATTAGTCGCGCGTCGCGACGCTTAACGATCGATTGGGAACCGTTGACCCGACATACGGCCTGATACTTCTTGGCCTAGCCCGAACGCTTCGTTCTAAGACGCCATCAATTCCGACTACCGGCGATAAATCAAATGCGACAAAGCAAATTGGTGTCCGGAATGGAATAGACAGAGAGAAAGAGAGAGAGAGAGAGGAGTGGGAGTGGTGCGAGACATGGGTACGACGGAAATTGATAAATATTTTTCAGCAGCGCACATTCCGTAATTGGATCATGCTCCACTTTCGAACGGCGTCGCATTTCCGTCGCCGAACAACGCTCACCGCGCGGTTCAGCGCGTCCGTTAAAAATTGAGCAATTGATCGCGTAAATGTTTCAGATACATTTGCAGTCAGTATCGTTTCAGAGGGACGTACTCGTGTTACGGTCGGGAAATTAAATATTATCATGATTTAGCGGGCTTTATGTAATGTCTCTATTTTCAGAGAATTGCCTTTGTGGAGCCTGCTATCGCTTAAGGGCCTTAAGGCTTGTAAGACGCAAGTTGATTGATCGCTCCGATGTTCATATATCGGGTGAAAGGTACAGCGACTCTTCCACGTTGCCGCGCATCGTTCCTCGATCCTCGAATTCCAGCGCGACGTGAGTTTAGCCCGAGGAATGTGCCCGGATAGCGGGAATTATTCTCAAAACCGTCGGCGCGTAAAAAGTTACAGTATCCCGCGCGAATCGTCTCTCTCTCTCTCTCTCTCTTTGAAACGTGCGCCTGCGGCCGCGTATTAATGAAATGCATTAAAACGCCACCGGCGGCGAGCGTTACACAGACACGTGCGGACGATATTTTCACGCATGAGAATTTTCGGAGTTCTCCTCTCACCGCACTTATTCTATCGGCACATTTTTTCGCCCTCCCACACCGGTCCTCCTCGCCATCCGACGTCACTGAAAATCGATCGATCGAGTTCAACCGCCGGAAGAACCAAACTCTCGCCGGCATACAAATTGAAAAATGTACACGTGAGTAAATACACGCCGATCACGTGAATGCACAAATAAATATTTTTCCGTGCTCCTGCTTCCTGTAATCAAACTTCGTGCTTCGCTCGAGATCGAAACTTCGTCGGGGGGGGTTTATAAAGCCTAGAATTCATTTCTGGACCGAAGCGCACATCAATTAGTGAACGGGCTCAATATCGCGAAATGTTATCGACCTGACAACGAAGTAGCTCGGTATAACTAGCCGACGTAGCGTATGTACTGCGCCGCCTGCAGACACCATGTGTTACGGAACAAAATATCAATTATTACTTCATTATCATTCAATTATCTGGTTATTACGCAAAGAACAAAGATCATATTGAGGTCGCTGCGTTACCGTAGGCGCGTTTTCCTCGTCGCTTCATTAATTTCGACAACAATGCCGTGGCTGTTAAAATAAATAATTGTTAATAATACCGATGTCAAAGTTCTCGACACGCGTCCACAAGTAATTTCCGTAAAACGAATGCGATGTGGAAGACCGAGTTAGCGGCATAAATTTATTAACCGTTCAACTGTCGCGCGCCTCGAACGAATTACGCTCTTGTACGTTACTAATTCAGATGTGTTCTTTACACGCCGTGAATGATTGAAAATCATTGATGTGAATCGTTCAAAGTCGATGGATATGATGCATCAGGTGCCGATTTAATGAATGCAATAGCTACATTTACGCTCGAAGCAGCAATTGCTATATTTACTTGAACGTACACGGCGTACACTAGGCCAGCTAAATTGTTAAAGTGAAAACAGATAACTTATGATTACCGGTGAACGACTTTGTAAAGGTAGTTCGATCTCTCCCCGACTAGGAAGTACCGATGCACGCCGGCGTGCATCACGTATTCATACCAAATAAGCCGTACCTACCCTCAAACCCGACAGTCGACATACGGCGAAATTAAAGCATGCGCCAAAGAAAGATAAGAAAATTGCATCTTTAATATGCACTCGGTACTTTTCACCTTGCGTCTTTAGCATAAATTCAATATTCAAAAAAGAGCGTGTAGAGTCAATGAGAAAGTTTTGCCGAGAAGCGCTTAATACGTCAGCGCAAAGTTAAAATTGTCTCGGCGGCAATGAGATCGTAAGAAAGTACGCAACATCACATTCTCGTAAGCGCTTTCCTCCCTTCGCCCATCTCCCCATTAGATCGAACGAGAAACGCGGAGATACGTCCGTGATAGGGGCGCCTTACGACCTCGAATGAACCTGAAAGCGGAGAGACAAAGGGGGGGTCGGGAGGTAGAGCAGAGAGAGAGAGAGACGAGAGCGAGAGAACGAAGAAGATGGCGCGTGGGGTGGCAGGATCGGTCAACACCACCGCCGGACACTTCATTTAAATTTTCCGAAAGTATGTCGCGCAGCTGTTTGTTTTCTCGTCAAAACTTTGTAATTTGCTTCGGGCTCGCGCGTACGGGAGAATGTGACAGTGAGACGGAGGACGGTGACAAAGAGTGGGATAGATAAAGCAAAGTTCGTTTTATTTTTTCGCTCCCCGCCACTCCGCTTGACTTCGCTTCCTCCGCTTCCTCTCTCTCTCTCTCTCTCTCTCTCTCTCACTCACTCTCCCGCCTCTTTTTCTCTGACACTCTGTACCCTCGACTTCCCTCTCCCCATCAAGCTACATTACCGGTAATTGTACATGCCGCCGGTAGTTTCCGATGGAAGTATTACGTCGCTTCAAGTTTCTTCGCTTTCCGGAAGCGCTAACCGATCGTTAGATACACATAGACGCGTTAGGCGAACCGAACGTCCATTCTGGCCGGCGATGTGAGCGTGCGGTCGCACGATCATTGACATTTCTCGTCGCTCGATCTCGAGATCGTGTGCGCCCTGCGGCCAACGGCAAGCAGTCGTCGTCGGTGACACAATGGCGCTCGTCGCGGTGGTCTTTTGACCTCGCGCTCGCCGCGCACAAGGTGTACATGTACCTGGTAAACCGGAGAATTTGTCGAGCCGAGTGGCGTTTCGATTCGCGCGAGGAATGCTTTCGACCCCTCGATGCATCGCCGAATACCAGTTTCAAATGCGGAGAGCCGCTGGCGAACGCGATACGCTCCCGGCGGCTTCTTCTTTAACGTGGTGCTTCACACTTCTGACTTCTCCGGGTGTCGAATCGTTTGGTAGCTGGCAATTTTTCACGTTACACGGCGGAGTTCGCGTTGCTCTCTACGTTACTGTCTTTTTGCGCCCGCTCGGTGTCGTTTTTGAAACTTTTGTACCGCTGATCTTCGAGCCTTTCCATTCTGGGCTCCATACGTTTGCGCGTTTTACGTTCCACTCGGTAAAGCGGGCTGTATCTTTTAGCCGAGCTCTTAACGGGATGGCTTTTTCAAGATGTTTCATCCGACAGCTTTAACTGCCTTCGCGTAGCAGTATTGGAACGCGTCACGATAACGAGATTACACTGACGTCATTTCATTTGGTAATCGAAATCATCGAGCACTCGCGAACATGAAGCAGCCCGATGCATCGCGGATGACTTACCATTATTCAAGCGCCCGGGTTTTAATCGAATTACCGGTACACAACGGGGCGTTACAAAGTACTCGAACTCGTCTTCAACCCATGCACGCTGACTCGACAGCCATTCTAGCGTATCGGGTAAACGCAACCAACACACAGACACACACGCGCACCCACACACACCCTCTCCCTCGACAGTACCTCGCGAACCAAACCTAACCCCGCGTCGCAACTCTGAAACGAAATAATGCCACGACGTGAAATTTCCATATCGACACTCGAACAAAGCAGTTCGTCACGGCCGAGTTGAGGAACAATGGCGTGTAGATTTTCAATCCGACGCATCGCGGGCATCCGAAAATAATGAACGTTAGAACGCGCGAGACTGTACGACGCGAGCGAGGGGATCGTTGGAGATTAATTTTGACATCGATCGACGATCGGCAATGGGGGGTGTGTGGAAAGGACGGAGTATGCACGGCTGGAAATTTTTCGCAAACCCGTGTGCCGCCGCGCGCCTCGCCTTCTCCGGAGCGAACCAATCGAATTTCGATAGTTGTATCGCGGTCCAAATGACCGGCGTGTATGTGCGCCGTTGCTGCTCGAGGAGTTTCACCCGACCGACCACTTCCTGTAGACACAAAAGCGAGCTAACTCGCGGATGAATCTTTAATTGGCGCTTTTGTTCGATGGCGTGGGAGTTTGAGGCTATGTAGCGCCGTATGTATCGGGCAGAGTCTCGGCGCTCCTACGGCAAACTCGAACGCGTCGAGCCGACTTCATCGCATCGGCTTCTCTATTATCGATGGAACGCACACGTGATCTTGGATTGTCTGCCGTTCCGCGAGTAAAACGCTTTTTAATCTGCCCGCTAGAGAAGGCGGACGTGCACGCGCCGCCGCATGCACGTTCCCGCGGAGCGTGCATATTGACAGGTCTGTGTACTTTTGCACACTTGTGGCTTGCAGCGTCGAGCAAATCCGCACCTACGTCAATTGACACGCGTCTCTGACTTCGCGTACCCCGCGGATGTTACGCTCGCGGATTCGAGCGCGCCCGTACGTTTTTTGTATATTTGCGCGTTTGCATGTTCCACGTGCGCTCGTCAAATCGAATCCGCCGGAATTCTCTTGACGCGTACGTTTTTACAGGCAAGGATTTACGTATCAATGAATTTTCATGATGCGTAGATTCGCGAGCGTTGCATCCGCCGGGCCGATACTCTGTTAAGAACTGATAATCCAATTGCACATCGATGAATGTCTATATCCGCGCGTCTTTGTTCTTGCCTTTGCTCACGCATCTGCATATTCACAATTACTGACATTCATTTTCGAATCACCCCGTATAGTCACGCGGCTCGCAATCCCGCGATCCCGCGCATTCATAAATCTTTACGTCCGTATACATTTTTCCACCCGCACACACCGTTCGACGTACAGATCCGAGTTCACTGCTTTCTCCATTGTCGTCCGAAATTGCTTCCGCAATCTTAAATCATCGATCGCTCCCGCCCGGCCTCGCGATCGTCCGCGCATATATATCGCGTGTAGAGATCGAGCATGCATCGAACACGCACGACGCACACGTAGACGTAGACGCCGCGAGAGTGCGTCAATTAGAGAGATTCGGACGAATTTCAATCGCGCGCACATGCACTCTCCGTCACGGGTACCGGCCAGCAGTGGACTTGCACTCGCCCCGCGGACGAGACTTTGATTGACGGCTTTTTCGATGGGACGAAATATCGCGAAAAAAAGGAATCGTCTGGCCAACAAGAACAAAGGCGCTTACTCGTCGGGCTAGACGTCGTTTATTTTTCTTTCGCGAGCATTTTTTTCCCCCTTCCCCCGTTTTTTCTCTCTTTTTTTTTTCCATAACGTCGATCGATCGTGAGCAACCCCGCAAACTGGCTGATTCTAAAGGCGGGCACGATACGTAACTCGAAAGGCGAGCTATGAACGAGGTCGATCCATCGCTCGGGGGAGGAAGTTATTTTAGAAAATTCCCCCGGCTCAAAGTGTTTACCGGCAGCAACCCTTTGCAGGTATCGAGCAAATATCTCACTCCCGCCGAACAGAGAGTGCCGAAATGCTATCGACGCGGACGCAATGAACAGCCCGACGTTCGAGATCTCCCTTTATTCCGGTTTTAGACTCTGACCCTTCCCGACACCCTCCGCCCGAATGATCCGGTCGTCCCTTACCATCCCTTAACATCCCCTAACATCCCGTAACATCAAGCCGGCCGCTTGCCTCGCACCCAATGGCCGTACAATCTCGTTCGCGGTTCAGAAAACGTTCGATAAAGTTGCGTTTATCTCGCGCTGCTATTATTTATTCAGTCAATCTTGTGGAAGGAACGAGCCCAGACGAACTTTTTTACAGCGCCATGAATGATTTATGAATGCGAAATGCCGTTGCGAGCTTCTCCGTTTCTCTGCCTCCCTCTCTCTCTCTCTCTCTCTCTGTTTCTCTCACTCTCTCTCACTCTCTCTCACTCAGTGGATTCAACCTCGTCCCTCCCTTTCCGCGCTCCTTTCCTCCGCCCCCTCCGACCCCACGATCTCGTTTTTTTTAATACACGCCACGACTTTAAAAAAGTTTCTCGACGTTCAACGATTTCCATAATGAAATCGCATTGTCGATCCTCTCGCTCGCGGACTGGCGGGGCAGCGCCGGGGATCGAAAGGTGGGAAGAAGTGAACTCGACCGCCGCTAACTGAAGGACCCCCTCAAAAATCCGATTTACTTTCGATAATCCTCGGATCCCGATGGCGCGGAAAAAAAAAGGCACTCGACACTCGCGCGCCCACGTTCTTTATTTGTTTCTCTTGCCCTCTCGCGCGTACTCCGCCACGGCAGAGACCTGCGGCGCAGTTTTTTCATTCGAGAACGGCTCGAGAGGTAGTGGCTGTTTCGGAGCTGACCGTTGAGCTTCCGAAACGGTCGGAGCGATCCGCTTCCTTTTTCGTTGCACGCCCCCCTCTTAACCCCGCCGTTTGATCGCGTGCGTCGGTAGAATTTTCGGTATCGTTGGGAACGATTAAAAATTACAGCCCGGCCGCCGGTTTCGGCAGCTGTCGCTCGGCAGGCAGGCCTCTCAACGATTCTCCGTAAAATGTAGACGGTATATGATAATACGGAGTAAATTATATCGTCCCAATGATTCGCTAACAGCGATTATGTTGTCAGAAAGCAGGTTTATATATAAATTCGGCTGAGAGTTCTTTGACGTAAATATCCATTTGGCACATGGGTATTGTGATATCTGCGAATTCCCGTTTCGTACCGAATATTCGTGGCTCTGCGAGCGTACTGAAACTGCATATTTAAAGTACGCGAACGTACGCATTTAGGTGTACCGTGCTTTACGCAAACGGATATGTTCTCATATTACACTGAACCAGCTTTTCAAAATTTTCTCTGATGTACCGTGAGTTCGGATAGGAGGGAGAAGCCACCTGAGAAGGCAACTTTAATTTTCAACTTTTTTTCCCTGTAAGCCTCTACTGCCCCGAGCTCGTCTCGCATCTTTTTCTCCGTCCGACGCACTTCCGGTCACGCTTCCTCGGACTATGGCCGAAGGGGTTGTAAGAGGCTAGAACTTGAGCTAGAACGCGTCAGTTGCCGCAGCATGTCCTCGCTCACGGCTATGGTGGTTACCTGAAGTCGAGTTTACCTGCGTTTACGGTGACCTACCTGCCGACCGCCGACTACTACTGACAGCCCGGCGACGTTGCCGAGCTCTCTTCCACTGAACACCTGACGTTACATTTTTTTCCCCTCCCTCTTCCACTTCTACTCTTCTCTCCTCTCCTATCCGCTCGTATACCTCTACTTTTCCCATTCCCTCGGTTCGCTTCTCTCGCCGACACTCTCTTACCGCGCTCGGAAGACTATCATTTGTGTGCCAGCACTCATTGTCAGCTGCCCCGTTGGCCCGAAATTCGTCGTTAGAGAAAGCGCGCGCCCGTGACGTGCATCGAATTCCGGACGAGCCGTCAGGCCGCGCCACCGCGGAACTGTTGGAAATCATGGCAAAAATTGGCTCGCCGGGCATGACACGGCAAACCGATGATCGGAGGCCGCTTTTAAGGGCGCTCCGTGCCTCGCAGACCGATGAGAGTGCTCACCGACTGAGGGACGCTAAATCCAAGAATTAACCCTAAACACGGAATGGCCGGTTTAATGCCGATTGTAGGCGATCGTAATTTTTACGAGAGACCGTAGGAGGATCGGGAGTCGGGAGAGCGCGCAATAAATAGAACTTTTCGAAGCTGAGCGCGTACACTTAGGCGAGGGAGCAAAGTGCGGGTGCGTAAACGTTTTACGTAAACAGTGTATTTCAAGTGTTCGATCTAGCCGACCGCGGCGGCGGCGGTAGCAATATGAAACCGCGCGGATACCTGCTTTCCATTTTGATCCGCCTACAGACCCGCTGTTATCCGCGATCGGCGGAAACGGCGGCGATTCGATAGATGCTGAGGAAATTAAAAAATCATCGCTTCTTCATTCTGCGACCGTTTTAGTTATTCATCCGGCGGCAGGTGCGGCAAAAGGAAAACACCCTTTGAAATATTTTTCATACATATGCATGTATTCATAAGGCCGCTACCAGGTCAGAAAGTTTCAGCGGCCCCCGCACTCGCGGGCTTATCTTTCAACGATGGTGGTAAATAGTGAATGTTAAATGGGTTAAAAAATCATTATTATTTCACTCCGAAACAGCTTTGCCCGCTTACCAAGCCGCGGCGCGGCGGCGTACTAAGGCGAAATACTGCTTCTTGGGATACTTTTCATTTATATACGTATTCATAACCCCGTAGCTTAGAGGCTTCATAGACTCAACCTCGGGGTTTATATTTCACGAACGCTGCTGCCGCGGTCGAACCGGAAAGAAAGGGCCCCCGGAGAAATAAAAATTGAAAAGCCTCGCGGCGTGTATGACTAAGGATTTTGATGCGGTGAGGTCGCGCGCGGGACCTACCGACCGACCGTACGCCTGTCAATAATGGCCGCAAATAAACGTGGCAACATTTCGAAAATTCTGCTTTACGGCGGCGGGAATAAAATGCGAATAAAGTTCGAAAGCGATCCTGGCGCGGTCTCTTGAAAATATAAATAGACCGCGGTTTTATACGATACGCAAGGGCCCACTGAGAATTTCCCCGGTATCTTCCCTGTCCACTTTCGAGCCGGGATTACCGAAGCGGCGATACTCCAGGGTGAAACAAAAATTCGATTCGCATTTTTCGACCGCCGCCTTTTCTACATTGTATATATGCAAATGCGCATTTTAATCGCGTCCGTTAAATATGTATTTAAAATGCATCGCAGCGTATTTTTCATTTGCCGCCGACGAACAGAGGCAGAAAATGAATTGAATGTGCGCGATTGAATCCGACAAGTATATAAGAAAAATGAGTACCTACGTATAATACGATTGTTTTCAATTTACTGTTCCGGCGCCACGGTATTTTATTAATCCTCCTTTTCTCAATTTGCCCTTTTCTTCTGCTTCTAGGTGATCGCCCACAGTCGTTAGCAGCAATCGGAAGGAGGGCGGAAGCGAAATTGCAATTCCCATTCCCGCTCTCCACAAGCCTCGCTGCATATTGATGTAAGTAATCGTTGCAGCACTCGCTACTTTATCATCTGTCTCATTCATTACACTGCCATCGAGAGGCTGACATTTTTCGATGCTTTCCTTGCGAAGGCGTCGAACGTTGCAAAACGAGGCTATCGGAAATTTCGACAATATTTCCCGTGCCCGATGCCATCTCGTACCGTTCACAGGACACGCACCAAGAAGCCAGAAGCCGCATTCCGATCGGCAGTTTCGCGCGCCTTACTCTTCTGGGCTTAATAATCGCAGAGTGCGCTTTTTAATCGCGTCCGAAATGTGCGGTCGCATGCATGGAATACGTTCATCGACAATTAAAGATGGCCTCCCGCGCGGCATTGTTCCCCGATTCTCATTTCGAGGGATTTCTCGCTCGAAGGTGTGCCTGTGTGCTCTCGTTCCCCACGCTCCCTTCTGCCCCTTTCTCCCGCTCCGTTCTTCGTTTTTAGCGTCCCGCCCCCTTTTCCCGTCCCATCTTTCGCGTAATGACACGCAGCATCGCGAAATAAAAATTCGCCATCGTCCCGCGTTCACCGACCGTTTAAAAGCGCGTCAACTTTTTTTCGCCCTAGGTGTGCGTCCGCCCGCCCACGCCATCAGGTCCTTGTTCACCCGTCCGCTACTGTTTCTGTGACGCCGCGATCCTTTTTTTTTCACCCCCAACTCATCCCCCCTCCGACCCTTCCCCGCGGAACGGCGCAATCGCTTGGCACAATAAAATCGTACTCCGGTACCGCGGGAGAGTGATACGCTTTTTAATTTTTTCCCTCGCCAAAGACGAACGACGCACGGGGTGTCCCACGCGAGATACGCGGTGCGCTCTTGCAACGTGCTCGGTGAGCTTATTCCGAAGGAAAAACGCGATCAATAATGTGGAATTTTTAGTTGATCTTACTTTGCTATCCAGTTTTATGGCAGAAATGTACGGCCCGGTATTAAACTCGCCAAAATCGGAAGGAATATATTAGTATCTGAAATTTTTTGGCCGAAAATCGACAGTTTGCTTGAAAAGTTCAAGTGAAATTCGATTACTTCAGGATAACGTCGGACACTTTGTGGAACACCCTGTATGCACTGTGTACCCCTGGCGAACATACTCGGCCAACTGGAATTGACACCCTTGTATCGTCGACATACACAGGCCGTGTGTATCTTTACATCTGCAGAGATTTGTACGTCCGTTTATCCGTAAATTTGTACATTTATACATCGATGCACCCCGCTGTCCGGCAATCCGTTGTCGCGTTGATTGGTAAATTCGTTTATCTGAATATTTGTAAATTTATACAGTGATAAATCCGCTCACCTGTAAATCCACAGATTCATACATTTGGCCGTGTCAATATGTTCCCGATCTACGTCTGCCTAGGAAGCTATTTGCCGGCAAATCGGCGCTCGCGTGTACACCCACCGCCGTACAATATCATAAGTCTGTATAATTATACATTTATGCATAAGACCAAATATTGGTTTTGCTAATCGACGCCTTGGGTGGAAAACAGGTATTTACTTTCGCGCAACTACACAATTTGCAGCGGGTTTGCACAGCGCCGGGGCGAGGTCTGGTAAATTTTCAGCATTCACGAACGGACCTGTATTCGAATTGCGGAAGTCAATGCGTGCAACGTTTTCTTTGAGTCTCGTTACTCTCGTGCTCTTTCTCTTTCTCTCTCTCTCTCTCTCTCTCTCTCTCTCCTCCCCTGTCTCAAAATCTCATTACACGCAGCGCAAACGCGCGTCTAGGCATTCCGTTAGCGGAAACAGTCGGAGCGAAAAGTACTCGGAAATAAAAGAAGAGAAAAATCCTCCTCGAGCGGCAGTAAAAATAGTAGATAGACGAAGGTGGATAAAGTACGTAAACGATTGATAAAGTATCCGATGAACGACGGGTGAAAAGGGAAAGAATTTATACCGCTAGAGGACGTTGAAGATACGCGAATCTATATGTGTGCGTATATATGTCCTTCGTTCGTGTGTCTTCTCACGATCACATTAATATCTTTCGTAAACGTATGTAGGTATATCTGACGTAAGGTTTGTGTAAGGAACGGGTGACCTAAAGAATAACACTTTTTGGATCCCGCGACCGTGTTAACCATCATTTTTACGAGACTCTCTCGCCTTTTGTGTAAACTGCCGCGGGATGAACGATCGTTGCCAGGGCACATTTCTTTCGGGCCAAAGAAGGGATAAATAAATATTCCTATATTTTTTTATCGCCCCTTAGTCACTGACCAAAAACTGTAAGGGTATAATGTGAACGGAAAAAGGCAGAGGTGAGATCGACAGATGGTGTATCAAAGTCCCGCACATGAAAAGGCCAGTTAGCACTTTCGACTCTTCGGTTCGGTTCTCGCATTCCTGCGAAATTGTGAAAATATTTTCTTTGCTGGCTGGATAGAAATCAAGTAACTTTATTATCAGTTGGGGCATGTTCCAATATTCAACAGTCAAATAATGGACCTGAAATTTCTCGGGAGAACGGTAGAACGAAGCTTCCAGAACGAAACAAGCAAATCCGGCCAATGAGGCTGACAGGATTAATTGTTTCTCAATGCGAATCCCCGAAAACTTCTGCGCCTGACGGTATATCCATTCGCGCGTATAAATTGATCCACATGTACGTATGAGTAATGGCGGAGAAATTTCGATCACCGCGTGGAATAGGACAAGTAAGGATACCGATATTTTTCATCGGTCCGGCTTCATCGCTCACGAAGCAACGTAAGAATGTAGGAAAATGATATAGGGAAAGTAAGATGGACGGGCGACGGATGGATAATGGACAGCCGATAAAGGAGACCTCCTCACAAAGAGGGTATTTTCGAAAATTCCCCGACTCGAGCATCGAGGAAGATATTCGCACTCGCTCGTTTATGCATCGTTACGCTTCCGCGCGAACGCGAGCGCGCTAGATTTAAGTTCTACCAGCAGGAGGCATTTAGCTTCCGGCATTTCTGCGTGTCTGCAGATTTGTACGTCCGTTAATCTACACGCGCTCAGAGCAGTGCGCGCTTTAAACTTCGCGCGAGCCGACTTTCCAGTTTTCGTCCTAAAAAGCCATGCGCTCTCTTCGCCGACTTTGCCCAAAATTCCTTGTGCTTTAAAGTGGAATCACAGGAAAGATCGAGAGAGAGAGAGAGAGAGAATCATGTTTCCCATTCCTTATAATCCGGTGGACGAAGATGTTGCTACGGTACGACTACTCGCGGTTTCGCGGCAAGTGTTTTACGGCGTTGCTCGAACGACGAATATACGCGACGACGACGAGCCCTGTAAATCTTTTTAACAGGCTCCCACGAATCCGCAGGGTGGGTTATAAAGTCCTCGGCAATTTCGCCCCCGGCGCGGAGCGATACCGCGATCGTTTTCTTACCCATTAGTCGGCAAACGTGTGGATATATACGACACTTCGCATAATCATCGTCGCTTGACTCTCCGCTTCTCGTTCGCGCTTCGAGACAATGTGTTTTCCATGAAAACTGTATAATTCCGACAGCCGCGTTAATTACGTGTCGCGCATACCGTTCGTATTGCTTTATCATTACGCCTCTAGTAGAATTTAACGAACAATCCACAGAGTGTTATTCGTGGGATCGTTAAACAAGCATAATTCCAGCCACTTCCACGCATCTCGTCTTATGTGTTTCTAATAGAAGGGTAATTGGTAATGCGCACAGTTTCCGTTCGCGAGATTACCTTTCGCCGCGGATCATTTATTAATAGCTACTCACACGCTGCCGGAGCGGCGGTAATTCTTAGCGAGCCACAATATCTGCCACTTCTGCGCACGCTTTCTCCACCTGATCGATGTAACGATCCCACGCAGACAAACCAAACAACCGCGGCTCCTCGTACCTCGAGGCGGCGAGCAAGCAATCCCGCGGAATTAGAATGTTTGCGAAACAGGAGCCTCTCGCGAGAAAAATGGAGGTGGAAAAACGCGGGGGTGGCGAGAAAAAAGAGGGCCGCCATTATTTCGCGCATTATGTCGCCGTGCGTCGCGACGATCGCGCGCTCGCCTCACCCGGGCCCGCGCTATCCGACCACACGATCGCAACGGCATTCCTTTTGGCCAAACATCCCGCAGAAGGGCTCGGCGTCGGATGCTCGCGGGCAAAAAGGGCTCGACGCTGTGGTTTTTTTTATTTCTCTCTTTTTGCCGCACGCACGAGCTTTCGAGAGTTGGCCGCAAAAAAGCGCGCACGCTTTTTCGCGCCGACAGAGAAACGACCGGGGCGAGATATATCCTGGCCTTGTTTTTAACGACACCCGCCGACGGTTCGCGCGCGCGCGCGAGTGCGACGTATTTTTGCCCCGCGATCCTGGCTCGACGAGGCGACAGGTCGAATAACAAATGAGACGTTGTATGACCGGAGTTTGTCTTGAATCGGGAATTCGCGTTTCGTGCGTGCGTGCTTGCGTACCTCGCCGTCGCGTCGTCGTCGGCCGGTGCACATTTCTTTTTCTCGGCCGTTAATGTGGTTGCGTGGGCCTCGTGAGTGATCGCGGGGTATGGTTACGAGAGTGTACGGCGTTCGCGGGAACGGTTATGTAACGTCGGGGCGGCACGTTTTCGCATGTTTTGCGTTTGTCGGAGTTGCCGTCAGTTTAGCGGAGTTTTTCTGCTCGCGAATCTTGTACGTCGCACGGTAACGTCTGGGTAATGCTTCATGCGTAGTAGCACCGCCTTTTATTTCGTTTTCTCCAAAATTCGTACGAGTCTGTAATCTGTAAGTCTCTTCTTTTTCATCACTGAAAAGTTGGAGTACGAACAAGCTTCATACATTTCATACATGAAAGAAGGTGCAGTTTGAGAGTTTAACAAGGCAGTTTTAACCACCCCAACACCGCGTCTGCATCTCTGCCCGTCTCTCGGCCGAAAATATTAGAAACACTGTGAAGTCGTCAAACATCTTCAGAACATGCTATACATCCCGAATAGAAAATGTTGAATCTTTTCACCATTTTCCGACCATACCCCGACGACACGGTGCGGTATTTGCAATTGTTCACATAATTTTCCCTTCACATTCCGCTTAAATAACTATGGTTGCACCATTCTCCATGATGCATGGCAGCTTGTTTGAAAGAATGGCACAACTTCACTGTGCTGCCACACATAACACTTTCGACCGGTCTCGTCTCGCCATCTTCCACAGTTTCGTGTCCTCCGAAACGGAGTAACTCCTCTCCATCCGAAGTTTCACGAAACGTCTACTCTGCTACCTCGCGGGCTGCCGAAACACATCTCGCGCGGTAAAAATAAAGCCGGACGTTTACGATAAGCCCCTTTCGGTATCAGTTTTCTCCCCCGGACAAGCGATTCGTTATTCCGCCGAATGAAACGCGAGTAGAGTTTACGGTTTCGTCGTGGCGCACTGGCAGCGGCGTGTCGATAAAAGCTGGAGAATGAGAAGGAGGCGGAGACGCTGACGGAGACAGAGGAGGAAAAGAGGAGGCTGAAGAAGGGGACTCAAGTAGGCTTCCTTTTTGAGGGAACCGTTTAGCTCGACAGGCTGGTAGACCTGCGAGACGACCAGTTCTGCCTGAGTACATATGTATAATATCCGATATGGATTGTGTCGGTCCTTCTTGAGGGCGACCCCAGTCTCGTTCGCGCTTTTAGTTCTTCTTCGCGGCTTTCCTCTTCCAACCCTCTTCCACACACACACACAGAGACGGCCGCGACATATGCACTTTACAAATCCGGACTTCGGCTTTCCAGACTACGCTTATGTACGGATACTGTAATATGTAGTCTCTATATCTTCGCGGCTGCACGGATCCGCATTGTCCGCGTCTTACATTATGCACACTCTGCATACATTTTCGGGTAATCGGGAGAAAAATGCGATTTCGAGAAGTTATATACGTAGCGTGGAGCAGGGGGATTAGGGAGGGGGGCAAAAAGATGGGAAAGAAAGCGGAGACGAGTCGCAGAGGCGGAACCATTGTTTATTTGCCGTGCATGACATTTGTTTAAGGAATTCGTACGAATCGTCTGCGTATATTGTAAAATATTACCAAATTTTCGAAGAATCTTAACTTTGCTGACATAGGCTTGCAAGGTTGTAGGAATCGTTGAGAAATGAAACTCGACGAACGATTAAATGTACCAACGCGATCAACGTTGCTCAATGGAAACATTTGCACAAAGACAGCAAAATCCACGTAACCTCGCAATACATACCTGCACAAGTAGCCAGTCGGTTCGTAAGATAACTTTTTGACAAAAGATTACAGGAAAGCGAAAACGTCAGATTGTTTGGCCCTCCATACGGATTCCGAGCGTCGTTCAGACTGGACGGCGTGCAGGCTGCCCTCGATCGTCTAATCCAGCGTCGAAACTAGTTCGCTAACTGGCACACTTGCGCCGAGTGCCGACGGGGACGTATCATGCTTGGCGAAGTGGAAAATACAGCGACGGTTGCTCTTTTTTCCGTTCAGAAGTTTCGCAAAACTCAAGGTTGCCCTCCTTCCTTCCGGGTGCGTCAAACGAATCGCAAGGCCATGTAAATGGCTCCCAGCTCGCGTGTACCTTTGACTCTAATCCCTCCTGAAATGTCGGTCTCACCCCGCGAACGCTCGCGCCCCGTATCACGTCCCGCTCTCGTGCGCCAGCTATTTTTCGTCGGTGGGAAAAAATGAACGCAATTAAAAAAATTGAGGACGGCCCTAAAGACCGAAAGGTGAGGGCGGGCGGACGCTAAAAACTCATTTGCCTGGCTCGTTTCGTGTTTCCGGCCGCGTGTAACGCCTGAAATTACGCTCCTCCCGCTCGACGTACCGAGGCGCACGACAATACTGAGCAGCCGGGCTTTGAAGGTTCGTAAGACGAAACAGACGGGCGTGTGTGTATCAAAAATCTGACGCGTACGCATACCTGTGTACCTACACGTAATGCTTTCTGGTTGATGCATCGGCGCACGTAGACTGTAATAAAAGTATAAACAAGTTTCATAAAACGCAAACGATACGTGCGGTAATATGTAAAATATATACGAGCGGATTTGGGCATCAGTATACAAAGATACGTGCACGTGTCAGCAGATTGCGTAGGGGCACACGTACGGATACGTAAATATTTCTACCCGTCGCCATGTGGGGCCATGCGCCGTCGCATACGCGGGTTCCATATGTATATTACATCCGACATAATCTTTTCACCTATACGGATGCATGCACTTGTCAATTCGGGGTATGGGAACACATACGGCTATGTATAAAACATATAGACACATTCGAGCCTGAGACAATATGTACATGAGAAGAGGCGCGCGCCTATGGCGTATAGAGACACGTTACGTGGCATACATATATGCATTGCCCATGGGGCATACCTATGAGACTGGTCTTCCGAGTGTGGGTCCCTTTTCATTGGCCGGCGGAGAGCGCGAGAGTCCTTTGTATTTACCACAGCGCGGTCGGCTACCATCGATTTTTCTCATCTTGCCCCGTAGAGGTATCAAGATATGTAAATATCTTGTATACGTGATGTCTTCGCATTATGTGTACACATATCCCTCTCTCTCTGTTCCTCCCTACCCGCCCGCCGCGAGCATGCCCCATGCATCAGCGTCTCTCGGCGTATTGTGAATTAGAGTCGCAGGGAGTAACGTTTTCATCGGCCGGCGAACCCCTGTCCGTCCACGTACCTCGTTTATATTTAAATGAACGCGATGGTTTTATATCGCCGTCGATGTTCGTCGCCCTCTATTTTTCCTTCTCCGTTCTTCTCTCTCCCTCTCTCCATCTTCTTTTTTCTTCTCCCCCGCTTTCAATCCCGATCTCTTCCTCGCCGTTGACGCTCCTAAGAGAATGGTAAACGTTCGAGTTATCGAACGTCGCGTCGCGAGACTACTAATTCACGATAGCGCGACGTTGACGTGCCGAGAATATCCCTCGGACTACGAGGTTTTCCCCAAGTTCCGTCTCGAACGAAATGTGCCCGCGAAGCGAAAAACAATCATGAAGACGGATTACCCGGCGCGATCCGACGCTCAGATTTGACGCCGCGAGATTCCACAAGACCGGGGGCGAGCGCCGCTTCTGGGCGGTCTTCCTCGAAATCTTCAGAGCCTCGGAACATGTACGCGCGGATGTTGAGACTACGCGAACCGTGCGCCACGCTCTAACGTGTATGAATATTGTATATAATAGGTGTATTGCGCGCAAGCGGTCGCGCTTACGCGCATCACCCGACGCAGCCGTACGCGGACACGCACTCGGAACGTTTACACTCCAAATATTTCGACTGCCTGACGCTGGCTGCGCTGTATATTTCATAGATGCCGATATTGTAAACTTTACGGTCGCGCACGGCTCGCGAGGAAACACCCCGGTCCGATAAAATCGCATAGAGAAATATGCGGGGAAATAATTCGGCGAAACACGTCCGGCGGGCAGATATCGATCTTCGGATTTTTTTCGCCGGCCGCAGGTTGTTGCGAACTTTGATGCGTTCTCCCGGCGACCCACGGGCCACGGTTGAAGGGGTCTCCTTTTTTGACATTTATCGGGACCTAAAATGAAGTTTCGAATTGGGACGGCGCTGAATTTGACAACGTCCTCCGAATTATTTTGAGCCGCCCTTTTGTTCGGCATCCGCGCATCCAGCCGATTTCATATCGACGGCTGGCTTGCAGCGAAGGGGTGAAATGGGGGGGATTTTAAAAAAACAATCGACACGGGGCGTGGGAAGGACGGATTTATCGACGCTTTTAAAGTTCGAGGAATTATTTGATCTGGCGCCCGCAGGTAGGTTGCTAGGTTGGTAGGTTGGTTGGTTCGGTCGTTCATTCGCCGGTTTGCAGGTAACCTGCACGTATACGTATGAGACGTCGGTATCGGTCGGAGTTATGTCGTGATAGATGGGGGATTTATCAGGGGATTCAATTGTAGGAACGGTGTCGTTGATCGAGCTATCAATTTTAAACGCTATCTACGACCGCGCGATATAGATTTGAGGAATCGAATTCCGTGAGCGTACAGGTGGGCCCCGGAGGTGGTAAGAAGCGAGGTGGACTGTTTCAAAGAAATATTTTCGAGGAAGATCTACGTTTCCGTTATTTAACGACGTGCGACCATTAATCCTTATATCCGGGGCATGTTTCTTCTTGCGCGCTATTACTGACTGGCGCTTGAGAGAAATGTGGCGAGGACGAGGCGGAGCCTCGCGCTGATATACGCTTTGCAGATAATCTACGATTTTAAATGTAGGCAGGGCTGTCTGTTGAACGGACGCTGCTGTAGAAAATGACGGCGATAAGAGCGAGGAAAGTCGCAATTTAAAGTGCACCCCTTCCGAGCCTCTCGTAAAGTCCAATTTATGACCTGTATTTAAAAATTTCGCCAACAGTTTGCGACGCGCAGCGCATACTCGTATTTTCGTAATGCATATTTTTCGAAGTCGTTAACAAGCGTGCGATACTTTTTTCCCCTCGCCAATTAACGTTTTTACTGCGCGCGCGCGTGCACGTTTGAAGGGGAAAAGTCGCTTTCATAGAATGAAAAAATAGTTCTTTACTCACGTTCTCATTCTTCGACGAAAACTTTGCATATCTCAAAACATCCATTCTCTCTCTCTCGGTATACATGTTTGACATGTCGATACATATTCAAGATGCCGGTGTTTATTGTTAGACAGGTCCCGACAATATACGAGTATAGAGTCCGAAAAGTGGGCCACACGTGAGGTCTGGACACGGTCCAAAGGCTTTCCATCTCGTTGGCATCTCGCGCTCGGCCGACCGTGGAAAGATCGCGCCCAAAAGCGTCGGCGGTTAATTCGATTTCATCGATATTAATTAGCCCCCGACGTCGGCGCAATTACGAATGAATGGCGGGCGGGCGCGCGTTTCGCGAACGGCCGACGCACCGTGCCAGGCGTGGATATTAAATTCTCATACGGGATTCAGTTTTACATTAACGCACGTGGCGCGCCCACTCACTTTGGCTTACGCTCGCGCCGGTTAACGCGATATTTACCCGTGCCTCAGAAATTAATTATCCCCTCACACGATGAAGCGGGAACGCGACCCGCATTATCGAATCAATCACAGACTGCTACACCGACGTCATACACCGGCTAAACCGCGACACGAAACAGCGAAAGAGAGAGGGAGAGAGGGAGGGAGAGAAAGGGGCCGAGCAGAGCGCGCGATTCATTAGCGAATCAGCGTCCCTTTTAGAAAGCGCAAGGGTATCAATCGCGTGATTTATAGTCGGGTCTCGTTTGTTTGCTCGATGCTTTTCACGTTCCTCGCGCTTGTCTTTATTAATTCCTCTCCAGCCGTCCCCTCCTACAGCTCCTCCCTCTCCTGCTCCTTCTTCTTCTGCTGCTTCTCTTCATCTCTCCCTCTTTTTCATCCCCCGGAGCCGTTCGAACGAGCGAATGTAAATGAATGCAAATAATGAAAGTTTCTTTGTTGGCCAAAACGTTGCGGGACTCTCCTCTCCCACGACGTTAATTAATTAATTCTTTATACAGAGTGCGAGCCTTTGTCCGGGAATGGGGCCGTCAATTAGAAAAAATTTGCATCCGTAATAAAGTTGAGGGCGCATACGTCGGGGTAGACGATCATAGAGTAGCCATTCGGGCGAGTACGTTCGGAGGCATCTTCTTCTTCTTCTTCTTGTTCTTCTCCTCTTGATCGGCGGACTCGCATTCCCCGCGCGTTTTTAATTCCTCGCCCGTGACCGAGCATACGCGGACCGCATTCTGCGAAAGACGTTTACGGCGTATTTATTATAGCGCGGAGAGCTTATCTAATACGGAATACGGTAGACATTGTAATAAAGAAGACGGGTACTGGAGTTTATTATTAAGTCCGCAAGTACAACATAGCGATAAACAAAATTTCACGGTTATGTGGCGTGATGGAAAGAAAGCGAGAGAGAGAGAGAGAGAGACAGAAAGAAAGAACTTACGGCTTGATGCAACCGCTCATCAAGGCAACACTAGAAAATTTCTAGACGGAGAAAAAAACGGAACTCGGGCTGCTGGAAGTTACGATTAAATTAGACAAAAACAAATTCCCCGTTCTCAACGATACTCCCTTATCGAAGAATTTCGCGTACAGTTGCAAAACATTCCATTGAAACCGATTCCCACGCTAGAGTGCCTCGTTAACGTTTCTACACATTTCACAATGATAGCTGATAGAAACACGTAATCAGGATGGCAATAAGAATTATCCAATATTTGTCCCGCGAGGTTCGTCGGCGCAATCTCGTCACCGCGCTGAAAACCACTCCCGCAGACACAATGCCCGACGTGAAGTGTACTTATTATTAGGTCCGCGTAATACAGACTCACTTTTATTCCGCGATGAGTCAGTTTGGCGGGGCGGCGTGAGCGTGGCGCGCACGATACACTCGCGTTACACACTTTCATTTTTATGAAGCTACTTAGCGTTCAACGCCTTCCATTCAGTCTGTGGAATCCGACGGGAAAGACGCGCGCCTGTTCAGACGTCTGGCCTCTGCGCCCACGCACGAGTATTAGCGCATCAATTAGCATCAGAATACGTTGTGTACACTGTCGAGGACGACGACGACGACGAATGGAAAACGAAGAAGCTTGGAGAGGGGTGGGTTGGGAGGATGATTCTATTCGCCTACTTAAGAATTTATGTCTCACGCCTGGGCACGCCGATGAATGACAATTCGCCGTCTGGTCGACACCCCGTCCATGGACATTGCTGGATCTTTACCCCATTAATCTTATTTAGATGACGGCGGAGCCTGCCGATCATAAATATTAATGCGATCTCGCGTTTAAACAGCTCCGCCGCGCCCGCTATTTCGATTCTAATAATAATGTTTGTTTCTTTGCTTGCTTCTTTTTTTGTTTGTTGTTTGCTTGTTTTGGATGTTCGATCGCGGAGAATCGTTGTTTGCGCGAAGTGGAACGGGATACGGGGTAAAAATAGTAATAAAAGACGTTTTTACTTTCCCTCCCCTGATCGAGCGGAAAAAAAGGGCGTATACTCGATATATTTAGCATTCGAATCAATCTGCGCCGTAAGAGCCGACTCGCTAGGCGGGACAGGGCGAATTTAATTGTTTCCATTTCGGTTGCCTTTGATTATTTCAATTTTTTTGCCCAATCCAATTTTGTGTCCCGGTCAGAATAAACGATCCCGGCCGTCGTCCCTCGGAAATGTTCGATTGTCCTTTAACAGGGGGGCCGTTTGTGAAACTCATTCGCGTTGAAGAACCCGATGCATCGTGTGCCGGACGGAACGAGTTCTACGGACCCGCGATTACTCGATATGAACGAAGTCTAGACTGATGACCGTGCGTTTTATCAGGTTCAAAGCGAGTTACAGTTATGTCCGCGCATTCGATTGAGAATTACGAAACGTCGTTATCGGAAATTGACCGAGCCGCGTTCGGTATTGTCGGGCGTCCCGTCGAAGTCGATGTAATTTAACGATGAATTTCGATAATTTCATCTCGCTGCAGCGCTAGCGTCGGAACAATTTTGAACGGAAAGTGCCTAGAACGAACGATCCGAAAAATGAAGACCAGCTCGCCGCCGCCGGGACGATCGTTTTCTTTCTTCGTCATCACAAAGGAATAATCATTTTGAGAAGCTCGGCGCGTACAGCGCCCGGACCCACGAGGCTTTGATTTATGTTACGCGGTAACATCGCGTTATTCAGTGAATTATACGTTATCTCCGGGCTCATATCGACTCTCCCGTAAGAGGGCCCGTCTTGACTCATCCTCGATTATCGGGAAGGGAGCAGGCAACAATCGCAAGACATCCGTCTGCGCGCCCACTCCCAATTATTAGCGCATCAATTAGGGAGGCAGAAAAAGGTGTACGCGGTGAATAGAGGGAAAATGAAGTGCAAACAACGATAATTGTAACCTTCCCTCGCCGCTTTTATCCTCCCTTTCTCTCCTCGGCGCGCACTCCTTCACTTCACTCGTGCCTCCTTCTTCCCTCGGCTTCCTCTCGCCACACACGAGACCCTCGCGTATGCACACACCGCCGTCGAGACATTCTGTGACGCATGGAGTCATTGTTCTACCTACCCGACGTCCGACAATAAACTCGGATGACTAAGGAGGCACCGTCCCGACGACGATCGACGACGAATACTTTCACCTGCGCGCCACGGTTCCCTCTTGATTCACGTTAGGGCGTGCGCGCAAACGAGACGGTCAGAACAAGACGAAGAGGAGCTCGAGTGGGGGGAGATAAGGGACGTTTGAAGAAAGGCGCCCGGATAATCTGAAAAATACATCGAGCATCCGTGGAACGGCTGGATGACGCATTCCTTCCTTGATACCCGGCGTCGAGCGAGCGAGAGAGACGGATGGTGGAAGGGTTGAACGGAGTAGACGGAGAAGAGAAGAGTGGCTGGGGGGAGGGGAATAAGAACATGTCAGGGCCGTCTTCGGCGAGGCCAGAATGGGCCTCTAATTTGTGCCGAGGGACCATTCGAACGCTTCGAGACCTTCGTCCAAGCCCCGGCACACAACGGTCTTTCTAGCTCTAGGGACCTCTCTCACGGGCGCAGAGAAGAAATGCCTCCGACCGAACGAACGATCGTGATATGGCAAATGTTTGAAATGACTCCTAACAAGGGAAGGATCCCGACGGATTGTGTACGGATTGTGTACACACACCGACCGGCGCGCATACACGCCGAGCGGCGCGCACGTGTTTTCGTGTACGCTGGCCAACTTCGATGGTGTCAATCTCGACGGCGATCGGTCTCCTCGATCTGTCGCTCGTACACGTGGACATTGTTAATAGAGAAATGCGATATGAGTTCTATGTTGTTTCTGTGCGTATACGTGTGGAATAATGAATAGACGTACAGGGAATCGAATTGCACGTAAGATTGTTGTGATTTAAATGACGCCTCATTTGATTACATCACTTTGAGCTTGTCGACGATACTTACTTCGATTCAGAAGCTGTATAGTAGCGTGTGTTTGAAGCATTTCTAAACATCACGTGTTGCATCGTCTTACGAACAACAGCGCGCACAAGTTGTTTGGCTAATAGTAATCAATGCGCTATCTGTGATACAGGCGGTTTACTCTATAGATTCTCTGCGCCATAACCCATGTTGTTAACGAGTGTAGATACCGCTCCGTACAGACTTTACGTTACGTATACCATTCAGTGTGCGTTCCTTAATGTTCACATACACCGCAAGGCAAGTTCCAAGTGGAGGTCCGCGGCATCAAATCTGAACAGTGTACTTATATGCATGGCACGCTACGCAGACATACACTGAAGGATACCTTGATTGGACGATGATGCAAAGGCTCGAGATACTAAGATGAGGTGAAGTGCCGCGACGGATGACGAGGGAGAGAGAGAGACAGAAGGAAGAGAAAACAAGATAACGAGACGGAGTGGAAGCAGGAGGACAGGGAGGAACGGAAGAAGCGAAACTGCAATAGAGAAAGAGAGAGGGGGTAGGTGGGAGGAGGTCAGGTAGAGTAGAGAAAGAAGCCTCGTTGGCTTTTAATTGCTCGCTTTGATTCTACTTCTTTTTGCAACTCAATGGTCCGGCAAGAGGATCCTCCGAGCTTTGATGGTCACGTATCGTGATTAGTGTTGAGTAGTCGCTCCCCGACCTCTCCTCCGCCATCGTTTGCCTCGTCCTGCCTGCTCGTCCGTCTCTCTGCGCCCGACCGGCCATCCTTCTTTCGTGGAAACGGGAATCTGAATGCGTCGAGTATCGAAAATTGATCGACTCTGGGCGTGTCTCGAAGTATTCGGCGCTCATTAGTCCCGCGGGTACCTTGAACGCCGACCCGCGTCGAACGTCCTACGCTATCGAGCGCGCCGTATTTATCGAGACGGGCCGATCCGTCGATACGTTCAGCAGCGGCGGGCAACACCGGTATCGTTGCCATAGAACGGCCGGACAGGGCAGACGATAATAATTCAATCGGTCGGACGACGCCAGGTCACGTAAGTGTGCCAGCGCTGCCGCATGCCGCGACAGCCAATCACCGTATTGGAATTCGCGAAACAATAACGCCTCTATCAAGGCACCCAGTTCCGTCCATCATCACTGTCACTCGCGTCGTGCCCGACCCGTTAGTAGTGCGCGCCTTCTGAGAAAGTGACGTGTATCGCTGTTGAGAGCGACGCGGCTGATATCACACTCTTGCCGTTAGATTGCCACGCCGCCGGCGCCGTGCCGTGCCGTGCCGTGCGATTACACTTTTATCGGCGATTTCGCGCGCGCATGCGCCTCTATTAATCCGTTTGACAATTTCCTCTTTTCCTCAGTCTCCCCCTCGGTCAAAACTCTCTTTTGCTCCACCTCGTTCCTCGCATCATTTGCCCGCGCTTATTTACGCTAATGCCGAGCAACATTCAGAGCGTTAAGCTGAGAGAGCGCGAGCTCTCTCGCGTCTCGCGATATTAATTAATTACCCGCCGACACGATTGTGGAGCGAGAGACTCCCGGTCCGTAAACGGCGAGCCGGAGAAGTTGGTCCCTCATGATCTCTCACTCGGCACTCCGGCGGTGCTTCGAAAGTCGCCTCTTTTTTTCCTCTTTCCCTCGGTCGTTCCTGATAAGTTCATTAAATTTCATCGTATCTTCTTCCTCGCCTCTCTCTCTCTCTCTCTCACACACACTGCCCCTTTCCTTTCTGCCCGCTGCACCGGTGCACGGTACGTTTCTCCTGGGAAGATTTTTCATGGCAGCGGGACACGCGAGAGAAGAGAGTGAGCTCGCTTCGCGAGAGGAGTAAAAGAATTGGCGAGAAGCTGCTGCGAGGAGGAGAGATATAGGAAGAGAAGGAGGAACAGGGCGCCGCGAAGAGGAGAAATATAGGAAGAGCCCGGCGGTGGACGGAGAAGAACGAACGAGCGGTAAGAGGATTAAAGCGGGAAGGAGATAGAAAAGCGCACGAGTGGATGCCAGTACGTCGAATTGATGAAAAACGAAGGAAAACGTAATCATATGCCCCAGGGGTTGCAGCCGCGCTTCTCCCGAAGGAGGAAGAAGACAGCGCGCGAGATGGAAGGGAAGGAATAGCTGAACGCTGAACGCTGGAGCGACATGCGAGAGGAGAAGCGGGGAAGAGTGGCGAGCGAGGAGAGAACGGCGAAGGAAGCGGATGGGAGGGTAGAGAAGGAGGATGAGGTTCAAAGGTCAACATCGTCGCTTCTGCCGGGGACCTTCTCCGGCAGCAGCAGCGTTAATGCACCGAGAATATATACACGGTGGGGGATCGGTAGCGGCGGCGTACCGTGAATCTCCCATGTAAATGCACGACTGCGTTAGTTACCGAGCCGAACACGAGCCTGGACCCTAACTAAGCTGTCCCTCGGAACGGAGGTAGAGGAGAGAGAGCCCTGCGCGGAGAAAAACGGCTGATATTTATTTATGATCCGGCCACTTTTGACGTCCAGGTATTTTTCGTCCTCTTCCTTTTTCGGTCCGCTCTCAGTGTGAGAGGAGAGCGGCCTCGCTTTGGTATCTCGTTATCTCGTAGTCGTAGGAGTGCGCCGGACGTACGGGAATAGAATTATTACGCCTGAATGTGGCCCGGACGGTTCACCGGGGCTACGTTTTGATTGATAGAACGCGGACCGGATTTTCATCACGACCTCATCGTTCGAGAATGCCGTACTATGCTCGATACTTCGTTTACGGACTAGGTCTATCTGCGCACGATGATTTCTCGTATTTTCATGGTCATCAGTTGCTTAGAAATGGTGTGCTTGCATACTTCGTTACAGCTAGTATCGAGAGACGGCGACGTTTTATTGAAACGCGACAAGATTTCCAGCAATTCGTACATGACGTTTCATCCACCCGACATATCTTCCCAGGTCACAAAACGAAATATGTATGGCGGAACGTGTACAGCGACGATCGTCGAACAAAATTCTCACTTTGTAATAGTTCCTCAGGTCGCATAGCATGTCATTCTCAGTTGAGCGAGCGTAGCGACGAGAGACGGAGAGTAGGAAAGCAAACGAAAAAGCCCTCAACCCCCTCTTCTCCCCTTTCGCCGAGATGGGGAAAATCGTTGCGCAGAAAAAGCGTAGGTTCCCCGCCGCGTCGCATTTCTTGCAATCAAGAGAAGCGTGTCATAAACGGGATATAAGACGCGAGCCGGCAAACGCCGGGCATCAAACACCGAAGAGCTCCGGTGCTATTTTTCCAACGAGCTCTCACTCTCGAGTTCTTTTCTACCTGTCTATGTCTCTCCATCATCCTTCCTTCTCTCTCTCTCTCTCTCTTTCTTTCTCTCCATCTGCTCCGCGCGAGGTTGGTAGTTTTTCGCGCGACGAGGGTGTCATTTTGTTCGCGAACGCTGCCGTAGGACCGAGTCAGTCTTCATACCCGCGAGCCCTTTTTTGCGCGCGACTCTTTGTACGGGTCCGGCTCGCATCGCGCGCTGACTCGTTCGCGTGAATGCGCGGTGACGTCAATGAATGCGCGCCGTATTCCGTGCTTCATTCTCAAACGCACCAAAGCCGTCCTTTCCGCGCGACACCTCCGGAGAATTTCTGCGTCCGCCGCGAATGGCGATGACGGTCGTTCGTGGTCGGCCGCGGCTGGTGGTGATCACTCGTGCGAATCTACTCCTGATGTACAGTTGAAGACCGAGAGAGAGACAGAGAGAGTTTCCACCGAACTTTTGAATATCCTTGCTTCTATAGTGTCGCGCTAGAATATGCGAATACTGGGGGCGTGTCCGTATGAACGCGATGTTTCACTTATAGCACGTTGAGAGGAACTCGTCGTTGACAAGAATTTAAACGTCTCTCTCTCTCTCTCTCTCTCTCTCTCTCTCTCTCTCTCTCTTTTCCCCAAGAGAGACTTTGTAAGTCTGTTGACTCCCTGGCGGCTGTTCGCACCACTTACTTCTTTCGAGAAAAAAAGGAAGCAAGCGGAAAAACAGCGTCGGTAGAAAGCCGGAAAACTCTGTTACGTACTGCGCCGTTGAGTTTCGCTGAAATTTCAGAAAAATCCCGGAAACACGAAGATATCCGCGCAATCATCGCGGATGTAAAGTATCAGGCACAATAAAAGAGGCGGCGGGGCAAGGTAGAAAAGTGTTCCGCTGACAACAGATAAAGCCGGAATTTTTCACATGAAAATAAAGAACAGGACAAAAAAGAACGCGGCTAGTGGAGACGCTGGGAGAGATCGTAACTCGCGAAACTGAGCCAAGACCGCAGAACTTTTTTCCCGTGCCTCACGGGCGACCGGGGTCGTCTACGCGCGCGCGCGCGCGCACTCACCCTTTCTCAAGTTTGACGAAGTCCTTTCGGGTGCACACACCCTATATTCTCCGGGCACTTTATCAGTGGCAAAACGAAATTCGACTGGACACACGGCGTGACGCGCACACTCGCTCGAATTACGTTATTAAATCGTTTCGGGCCGAACCGAGCGCGCTGGTACGGTGGCTGACGGGGTGGGCCGGGGGTGAGTGAGGGGGTTGAAGGGAGCAGAGGCGAGTTAAGAAAATTTACTGGCTGCCAACTTTATTAGGCGCGATTATATTAGGCCGTGCGCCGCTGCTCGGCAGTGATTTATACAGTCGCTTCTCTTAGTAGGCACACACGTACGCCCGTGCAAGTGTGCGTGCGTGTCTGCACACCGATACGCGCTTATATAGGAACGTGGTCACGCTGTGGTATGAAAACGCACGCTCGCGCATACATCGGCGAAAAGCAAGCACACGAACCTGGGACCCCGTGATGTTCATCATCGTGCGGCCATGTGGGCATACCTTCATGTATGCGTGTGTGGGTGTGTGTTTGCTGTATGTGCCATATGGCAAGGAACGTGGTAAATCATTCCTCGTTAACCGCGCGACGACTTAGCTCGTTATAAAGCGAAGTTCAAACTTTTTAGGTATGCAAAATACACGGTAAGGATAAAAAAGGGACACTGGCGGCTGTTGCTACTGACGCACCCGACGCACTGCCGCTTGTCACGTTTCTCTTCGCCCGCTTCCCCTTCCAGCGGTCTCATGTGTATGTACTGTACTTACATCGTCGCGATACCTTTCCGTGGAATGTTTCTCCTCTCGACGCGCACTTCTTGCGTCCCGCGAAACGCATCCGCGGGAGAGCTTTGTTACTTATTTCGTTCCGCAATTTGCGGTAACATTCTCCGCTGGCGAGAAGCGCGAGAACGGAAGACTATGCAATGCGCTGACTGAGACGTAGGGATAGACAATCGTTCAGAATCGGAGATCGACGTGATGTTATTTCAGAAACGTGGTTTTTGGTTTCGTGAGTCTCATTGCTTCAACGTAAGTTCATAATGAGTGCCCGGGGGTCAACGCGTCATTAACTAATGGATCATAAAAATCGTACGTTAAGAATAATTCTCTCTGCACGCACGGGGACCGTAACTCACCCTAAACACACGATTTCATTACGCGAAAATCATAAATTCCAGCAGTCGGATCTGCTTGTGAAATAAAAACGGCATTTGCGTGAAGCCGTAGAAAATTGGAGCAGCAAGGATGGCGTTTTAAGGGCAAATGATTTGACATGTCCGCTGTTTGGGTAACTGCATCACGAACGATGTTCCTTTTGTAGCGCGCACTGCGCTATATGCATACGTACCGAACCAGTCTCGTGTAATGCGAACTGTGTTTCTCCTTTAGAAACGGTAGACGGTGTACGACTGTACGTGGCACAATAACCGGTACACGCTGTAGTTCATTACAATGATACATTGCGATTGTTATAAGTAAGTGCACGTAACGCCGCAGTTACCAGTCGCGCTCTGAAGAAATTAGTAGTACAGCTATGTCGGATTAATAACTGACTCGTTCCACTTCGCAGCCCGGACTAATTTGCAAACTCCCGCGGTTACCTTTACTCGTTCTTTTTTTTTTTGCAGTTTGACTTTCTCTCTTGTCATCCACCAATCGATACTTCCCTCAAGCTAACTGATTACGTCCTTCGAAACGTATGATTTCCCGAAACAAATGTCATATCAATTTACAGGCACAACATTTCCTGGCATCGCGACGCAATATCACTCCGCCGTACTAAGAAAACGCAAAATATGTCCCGCGCAGAAGTAAAACTGCCGCTCTCTGTCTCTCTGTGTCCCGCACATCCGCAAACGAACAGTAAGAACGAGCGGTGCACTCTTCCGACCGACGAATCCCTTTTCTCTCTTTGAAATCGCCCGCGGCGGTTCGAAAAGGGGACTCTCTCCGTCAGATGGAAAAGAAACCGAGAGCGCGCGATATTGAAATCAGGAAGTCTACAAAGTCGAATTAATTCGTACGGTGAGTACAAGGACGGCGGCAATGGGCTCGTCGCCGACTTAATCCCGGAATCAAGAGGACGCGCCGCGAAGGGTAAAATAAAAGGAGAGAGCATTGAGCGTAACAAAGAAGCCAAGGGTCAAAGCGAAGCCTCTCGATCCTCACTCCCTTTGCGATCTCTCTCTCTCTCTCTCTCTCTCTCTCTCTCTTTCTCTCTGCCTCCCTCTTTCCGACAACTGTCGGCGCCTTATTTGCGACGAAAAACTCTGCTCGACGGTTTCGAGGATAATACGTCGGATGAGGGCTCATCGAGTGGTAAAATCCGGACGTTTGGCCCCAGGCAAGGTTCTCCTCATTTGCCCTCCCTTTCCGTTTTCAATGCCAATTACGAGGATTTGTCTCGACCTCACGGCCCGATTCAACGGATTCTGTACGGCGTCTGGATTTGATGGTGTCGGTCGCACTGCACAAGCCGACCGGTATCTCGCTTGCGGTATCCTACTTGCGAACTTGCCTTAGATAATGCGTAGACGTTGCGGTCGGCAAATCCGTGGCGCAGACTCCGTACTACGCAGACTTTCGAGAACAATGAGATTAGTGCCATGTACAGTTTCCAATCGCACGCACGCACGTCCGTATATATACATATATGTATGGAAATCCTTTTTTTCGGTTACGCCGGTGACGCCGTGCTGCTAACCATCTGTTTGCTCATTCTCAAACATTCCCTCGTCTTTTGTTTTCCATCTATGTCCACCGTTCCTTGCACTGTTTTTCTTCCCCCTTGCTATATGCTATGTTGATATTCCATCGATCACATTTAACGGTTTACAGAATTCTATTATTCTTCTATTAAGCGTCCCGTATTTCTATCACAGCGTCCACGTCGAAATATTTAAAGTCTCCCGTATAATATTTATACTCTTTACCCCGGACAGCGTAATTTCTAACCCGAGTTTGTAAGTGGAGTGATTTAAGCGTAGGAGGAGCGGCCGCGGCGGACTTTTAAGCACTATCCAAGGTGGACATTGTACCATCAGTCGTGCCGTGGTACGGAACGAAGAATCTACCATCCTCTCCTCTTCCTTCTATATAAACTCCCGGCCGCCGTCGTATCTTACTTTCAGCGGCTTCGTGACGTGGGAGGAGAAGAAGTTTAATTGGTGGGGGCGGTCGGGCCTCGACGATACTCGCCCCCGATTATCCCTCTTGCCTCCCGATTTCCCCCCCCACCCCGTTCGAAGAAGCGAATATGCGGCCGAACGAGCGACAGAAAAAGGGAGAGATCGCCGTGGATAGAGAATGGCATCCATAATGACCGGCAAGAGGGTGGAAATGTCGATCGTGAATTTCGTCTACGCTGAATAATCGCGGCCCCGTCAGTGTTTCCCGTTCGCCAGATATAAGACGCAGATACTCATATCTCCCGCAATGTCCATGCCGTAAATGCGATTATTTATCCGTCTAATGACATCCGGATTGTGTCGGATGATAGCGTCCGCGACGGCCGACGCGTGTCGTCCGAACGATTTTGTTCGTGATTCGTTTGCATTTTTCTCGCCCGAGGGGGGCGGTAGAATTAATAACGCGGATTTATAATAAATGCTGCATCAGATCTGCGCGTATCGATCGGCGCGCACACGTATACACATATATATATGTGTGCGCGTCGTAATAATTCATCTGAAAGCTAATTATCCGCGTATCTCGACAGAGCCGCGCGTCCGCTCGATTACATATCTAAACACTTTAGCGCTCGACGCATCTACACATCTGGCCACTTAGAAATCTACACGTCGGAACATCGGCTACATCTTTACGCTCGGTTATCTACACATCGCCGGGTAAGGGCTGACGCATCTACACGCTTAGACATCCGATGTATCTAGACATCTACATGCCCGGCATTAAGCGTGCACATACCTAGACATCTGCGGCGGGGCGAGATCGTCAGGGATAGGAGCGGCATATATAATGAGGGGGGCGAGAAGGGGAGAGAAAATGTCGATTGCGAATCTCGCCGATGCTGAATAATCGGATCCACCTCATCCTTCCCTTCTATCCGCTCCTCCTCCTCCCCCGCCTCCCCCCACACCCTCACCTCCTCCTCCTCCTCCCTTCCTTCCTTCACTTCTCGTCGATATTCACCTGCGAAGCCGCGCATACCGGGTCCGACCTATCTCCCGCCGACGAAAGCGAGAAAGAGACGGCGGACAGCGGAGCGGCGTGTTTTTAGCGTCAGAAATTTCAGACTCGCACCGCCCGATCGCTCTTAGGTAGCTTATGGTTTTAGCTTGTAAAATGGCGCTCGTCCGTTTTTTTCTCCGCCCCTCGCCCCACGCCGCCGGTCTTCCTTCTACCATTCCGTCTTCAGAATTTGCTCGTTTCTTCGCCGACGATTCGCGACTCGCCCCCTTGTATCTCGCTTGGTCGGCCGGCAGGAGCGCGCTCCTTAAGGATCGAAGCCGGTTTTACTCCGGCCGTTTAGCGCGATTATACCCGTGGAGGCCGATGGAGGAGCGCCGTTTCGATAGCGCTTTATCGGATGGCCGCGGATTAGCGCCGTCTCGTTTAGACCGGCCTCTCTCGCGCTCTCACGCATCGGGATCGCGTGTAAACAACGCTTTTTACGGAGCCTATTTTTGCCAGGCTCATTTGGCGAGGAAATATGCGGAAAAGTTGGAGGATGGCATTTCTTCGACTCCTGCCTCGCCTCGCCGGATAGCGCGGGCTCGAAGTAGGGAGGTTCGCGGGAGGTTGGTGCAGATAGTGTAGAATATTTTTTTTCCCCCTACTCCCCACCGCCGTCGGTCGATCCGTCGTTGAATTTTTGCCGCGGCCGATATATTCGCCCACGAATTTCACTATTGGTAAACTCGTCCGCGGCCGCGCGCGCGCAAACGCCATCCATCATGGATTATACGTACGCAGGTTCACTATTAGCATACGGTGTATTAATATAATATAAACTGACGCGCAATGCCCCCTGATCCCGGGACAGATATGAACGCATTCCGTATTCAATTATGAATTTAATTGACAATTTAATTGATTGTCCCGTCGTTAAACTGTTTCGATACACTGACGACGTGCCATGTGTAACTGTGTTGCATTGAGCGGCATGCGTGTACGTGGGTGTGTAACGTGGACGGAGAAACAGTTACGGGCAGCTTCGTAAATAGAAGCGACGTTTAGATTCTCGCGCGATTTATGGGCGAATAAAAGTTGCACCCCTTACCGCTTCACGATCTCCTTCACTCCGCCTTCTCGCGCCTTGCACCTCTTTCTTCTCAGGTATCCGATTCAAGTTTTATAAAAAAAACAAAAAAAGAAAAGATAAGTAATAGAGGAAAGTTCGAATTACGGGAGGACTTTCGAGAAGTCCGTCGATCGTTATACCCGTTTCCGGACCTATTAAACTTGAAATTGCCGGCGAAGTCTTTTGAAGCGTCTCGCGCTTTAAGCCGTGGACGCTTTATAAATATTGGAATCGTAATACAGCAACACAGTTCATAACTGCACAGCCGTGAATGCAGTTTTACACCTTTTCATTACGTCCCGCGATCGACGCGTCGCACGAGCCTCGCTTTGACGAGGACTGATCGAACTCCAGACTCTACTTTGAAAATCAGACGGTAGCGTTCACATCGCGACGCCGTCCGTGCCGAATTCGTCCGCCTCGCCGTCTTCGTTTGGCCCGCGGGCGCGTCGATTCGCGGCGAAACTCACCGTCCGTAAAAATCGTCGATCCACCGCACAGGAATATTTCGATTGGCCGGGCACACAGCAGCAGCCTTCGCCTTCCGCGATGCCGTCATCGCGAAAGCTCGACGGCGGCGGTGTAAGTGCTTTCGGGCCGAGAAACTATCCGCTGTACCTACCGTGTACGTACCGCCGCTAATTATCATTCGTGCGCGACGAGTGGCTGGCTTCGCTAACTAGTCGGGCTTCGCTCTACACATAAATGGAATTGCCGGATACATCCGCGTGCTCCACCGGCGTTTTCTGCCCGTAATTACGGAGACGATCTGTCGTCGGCGACGTTCCCGTTCTTATTGTCAGTCGTTTGGAGGGCCGCGCGGGCGTTGGCCGACGAAAGAATAATTCGTTATCTGAAATCGACTTCGCCCGACTCCCACTCGACGGCCAATACGGGATTGCCACTCAGGCTCTCGACGCTCGAATTTGCCCGTCATCTCGAGGGCTAAAAAGCTTCCTCCCGCGCGCTGCAGGAATACTCGGGCTAATCGCATTGCACGGTATGATATTAGTGTTAAACCTCGCTTTCGCATTAATGCTCAGTCGGATGGTTTGCGTAATCGCTATCTTCAAAGGACGACGTCTCTTTCATGTAGTCCACGGCAATTTTGATAGTTGATTTTCAAAGTTGCGGCCGTGCTTAATTAATATATGCCGCGGCGACGCTTCGCTTGGTTAGATTCATTTTTGAAAGTGGATAATTAAGCGTAATCTTTTTGGCATGCTCCTATAATTGACTGAGCAGTGTACATTGTTAAATTGCGTATTTTATATTCAATTGCAGTCCATATTTGAAATTCACGGTGTGTTGCGTAAATGCAAAATATTACTCTCCAATTTAGCATCTTCAATCGTTAATGTACAGTTCTATCTAATTTTCATGTACAATTTGCTGAGTAAATATTAAATTGCGTATAAATTGATATTGTCAATCTATCACATTGCATAGTACAGACAAAATCGGGCAAAACGATTTGACATGTCAACTGCAATATAGCTAATTGCATGCAATCGATGTGGTTGCTGCAGTTTTCAGCATAGACACAGGAAATTATATGTATCAAAACAACCGGCATAATAAAGCACAATTCTTTTCGCCATTACCGCCGCCGGCATTATATGACAATATTGACGTTGACATTTCCTTTACTCGCATACCCAGCAAATCAGAGTCACAGAATATCGACACGTGAGCGCGCAAAGGGGGATACGAAAGACACAGCAAGCACCGCGTACATTATTCACAGCGTTCGCGTTTTGATTTTACGCTATGCAGCACGAATTGGCTGCTTCATTTGCGAGGCGGCGTGTGATTATTTCGGCAACGAGATCGTACCGGAGTTCGCACTTTGAGGGAACTTCGCAAGCCACTCGCGCATGTTCACCTGGCCAACGGGAATAACGACTCGCCGGCAGATATCGCGTCTGTATTGTACACGACGAATTGTTTACGTATGCGCGAAGGAAAATTGCATGAAACATTTATATAATGAATGTGCGTCCGTGAATGCGCGTATAAACGCGTCTTTTTTTTTTCTCGACGCGGAGTAAAGTTGTCGGAGATGACACGGGCGTAAAAAGAGAGAGAGAGAGAAAAGAGATGAACCGAGAGCGTTTGCATGAACGTCGAGAAATTAGAGGAAGAGAGAGAAAGAGACGAGGAAATAGAAAGAGTGGATGGAGAGACATCGGCAGAGTCGCGCTGCGTGCTAGGTCAGAGAGAGCCTTCACAGAAAAGTCCCCGCGTTCAGATAGAGACGACGCCTTGCGACCTTATTTCCGGCCGACTAACGCCGGGCGCAAAAAGGCCAACTCGACACTTTCGCGTAATCAAAGCGACCCCGGGGCAGAAGCGGGTGCGAAAAATTATGCGCTCTTTTAATTACAGACCCTGCCTTGTGGCTAACTTGTGTTTAGCCAGTCAAAGCGACAAAATGAAGCGAAAAAGGCGCGTGCGGGCGGATTGAATCTCCATTGGCGAGGATCGTCGAGTTCGTTCGATTCAACAGTGCAAATCGCCGGATGCCTTACTATTACTAACTGGCAAAGAGCATACGAGCGCGCTTTCCCGCGTGTGTGCGTGTATCTTTTTGACCGAGCACGCATTGAAATCAGGCCGTTTCGCGCGGCGCGAGGTAATTCAAAGCCGCGTGTGCCGTCGTCGATCAATGATCCTGATCCGGTTTTCGTAACAGCGTCTCCCCTCCCCCTATCCCCACCCCGCTCGAACACGATCGACGCGCGGATTATTCTTTCACGCGACACCCGCGATGTCCCGTGAAAGGGAAAACGTGACGCGTGAAATTGAAGACGTCGCTACTCTCGCCGCCGCGAACCAGTCACGTTCGTTCAGGCTGACTGTCCCGTTGGTCCAGTACGTATTATACGTGAAGTCGTTCGAGGACTTTAAGAGGTGCTAACTGCCACGGCGCACGCGGCCCGACCGGGGCAACAAAGAACGCCTCCAAGTTATTCAGTTGATTTTTCACGCGCCGTGCGAGTATTTTCGGATAGCCGGAATTTTGCCCGACGGCAAACAACTGTCGGAACGGAAAATCCGCCGCTGCGCCCGGCCCTCGCTCGAATTTATTTTCCCCGGCAGCGGAATGCCGCGGGAATAGTTTCGGACGTTTCTTTTTTTTTTACCCCGCCCCTCCCCCTCCTCTATCCTACCATCGACGGACACGTTCGCGGCCGCGCCCCGCTGCGGGGTCTATTACGTGATAAATTCTAAACGCGAGCCGTGCCGACGCAGCATAATACGCGCGATACATTACAGGAGCGTACGTGTATGCGTAACCGGCTATCAGGTTATAATGCAAAATACACACGCCGGCGACGGGACGAATGAATTTGCATCGTCGTTAAATGCTCGATCTTCCTCTTGCGCCTGATCGATGCCAATATTCGTTATAAGGGAGCGCGTACGTCGTACGGGATGCGCGTAAGATACGCGCATGATGTGCATCAGCGAACGCACGTTCTATTTATCCGCACGGTGAGATCGAAACGAGGCTGTCCTCGCGTCCGGAATCCGTTCCCCGTGTCGCTGCATCAACGTCGAGAAATTCATCTTCGCGCGTAGAGAATCGCGGCAGAGTCGCTGCCCGCGACAGCCGTAAGACGAACGTTTATGAAAATAACGATGGACGATCGGGACGACGTGCACGAGCCGGACGCCGTTTGTCGTCCGGTCGACGTTCCAACCTCGTTTTGCCGGCGAAATAATCGCTCGCCCGACGACATTTATCGCTTATAACCGGGACGATCCCCGGATTTCGGTGAACGCCGGGAGAGTACCTACGGCTCAAGCAGCGGAGCAATACCGTCCGGCGAGCGATAATAATTCATTGCCACGGAGAGATTGCCCATTCCTCTATATGTTGCAACCGTACAGATATGTGCCTTTGTGCATGTACTGACGTGCGAGCGCGCAACGTCCCTCCTGCCCCTTCTGTCCCTTCGTATGCACACGTGACTGACAAACCGTAAACACAGAAGCCTCTACCTTTCGCGATAGACGTCGCGTGTGTTTGTACATCTCGATACCTGACCGCGTTTTGACACTGACACGCGCCGATTTCCATGAGTGCGCAAATTGACGCATCCATGATCTAGGGACTTTGATATTAGTATTAGTATTCGATATCACTCCGATCAACGTGAACACCGTAGGACCCGTAGGAGAATGAATTTACCTACAAATTACCTTCCACCTCGAGGCACGTCGATTACACTCTTTTCCGTCCGTCTCATACGCGTACTTTTTACCGTACGCTCAACACGTTCTCTATTTTTACCGAAGTAAATGATGCATATATCGCGCGATTTGCGATGTTCACTTCATCATATTTCTGCATTTCGAATCGAGCACCTGCGCCGGCGCGAGCGTGTGTGGTTTTGTACGTCGACAGACGTAGAGATAGCTCTACAATGCAGTCGGACATTTATACCGCGCAGACCACGGCCAAAGCTGTATGTTCGTTACGTGCAATACTTTATCGGTCCCGCGTAACTTTTCCTTCGGAATCCAACCGATCTCTCCGCTTTCCCCTTAGCACCCACCGATGCCGCTTCCTTTATACAGTTCCCCCCACAGAAACGTAGACAGGAATGGCCGGTCGTCTTCTCCGGGGCCCTAGGAAGAAATTAAATCTCCCTCCGTCCGTTCCCCGCTCCCCACCCTCCCTCCCTCCATCTCATCCACTTCTTCTTCCACTTCCTCCTTTAGACACGACATATCGACGATGGTCAAAGTTACCTCCACCACCGTCGCAGCCCTCGGTAGTGATGTATTCGATCTAAAATGCCCGGGCTTAGAATTTTCAATCGAGTCGGGCTGAAACCGCACGCTGCGGGAACGTAGATCTAAAGGGGAAATTATGATAAACATTATCCAGTACGATCGATCATACGAATTACTACGCTTGGAAAGTTCGGTAAATAGCGGCCCGCCCCGTCGCGGTAAGTAAACATATACGGACGCGTTGTTTAAAGGGAAACATAATACACGATATTCGCCATCTGGTCAATAATTGGACGGAATGGTAATGCGAGAGGATCGTAACTTTTTGTTGTGGGGTTAAAAATGTACCCACGGAGTGCTTTAAACGTGGATTAGTCTAGGAATAGGGGAACGGACACACCCCAGAGTATCCGGCCTTTGTCGTGTAACATGGTTAGAGAGGGTTTAGGATGCGCTTAATTACCCGATTTCATAGAGAGGGGGACTGAAATTCTTAGGCATCCTTTCTCATGTCTGCTTAGCATTATTCTCGAGCCTTCCGATACCGTTCCCAAGTATTCGTCTCTACTTATGCATGTACGTCGCCGTCACGGTCGCAGAGACGGTAATATCGCACGCACCAAACGTACCCGCGATACGCTGAAACATTTTAAGCACACTTCGTTACCGGTCCCGCCGCTCGAGTGGAAATTGTTGAACATCTCGCCTTCCTCAAGTGCGAGTTGTCGCCCTCGCTCCTCCGTTTTTCGAGAATTCTCAACCCAGTTCGCTCGTACCTATCGTGGTTCGCGCGGTGTGGGAAGGCGGGTAGACGGGCGTCAGTTGATTCTTACTCGAACACACACCGCCGCTAGCCGTTGCCGGTTGCTGCTGCTGCGGCAGCTATCGAAGTCTGATGCAGCAGCGCAGGAGGCAAGAGGCAAGAGATTGCAGTTGAGGGCGGTGGCGGTTCGAGGTCTGTTCGGGCAAGTAAGTGCGCGAGGAAGAGAAACGGGAGGGAGAGAGAGAGAGAGAGAGAGTGGGACGAAGAAGAAAGAGGCCGTGGAGCGAAGAGAGCTCGGAAGCGTTTGGGGGTAACGGCGGTACGAGGAAGAAGGAAGAATCCCCCTGAGGAATTTAACGCATGGATGAAGCCATACCACGAACGAAGGGATACACGTACGCGCGTGCGGTGTGTGCACATGCTCCCTCGCTCGACACACACACGCACATATGAGCGAGCGAGCGGCCGCGCGCACGATCCCTCTGTATGTGACGTAAAGTAAATAAGGTCCTTCCGTCTCGCTCCTTCGTCTAGGATCTCGTTCGCCTTCCTCGTCGCTTCCCATTTCTGTCCTCGTCAGACCTGCCTCCACTCTCTTTTTCACAGTCCCCCGCTCGCCTCGCACTCAGACGCAAATGCCTTCTCTCTTTCTCGATCGAGTCTCCTACGTCCGCGCCCGCGCGCGCACGCCTCACTTTCATGCGTACCCTCGAGCAGGTTTTGAAAGTTTTAAGCGGATTTCGTCTCGCCTCGTAGGACGTGTGTATACGACCGTCAATCTTGCCTTCGTGTAAAATTGGACATTATGGCTGGGGCGCGTCCGTTTTCCTCGACCGTGTCTAGTACCTTCGAAGTTGCTTCTCTCGTTCTCTCTCTCTCTGTCCGGCGCCTTGTCCACTTTTCTACCTCTCTTCCCCGAGCATTCCCTCGTGCGCTACGTGGTGGCACGCGAGTACCCGGGCCCAGGTGCACGTCGATGCGTCTTACTCGTCCCTTTTTCTATGCACTTCTGTATTCTGTCGGAAGTCCAGACTTGACCGTGGCCGATCCCCGTTTTGAGACTTACTTGCCACCGTCGACAGGCCTTTTGTCGGGGATTTTCTTTGAATCGAAATCCCACGCTGGCTGGGCCAATATTCGGCTTTGACCGATGTCAGGCTTTACCGCGAACGATCCTCCATTTTAGGTACTCAGCCGTCTCTTTTGCTGTCTTCTCGCTGACAAATTGCCTCGTTACAATGTGTACAGATGTCGCGTATCTCTGGCGAATTTCTTTATTACGGAATCCTACGTATAGCCCGTAAACTGCACTTTTGCAGATTTCATTGGAAATCATTAGACACAGTATGTTAGAGGTATTGTGAGAACTGTTGCCTTTTACGTACAAGAGCGATGGGAATTTTCGAAAGGCCGATAGGAGAAATGTAGATCACTAGGTAACTGGCGGAAGCAACGAGACCGTGCACAGGCACGCACCATCAAATCAGAATAATCGAAAATTGTGTACCTCTACGCGCGAAACGCGTGTGTACGGCGTCGAGGCTATTCGTTTAAGCTCCTTTGTCGACATTACAGTCCGTTCACGTTGTCGGGTCCGCATATTTGTACTTGATTCGCCGTACCGATTCCCATACCACGACATATCTAGTTGATGCCCACGTCTGAAGCGGCCAGACGATAGACACGATCGTTTCACTTTCCCCCAGGACTTAGACTCAAAATTTCCGGAAGGTATCAGAACTTTCGGCCGGCGGAGTGCCGAATTTAAAATCACTAAAACGCCGACCGTTCCCCCGTGCTTTCACGTCTCGAGGGTCTCAGAATGCTTTCTTCAAGCCTTTCAGGCTTTCCATCCACGTGCCGGGGATTATAAGAGAGCCGTAGGAGGGCAGGAAAATCGTCGTCAGAAGTCCACCAGCCTCGTATATCTTTGTACCTTTCGACCAACGACCGCCAGGTCACGAATCTTTGTTTCCACGGTAATTGTCACGGATTTTAGCATGATTTTACGCGCAGCTTGTTCCCCATGGAACGCGGAAGAATTTCACTTTTGCCTGGAAAGCTTGCGCTCGCTACAGTTCCATCGTCGGTGGTAAAAACGGCGAATATTCAGCGATTTCCACTACATTGTTCAGTCACGAATTCGATTATTTAAGATGTAAGTACACGTCGAACCCACTTGCCCAATTGAGACTTTGATGAAAAAGTCGGCCTATCGCGAGCGCGGTTAAATTGTTGTTACGTGGAGAACTCAGCATTATTGAACGTCTAATCGCGGGCCCTCAGTAGAATGCCGGCGTGCGAAATCGCGGTCGGAAAAAAGTGCTTTGTGTGCGCTGGGGCGCTCGAAAATGTTCGCGAGCCCATCGTGGAAGTCTTTCAATAAAGCATACATCGCTTTACGAGGCGAAACCTTTAGAACTCGCCAAAAACCGTCGAGCCGCTCTGGCGCACTTTGCGATTCTCATAACGTTTGCCCCGAAAGGTTTTTGGGCGGAGGACTTCCCGTGACGTTGGCGGCAGCGGTCGGGAATCACGAACGGTGAGAAAAAAGGAGGAGCGATAACCGGAAATCCAGGAGCCTTTTCCCTTTGCTTGGCGTTCGATCGTGAATTCGTTTCTCTCTCTCTCTCTCCCTCTTCCGTTCTTTCTTTCACCCGATTTTCCGTCCTTTTCCTTCCGCCTCTTTTCATCGCATCCACTCACTTATATTCGCACACGCTCGGTCTCTCTCTCTCTCTCTCTCTCTCTTCTTTTGTTCTCTCTGTTGTTCACCGTCCCGCGCATTCTCGCACCCTTACCTCGACACACCCCTGCCCCCTCTCACTCTTTCGCTCTCTCGGCAATCGGATTCGCAGAGAATCAGACCTCACAGAGGCGCGCGGTAACAGTTGGACGGTCAATTGGACGGTCGGTTTGCCACCGGTTCCGATCCTCGCGGAGCGTAAATCCAGCTTTAGCCCGGTGTGCCCTTCGGAACAACTGTACGCGCGCGTGTTGACGCACACGCACGTGAGGCACGCAGCGCCCTACACACGCTCGCGTATAGCTATACATACACATACACACATGGAGTTGTCCTAAACGCGCGCTCTCTCCTACAGGTACCATTTGCACGGCGGCAACGACGGTACAGTGCCTTGAATGCCTCAGCGCGCATCCCACAACGGTTTGCGAAAATTACTGCTGTCATTTGCCGTGGGCTTTGTTCTTACGCGCTGGTATTGGTGAGCCTAGCCGCCGCGCGTCCTGCGGTATTGCCGGTCGCAGAGATATAGATATTGCCGCGCTCGCAACGAACACACTCGAAGAGATTTCGCGCGAACGTACAGACGGATATATTACAGAGACGAATGCTGTGCCCCGCAATCAACTAGCGTGCACGTGTATAAGCGTCGAATGTTACGTGCACGCACGATATATAGATTCGTGCACGTCCATAAGTCGTTAATATCGGTGCACGAACATATATATCCATACATATGTATATATATATATATACGTACACGCATGCCTGGACAGAGCGCACACGTGTTTAGCCGTGCGCCTGTATAGCGTTTGGGACAGGTACTACATGATCGTTGCCATGTACGTACACGTCCTTCGAACGATGTGCACGGAGACAGCCCCTGACACCAGAGCTCACGATCGTTTACACGTATACGTACAGACGTTGGCAGTATTGTGTGCGAGCACGCTAGAAGCAATTTCCGATTCGCCCCCCTCTCACACCCTCGGCAACCCTGTCCCCTGACAACCACCCCTCTTCTACCTCTCACCTCCTCGCCAGCCCCTTGCTTCTCATCGTCTCGCGTCATCAAACCCCACTCCCTTCCACCCCCACCCTCCCCCTCCCCCTCCCCCTGAAAACCCACCATCCCCTGAACCCCTCATTCCCTCCAGCACCTCACCGCCGCGCCGGCAGCCTTGCGAACGCCAATGCAGCCCGTTCGTTGCCGATCGGCTGTGTTTCCAACTGCGTCGCACTTAATTGCTTCTCATAAGATATTATTACGCTGGGCGTGAAAGTACAATGCGCCGTTTTGCATGGAAAATTGGGCAGGGGGGTGTGTCGGGTGTAGATTGAGGGGACAGTTTGCTTTCGGGACGGCTACGTGGGTGGGACGGACGGGGAGAGCCGGTAACGATAATAGCGAGTGGTATTGAATGTGATTATAACGAGAGCGGCGCGAGAGACTACTTTCGAGGATCTTTCAGGCTCAAGTGTTACGCTTGTCGGATTAATTGTTTCACGGTCGCGACTCCGTGTAAAAGGATGCGCTCGGAACTCCGAAGCACTTTCTCTCTCTCTCTCTCTCTCTCGCTCTTTTGCTTAATTTGTTCGTTGATATTAGCGAGCGTCGTAAATACGAAGCACCCGTTTTCCATCGAGCGAAACGTGTAAAGTATGGACGTTTGATCAAATTAAGTCTTATTAGCGTGCATCGACTATTGAACGAATTCTCCACGCTAGTGTGACGATCATAAAACTTTCACATGAACGGGTAACAGGAATGATGAAGCGGATTAATTAAAATTAGAATATTTTAAAACGAGGATTTATACGATATATTTCCGATGCCCTCTGTCTGTCTGGCAAAAAATATCGCGTATGAGGGATCACCGTATCTGGCATTGACGAACTTTTACCGTTTTACCCGAAGGTACGGACGAGCCGTACGTATATTGGGGAAAGGGCGACTCTTTGCCTTGATTAATAGTTGTCTCATTAATTAGTGAAATTCAGAAATGGAAATTTCAATCATCTTTCCAAATATTTGCGATTTTCGCTGCCGCTGCCTGACACAGGCACCATTCTTCATCCGTCGCTCTCCGCCTACTAATTCAATCCCCTTCCTTTTCAGCAATTATTTTGAATCGTTGAAATCTTTCGCATGATAAACCCCGCTCATTTATGCTTCATCGAAAATACGTGCGGCGATGAGGAAACATTTGATAAACGCACGTTGATACACGTGTGCATCGTGTCCGCCAGAAATCCGCGATCCGGCTCTTCAACGCCAGTCGTGCGCTTTTTCGTAAACGCTGCCGGCGGCGCTGGGTACAATTGAAAAATCTGATACACAAACACGTAGACGCGCGGACAGTGGGAATAGCATTAATAATATCACGCTAGCGGACATCAGTCACAGAGTTCCGCGTATAAGAATCGCGCGCGCGCGCGCGCGATGAAACGAGCGGGAGGTAGGTTGATGACGACGCGGGCGGAGAGCGAGGGTGACAGAGATCGTTGGAGGATGAGGAAAGGAGACGGGGGAGAGCGTTTCGACGCCAATTGGGCCATTGTATCGATTTCCCCATTAATCGTTGACTGATCTAACTCGACGGCTCTCCATTCGTTAGCCGACGCAAGCTTCGCGACTAATTCCAATATTCGCTTCGCATTCAAACTTCAATTAAAAGCTGTCGCCGCCGTTTTAACGGCGAGCTGGTGTGTGCGCGGCGCGCCTGACATGCCGGTCAAATGTTCCAACACTTTTCCGCACCCTACGTGCTTCGCCGCCCACACCCTCGCTCGCTCTTCTCTCATCCGAACCCACTTCGTACGTGTCCGGCATTTCTGCGCTCTGCTACTCTTTCAAACTACTTTATTTTTTCCTCCCTACCTACCTACCTACCTACCCACCTAGCTACCTCCGCGGCGCCCTGTGCTCCCACACTCGACCGACAAATTTTGAGTCCAACTGTCCGCTTACTGAACGTCGTCGCGCGGCTCTCTCGTCCGTTCCGTCCGTACTTTTTCCGCGCTTCCCTTCTCGTTATTTTTTGCCCCGCCCTCCTCGTCCATGTTTTCTCCCGTTTCGCCCGTCTTCTGCAAAAATCCCGGGCCTTTGGAAAGCCGTACTCTCTGACACACTTTTCGCATCGCGAGAACGCCCGCCGCGCCGGTGGCGCTTGCCTCATTAATGCGCCACGGTAGTTGCCAATGGATGGGTTCGTAAAATTCACCGACGGCGTGGAAACGGCGGTGGCGCGGGGAGGTTACGATCGGTATGGCGCGGCTTCGGGGTAGAGCGAGAGAAGCTGGGGAGGAAGAGAGGAGGGCGGGAGGAAATTGAACGATCGCAGGCTGTTTGACTGGTCCGTGCCAATTTCAACAAAACTTGTAATTTCATCTTCGACGCTAGGGCGCGCACGCGTGCTCTCGCGCCCGGTCCATTATTATCGGTGTGTTTTAACTTCGGCGGCAGTGGATTAATGTTGCATTATTATAAGCGCACGTAGGACGCGGGATGAGCATGGAAACCGCGACCGTTGCCAGACCTATTGCCCGACCGAATTGGCTTCGGCGAGCGGCTGCGACTACGGAAAAAGTTAATTAGCACGGTGGGGGCAAAAAATTTGTCGATAAAACGTTCGGACGTATGCCGGGCGCGAATGTGTGTGTGTCGGCGTGGGGAGAGCGAGCGGATAGAGAGGCACTCGCGGAACTCTCTCACCCGAACCTTTCGCCGGGCAATCTGCAAAATACTTCGGCGCACGTCATCGACGGATCAAAAGGGTTAATTAACTAGGACGAACAAACAGAATTCCGATCTACGACATTGTTTGCGCAAGCCGGGCACGTTACAAGGCCCCCCTCTCTCGCCCCCTCAATCTTCCTCGTCGTGTCACCACCATCCCCGTCGAGGGTGCAAAGCTGTGAGGCAGAGTGCGCGCGCGCGCGCCCTCCCGCACCACCTCGCAAATAAACAGGCGTGAAATCTTGAACTCTTGTTTTTACACCGTCGTACATTTGAGTTTTTAACTAGCTGGCATTTACGTAAAGTGAATAACAGGCCCCTGCGAGTGCTCTCTAACTTGAGTGAAAACCGTATCGCGGCATTTACTGCGCGGGTATTACCGCGGCAACCCTCGTGCTGCTGAAGGTATGAGCGCGCACTTCTACCGCCTATATACGATATTTATGTGTATACGTGCGCGAGTGCATTTACATGTACGCGTCCGTACATTTACATCTAAACGCGCCCTTATGCGCGTATAACGGCGTACGAAAACGCGTGCCTTCTATACGCAAAGCCCCCGGCCCACATCTACTCGTGTTTACCAACAGTTAGAGCCGGGGCCTTTAGTACTTTTAATAACGGCTACACTGCCTGGGTGCACTTTATTCACTTTTCTCATTAAGCAAATGTCGACGGAACGAGCTTAGATGTTGTGCAACACTTCGTAGACGAAAAGTTTTCGAGCCATGAGACGAGGGTGAATGAAGCGGAGGGAATGAGAGGGGATAGGAGTGGGCGGGAGGGAGGAAGAAAGAGAGAAAGAGAGAGAAGCCGCAGGTTTCGTGTAGGACACGAGAGAAGCGGTGGAGTTTGCCAACCCCTTTTATCGAGTCGCTTAATCTTTTCTTCGAAATCCTTCCTTCCTTCCTACTCGCTTGCCTGTTTGCATCCCACGACTCGCGACTCTGCTCGTAATTCCCGTGTCCCGTTTGCGGAGAAGGGCGTGCCCCCGCGCGTTCGATTTTCACTTTTCCCTGACGTTGTCGAATTACTCTCCTGGCCCGCGTAATCGCCGAGCCAACGTCGATCCCCTTTCCACGACCACTCGGGTATCTCCCGCTTTCGGCCGCTTCATGTCGTAGAGAGGCACTACCTATCCTTTCAGACCCGGGGTAGGTCGTCGATCTTGGTCGTCGGACCAGCGGATTTCAATCGAGGCGATCTCGGTCAACGATTAAAATCTACGTGGCCTTAGTTCGGGACGATTGAAGACGGTCTTAAAGTGTACCGAGCTCTACGTGCCTTTGTCCGCGGATAATGTGTTTACGTTGAAATAAGGGAGCGATGCTGACTTTTTCTTCTTTTTTTTCTGTTCGTGAGGGAAATAATTACGATTAATTGCGCGCGCGCGGGCGTCTGTCGGTGGTAGTGGCGGTGGCGGCTGTTGGAAGACGAGGGCACGAAGCGCAGTTGAAAATGAAAATATTTCGAAAGAATGGAGGCCGCGGGAACAATGCCCGGGGCTAGCTGAAACGTGTACGACAAACGAAACTATTACAATATCACGGTGGCGCGGGTAACTGTATGAAAAGCGGACTAGGGTATAGCGGTGAAAATACTAATTCGCCAGTGATACCGCTGAATACAAAGAGAAAGGTGGAAAATAGGGTATACGTTGCAAAGGGCAAATAAACGAGACGGAGCCTAACCAAAATTCTCCTTATAACAAGAGCGCCGTAACGATGTGAAAAGGAAGAGAACCGTAAGAAATAGCGGCTTGGCTGCGGCGCAGCGACATGAAAAACAAAAGACGAGGGGTGTCGGCGACCGTACAGCAGATAAAGCCACGATAATGCCAAATTAAAAGTGAAAGAGGAAAGGGGTATGCGTTACATTATGCGGATTCCAGCATGGCTCTGTAAGCCAACTATCGCGTCAATGAGATAAGGCCCGAATGGATTAAAGAAACGACCGTCGCTGGAATGGGTAATGCCGAAGAGAGTGGGGTCGTCTCACGGAGAGGAAGGGGTCGTTGTGGATGAGGCTGGCATCCGACTCGCGAATGCGTTTATCTCGATCCGCCGAGGTCGCGTTACATGTTCACTGCTGAGAAGCATTTCATCAACGTCACTTTCTATCCCTCTCTCCGTCCCTCTCCCTTGTTCGGCTTCGGCTTCGGCTTCGCTCACTCTCACCCCTTATATCCCCTTACCCCCTTCTCTCTCGCTCTCTCATCCTCTCTGCCTCTTTGCTACACGCATACGTACTCACATCGTCGCTCTATCTGTCGTTTTTGTCTCTCATTCTCTCTCTTTCTCTTTCTCTCGCCCATGCTGCGTCTCCCTCGAAAGCCGCGTTCATTCTCTTTTTCGTCCTCTTTCTCTTTTCGTCCGTTCCCCTGTTCATTCTCTCATCTTCACCTTCTCTTTCCATCTCTACCTTTTTCTCTGTCTCCACCTTCATGCTCTCGTCCCGCTGGCTGTACACGCACACAGTTTCCTTGTGTTTCCTTCTATCATTACCTTTTTGTTCCTCCTCCTCCTTCTCCTCCGGCGCATCCTCGTTCCTTTCTCTTTCTCTCGAAACCTGTGCTACACGAGTATCTCCTCGCCTTTCTGCTGCGGACGTCTGGGATACGTTTCATTAAACAAGAAAGTCTGCTCTGCCAGTCTCCTTTCTTCCCTCTCTCTCTCTTTCTCTGTCTTCCCCGTTACGAAAATGAGAATGCGCACAGACGAATGAATGACACACGCCGCAGGGACAAGGAATACTAGTTTTCTTGCGGTTGCGATCAATTTGTTCGTGACCGATTGAGTATCGAGCGCGCGTATACCTGCACATACTACACAGTCAGATGTAACTGTCAGAGAAGGGATGTTTTTAAGAGCCGCCTGCGTGTCACGAAATATTCTGTCATGTTTGTTCTGATGGATATCCGTGGGTCACGGGACATTCCGCTCTTACTTGCGTGATTAACTCGCAGCAACGCATTACGCCGTGTAAATTACACGGCATCGAACCGTACAATCGCCGAGCTCAACTTCGTTCACCTTCGCACTCACGATTTCGAAAGAAGTACGTCGGTTGCACGGTGTTAAAAAGTAAACCATTATCGCTGTGTAAGCATACGGTGAAACCAGAGGCGAGGTATAGGATAGAACCGTCATGCAATGCATATTTTTGTCCCATCGCCTTGGGCTGTTGGAACCCTATTACCATTTTCGTGTCACACTCAGCGTTATCGGCCGGCTGTCGTATAAGATCTCAGTGCTGTGTACTCAGTACGCTGGGAATTGATACTAGATTAATTGACAATATGTCATTCGTTTTCATAGGTGTTCTGAATACTTGAAGTATTATTTACTGAGCGGCTAGGCAATATTAAATAAAATGAACGATTAATTGTTATAACTACAGACTTTTCACAATCTAGACAAACCTTTACCAGTATTTTCTATTTTAACATTACGTTAAAGATAAAAAATATCACCTCGAGGGTGATTGAGAACCGCAGAATTCATATGTAGTACAAACTGCGATCGAGATATGCTGGAAAAATGATGAAAAATTTCAACATTCTTTTTCCCCCATACCTGCACCGTTCGATAGTGGTTAATTTACGCTGGAAAAAAACCACTCGTTGCACACCGATCTCCCAATAGTTTCAGAGATATGATGAATTTTCGGAGGCAAACAAACTTTTTTCGAGACGGTTTATCTATGTTAGTCTCATATGAAAGGACGTCGAAAAATGTTCAAAAAAGTCTAATACAACTTATAGTCTAGGATAATTTAGGCGTGAGAGGCCCATGAATAGAGACAAGAAATTAAACACTTAAGAAATTCTCTATTTTTCTTAACTTTTTCACCATTCTCGACCATATCTCGGTTGCAGTGTGTCATTTTTCACACTACTAATACTAGAATCACTCTCGAGGCGAAACGCTGAAATTACGCGTGACTCCGAACACAAAACGAGATACGCGGCTTTCGGCGAAGGTTAAACGATATTTCGGAACGTCGCAGGCCTGGTGTAAACTAAAACGGTCGTTCTCGGAAGTCGACGACCGAAAATTGACTTCCTCGCTTCCCGCAATCATCCGCTTTGTTCGCCGCGAACGAGGGACAACGAATATTCGGTACAATTCGGGATTCGGAAAGATCTCGAGCATAACGCACACCTACTCGCGTAACAGTCCTCCGGCCACTCCACTTCCCAAGTGCATCGGTGCACGGGTAAGAGGGAGCCGGGCGCATTCGTATCTTACATGTTTTATATGTTTACGCTCGCTCGGTGCAGCCTCGAGAATTCGGCGACGAGTTGCCAAGCGCAAGATGGAGTTACACGTTCCCGTACCACCGACGACGTTACATACTTCGTGCATTCTCATGCGCATACATCGCGGCTGAGAGAAGAATGGGAGAGAGAGTGAGAGAGCAGGAGGAGCAGGAGGAGGGAATGGTTTCGTAACGCCTGAAAAATAATTCGTTCGCCGAACGAGGCGGGAGAACGCGTGCACGCGTCATAAATAATGCAACGATGCTAATACCTATCGGCTTATCATAATAGGCGAGAAACAGTATCAGTAACTACATTAGCATTAACGCCAGGAAATATCCCGCTTTTGGACGCTTTCTCTCTCTTGGCGAACGGTGACCATTGTGAAGTTAAGCTTATAGCTTGACCATATAAGGGTGGGAAATGATTCATTCGAACATGGGGATTGTTCGAGGAATGCGTGTTAATACTTGAAATGAGTTTTGTTACGCGAAGATGTACGGACTGTACGGTACATTTTCTGTTTTATCAATTTCCCATTTTGCATCGACGCCGAGGTTCAGCTAATGTAGGTCCTTTGACATGCGTACACAGGAGCAGAACGAGAATATGGGACCTTATTGAATGCTGAAATTTATACTGTTCTCCGCTGTATGCAGGAATTTCTATCGCATCAGATCTCCTTTCGTCTCGCTCAAAGCGCCTCGTGACGTGTTATGTGACTCGATACACGCTTATCACATTTTTCAGGGCAGGCACACCCTTTTGCGCACGACCCTGCGTCTTTCCGTCCCTTTGTTTCCTTCCGCATGTCTTTCAGTCGCACACTATCGATTCCATTTCGCTAACGATCCCAGGGGCGCGAGCGTATTGCACGAGCGACGCTCTCTTCCGCGCGCCGGCCTCGAGTAATATTCGTGATAAGTCGCCTTGTAGAACAATTATTGCGGAATAACCGCGCCTCAAGGGCGCGGCTACCGGCGAAATTACGTTACGCGAAAGCAACCCCTCTCTACACAGCCACCTAGCTGTCTTCGCAGCGGTGGAAGGAGAAGAGAGAAAGAGGGTCAGCGAGAGAGAATGAACCGGAGAAACGAAGCTTGCGCACACAGCGCTCGCCACCCCTCCCAATTTGCCGCCGAAACGATTATTGCCGCATTAATTACGTTTTATGCCCGGCCCTGTTGCAGGTCCGAGGCGCGGGATAATTTGGAGCAACGACTTCTTCTTCTTCTTCTTCTTCCTTCTCTTCGGCTGCTGCGTTTCCTGCCGCGAGAACGCACCTTCTATTATTAAGCCACCGCCGCTGAATGCCAGACGACGAGCACCGCAATACGCACCACTATTACCACCACCAGCACCACTACCGTCGCCACTACCGTCGCCACTGCCCCGACCAACAACGCTGCCGCCGCTGTTCCTGAAGAAATGTAGGTACGAGGTATGTATCCCTTTTCTCTTCTCGTGCCGCATTTTTTCGCCTCGTCCCTTTTTCCCTCATCCCCCCCGACCCCACTCAGCGCTCCCCTTCCGACCATCGCAGATTCTAGTTCGTCCTTCTTCCACCCTCTCTTATCCTCTACTCCGCACTCCCACCTCACGACTGCACAACGTAGGTTTTTGCCTCTTCGTTTCATCCACATCGTGCACACGGGACTTCCACATTGTTGCTGTCGCTGATGCTGCTGCTGCTGCTGCTGCTGGTACTGGTGCTCGGCGTTGGTACTGTAGACTTGCAAACTCGTTACCGGGCCACCGTTGTACATTGTTTCAAGTCTGGAAAAATGTCGGCATCCGGGCCGGCTCTTTGTGACACGGTGCGCGATATTCGCGTAGCGACTAATAATGGAATTTTGATAGTAAAACGGGGCTTTATACGGTCCTGCGCGCGACAATTGGCGAGCGCAAAAAAGGGCAGTGGGGTCTCTGCGGAAATTTCCGAAAACTGTCAGCGACATCCGTTGTGTAACGATCGGTATTGTTGTTGCAATTGGTTAACAATGGGCGTGAAAGGTGAAAATATGCTAATTCCCTTTGGCTAATTTCTTTCTCTTAATTAAACATTACGTTCGCTTCGTCGTTTACCGTCGAGCGAAGCTTACTCTTAGGTTTCCACGTTTACGAGAAAAGAGACAGACGGATTCTCGGAATATGGATTATCTTACGACTTACGCTTACGTAAACGCGGCAGAACCTAGTTTCGTTATGCCGGTTATGCAGAAGAAGAAGAAAAAAGAAGCAGTACGTGTAGCTTAACCCGTCGGGGGAAAAAATGGGTTCAGAGCGTGAGAAGGGCTGTCTCGTAATTAGTCAGAGACGAGCCGCGTCGAAGGTTGAAGCGTGGTGCGGCGCTGTTTGGATACCGATAGCGGTTTACGGGCGACAAGCCGAATTTTTCTCCCAAGAAAGCACCAGACGAACTGCATTACGATGGTAATGGGCGCAGTAAATAAGGTAGTGCAGGATAAATTCCGTTGCACGGGGAGGGTCCCGGATCTGCCGGAACCACTTAACTTAACGAATCCTGCGTATAAAGGGTTACGGCTCGTTGCACAAAGGAGAACACTCTCTGAAAATATAATTAAATGCTTTATTCATAACTCAGCCGCTCTCTCTCTCTCTCTCTGTCTGTGTTTCGCTTTCCACCTCTTCCTTCCTCTCTCTCTCTCTTACATTCATTCTTTCTCGCCAACCTTCTCCCGCTTCTCACCTCCTTCTGCCTTCGCTCTTTATCCCGCTCTCACTTTCTTTCCCCGGTCTTCTTCGTGCCTGTCGGACGCGAGTGTGTACCGTCGCGCGAGTGCAAATTAATTTAAAGCAATCGTCCGCGCTGCATAGGGAAATCCGACAAATAGACGACGCGGTTATTGTGCCCGTGTTTGTGTAGCTGTCACGGACGAGCGCGGCACGACGGGAGAGTGTTAAGAGAATAAGAGAGAAAGGACGAGAGTGCCGACGAACTGCAGAGCCCTGGATGGCGAGAGCGAGAGCGAGAGGGAGATGGGTGGCGGGAGCAGTCGTTATTTGAGCTCGCTATACGAGCCCGCGTAAATCAACGCGTCACAGAATAAACGTGCGAATGAAGTAATAAAAAATGTAGCCGCGATTCCGGCAAATAGATACATCCACGCCGCAAACAATGTTAACGCGGTAATATTCCGGTCCATTGGCGAACAAAAACAAAAACAAAAACAAAAAATAGAAGTTCGAGCCTGCGAGCGTGGCGGAACGGGTACGAACGAAACGAGAGAGGGTTCCTCTTGAAGCGCGGAGGGCGATGAAACGGATGCCACGGAAAGAACGAACGTCAACGTAACCACCGTTGCGCGCCAGAGTCGCGGCTGAATATTCGAACGAAATGGAAGCGCGCCAGGGTGGAGAGCGGAGAGGCATGAAAGAGGAGAAGGAATTGCGTATTCATCGACGCCGGTCGATTCGGGCGTTCGGCGACGGCGGGAGACGATCGGAACGATCGGATAATTGATGTCAATGGAAAATCAAATCGCCGCTAACCGACGTAATCCCGGCCCACCCGACTCGCAGTGTAAACTATGCGCCACCGAGGAATCTCCATACGTCGACATCCCCCTTTGTCCCACTTTCCAAAATCGGGCAATCACCGATTTTTGCACATTCGGATACCGTACTTTCGACGCGACGCCGAGCTATCCCTCTTCCCACCCTCTCTATTTCACTCATTTGCGTGCGTACACACACACACATTCTCGGTCTCTCTCTCTTTATCCGGGTGTATCGAGTGCTTTATACGCCGTCGCGCGAAATCTCTGCAATACACTTTTGAATACTCTCGTCATTGCCTACGCTCGACACAGTCGGGCTTTTCATCGAAATGGGGATCGACAGGGGGTTGTTGTCGGAAAGGGGGGTGGTTCGGGGAGGGGTGCGGTGAGAGGGAGGGAACGGGAGTGGCAGAGGGTGGGTAAACAAGCAACAGAGCGCACTGGGAAGAGAGTAAGGCGCATATCGTCCGAATCGGCTATGTAGTTGCACGCGTTCTGGTATCGAACGAAAATTTCGGTGCTCGCCGGGGGAGGAGAGGACAGAGAATGCGAGAGAAAGAGAGTACGCGTGTGAGTGACCGACGAAGATACATAGAAAGAGAATGAGGTAGGCAGTACTACACGGAACCTAGACAGAACGTATGCCGGAGTCGAAAAAAGACGGAGTCGGGGAATGAATGACTGAGAGACACGTACATAGAGAGCGACAGACAGAGAGAGACTGTATGGAGGATGAATCGCAGGAAACAGGCATGCGGGGCGAGAGAGAAGGACGGGGGTAGGAAGAGATACCGGGCGAGTCTCCTACGGCGAAACTGGCGTGATTCCAATGAACAAGATAGACGGGGAGAGGAACGACGGCGGCGACGACGGCGGGGTACAGGACGCGCGTCGCGACACAAAACGGGCCCAGTCATTCTCGAAATAGGCACCTGGAATGCCCGTTCGCGGTGGAACCTCGTCACCTCGTCCCCGCCTGCTCTATCTGTCGTGCCCTCCCTCCCTTTGACCCTCTTCTTCCTCACCTATATTCTCTTCCCCTCCGTCTCTCGCTCTCCCTTAAAGTCTGTCTTTTATATTGCGCGTTGAAGAAGGAAAGGCCACCCATGTCTCTGCTCCGCGATCTCAGAAAGCGCGCTGAGCAGTCGGCACAAAAGGCAGAGGGAAAAGCGGTCAGATGAGAGCAGCTAGGGACTGAGAGAGTGAGACAAAGAAGGAATGGGGGGAGAGAAAAAAGGAGAAGCGGAGACCACCGAGAAAGATACCGATGGCATTTAGTAGCTTCAGTTGGAACGTTTTAGATAATGACCGGGGTGGACCCGGACCAAGGGAATAAGGGCGATAGATAGAGTGAGGTGGAGGAGAGTGGCCTCTCCACCGTCTCCACCTTTCCTCTTTCTTTCTTTCCGTTTGATTCTACCGGCTTGCAGCGACCGAGAGATAGACGGGACGCCAGGGAGAGATAAAGGATAGATAACGCTGCTGCGAGAGAGGAGAGAGAGAGAGAGAGAGAGAGAGAATAAGCACGCGCTGTACAGCTGAAAGAGAATCGGAGACACGAGAGAGAATGAGGGTCGTTCGCATTGGAGCAGCAATAACGGTGCGGCGTTTCGAGCGTGTCCCGCGTCGTTTGTGAATCAAACGGGCGGCGCTGTCGACTGAAAAATTCGTTAGAGTGAGAAGCAACGTCGCGCGGTTCGCACGAAACCAAGGAGAAACAGGATAGAACGTATGTGGACGGGAGAAGGATAGGGCGAGCGCGCAGGTGAATGAGCGGGACAGAGAAGTAGAGAGAGACAGAGAGAGAGAGAGAGAGAACATGGCACAGGGTTGAAGAAGAAAACAAAAAGGGGAAAAAACAGGCACGTCCTACACGGCTCGTTGACGCTCGTATTAAAACGCGCACAGAGTAGAGTCGTCTTTCAACGCTAACGGCAATTTCCTGTCAATCGCGGTCGGGGATCTGTCGATGCGCAGTTCGGCTTCGCGACGACGCGCGACGCTTCGATTAATTTTCATGCCCAACCGGGGGGGGGGGGGCTAAATGCACGCGGGAATACACTTCACGCCCGCGCTTCACAATCGACTCGCGCTCCATTTGACGTAAGGCAGACTCTTTTGCGTCGGGGTGACAACGGAAATTGATACGGACGCGGAACCGGTTGTTCAGCTCATCCTCTCCCGCTTGTAAAGGCCGTAAAAATGGCGGGTTACGTTCCGGGCGCTACGGACAGGTGCATTGTCTCCCGATGAACTTTCGGCAACGAGACGTGTCGTTTTCCCTTTCGCCCCTTTTCCTTCGCTCCCCCTTCATTCCGCGCTGTCCGGCGCAAGTGTCGACGGTCGCACTGTCAATGACTGATCCCGACCCACGCGATTGGCTCTCCTCGTATAGACGCTATTACCTTTTTCTGCTGAACTGGTCTGGCCGCGTATATGGACCTCGCGGGACTTCATAATACACAGAGAACCCATGCGCTGCGCGCCAGTCCGTATACGTCCGCGCGAATGTTTCACATTTTTCCCGAAAGCATTCAAACGTGAACCGATGAACGTTGTTAAGGTATAATTGTAGCGGATGAAATAACTCTTGCGTAACGTACGTCGAACCGCTGCTTAACCGTTTTTACGACGTCGGCATACGTGCCGTGCGACGGTACGAACGTCGGTGTGCCACGTAGCGGGGAAGATACAAAATTGATGCGTCACGGAATCGGTATCTTATGAAGGCCCCCGCGGCATACCTACATTTGTAATGTCCACATGTGTCGGGGAGGCAAATTCGAAGAAAAAGACCGTAAAAATAGTGACGGACGAGCGAGTCGGAGAGACGGTTGTCCGTAATGGGACTGATCTATATGTCGCAGTACATGTATTGGTATATACCTATTCTATCTTTGCAATGTCCACACGACGAACGGTTGGGCAAGTTCGTGGAAAAACTGGCAGTGGCGGAGGGACGGACTGGACGGGTTGCCTAGGCGTCCGCCCCGTAGTTCGAATTGTACGCCCCGACAATGTTGCAATAATTATTGCGTCCCTTCTACAGGCTTCCATTTTTACCCCGCTTGACCGGTCTGCTATTCGATCGCCATTCACGGTAATTCGATATTGCCTATACGGGCCCATATGGGCGAAAATCGATCGCATTGAAATTTTCCCTCATGCCTATTTACAAAGTCCACATTGATCATACCGCACGATAAGGCCAGTTCAAAGAAGACGCTTCAAATAGGAGCCACTGTGCATACACGGCCCCACGCTATCAACTTCGATAGCGAACTCGTAGTCCGACTCCTATCACGCACTCTCACAACTCCGTTCTATCGTCATTTCTCGCACGTCGCTAACCTAACCATCATTCACAATCGTACCTTGGACGATAAAAACTTAATATCTCACCGAACCCCGATGCTTCCCATTTTCGCACACGCCGTCCGCATGCACAACAAAATGACTTCCACGATACGATGCAGCTGTACGATATATGCGCACGGCCGAGTGGAAGCCTCCTATCATCAAAGCTGCACTAATCACTTCGACTCCCTTTCACAGATGGCCACGACTCCTTTCTCACTCCATCCCGTCTAGTCATTTGATCGTCATTCACGCGGTTTTCGCCGTTGGCCATATGGGCGAAAATCAGTCGCGTTCGAAAGTTCCCCCTCATGACGACCGATGTGCGGTTAGTGGTCGAGAATTAAAACGTACGCGGCGGGCGTGCACACCCACGCGCGTCGCTGCACAGAAGCATCTAGCTGCGCGCATCGATGGCCGTAAAATACGGTACACAGACGTCCGTTGGGGCGCGAAGAAGTAATGAAGTAATTAATATGCGGGAATTACGCTAATGACGTGCATTTCGGTGTATCGTTATACGTATCGATGCGAGGCGCAACGTCGAGACTCTTTGCGCGTGACCTTTCGCGCGCTCGCGCAATCGTCAGTCAATAGTCCGCGGGAGCGTATCACTGCAATTGTCGGACAATGGATAGTGGCGGTCGCCGACGACGACGGGGCGAAATTGACCGTTGGACTTTGGGCGCGCGTGATAGCGCGCGGAAACGACCAAAGCATGTCATGCACTTGGTGTATACGTTTGCTGCTACAGTCCTCGTCGTCAAGCGCCCGCCGTTCGCGTTCTTGTCAAAGAGCCACAAGCTGTCTATACGCGAATATACCTTGGCCGCTCGATGCAGTGCGCGTCGATGCCATAGTACGTTACAAAAGTGTCGCCGTTATACGATTATCCGTCAATAACTGAACGCGAGCACCTTGCCGACGCAGACGTACAGACATGCATTAGTAACAACACGGTCTGTCTGCTGGCGCAGAGTTACGGACGAAATGGAAGAGACCTCACGATTCGCCGCCGCGCCGTAGAAAAATGCAACGCCGAAAGTGGGTCGGCGAAATTTTTAATTAGAAAAAATTCGTCGCCAGCGCGAAACTGTGTCTTAAGTAATGACTGACGTTCTTATGGACGCCGCGATTTATACGGTGCCATTAAAACGGACGCGGTTGCACCGAGAGATCGGTTAATATCGCCGTTCAGCCTTAATAGTCGACAGGAGTCTGTGTATAACGCAATGCATACCTTAAGCAGTAATTCATTCTAACGAACTAAGCTTCCAGCGTAACGTAAGCAGTTTGTTCTGAATATGGATAGCGCGGACGGGCGAAAAGTTATCAGACCGACGTGTAGTGGCCCCCGCTATTACTCTCCGTGCCTATAATATAAATCGACCGCAGTCGCGCTTATGGCTGCCGTCGCGAAGCGAAAGTTAGCATCGCCATTTAAGTCTCTAGAAAGCGTGTGGACCGGATCGTTAGCGCAAAACGTCGCCATTTACAATTGCCGGGTGAAAAAAAGGGTATATGTACACCTAACGCGTCGTTGTTACGTCGACGAGGTCTACTTTTTTGTCACTCTCGCGCTCTTCGTCCCTCTCTCTCCCGCTGCTCGTCTCTTTTTTATTTATCCTCTTTCCCACGTTGCGTGCCCGGGACCCGCGCACACGCCATTGACTTCGCGCGTTCGCTTACGCGTCGGAGAGCAGTGTGCAGCGTCCATTTAGAGAGATATCAAAACTGCCCTCTCCCCCTTCCCCTCCCTCCCTCTGTCCGCCACCATGCCCCCTCGTAATAGCTCTCTTTTGTGCGGGTAACGTGAGTAAGTATGTGTAATGTAACATCCGGTGCCGGGCGATAACGGGGACCGTTATGGCCCGAGCCGAGAGCGAGTTAATTGGGAAAAATCGTGTTCTCTTATTAGATTAATCCTCGGGGATACTGGGTTATTAAAGCGGAAGATCACACGCGAATGGGAAAAAATTGTTGCGCCCTCCGCCCTCCCTCGCTCCCTCCGTCCGGCCTGCTTTTTACGGCGACAGTAGAATAAATAAATTTCACAGTGCGGATATATCGACGTCAGAGCTCAGTCATACGATTGAAGCGTGCCTTATAATCCCCGTCGCGTTTTCAAAGACTGCAGAGTCAAGCGCCCGGGCACTTTTTCACTCGGGTCACTCCACTGTACCGGTATTACAGTCTCGTCATGGGGGAGAGATGGGGCTGACTCGTTCGGCTGGAAGATCACACGGGTATGAGGAAAAAATTTGGTACCATATATATACACTTCCCCTATGCCTATACATCCGAGGGAAAGTGGATCTTATTATATCGGCGAGGCCGACGTCGGACGTCGGAGTTGTGTCTTTGAACTTCGCGTCTCAACCTATCCCGGATAGCTGTAATTTTTATTAAATCCCGCAAGCTTCCTGTCTGGGCTGCTCAGTGTCATAGCGGTGCAACAGGGTGCTCAGGTTCGCTGACGTGAAAGATCGTAGTCGAATCGGAAGAAAATTTGTACAGCAAATATGGACACTCACACAAGGACAGGCGCGCGCGCGCTTGCGGTTTCTTTATCTTCCTCTCTTGACTGATGTTTCCTTCCTTTTTCCGAGAGGGTGTATAACCCGATATCGTAAAACAAGAACGCCGAGTCTCGGCTGCGTTTGAGCTCTCCGCCAGGTTCAATAACTATTGCTCTTGTCAAACTTCGAGAGTTTCCCTTTTCAAGTACCCAGTAGCGCGGTCCTGTAAGGGGCCCGTCGAACAGAATGTAGAATGTCTCACGCAAAAGATAATATTCAAATGAGATGAAAATTCGTGCGCGAAGCGTACTTCTGCCCCTGATTTAGGCTATAAATTACCGCCGCTTTGTCTCCAGCCATAATATTTACTCGAGCATCAGGACGTTTAGTCTTCCAGCTGGTTCCTGCGTCGTGCCTCCACGACTTACGATCGTCTTCATCGTTCTATGAATTCTTCTGTCGGCGGACGAGCGACATCCGCTTTCGATGAACGAGCTGCCACGCAACAGATACAGATACAGATACACCATCGTATTCACTCAGTTTCCGTGCAATTAGCCCATTCTTTCCCCTTTGTTCGGGGCCCGCGCAGATCTAAACATAAGACAACGACGTCAGCGCGCCCGGTTGCCTTTGAACTCGCCTCGAGGGCCGGTCCCGTTCTCAATGACTATCATTTTTGTCAACCTTCGAACATTTCCCATTCCGAACGTGCCAGTGTCGCCAGCCGCATAACTGTACCGACTATTACCGCGCACTGTACCGCTATCTCCGGAGGATTCGCGCGAGAAACATAATCGTCGTCATATCGTGTAATTCGCTTTCCTGTCTATTCAGCGCGCGCGCCGCCGACACCGCAGCGTTTAGAACTCTCTCTCTCTCTCACGCACTTTCCCCGGTTATTTCCCCGCATCTACCCATATTATTCTTGCGCGTTATCCTCGCCTTTGTGAGCCCGCGCAGCCACGATACCGCCGCGCCCGTCCCTTTATTAGTCTTATGAGTTACGGGTATCTGTCCTAGATTGCAACGGGGCGCCGGCGATGGACGGATGGACCCTGCATACTTCGCCTCTCTTTATCGCCTGCGGATCTTCGCGCAGGATCCTAAATCCACACGGGAACCGCCGTTCACCGAACAACGTCCAAACTTCGCCGTACTCTGTACTCCGCGAGCGAGGCCCGCGCGCGCGCATATAGAGAGTACTTTTGCTCCGCACGCTTCTGCCCCGAACAAAATTTAGCCCCTGTCCTTCGCCGCTGCTCTCTTTTTCGGTCCCGTCTTTCGACGGCCGCCATGTCGAGCCGACAGCGAGAGGACTTCCGGTGCGAATGGCACTCGAACTTCGCCACGTGGCGAAGTTACCTTGGCACGGCGAGATAATTACACGGCCAGTCTCGTATTACTCTCCCCCTCCGCGCGCCCTATCTTCGGCATGACTTTACGTTCCCGACCCCGAACAATATCCGAACTTCACTTTACGGTACTTCGTACGGAATTAGTCGGGTGCTTTGCATCGCTCTCTAACCCTCCGCCGGCCGCCTACGCTGCGCTTCGCACGTATTTCAAACAGTTGATAACCGACTTCGCACCTCGCAGCCCGGACGCGACTCGTGAAACTTTCTTCTGTCCCGCGCGCGCGCTCGTGATTTTCTGCAGGAACAAAGAAAGTGTTCGGAGCAGATGAGACGATACGTGTAATTAGCTGCAAAGTCAACCGGGTTGGTCCTTTGTAGAGAAAGTTTGATGAACGATCAAAGCCAGACAGGGCTTCGCTGGCAGTTGAAGTCCAAAGGGTTAACTCTTCCATGGTTTAACCCGAATTCGTACCGCGCACTTTTTATTCCACTCCTCTCCGAATAATAGGCCGCTTTGATCGTGACTTCGCTCACTGCTTTCCGAATATAATCGGCTCGGGGCCGCTGGACAAATGAATTCGGGGGGGATATCAGGATCGTTAATAGGAAGTCATAAATCCGAGCGCGGGGCATGCCGAACATTAAATACATCGCGTCGCTTAAGCGAACTTTCCACGTTTCAATTTTACGCCGACCATTATGAGTTGTCATATACCGCGGCATGCTGAAACACCCTTCGAATTAGAATGCGCTCGAAACGAACGAAACTAAATAATGGCGCCGAGGCACGTTATGATTACCCGGAAGTAATAAAGGGTCGTAGAAGCTTAAGCACCAGTTTCCATCGGAAGCCGTTACAACGTCTCATCTCGAACACGTCGTCACGGTAAAATCATCCTGCTCACAATCGGCCGACGCCGGCGGCAAGCGTGGAAACTCCGTGCCGCGTGCGGGCGCGGAAAAAGGACGGGCGGTTTAGCGAAATGCGAAAATAATTTAGCACGGTCACGGAAGAGTTAAGATATCTCGCCGCGACGCGCTCTCCCACCTGCAGCTCTCATCGCGTGTCCCACCTTTGAAGTCTTCGTCGGGCGGCGAATTAATAATCGCCCGCCTCGTACAATTTGTCCAACTCTTTCGGCAGTCAATTTGCTTCGGAAATGCCATTATCCGCGCAACGGGAAAAGAGCAGTGGCGGGAGCGGGGAGGTGGAGATGGAGGGTTTAATTGAAACGACGCATAACGATGGCGGGCGTTCAAGTATTAATGTTTTAACGGGTGCGGAAAATTTAAATCTTCTCTTTTTTTGAAACGTTCGTAGCGCTCGTGCTTTATTATAACTGGGGTCTCTCTCTCTCTCTCTGCCTCCCCCCCCCCTCCATCTACGTTTTTTTTTTGTTTTAATAGCCGGCCAATTTCCATGTCAGAATTTTCCACATTTTTTTCGGCAGCACGCATTACCCTTGTTCCATTATCTGGTACGCAAGCAACGCTTCAAAACGAACTGACGCAAATTGCTTCGGTCCAAGCTGAGTTGTCGAAAAAGTTGTGCGAAATGAAATTAAGGACGTCGACGAACGTATTTGTGTGATCCGATATTTAATGCGTTTACCGTTCATATCTCTTGCTCTTTCTTGCTCTCGTCTTTAACTTTCGGCCCCGTTCGGATGTGCATCATCATTATTACACAACTTTGTTACAGTGACGTAACGGGCACTCGTCGCTTCCGTATAATCGAGAAACGCTTTGGCGACTCATCGTCCTGACACGATGTCCTGCAACACCCACTTTTAATTTAATTTTAATCCAATTTTCTCATTTTTCACTTCGCACGAGATTTTTTTTTCCCCATCCTTAACGTCTCTTAAATCCAGGCCACTTGTTCGCGAAAAAAGTATAACGAACCGTTCGTTCATCTTAATTAGGGTAGAATCAAGTAAGTTTTACTTCGGAGTTATAGAGGTAACGGGAAAGTTTTCGTACGTGTCCGCGGGGTCATTCTTAATCGCGGGCAACACGTAGGCGCGCTTTACGTCGGTAAACACAGAAACTTGATACGGAACGTACGTATCGGCCGCTCGTTTCGGCGAAATCGCTCGCGAAATATTACTTTCGAATTGCCCACGGAGTATCCGCAAGCTGCCGGCATTTTTTGTAACATTAGTCGGAACGCCATGCATTCCGTTCGCGTCGATAGAGTTAAATGAGCCGGCAGAGATTGCTCAATCGAGGTTATCGATCGCCGGCGAAATTCAATCGAGGAAAATATTAGAGATTTTTATAATACTACCCGAACTATGTATTATTCATGCGTCGACCTTCTGACCGCAGCACCGACGGTTCCCCGGCATTCAAACATTTTCTGTACCCCATTCCTATATCCCGCAATAACAAAGTACGCTCAACTAATATTATACGACGTAGCTCTTTAACCATTCCCATTTTCGTCGGTGCGGATTGACGAGCCGAAAGCCACCGATCAGAACTCAAATTCAGCCATCTGGAGGGGGACTAGCAGAAGGGAAAAAAGTGGATAAAGGGTTTTCAAACCAGGCTCAGTACTGGCCTATCACCCGCGTCCCTCTCACACTCTTCGTTATCCACTCCGCAACACTTTTGCCAGTTCCCTCGAAGCTCCCTTCACACTCCTCCTCCTCCCTCGTCTCGGGCGTCGCGACACATCCGGTTTTTCGCGCGGAAATGAAATTGAGTTTTCGAAGTTGCCGCCGCTCGAGGAACGTCGACGTCCATCGTTTCGCCATCCGGCGTATTACCGGTGGCGTTGCCGCGGAATTGCGATTTACTCGAGCGACGCTGTATTTCGAGGTCGCGATCCGCCTCCCGATCATATCAACCGAACCGCGGAATAGATAGAGAAAGAGTGGGAGGGAGAGAGCACTCGGCGCACAGAGGTAAGCCGACCTCCGCGCTTCTCCACTTGTCGACTCGCGTCGTTGCATACGATAGCTTTTATGTTCGAACGAGATTCCCCTATCGCTCTGTGAAGCTCCGCGGTAGGTACGTGTGCGGAGGGTAATAATAATCTCTGACCACCGCCGAGAGAGGGTGTGTGTGTATGTATGTATGGGCGAGTACATAATGTTCGACCCTGCGGACCGGTGAACGGGAAGGAGACGCAGGGAAAAAGCGGGAAAATTCATGCATACGTTTACCCACTGTCGTCTTGACGTGCGACGAATCCCGGATGACGTCGGAATCTGGATCGACCGCGCACGATCAAACCTAACGCTACTGCGGCATTTTTTGCAACTTCGCGTGTAACTGGCGTCGAAGCGATTGTTTGCGCGTTCCGACCGATACTTATTCCTTCTCCCGTATTTGCGCGCCAGTGAAACGTACAATATTGACGAGGCCAAAATTTATCCCGGTATAATATTTGTGTGGGCTCGGCGAGCCTGCGTGAGATTGTTGCTGAAATTGCGTGCGCCAATAAAAGCACGTGTGTGTGCGTGGGAACACAGAAGAAGTGCTTTTGGCGGCGCGAGGGCCGTCGTGGTATGCGATCTGGGTGCTGTATTAAATCTGACTATTTTGTTATGGGCGCTTAGATTTCATTCCATCCCATCTTATGGTCTAGGGCTTGGCTTGGGATTTAACCCAGGGACCTGTGGAGCCCGGAACGAGAATCATACCCGTAGCTACACCAAAAAGCTAATCCGCTGATGCTCCATGGGAATACGTAGTGATTAAACGCCACGCTCGAATCACATTCGAAACATAACAACACCGATGCTTATTACCTTGACGTTATGTTCATAACAGCATAATACATATACGTTTCGTCCGAATGCTTTAATTGAAAGCGTATCGCGAACCAACGGATCACATCTCGAGTGCCTTGTTAATTGTAACAATTTCAATTAATCCTTACGATAATTCGCGCTCTGGCCACGCGCGCGCTCCGCGAAAAACCTTTGTCCAGCCTTTCGCCGGCGCTTTAATGAAAATTCGAGCGCACTCTAAGCTCAAAATTCGAGACTCAAAATGCGCCGGCCAAGAGGCGCTCACGCTTGTTAATAATTTCCGACCATGAGAAGAAGAGGGCCCTGAAGAGACCGTGGAGCGAGGATGGGAGCGCTGGACGTGTGTGCAAAAGAAAAAAGAAAAGCCATGCATACTTCTCTCGTCGCTCGCGCCGGTTTTTCGCGAAGCAGAAACGACGAGGCGGAAAGGGAGGGTTGGGCGCGCGCGTTAGGCGCACTCTTCTCCCCTTTCCTTCTCCGCGCTCGCTGTAACTCGATTCCTTTGTGGCCCCCAGTGAATTCATTACCGTCGGCTCTTATCGCCCGACATCATAATTGTTTAGCGCGCCTCGACGATAATATTCACGGCCGTTTTATTCCCCCTTTTCGAGCGACTATCTACCAATATATACATATATATATATGGAGAGAGAGAAAGAGAGAGAGCACTCTCACGACGGGAACGACAACATCGACTGACGTCGTGTCTAACACTATCCCCTTCTCATTCCACCCCCATCTATCCCGTCTCGAGCGTCTATCTCCTTATTCGCTCATCCTCCGGGGCTTTTTCCTACGAAAAATCGTCATTCTCGACGACGTCGTTTGATGCGGTAAAAAAGAGTAACCTCGGCACGGAACACGAGTATCACAAGCACGCGCGATGTCGCACGCTCGAACGTTCGTATATCCTCCCGGCGGAGATCGTCCGCCGGGTACGGCACGAAATCTGTTGACGGTGTGTCGGTTCGAGTGAAAACGCAAGCATTTCATTCCCAGCTGTTTGAATTAATGCGCTCGATTCGTCGCGTGTTGATAATGTTTCGTTTTTATTATGTATAGCTTGTATATCGCGTTATACGTGTACGCAGTAGATTCGGTATCCGACTTATCCGAGGGGTTTTCGAAGCTAAACAATTTTCATTTTTCATAGAATACGTGGAATTAATAGTAAAGGAACGTATATTTGGCAATATTCAGGTGGACGTGGAATTATTTCAATGGAAACTGATGTTTCGAGAGACTTTATTTCACCGCGATAAACTGTCCTGCGCGATCTGAAATTTTTGCGTATCGTACTGCAGGTGCTGCATAGCACACGGCAACAGTCGAATAGCTTACTTCAGTCGACGCTTGCAGCTTTACAAGGGCGAGTGGAAAAAAAGTCGTTGAAAGAATTGTACTTAAGCTGACACATCGTTCATACATGGACACCGCACTAATGGCAATGTCGACGGTAGTCTCACTGGCGCCGATCGATCCAAGAATGTAAAGCGGGCCGGCGGAATAGAAAACGAGGGACGCTAAATTTGCCAGATGGTAAATACTTAACTTCCGACGAAGCTCAACTTACGTCGCGGCAGTCGCGAGCCGTGGCAATAAAATTTGCAGGAAACTATGATCCGCGATCGAGCGAGATAAACAACGAGGGATTAAAATAAGACCTGGTCGTCGTAGTCAGTTCTGGAGGATAAGCGCGGCGAACGGTTGATCGAGGCTTTCATTACGATTTTGCGCGAGTCGAGGAAAACGTTGGTCGCGTTGGGGAAGGTCTTCGCCACGGCGAGAATTTCGTTAAATTAGTCATGATTTAAACGTTACCCTTCGGCTGCTCTTAATGGCCAGAACTCGGCGAACGACCCGCGATAAATTTTCAATTTTTGGCACACATACGGCGGTCACACTCGTTAATCATGCTTTCTACGCACACGCTCGACTTGACTTGTTGACGATTAAGCTCGCACGATCACGTTTTCACTTCGCACGAATCGTCATCAGTCATTTAATGCCCCGTTCAAATATAATAACATCAATCACCCGTCAACAAATTAGCCTTTCTCGACGGACGTATTTGAGCACTCCCGCGCCACGAGAAAATCGTCAAAGTTAATTACGTCAGAACTCGAGACATCAAAGCGATTAACCCGACATACGTTAAACGTCAAGTCGGCGTGCGATGATAGGTGATCCGAAACGTCAAATCCGCCGATGCGTAGTTAATAAAGTTTACATTGTCCCTGGTACGTGGAGCAGAAGTTGGTGAAACGGCGAGGCGAGAAGCCGGCGTGGTGCGGTTTGCCTGGAACAGAAGACACGGCGGATGGGCCCTAAGGTCCCTAATTCTTTTTTGCGGTCAATGCCACCGCGGAGCGTGATGAAAGCAGGGAGGCACATTTGTGGCAATGGTGGTGGTGCTAGTGGCGGTGGTCCTGTCTCTCGTTCGCCATGCCGGATAACGATTAAAGCCGAGGCCGTGCGGCGCCGTACCTTTTTCCACGCTTTTATCCGAGTCGCGCATGTTTGTAGGTACAAAACGGCCGGTGTGGCGCAAGGGGAAGTCGGGGGTCGTAAAAGTTGTCGTTTGATCAAATCTGTCGTCGCTTGACTTTCCTCGCTGCCGCTGGCATGCAGGTGCGACCTTGCCACGTTCCGGGGCACGTTTCTACGAGGAGTCCGATACGATGGACGTAAACGCGTCCGGCGAGTCGCGCGAGGGGGTTCATTTTTTAAATTGCATCTGGCGGGCATGCGGAGCCTAACTTTTCTAAACGCAGCTGTGTACGTACGAGCGGAAGGTGAAATCTGTAGGAGTATCTATACTTTTATGAAGACTTCGTGGGATCCGGGGACAGGCAAAATCTTGCCCGGCTCTGGCGAACTTTTAGCGTCAAACGATTTATTGATGAAACTTGATTATGTACGTTCGAATAAATTTATCAGAGTCGATGCGTTTGCTTTATTCTCGACGGTACATTTGCCCGCTGTCGGAGACGGAGCAGATAAACTGTTAAGTTCCGTATTTATGAATATTGAAAGAAATCCGTGCTCACTGTTTTAACCCGCATGTTTTATCGTGTTTGCCGGATTTTTATTGAGGCGCGGTATGGCCGGAATTGCTTAACGTTATTCTTGGATTTATTACCGTCGAATCCGTTCATAGCACAATTGACGCATTATTATTATCCAGCGTGCATTATTAGCCGTCGGAGCATTAGCATTTAATCGCCGGGCATTTTGCGCGGCCTTCCATCGCCAGCTCTGGGCATGTATTTAATAGTGCTAATTTTCGAGCGAATTCTTATAATTGCGGTAATGACTTTCTACTTGTTAATAGTCGGGCCAATGAATGGGTCTTTATGTAGATCAACGCGGGCAAATATTATTGTCGCTGCACAAATGACTGTATTAGTTTAGCTATCAGGTATAGCGATGCGTTTGAATAGCATTTATACGTCCGATCATTTAGTGTCGTGCTGGCAAACTGACCTAAGCGTCCTGCAAAACGGAGCAGTACGTACGGGGAAAATGAAAATGCCTCGCGCAAAAAACATTATCGACATATTTAAAAGGGCACGATCGCGATAAATAATATAATTTCACGGTTAATCTGAACATTTCGAAAACTTTCCCCCGCAGACAGCTCTGGCGGAAAATTGCACGTGATACACATGGAAAAAAAAGCATAAAAACATCACCCGAATGCATTTGCACAACGTCGGCTCGCAAACAGGGAGAACGTGTACGCGTGAGCGTGTTTTCGCCGACGGCGTCGTTGAACCGCATAAATTGCGATTTTTATACAATTACTGCAAACGAATTGCAATTCGCGGTGCGGAGAGCGCGGAACCGGCCACCATGTACTCGCGCGGGCGTACCTTTTTTCCGCGGAAATCGGAGCGGACAGTGTTAATAATCCTCAATTGGGCATCCTTCAGGTGGATTTATACGCGCGCATACTGACCGTCGCACATAATCGTACGTGTACCCCCGCGTGCGGCCGTGCGCGTACACGCAACGAGCACACAGAGTCACACGCACAGACCGCAGTACACGTTTGCTCTCGGCGTCACATCACGTCGTTCGTAAAATAGCATCCGATAATGAAGCACTTCATTTATTAAACCCGCTTGACGCGTACTCCTTCCCACTCTGGACGTCCATTATAGATCCGTACGCTCGTTTAATGCGAGTGATATTAATTATCAAACGTCGTTACGGGGCGGCCCGCATCGCGATATACGTATACGTACACGTACGCGTCCACAGATTTCTATGCAGAGTGGCACGCGTGTGTACGGATTCGCACACGCGCGCGTGCGCGCGTCGTCCGCAGCGGTTGACATCGACGTGGTTACGCGGCAAGAAGCGGCGACTAACGTTTGACAGGCCGAAATGCGTCTTTCCTTTAATAATTAGCTCGACTGCCTTGTCAGTACCGAGGCTCGTATTTCGATAATTCGAATGGCGAGGGCACATACGGCCGGATCGTCACGTTGATGACGGCAAACCCCGGCCAACCCTTCACGAACCGAGCCCTCCCCTATCACGTGATCGACCGTCAGGGGAGACGGTGGAGTGATAGATACGCGGTCCACCGATGTTTCGCGAACCCTCGTATTTACAGTCCTTTATTGTACGACGGCTACCGGGCGCGTTCGAGGGGCTAAATCGACAAACTAGTGTGCTTTTGAGGAAATTTTTAGGGGTTCGCAAGCATGAGTAATGGCGCGGATCAGCGTTGCTCCGATGATAATGCCACTATTCGACCTTATTCCAACCGTCCCATCCCGGGGCATCGATACGCTCCTTCCAGCTTTCATCATTTTTATTTTATTCTCTCTAATCCTCCATCTTCAATTCCACGCTCTCATCCTCTGACTGACAGTGCGCCCCACAGTGTCGTCACCCATTTAACGCGTAAGAAGATTATCACTTATAAGTCCTAAATGACTGGCATCCCGAGTAATTAGAAAAGTAGCTAGTTCATTACGCAAGACGCGTTCCTCGACGCACAGAGCCATATTTGTCCCGTCTAACTACTTCGAAACGTTACAGAAATTATCGCAAGGTCTACCGAGTTTACGCGAGCGTCGCGCTAGACAGCCGCGCGACACGATCTCAAAGGGTTGCGACACACATGAACGCGCACGCGTTTGCGGCAGAAGCTGACGAAACGCGAGCGCGCACACACGCACACACAGACACGCGCGCGCGAAGATAGCCTCCGAGCGTGTGCGCGAGGAAGGATCTCTTATCTTTCACTGCTCGCTCCCAATTGCCACGTTCATAGAATATTACGTTTTCGCGTAACTGTGTCACGATCCTCGAGCCTCTCTCTCCCAGCTTGCCGCCTGGGGAGAGAAAGAGGATCAAGATATCCCATCTCGAGGAATCGAAGCGGGGCATCGTAAAATTCCGAGGCGCAACGTTCTCATCCTTTCTCCTCACCCTCCCCTCCCTCCATCCACCCACCCACGGCTTCTCATCCTCGACGTGCCACTCTACAGAACGACGATTACCGATGACTTAGCAAATAAGGCCGCGGGAACGAAGAATGGCTCCTGAACGTCTCGCGAAGGAGCGGGCGGGGGTGGTGAAAAAGGATATCGACGTGCATTATTTTTCGAATCGATAGGGAAAGGCCGCTGCCACTCGCGATTTGAGTCACGCTTTAAATCAGCTCGCGGGCCAATGGGAATTCTCGAGGCAGCGTTGCGAGGCCCGAGTCGGGCGGGCGTTTTGAATTTTAAGCGTCGACCGCCGGCGCAAACGAGCCTCGACTCCGTCATGCTCTCTCGCTCGGCCTAATGACGACCCTGCCTTTGTCTTTCTGCGCCTCCGCCTTCCTTTCCGCTCTTTCTTTGTCTACCCTTTCGTCGCTTATCTCCGTCGGCCTCGCACCCCGCAACGTACTCCTTCTCTTTCATCCCGCCACTCCTTTCCTCGTTTTCGACTCCGACTTTTCTTTCTATTCCGCTTTACATCTGTACGTCTTCCTACCTCTAATTCTCTCCCTCTTTCTCCGTTTGTCCTTCTCGTTTTCTGTAATCCTCTTTTTCCTTTTTCAGCCTTCCTCCCCGCGCACCCTTTCAACTTTCTCACTTTATCCTTCCTACTCCTTCCCTCACTCCCCCCTTTCGCTCCCTCTCTCGTTCCCTTTGCGTGCATCTCTTTTGCCTCTATTCTTTTTCGCACCGCTTTGTTTCCTTCTCCCTTCTTTCCGCATCTCGCCCCTTTGCTCATTCGATCGTCCTCTTTTCGGAATTCGCGGGCGCGTCCTCAAAAAGAGTCGTCTTTCATTATGCTATGCTTCGCCATTGTCTTTTACGAGACCGCTATTTTCGGAACGTCTGGCCGTGAGGACAAGTGATGCCACTGTCCAGATTTGATGGCGTCCGTCCTCCCTTCAGCGAAACGTTGACGAGCCGCGCGCACTCAACCGTCTCCCGTCTCAGCGGGCCATGCTTGCAGAATTTGCTTTACGATACGTGTGGACATTGTTAATGTAAGCTCTGCAGCAACATTTCCCGAAACTGGCGCCGAGCGAATTGCACGGAAGGGACAAGACGACCGAGGGAGCGAGGGACGAAGATAGAGAGAGCAGAGAATACGCGAATTTTTTAATTCAACCTCCCCGTCCGTTTTATTAACAAATAAAGTCGCTTTGACCTTATTGCACCGCTTTCACATCTGACGTCCTTCCTTCCGACAGATTAAAGCAAAGCCTTTTAAAGCATTTTTTCCTCTAAACGTCGAAAGAACGTAGGACGTGTCTAACGAATCAGCGAATCTACCTGCTCAATCATCGTGCCCGTCTTCGAGCGTAACACCTCGATACCGAGATCACTTAACGAGGGATATCATTACTACAAGTTAGCAGAAATATCATTAGCCGCAAAGAGCCGGACGTCGTTGCGCGCAGCTTTCGCGTACAAAGAACAATCGAGCTTAAGAGAACGGGGTAAAGGACGGGTAGGCCGGCCGGCGAAATGACATGCAATTGCCGTAAATTCGAGGGTTCGGCTGGCGCGAAATTTTTTTCTTCCCCTCCCCGCCTGCGCAAGGAGAGAGAAACGGGTGATCGAGGGAGAAGATAGAGGAGAAAGAGAGCGAGAGGTCCTCGCGTGACTCGGGCTGCTCGGAAAGCTCGGCTCGCGCTGTGCAATATAAGGCCGATTGTACAACGGTGAGATTCCACCATTACAGATTGCGTCACGTAATACACGCTCGTCGTCGGCCGGCCGATCGGGTCTGAGAAACGATGCACGATGCTCATATGTACCGTGGAAACATAATCGTCGGCGCGATACCCGTCAACGCTGTTACACACCAGGCTACTTATCGAAAACGAGCACCTGTTAACCGGCACGACCGTTCCGAGAATGCACGTGGAATCCCGCGCGTAGACTCGGTGCGCGAACGGTTAGTCCGGGCCGCGATTTTTCTATGCACGCTCTCTCGGCTAAGGTCGATTGTGCGCGCCGACACTCGCATGTGGAAATACGGAGCGGAGAGTCGTGACGAGACGTTCGGAAATAACAGTCCTCGGGGCAGCAGTGCGTAGCGACCTTAAGGTCGTTTTAGAGAGTGAACTGCCGAGCCTCTTCTGCCCCCTCCACTCTTCGCTCCTTCTCGCGTTTCTCGTTCTCATTCTTCTTCGCGACCTCCCCTTTTTCTCTCCGCACGTGAGAGCCTAAAGAGCGGGCTCGCCGAGTCTTTGTACGCCTCTAGGTACCTGTGCTCCGGAGGGAAGCACAATGGGCTGTATTTAATGTACGGCGGAACGTCGCTGCGTAGCGTGAAAAGTGATTCGGTGCTCGATGCGTTCTTCAAGTTATGCGCGGCCTGCGACTTTCCTCAGAGCCTCAATAACGACGCGTCTCTGTTGCGTTGGGAAGTTCAGTCTGAACTCCGCGGAGACTCATGGAACGCTCGAAACGGCCAACAGATAACGGCTGCACGTTTTCTAGCGTGCCGTATCAGAGAATTCGTCCGTTTAAACCTATTTCGCCCCGGCGCGTCTTTGTCTTACGCGCCCTCTCCCGCGCACAATGGCAAAGTCCGCGCACGGCAAATTCTATAACACGAAATCTACATACAGAGGGACCGAGCCTGGCGTCCGTCCTCCTCCGACCTCCTATCTCTCGTTATCTCTCTTTCTCTCATTCCGGCTGCCCCGTCTATATCCCTACACTTGTGAGAGCCTGAGAAGTGCGCGCGCGTTACGTGAGGCCTGGGCATAGGTGCACGCGTGTACGATGCTGCCCGCTTGTGGGCGCGCATTATGTCCCTGTACGTGTGTATTCACGTGTGTATATGTGGTGTGTGCCCTCGCCCACGGCAGGTCGAGGGCCGAGGGCCGAGGGCTGCAGTGGCGCGTACTGATGGCCAGAGGGGAACGGAAGGGGCACCGACGATCCTTTGTGTATACTTTCAGTGCGCTCTTACAATTAGACCGGCCCTCTTACCCATTTCGGCGCTCAGGGCGCACGACGTTCGCATGAAAATGAGAGAGGGACAGATAGAAGGTGTCGTCTCGCTGTGTGCGTCTCTCTATGCTACTCTGTTCCACGGCACGTCCCCGTCTATGTGTTTTCTGTGTGCGTCGAAAGAGAAAGAGAGAGAGAGAGAGAGGAAGAGGAAGAGAAATAGTGTATGTGTATACCACACGGACATGCACAACCGGGGCGCGGAGGAAACGACGTAACGATCACGTGGGAAAGCCCGAGAGAGCGCTCTTTTGGACGTGGCGCTTTTCAAAAATTGACGCGAGCTTAAGGGACGCAACCTAAGTGTTTCGTGTTTGAAGCGAAGTCGACGGTGAAATTGGCTACTTCGGCGACAGCATAGAAATCCCGGGATCTCTCGCTAATAACCGACGACAGTGCACGAATCTGTGGCCTGCGACAAAGCATACGTTTAAACGCGGATTCGACTGGGGAGTGATAATTGCGGCAACTTACGCTGAATGGAATTGGAGGATCAATATAAATGTTGAGGCAGAGACAAATGAGGACGTAACATTTATAGCCGAAGCTGTGAACTTCCATTTCATACACGTCAGGGTTGAGAGACAGGCAATCGATACTCGTCAGGCGATATTAGAAGGATTTTTACGGAATTTTCTACTTTCGAAACATTGACGTCGCTTGTCAGCGGGTACATACGGAGAACAGAGTTTTATTTGGTAATATGCCTGTGGGCCGTTAGACGCGTACGGTTTTCAATAATGGACGTAAGCATGATTGGTGTGCAACATAGGTGTTTCGCATTATATCAAAGCCGAGGCAAAGTGATATCAGTAATTTCGGTCGGAGGATGCAAATATGCGAATCCATTGGTAAATCTAGCTATAATACGAAAATCGTATCTACATAGCACGGTGATGGTTAGAGAACATACAACGCATGTTCGCGTTTCCCTGAATTCCGAAACCGAATGGATATGTGGAAAATCGATTATCAGCGCACGCGAGCTTTTCCGACAACTAGTATAAATATCGTAAATACAACAAAAGCTTTTACGCTGGAACAACTTTAAGCTCAATATGTACACTTTCGGTTGTTGATGTTTTTTTTTATCCGATAAATGAATCTCTTCCGATTACCCACCGGTTTGGCCTGAAATACATCAAAAATAGCTGATTGGCGTGGAACGAACTTTGTATAAAATGCAGCAGATTAAGAGATAGAGTTAAAAATAGTTGAACAACTTTTAAATGTCAATCTCTATAACACTCCTGAATTAACATCTACTACACGCGATGTATTTCTTTTTTCAATTTGAGCTACGGCACATATTTCGGCAGTTTATCCCATACTTCCGAAAACATCTATAGAAATATACACAGATCCGAGACGTGGGTCCAAAATGAAGGAGGCCATCGTCAGACGAAAAACTGTGATGTCCTCTACCTTAGTTCACTCTCGCCATTACGCGCAGTTATGCTCGACGAAATGTGTGCCACTTGTATGTAAACTTGCTCGACAATCGAAACCATGGAGAGAACAATGCCGGAACCGCACATAATACGATGGTCAGAACGTACAAGCGGAGGGGTTGCGAGTCGTGGGGCTCCAAGTGCAAATAATCGTTTTCCATGCCGAACCAATATCGAGCCCGAGAGGAGTGAACGTCGGACGATTGACAATTTATAAGCTTCCTCCGACTGCGCACGTCGATTAGAGCCGTCATCGACAGCACGCTGCGTTTGACTTCATCGACGCACTTTCAACGATTGACAGCCTCGAAGAGATCGTTTGTAGTTTGCGGCCTCTCTATGGATGCGCTCTTTATGGGTGGCCGTTCGAACGAGACGCTTTTAAAAAAATTGATTCGATTCCGACGAGTGCCCGTCGAAGTTGCATACGTGCGTTCGATTGAAGCTTACGGCATAAAACGCAAGCTCGAATTATCACTGGCATCGAAGGACCGGCGAATTTGTAACTTCGCGATTCGTGGAACGTCGGCTGATCGATGATGTTGGAAAGTGGACAACTGGATAGAATGCGAGTTCTATTAGGCAATTAGTTTTATTAAATTCGAAGCGTCGGCAATAACGGCGCGCGAAACTACCCCCCTCGAACGGAGGATGCCGATGTTTCATTCATATCGGAACTTTATTCAATGTCAAATGTACATTCAGCAGCTAACCGAAAATTTCGATAACAAATAAACGCGGCGCCGCGGCGGGCGCGCGCGCGGAGCCCGCGAAATGCAAATATTTTTATTGATATTGAAACGTCGCCCGATGACAAATACGTCATTGTAACCCGTCAAATTTTCAATGCAAATAATTGCCGTCCAAAAGCATCCGGTGTCGAACGGTCGCCGGTACATGTAAAGGCTCGTATTGTTTCCGCGATTCGTTTGAAACCGTCAGCGATGATAAACGATATTTATACGGCGCGGAGAAAAAAAAACGTATTTATCTTTCGTATCTCTGTTGAGGACTTTCGGAAAAAATTCAGCCGCGCGCTGTTCACGGTCTCTCTCTCTCTCTCTCTCTTTTTTTCTCTCTCTCTGCAAAGTCTTGTTCGCGCGGATTACGTCGGACGCGTCGTTTTTCGGCAATCCGAAGCGAGCGTGACGAACAAATCGGAATTGCGTCCCGCGGAATATGAACTGTGCCGGGACGAATTACAACTTCGCGGTCGAGAATTTAGGGCGGAAGGCGTAATTGTGCCGACCGGTTGACGGGGAAATTTCACGGAATAACGCATACGTCCTTGCAACTTGCCGAATTTCGAATAATCGCTCGTTTCGGCCAGCGTTGAACAATCGACAATGTTATAGGCTCTCTACGACCGGCGGCCACATCGATTAAACTTATCATCGATGTCGCGTTGCGGTTGATTTCAACAAACAACGTAACGTTCCCATTGACAATCGTAAAGAGATCGTTGCATTTACTGTTTTCCGTTCTGAACAGAAGCAGTCTTTATGCGAGTTGCTTTCGAACTAAATGTTTTCCGACAATCGTATAATATTTCACCGGGCTACAGCTGACGCAGACAATCGAACTCCAGTAGATACTGATCACCGGCCAAATATCTGAGCGTGATATTTCGTTGACATTCCAATCCTCGCGTCACACGCAAGACATTTCTATTATTCGGCATATTTCGAAAATAAATGCTTCATCATCGCTGCTCGCACTCTGATGAGTAATTAAACGTCGAGTGTCTTGAAGTGCTGTAAAGTTCAAGCCGCCGTCAACAGCATACGGGCAGCTGATTTCATCAGCGTATTTTCCAGGACTTGACTTCAAAAGCCCCGAAAAGACTGCGGCATTTGTAGTTTGCGGTTGCTGTAGAAAAGCTCCCTTTACGAGGACTCTTTCAAAAGCGATGCTTTTGAAAAATTGACGCACACGGCAGCTTTTTCGCTCGAGATAAATTCTGGTCAAATCGAGGAATGCGAGGAAAGGAACGTATGTGCATAAACCGATTCTGTCAGGCATTTGAAACCACCAGCAGGCAGATCCGTTTAACAACAAACAACATCTAAGTCTACGCGATTCGATCAAGGATAATTGATCGATAAATTGTGTTACAGTATTTAATCCGCTATCGGCGATACATCGAAATTGATACTAGGAATGCATTCTTCACGATTCGCGCGATATCGAAGAGACTGCAACGTTTGTAGTTGGTGGGCTCTCTGTAAAAGCTCTCTTTATGAGCACTCTCTCGGACGTGATGCTTTTGAAAAATTGACGTGCGCCGATGTACGCGGCGCGAAGGGAAATTGCGGTCGGCGCTGGCAGTGTGTGAAGCAGGCAAGCTTTACTTGAATAGTGAAAAATCATGCGGTTGCTTATGTGCTTTTGCCATTCGTGAAATTAGAAGGAGGGGGGAAAAAAAAAAGTAGGATCGGCGCGCTCGACACCCAACCGACCACTCCGCGATCGATAAGTTATCACAAGCTGATTTAAAGCCGTTATAGGCAAAGCCCTGCGGTTGACTTCATTCACATATTTTCCGCGAGCTCTGCACTCGAGGAAACTGGGCCGCCTGTAATTTGCTGTGTTTTGTATAAAGCACTCTTTACGAGTATTATCCTCGATGCGGTATTGTTCAAAAATTCACATAAACACGCCGAAATAGACGGGGCGTATTTCGAGCCACCGCATAATCCGCGCCGGTGCCAAAATTGTATTCAACAACGGAATTTCCATTCGACATCAAGAATCAATCATTCGAAAGATGAACAGCCACTAAGCGGCTCGAAGGAATTTCAAACGATTAGGAGTAGATTTTTTCGCCGAAACCTACCGTCAATCACGATCACTGTCGACGGGAGTCAATAGATTTTTCGCCACGAACAGCGTGCTCCCGCTCGTCATTAAGCGTACAACGAAACGGACGAAGAAGTCAAGATCGAATCGTCCCTAACTGAGAGCAGCACGTCCGCATCGATCGATCCGATCGACGAACATCAAACGGCCGACAATTAAAATCTTCCAGCTACTTGATAGCATCGGCCGCGATTAACGGCGTCATTAATTACGATCGCTGCGTTTGACTTCATCAATGCATTTTCCCCGATTGACAGGCCGGCCAGGGAATCCGAAAACGCGCACTCGTACGATGATCTCGCGAAGAGACTGCGACGCGTTTGTCCGGTTTGATCAGTTGACAGACACGTCGGTCGTCGAGGGACAAAAGGTATATACATTCGACGTTGTCGAGAGCGAGCCCGTAATCGCACAGTCTCCCGCAGTTATCGTCCTCGAGATCCGTGGCGCATCGAAAACAATTCGCCCGAGCGCAATTCATTACCGAATGTAATCAATCAGTGCCATTGTTTCGCGCGGCGGTAAACATACGAACTAGGCATTAGTTCCGATAGAGCTGCACGGCAATTGCGGTTAATTTTACCGTTTCGACGCTCGAAGGAGCATAACTGTGAAATTAACCCGACTGTTGGTATCCTATTGCCTTTCAACAGTTTCAACGCGGGTGACAAACGCGCCTCGTCGCTCAGTCTAACTTCCATTCTAGTCCGACCCACGGCTCGAGCGGGGCAAGACATTTTTATGCCAGATATTGTACAAATTGCGAGACGTATTCGGCGTTCGTGCCGTATCGGCTCTATAACGTTTAGTGTAGCTACGTATGTATGTATATGCCGTATAAACGGTAAAACCTTTTACGCCGCCTAGGATCGATCTTCCCGAAGCCGTAAAAACTTTTCGGTGCATTCGTGATATCGGACGGTCGTACGTCATCAAATTTGATATCTAAGTCATTCGGCCGCTACAGTGTATAGATTTTGTATTACGCCTGGAACCATACGTACAAACACGGAGACCTCGCGTTGCGTATGTCCAATATTACTCGAACTTCGCGTTGTATGTTTAACGTTAAATAAACTCGCAACGAACGAAACATTTGACGAAAATTATATTAGAAACCGAGCGTCCACGGCTGAAAATTAATTGCGCACTCGTTCTTCGCCTTCCGCCTGCAGATCGATCGAATCGGCGACAGTTATTTAATACAAATTACCGACGACGTTAATTATCGCCGAGGACGCCTCGAGTCTGGATTTGCACATTGTAATTAGCGAGGAATCCATGTGTGCGCGACGTCGAGCGATCGCTTTGCTTCGATTTATACGCGGCCTCAGCCCATCGAAGGAAAGGAAGACCGGCCGCAATTACGTTCTGGACGGGGACGAACGTCGAGAATCGGTAATTTTCTCCGTTCGACCGCGAAAATATCCTCGACCCGCTCGGTTCGAAATCGGCCTTAATCGACCCCAGCAATATCCCCACTCTGCCTCGGTTAAGGATAATCAGCGAATAAACGCGCGCAGCAATAATTTTGCGTGCCCTCGCGCAATAATGCGGTCGTCGTCAAAGGCAGCGTCGGGGCTTAACGATGTCTTTGGCAAGGAGTAAACAGCGACGCCTGGTAAACTTGAAAATCACTTTAGTTCGCACGAACGAGACACCCGCCCGCGCGCACTCCCCGTTATTATCACGACAACGTATGGAACTTTATATCGCTCGATAATTATCGCCGTAATCGCGCCACCGAATGCCTCGTTAGTATCCGTGACCCTGGCGTAGAAATTTGGTCCGATTATTCGGAGCGTCCGATTACCGGAGTCGTCGTCGATACCTTCGACCTTTCCTCCGATCAAGTGTCAGGGATCGTCGAGAGCGGGAAGCTTGGGACCGAATTTTTGATCAATGGTCACGAGCGTCGCGCGCTTGTTCACTTGCTGATCTGTTTTTAGAGGGTCGTTCGCGGACTGCCGGACGATTTTAGTTACGAGGTATCAGCGGCGGAAAAATGTGTACCAATTATTTCGTGGGTTCGAGCATCGCCGCCGGTCATCGATACTTCGAGCCGTTTAATGGAACAGATTGAACTCAAGCGCACTCTGGGAATTTTTATTTAAGCGCTGACATTCATAGCCGCACTTCGTCGAGGAATAGCGTTTATGCTTTAACGAATTTAACGGTTACGTATGAATGGGGACCGCCGCGCATCAAATCAATTGACTCTTGACTCGTCGGCGCGAGCGCATTCTTTCGTCTTTATGACAGCCGAATGGATTTTAGCGGCCGATACGACGAATAAACGGGAACACGCCTGTATCACTTCTAATCTCTCGCAGCGGCGCTTATCCGACGGTCCCATTTGGACGCGATTAACATAAAATGCCGGAATAATCAAGACCTCGCCCATTTACTGTAACTTCCAACTTGCGTAACTTTCCATAAGTTGGAGTTGCGCAAATTTAACTTATACCTAGCGGCCCGGGCGCGAGTTCACTCCGATCGTTGGACCGTCAACTTAATCCAGCCGACCCGTCATTTTCAATCGCCTAATGAAAAGCTCCGGGCTCGCCGGGCGAGCTCGAAAATTCGAATTTCAAGTCGAAAGTTTGAATTCGAACGACCGCTACGTGGTAGAGAAAAGGGGATCAACGTTGCACGGTCAATAACCGCGGGAAGAGTGAGGGAGAGAGGTAGAAAAAGTGAGAAAGAGAGAGACAGACAGGGAACGAGAGGTAGTGAACGTTACCGGGCACGCAGAATCTCAAAGAAGGAGGAACTCCATTTAATTAAAAAATCTTATTATTTACACTGGGAGGTGAAGCGACATCAAACGGCGACGGCGAGTCCCGCTAGCGACGCTCAACGTTGGCTAACGACTTGGGGGAGAGATAGATATATAGAACGCATGGATGGCAAGAGTGAAAGGGAGGAGAGGGAGGGGGTGGCAAGCGGGAGAAGGCTAGGAGAGCTCCGCACTGGAAGTTTTATGAGGGAATTAACGAGTTTCTGGCTGGAGCGATAGACATCGAGCAGGGACCCCGTCGACACAGAAGTTCACTCCAAGTGGCTCCAAAAGATTTTTCGCGAGCGCGACGTGTTATTAGTTTTCGTCCCGCACCCCTCCGTACACAGGCGGCAACGATTTCATACCTTCTCGCAGACGCGCATATTTCACGGAGCGTGACTCGTAAATAGTACATTGTTCCTCACCGGGGCGCAAAAGGTGCCCAAAGTATATGCAGCACCCTCGAACGTGTATATACTTTACGCTTACTCTCATGTGCCTCGCGTGTCGGCGCACCGTACTTACCTCGCGACTTTGTGCATCGCGGTGTCTATGGGCGCAGCGCGAACTTGAAGAAACCCAATATCGGCGCGGCAGAAAATCGCCAATTATCGTACTTTGCCTGATTTATCGGCCCGTTAAAAGATTGTTTCGCCGTCGCTTCTTCCGTCCGTCGTTAACGATCCGTTCAATTTGAACGCATCCCTGGAACGTTTCTCGGTAATAGTCGGTCGACAGTTCGCCGAGCGAACCGCTTGGAAATCCTCTTACGTTGCTCAGTATCAATCGAAAGTTTATTTTCATAATTCCGCTCACTCGTAAGAGGGGAAGCGTTCCGTCGTCGGCGCGATAATTTGCAATAATTTGCAATCGCGACGACGGACTCGGTCGTTCGGAGTTCCGTCGAGATCGTGGGAAAGCACCGTCGTCGGCCGGGCGAGCGCAAACATTTTCTTTCGATTTCACGCTGGACTCGTCGGGACCCAGCGTCATCTTACTTCGAGCAGTCCCGGACGTTCCAGGCGCGATAACCTCGGGCGAACAATGACACGGTTGTTATTCGTTCTTAATCGCGACGCTTCTTTGCCAATGACGGTTCCGCGCGAGGTTGAAAAAGCTTGTGCGCGAGGCGGGAGCTGTAGCAATAATTAGCCGGGCTTCTTCGTCCTTTTGCAGCGTTAACTCGACGCGCGCGCGCCTGCTCGCGATGCACTCTGTTTTGCTACGACCGCTTTGCGAATACTTTGCGGTTCGAGGCCCGTACGAAATTACGGGCGGGGTGGGATGGCGCATAAAGCGTGTCAGAGAGCGAGCCCGTCGCCAGAAGAACCCGACGAAACGCGCGCGGTGCCTCGGGAGAAAGCGACAATTCTCGCGATAGCGCGCGCCGTGGCGCGGGCAACGCTCAACGAGCCGGACGAGGAGAGGAGAGGAGAGATGGTGCATTCTCAGGGTGATTCACTGCGAATAAAAGGCGTGGCGCGGCATTTGTTATGCCGCGCCGCTGCGTATATAATCTTCTACACGTAAGAGTTGCCCGGGACGATAAAGCTCGCTACGCCTGGTTAGAATAAGGGCTCGCATTAACTTCCTGAACTCGCCGAGTATTGCCAGCTTAATGAAATTCTCCGTCTGCCGAGAGCGCGATGAAGAGGTAGTTGGGGGGTGCGCGCAGGCTGAGAGAAGAGGGGAAGGTATGGGGTTGCAGAGATGAGGAAGGAAGACGGAGAGAGAGAGAGAGAGAGAGAGGGAGTCGGTGGTAAAGAGACGCGAGAGGAAGTTCGCGTCTTTATCGCGAAAATGGCCAAGAAAAGCTGCCAACCCCATTTAAAAGCTGCTATCATTGCGCACTCCAGATACTGCGGCCGTTCCTTCTCACTCCCTCTGGCTGTCTCTCTCCCTCTCTCTTCGTACTACGGGATCGTCATGCCCCCGTGGCTCTGATATTACACAACGCACACGTTCACGGTTGCACATCAATCTCTAGGCAGGTCGACGGAACAGTCGTCCGACGGCGCGCCGACGATAAATAAGGGGCGCAGCGGCAATAAACCCGGGGGCCCGTCAGAATCCTTCGACCATCGGCAGATCCGAATGTTCCGAACGGTTTCGGGCGACCTGCCCGCGCACGAGCAGATCGGGATCAATTTTTCCGTATTTCCCTCGGCCGCCGACGCGATTTTGAGGACCTTGCGCTTTCGCCTCGATCATTCCGCCGACCGTTCGAATTCCAGCCCTTTCACCTCTTTCACCCCACCGTTACCCTCAATTTATACACGCTTTATGCAAAGTATCCCGTGCACCGGCGGCACGGTCGTTTTTGTCGCGCCTTCCATCTTTACGATGGGCTCGTACAAATTTGCCGTAGTGCGCGCGAGGAGATTGCAGATACGAAGTGTGCTCGTGATAAGCACCGAATTCGAGTGTAACTTTACAATGCCTGTTCTACATCTGCCGTCAAATGGTAGCGCGTGCCCTTTGCCTTGGTGTGAGACTGCTCTTTGTCTATCATTCCTCGTTTCTCACTGTACGGTACGATGCTTTTAACGTTCAACTTCTGTCGTCATTCGATTTGGCTCGTGCAGTTCAGTTCCAGTTCTGGAGAGTTTCATATTTAAAAGTGAGGGTCTCATAATCACTCTCTAGAGAAGGTCCCACTTTACGAGCCGTAACAATTCTGTCAAATAAATCCTGCATTTCAAACGTCTCTTTCTCGGGAGCACCACTTTTGACAGACAGCGAATCGTGAAAAACATTGGTGTTTTTTTGTTTTTTTTTTTTTGGACGAAGAACACACGCACCATAGCTCGTGAAGTTGCACACACGTTAATCATAACAAGTAGCAATCGCTGAGAGTGCAATCACGAGAAATGTTCGCAAAATATCAATTTGCTTGAAATTGCCATAGGTGATCGTATACCAGAGTGACGTGAAAAACCTAAGGTATCTAGGCGTCTTCGCTTTGAATCTGCCACGCCACCGTAGAAGTAATTACTGATTACGCGGAAAGAATGGAACCAGCATTACACGTGCCAGGCGAACACATCTGTCTCGTCCTGCCGGGCCATTGTAAAAGCGAGCGGGAAATAATGGTATAATGCAGCGGAGGGCGAATGAATAAACAATGATTTTAATTTTCTCGAGAGCGGATCGCGATTAGAGACACGTTTGCCAGATATTTCAGGGATTCGACCCGAAAACTCACGGCCGTGTGTTCGTTCAGGAAAAATTTATGGCATTACCTGCGTGTAAGCGGTGCATCGCATGCATTTCCGAGGAACCGTTGAAATTCGATTGTTCCGGCGAAAGAGAGCAAAATGAGTTTTAGCCCAATTCACCGCTGACCCGTAACAAGTGCCCGATCATGATTTATCGTCGACAAAAGGACATATCAATTCCGCGACTCTTTGCCAGTCTCCGTATATCATCTGGCGCGCAATCAAGGACGACGTTGAAGAAATATTTCAGGGTCCTCGACCGAGATCGCGCGCGGCCTTCATTAACGGCTGATTCACGACTTTAACGGTATGACTCTACCCATATCGTCGGAATTTGCGCGGGATATCGTCAAAGTTAATTGTGCATAAAAAAAGGAAGGAAGGTGAGTCGAGTTAATCGCTGACCCGTAGCCCAGTGTCCGATAACAATTTATTGCCTAATAAAAAAGGTGCCCGACCGCCGCGTCGTCGTGGTAACTAGCGAAACGTCTCACTTGCATATCGAACTTTGGTTCTGTCCTTGTGAGCAGACCGCCGTGGAAAATACTGATTAATCTCCTTCAAAGGAGAGTACGATCGGTATTAACAATGCAATAGATCAGTGTTTCTTAACCTGAGGTGCGAGAAAACATTTCCAGGGGTGCGAGAGAGGTTTCTAATGTTGCAATAATTGTCATCTCCTAAATAAAAACATCTGAACATATTTTTCAAGGGGGTGCGGGAGCGTATTTTCAGATTCAAGGTGGTCCCGATCACCAAAAAGGTTAAGAAACACTGCAATAGATGTACAAGCTGGCGTTTGCCGATGAAACGGGCCAATCGATTAAACGTATTCAAGTAAGAAGAGTGAGAGTGGCCTGAATCAACTGCTGACCTGCTAAAAATATACTACATTGTGAGTCAAAGAGGAGTAAAGATAAACTGAATAGGCCACTTATGGCCAAGAGCGCTAAATAATAAGATAAGACACACTACACGAGGGACTTTTATGCCTATTTATTCACTCGGTTTTTCGTACACCTGTTCCCTTCGACGGCTAATTGCGCTATGCTGCTCCGAAACGCAAGCCGAAAATACGCGGGGGTCTCGCAACTTCTAGTGACGCGCCGCGGTAATACATGTAAATATAATAATATCGAGGTGGTCGGTAATGGATGGTGACAGAGGCGTCATTATCGACTGTGACGTCCTGTCTTACAACATCACACCCCTAAGAAGCGTGTCCCCGTGAATCGCGAATGGCCGCGCGAAACGAAGAGAGTCCCGATCTTCGGCTGAAAACGTGCCCCCGTTAACGGCGTCGAAGAATTCACAACGTTAATGGTGCAAAAGAACACACCGTCGGCACTTTCGCGGGCAAAGACATCGTAGTCGATCGCGTGGTCAGTGGAAAAAGGTTCGAGGGGGCGGGGTAAAAAATAAACGTAGTCCGAATTAACCGTTGACCCGTAACAAGTGTCCAATAACGATTTATCTTCGGAAAAAGAAGTAAGAGTCGTAAATCACGGTGCCGGGAGGAGAACGCGGCAAAGCAGGGGGGCAGGCAGGCAGCAGCGGCATGGTAGGTGGGTGAGACATTTGCATCAGAAGACGGGTACCCGCGGTCGGATTGTCGAAAGGGCGCGTGCTTTTGCAGCCATTTCACTTGGCCCTCCTCGCCGCTCGAATCTGCCGCGTGCTCGTCGACGCGCGGAAACAAATAGGAGCGAGAAAGTGCTACGTGCCGGAAAGTGTTATGAGAAAACACAAGGGCGCGTCGGCCGGGCGGTGCGCCTAGGTGGCAAATTCAACAGGTTGAGAAATAGGAAACCGCCGAAGTGAGTTCCGACACCCCCCCGCCCCCCGTCCCTCTCCCGAAAATCAGATTTTTCCCGACCCGCGGAAGAAGGAAAAAAAGATTCACTTCTGTCTTCTTTCATTTGGTACGTCTAGTACGCGTTGTCGGGAGGGTACTCTTCCAGCTTTCTCGCTCTGCGTGACGCGCGCGCTCTCTGTGTACGGTTGTCGGGAGATTCGTCCCTTTCAACGCCTCTCACGCTCCTACTCTCAATGTGAACGCGTACACTCACAAATATTGGCACACGCACACAGCCTCGCTCCCGCTTCACAGCCTGCGCGCTCCACTCTTAAGTCCCGTTACCCTCTGCAGATCGGAACAGCTGGGCACCCCCGGGAGCACCTCCTACTGGGTATTCCAACCCCTTCGAGTGGTCCTCGTAATATTGCTAATACCCATTATATTAAACTCTCTCTCTCGCTGCGAAGGGAATATTGCAAAGCGTTCGTTAAGTGCAAACGAACAAAGCCAATTTGAAACGCAACTTTAATCAAAAGTCGTCATAGTAACCGTCGAGCGTTGCATCAATTTAAAGCGGCCACGGCGGCCGACCCGGAGCCTCGCCAGAACGGGGCGTCGTTTATACCAGACGGCAGTTAATGCTCGCGGAAAGCGAAACTGAGACCGATGAATGCGCCCGACGACGACGCATTTTGCCTGAGTTATTGTTTAGACGAGCCGGAGAACGCTAATGCACGACAATTTAAGCGCGCCGGATTTGTCGCGCACAATGAACTGAACGTTATTGTGACGAATGGGCCGACGATCGAGAAAAAGTGTATAATGGAGCGAGCATATATAACGTCAGAAAATCGATTCAGGCTACTAGATCGTTCTTAGTTTAACTCTCTCGCAATTGTCAATCGTTATTTCAACCGACTGTTGGAGCATTTTAATAGTTTTGGAATTCGCACGAAACACGTGATAAATATCATGTTTACGTGATATTCTTCGCCCGTATGACACTAAAGTTTTATTGTACGTAATGGAATTACACAATCAATACGAACATGATATTGCAAATATTTTAACAAATTTTGAGATATCTGTAATTACACTCTGTTACTCCCGCACTTCGATACTTCGATATCTACAGAGCACCGATACCTTCATAAGCACAGAATCGAATTCCTGCCAGTGTTCCCTGTAACATTTAACTGCATGCTCATTCGGTAGCGGCCGTTTGAACATGTCGGACAGAAAAACGGAGTTAAACAAGAGGAAAATTGCTCGTACATAAAGGAAGCTCGTCTCGGGACAATTTAGGAACACGGTAACAAGCATACGATCTGCCAGCTGCGAAAGAAGAAGAGACGTCGATAAAAATCATCAAACTCGACGACAAGACCCTTGTCGTCCTCGTAAAACGGAAACTATGCCATCGGTCCGAGTGAGTGTATGTGTGTGTGTGTATGTGAGAGAAAGAAAGAGAGAGAGAGAAGAAAAACACGTTGTGTCATGGTCTCCATAGATTCTCCTTAAGACATTCGAAAAACTTGCTTCGGAAACGAGGGGCCATAAAAATCAGCGGAAAGGTTCGATTGAAAGTTGCACACGCTTCGCGTCACCTACCCTGTCCCTGCCCGCCAGCAAGAGGAACATCCGCAGAAAACGGGTGGAGTTACGAGATCGGGCTCACGAGAGTTCGCAAACTCGCGACTCATATCGGAAGCCATTAACGACGATCGTCAAAACCCCGCGGATTGATAGTGGAACTCTTGCTTGCCTCTGTACTCGCTCGCCCCTGCTCGTGCCCGCTCAAGCTAACTCCCGCATAAAGCATTACGCAACAATCTCGTTTTATTCGGCCGTCCTGTCGCGCGCGCCCACAACGATGAAAACCTACAGACTCCTCTTGACTAAAATGTCACCCTTCAGGCGCGGATGTACGTACGAGTATGTACGTACATAACGATGGTTAGCGTAATATCGGGTGTCCCTGAGAGCGAATCTAGACTCTTATCGTAGCCATGTACGCGACGGGGGAACAATATCATCGAAAGCAAATTCATAGCTCGTGGGAAAGGAATGCACGGATGCCAGGAAAAGGAGTCGGAGGTGGAGGAGGAGAGGGAGTGAAGAGATATAGACACGGTAAGAGACAGATAGGCGAACGGAGGGAGAGAAAGAGTCTGGGTGAAGGAGAACGAAGCGAACGGCTGGACGACCGAGGGACAAGGATGGCGGGAAGAAGACGGGCAAGAAGCGGTATGTGGAGAAAGAAGAATGAAGAAGAAGGAAGAAAACTGCTATGGCATCGTGCCAACGATCGATTGCCGAGTATACAACCGGTTGCTTTACGTTGTACGTTGAGGAAGCGACCCGCGGATAGAGCCTCTGTACATCCAACCACATACATCTACCAGTGTATACGTACATCAGGCATGCATGCGCGAGTTGCAGGTTCACACAAAAGTGGTATATCCATATACGCGGATAACCGTATACATACACTCAGCTATCTACCTACACCTCGTACATGTATACGTAAAACGTCCAGAGGATAAATGTAGTGGTGAAATATAAGAAGGTATCCATATACATATTCGTTGATATAACATCATAGACAAGCATGCACAACTTTGGACGCATTCGAACTTATATTGCCAAAACATGCATACATACGCGAGACAACGTGTAAGAGTTTCACGTTCACCATCGTGCAAAAAAATATTCCTATACGCATGCAGATACGCGAATCGGTGCCAAACGCGCGGACACGCGTATGTCTGCGCGCAGACTTTACGTCTAGCATGTGGCTCGTGCGGGGGGGAGGTTCGTAAAAGCCGTCCGACGCTACGTATGCGTGGCGAAACTTAAGCAAACGCGCGCTGATCCGCCGACAGGCCCTCGCCGACGCGCATCGACGGCTTCGACGATTTTATTCTCGCCGGATCATCTGTGGATTCAGAATTCTATTCTGTGAACAGAAGCTCGGCACACAGCCCCCAGCCCCTCCGTCTGCCTGTCCATCCGTCCGCCAGTGCACGTTCGATTCGTCGAACATAGTCACGCCTGGGAAAATCGTGCAGTAATGCGCGCGCGCTCGCGATATCGACGATGAGGCTCGAAAAACGTTTGAAACGCGATAGCTCGCCAGCCGGAAGTGGCGAGTGAAACGAGCCCGGAGTTGACGGGTGATATCGACGAAAAAAAATGGTCGCGAGCGCAGACTTCCGAGTGCGACGCTCACTTAAAACTCCGTCCGCTTTGATTGCACAGGAGGCGGGTCCGACTGCGATTTTGTCGCGCGACGCGACAAAGGGTGCGGAGCGAGGCTAAAAATGTTCGCCCCGGAGCGATGTTTAACCCTATCGCGAGCGAGTGATTTCTCAAAGGGTGAGCTCGTTTAATCGCGCTCGATACCGAATGAGCATTAGTTACGAATGTGTACAGGCGTGAAGCGTTTCACGGCTCGCCGGGTGTATATAGCAGTTCGACGCCATCGCAGACACACGGTTCATTACAGTCTTCGCGAGTCTCGAATTGATTTTTTGCTCGTGCCACTGGCTGACGCGGGTAATTCGGCACATCGCGCGGCGTCGAGCGTAACGAAGTGCTAGGATCGATCTTAATTCCGGCCCTCGGCTTGTCCGACATGAATTCTCCTTCGAGGCGGGAAACTTGGGCCGATACCCAGGCACATTTCTCATCTACTTTCTCCGCACATTATGCCGGCGCAGCTATTGCGTCGATTTTCTCATCGGAAGCGCGTACGCTCCCGCGGACGAACGGGCACACTACTCATCACGGCTCATCGTTAGATTAATATCAACGCTCGCGCGTACACGCGCGCCAACGGGTTTCCGAGCTGCTCAAGTGTTTGCCTTTGTTATGATATCCGCGGCCAATGATTACCAGTGGGTGAAATCCATTCCGGCACACTTTTTTCGACGCCGCTCCCTTTGGCGCACGGCAGCTCGAATGTTTACGACGATTTTCGATGTTGCGTAATGCGAGTCGCGTTCTGTTTACCCGATGGCTCGCGCGACCGGAAGAAAAACACACGCTCAGCGATAAAAGCAGCTTCGCGCGAAAATGTCGGACCGATGCAAAGCAAGAGTTTTGCGGAAGAGGTCTGGGCGGTAGGGGCGGTGCACAGATTTTCCCCCAACTCTCGGCGGACACTCGATATTGACTCGCGCGCGTTTGAATGCGGAGCCCGATCTCACCCGACGAAATCAGCCCAGTCCGGATCTCGAGGCGGAAAAATAAAAAGCGGCGCAAACTGTCACGCCAAACGTACGTCATGCCGTCTGAGATAAGAGAGGGTAGAAGAAAGAAAAAACGCGCATCAGCGGTAATAAAAATACGCGTAGGAGATCACGTGTACGCGGGCGCCAGCGTATGCGTACGTAATGTGTGCATATATAAAATCCGGGAACAAAAATATTCGTAGGGCGCGACGGTAGGCGACCGGTGTCTGGTTAATAAAACTCAGCGTTCACGCCGCTCCGAACCTCCGACCAACGCGAAACTTAAGGAAATGCGGCTAACAGAGCTTTTGTATGGATATACGTAAGCAGTCGTATGCGCGTAATATTTACATATGTCGTGTGTACATGTAGAAATATACGCAATTCGTATTGTGAAATCGAAATATATGATGCGTGTGTGTGTGAGTCTGTGCGTATACACACGTAACGCATTTACCATAACCGAAAGCTCTTACGTACATCGACAGCTCGTTGCTTACTTCCTGCCGTTTTATAGCCCAGAATGCAGTTTCTCTAAAAGAGTTTTAATGCAGTGGGTAATGCGGGCCGGGTCGATCTCTTTCCTCTTCTCCCCGCCTCCCTCGGCGTTCTCCACCCTCGGACCTGCGGAGAATAATTTGGAAGATGGAAATGGCTCGTGCACGATCATGCGAATTCGCAGAGCAGCGCGTAAGCGTCACGCCAATCTCCTTTGATGCTTTTTCGTCGGATGCCAGTTTTTGTGGGACACGCCATCATCGTTCTCTCCTTCTCTCTTTTTGTTTCTCTCCTTCTTATCTGTCCTACGTGTCGTACGTATGCGCGGGATAACAAATGTGCAAAGTTTACGAAATTTCCATGAAGATTCTTTGTTCACAAAGGGATTCGAGGTCGACCTCCCGCTAGATTTGTTCGTCGAGATTTATCTGCCTTTGGTAGTTCGCCGGTGACGTCGGGAATATATGCGGATTTATCATGTCGCGAGTGCCCCGTCGGTACGGAATTATCAATCACCGTTAAGTCGGTAGCCGGTTCGGGAAATGAAATTGCTCTGTAGACCCTACGCCCTTGTATATGACCCCATCCCGGCGACCGCGTGAAAGGGCTAATGGCGGGAGATAAATCATTTTAATAATATAAAACAATTTATCGTTTAACGAAGAACGTTACTCAGGGCCAGTTATGTGGAATACAGACGCAGGTGGGTCGTGTACGTATGCGTGTACACTTGGGCGCGTGTCCGAGATAAAAACGAGGAGCGACTTGCGTGTGAGTCGCTCATTAATTTTATCTCTAACGCGTCCTATTATACGTCTTGTCGCTTCTTAATCCCCCTTCTGCTCTAATTTTCCGTCTATCATTTCAAGCGACCGCGCGAACCTGACAAACAGGTCGACCGATAATTGACTAATGGGTTCCCTCAGTTCGATCCTCTCTGTCTCTCGTCTGGCGCGCTGGCGCATTTCGATGGGTCGGTGCCTAATTTTAACGATAGCTCGGACATATCGTTAACTTTTCACAGATTCGTATCGAGTATCACACGTCTCCTAGCACGCGTCAGTCACGAGTTGACGCGACATGCATCACTCTCCGGTAAACTATTTTCGGAAGTATCGAGCCACGACGAAACGCTCGTAATATACTTATTGACGGTGCATGGCTTATTAAAGCAATTTGAAACTTGAGCAGCATTCCTTTGAAGTAAGATACCGCGCCCGGAGTAATCGTCGAGAAGGCAGAGCCTTTTGCGACCTTATTATTTTATTATCCCCTAATGATAGATGAAGACGTTTTCGTAGTGCATCCGAAGTACTTATCGCAAATAGTTACGCGTCGAGGCAACAATGTCAACTACCATGTCGACGTAAATGCGCCTTTTCCCATCGGCCCTGCCGATCTCTCGCCGGTCACTCGAGATAGTTGCCGACGTTGTAAAATTGGCGCTGCCGCTAAATTACATAGCCGCGGCCTATAATTAAAATCTAAGAAGCCGTAGACGACGCAGGGAATAATTCGGCTCGCTGGGGTCTAACGAATGTTGCGCAATTAGTAAATTCTGTGGCGGCGCATTAAGTCCGGCCGGCTCTATTATCTCGAATCAGCCGGGGGAAGGATGAAAACGAGGCGCTCTGTACGTCGTTTTTCCCTCCCCAGGAGCCAACGGGCGCGCCTTCGGGATTTTTCGCGAGCATCGTGTCTCGGTGGCCAGGAGTATTCTGTCGATCGTTACTATCGTTGCGTTACGATCTTGTTAGCGAGAGAAACCCACCGGCTTTACTTGAAGCAGTAGGCACATTATGCGCGCTTAAATATTCGAAAGAGTAGAGCCGTCGGTGTGTTCCTCCGCCACGGCAGGTCTCGCACACATCTCTCGCGCGCGCACACGAGCCGTCGCTCTCTCCACGCTTGCCCGCGTTTATATACGGCCAGTTAAATGCAGAGAGACACATATGCCCATCCTTTCTATCTCTCTCATCTTTCTCCTTTCCCGTCCCTCCCTCTCCCCTCGCAGCCTCTCTTTCCGTTTTCACTTTTTTCCTCAATCTTTCCCACTCCCCCCTCCCGGTTCGTCGGACTGACCAATTTTTTCGTACGGTCATAAATAACCGAGATAATCAGTCGTAGCCGTTAAGTATTAAGACTTTCCGTGTGTGTACTCTCGGGGCCCTTAATGCCGCACCGTCCAACCAACGGCGGCTTTCCACGTAGAATGTCGATTACGACATTCTTGACCCAACCATCCCGGCATGTAACGCACCGGGCCCCCGATAGTCTCCCATTAAAGAAGCGTTTACGCGCATGAGCCGCGCGAGCGCGCATTTATATATTTCAACTTTCTTACAACCCAGGTGCACACTCAGTCCGCGCGCGACAGAGACAGGATGCGTGCGTGCGGAAAAGGTGCAAAGGATGAGAGAGAGAAAGAGAGAGGACGCGGCCGACAGGGTGGGCTCTTCAAAATTGCCGCTCTTGCGTTGCCGAAACGACCGAACTCGCGAGTCTTTCCTTCGGCAACCGCGGTAAGCTGGCCCCGAGCGTAAACGAGACGTCGCCGGCAATTTGTGCGGGATAATTAAATTTTCGAGTGCGCTTGCGCTGCGTCGGAAATTAACGACGAAATTTCTTCCCTCCCGACCGCGCCGACCCGCACGGCGCCCTCTTTGTTGCGGGCCCAATCGTTCTCGCGGCGCGACGCTTAATAAGCGTTGCCGATAGGGCGTAATCGTGCGTGTGATTAAGAAGACGGAGGGCGATATAACGGTGTTTCGAATAAGAGCGAACGAAGTACGAGGCGTGGTGCGCGCAGGCGGTTGCAATCCCCCGCTGACGGATATTTCCCTCGATTTCAAGTGGTTTCGCAGCTCGACGCTGTTCGGATTTAATGGCGCGAGTTCCTTCCCTCGAAAATTGTTACCGAGTGCACTCAATTCCTTTCCCTTCTTACGGTTCATTCCCGACAAATTTACATTGCGATACGCTCCAGTGTTTCGAGTGTGTGGGTTATAGAGAAGGAGTGCATGGAATTTCGATACTGCCGTACAACATTCTGGAATGAATCGTCGAAATGGTTAAATTGGAAGACTATCGTGCCGCTTTTACCGCTGACAGTAGGATAAGACTCGCGTCTGTGTATCTGCGTATTTTGAACGCGGGTAATGGCGAAGAAGGACTCCTCGGGTAGGAGAGGATAAGACGAAGTTCACGTTATAGACGCATTATGTATGGGCATTAATAATTACTGACGCTAATGTCATCGCATTAAGTGAAATATTAATCTACCGGGTGTCTCGCCGACGACGATAAGACGTTAAATCGAAATTACATCCGTTACCGACCTCCGACGAGTGCTCTCATATTAATTTTCGTAGGGAGACGTTCTATGGCCTCTGGGTCCGTTCGGAGAGAACAGTCCCTTCTTTAAAGTGACTGTATAATTTAAAATGAGCACCCCCGAGAAAGAGCCTAAAACGAACTCAAAAGCGAACGTAATCCCGGCTTAACGTATTTAGCAGTGCTGACGCGACCGGTCGATGAAAAGTTTATTTCTCACCGGGTACGATAACACATACCCCACGTCCGCCGATCATCTAAACTGAACCCACGTATAATCCGGCGGACGCGCAGACTCCGCGGGCCGTGGATGCGACGTTTACAAGAATCCGCGGGAATTGTGAGGCGAGAACGACGGGGACAGTAGAAGTTCGTAATGGAATTGGTGCCATCCAATCTGGGCTACGCTCTGCATCCGATTGCGCGCCTTGATCGGACATCTAGATCGACGCCAATAAAGGCTCACAGCCGTACGTGGCCGTACACGAAGGCTACGTGTTTATACGTTGGCGATCGATCAATGAAAAAGTCGTCGTCGCCGTCGTCGTCGGTGTTGCTAGCCGTGACGATTTGTACCGCGCTTGTAATTAAATTTCGCGACGCGTGAGTTACATCGAAATCAACGAGGGGATTGGCCACGCTTGTCGTGCATTTTTCTAACCCCCCCCCCCCTCCCTTTCTCTCTCGCTCGCTCCCTCGTTTACTCTTCCTCCATTTCCCTGACACTGCCCTCTTTTTCCTTCTCTCCGCATAGTAGTGCCATTTTGTTCATGAAAGCACGTGAGCGCCGTATGCGTGTCCTGATACGTGGACAGGGGTAACAGCGATGAACCAGGATCGCGTTCGAGGTAATTGACAGTACAAAGAGATAGGTACGGTGTCGGATAGACGAATGCTGTGAGAGAAAAGTTGAGGGTGAAAAGAGACAGTGACGTTCGCGCAAATAGCATCGGATAATTAAATTTCACCCGCGCGTACCACGGCGACTGCGAAATGAACAAACCGATTTTTCCCTCTCTTCTCATCCTCCCCCGCATACTGTGTTCTGCAACATGCAGGATTTGTGCAGAGAAAACGTACGAACGTATAGTGACGATCGCGGGGAGCGGGTAGAGGAGAGCGTCGAAAAAAAAGGGGGCAAAAGCGGAAGAAGGGTAAAATTCGAGCGATGGAACGCGATTGCGCGAGTAATTGACATTACAAAGCACTGGCGTTGATTCCGGGTCGGCCACCGTCGCCGTCGACGTCGCCGCCTCGCTTTGAGAAATTAATTTGACAATGCGGAAAAGCGATTTTATTCAACGGACGGAAATTATTCTCAGCCGGCGACGTCGATTTAACCGAAACAAAGGCCTTTCGCGCCAATGCCAAGTCGTCCCCCCTTCTGTTTCCCGGCCTAATCCAAATTTGCCTTTCTATCTTTCTGTTTGAGTAGCCGATTATCTTTGTCTGCCGCATACTCTATCGCTGCCTCCATCTGTAAACTCTCAGTCTCTCTCTCTCTCTCTCTCTCTGTCTCTCCTCCCCTTATCTTCCAGTTTTCTGCAGTTATCTATCTTTCTCTCTTCAGTTCACTCATTTGTTCCAGCTCATCTTTCATCTCCCTTCTACTTCAATTAACAGTGTCGAACTAATGAGATACAAGCCTGACTTTTTCATCTTCGTCCCATCTTCATTCCTCGGTGTCTCTGTTCTGCACCGTCTATTTTGCGTGCACGACCACCTGTTCGTCTTTTGTGAATATTCCCTTTCGCGATAATAAAGCGTCTCCGCAGGGCGGTGCTAGGTCGTAAAGGGACGTAATCCCCGATGAAAACGAATGGGCGTAATACATTTTTTACAAGTAACACGGCTCCGCGAGTTTTCGAAGTATGCGCGTGTTTATAGAATATCGACTTTGAATGGCGTCGGTGCACAATGAACATCGGCAGCCTATAGAAGCGTATTATATATCTTATCCGCTTTCGCTTTCGAGTCTACCTGACGGTGTAATTGGTAATTTTAATTACCGAACGATCCCTTCTACTCCGTTGAATTCATTAATATTCTTTGTTCGATAGTCGTTATAACGTATGCGCTCGAGAGTATTGCTAATTATCGAGTGCACTGACGATGGTGCCTGTACGGATATTTCTGTAGACACCAAAAATACGAGGTTTGTTTAGATACACATAATTATGTCGCAAATTAACAAACATTTCGACCAACAAAATCCTCGCATTTGAATTACCGCAAATCAATGCTGGCAAATTCGAATGAACATTCATGCTGGCGAAATACCAATATCGTTAAATATTATGCATAGCATAATTTACAGCATTTAGGTTTGGTGTTATACACACGTATGCATGAAAAAGATCCCCCCGCGATATTCAACAATAGATAATGGAAACGGCAAAACGTCGGGACACTAGAGAACAGACCGAATGACGATGGCAGTGAGTCGATCATTAAATTGGCTAGGAACAAAAAGGAAGCTGTGCTTTTTGCGCGTCTGTGCGTCGGGCTTCACTTTGAAGTCCTTTTAATAATCCAAGCCTGGTCCGCATTGCCTTGATCCCACTGGCACCGTGGAGATTTCGCGTCAGTTTCGACCTTACCGCCGTCACTTTAACGCTGCTTTCGCGCATTAATCGGCCGCCCGCGCTAATCCTCTTGCGTATCTCGCCGGATAATTACTTCAACAAGTCTATCATGTGGCTAATGATTCGCGACTCGTCGCCATCCACACCTAATTCATTTTTCGCCATCGCTCTACTCAATTAAGATGCCGACTCGACTCGTCGATCATAACACGGTTTATAAATTGCTCTTTTATACTACAATACATCATGACTTCTAACGTGGGATGATTTATTTTATTGCCTCACGTCGTTTATCACGACGCACCAGTCTAACGACAATAGGGCGACTGACTGAGAAACCGGTGAAGAATCGTGGAATTGATGAAGTCGACTTAATTATTTGTAATTATTTTCTCGCTCGACGTTCCGTTCGTTCGACTTTGTTCCCAGAAGAAATCCGAAAGGAGCGTGAGATGCAGAGAGAAGATGCTTTTCGTGCGCTTCGATGCTCTAGTTTCGGGTGTTTTTAAGAAGTATACGTGTGCGCCGATATAGCGTGTATAATGCACGGTATATACTATATAGCACGTGCACTTAAATCTGCCCCACATTGATTCTTATCAATATTACCGCTTTATCGCGTGCATATACGTGCATATACGCATGCATCAGACGACCGAAAGCTATATGCTCGCGTATGCGCGTCAATTTCCATACCAAATATGCATATGTACATGTATAGTAGACAGACGTATAATGGCGCCCTTTTCTACGTCTTCCCTCATTCAACAGTCTCTCTCTCTACGACCTCTTTGCATTACCTGTGTGCACCGCGTGCACCCAGCGGGTGTAATAAAAATTCTAAAACTTCTCACCTGAGTGCTACCTTCTCGCCTTTCTCCTTTCTGGCCGACCGTCTCGCATCACTCCTCACATGTGAGCTTCTCGTACCCTATTTCCCATTTTCAGTGATACGCGTGCATACGGCAAACGTAGACGCGGTACCAAAGATCAAATAACGCGGCTAGTGATACCGAAAATGCGATGACAAGCTACTTCTCTCCGATAAATTGGAGAACGCGCAGAGATGGACGCACTTTCGCGGCCAATTTCACTAAGTTCGAGCCAGTCTAATTTCGGTCGGTGCAAGAGATATTGTATAGAATTCTGCACAGCATTTTCCGGCCAACTATTTTCCGAAGATTCGAAAGTATGACTGTTCGAAAGTAATATACTGTTCTCTTAATTCGCTTATTTATGCGACATACTTTATCAAGTTAGTTTAAAAGTTTATCAATATCTTGGCCGAAGTAAAACTGTACAAGGAAAATGACCGTCGAAAATGCCGTACTTTACGTCTTATTATCTTATATTACGAAATTGAACCGTTTTCAAGGTGCACTTAATGACTCTGACGAAGTTAATACGATAGAGAAAACTACAAAGTAATAATAGTGTTCAATAGCGAAAGCGTACAGCTTTGTATCGATCAAAGAGCTCACACTGGCGCTACGTCGCGCAAAACAATCCCATTGCGATGTCAGTTGGGCGCGAAAAATGGGAAATGGAAAATTGAAAAGTCTTGCCTTTTTCGTCCCACGCGTCCGTGACCAGCGCGATAAAGATATCGAAGAGCGGTATTTAGTGACGTATCCTTCGGCATGACACGTTCCCACGCCTCATATCCAGAGGACACAGAAAAGGACAAAAATTGGCGCAATCTCCGAGCCGAGTGGCGCGAATCGCGACGAATTTTTGCCCCAGCCCATAATTTCGCGGTCGCGGGAAACCGTGTAAAATACGCTCGGCCGACCGCGGTTTATGATCGATCCGATGATATACCACGCCGCCGCGCGACCCTCGCACAATTTTCGACTGACATTTCGCGCGCGCACATTTTGTCCCGCGCCAGATAACGCGCGATGGCATGACGCCCTGTTCGCGGTACTCTTTGCGAGCCACGAAATTCAAACCAACCCGTTACCTATCCACAAAAAATTCCACACTTTACGTACGAGAATGGGTACAACAAAAAAAAAAAAAAAAATGTCGACTGCCTAGGATAACTCGAAGAGATGTACGCATCGTGTAATTGGGGAGACTCGGTGCTGTTGGCGTTTATACCGCGTACCGAAATAAATCATCTGCTTCCTCAGAAGATTCGAGCACGCTATATATTCTACGGCACGCGTACCAGACTCTCGGTCGCCCCTAACTCAGTCAAACACGTTGTAAATTCGAAGAGCCAGCGGAAGTTAAATATGGCTCCCGGCAGTGCCTAAACCAAACAGCGCGTCGGTAGCCGCCATAAAAATTCGGAATCCTCTCACCTGTGGATCGTCGCCACCCACACACGGACGTTGTTGTCCGCACGATCCTTCGCCGGAGCCCTTCCATATCGTCCTCACTCCGTCTCTCTCGCGCGTTACCTTACTCTCCCTGACTTCCTTCCTCCCCGTAGCCCATACGGTAATACGTCCCGGGAGACACGGTCATAAAGGGAGATAATCTCACGTGAAAGTGAACGCGCAGGGCAGGGTAATCCGGGCTCATGGCTGTATATCGAGAGTGCCGGGAAGCAAAATTCCTCGCGTGACTTCGAGGACGCCGATGCGCGCCAGAGCCTGCCGACCGACCGACCGACCGACAGACAGACGAAGAGGACGACGACGAAGCAATGAGGCGAGGCTCACTTGTGCGCGTTACCTCACTCACTGGCCTGCTCGCCAACGAGCGGCACGTGTATTAAGGACGATTCACACTTTTCCGAACGCCGCGAGGTCATTCTGCTTTCTCGAAGGCTTTCGTAATTATTTATACAGGAATTGAATCTTGACGAAATTGTACTTCTGGATACTATTTGCACTCGAATGAACGATGTAAATGTCGCGTGGTGTATTGTTTGTGAACGGTATTCGTACGTTTTTAAATGTTGGGGAGATGTTTCGAATTCGACCAGAAAGCGTATGTGTCATTTTAAGGAACACGATGGCAGTCTTCGCGGAGTAGCAGCGAGTATGTATTCAAAGTTTCTTTAGTACTCGGTGAATGTTTTCACGCTGGTATCAAAGTTCGGTCGTACATTTTCGCGCGAGACGTTTCTGGACCATTTTATTCAATATCGTGTCAATGGAAGGGGTGCCGTTAAAGTAATCCTATATGTCAATGTTCGAGCGTTATAACAGGTTTTAAAGATACGATACTCTGGAGGTATTTCAGGGTACATACTATTGGCAGCAGTATTTCGATGTGCTTCAAATGCATCCGCATTTTCTGCGCCGCTCAGTTTCTGCTAGATTAAGGGAATATTATTCATGCGAACGTAAATGAGAGTGTATTCGTACGTGTGTGCACGCCATCCAATATCGTTCCACAGCGCGCGCATCTATTCCAGACATTTCAGGTATTCTCAACGACGGTATGTTTCATTGATAACTGATAGTATACGTGGCATGAGTCATTCTGTGAACTCCAGAAGTGCCTCTGAGATCTCCTCAATGCGTTTCCATCTTAATCGCCTCATACGAAACAAGTATGGATTAGGCAAGTCAATTTCGAACAAAATAATTCATACACCTATTTACAAGTGCATATATTTCGGCGACTTCGTTGGCACAGTTTATTCGGCTCACATTGTTCTTTCGTGACACTTACTATATACGTCGGAGGAACTCTCGACACGAGACGCTTCCTCTCGAACAGCTACATAATATAATTCCCTGCGTCCGCTCCGTGTTCGGCTGAAAAACACCGTGTATAAGTGACTGTAAGTGCAAGTATTTTCCCCGTGCTGCGATACCGTGACCTGTCCGGAGTCCGGAGCCGACCCGGAAGCGTGTGAATCGACCTTTATGTGCGCGCGTTCGAACGCGCTGTGCAATCGCAGCCACGCGGGTAAAAACGACTATTGGAGAGCGGCAGTTATCGGGACGAGGATAATTGCGAGTAACTACATTACCACCAACGCGGCGATGCACCACCACCACGCATACGACTACCAGGTTCATTGTCACGAGCTTCGAACCTTTACCGCACACCGACACGCGGACGCGTATATACACACACCTCGGCTCACCCTTGCGATGAACCAAGCACGACGATCGTCATGCACGACGACGTCGATGTGTCTCGCTGAGAATATGCGCGCAAAAACAGAAGGCATCGCGGTGTCGTGTATGAAGCGAGGAGACAACAAAACGCCCTCGACACGCGACAGACATCAACGAGAGCAAGAGGTGGAGATGGAGAGGGAGAGAGAGAGAGAGAGAAAATGAAAGAGGGATGTCCTATTGTGCATCGCCGCCGCGCCCTCCCACGTTTCGCCGCCGCGAGATATGAATTCCTTTTTGCAACCAGCCGGCTTTGCCGTGCGCACGGGCGGGTAAGAAGGATTTCGAAGCATCTTTGATGTTTCGTCCCAGGGTCGTCGTCGTCGTCGTCGTCGTCGTCGTCGTAGCCGTCGTCGACAGTTTGCAAAAGTCTTTCTCGTGAGATATGCATTCACTTCTATTATTTGCTTCTCCTTTTTCTTGCGCCCTCGACAGCCGTCGCGCCGAGCGAGCGCGAGGTGAGAATCGGTTTAGCTCCACTTCCTCGCAAACTCTTCGCCGACTTCTTCCCCGTCGGCAGGTGTTTCTTATCTTCAAATATTTCCTGTACGTCGCTCGTGACCGTTGAAAAGATCGCAGTCGCTTAGAGGCAAGATCGTCAGCGATACTGCTTTCGAAGCTCCCCGTAATAATAGCTTTAATTAGGCATGAAGCATGTTCCGGGGCGCGCGGAGAGATGCGCACGAAGATGTGCGAGCACGCGAGTAAATCCAGTGCGTCGAGAGGCGTCTCGCGAGGAAGATCCCCGGGTCATCGATATTGCGAGGCGGAATCGAAGCTCAGCTTTTCATCGGCAATCGTAAGGGGAGCGAAAATAAAGATTGCCGTCGAGTGCCTTTGATTCTTCGCGCTGCCTTTGTCGATTTGTTTCTCAGACACGTAGGTGCCCTTTGTACGTATTTTCTACGTCTTGCTCGAGATCAATCGAACGGTCACGGTCTTTTATTTCGACGGAAAAATGGTCGGTACGTCTTTTTCGGGCGAAATAAAGTATTCGAAACCTATTACAGTTTATATACACCGGGGCGCGTGGTGTGGGTCTGAGTAAGTGGAAGTGGGCAAATATGTACACTTGCGGCGGCGAGAGTCGGTAATAATCGAACGAACCCCGGAGAGGCTTCTCGATAAGGATCCGTTCATCGACACCCGCCAAGTGGAAAGCTATCTGAGATTTTCTCCGGGAGAAGCATCGCGCGCGCTCTTTCGATAGAAAGATTGTAAGGAGCTTTTCAAGTGGCGGGCTCCGTTGCGAGTCGTTTCCCGGCGAGACTCCGCCGTCCGATGCACACAGCTACAGCTGGCTGGCCAGTAGCGCGCCGCGCGATCCGTGTAACGCAGATTATTGCTCCGGTATGTTCCGTCAGCATGCCAAGGCGCACCAAAATATTTTCGCGGTTCCCGCCCGCTATGTGCCGAAGTGCGCTAGACCAACGGTTCTTCCGGCGCGATGCTAACCGCCACCATTCCCACGTCCCCGAGAAACAGTGTCGCCTAAAAACCCACAAAGGCGCGTCGAACTTCGGCGTCACTGACCCGCACTCGAATCTGTTACGACACGAATAGGCCGAGTCCTCCTTCGGCATACTTCGCGTCGCGGACTAAACGACTTCGTCCTCCAACAGGCCAATTTCCCAATATCCACTTGATACCGTAACAACGACGGACAAACAGCTACACCGGTAACAAGCGCAGTCGCATTATCCACCAACGAACGCCGAGAGTATCTAACAATAAGAAACACAATCGCGGTAGCGGGATGCTCGCCGCGAAATTGTGCGTCATAATAAGCTTCCCGTAAAACGTTCCCCGCCCATAATCTCTATTTCGCCCCCCTGCCCGTTCCGCCCTCCCAAATAACACCGTGATCGCGCCCAGCAAACCGTGAATTTTTGCCCCGTCCGAATCGTCGGTCCGCGTCGACGGTTTATTATGAAAATAATGTTGCAGATGCGCGGATATTAGCGCCGGCAAGGGAGCGCGGCCGATGCCTTCCTCGATTCCATCCCCAGGCCACGCCGGCGTGTATTATTAGCTGTATTGGTTTCAAATTTATCGAGGGCACACCGCACTTCCTCCTCACTCTCCCTTCAACCCTCCCCGCGTCTTCCTCCGTCTCCTTCTCCGTCATTCTCTTCCTCATCCTTCTCGCAAGCAGCCCGCGGCCTCGATGTGTGCGTGCGAGCCGCGCTCCCGACGAGTTTGGTCACGCGATTCGATGGATCGACGACCAAAGGGGAGACACAGATGCGCAAACTAACGAACGAACGGCGTGTGTTTGCCAAACTAAACCAACTAGCCGCTAAATCACGACCGATAAGCCGCTCGCGCACGGGTGTTCCCTCCTCGTATACCGTTCAGGACTCGATGGCGTGAAATTCTGCCGCCGCGCCGCGCGAACTGCGGCGCCTGGATTCAACATCTATCTGCGGTATTCTTCTTGTCGCCCTCATGATACATCCGAGCATTATGAATATTTACTGTCTGGCTTAGATTTCCCATTCCTTATGTCGCCTTAACGCGCGTTTCCGAGTCGGTGCGCTTACGTAGGCGTGGCGCTCGCGACGTTTTCGGGCAGCTCCGACGATCGCTGTTTCTTATTTGAGGCCGCTGTCGCAGATGTCGGGGGGTTTCGTTTCGTTCGATTCTGTATTGACGATTCTTGATTGCGTGGGTGGAACCTTTATGTTGACATTTGAGCCACTTCGCTGTCGATATGCGCCGCGACGTTTGTCCTTTTCGAAGTAAGTGCTCTTTTATAATATGCATTTATCTCGTCGACGGTATTATTATTAAGAATCACGTGAAAAATTCTGTATTTATACCGATCTTTGAATATACCTGGCGCCCTACTTTATCGTCGAAGGTGTACTTCTTTAAATCCTTACTGATGTATGATTCGAAGCGATCCGTCATTTAATTACTGGACCGTACGTGCCGATGTTTGCAATTTCATATCAAATTATACTATTTGCAGTGGTAACTTCTGCATATTGACGTCCCTCTGCAGTTTAATCACGATTCATTTCTAAATCGTATAAACTGCCGTCGCGTATAGACTCTGAGTTACGCAAACTCCATAAACACAGGCTCGCAACACACAGCTCGCTTGTAATGTACAGAGAGCGTTTGGGTGTAGAATCTTATAGCATAGAGCAGTGCAGTCCACGAGAGGGGCCCCTTGCACCGCTATTTCCACCTCCACTGGATAGAAATAGTTCTGTCCTTTATGTTTCATCGCGTTTTTCTGTTTATGCCGATCATATGACACACGGTGCGTCGTCCGTTTCCAGGGCAACGTTAATTTGGTGGGGGGACCTATAGAGCACTGGGAGCGCTCCCTGGACAGCACTGGCATAGAGTGTGTACGTTACACAGAGTTTATGCATAATTTCATACAGTGCATGCGTTATGTATTCTCTATTTACAATATCCACGTGTATCGTAAAGCCGGTACAAAGGAGACTGCCACAAAGGAGTATGCCGGACGTGTGGTAGAAACAGTCGTTCATAGCGGGGCTGATACCATCCAGCCTGGACGTTGTTGTATCAGAACGCGAACGAGCGCGCGCACATGCACGATGAAGAGAGAGAGGGTGATTGAACCGCGATGGTGAGAGCCAACGGCGGTTATCCGTCTATTTTGCTGACGTTCGATCTGATCCGATATCAGGGCCACCGCAGCGGTATGGATATCACGAATATGTGTCTTGCGTTATAGAGTGTGCCGCCTCGTATCCGCGGTTTTAAGAGGCGATATACGGATGACACTTTTTTAAGTCCTCGCTGCGTGCCGGCCGATTAGATGATTTAGAGGGGGCCTCTGCCTGCTGGCAATGCCCGAACATCGATAGAAGCGTCCTTCCCACAGCGGTCGACCGTAGCGATTTTTTCGTCAAAGCGCTCGTGCTCGATATATTGTCTGTATACCCGTTTCGGATAATGGCGCTTCCGGGGGCCCTGTATTCCTTCATTTTTCCGAGGATTTCGCGGAGAGAGGAGCGCTTTATCGTCGAACATATTTCGTCGAACGATGAATGCGGGGCCGACGTTCTTTTTTTACCCCCCTCCCTCCCAAAAATAGTCGTTCCTAATATCCGCGTAGTTCGTGTCGCTTCGTTTAATGGAGAGTGTTGAGAAAGCGCGCGGCTCCTTCCGTTGGAAATATTTAAGACGCGTCGCAAGTTGAAATTCAACGAAGACGAGCATCCCCCGGCGTTTGACCTGACTCGCTTAATAATTGGTGCCTCACGAAACTGGGGGAATTCCTCCTGTTGATTTACGTGATTCGCATTTTTCCCACGTTTCTTCTTAGACGCGCTTAAGGTAATGGTACTTCCGGAATCTTTGTTCGTCTATTCTATGCCGTGGCTTTCGAAGTAACGACCGCTCGCTCGTTCATTAGGAACGCACATTTTCGACATTGGGAGACGATGAATCACTTAGGCTTCTGGCTATCGAATTTTTACCCTCGGCCACCGCCTTTCTTTCCAAGCTCCTCTATCCGCGACCTTCCAAGTGCCGAAAGAAATCGATGGTTACACCCCGCGCTCACTTTCTACTGACTCATCCGCGTATTCCCTTTTACCTGTCCGTCCAATTTCCTGTAACCGTGTAACGCATATCCCCCGTCACGTCGGCGGCGTAACTTTGTAAGACTTCATTGTGCGTACGGTGGCGCAGAAATTTAAAACGGGGGGTGGCATCCACCGTTTGGCTCGTTTTACAATCAATTAACGTGGGCAGGATTATGTTTCGGTGGGCGCGCGCCGAACGCAAATTATTGCGTTTTCGACGAAAATAAACCGTGCTGGCCAAACAGCGTTTAATTGGGGAAACCAGCTACTCGCGAAACATCGTTTAAATTAGGAAAACAAAGAGATTTACGTTCCTTTAGTCTACCGTGACGTTAAGAGCGGGAGCGTAGATTATAAGACAGGCTCGTGAAGAAACACGAGACACGCACTTTCGGCGAATAATTGGCAGAAGAATAACCTGCGGACCGTTTGCTGCTTTCAGGTACCTAGAGACCCGACTGGCCGGCCGCTCCCCTGGACGATCGTGAGAAGCGAATGGCTGTACAAAGTACGCATGGACGACAGTGAAATGCACGAACGTAACGGCCGCAGGACCACCGTCCCGTCGAGAAGGACGACCCAGGCCGAATCCGCGCAGCGTTAAATGTCCCCCTCGGAATTCACGTTTCGGCCGAGGCTCCCGCGAATCTGGGATGGCTTCGAGCAATGACAGCGTCGGATTAAAGACCGTTAACGAGCCCGTCGACGTTTTATCGTCCGCCCAAGTAGATAGGTTTTAAATCGAGTCTGGCCCCAGGGCACCGTGGACCAACTTCGTTAACACGAAAAAGCGATCCGGCGGCTCGTCGCATATACCGTCTCGCCATATAATGGAAACGCGCGAAACAGAGTGGCTCGAACGGTAGTGTGCTGCGGCTTCCTCTCTCGCTCTCGCTCTCGCTGGTGGAAGCAAACGGACGAGGAGAGAGAACACTCGAAAGAGCGACCTCGCATGCAAGCTCGGCCAAAGATTCCTCGCGTCGTTAACGAGTCGCTCACGAGGAACGTCCGCATAGAACGAACCGGCGAACACTACGAAGATGTAGGTGCACGTGTATAGGGAGCGCACGAGATCGTAGTCGCAACTAGAGCCCAGACTCCTAACCAAGGAGCCAATTGCGGTCACCGGAGAGTGTTCGTCACGAGGAAATGCGAGATTTCTGCCGACTTCGCCGACGAAGCTCGTTATTAGTCACGACGGACGTGTAACGGTTAATAATTTTGAGGACGACGGAAATGAAACAGTTTCTGTGCGATATTACACGTCGCGTGAAGATTGCCGCGTGAAACGTTTCACTCGGGAAGAACGTTGGCTCAGGAATGTGACGCGGGAGGGACGGAGAGATTTGCAGAACACTGTCGACGGTTCGACGTATTCCGTAGGAAAGACGTTAGCCCCTTTCAAGTGTCCTTATCGCGGAGAACCCTCTCGTGCACTCGAAGCATCGCTTGGATTGGCCTGGTCAACCTCAACCTCAACCTCGTCACGCGGTTATGGAATGACCGGTTGGCCGACGAGGAGGTCCTCTAGCTGGTGTTCCCGATCACGATATCAGTATCATCGACTATCATCATGACGCTGATGACGAGCCTCTTGCTGTCCGCCTTGTTGGCCGTTCAGTTCTACGGGACGTTTTGCCAGGCCAACGGAGACGGCGGGCCGAACAGTCCAATTTTCAACCTGGACCACACGGCGTTGGAGAAAAATCTGGCGGCGATCTTCAATAAGGTCGCGCACAGTTCGGCGACGACGAAGAGAAGCGTCCCGGCATACGATGCTCAGGTCTCGGCCAGTACGACCTTGTCGACAGTACCCTCACCGTTGACAACGTCCACAACGACGTCGACTACGTCCTCCACGACGACGGCGACGACAACCTCGTCCACGACGAGCCCCTCGATACCTTCAGTCAGGAATCCACCGCCACGTGCTACAGTTTCTCCGGCAATTCGAGAGATGATGCCCTCGTACGCGCCACCCTCTAGAGCCCTCTTCACGCCCCCACTGCCCCCGGAGTATCTGCATCCGTTCGCAGACAAACCTACTCTGCGAGGAACGAACTCCGATGTACATACGCCAGTTCGAAGGCCAGTACCACCGCCAAGTCTAACGCCTGCTCACGAGAGGATACCCATCAGGCCGCCTGATCTACCGCAAGGGCCGTCTCTGGCGCCTGAAAGGCATTCCCACTCGAGAAATAAGCCGTTGAACACGCCCAGCAAAGAGAAAAGCCCTGACTCCGTGGAGGTTGACAGAAGAAATAACACGAACGAGTTCGTGCCCACGCTGCACTATCCGAGTATCTCTAGGATACTGTCCGGTAGTAATGGCAGGAAGCAGGATATTCCTGAAATACTCCTGAAGCCTCTCTCGACGAAGTCGCCGCCGCAAAATGTGCCGCTAGTGCCGACTACTGAAAGAATAACTACGTCTAGCACGACGGCGAGACTTTCGAGTACGCTCGACCCTTCGCGGTCCGTCACTCAGCCGACTATATTTAATCTGCCCAATACCAGGAGGCACGACGACAATTCTTATCACGGAATGGGGAACGAGAACGGCTTCAAAACGGAGAACATAGAGATCGTCGACACGGAGAGGCTCCCGTATCCTCAGCCTCAACCGCCAGCTCCGCCCTCGAAGAGGCCGAACGACGACAACGATAGGCTGGTCCCACACGTCGACACGCACCCTCTCGAATCGACCTGGAGGATCGCCTGGTCGCTCCACGTCTACGTCGCGGCGATCATGTTCACCCTAATGGCGCTCTACTCGATCTACAAGATAGTTCGCTTCAACGAGGCGACTAATCTCCTCACGCAGTCCTACTTCCTCGCAGTTCACCTTCTCCTCACGACGGTCTGCACGCTAAGGTGCTTTCATCTGTTCTACGACGCGTACAATCTCGGCCATTCGCTGCCGGAGCCTCTTTCGCGGGTTCTGATGTATCTGCCGGCGCCATTGCTGTCGACTGCGTTCGCCACTCTCGTCCTCTATCTCGCCCGATGCTCCGAGGCACCGGCGCTGAACAACAGGTTCCTCTCGCCGGCGGCTCTCGTGCTATCCTCGACCGTGCACATCGTCCTGTGCGTGTCGCTTCACGTGTCGACCCATGTGCTCGGCTATCAAGACGAAGCTAAGATACTGCCGCTGATCTGCCAGTGCATCTACATTGTCGTCTGTGTGACACTCGGCCTCTGTTACATGTACGTCTACCGCGTCGTACGCTCTCAGATTCATCTGACCAGTAATAAAGCGGCCGGAGCTAACCACGTGGTGGGCGCCGATCCGACGACCGTTGCCCTCAGCACTGCCATCACCACCACCATAGCGACGGCTCTGCTCTTCATTCTCATGGGATTCGTTCAGCTCTACGGCATATTCGGCGTGCAGGAGCGCCCGCAGCCCTACCCGTGGCTATGGTGGGGCTGGCAATTCTCGGTCAGGCTGCTCGAGCTCTCCGTCTGCGGCCTCTTGGCCTGGGTCGCGAGTCTCTCGCAGTATCCGCTGCGCGAGAAACAGCTGCAACAGCACTCGACCCACTCGGGCTTCGCCCTCTTCCCGTGCGGCAGCTCCACATCCACCGAGAACATGGACGACGTGCTTTATCCAGCGATCTGCAGTACGAACCAGGCGATACAAAACTACACGATGCGAACGGGGAAGCAGGTGTACGACGACAGCTTCCCGCTCAACACTCTGCCTGAACATTTGAACATATCAGGTAGGCTTCACCGTTTCTTGTCCTTGATAATCCAATCACGTGCCGCTCGCGGAATAACGGAGACGGGCCGCGATGCCGTGTCGATAAGCATATCCTTCGCGTACGCCGCATCCGTTTTCAGCAAGAATACCTCTTACATCACCTCCTTTCATCCCCTTTCTTTTCGCCGCTGCCTCTGAAACGCGTGATCGTCAAACCGTCGCGTACTGTCATTGTCATCGGCAAACACCGGAGCAATGCGACCGCATTCCGCGGAGAACGGAAATACCGCAGCGCCGGCATTGGCCGTGTTAAAAGAATCGACTTTCGCTGTAGTCGTGCCGGTCGGTGTCTATCAACCTATTCCCCGATACACCACGTCCGCCCGCATCACTTCGAGTCCGTCACACCAGCCTCGTTCTAACATCGTTTCCATTTTGTTGCGCAGGTACCTTCGAGAGGCATTCCATTCGCAAGTCGGGTACCATGAGTCATTTTCCGCACGAAGGCAGAGGTTCGTTGAACCGGCACGGCAATGGAGTGCAGACGCTTAGAAATTCGGAAAATCGCGGCAGGCACACGCCGGTGCAGGGCCTCCACGAACAGACGCCGACGAGCGGCTCGACGATGTTGGTGGCCGAAGACGGGTTCGTGAGGTTCCGGAGCTTGGGGGCCGAGGACGACGAACTGTCCGACACGCAGAGCGTCGTCGGGACTCACGGAAGAGGAAGTTCTCTCGCCGGGAGCGTCAGGTTCAACGCGAGGCACCCGGCGGTACAGCACCAACATCCTCATCAACATCAGCATCAGCACTCGCTCCAGCACTCTCATCCCGGCCAGCATCAGGCTCATCATCAGCTTTACAACAATACGTAGAGGTTGCGCCAAATGCGAACGAGAAAGCGAGTCGTCTCGACGTGGCGATACGAAGCCGTATCGGTGGATGACGTTTAGCTTGTGCCCTTTGTAGTCTCTACCTGTACACTATTCGTGCACTATGTGCCGTGCAAACGACAGAAACGTGTGCGGTTACGTTTCTCGTACGGCCTTCGGCTGGGAAGCTCGAGGAAAATGATGTGGTCGATTCGGGCAAGTCGAACCGAAGTTCCTAAGTGGACGGACGGTTCAGAGTCCGGTACCCATTAGCTCGAGCCAATGAGAAGGAACATCAGTGCGAAGGGTTAATGATTGTCGAGCAGCAGTCATGATAGTGTCATTGTCAGCGAGAGCAGGGCCTCGTAGTTAATGTAATTTCTCTCTTCCGTTTCGCAGGGCGCGCAGTGATTGTCATCAATGTGAGAGAGATAAACAGAGAAAAGTGTGAGCGAGGGAGAAAGAGAGAGAGAGAGGGAGAGAGAGTGAAAGATGTTTCGGCATTCGCGAATGGGTGAACAAAACCATTCGCACACACAATACGGTCTAAACTTGAACAACTAATTTTACCTTATATTCTATGTAAGATATGTCCTGTGTATAGACACCTAATTGCCATTCCCACTTTCCTGCTTAACTTCGCATCTACGTCCGAGCCGAGCCTTTGCCGCATGAAAACTATATTTATTTCGACCTTCGATAAAGGAACTAAAGTATACGGCGGACTCATTTAGAGTTCCTCTACCTGTATGTGGGTAGTCCAGGGTATCTTGAATCTTGACATTATAGTAGGCACTTGGTACTTATTAAGGTTCATGTGATTGAAAGGTAACGTATCTCACGAAGTGTTATGAGGGCTTCAAAGAAACGGCTTTCCTCGGTTTCATAGGTTTTTATTTGTATCATCAAACTCGGCTGTGGAACGTATCGGAGGGACAAATGGATCTTTTCTAGGACGATCTTTGTGTCGTCAGCGTTTCAAAAATAACGAAATTGCCTCGGGTTAACGAATATTTTCAGCTTGGCCTACAAATTGCGAGTACAAATGCACCTTTTATCGGCATGTGTCTAGATTCTAGATCGTTTTCGCTGTTCGAGTCGACTGTAGGGAATCACGAATACGCGTAGCGTTATTTTCATGACATTGTCAGAGCGTTCAATTACCTCGTACAAGATCGTCTGTCCACCCGATACTCATCCTTTCTTAGAGACTCGCGTACGTTCGAGAAAATTCGCTTCGCGATGATCAACGGGAAGTATATTTTTAAAAGAAAATTGATCACGAGGTCCAAATGCAACTTTGGATAATTACTGCAATTGATCGTATATTATGAGTCTAGGATGCGACTCTCTGTCAAGCTGAAGAAACACGGCATTTGTACAGTCGATGATAATTTATCACTCAGTCCAATTGTAAGATTTATTTAGCGTTTAAGGCTAGATTAAGATTCCCGATTAATTGATAAGTTACGCTGAGAGCGCGGTTACGTTGACATAATCGTCGTGATTGATATCCAGTCGATATCCGCTGGATATCGAGTTTGCGTATTATAATTTTGGGAGTGAGTACTAGAAGCGTAACGGGACGTCAATTTCCGCCGTCGGAAACGGAGGACGGAAATGCGATTTAACTTTACACAAACACACAACACAGGCCAGCATTTTTCTTTATTATTTTAATTTCTCCGAACCTACGGTACAAAATAGTACTTTCTACTTTTTACTTCGTATAATGATAGTTTTAAGCAGTCGCAGTGTATATGTTTATATGGACATTGTAAATAAGGTATACGGGCTCGTCGTGAGTAGACCTATTGTTACGATAGAATTCCAAATCAGATTCTATCCGAATGCACTGGAATTTACACTCCTCAGTTGTAAATGCAAGACTCATATTTTAATTTATGTCGAAAAACTGTATTTATTATGTGAAACATTCCACAACTAAGTGATCAGTGTGAATGCGATTGATCTGTGGGATTTTATTGCAATTTTAGACTAATATAGCGCTAAAAAGAGAGGAACAAATGTAAATAAAAGCTTTTTTGCGAAACACCTCACGTTTATCTGTAATTCCAAGTGCATTTTTCTTGCTGCTCATGCATATTAAAGGAATTTACCCCCTGCGAAACATGTTCATAGCGTTGCCTTTGCTCTCTTTAATATCCTCGAATTGAAGCAAAGGTAAATGGTTAATACCCCCCCATTGTTTCTAATAGCCGACTACGACGCGCGCAACTACGTGAAAAAGACGCCGTAGAGTATCTCAGCGGTAGAACGAATCGGTACGGGACAAAAAATCCGTGACTTTACACTGTTCAAACACTCACGGGGTGCGCTAACTCCGAGCCGGTTGCGTTTCTGCTTCTTCCCTAAGATCAACAAATTTCCGCCGGTAACAAGCGCCAAAGTTGTTAGGAAACTTGGGTTTATATGAATAATAGACCGTTTTAACTTTCCTCCTTTGCATTTCCCGCGATTCACCGGAGTGCCGTTATGAGCGCATTAGAGATACGATTGGCGTATTTGTGCCACACACGACACAACGACCCCGCGAGTACAAGCAGCGCGGGGAGCGATGCGCGGATTTTGAACTACGCCGTACAAGTTTCCCTCGCCGGGAAGCACGCGGTGAACGACGATTTCAACGGGCAGCACGGATTTCTCGCGTTCTTCCGAGCGGCGAGTTACTTTTCAAGAATTCATCAGCCGCGCCGTCGACGGCCGGGAGAAAGCGAGAGGGGAAATGTATGCGCCACCGAGACGTCTATAATTCGATGCAATTTCATAGCGCGGTTCAACGTACCTAGGCAGAGAGTCATTATATCCAGCGCGCCGGCAACGCAACAGAATAGAATACGTAATGAGAAAAGATCGATTCATGGATTTCCTATTCACCTTAATCGTTCCTACGCGAAACTTTGCCGGGCGCGAATATAATCGACGCGATTCAGTCGAGCGCGTCGTACAATCGGAACTTACTCGCCGGACTCTCGGTTATACTTTATAATCGTCGAAATCCCGTCGCAATCAAACTTTTCCGTCTCGTTATCGGCCTTTAACACGAAAAAGACGTCAAAACAGGCGCGAAAGCCCCGCGGTTCGCCGCTTCATATCATACGAGGGCGCAAGACAGTGGCGACAGACACACATACACTTTCATATCGTTCCCACCCTTCGGTCTACTACAATTTCATTCTCCCTCCCTTCTGCGCATTTACCCCATTTTTCCGTCCGAATTGGACTCGAAACGGATTCACCAAATGAAACATCCGATGTATAGAATAGAACAGAAAAATTGATGGCTGATTAATTTCTACAGCACAATGGGACGTACGTTCATTCGAAGATATCAAGCCTCATTATTATTCGAGCGATCGGTAACGAGCATTCAAGAAAGCTGAACAACGCCAGCGAACATCATATTGCACGACTGTCCGCGAAATGGACACTTAGAGATCCCTTGACCGTATCACGTTGCATCTGATACCGGATAAAGGGACTTTGCAGTACTTCTTGGACGACTTGGCATTTGCCCAGTCTAAAGCCAGGCGCTTCTGGATTCTCGTTGTCTCCCGTTGTTAGCAACGAGCCACGACGTCACGATCGTAAAAGAACAAGACTAGTGACCGTCTGAGAACGTGACTGTGATACTTGGATGCAAAGTTAGAGTTAACCCTCTCGTTCGTCTACCCTCTGCCAAGCTAATCCCGCTTATTCCTCCGACACCAAATAGCGGGAGTAGCAGCTACGCGCCGAGACGAAGCGTTGAATCGTCAGAACTCCTCTCGTTAGACCTGGAAACATCATCTAATCCCCGCTCGGGGAGTCAAAAAGTGAAGGAGAGGAAAGGCTCGAGCCCTCTCCGAAACTATATTTCAAAAGATCAGCGACAGGGAAGCGAGTGAGAGCGTATGGAGACAACGAAACTTCTCGGTTATTAGTCATCAAAACACCATCTAACCTGTAGCCTCAAAACAAGAAATGAATGTGACTTCTTAGTTCGAACATGCGCGTCAAATGAAGGCGAGAATGCCGCTTTCAGTCTCCGTTCATCTGTACTCATTAGTCTGCCAACGTGTCGTCTAATCTCGGCCACGAAACTGAGGAATAGATGGTGGAAGTTAACGGGGTGAAGCGCGCGATAGTAAAATATTTCCTGCCTCGCGGCCTAATTTGGAAAAAAAAAATAGTGTGACGGCAGAGGTAAGCCGACGAATCACGTCCACGAGGCATTTACATGTAAAGGGAAAATTGGAGCTCAAAATCGTACGAAAATCGTTACATGAAGCATCCCGTGTGCATCGGACATGCGAATAGTACGCTCCAAAGAGCTCCGCGCAATACACCTCGAATCGCTAAATCCAATTTCGCTCTGTCTCGGGGCGGAACGTTACAAATTGCGTTTTGAACCCCCAGAACGGAAACAGAATCACGAAATGATTCGATTACGGAGTCTATTTCCAAAGGCGCCCCACCCCTGTGATATGCCTTCAGCACGACACGTCGCTTTGCTGATAAGCCCCTGTAAAAACAACAATTTGATCAACTGGCTCCATCCCACGGCAAAGCGTCCAAGTGTCTTGTCGAGAAAAATGTCTTACCACCGACGGCAAGACGACTTTTCAAATCTAGCACGTGTATTTTAGATACATTGACTTTTATTCGATATAGCTATTTGCAAGTCCAACTTTTAAAGTTTTTATGCATTTCATGCTTAATCCAATCTTTGACTTTAATTACTGTATATTGTCTCACCGAGTCTTTTTCTTTGTAACTTAAGTTTTCTTCTCTTCGGCCCGTTTGTATAATTTGAGACGGTTAACTGCCCACACGCGCATAAGCAAGTAATAACCGCAACAACAAACGATGTAATAATAAATATACTTTAAAGTTGTACGTTACCAAGATTTTCGCGAAACAGCTTTCACGTCACTGCAACCAATTTGTTTGTTCCTACTCGATCTCCTCCGTCAACTAGTTCAATCTTCGTTTCCACTTCTTGAGTCCACACTTTGTAAACCGAAGGTTTCATATTATTTCACGTCACGAAACGCACAACTCGAGCGAACCTGTTGGCGCAACCGTACACTTGAGAAGTTTGAAAAGTGCCCCCTTTCCGTACTCCTCGATTCCGAAGTACTCTCCGGTTCTGATTTGATTCGAACGATCCTTAACGAACGTCAAATATACTGCTCGGCCTGACCACATTTCGCCGACGCGACACTTTCCTCTGTTCAACCGTGAAGAATTAATGCAACCGTTATCTTACCAAAGATTAATGCTTTCGCGTGGGGCTAAAGGAGTTTCCAGCTTAAGGGCAGCGTTAACAAGACATAACTACAGTTGAACTTGGGTTAAGCCGAGATTAACCTGAAACTAAGATGGAGAACCCCTCGGCTAAAATATGCGCATTACCTCCCGTCCTCCAATTTACGGTCGTTATGATAGTGGGCAAAGTCGTCCTAGCTATATATATGCAACGTTTCGCGGTTTCATTTAGCTACTCCCGTCCGCAAAGGCTATTTTTCCGTACTATCAAAATAATATCTACCTCGCCGAGGCGCGCGAAAACGACGCACGAAGCGATTAGCCGATTAGCATTTAGCATTCACGTTTAAGCTTTCAATCGGGGCACCGATTTCATCGACAGCCGACAACTGTTAGCGATAGCACGTCAATGGTGACCGGTATGCACATTTTCGCAAGTGTATAAACTCGCAACTTGTTGAACGAAGGCGCTAGAATGCCATTGACTTAAAGCGGGGAAATAAAACGGAAAACACAGTTCGAGAACGGTGCACGCTGTTCGAAAGTTCGTTTTATTCAATCGGCAATAAATATTTGAAGATATCGCGTCGATATCCACTGGAGTACCGTACGACGGCTCTGCGCGAACGACGTAAGTGCAATCGCCTCAAACGCAGTTTATTCGGTCGTACTAAATTCAATAACGCATAAGGTTGATATCGATGGCAACATTTTCTGCCCGATTCAAACGTTAGTTCACTGGGAGACGTACACGTCATTTTGTCACTGTTCCCACTCAATTATTAACGTCCACACCAAGGAGCAAGTGAATGTAGAATGAACCTCATTCACACAACGCTTCGTGCTTGCAAAGGGTAACTTCAAATTGCACTAGTACGTAGTGCGTAAAATTGATTATATTCTTAATGTCGCGTTTTCGCCAATTTAGAGGATTACGTCGAAATAGCGTATTTCACGTTCTTGAGTTACGTTTTTGTATAGATTTACCAACACTCTCGATTATACACGAAATACCAGAGAAACTATGCGTACCTTCAATTAATTTTGTCACACTCCCTGGTGTCGTTTCTATGCACTTATTCGCTTTCGTCAATATGACAACGTTGCTATCTTTCGGATGTATCTAACAACTTCTGAAAACTGGGATAATCTTTAGGTAGTTAATTAGAGTTACCAATACAGGATAACTGATACACACCGATAATGACTGAACGTTGCAAGGACTCAATGTGCAAACGGAATGAAAGTATAAGTCTGTTAATGCAATTTCGCAAATGAGCAGAAACCGTTACCTTAGTTTTCATTCATTATCATTCATAGCTTTAAGCCCGTGGGGGATGTAGTGCCATAAGCAATTCTAGGACATTAAGCTTGGCCGTTAAAAAACCGTTAAACTCTATTGCGAGATACAAGACTGTTCAACTTTTTATTAGTAGAGTTTGCATTGTGTCCGCGTTTACATAGCAAAAGGTAATTTTGCCTGCTCCTAACATTAATTACGCGCCGTGAATTTCGTACCTGTGCAATATTATCACACCCTGAAAACCGTTCTACAGAAACTTGAACAACAGATAAAACAATATTTAACAGCTTCAATGTAAATACTTCGGAAGATTTAGTTAGTGTGAATAGCAAAAGATGGCGGCACAACGACAGTTTGCGCATTATCTGCTTATACAGAAAGCCGTTTAATTAGCCGTAATAGCGACTAGATGTAATCGGAATATCGAGAAATGTGGAAATCCTATTAATTACATAGCACTGCATATATTCTTACGCACAGTAATCTCTGCTGCGGTCATCCTTTTACGCTTCTTATGGAAAGCAGCCTTAAGCGCGACGAAACAATCGCTTCAATTTGCAATTTTTAGTTTTCAGCATAAACGGTTATAAATGTTAGGCACATTTGTTGAGCAAACATTATTTCTTTGTTAGTATATATATTGCTCTTATAACCAGCACTTAATTATAACTTACGCGAGAATACGGCATCAACGAAGAAAGTGTGCACACATCAGCTTCGGACAAGACAAGTCGAGACTAAGAGAAAACAGCAACCATTTAAGCCACTTTCGCTCAAACTTCTGCATTTTCAATGAACCGTTCTGATATACTGGCAGCGCGTACATTTTTTCAATTGAAAATTCATTCTATGTACCAATCGGTCGGATTACGTTCGCGCGACAATAACCCCCCTCTTCGTGTGAGGCTTTCGAATTACCGGAAACGTGCTTCCGATCGGTTGCCGCCAAAATACCCTGCGTACCGCAGCGAAATTGTTTATCCTTCAGCCTCGCAGTCCTTCGTCCGCCGTGCGACCAATTGCGACGGTTGATATTGTCTCGTGGAATTTCTGAGCGTGTGTGTCTTCATTCAACGGACCCATCGAACGCCGGCAAGCAGCTTCCGTTGTACTTTTTCGTTTAACAAACTTGACAATGGCCAAGGTACAACTGGCGAACGTGGCTGTTCTCGACAATCCGTCGCCGTTCCTGAATCCGTTTCAGTTCGAGGTCACTTTTGAATGCATCGAGGAACTGAAAGAAGGTTTGTACATGCTATCCTGTAAATGTTGCTGCAAGTTCGAAGCGTGCAATGATCAGAGATTCTCGGCACTCGATATTTTTTTCGCTGGTTTCATGAGCCTAGGTTAGTTTAGCGAGTATATCATTTTTCCAAGAAGTCAGTAGCTTCTTGCATGGGCATGACTGGAACGTATCAGATGACAAAACTAACCCATTGCCGCTATCAAACTGCTCGTTCAGACGCGAGTTTTATGTCATTCTTGGATAGTTGCTGAAATTATTTTGATGCGTTGATGGTACTGTATTTACGTGATTGGCATTGTTGCAGATTTAGAATGGAAGATGATATATGTTGGGAGCGCGGAATCAGAAGAGTTTGATCAGGTTTTGGACACAATCTACGTTGGCCCTATTCCGGAAGGAAGACATATGTTTGTGTTTCAGGTAAGATACGCTATTGTAATTTATACAAAACATTTAAGAATTAAACTTTTGGAGAATATGTCAGGAGTATTTAACAGGTAGCAAGCTAAATGTTTTCTATTGTTGCAGGCTGATCCTCCAGATGTCAGCAGGATTCCAGTAAATGATGCCTTGGGTGTCACCGTTGTATTATTAACTTGTTCATATAGAGGTCATGAGTTTGTGCGCGTTGGTTATTTCATAAACAATGAGTATACGGACCCTGAACTCAGGGAAAATCCTCCAGCGCAACCTCAGTTTGACAAAGTACAGCGTAATATCCTTGGGGACAAACCCCGTGTTACAAGATTCAAAATAAACTGGGATGATGGTGCAAGTTCTACATCAAGTACCATGCCTGAAGGAATGGATCCACAAACAATGGAAGAAACGTCACAAGACGTACCCACCTCCACGTTGGGATTTATGGAGAATACAGCGAATAGTATGGAAGTGATGTGAAACTCAGTTTTTCTGCCATTATTAAGTAAATTAAGTAAGTTAATAGTAACCGCGACTTTGATTTTTAAGTAGTACCTGGAATGAAAATTGAAGTACTCCAAACATTTAGATAACTTAACACTTCAAGCAACACGGTGCCCTATCGTACAATATTTGTCAATGTTAGGGAAGAGTTTACATAAACTAGAACATTGTATGTCCTTATTGTAATAGAGTTAAAAAGCTTGTTACAGATCTTAATATTTTTGTTCTTTCTGTATTTACATCATTTTGCCCTGTATCTATATTCTACATTTGGAAACACTATCTACGTGTTGGTTGTGTAGATCAACATATTCCAGTGTATCTATATGTCAGTATATATACAGTGTATTATGTTTCTATTCAATATGGTAATCGTTTATCTTTGTATTGAACCTGCATAATTGCTCAAAGCTGGATAGTTGTATACAAAATTTCCAAAATACACTACAGAGGAAAGCATTTTATCATGTTTTCAAATTAACTAGTTGCCCAATACTTTAAGGTAACCCATTGACTTAACAAGTTATTTCTTTGTACTACACTCTCATGTAATTCTTTAGTGCACATTATACACTATTAATTATTGAAAAATGCTTTCGGCGCTTGGCCATAAAGTTAATTTAATATTCTTCAACCATCGATAGTTCATCATTGCTAAACACGTAACTGTAAGGCAATTGTATAAGACAATTTCAAACTTATCAGTGTATATACGTACATACTAAAAGAAAAGTACATATTATATTTTTTACTTGAATGATATTTGTTTTATTTATTGTGCCTTCCAACGGTGCTAGCACCCTTTAATCCTTTACTAATAAATCCCTGAAATATGCAGACATAAGATATCAACATGCAATGTAAAAACTGTAAATATCAATACGGGTATATGGAACAAAATACAATTAGTGAAACACCATAGGTGTGATCTGCTTGACTTGTATTCTGACGTCATCGTTGCACTCGACATGACGCGTCATAGTACATATATGTAACTGTCAAAGTAAAGCATCTGGCCACGCAGTTTCATGTCACACGAAACCGATTGCCCGATTGGTCATACGCATACAGTTGGACCACATAACGCTGCGAATGGATTGGAGTATCAAACTCAGTTGAGGTCCTACAGTACCAGTAGAATGTAGAATTAAACCAATGTGGTCCAAGAACCGCACCTAGGTGCGTTTTCGAGTCCCCACCCGACTGTTACCCGTTGTTATGGTGACGGACGACGCTGAGTGCGTCACATGATCGCTTGCGCTGCGCCGGTATGGTATATGGGGGTGGGGAGGGGGGTCGGTGTTGCGTCCAGCTAGTGGAGGTGGAAGCAGCCGCGTGAGGGGCCCCACCCGTGGACCACACTGAATTAAACCATGACGCACTAAAAACCAGTGCCGCCCCCCTTCGCAAAACCGGTATGCATCATGTAATTTTTCCATGCAAAAAGAATCTGTACCATACAACCGCGTTTTCGGTGAAATAGTCTCTGTAACATCCTAAGTCAGGTTTTAAATTGAAGTACAAAATTGATCGGTTAATTTCTAATCTCCAGATACGTTGGTTACTGTTAATGAAAATTGCATTTCGAGAAAAACGCGCTTAACAGGTTATTCTACTGAACATATTTTTAAGGTCTCTCACATGTTTTTACAAACATAAGCTATATGTACATATTTATCCATATTTTAATAATATTCGTCAACTTTTTTAAAGAGAAAGGATCAAAGATGAGTGCAGTGTAACATGCCGAGAAAAGTTAGAAAACCTTGTCAAGGATTACACGATTCCGGCCCATGCTGCTTAAGTGAAATAAAAAAATTAAATAAATTGTTAATTTGGACGAGTTTGAATATTGCAGTAAATTACGGTATTTCGACTATCGATCTTATCATATTTTTTGAACACTTTGCGGTCTAAAAGATTAAACAAATAAGGCATTGTTGCCTATAACAACTTCACCGCTTTTGTTAATTTTTACGTTAGATTTTCAGAGAATTTGTTTAAAAGCCGCTCGATTTTTAAAAATCCTTTCTATTATCCGCCAACTAAGTGTGAGGGGAAAAACCGCATGCACGCGCACCATATCGTTGCAATCCGTACCTCACACAAGTCTCAATCAAACGTAGTATGTATATGCTTAAATGACCAGAAAAACCGCAAGCATATTGAAATCTAATTGCACGGTCCTGAATCTAAACGTTGTTCCGCATAGGCAGGTCCACAGCAGTCGACAGTGTGGACTCCGCACAGATCTATTCCGTGTTTCCTTCATGTCCATCGTCCCAAACTAAATACAATGATCCTTCTGAGCAGTGAAAAGTGGGAGAAAGTCGACATGGGGGGGCCTACGCGAAAGAACGACACCCCCACTACCAGACTATCCCAAATCGACAGATGCACAGACAGACACACTACACTCGCTACCTACATCCTCCACTGATGAAAGGTGCATGGGATACCTGCAAGGGGAAGGGAAACGGGGTGTACAGAACTTTGAATTAATTGTAAGCGCACCTGAGGAAGCGTTCGTGTTCGTAAAAAAAGGGCTGAGACTGCTGCAAGTTATCGATAGGGTCAGCGTTGCCGATACACTTGTCTATATGTCCTTGTACCCCCCAATGTGTAAGTGGGTCTTTAACCCGGGAGAACTCGTGCTTATGGTACTTTGAACCCCGCCGACAAGAATCGACGATTTCTTAACTAGCGGCAAAGATTGAAAAACGTATTTTAATGGTACTAACTTACGTTAAATAAGAGTGTATGATACATAAACGAAGCAAAAATGTCAATGCAATAAAAGAATGTGTGAATCGAATCGGAGTCTCCTATAAACTAATACAGAGGATGGAAAACATGAGAATCGCGCGTTGCGTGCATAAGACAACACAAGTAAAGCATCAGTGGCACAGTGTGTTACCTGCCTGAGGATCCAAAGAACAGTCTCTAATACCTTAGTTTTTCCGATCCTGCAAAAGGTACAGCACGAGGTGCCCAAGTCGCGAGTTTTCCCGAGTTAATGGCCCGCGCCTGCGAGAGTAACCGCCCAGAACACTGCAGTAATTCGTCACACGTACAATGTATATGGGGCTCCGTTAGAGGAATTTGATGGAGGCGCGCGCGCGCAGAAACCTGGCTACGGTCCTGTTTACACCCCCACCACCGACCCACCTCTCACTTGCTCTCACTCCTGAGCAGGTCTGAACACGCTCAGTGCACGCTGGTGCTTGCGGTTAGTAGCAGGTTGGAGCTCTTGGCGCGGGTGAATTTTGTCCGTCGAAGTACTGTGCCGTGACGTTCGGTTAGCTTAAACGCGAATGAAAGTGCCGGGAGTTTTCGGAAAACGTACTCGTGCCCGCATTCGCGATCTTAGATCCATTAAAGAGCCCCGCCCTACGCCCGTACAAGTCAATGCTTCAAATGGTAAGTTCAGATCTTTATGTGTGTCTTTGCGTGCGACAGAGATGAATAAACTTGTTCGCTCCTGTATCTTGACGGATGAACGTACATATGCGGCTGCCCCTTTTTGCTCTCACGTTGTCTCTCTTGTTTGATGTCGGAATTTTCGAAATTTTCTGTCAGAAACCCTTCATCCGTTTCGTCAAGGATGCGCTGCTTCGTCAGAAGTCGGCGAGCATCAAAGCGGCCAGTGGATGGTATCTAAAAATGGTCAGACATATGGGACCGACTCCCTTGACCCGAAGACAATTTACATTTCTTGTTCACCGGCAATTAAATTTTTAAATTGCCGAAATTTGATGCGTCAACAAATGTTTTGTAACGGATGAATCGTATTGGAAGGAAGACGTAGGTTTCGTCTGTAAGCTTACAAGTTCGCCACCTTACAGAGACGTTTTCGTAAGGGAGCGATGGGATTTCATCATCCGCGACGTCGAATTCCAAAAAAATGAACGACAAAAATCATATTCGCGCGTACGACAACGTCTCGACTAAATGGCGAACGAGTTCAAGGTGGGCAGTATCAAGTGTATACGCTTCTCTCTTTGTGCCTTTAAACGGATGCGGAACGTGCGGACTTATTGCCGTTGATAAATCGTTCTCTGCTTGACTCCTTTTTTTCGTCCCCATCCGTGTCGTGTCCTCTTCTCTTGACCGCAATATGGGTAGAATTCTGTTTACCGATCCTCGTTGCATGAATCGGCCGCAGGCTCCATTTTGTCATTATAGAAAAACCCGGGATCGGTACCCTTACACCAGCTATTCGTACCACCTCGCGTGCTGCCCGATGACTCATCGAGCGTCCCCCCTTTTTTCACGTTTTGGAACGTGAATCTCCGCAGCAGTGCACGGGAGAAGGATGAAAGCGTGATAAGGTTGAAGTAGCAATAGGCCGCGGACAATATTATTACGCGCGCTAAGCGATTTTCGTCCACCTTGCAATTAGTTAATCAGTGATTCACGCCTCTGAAAACGTGCGTACTTCAAGTTTATATTTTGTTATTACCAAATTTTTCATCTGCACGCGGACCAATGATGGACTATATGCGATTCATAGGGCCGTGTGAGCGAGACAGAATGATCGGAAAAAGGTGTTTGCGCACAAAGAGAGAAGGAAAAAAAAGTGTGTGTAAGACAGAGAGAAAAGATCTAGAGAAACGAAAGCCTTGAACGCAGTGCTCATCGGTAGCTAATCATAGCCAGAAAGACAGAGACACGGAAAAGATACATATTTCTTATTATCTTATAAAGATTCTATAGAATGCAGTGTACGGTATGAGAGATTGTTTAGTCAAAATATGATACATCCTTGAACGAACGCTGCAGTCTTACGGTTTTCCTTGTCGTGGCTCATCAATACGTGCGGTCCGGTGGAGGCAGGATAGTTGTTTGATCCCTTGATATACATACATACATACAATATGTGACTCATGCCTGAACATTTCCTAGAAGTGTCCAACGGCCTCGTTCTACAAGTTCCGATGCTTTCTATCGGTGTAAATTAAATCGCCGCCGACTAATGTCGATTTCTTGTTTCGGCGAATAGATCAATCTAAATGCAAAGGCCCCAAAAATTGATTTACATCATTTTAATTAAAGACGCTTCCTCGTCCAAAGCGGTTCTTAGCGTCTCTGTCCGACACTTGCGCGTACCTTCAAGCTTTTAGCACATTCCAAAGGGAACAAAGAATAATTCGTGTGTTTGTAATGTTTATTTAACAAATAGAAAGTTGCTGTTTCCGTCACCCTGTTCGTCATTTTCTCATGCGTATATGCAGTCAGATTCCTGAAATTCCATTGGAATAACGTCATCATCATCAGGCAATAACCTTTGTGTGTCGATGTACTCCACAGATTTTTCGCGATCTCTTAGTAATCAAACTAAATCCGGTCTGTCCTCAGCTCCAGTTAATGCGCAGCGTCAAGAGACGAATTCCTTTCGAATACCCGCGTAGTGTACCTGTGAACTCGCACTTGTACATGCCTTCCCAGTCGCGTTTTGCGGTACCATCGCTCGATTTCCTAATTCCAATTCTGAATGACGGGCAATGATATTAAAACTATTCATTCGAATGTTAAAAGCATGATCCGTAGACCGAACCTTCCGAATTGTATGAAATTCGTTGCTTTTCGAAACGGGACGGAACAATGGAGGTAGAAAAAGACAAGCTTAAAATTGAGATTGTCCTGATTAAATAAAGCAATATTAGAGTAGAGGAAACACTCGATTATCTTAGGATTTTAGGTGACCGATGTTTGAAACGTAATCGTACACTGATTACGTCCTCAGAAAGATGAAGACGTGTCGATACTGATCTGATATTTGTCGAAAGTAGTGCTGAGGGGACGGAGATTTCAATAATCCTCTTTATCGCGCTCTCGCATTTCCTTTATTTTACCACAAATAGCTTCTTAATCGCAGCCGAAGAACGGGCTCACAAAAATGTGTCGATAACACATGCAGCGGAGCTAAGAAGGAGGGAGCACGAGTAAGTGATGATAGAGATATGCGAGCGAGTAAGGACAGAGTGAGCAAAAGCAAAGACGATATGCCCGGGAGGGACGGGAGGTGATCTTCGTGATGAGCGAACGTGAGAAAGACAAAGAGAGGAATAGGACTAGGTACACCTACATACGTACTAACACGAGCGCAGACGCATACAGTTGGGTTTAGAGAAGGACAGGAAACGTTAGAGGACACTTCGATATGTTGACTTCTTCATGAAAACAATTGGCGACGAAAATTGTTCAGCAATCAAAAACTTTGGTAACTGGATTGGGGAAAAAAACATTAGTCTTAAGGAAAATAGTATTGCAACACTAAAGAACAGAAGAAGTAATATTGCAACACTATTGCCTATAATGTACTATTATGATAACAATGAAATCTGCAAGATGTTCAAAACAATCGTAGTATTAAACATAGAACTCGCATTCCTTTTGTGCGTGCACAATATCTATTGAAAACGATTAAAATAAATTTAGGCATAAATCAATCAGCGATACCCTTAATTCAATGTTGCAAAGGCAGAATGATATTGTAGCTTAACTTGTTTCAATTAGTGGCACTTGACAATATTAGTTTAGTTTTAACGCGTGCTATCAACCTGTGACATGACGTCACGCGTAAAGTCGAGTGGCGAAAGAGTACGCTTGTAATTCAATACATAGATTAGACGACCGGCACACGACAGCTTCAATGTTTGACTTACACGAATCTGATATGGTCACTTCTCGGGAGACGTTTCGGAACATCTTTGACGCTATTTATGGAACAAACTTGTATCGTATGTCTGAAAAATTGAACCTTTGTCAAAATCATAACATACTGAATTATATATTAAAGAAGAAGCGACGCAATAAATTATGTACATTTACGTTATGGTATTGTCACGGATACAATACTTTACACTCTTTCTATCAACAACGTTCTTATTCTTGTAAATGTACTTATTTGTAATACTTATATAGTCCGCAATGAAACCTTATCAAATTCCCATTAAACCGCGGTGAAAATAATAAATCATTTATTACCATTTATTCGTTCAAAGTAACGAAATCGAGCAAAATATTGTCTTACAACAATAACATCGAAGTACTTTACGCGCAAACAGATTTTAGTCCCACAAGATCGGACATTTTATGCCACGTCATCGAAGGTCCGGCTTGCCGACAAAATGGTGGCTATACGCAATCGGAAAGGGTAGTACGGGGAGCTTGTCAAGGACAGTGGTGGACGGTCGACGTGAGGTGATCTGTACGCTTCTACGACGCAGTTGCCGAGCGCGTCCGACATCTTGTTGCTACGCGGGAAACCTTCGGCCGAAATCATGGCCTAACCGTGCCCTGAACTGAATCGCATATTTTAGACGATGTTTTCCAGCCTCCTATTCTAGGAGCTCGTTTTTTTAATTGAACTTGATATACTCAGAAAATATTGAAGATTCTAATAAGAGCGAGAAATTCACGGAAATACGTCTTGAATGGTAAATATTACTGAGAATTAGACAAACAGGAATTGCGTAGTTAGATCTTTGCACATACGGCGTTGTACCGAAGTTATGGCGTCTCGATGGTCTGATGTATAGATTTAAAACAGTTTTTTTCATTGACGTGCACGTCAACATTCTTATGATCGGTGTCATGTATGGGAGAAGGACAGAAGAGTTCTCGCTCTATTTTTCCGATCGTATCATACGCAATTCCAATGACGATTATTAGGATCAGGGCAATTAGACAATTTTAGGCGTCTTAACAAACTCTCTTCTCGTTGTATACATTTTTAAAAATAGGTATCTTATTGTTGTACGCATCACATTTTAGGTTAATCATAAAAAATAATATTCAAACCTTTACTCGGTACTTCGGCTAAATACACTTTTCATTGGCATAAATAGGTTTCTCGGTCAGTCGGAGGCGGGGAAGTGCGAGGAATTCGCACTTTGCAAAAGTTATCGTTGAAGTCATCGCTACAAACTATACGCTATCGGGGTGTGAATATGTTTCGCAATATATTCGTACAATTAATGCGTCTCTCTATTCGGAACTTGCTCTGTCCATCGGAAAGCCACTAAGAAAGGCCTTGACCCAGTGCGTCTCCAAGTACAGCGGAAGTCGGCACATACCACGATAACTTGTCCGCCCTTTCGACAAACGTTATTATAACATTCATCTTTATTCAATTTTTCACGATACTGTGTATACGTGACGGAAAGATATCATTATATAGTTATTATTGAATTGACGATTCTCAATCAATACGCTTAAATTCCAAAGCCGGTCACTGTACAACACTTACCTACTTACATTAAATGTGTACTTTACATTATATTAAATCACACTATTCAAGTGAGATAGAATATAGTCTGGGACAGGAATTTTGTTGGTGATCCATAAGAAATAATATTGTTACAGGCTTCGATGGAGGAAGGAAGCCCATGCAAGATTGACGGAGATTGTCCCGTCGTGCAATATTGTTACGAAGTCTCAGGCCACTGTGTCGATTATACTTTATGCAAAAGATACAATCGACAAGAAGCTCAAAATCATTCGCGACATCCATCACAATGTGGTTCCTGCCTCCCCGGGTAAGTATAACACATTAGCACGCTGAGCGTCCTTTGTCACTTATGTTGTTCTATCATTTCTAAGTCTTTTGAGTTGAGTTTGAAGGTGTTTTATATTGAATTGTTGGTTTTATTATTATTTGTAGATATGATGCCGAGATACTTGGTACGGGAGAAAGGGAATTGTTATGTAAGAAAAATGGTTTTCAAGAGACTGTCCCGGGTAAGTTTATGTTTGATTGATGAAGTAAATGGTATATAATTGAATAGATAAGAGGTTATATGTATAATAATTTGCGTTATGTACTGTTTCAGACTCTGGGATAATTAATAATGATATAATTATAACGATAGTGAGTTGTGGAATCTTAATCCTTTTAGTGATGACTGTCATCGGAATTCTGATAAAGAGAAACAAGAAAGGTAAGTTAAAAATCACATTATACCAAATACAACAAAATATACAAGGGTATAAGTTTTTTAACAGTTACTTACATATATCACACACCTTTTCGATACAGGTTCATAAAGTGTATTAAACATAATTATCGTATGCGTAGTAACACGTAGGGTGCAATTTGAATTTGCGAATCTGCATTTCCAAGTTGCCATAAGTTACAGATATACTGTCCTTGTAAAATAAGAAAGTTGATCGATACTCAGAATCTATTCGACACTTTTCTAAATCGTTTTACCGTTTTTACTAGGTATAAACAACAGGAATGATAATGGTGGAAATTGGAAAAAAATCTGCGAGCGCAGCCCGAGCGCACCGCCTCCCGACCACAGTGCGTATACAAAAACACATACTTACCTATCGTGTACAGAATTTTTAAGCCCGCTTGAGACAATGCGTCTCGCGGTAATCTTCTAACTTTTAAGTAGAGTGACACAAAAAACACGTGAAATGATATGTACACGAGCAGCAATTGACATGATGTCGCCGATGGTGTTGCGTGAGGCCGCTGTTGCAGCCGATTAACAGCGTGTTTATTGGTATACGATTGATTGAGTAAAATGGTGGTAAGTTGCACACAACCACTTTTAGTTATGTCAGACGTTCGTTTACGACGTAATCGGTTGTACCGTTCTGGTAAGACACACTTATCATCAACATCACTCTTTAGCTTCTTATTCTTTCTTATAGTCTATTCAATCGTGGTACCGGCAGTGCCTCCCTCTGTTTCTCTCTTTCTCTCAACAAATTAGCATGGCTAAAGATCGTTACGTTAACGCACAATTAAGTACGCTTTTTGATACCGTATCATTTAACACGTGGTCTCTCTGGCTCCAGCGTAAAGTACACGTTTCAATATCCTGCGAGAATATTGTATATTGTACGCTACAAGAAGACTCTGTCTTCTTCACGCATTCGCCTTATCCCTGTTAGAAAGCTTTCAGGTTCCGGCGAATAATCGGCGGCTATCAGTCAAGTGGGCGATATACTGTAGGCTTCCCTTCGTCCTTTATTGTACTGGTCCTCTGGTGTATGGTACTATATATACCAAAATAGCTATATGCTCTATCGTCCTCTAATTCGTGGAAAGTATAAAACTACGTCATTTAAATACTATTTAGCCCAATCCGTCGAGCAAAACTGACAAACAAAATTTACGACATAAAGCTCAAGAATCGTTAGAAATGTAAAAATTCGGTCAGTCCATAATAAAATGTTGCATATTTGCAGCAAATGTATTCTCTGCTTCTAGATGATCTGCAATTAGACGTATTATGGGCAAAGATAATCGTGAACAATGCCGCACAAATCGCACCTACGTTTTTCAGTCCATTTGTAGATACTGCAAATTAAAACTCACGTATTGTTAATCATATTCAAGATTTTGTTGATAGTTTAATTGTGTAATGGAAGAAATAATCTACAAGTTGACCGTGCGACGTGTTCAATAGATGATTTAGAATGCACGCTGTAGCACGCTCAAATAATGTGGTTACTTCGCTTTTGTTATCTTCAGTTCCAGAAAGAGAGCTCACTAACCGTGATTAAAGACGGTTAAATTTTGTTTGACAAGTTATTTTATTACAGTATACCTCCCTACATGAATGCTGTTTTAACTGCGAAGAATTGAGAACGCGGTAATTGTCTCTAAATAAGCTTAAGGCAATCTATCAGTGAAAATGAAATAATAAGTACCTTCGACTGCTTTTTTTTTTTAAATGATGATGATTCTTCACTATGTTTCATCCGCCATCTGCCCTTTACAGCAAACAAGATCGACGTTTCAGTACATGCGTAATGTATGCGTGGAATAAATAATTTGCATGTTTTTTTCTCTTACCAATTAGTCCTTCCTAATCTTTACAGTAAAATTCATAAATTCTTATAAAACCTTCTTGTTAAACATAAACTACTTCATTTTATGCTCTTGTGCATTATTTGCTGCTTGAAATCTGCACAGAGCCTAAACATAATACTTACACGTCATATTTGCAATTCAAATTATGGTCCATCAAATACTTTACAAAAAAATTGCATAGTCTAATCTTTATCAACAAAGAATATGTCAACAAATAATAATATGTACGACGCGACTATATTGTTTACACATTTACTTTATTTTCTCATGAACCAGCATGGCCGTTGGCAAATATACTCGATGAAGTGAGGGTAAAACGTAAAATTTCACAGATGGAATGCCTTCGAAATCCTTAGAAAAAGGGCTTAATTGAACTGGTCGGTTTAACTGTTGATTATACCTTGCAGGCCCGTTTATTGGAATGGGAGAAAGAGTCACCTCGTCGCCTCAGAATAATAATCGCAATCTGAAAGATAAGAACGTGCTGGTAATGATGGCGGCGCCGTTTAAAGATCCACACTGGATTCGAACAAATCCGAATTACGCGCATCATATGAGCGACGAAGAATTAAATGAGGGCCAATCCTCGACGCACGCCACGATTGAGTTGCCTGACGAAGAAGATTCTGCTGCAAACAATAGTTCCTGGAATCAAGAGTGAGCGCTGAGTATTTCAATATATTTTTGCGTGTAGCGTTATGAACCGTTGAATTGATCTAATCGTCGAATGATAACGGAGTAATATATACAAGAAAAAGAGACAGTTCTAGAAAAATGAATCTTTGAATATCCATCCGAATTGTTGTTTTAGTGATTATGTACTCTTGCATCATTTATATTTGTATTTTATTATGTACTTTAATTCGCAAAACATCAAAGTCTATTATAAACTTGCGTTTAAATGTAACTTTTAGGGTTCTCATCCCACCTCAACATTCAGTCGCAATCATATATATAATCTTATCTAATGCAATTTTACGGTAATAATGGAAACTAGAATGTAAATTTACGATTCCAGACAATTAGCTGTGCAGGCACCAAACGTATCCATAAACGAATACGCACCGGAACACATAGATAATGCCATGAATGTCGTTTTGGTTCAAAGAAGTTTCACACGTTCATCGCCTAATGCCGAGACTAACAATACCGGTCCCGTTCCTGAACCAAGTGATAGTCAAGACAACCGCGATCGCAGCAGAATATCGAACGTAAACATATCACAAAAATTTACTGTGAATCTAAACGTGCTCAATGGCGATTGTTGAGGTCAATCGCCACAACGTATTATAAAAGATAGTCGTACAAGATTCTCACCGCTGAAATATCATTAATCGTCGTAGCCATAAGTATTCACTATATAAACATAATCACAGTCAGTAAGCTATTCACCAGGGTCTCAACATGTTTTACCATGGAAATATGTGGTAATAATGTTACATTATATTTACATTTAGACAATTTGTTACTTATTGGGCATTATGAAGATGTGCCCGATAATGACGCAATGTTGAATTATTATAAAAGCACGGTGACAATGAACGCGTGGCTATTTATTATTAGTTACTTCGATCTTGAAGCATGTTTCAGTAATAAATGGCGACGCAACATTGACGATATTTTTAAATTTTCCGCTTGCGAGTCATCAGGTGGTTGTGTACGCTATTTATTATACTGTTTTATGCGAACTTTATCTTACTAGATTAATTGTTAGTACTATTATCCACTACGTTGATGATTCATGATGACTCGAATTTTGGGACGTAAACGTGTTCCAGGAAAAAATACAGTATGTTTCAAACATGTACGTTGTATACGTGACGTTATCCTTTAATCAAAATTTGTTTGCACTCTAACATTATTTATGCAAATCTAGTCTCGAAAAAATGATAATATGGAAGCATTTGAAGTATAGCATTTAGCTGTCTTTCAATCACCCATAAACGCCAACTTAACGGTTGCGAAATATTTCTGTTTGCCATGTGAACTTGATTGTGCAGCGATCTACTTAACATTTTTGTTAGTGTTATTTAAACCAACTGGATTGAATCACAATACTCCCCATTTCTAATTTTTTTATTACATAGTCTGTTCAATCCGTCATTACGACGTATGTTACACATTTGTAATGTTTGTTAGATATGTTTAAGGAATAAATCACATCGCAACTATGTGCAGTAGTGTAACATTACTTTAATCTTGTATCCAGACAAAGTAATTTTCGTTACTACTTGTTGTTAATACTCTTTTTTTAAAATGTTAGAATTCATTTAAATACATTAAGGAAGTTGTACATAGAATATAATTTTAATGCAACGTATACATACTGTTGCGCATAATAAAATGTACTGCAATATACTACAAGCTTTAACAAATGCATTGACATGATGCAAATTGCATATCTTCTGCGTGAAAATTTAATGAAGAAAAAAAGTATGTGACGCTTTCGTATCTGAATTTCTTTTTAAATGTAGCGCGGTACCGTTAGATCAGTTCTCACATAAAAAATAAAGTCCCTAAACCCCGATAAGCTCGTAACGCCAGAGGTTCTACGACTGAACACCAGAGGCCAAACGATATTCCTAAAAACGAAAGTCCAGGATTGACACGTCTTCATTGACGTGTGCACTATTGACATCCACAAAAAACTGGTATCAAGTTCCATTGCAATATTATCGACTTGTCATTGAATATCGAAGTTATCCCGCAGTCATCGATTCCAAATTCCAACGGTTCACTATTCTATCGAAACGATCGCGATTGGCCACGGTACTACACGTGATCGTTTCACATTGCACAGCCACTGACAGCCACCGATCACCCCTCCACCTAACGCTCCATCTAACAACAGTGTTCACGGCAAAGCGTTCGGTTGCAAGAATGAGTCCGAAACGAATGCATTATAGCGGAAATATGGCTCGAATTAGGCTCGCCTGACCGTGGCACGTTCGCGGAGCCGTGCTTCTATGGTCGCCGTGTACGACCGTAACTTTGGATCGCACCGATTGCATGCAATAATACATTCTGACAGCGAACATTCTCCGTGGCACCGCCAGTACTCGCGCTGCCGTCATCCGGACTCGACGTTTTTGCACGGCGATACTGCATATGTCAATGGCAGTATAAATGCGATAGCGCCGCACGAACGGCGAGGCACTCCGGTTCTGTTTGATAAGGAAAAGTTCCCGTGGCAAGCCAATGTGATGATTATCGAAGTGTCACCCGACCGCACCGAGACGTTGACACATTCGAAATCGAGGATTCTGATTTATTGACGAGGGCGGCAGCTCGAAAGTCGCTGGGCCAAAAAAATGACGGAAAGCCTGATAAACGAGTGGCTTGCCGACTGTGCCGACGTTTCCACGTCGGAGCTTCACACGTTCGCAAACACCTTGTCGCAGGACAATGAGATTGTTCGAGCGCTTTACTTGCTTCTCGAGGAACGGAGCAAATATAGCCAGGTAGCAGGACTTTGCTTTTCTGACTGATCGGGAAGTAGGTTTTGGGCAGCGTGCATCGCTATCGTAGATGTTAAGGATTAAGCGCGGTGCACACGGGCGAGACGTCCGTTGCCGGAACATTTGATTGCACAATTGTGCGAACGTCGAACGCTTATGTTAATGTTTCACGGAACGGTCTAACAATATTATTGCTTTAGGTGGATTGAATTGTCAGTTATGGTTGGCATTTTGATACTTGATGATGATCTCATCAGATGAGATCATTGTTATGTTGTTTTTTCATTGACAAACTTGAATTGAATGATTTTATGCTGCAACGTCTTGCGAGTCTTATGATCTATCAACTTTTTATATCCACATGTATCTTTAAATTGTATTTTATATAGTATAACTATGTATTATGTAGTGGTATAATGTAACTACGTGTTGTGAATGATTAAGACGATTAGTATGCTTTATAAAAATATTTAATTTACTTGTTACAGTTGGTGGATACAGTATGTAATAAATTATTCAACTTTTATCGCTCACGGGAGTTAGAGCTACAGAGGTTTACTGTTCAATTTCTACCAACATTGATATATATCTATTTAAACTCTGCTGCTCATGGTGATATCAAGGTAAGCGACAAATTATAATGTGTGTATTAGAGAGAGAGAGAAACGGAATAACATGCAAAGTAACGTTGCATAATCTAAATCTCATATAATCTATGCCAGATGTGCCAGTAATGTCTAGTCTATAATTTAGTTAATTACACCATCTGACATTCATCCATGCATTTGTTTTGATGTCCTTTGGTTATCTTTAGAAGGCCAAGCTAGATATAAAACCGTAGTAATAGTAATAATCAGTTCAATCAATTGTTGCTGTCAATCATTCTATATATCGTATTCAAACATTAAATTATATATATTTTCATTAATCTTGAGATCTTAAGTAAAAAAACCATATTACTTATAGGATACAAATGATCAAATAGTACTTCCCTATATGTTATATTTCACAGAATTGCCGTACAGTGGAGACCCTATTGATTGGATTATATAATCTTGAAGTAGTGGATAAATCTGGACAACAAAAAGCAGTTTCTTTTAGGCTCCCATCACTCGCTATGTTGTCAATATTTCATGAGGTATGTTTAATATCATTAACATCTCTCCATTGTCCCATTTTTTTTTTAACCATTTTCATGATTTACTCGCGTACATATACTTATATTACCACCAATAATAATATCTGTTACATTGGACAGCCTGCAAGTTTAACACCAGCCTCTCTAACAGAGAGCGCAGTCCGCCGTTTTGAAGAATGCAATACAAAATTTGTTAGTTGGGGACCGTTGCAGCCAGTAGAAACATTGAATGCCCAAAATAGGTTGAAAGTGATGACCGCTTTGCTTTTTATCTACAATCAACAGCTTGGTTACATAAATAAGTTTGCTTTGGAACAACTGTGCAAGGTTGCAACAAAGTAAGCTGATACAAAATGTTAAGTCCACAATTCCCTATTGGCACGCAAAAACATCTCTTTACTGAAACTATTGTGTAGAGATGAAGGCAGGACGAGTGCATGACCTTTGTATTGCAGACTCGTCACGCAGGGATTCACGAAACCCGGTCATCATCAGCGCTCGTCGTACGGCAGCGAATCCAGTTTCGTTCCGAGACTTCTACCGCGAATACCGGTCTCAAGTCAATTCCTACTTGAATTTCTACATGCCATATATTTCACTATGTATGTACTGTATTCACATACCGTCGGTATCTTGCACATTTCAGTAAATAATTGTATCAATGTTACATGCACAGGTATAATGACTGTTGGTATGTTGGTAATCAAGCTGTGGAAGATGTTCACAACCGAGCTTGTTACGAAGCGTACCCGGATGTAATGTTGGTTACAAATGCTATTCGGAATTCTGCCACTTCTGGACCAACGGGTTCGTGTCACTATTATGCATTTAAACTTTATGACAGTTCTATACACATATTAAGATCCGTAACGTGTGCTGTTTCGTTTGTACAGGTCAACCGAACGATGCTTCGATCGGTATAAGCGTTGCGTTGTCACCGGCTTCGGCTACTGCAACTGTGTCCAAATCTATGATTACAAATGCTTCCTTCCGCACGAAGAAATTGCCAGGTATGTTCTTTGAAGTGAATTCATTGCTTTCGACAAATTCGTACAGCAGAAGCGTATGAGAATTACACATGATATGTTTTCTTATTAATGACACTTCCATTATCTTAATTTGCCTTTGAGATGACGGTAGATTGTGAAATACTAAACTGAGCATTCACAACCCGCAATATGGTAGCGATATTTTATGTTCGATTGATCCCGGTGTTGAATAAGTACAAGGCACGAATGTTATATGAAGAGTGTGGCAATAGACTGTAAACGATATTTGATTTATAAAGTTTACAAGCTTCATTTGAATTTAAATACGCAGCTAAGGTGTTTCGTTTTTCCTTGATAAATTGTCTTAACATATCGCAAAATTTATACGCCTAATTAAAACCCCATTTGTTGTAACTAACACCCCGACATTTTTTACGAGCACATTCCTGTTCTGTGACATCGTCATGCCTCTTCATATATCTATCATCGTTATATCCCTTCAGAGTGTATATCATTCTCTCCCTTTTTGATGATTTTTATTTGAATTTAGTGCTTCATACGTGTAAAAAAGACAATAACTCCAATTTATTTTGGTTCCCCAAGCTATTAGAATTAGACTGTCACTATCCCATGGCGACATGTTAAGCCTACCCCTTGTAAATAGTATCTCGCTAATCATGTACCCGAAACAAAAACATTTCTTTCTCAAAATATTTGCTCCAAATGATACGAAAGTAAACAAATGTATCCTGGTGGTAAACGTATATGTCGTTAGACGATCTGGATGAGAAGTTATTCGCGGCGGAATTGAGCGATGCTCAGGTCGAGAAGCAGCAACAGCCGACGGTTTCCAGCACTAGCAAACGTCGTACATGGCGTTGGAGACACACACACGCTAACTCGCTAGATGAGGAGGATGGTGGCGTAGGCAAAGTACAGTCATCCTCTTCATTGGAGGGTTCTAGGCGAGGGAGTGCATGCAGCAATCAGAGTTCACCGAATAAGTCCTCTCCCAAGAAGAGCAAAGATCAGCAATATAAAAAGACAGCCAATACGACCACCGATAGCGCTGAGGAGGTAAATCGGCGTGTACGAAAAGATGCTAAAGAGAAATGCGACGCTGTGTTCGCTGAGAATCGGCTGAGCGCCGGTGCACGCCTTTATAGCGTGTTAGAGGAGCAAGCTCTGGGAGAGGCTGTTCGTGAATCAGTGGAAAATTTGTATATCGGAGGCAATAGACCGATCAGTTTTTGTACCACCGCTGCTCTCTCAACGAACACATGGTACTGAAAGTTCAGTTCGCAACGCCTTTAGGACTCTCTTGATTTTGATCTTCGTCTAGCAAAGATTATATTTATCCAATTCACACCATTTTTTTCCTTCATTGTGCCCAGCACCACTTTGTTCACGACGATTTCGATACGCACCCATTTACGTAATATCGTTAATGTCTCCGTTTCAGAAACGCCTTTCCCAATGACACATCATAAGCATAAAGTACAGTTTAAATTCAAGTGTGCATGATGGATAAAAAGATGCATGCAGTCATGGCATATTTACCTGCCTCGCTTCGAGAGTGTCGAGCACCGTCGCTTGTTACACAGCACAATTTTAATTACCTTCCCTTCTGTCGAATTACGCTGTCTGGATGTATCCAAGTATTTCCTATTACTTTCACTTCCGTTTTCTTATATGTCCTAACGTATTTTTCCCCTATGTTTATCGCTACACTTTGCCGCAAAGTGATCCTTTTTCTATTTTCGAGGTCTAGCGATGTACCTTATATTAGAAACGCAATGTAACTTTCACTACTTGTTCGGTTTAGAGCAATAGTGGTATAAATTGGACGATGTGACTGTTGACATTCCTTTGCTGTTAATTAAAATCGCGTTGGTTTTCTTGATGTCTTTACCCATGTTTTTGAAAGAACACTATCTGCCTATTCTTTAAGTAGCATTTTAATCGACATTTGTGTGTTATATGTAATTCTAATAGAGTTTATAGGTATTATGATCTTCTTGCACATGACTTCCAGCCGCTGAACTGAAATATTATCTATCCCATAGTCTTTACCTGCTGCACTATGCAAAACTATATACGTTCTCTTCGACGCTGTCTTCTTTGTGCGCCCATATATTGAAAGCAGGAACAAATATGTTTTCGAAAGATTTCCGTTATCAAATCGTAATACAATGTCTACTAACTCGTCTACACATAAGTCTATCGCTGATCATAATTTAAGAAAGATATACATGAAATTTGTTGATTATTCCAATCTCGCTTTATGCTTTACACTTTCCTACACATTCTTTCTATACGGCCAGTATCGCCTTATCAAACAAGCCGCGCGGTCGATCTCAAGATTAAATACAACGCTGTCTTTTGTACAGATGATATTCCGATACAAGTGATAAAGGACGACGCCGGAGGAGAAAGTAAGTCTGGCAATCTCGTTTCCATCACGGAGGAACAGGAGTCGGGTGGCGAAGCAAATCGTGCCGGCTCGATGCGACAATCGAAGGATCAAAAAGATTCGAAGGACCAGAAAGACTAGAAGAAGCAGAGGATCATGAGCTTCCCTGCCCGCGGGAAGAAACCGCGTTTTTGGAATTTTCTGATAAAAATAATAAGCTTCGAGCGCAAACAACTTCGAAAGAGAACATCAAGAGAAGCTCGTCGATGCTGAATAACGATCGGCATCGTTCATCGGTGTGCAGGTAGAAAAGGAATAACAGTTCGAAGACGAATCTGTTCAGAGCGGATCCTAGTTCCGCATTAATTCGGGTAAGACCGTCATGTACTAACGGCAGGACTGATCGATATCACGAATATGGAAACTACTATTAATATAAGAGGACGCTATGAGTGGATACAAACGACTTCTTCGATTCAAGTCAGCTCAGGTCTAAGGCAGAATTTAGTTTAGACCGAGATGAAAGTCAAAATTTAGTGGTGGGCTGTGTCGTGTAGTTAAGCGCAAATCGTGCATAGGAACACTTTCTCTACCGTATACAACAGGTGTGTAACGTGTACGAAGCGTTCCAATTTCGTTAACGCCGGCGACAATGTTTTTGTCACGAACAAAACTGTCTCTTCAGTTCGTTAGTAGTAGCCTTATGGAAATGAAGGAAATAAACAATTGTCGCCTAACAGCCCACTACTTCCTTGATCTCTACAATTAATTTAACAAAGGGAAGGGAACAATCAACTGACAATGAACATTAATTTTCTTAGGGGTGCATCGACACATCTGTACTAAAGATGTGCACATTTTCATCCATCATCTTCCTTTCTTTTTATAAATATATATTTGCTATTGTTTAAAAAATGTATGGCACACTCGAAAATCCATGATAGTCTTGCACGTACGAGTTAAGTTTTACAAAGAGTCAGTGTGTTCTTGATTTCATCTCGTGTAATTAATGTACAGTATATATACAAATATGTAGCTATATCCGCGTTTCAGTTGTTTCATCCTTCTAAGTTGTTTTCATTGGCAGAATGACTTCCAGACACAGCAAGTTATACTATTTAAGAGAAGAGTGGCACACCTATTTATAAAACGAGATCTTGTAGTTGAACTATATTTTTGGTAGCGCTCAACAATGTCTTGGCATTTATACGGTTGTTGAGCTCTATTTACTCAAAGTACTATAAACGTAATATACGTCTAAATAATAACATGGACACAATCGTTTAAAATGCTGTTCTATCGTCCCTTATTACATAAATGTTATGTAGTATGAATCACTGTGTTTAAAACCTGGGGGGGGGGGGGGTATTCAACAACTGTCTAAGTTTATTAGGATGAGGCGGGTGGTAAAGTTCCATAAGCTTTTAAAAAACAACTATTGAATCCTTTCAACAGTCGTGCATTGTGTGAGCGCAAAGGACATTTCTGTGTGAAATTCTACTTTGATAACGTTTTTCCATATAAAACAAAAGTGATATTCTGCGCATTTCAATTACACATGCGATAAATTCCCATTTGCGAAACATTAGAAGTAATCATTGGCTGATGTTCACATCCCTTTCGGGCTGCTCTGGAAACAAACATACTGGGCATTATGTATAAACACTGCCCCATGTAAGGGCAATATGGATCATACTGGCGTTGAACCAGTGTCGAAACATTCGTCTCCGTAATTCGAATACTATCTGTTCGGCGAAACAAGAATTGTACAGCGTATCGTACGTATTTCAAGACATCAGTGAACCCCTAACGTGTATTTACTGCTCAGGTGTTACTGTTGATGCTTGTTCAAATACTTTATTAATGTCGTTACTAAGAACAGGATTATCTATAGAGACGATGCAATTATATTTACTCAGTGTTACAAACAAACAAGAAAAAAAAAACAGAAAAACTTAAAGTATTGGAAAAGGTTTATTTGTACGTTGTACACAAGTATGTTACCATTATAAAAGAAAACAAAAAAAAACGAGTGTAGTCAAGGCACAATATGTAAAAAGAAAGCGAACGTTCTTTTACAGTCTGTGCAGCATTTCCTTATTTGGTACTGTTATCATAATATTTATTTTGCTCTAATGTCTGCCTTTTTTTTTTTTACACATCTTCTATCCAATGACAAAATTGCACATAGTAAATGTACGAGTTTTGGTGATATATCCCCATAACTTTCCTTTGAATTGGTGCGAACAACAAACAATGAGCCTTCTATGTGACAACATTGTATTGCGACAAGATTCGATAATTGGCCCGTGTAACGGTCTACCGTTTGATGTTCTCTGAAACGTTTAGGACAACAGCGATTGCACATTTGTCCACAAAAAGATTTACGCATTAACTTAAAAGGTCACAACTCGGAATTGGTATCCTCACTCTTACAAGACTGCGCGATAATTGCAACTCTTTTTAGTGCAATTACAAGGTACTATCGCACTTTATGTTAACCAGTGAGAGTGTTCAGTGAGATACTATACTTAACACCCAAGTGTGAAACGAAAAGAAAATAGTTATACAATTTATCATTAGGTAAACGGTACTCCCAAGATATATATATATGTATTCAAATTATTTTTACATTTGTTATATGTAATCTTTCATTGAAGGCCCAAGTCTGAACTTCAATTCAGTTTATGAAATTATACGAAAAAAAAAACAACATTAGTACCTCCCAAGAGAAGGCCAGATGAAAGATAAGAAATATTCAAATCTGTCTGACGAAATTATGTTATGTGTACTGGGGAGGGGTATTTGTTCTAAATAGACAAGACCACGCCGTTTTATACTTCTTTTAAGTAATGCAGATATGCTGAAACATATATTACGAATCACTTCTATTTTGTTAATACTCCAATAGAGTAGATGAATAAAAGTTATCTATATATATATATTATTTTTTTGTAAAAATCAGTTGCTTTACGATACATATTTCGGGTTCATATCTTTCGAATACTATAGAAACATATGTGGCGCGCGGAGCTATTGCATAATAAACGCGATATTAAATTCAGTAAGTACGCAGTATTCAAGGCATTCGAGTACTAAAGTAGTTATTGTAAAAATAACGGTATAGAGAAACATAATTCTCATTATCACAGATTGATACACTTATGTGTGCACGGTCAACAAAAAATACACATATACACCGTTAATTAATTTATATTTAAATGCACGTCAAATATTTTGCATAATTTTTCTATTAAAAATGGAAGGCACGTCAATTTAAACATTGGAGAATATAGCTAAAAGTTATATTTGAATATGTACATGGACAGTACGCAATAAATATAACGGATGTGGTTCGTAATTTTCTTGAAATTGAGGATACACCACACAGACTCTGTCTTGAACGTTTCTATATCCACTGACAGTGCCGTAACTTGGCAGGTGCAACAGGTGCACTCGCACAGGGCCCACTTGGAAGGGGGCCCAAAATGCTTTTTGACGATTAAATTTTGCCTTACTCAGACTCTAGATCAGAATCTAAATAATAGTTAGTTTTACGTCACTCTTCGTCTATTTTTAATCCTTCCTGTGTCTATTGCTTCGTGCGAGAGAAGTTTTAGCAAATTAAAATGAATAAAAAATTATTTAAGATCAACTATCGGACAAGAACGGTTATCCAATCTATCTATTATTTCTATAGAATTTGACATTGTTAAAAACATAAATTATGATGATGTGATTAATGAATTTACCGAAATGAAAGCCAGAAAAGTGTTAATAAAATAAATCTTATTAAATCTATTGTAATGTATTTGTTTTATTATTTTCCTAAATGTAATTAATTAAGGGGCCTAAATGCAAATTCTTGCACAGGGCACAGGAATGGCTAGTTACGGCACTGTCCACTGACTAGAGTTTCTACAAAAATACCACTTTGGTAGTAGTGGTTCAGCGAAATGAAAGAATAAAGTATATTCAATCATCGATTAAATTGTGTTTTCGAAATTTTAAATTGTGAATTATTTGTAACACTGCCACTGTTGTAGTTAATTGAATTATTCATACGCGTAATTTTAAGTTAGCAAAAATCTCTGCTACTCTACTTGTAAAACACAATTGTCCTTATTATTGCGTAAACACGTTTAAAGAACTTATACCACTTCTGAACATTTTAAAATCCAAGTCTGTTATACGAATTCATATTTGTATAAGGGAAGAGTGATGCTAATGAGCATCATAGTGCACGGAATAATTCTTTTGCTCACGATATATCGTGGACATTGCGGAGAATGCATTTCGTGACAAAGTCGCAATAACGTGACATTTCAGATAATTTATATGAAACAAAACTTATTTGTCTCCAATTAGCAAGCTTTTCTCAATGTATAAATACAACAAATGATATCCTTTTATGTAGTTCATGAATCTGAAACGTATAAAGGTTCCTTGCATACAAAAAAAGGAATTACATGTATAAAGTATGTTTCCTAAAATAATACCGACATGCATTTGCATCGTATAATATTATATAATATGCATCGTGTCGTTTATGTTCAAATAAACACACTTACCTTGGCAAAGATAATGGCCCGTTCATGTAAATGTTTAACATACATGTACATTATTCAGCTTTGTTACTATAATAGCTTAGAAAACTGTTGAAATTGTCAATATGTACATAATATATAAAGTCAGTAACATAAATTATAATATCCAACATCTGGATATGTTTGAATTTTCTTAGTACTCTATTCAAATAATGTAACCAGATACGTTGTATAAATCATTTGTCTAATTGTTTACTTGAAACATTCTTTTTAAATTTTATTATATCCTGTAATATTTTACAGTAGAGCTTATCATTATGATTTTGTGATGTCTATGTAATGCCACGTTCTTCTTTCGTTACTTAATGATTCTGTGAAAAAAAATAAAAATATATTGGTAATGGTTTATTGAAATGTCTGTACACGTAAGAACCACTCAGTTACAAATCTGAGTCGCAACGTCACACAATATTGAAGTCCTTTTAAGAAACAACATTGACAAACAAATTATATTTATTTTAAAAAGTAAACGGTATCTTGTTCAAATAATAATTCTTTACAATCAAGAATCTTATAGTTGTGGCGACGTTATTCTATATTAAATAAAAACAAAAAAGATATCAGAGCAATAATTGTAATGAATTTAGCAACGCAATAAACGTTGGATCAATATGATATTATCGTTTATTATCTTTGCAAAATTATATATTTTGCTGCATATGATAAACCGGAGGGACATACACTTTGAAGATACGATCCTATAAGAAGCATGTTAATAAAATGTGATAACTTAAAGTATTGCGTAGATTGCAGAGTACACCAGAGACTCCTTCATTAACTCTTCCACGTTTCCTGGAGAAGAATTTCCTGCATCATTGATAACAGAAAGAATAGGATTAATAATTCCGGCAATAACAGAAATTTGCATGTGACGACTAGACTCGGTAAACGTACAATTTTAAGTTCATTGTCGTATCGTTCCTGGCAGTCCTTCGATAAACGTGATGTCTCACTTTCACACTTTACGATAGCGTCCTGCATTTTATCTCTTTCCAAACGTGCCACATTTTGACGGTCCAATTCCTCCTGCAGTCTGTCCGCAGCCAACTTTTTCTTGCTTGACAGTTGAGCCTGCTTTTCCCTGAGCGAGCAAAGACGTTCTTCGTATTTTACGCGAAGATCCTCGACCTCGACCTCACCCGTTTCACACTTTTCCTTGTTTGATGCCAAATGTCTCTCCATCTCATTCACATCTCTCCTCAATACATCAATCTGCTTCTTCGCATTCTCGACTAGCTTCTGAAGATTTTCTAACTCTGTGTAAATGTTCTTCACTTCACGCAATTCATTGCCCTGCTGCTGGACAAACATTGACACTTTCTCCAACTGCATAATCAACTTCTTCTTGTTCAGAAACGCTTCTTGCATAATTTGACGCTCCTCAACTTGTTCCTTCTGTTGCGCCTCTAAATCGTGCAGACGTGTGTGATACTGTTCAGGAAAGGTCACAACTTCTGACTGTAGTACTTCTATTTCCTCTATTTGCTGACAAAATAAATTATAACTAATAAAATTCCATGAATTATATGAAATTGCATGACCTATTATTATTTGAAATAAAACTGTAGACTAGCAACATAATTTACCTTTGAAACTTTTGCTTTATATGCAGTGCAGACTTCCACTACTTGTTGTTTCTTTCCTTCTGCAAGATTTTTTTGTTTTTCTAACTCCATTATCCTTTGTTTATTGTTCTCAATTCGAATCTGTGCTTCCTTTATCTTGTTCATATTCTAATACAGTAATATTCAATTGATAGAAATAGGTCTATGAATGCATAAAAGGTATATAAAAAAGAAGGTATTACTTTTTCTTTTAGGGCTAGCTCCTTGGATTTATGTAAAACTTTCTCATTAATTGCTGCCCTAATCTTGTCCTTCCTTTGTCGCAGATCATTGTAAATGTCTGTTCTCCTTCTGATGCTGTCAATCTTGTCTTGAATATCAGCTTTCTTAATGTTTGTGTATAACACAAAGTTTGCTAAGAACTTTCCTAACCTACGAGTTCTTTTTGGACCTATGGTACAACAAAGATTGTATGTAAATTCTCATCACATAGATGACTCAAAACGTCATATTATAATATAAATATACTCGTTGTGTACTTACTTGGTGCAGTAATATCAGTGATGCAAAAATCTTTAAAGAATATCCGATCACATATCTTTGCCATGAGAGCGTGCATGTTAAGTAAACTGGTTATATCAGAATCCTCTAAATATACCATCAGCTGTTGTTGTTCACAAGTTGGCTGTAATAATATCTAACATCAAGTTAAAAATTAATAGAAATAGGAGCACAAACAGTAAGAAATCACTGCAAGCGTGTAAATTGTTGATTATTTTCTGTTACCTTGTCCATGGTGTAGACATCAATGCAAAACCGTTGCAAGAATGCAGTTATTAGTTTTACAATATAATCTTCTGTTGGGTTTTTGAGATTGTTGATACTGGACGGTAGATTAGCGTCAAGCATTAAGTTATGAATTTTCTCTATGTCAGGATCCATCGTCAATATTATGCTTTCGTGTTTCGTGTATTATGATATTTGAAATTTGATCGAGTACCACAGTGCCAATGATCAACTGATCAGTGATGGCCGACTGTGCCGATTGGTGCCGATTGGTGCCGGCGTGTGCCGGCGGTGGATGGACCAAAGACAAAGACCCTACAAGAGCGCCCAATACTACCAACCGCACACAGTACGCTCATTGGAGTTAGCGTGTTGGCAACATGAATGCGCCGCATCACAGACTGATAGTTATGCAGCGTGGACCCCAGATGTCTCATTACTCCGTAATTTTGTTAACGTCAGCATAGAGTTTGTATGTGAGGTTCTTATGCCACGTATTTTTCCGCTTTAAGTGTCAATCGCGGTATCGGTAAACAATAATTGTTTTAATGTTAGTTGCTCATTTGACAGAGGGGACTTGAGAGGTCTTTTGCGAAAAAAAATGGGATCTTTCCACAGTGTCGAAATACCGGGAGGTGGCACAGAAGGTTATCATGTACTGAGGGTAAGGCGGACTGTCAGATTGTCTTAACCCCTTCGAAGTACCTCTTCATGCGAATAAACGAACATGTATTGTGCTAAATGTGTGTCAAGTTGTTCAATGTCAATAGAGTTTAATGGTCGAACGCATACACGATACATGTTTTTGCGCTGAGATAATGTCGGAAATGTCAAACTAATCGATGCATATTTTTTGATTGGTTAATTCCATGCTGGCAGGTACAAGAAGGCTCTCCTGGTCAGAAGGCTGGTCTTGAGGCGTTCTTTGATTTTATTGTTTCTATTGGCAACACTCGCTTGGTACGTATTTCTTTTTCTGTACTTCCTGTTCTGTTATACTTTGACGTCTTCATTGTACTTACATTGACCTTGTTCATATGTAATTTAACAGTGAGCTAGAACTTTTAACTCATACTTGAGTACTTATTTGTTATGTCTAAGATTTTGCACTTTATGGTATTTGCAGGATGAGGACAACGACACGTTGAAGGAACTTCTCAAAGCTGCCATCGATAATGAATTAACAATTACAGTGTACAGTAGCAAAACTAAGTCTGTTAGAAAGACTGTAATTGTACCTAGTATGAGATGGGGTGGACAAGGACTTCTTGGCGTTAGCATAAGATTTTGCTCCTTTGAAGGAGCTAATGAAAATGTCTGGCATGTTCTTGTAAGTATTATATGTGAGTTTGCTCATGCTTCACATAGAATCAATTGTGTAAGTCACGTGTTATCACATTCTTACTTTTGAATTTTAATCTTTCTAGGAAGTACATCCGTCATCACCTGCGGAGGTTGCTGGTTTACGGCCATTCACAGATTACATAATTGGTGCAGACTCCATCTTACACGACAGTGAAGATCTGTTTACCTTAATAGAAGCTCATGAGTCTCGGCCCCTGAAACTGTATGTGTATAACACTAAAGATGACTCATGCAGAGAAGTGACCATCACACCCAAGAATCAATGGGGTGGTGAAGGAAGGTACTGTAACTATACTATCAGCAGTCAATTTGCCAGCTTTCTATTACTGTCACACCCTATTCGCCCACGATTTCCGTACTTTGTGCTGAACGATTATAATTGTTTGTAACCTATTAGAAAAAAGTGTAAAAGTGAAGCGGTTTTTGTATTTACAGCCTAGGTTGCGGCATTGGCTACGGATACCTTCATAGAATACCAATTAGATGTATACCAGAGCATAAACCTAACACAAATTTGGTATGTAATAAGTTCCATCGTATATGCCTCTGCGTCAATGTATTATGCGACATGTAACAGGTACCTTAAACGATGTACGCTTTATTTTAGGGGAAGGCCAATCCAATTGCAGCCAGCCAAACGGTAACAAGTACTCACACAACGGACACCAATACATTGACAAACATACCGCCTGGCTTCTCTATCCCTCCAAATTACGTACCAGGCGTGGCGGATAACGACACTAAAACAAAACCCGACCACGATCCCATCGTAACGCAACCTGTGCAGGTGTTGATGCCACAATCGTTCACCACCACAGCAGAGATAAATCCAGCTGCTGCTGGGGCGTCCACAACTACGAATTCAGTACCTCATCTCTTTCCCGAGCAGCCGAAACCAAGTTATCCCCATAGTAAGTAACGGGCGTTTTTTAATTATTTTATCATTTTACTTACACACCGCGTATACGCGTGACTGCATAAAGATCTCAGTTTAATGTATTAGACCTGCAAAATTTAAGTGCGTTGAACGACATTAAGCATAAGTCACTATAAAAAGTATACCGCGACAGCATTTTTAACATCCGTGTATTGTCAAACTGAGTCACAGTAAAAACCGCAATTCATAACCGTGACGCTCTATACTTGATACGTGCATAGGTATGTATTCACGGATATGGTGCAAACCTTTACCTGTGACTCCTCACGCGACTGTCGAATCTAATATAATCTAATCCTTTTCAATTTGCGCAGGCCCTGAACTTAGCGGTTATCAAGACACCCTGAACATTCCTGGCATGCCGACTAGCCCGCCCATACCGATGTATTCGGTCGAGGCAAATGTACAGAACTTACCACCCTACCTTGCGCCGATGCAAAAGAATTACAACTCCCTGCAAAATCCGACCGCCTCCGTTCCGCCCTACAGCATGCCTCAGTCTCACGTCGTCACGACTCCCATATCACTGCCAGGCATGCCTCCGATCACTGTCAGCGCAACGCTCCCGCAGAATACTTCCTTCTACCCTTCTGTTCTCCACCAAGCTCAGTTACCTAGTGCTACCGCTGCCACTCCGCCAACGTCAGCCACCATGCAGTAATGCACAACGCAACTCGCATTTTGCAAGAAGCCCAGCTCCAGAGCCGATTCCTTACTCGTGCGTATCGGTGATACGTGTAACACACCTATGGGAGTAGATAAACGAAGTGGAAAGTCGGTACCTCATGTCCATGTTATAACGCGTTTGTGCACCGCCTGCTGAATTTGTACAATTTGCTTATACCTTTAATGAAAATGCAGAATCGTCTGTCAGCCGATCCACGGCATATCGGGATACCGATCGATATAGTCGATTTTTTTTTAACATAACCAGGATGGGATGCGATTATGTAATGTTGTACATAAAATAAAATTAATACAGCACACTCTTAACCGCGTTCGAGTGATGATGGAAAGTGGATACTATCGACGAGGATTCCTGTGTCCGAAATAAGAGAATGGTATGCAGAACCTGATTAAGTAGTCTAGCGGTTCTTGCTCATATATTACAGATCCATTATTAATTCTAGATGAAATTAGTATTAATCAAGTGGAAGTGGCGAAAGAACCATTTTTCAAGTCTCACCGTCGCGTGCGTCGTATAGAAAAAGAAACAAATGTAATTGACAGTAATTTCTGTCTCATATACAGTTAACTATTTGCATATAAACGGTATTATATCTGTACATGCTCTACGTGGTATAACAAGAATGTCACTATATTTATTTTAATAAAATCAAGATCAATTTTTGCGAAACATAAATTGTAACACCATACAAGTAGTGCTTATAAAACATTTTTTCAAAAAGAATCATGTCTCTGGAGATTTTTTGTAAAGTTAGATTTACATTTGACTGTGCAATCTGAATAAAGTTTAGTGAAAGGAAGTTGATATTGTCAATACAAATATTAATCTATTTACAAGATACGCAAAGTAATGCTGTTTGATAAATGGTGTTCATAAGTTATATTCTCATTCGCCAAAATTCATTAGTGACATAAAACATTCTCACATTTTGGTCACATTATCAGAAGCATGTATATAGCATCTTACAAGCATTGTTTATCATATCTCAGTTTTTGACAAATAAGAATCGTTGGGATTATTTCACGTATATTTACAATGGTAGGTTGATTCGAAGCGGCAACTCGTTGGCTACCATGTATACACAGTTAAAAATATTTAAATGTTTCAACATTAAATAATGTAAAAACTTTTGAATTTCCCGCCACATTTAATGTGAATGATACGGTGGCGACAGAGGTAGCGGAGAAACGTTTCTCCGCAAAGTCTGGCGCTACCGTATCGTATATATTAGATATGGCGGAAAATTCAAAAATTTGTAGACTATTGCATTATATTTTCATTAATTTAACGACGCTATATGAAGAATTCTTCGTTTGATCCAAAACGTAATTACTGCAACATTTCATCACACGGAACTTGGTCTGGTATACAAATATTAATGTGAAAATCAATCTCTTTTGTTTTATTTATATAAATCACCGTTTTATTATTGTGCTAACTTCTCGAACTAATTTCCAGCCTGGCACAGCATTTGTAAGGATATGTCAGAGAAAATTTGTATGTTACTGCGAACCTATAAATATTAGTCATGTTACAAATCAGATGGTACTTCGGCAATCACTGCCAAAAGGGCAAGTTCCAAAGAAAGTGTACACTTCGAAATATTTCGTGTATATCATCGATCCTTAATCGCAAGTCTTCCAAGGAGAAGAAGAAAGCGGAGATTGCTGATAAGAAAGAGGCTGGAAAGAGCGATATACCGGAAAAACCGCGTCGAACCAAATTGGTGAACGGAGAACTTTTCGACCGTACGGGGGACATTACTATCGGCATTATCGGGGGTGGTATAGAGTCCGCTTATGCTGCTGTTCTTCTAAAACAATCTCGACTTGTAAGCTGTGTCAACGTTTTGGATGTAAATGATACGCTAAAGGGCACGATATTGGACATCGGTCATATTGATACGGCTCCGAAAGTAAAGTACTATAACAAGAAGCGTGTTAAGGAGGCATTGAACGACGTAAGTGGGTCAAACGAAAACCAAATTTCAAACTCTTAAGTACATATTCGCGATTAACGATTCACAAAACGCAGGTAGACCTGGTCGCGTTGATGGACGAGGTAACACCCGACATCTCGAAGGGTGATAACGCTTCTCAGTTCGATGCAGTCCACAAATACGTTCGCGGCATTGCGGAAATGACTGTGCAATACTGTCCGACAGCTTTGGTCGCCGTGATAGTGCGTCCCGTGACGGCTATATTGCCGATGATATCGGAGATTTATAGATGCGCTGGTTGGTGGAATCCCAACAAAATTTTGGGTTCCGTTGCAATTGAATCGATGCGAATGGAAGCGACAACGGCTAATCTTCTGGATTTAAATCCGGCGTTTCTCTCGGTCCCTATGATTGCTGGAGCGGATTCATGCACCGTCGTACCCTTGCTGTCCTGTGCCAGACCTACTAATCACTTCACTAGCGTAAATGCATAATCTTATTTTGTGATTGAGGACAAGCACCTGGACCAGTGCTAGATCTATTTTATATTATAATTTAGGGCACTATTCAGATCATTTCAAATTTAAACATACTTCCTCCGAGGTGGTTTTGTAGAAAAATGACGTATGCGCAGGAACAGAGAGAGTTTCTGACATATTGCCTGAGAACGGCCGACAAGGAAATTGCCACTACGGAGATTAAGGTGCCGACACTATCAACTGGCGCAGCAGCGGCAAAATTTCTTCTCACTCTTGCCGGTGGATTGAGCGGATTCAAGAACGTCGTCGGCTGTGCTTACGTCCGCTCCAACATTCTCCCTGGCTGTAGATTTTTCACGACCGAACTGCAATTCGGACCTAACGGTGTGCAAAAGAATTTTGGCCTCCCTAAGGTTTCTTCGGCCGAAATCTCATTGATCGAGCAAGCGATCCCTTTCATCAATGAAAACGTAGAAATGGGATTGATGTCCCTTCATGAATAACGAATATCAAGCATGTTTTGCGAACCGAGTGTGTGTGTGTGTGTATGTCAACTATCAATTGTACCTTCTACAGTAACGATAAACTGCACAACAAGAATAATGAAATATTCCCGTTCGTATTAGGTCGTCTCAATTAGTCGCCACGGTGACCGCCGTATAGTTAGCAGACAACTATCGTATTTCTTGGCTATTTTAGTTTCGATCGTTTACGAATAGTTTACGCAAGTTTACGCAATCAATTTCAAAGTTTACGAAATCGTAGGTTGCCCGTAATTGACAATTCCAGTATCGGCTATCGTGCAGCGTTGGTTTGCTCGCAAGCGCCACCGTTGGCCGAGGAGAGAAGATGCAGACCAGTGTCAGCATATTGGACAACTCCATCTGTGTCGCAGTGTGCGTGCGCGTCTGTGTGCGATGTTAAGGTCATAAACTCTGAAATCGATTGCGTAAACTTGCGTAAACTATTCGTAAACGATTGAGACCAAAATAGCCAAGATATACGATAGTTGTTTGCTAACTATACGGCGGCCACGAGCCACGGTGGCATTGATTTTGAATTAATTAAGGGCTCTTCCGCAGCAGGCCGCTCTGGAGACAAATATCAGTGGCCGTCAATTTTGGTGTAGTTCCCAAACTAGGTAGCCTATATTTCAGAGGCGTCGAATGGCTTCGACTGGCTTCGACCACCTTCGACCAGCTCGAGCCGTTTGGAGCCATTCATTGCTACTCATCTACTTCGATCTTTCAGTTCGGTTCGTGGTATCGTTGAAAATGAGGGGAAAAGTAAAGTATAGTTCTGATCGTAGAAAAATATCTTGAAGAAACTAGTGCGTTCGCTAACTTCTATTAAATGATGTTAGAGTACACAGTACAGAGAGATACAGTTACGATGTAAGTATTTAACTGTTTATCATGCCATGTATATAATCACGTGGCGGACCTCGTGTTGTAATCCGTAAACATCTGCATCAATTGTTCATATATTGTTATGTCTCAGTGTATTTTTGTGGAGACAAAACCGTCTGTTATTATCAATTGCAAATATTTTACAGTTTAAAAATCTGTTTACTGTCTGTATACAAAAGCATGCATTCAAAAGGCACTGCTTTGGTATTCCCTTTAATAATTGATGCAGTACCATTACCGTGATGACTGTTTGTTTATGATATCAAATGATTTATGTAACATGCACTACCAACTGATGTTCAATTGTATTATATCCGTTGACGATTATTTCAATGAGATCCTACCATTTAGCGTTATTTAATTTTTCAGGTACACATATCCAATCACGGCAATATGAAGTTAGTGATCAGGATATTCAGGTTAGTAGAAAAATCTTGAATTTTGGCTTTTCAGTTATATACTTACATTCAAGAGGCTCTAAACCCTTTGCTTGATTAAAAATATTGTCTTATTAATTCGGCAACATTACCATGATGATTAGTTAGTTTATGATCAAGTGATTCATGTAACATGCACTACCAACTGATGCTGTATCACATTTAATGTCTTGACAATTATTACAACAGGTTTGTAACATATATGTCTTTCATTTTTCAGATAGGCACCTGATCAGGGCAATGAGAGGCTGACGATTACGATACTCAGGTTACTACCAAACTGATAAATTTTTGTTTGTCATTTCTAAAAATTCATTCAAAAGGCTTGATCTCGCTTAGATTACCATGATGATTAAGTTAGTTTATGATTAAGTGATTTACGTAACATGCACTACCAACTGAAGTCCTACTGCTACTTTAACTGTTACTGCTGGTTGTAAAGGTCAGAAGATTTTACACCTTGTTTGTTTCAGGATGTAGTTGCTGGTTGGGCAGAAGATAGGACTAAGTATTATCTGTAATAACTTATTGACTCCAACATTTTTTTTTATTAAAAAGATGTAACAAATAATAACGAGTGCTTGTTGGAGATTCCGAATTGTCTGAAATATTTATATTTAACATACATATGTTCCATTTATATTATATATTACAGCTCTCATGTATGTAGTCATTAATGAATCAATAAAGAAACTTTGAATTCAATTGTTTGAAAAATTATTTTTTAAATGTTGAAGTGACACTGGGAATAATAAAAATGCATATAGAATAAGAACAAAATCTTTACGTGATCAAGTTCCCATCTTTTTTCAGTACCCAGTTACGATTTAAAGTTATCCAACTTTATGGGTAAACAAAAAATCTCATGTTCGAATAGGTTTATGAACTGTATTTTTTAAGGCCGATGATATGTAAAAATACATATATTATCTATGTACAATATTTTATAATATTATCGGTGCAGTGACCAAGATATACATATATTATACATATTGTTATCGTTAGAATATATGTAAGAATGCATGAAAGAATTGGTTCCTCCTAAATAAAGTTCTGAATTTATAAGAAAAAGGGAAACTTATAGCGATCTGCAATTTGTTTTGCAATATGTCGCTATAAGTACATTGTACTTTCTTTGTATACAAAACAATTTTGGATGAAATATTCATCTCTACGAGAGTCACTCATTGCATATGATTCGAAGATACAGATTAAATGTTTTCAAGTAAATATAGCGAGACTCTTACTGGCAACATATTCGGATAAAGAATGTACGAGGCGCACATACCAAGTCATCGTTGTATGGGAGTACATCACATAGCACGGGACTCAGTTCTATCGACTGTGTCCTTAGCCTGCATAATCTGAATAACATTCGTTAACAAAGCATACACAAGCAACAATGTACATAATGAGTTAAAAAATCAGGCACAATATTTTTGACTGTAGCATCTCTTTGAGAAATATTCTAATCTAGTCATAGTGGACGATGGTTTTGATGGAGTTCCTGATTTGAAGTATTCGTGAAGCACTTACACGCGTCTCCGTTTGATGATTCGTCACGTATTCTCTCTCTAAACGACAAACGAAAAACTTGTGTTCTCTGTTGGCTAATCGTAGTAGTTCAGCTAAAGCAAGATACCGGTTTTGCCCAAAAAGGCTGACGCAAAATGTCTATATAAATCACTATGCTTTTCCGCTCCTTAAGTAACTTTCCAAGCTTATACTACTCGCGATAGAATATGATAACGTTAACAGAATTTATCGATATCCTGTGTGTGCTAGAGAAGATAAAGTAAGTATATCTACAATACAGTCTACCTCGCTAGAATGTTTCATCTACAAAATTTTTGAATGTACCTTTCATGGCACTAATGTGCTACAGTATTTGACTTTTCAGTTGACTAGATTAGAGTTCTGGTATCAAATATGCGGTAATATAGTACATCATTATTCATATGTCCAGTGAAGAAGAAATCTTGAAACGCTTCCTTCATATATTCCACGACTTCGCATTACTAACAGTTAGATTCACATAATCTAGTCTCATGTATGCTGCATAGAATCATTGTTACTTTTCGCAATTAAAAAGTATGTGCCTATGCCAGAGTAAGAGCCCAAGTTTCAACAATTTTGACAAAATTAAGTCAAGTACGTAAAAATGTATTATAATGGGTGATTTAAAAATACTATGCCTACCCATATTTACTTAAAACGTAATAACTTTGTAGATACATACATATGTGTCTATGTATGTTGCATACTGCAAGTATACAGAAATCTTCAAGGCACTCCAGATTTATATTACAAGTATATTTTACAAATTGTGTTGTTCAGCATTTAACGCTTGAGGCATATCAATGGAGAGTAAAAGAAAATAAAGATATTTTTTTTAACTGGTTGTGCCCTCTACCGCACATCTGTGCTACGGCATAAATTACATCTCCGCATTATATGTTCTGTATTCTATCCCTAAAGCGAAGTAAAAAATTATTTTGCATAGGTTGTTATATTAGCAATATGTCGCATCAGCAAAATAAGTATGATCAAATCATGGAGAGTTTGTTCTATGTACAATAACTTCAAGTGTTTAAAACACGATATTTAAGAATTTTCTTTCCGCCACATTCACATTTACCAATGATGACGTCTTTCTTGCATGCACATACAGAAAATGGGAAAGCAATGTTGACGTTATCGTACAGGCAATATATCCGAACTGTAATCATATTTCCTTTCACTCAATTCTTTGCAAGATCAATGATTGAATAAAACATCTTGTGTAATGCATGCTACGTATACAGGAGATTACTGTGTATAAGGCGTTTTGCAAAACTGTTCACATGAGAGACTAATTATTAGAAATTGACTATCCACAAACACTTTGCACTGCCTTTTGCAATTATTTATCAATATAGGTAATTTACAATTTTTCAAGTTTTTTTCCCTCAGAAATCGCTTGACTGCGTTACTGCATTAAGACACTGCCATAGTACTGTACACAACAGCATTACCCATTGTAATAAGAGGATCTTCTCTGAATATTAATTTCTATGAGATCTTTTAGATGTATCAACTCTGAATTACATGATCGTTGTCGCTTATCGAAAATATAACTTGATATTCCAAATATTGCATGCGTGTTTGCTGCACTCATACTTCATATACCTTTGGCTTCTCGCTTTAGTAACAGCAAGTTTCACAAGCCTTCATATTCGCGCTTAAATACAGTATGTTACAGAAACACTTATTTATAAGAATGCATGTACATCACCATTGCTTATCTAACATCGTTTAGGATAATGTACACAAACAGAACATGTACAGATTCCTTAGCTGGTAGACAGTTTTGATACAATGTTTCAATGATAAATACCAGCCTCAGTCTGTTTTCTGCTGATAAAGTTCTTTGAGTGACTTTAATTCGTCGATTAAAGTCTGATTTCTATTTTCCAGCACCGCTACCCGATTTTCTAAACACTTTATATACTCCTTCTTCTTTCTCCTACACTCCCGTGCTGCCTCTCTGTAATGGTTATTAACTTTCACCTATTCTGTAATACTTATGTTTACTCCAAAAAAAATAAATTATGCGATGAATAACAACAAAAGTGTTTAGGTCATCTAATGGTTAGTTTTATCATTCGAAATGAATCGTGTGTGAACATGCTATCGTAATATTTAACTTAGTTTTGGTAAGTGAATCTAACGAAGAAGCATATTGTTTGTAATAGAATTTTTAAAAAACAACAGTATCTTACCTATTCTTCATCAACCTTAATTCTCTTTTTCTAGCTGCATCTTCTACAACTACACCGTGTCCTGTATAAGCTGAAACATTGTAACAGACTGTACTCTCCAAATAAATAGAGATATTCTCTTAAATACTAATATATTCTACAAAATATTTATAAAACAATATTATGGTGAATCGTACTTCTATCTCTAGACTAACATGTCTTTTTTGTAGTGCATATTTTAATATTTATATATATAAATAAGTATGTGCATACGTTAATCGTGCAGTACAATATGTAATTAATATATATTTAGATATAAATAGGAACAGTACACGACTGCTTGATATCAAAACGTAAGTAGCTTCCACATTTTTCACGATTCTATACTTTACGTTTCTATTTTTATATCAATTTGACGAATACGAATCCAGTACGAAACATTGCGTAGGAAACACCTCTATAGACTGTATTTATTGTCATCCACACAGTATATTGATCTGTCCACGTACCGGGGCAAAGAAATTGAGAAAAGAGAGCTCACAGACATGACAAAACAATGTGCAGATAATAACATTCTGTTAATTAAATCTTAATTCGAAAATAAGTCAACGATCATCATGCTCGCTAATTAATTGCAATCCTGCTAAGCTTAAAGTTTAGTACAGTCACGAGGATGTGTCAGTATTTGAATGTAATCGCATGACCGACGTGTAGTCGGTAAATATAATGGAAGTATCATTAAAGAGAGAACTTCGGAAAAAAAAAACATCCCAGAGGGAAAAAAAATTAGAGAAATATGAAGAAGGCACACCTGGGACAAAAAATTGTGTGTCCTGGCCCTGTGCATACTGTACTATAGCTCCACCCGCTGTCGCTGCATTACTCATAGTTAGCGTATGAAGCCCTGGAACGCCCTCCCCTTGGGTTGCAATTTGAATAGTGCCAGCAGGAATTACTGTAAAATATTTATGTCAAGCTGAACTCTTTTTTTTTAAATCTCAAAAAGGAAGGTGCATCCCTCGTGGAAAGTGTTCATAAATATCAGGTCTCCGTCGACGGAGCATTTGACAAGAATTTTAACGTGAGTGTCGTGAGTTTGCACAGACGCAACGTACGATACTTCTGACTCAGGATAACGACATTTCGTTTCTCAATCCATCAAGTAATGTTGGCAAAGTAAAGAGTTTCGGATTAGTAAGATCATAATGAGATATAGTTGATATCGTGGAACCAAGTATTTATGTACGCTCATTATGCCATACAAGGGGCACTTCTCGATACTCTCTCTCTCTCTCTTTCTCTTTTTGGAACCTCAGTCTAATACGGATTACCCTAAAATTCGGTCAGACTCGCATGTCATTACCGTGGTAACGGAAAATGAAAAACCCCATAAGCGAGGATGCCACACCAAGCAAATGTTTTGATACAAGTATATCAAGTTAGGCAGTACACACAGGGATAGGAGATATTACATACGTGTTTTAGCCTAATCGCACTAATATACTGCACTAAACCATCCCCTTCGGTTGTGTGGGGAAGAGGGTGGGAACGCACAATAGGCTATGTAGAGACACAGGACAGCTAGGAGAGATATGCAGAAGATAAAATAACCAACCTGTCTGGTAATGGAGCGAGTGGGAAGACACTTCACTGTCCACATTAGAATCACACTCGGAAGAAGATTCTAGGGGAGGCAAACGACCGTCTGTAACACCGAATCAAGCCAATCACCCCCCCGAATTACAATGAAATGTAATCGGACTCTTTGGCATTTTTACGACAATCTATAGCTACTTTAACAGTAAATTCTTTAATCACTGCGGGGAAGCAGTGTTTGCTCACCAAAAACCAGTCGACTAAACGTAACACGACGTAAAACACACAGAGACAACATTACAGACACTGCTGCTAAAGTAGATTATACACAGTATGTACATGTTCTCTATACACGTATTTGCATCCAGAAAGAGAAATTGCAGACATTGACACAAGTAATCAAAAAAGAAAAAGTATAGAGCACAGAGAGAGTGTGTTTGTGCTAAATTCAAGAACCTATATCCTTTCTGGCTGCTGGGTTTCATATGGCTCCATATTTATATATAGTGCAGTCAGCTCATACAAAACGGAAATAGAATAAGATAATGCAGAATTTGAAGTCAGAGAAATCAGGATACTAAACGAATGGCGAACTTGAACGGAATAAATTCTGTATGCGCAAGTTCAACTTTGTCGTGTTCCGTATTCTCATCTGCATTGAGGGGAGAAACGTGTTCGCTCTGAAGAAAATAGTGTTGTAAACAGGTGTGTTTTTAAACAACAAGGCGCTATTCCCAGTAGGAGTGATAATGACGACTGTTATACCAGAAACTTTTTGTATGTTTGGCGACAGAACAATTACCTCATTATTTTGTATTATAAATTAACATATAACGGTGATAACCACATTCCAGAACTTCTATTAATCGAAAATGCTGAAAGCCTCTAACGAGAATTTCGTTTATTTCCAGTAATAAATGTAGAAATTTGAATGACATTAATAAGTAGATAATAGTTGGGGGGCCACTCTATACTTGCGTTCCTTCTAATCACCATTCGAACGCTTATACTAGCGAAATTGACTCGAGCGAGAAAATTTTAACGTGCATATTAAAACACGACTTTCCTTTCTAGGTCGACCTTGATAAACACGCATTGCGTCCTTGGCATGGCATCCTTTTCTTATAAATAGATAAAATAAAAATAAGTAAGCATAACAAAGCTTGATGTATTTACCCGTATTTGCAAACTATTCTATTAACCTTAAAGAAGTGATAGAATGAAAAATGATTCAGAAATTAGAATAATATTTGCATGATAATGTATGAAATTTATGTAAACTCACTTATAGGATAGTCAAAGGTGTATATAAAGCAAATATTATTTGTATGAACTGTCATGCACTGCAATATGTTACCAGCAGTGCTTTTCCTCTAATACAACGTACAGTAATGACATAGATTTGCAAAATCATTAAGGACAATCACTTGTGTGACCACCATATATTAGACAAAAAGCATTGCTAATAACACAATACTTAAATAGTACACATTTCTCACTGTACGGTATAAGTTGCACGGATGAATTATTCTATTTTTATAAACAAAGTATCTTTTAACAGTGGCTCATATACCACCAATTTGTTAAAATTTCATATTATAAAGTTTATTAAAAACATCATTCACACAGCCTTACCTGTAATTTCACCACCTCCAAGATCATTAAGAATTTTTCTGTAGGATGGTCGTCTGGTAAGTATATCTCTTCTTTTTTTTGGGGATTCCTCATCTGAGAAACTGTCATCACTGCCAGTTTCAACAACCTAAAGCAAAAGGAGCATATCAAACTCTTAAAAGAAAAGAAACCACAAAAACATGAATTTTCTTGGTAAAAGCATATCTAATAATTGAATGATACGCATCTTTATTTATTACCTGAAGAGTTTGTAGACTGCCCTGTGCTGTTTGTATGACGGAATTGGGTTTACTAACGAGTATCACGTTTCCCTTGGAAATAGCAACAGGTTGAATGTTTGTAGCTGTCTGAATGACAGACTGTTGGTTTGGTTGTATGACTGATTGCACCTATGTGAACATATTAATTCAAACAATTTAACACGTTATACTGGGTACAGTATTAAGTAAACTAAACGTAAGATGTGTAGATACTAAAAAACAATGATGAATACAATGTACATGAATATCATGCACACATTACCTGTTCAATATCAATATTGTATTATAGTGAGATTTATGAGAAAGGAACCATGGCAATCAATGCATATGAACAAAATAGAATGTGATAGAAAGTGATTATATACTGATACAATGAAAATTAAGTAATTATCCTAAGGCTAAGATAAAAACCAGCATTATGCAAGACTGAATACCTAGACCGTGTTCATATTTTACTGGAAAATCTAATTACTATTTAGGAATAAATCTTCTATGTTGGCATGCTTTAAAATAAGGGAACAAGTAAAATATCAGACATAGATACACAGGAGATACTCCTGTATACCTGTGTTGTCCCTGACGAAGGTAGTGTCAGTTGCACAATGCTGGTAGAAGCTACCAGGTGGTGAGTTTGCTGCTGGTGTGTTCTATTGAGAGTTTGTACCGAGGTAGCTATCGCTGGTGCTGCGTCACCACTTTGGGAACCCTGAGACAATGGGTCAACAGCTGATCCATTTTCTTCAACCATACTTTCCATAGCCTGGGGACTTCAAGCCCTGTAAATTCAAATATGAATCAAGAAATGTACAGATGCTATTCTGAAATGCAATATACCCCTATTGCAATCGCTTCTGAATCCAATCCATTATACCATACTTTCAATAAAAATAAGGCTTGTCAATCGGCAGACATCTGAAGTTCCAGTGAAAAAGGGAAGAAAGATGAATGATAAAATCGCTTACATGGGAGCGAAAAGCGCCAAAAGACCCCTCGGCATTGTCGAATAGACTGCTGCAAAGTCGAAAGACCGTCGTACCAGTGAATCAAACTGTCCGAATTTTCCCACAATAAACGCACGTGCGAGGAAAATCTAGGAGTACACACACTCAAACGCCGAGGGTAAACATCGTCATAATTGAGAACTAAGCGATATCGAGGAGAGAAAAAGAGAAAGGGAGAGAGAGAGAGGAAGAGAGAACATACGCGCGTAATCGCGGAGCGAACGACGATCGTATTATCACAATTGGCCGGCCGTCGGAAATTTTAAAACTTCCCGCCAGCTAAGTAACTCTGGCGATGCCACTGCGTCATTTACATAAGCAGATCTAAAAATAATATGAGAACAATAAA